>JALGQZ010000001.1:8297500-9677500 GCA_023105745.1 Austropuccinia psidii
CACGACCTCCTCCTGACAGTGCTTACCATCCTTACGCTTGCAGTGTGCCTTCCCAACATGCTCCCAACACCACTTATCCTTACGCTTGCGGAGTGCACTCCTGACATGCTCCTGACACCACTTATCCTTACGCTTGCGGAGTTCCCTCCCAACATGCTCCCGACACCACTTATCCTTACGCTTGTGTAGTTCCCTCCCGACATGCTCCCAACACCACTTATCCTTACGCTCACAGAGTGCCCTCCCGACATGCTCCCGACACCACTTATCCTTATGCTTGTGTAGTGCCCTCCCGACATGCTCCCAACACCACTTATCCTTACGCTTGTGTAGTGCCCTCCCGACACTGCTTACCATCCTTATGCTCGCAGCATGCCCTCCCAACATGCTCCTGACACCACTTATCCTTACGCTTGCGGAGTGCACTCCCGACATGCTCCCAACACCACTTATTCTTACGCTTGTGTAGTGCCCTCCCAACATGCTCCCAACACCACTTATCCTTACACTTGTGTACTGCCCTCCCGACATCCTCCCGACACTGCTTACCATACTTACGCTCGCGGAGTGCACTCCCAACATGCTCCCAACACCACTTATCCTTACGCTTGTGTAGTACCCTCCCAACACTGCTTACCATCCTTACGCCGCAGTGTGCCCTCCCGAAATGCTCCTGACACCACTTATCCTTATGCTCGCCGAGTGCCCTCCCGACATGCTCCCAACACCACTTATCCTTACGCTTGTGTAGTGCCCTCCCGACATGCTCCCAACACCACTTATCCTTACGCTTGTGTAGTGCCCTCCCAACATCTTCCCAACACTGCTTACCATACTTACGCTTGCGGAGTGCACTCCCGACATGCTCCCGACCCAATTTATCCTTACGCTTGTGTAGTGCCCTCCCGACACCACTTATCCTTACACTCGCGGAGTGCCCTCCCAACATGCTCCCAACACCACTTATCCTTATGCTTGCGGAGTGCCTCCCAACATGCTCCCAACATGACTTATCCTTACGCTTCCGTACTACATCCATAGTGTACGGTGGCTTGTTGGCGTACACGATGAACGCAATTGCCAAAATATGCTGAGTGGCCTTCTCTGCCAACAGGACCTAAGGGGGAATTGGTCAGTATATTCACAATGTTGTGGTTAGGGTTTAAATCATGAGACTCACAAATGGAAACCTAAGAAGTGGACTATTTAAGACAAGAATTGTGTCTCCTGTTTTGCCAACAAAACCATTTTATTTCGTATCATTCAAATGGAACACTTTGCTTAGTCCTTACCTCATGAGCATTGGATAGTTCAAAAGTTGACTTTAGTAGGTTTCTCACTAGTCAACTTAATTCAATGTCTCGCAGGGAAGTAATTTCATTTGCATGATATGAAATAATTTGCAAAACATTGCCTCATTCAATTTCCCGACAAATTGCATTTTGCAAATGCAATTATTTTACTTCCATCTTTTTTCTTCAATTTGGATCTTTTTATTCAAAAATTTTCAAACAAGTTATCAATCAACTCGTCACCATCTATTTCCTTAATAAACTACCTCCTCTATGGCCCAAACCCCGGGAAATTCAACTGAATTCAATGAACGACCAACTTCAGCCCCAGAGAGTGGAAGTGAAATTTCTGATATTGCCAGTAGTCGTGAATTAGGCATTGAAGTAGAGAGCCAGTCACATGAAGATAATCAAGATCCACCAGTTCTTCCAGAATGTGAGTATGCATCCATCTTGAATATTTCTAATCTCCCAAAACCTGATATTGTGTCATAGCCTTTATTTCAGGTCAGCCTACAAGCTTTCAGAAACTGATTTTTAAAAGTTATGAGAAGGAAAAGACTGTTGAACCTTGTGCACTGACAGAAGATGATGGGCAAGATGATGTAATTTACAGTGGGGAGGTGGAAATTATATCCAAGGAACAATTTGTCTCCAACATTGCTCAAACAATTCCAACGCTCGAAAAAATTCAAAATGATAGTAAAATTCCTGATTATGTGCGTCAACAGATTTCTGAAGCCATGAGCCTGCTCAAAATGGATTTGAACCGTAAGTCCATTACTAATTCAAAACAAAATTGATAAAAATAGCTGCTTACAATATATGGGCAGGTGTGGAGGTGGGAGAATCTCTACCTGAAGGATCTCGAGCATCTATGACAAATCATATCTCAGATGATAATTCCCTCATCATGGACAAGAGTACCTTGCAACATGGGTTCCCCCTCTCATGGTAGCTTAAAAGCCGCTGAATGGGCTCTCTTATATAAGGTCTATATTCCAATTTTAATTCTCAGTCAACAGATGTCATTAGATGTACACCAATCCGCCAACATTAAAAGAAAAATGGGTCAGTCAGAAGAACTTGCAAATGAACTAACAAAGAATACATTCCATTTGATTAGTGCTATCAACATTGCCACAAGTTGGACTGTTTCAATAGATGATGCGACTGCATTTGCTGAACATTGGAAAAAATTCCGCCTTTCCAATCAACTCCTGTTCCCAAAACAGAAAAGTAAACCAAATCATCATTTTGCTGACCATATTCCCAAACTCTTCCAACGTTGGGGCCCAGCACAAGCCTCAGCCACATGGGGTTATGAGCGCTTGATTGGAGTATTTGCAAAAATGCCAACAAATAACGAAATATGTACGTCAATTAATAAGATCAATATGTTCACATTGATTAAACACCTAAACTGAATGAGACTAACTTCTTGAAACTCTGAATAGATGATATAGATAAAACCTTACTTCAACATATCTGTTGATGTTCCAACCTTTCCGTTATCCTGAAATCCCCATCCATGCCATGTGAAATAAAACAGCTTTTTGAATCACAGCCACCTGCCCTGTTCAATCACCATAAATATAACAAACCATCCCGCCATGACCAAGAAAATTATGATTTCCTGGTTGAGTACTTACAGAATTTTCATTCCACAAGGGAAATAGTTGATTGGATCAGCTTAGACACTACCGTGCAATCCACAAGTCCTCCCACTTCAAGGATTGTCTCACCTTGGTATTTTCCGGTTTCAAAAATTAATATTGGGAACAATATATTTTCAACTGAATCCAAAAATGTCAGCAACAGTGTGATATCTTTTCTGAGGGGCAACTCACGACAATTTGGTATTATTAATAGCATTTTTAAAGTCTCTGAGCCATCTAGCATACTGAACAATAACTTTCTGATCTTAAAAACTTTGAAGATTGATGTGAATTTCTTACCAGATTGGCCGCATCTTAATATTTATAAAGCTGTTGGTTTTGATGATTAACACTTGATTATATCTGAAGAAGAAATTGAAGGTAACTGTGGATTGTATGATAACAAAGTTCTGTCATGTGGACTGCTTGTAATGATAAATCTGTTATTTCATGTTGTTTAGGCTACTAAAATGCAAATCTCTCAGATTAATTAGCAATTTTGCTAGTGAAATAACTGCCTCAAAATTTAGTGACAGAGACATGCAATTGTGACAAGCAAAGCCCATTATTTCACATTCCCACAAAGAACTTACTATTTTGACATTCGGTACAGTGTGAATAATCCAAGTTCAATTATCAAATGACCCACACACTCACCTTTCACAGCATCCAAAATTTCTAACTGCGCCATCATCATGTTGGAAGGGGAATCGGCCCTTGCGCACCCGCACCCGCACACGCCAATGCACACGCAAGCGCACCCGCACCCGCGGTATTGTGGGGCGGACTCTACCAGTGTCATCTGCAAAACAACAATTCCACTCAGGCAGAGTCCTTTCATGGATGACCTGGTGAAGTCAAACCCCCCGCCTACATCAAGACTGGCTGAAGGACCTCTTTGATGTGTGTTTGTGCAAACAGGTGGGTTTTGTGTAATTTTTACCAACCATCGGACGGTTGCAGGATGATCAGGTGGTGAGGAATCTGAGTTGAAGGCACAAGGGAACCAATATTGGTGGATGTCACAGGATTTGGTGTAAGACAAGAGTAGGACGTGTGCTCGACATTTGCTTGATTTTTGCTTGACATGAGCTCAAATTTATCCTGCTTGACGTTTTCTTGACGTGAAGTCAATTGCCAACGATTGACACGAGATTTGCCCTGGTGCTAACAATACATAACTGCACTGAAAAAGGAAGGAGGTCAAAGAAACCTATGGGAACTGAAAAAAAATTTCTTTAATTTATTCCAAAATTTCTTGTATTTAATCTGTGAAAAATATTCAGTGTGAAAAAAATGAGGTGTCTCAAAAAAAACTCAAGAAATAGTCAAAAATTAGAATTAAATGACTTTTATGCACCAAATTTATTGAAATAGCTGCAAAAATTGATATCAAAAATATTTTCAAATTCAAAAAGACTCTTGATAATTTAGATATTTTTATTACTGTGAGCTTTGAGGTATACTTCACATACCCAAATAGGTCACAACTATCTTTAAAAATAAATTCTGAACTATGCATAACCCATAAGTCATGCGTATATTCAAAATTCATCTTTTTTTATTTCAGAAAAGATGAATCACTTTTTTGTGAGTATGTAAATCCATGGATTTAAGGCCAGATTTGGATTCTACACAAAAGGTTTACCTAGGGTAACTTCATAGAGTGAATAAGCTTAAATTAACTCTAAGAGGTGGTAATATGGAAAATACTTTAATACCACGTCATCAATACCACATAAAAGAATTGTGAAAATTTTTGTTTTTCTCAATTTCACACTAAAATAATGGGAATGTGAAAAATCACATGTTAAATATACACTAAGAAATGTGTTATGCATGTTTGTGACACTTAATATTATGGTATTCTTACATACAGTTTTGATACACGCATAGTGAATATCAGTCTTGAATCCTGAATTTCTATTTTTGATATCAAAATAGCTAAGGGGGACAAAAGACATCAAAGAGAGCCAGCGTACCCAACTTTTGAGGCCTCTGAGGTGTGGATAGCTCTAAAGCTAGGATCTATGGCTGATCTTGGTCCAACTAGTATACTAAGACCTTTTGGGAACCTAGTCACCAAGTTAAAATCTCATTAAATTATAAGAAAATTGCAAATAAGCTACTATTTTGACGTGACAGAGAGGTAAAGAGCAACTTAGGCTCCTGTAACCATGTCAATTATTCATTCTTTTCCATGGAAAAACCTCAAAGGAGTAATTAAAACCGTTTTTGGACTAGTATCCATTAACTTACCTCATAGCAAGCTGCTATATAGTGTTATTTGGAATTCTACATAGAGATGAGGTAAAACCTTCAAAAATTCATTAAAAAGACAATTCTTCATTAATATTTCTGAAACTTTCAGGACCCATGAAGAGCAGTATGACCCATAAACAAACCAAAAATAATTACAGTTTCATAAGTAAAATTCAAGGTTTTGCCTACAGTCCAAAAACAAATCCACAGAAAATACAATTTGTGATGAAATTTCCAATAACATTGATAACCTACAGAAATTAATGTTTATTTGGAGTTAGAAGAATAGTTAAAGTTTTTACTCATTTTATTATTAACCATATTTTGGTTGGTAGTCACATAAAAGCATCAATTAAGTAATGAGGATAATCTTACATGACAACATATGATGCAATCATCAATCCAAAAAGGATTATTGTTTTCTGACTCACTGGTTTTCAGTTTTCTCCATGGCACACCTATATCAGCTGTCTCAGACTTAAAAGAGGCCCCCTTTTTCTGTTTTTTCCAAATCACCTTATTATCCAATTATATCTTTATTACCACTAAGTAAGTATTAGTTAAAATCTTTTCTCAAGTGTTTTAATTCCTTCAGAATCAATAAGAAAGACGTGAAATCATGGAAATCAACTATGTATTGTTTTAATATTGTCAAAAATGAATTTTGATCCCTTAAATCCATAATTATATGTCAAATCTCTCTTCCAATCCCTTTGGAAGGATCATAGGAGTATTAGCGAGTTATTTTTTATTAATTCTCAATGGGTTTTCTCTAGTTATAGTTATCTTCAAGAATTATACTTATAAGCATTCTTTCAAAGAATAATCAATCTTCTAAAAGATAATTATATATATTAAAATAATTTTATTCTTTTAATAAAGAAATTTTCTTATTAAATACTTTGTGTAATTTATTCTTGTAGACAATTACTGCTCACTGTTATAATCACTAGTAGTGTATAAAAAGTAAAAGAAATAATCAATTAATCAATTATTTAATTGTGGTTATAATAATTTTATTATTATACTTTATAAGAAAATTCATAGTACTGTTGATTAATAGTAATATTATCAACAGTTTCATAGACAAATATTACATTTGGGGGCATGGCCATGTTTTGTGAACCTTTTTTTAAGCTCTAAAATATGTTAATTTAAGAATTTTTTTCTTTCAATTTGAAGTTAAAATCATTTTTATTTTTCAAATTGTTTTTGAAATCTTTTTCATTGAGGAATTTGGTTTAATTTTATACTGTTTTTACATGTGGCTTTTTCACATCCAAAAGCTTATAGAATTATTCTTTGAGTTACTCTGAATTAATTGCAAGTTAAAATTTTTAAATTTCAATTTTTCTTCTTTAAAAAGAATCATTTTTTTAACATCAAGAAATAATAAAAATTATAAAAAAAAATCTTAAAAGCATAAAAAATAACAAATTTCTTTCTTTTATCAATTTTTTTGCGTGTCTTTAATCAAGTGCAGTGCAGCTGGTAATAAGCTCAGTAAGAGATATATTACTAGTTCAGAATTGGAAGAAACAATTGTAGTACAAATTTCCAAAAGAGGAACTTTATTTAAGACAGAGCAAGCCAAACAACCACCAAAAGGTGTGTTTTTCTGTCTTTATCTTTCACTTTTTCAAAATTGATGTAAAATATGGTGCATATAAGGAATGGAAACAACTATTCAATGCAACCAGATGGATGTGGACAAGGAAGAGGCAAGACCATGGCCAGATCTGGAAACTCTTCCTCAATAAAGACATGTCTTGAGGATTCCACAGTTGCCCCCATTCCCCAAGGTCTGTACCCTCAAAATTTGATGTGAACTCTGATCCTGAACTAATTGAAGGTAATGTTTGAAGGGCTGAACCATTTTGAAGTTGCATAAATAGAAATATATCTGTCCCAGTACAAAAACTGGTTCAGATCAGCAAAAGAGGAGCAGTGGGAAATATGCCCAAGCCTTCGGAAGGGGGACATGAAATCCTACTTACACATAAAGATCTTTCTTGGTCAGGAGAAGACCATAGAACTCTCAGGAGGGTTTAGCACACTGTCTTGCAAAGACAAGGTCAAAAAGATAAATAATTGGTTGAAGAACCAAAGTCTTTTATCCATAGACCAGAAGAAGGAAATGGAAATGATTCCAGCTTTGAAGAAAGAAGGCCCAGTGGCATGAACCAGCTCCAAACCAGCTCCAGAAGCGTCTAACAACAAGCTCAAAGGACCTCAGAAGAAGCAGAAAGGTCCCAAGAACCATCAAGGAAAGGGCAAAGGAAAAGCCCCCAGGGCCAGATCTTGCAAGTCTTCCTCAAGAAAGACACATCTGGAGGATTGGAGAGTTTCCCCCCATTCCCCAAGGTCTGCACCAACAAAATTTGATGTGAAATCTGAGTCTGAACTAATTCATGATAATATTTCAAGGGCTGAACCATTTCCAAGTGGCAGAAATAGAGATTTATCAATGCCAATACAAGAATTGGTACAGGGCAGCCAAAGAGGAGGAGTGGGAAATATGCCCAAGCCTTTGGCAGGGGGGCAAGAACTCCTACTTGCACATCAAGAGCTTTCTGGGTCAAGAGAAAGCCATAGAACTCTTAGGAAAATGGATCCCATTGTCTTGCAAAGACAAGGTCAAAAAGATAAAGAACTGGTTGAAAAATCAAAGCCTTTTATCCAAATATCAGAGGAAGGAAATGGAAATGATTCCAGCTTTGAAGAAAGAATGCCCAGTGGCGTCTACCAGCTCCAAACCAGCTCCAGAAGTGTCCAACAACAAGCTCAAAGGACCTCAGAAGAAGCACAAAGGTCCCAAGAGCCATCAAGGAAATGACAAAGGAAAAGTCAATTGGCGCAGACCTTACCCAAAGGGGTACAGGATCACCAAATTGGAGCATTCAGCAGTTGACAGTGTCTTCAATATGGCCAGGACTCTTATGGAATTCAAAGCCAAGGAGCAGGAGAGGATGAACAGGACTTTTTCACACAAATAAAACAAGAAATAAAATTTGTTAGAAGTAGAATTAATGTAGAACTTGGTAAAATTCACTCAAAGTTAACTAAAACAGCATTAGATATAAATGACTTGAAAAAGAATAACAAACATTCTTCTGAATTAACTAATGTGGGAACTCCTATACATGTGGGGTAAAGTGAAGCAGTACCTGGAAGGGGAAATTACAAGAAAACATTTTTGAATTTCTGTTTGAGACTTTTAACCCTTGCTCTGCTCGTGCGCTAGAATAATCTAGACTGCCCTTCCTAATATGCTAAGTTATCCTTACTGTGCTCACCAAATCAATTTTTATTATTGATAGTGGCTTGATCAGAAAATATTGTACTTAACAATCTCTAATCAGACTGTTTGCTACTCAAAACAATGGTTATTTGAACCTTGACAAATAAATTCTTTTTAAAACTTTCAGCAGGCTGAGTGGATTCCACTAAACAATTGTAAAACAATATATATAATAATATAATACTAAAAGAAATATAAAATAACAGGAAACACTATCTTATAATACAAAAAGACATAAAATCTTCTTTTCTTGATAATCCTTGAGTAAATATACTCCTTTTAGGTTTTTCCATGGAAAAGAATGAATAATTGACATGGTTACAGGAGCCTAAGTTGCTCTTTACCTCTCTGTCACATCAAAATAGTAGCTTATTTGCAATTTTCTTATTATTTAATAAGATGTTTACTTGGTAACTAGGTTCCCAAAAGGTTTCAGTATATTAATTGGGCCAAGATAGGCCATGGATCCAAGCTTTAGAGCTATCCATGCCTCAGAGGCCTCAGAAGGCGGGTACCCTGGCTCTCTGTGATGTCTTTTGTCTGCCTTAGCTATTTTTATGTCAAAAATAGAAATTCAGTCTACAAGACTGATATCCACTATGGGTGTATCAAAACTGTATGTAAGAATACCATAATATTAAATGCCACAAACATGCATAACACTATTCTTAGTGTATATGTAACCTGGGATTTCTCACATTCCCATTATTTTGGTGTGAAATTGAGAAAAACAGAATTTTTCACAATTCTTTTATGTGGTATTGATGATGTGTTATTAAAGTATTTGCCATATTACCACCTCTTAGAGTGAATTTAAGCTTATTCACTCTATTGAGTTACCCTAGGTGAAGTATTGTGTAGAATCCAAATCTGGCCTTAAATCCATCAATTTACTTACTCACAAAAACATTATTGATCTTTTCTGAAACAAAAAAAGATTGTTTTTGAATATATGCATGACTTATGCATTATGCATAGTTTAGAATTCATTTTTAATGATATTTATGGCCTATTTGGGTATGTAAAATATACCTCAAGGCTCACATTCCCTTTGACCAAAAAAGAAAATTGTACTAAAATTTTATCAATAATATCAAGAATATAAATGCCTCAAAGGGGGTGAATTTTCACTATCCAACCTCTTTACATTACTCATATAAAGTAATTTCCAGCACATTTATGGACATATTCAGGCTTGTGGCCATCTTTCATGTCTAAATCTTCTCAAGAGCTTATCTGAGTCAGGTATCTCTGATTCTGCCAGCTATTCATCTTCATGTAATGGATTTCTATATCTGACAAGATATTCTCTTTGATTTTTACCCCTAAGTCTCCTTTCTTCAATGAATTTCCTTATCTTTTTGTCTTCACTCTGTTCCACTGGTCAGACAGTCAAAGGAGCTGGGTTCCTCAAAGGAAACAATTTTTTGTCAGCTGGTTGATAAGGGTTTATCAAGATGACTGGAAATATGGGGTGTTTATTTTCTAATTCACCACTCAATTCCACTTTAACTGCATTGGTTCCATGTAAGGCAACAATAACAAAAGGCCCTACATAAGGATCTTTAAGTTTCTTTGGGCCTTTGATATTATTAAAATTGAAGTTTCAAACTAAAACTAGGTCCCCACTTTGAAGGCTGGTACTTTGTGGGTCTTTTCCCACTTCTGTTTTGCATAGTAAAAAGTTTCATTCAGTCTCTGTTTTGCATTATTTTTCCCTTCATCAAGCATTATCTTGAAGCTGGAAGATGTAGGATGGATTTCAATTAAATCTTTCCTCACTGTGTCTGCTGGGAGTCTTGGGTTGCATCCTTTCTCCAACATAGCAGGAGCTTGACCTGTGGAAGAATAGACTGATGTGTTATATGCCAGTTCTAATGCAGGTATTAGAGTGCACCAGTCATGGGTAAAGCCATCTGAGCCTTTTAATTTTAATCCATAAGCACAGAATCTCCTAATCATGTCTTCTAAGTTTTGTATCATTCTCTCTGCTAGTCCATCTGTTTCAGGGTGATATTCTGTTGAAAATGATATCTTTGTCCCAAGCAATCTGTGAAGATTGGTCCAAAGTTCAGATGTTAAATTGTGATCTCTGTCACAGATTATATTCTTAAATAATCCTGTATTAGGAATAACTCTACTCCATAGAAGAAGAGCTTTATCCATAGCAGTGTCATCTTTATGACATGGTAAGAATATGGGAGTCTTGTTATATATGTCTACAATGACTAAACAAGCATTATAGGCTTTGTCACAACTTGGAGGAAGTGCTGTGACCCAGTTCATATGAACAACCTATCAAGGGGATTTTGGTTCTTGAATATGAATCATCAGTCCAAATTCCTTGCCTGTACTCCTGTTTTCCTTTTGGCATCTGTCACAGGTATGGCAATGTTCAATGATTTCTTTTCTCCAAGATGGCCACCATTCACAGTTCTTCACTTTTTCAAGTGTTCTGTCTTCTGACAGGTGTCCAGAGTAGATGCTATCGGGGCATTCATTAAGAATGGTATTGATAAGCAATCTGCTACAAAATTTCATTACACAAGAATGTTTGGTTCTGTGGTAAATTATTACATCAAACAAGTGAGATATTCCTTCAGAATAGCAATTCTTCCAAACCTCATCCAGTGAATTTACTAGAGATGTATCTTTTCAGTATTTATCAAACAAGATAGTCAAGATATGGCAATTCTTGTACTGGCTATAAGATTCTATGCCTCCTTCAAGGAATTCAGTCCCAATATCAGTCATGTTAATTCCTTTGATTGGAATCTGTGCTTCTTCTTCCAAAGGTACATAATATGGGTTATCAGGACTATTGGCTAATGCCCACCTGCTAAGTCCATCAGCATTCTTGTGAATTTTTCCTGCATTATGAACTATAGTCATGTTACCTCTATATTCTTGGATGGCTGTTTGCCATCTCAACATATGCCTGTTGGGAATTTTCATGTTAATAAGTTATTTTACAGAATTACAGTCAGTGATCACTTTAAAACCACTGCCATCAAGATAATAGTGTAGTTTCTCAAGTGCCCATACCAAAACTAAGCACTCCATCTGGCTTGAACTATATCTGGCTTCTGTTGGTTTGACTTTTCAAGAGATGTAACAAACTGGTCCCTCTTTAGGTTTGTCATCAATAATTTGGACTTGATTTAGAGCTGCCCCTAATC
Source organism: Austropuccinia psidii (assembly GCA_023105745.1). Taxonomy (NCBI): domain Eukaryota; kingdom Fungi; phylum Basidiomycota; class Pucciniomycetes; order Pucciniales; family Sphaerophragmiaceae; genus Austropuccinia; species Austropuccinia psidii. The sequence goes on from JALGQZ010000001.1 coordinate 8,309,193, forward strand.
CATCTCCACATTCATCAATGTACAATTCAAAAGATATATTCTAGTCAGGCATGAGGGGTAAAGGTTCTTCTGTAAGAGCTGTTGGTATCTTCTCATAAGCTTTAATCCTTTCCTGTGTCATCTCAAATACTGTCTGTTGATCACAGATTCTATAGAGTGATTTGGCTAGAATTGCAAAGTCTTTAAGGTGTTGCCCTTAATAACTGGCAAAGACAAGAAAACACATCATTTCACTCTTATTTTTGGGTATTGGCTTAAGGAACACTTCTGCCACTTTATTTTTTGTCAATACCCAAGCTTAAACCAGAAACAATACATCCTAAAGCTTTAAGTTCTTCAAAGCCAAAATTACATTTCTTGGGTGAAATCTTCATATTCACCCCTGTAGCTTTGTCAACTACTCTTGCAAGTCTTTCAAGGTGCAAAGACCATGAGTCAGAACATATGATAATATCATCAATATAAATGATAGGCCATCCTTCAGATAATTCTGTGGGGAAGATGGTAATAATCATTCTTTGATAATGAGATGGTGCATTTTTAATCCCAAACAGCATTCTAAGATACTCATAAATACCACAGTGAGTGATAATTCTCAGTAATTTTCTGTTTTAGATGTCAAAACATTTCGATGAAAGCCTTTTAATGCATCCATGGATGTTATATACTTGGCTTTAGATGATTGGGTCAAGGTATCTTGGATTCTAGGAATTGGATACCTATCTGGAACTGTGTAGGTATTCAGTAATCTAAAATCTCCAATCATTCTAGATTTATCATTGTGCCAAGCAATAATAACAGATGTTGTCACCTCAAATTACTCATTATGCCCTACTTTCCTTAGTACATCCAGTTGGATCAACTATTGGATATGTTTTTGAACGGCCTCTCTAGCTCTGGGACTGGCTGGATAATCTGGTCTCCTAAGTACTGGAGGGTATGGTCTGTCAATATTAAGAGTAATATTGACTTCATGCCCTTCAATAGCGCCTAATGGTTCATCATCAGAAGCAACAGCATTGTTGTATGTTTATAATACATTAATAAGTTACCTCCTCATTTTTGGGTGACAATTATGTATTAATTTTTGCTTCAACAAGTTGATCTGTCACAAATTCTTCCTTATAAGTATCTTTGTTTGAAGATACTATTTAATTTTGTATTGGAATATTGGAAAAGGAAATTTTTTCTCTTTTATTTTTTCCAATTGTAAAATATCTGTCTATATGGTTGTTGATGTGAATACCATAAATACTCCAGTTATCATTTCCAAGAATGATATGTTGAGATGTACAATTGTGCATTACTAATCTCTCTGTCTTCATTATAAAACTTCCTGCAGGATGTGGAAATACAACATTAGTGTCCAATATTCCCAAAGAGTACACATTGTTACTGGCATTACTAAATTGCACACCTTTTATAGGTAACAGATGGTTTTTCCATTCAGTTCGTATGATTTGAAGGTATTCTTTGCCTATAGAAGTGCAAAATGCCTCTGTGTCTAGATTTACTTTAGCTTCAACATCATTTATCAAGACTGATGTAATAAAAGATGCTCCAGAAGTGTATCCTTTGCCTCTAGCAGGTTTAGTCTTACACATTCTGGAATCTTGGGTATTGATCAAGTTATAGCAATCCTCATTATACTATGGTAAGTGAGTATGGACTTCTGTCACATAAAATAAATATGTAATGTTCTCAATTGAATAATCTTCTACTGGTGTTTGTTCAGAGACTGAACAATCTTGGTCAGATTCTTCTTTCTCTTCAGTATGCTGAGCTTCTTCAATGATTTGATCTTCATTTATTTTTGTCTTTTTGGTGAAATTGTTGGCTAAATGTGAGTTACTCCCACATTCATGAAACTTCAAGACAGGCGTTTCAGGTATGTTGTCTTCTCTTCAAATCTTTGGGACCATCTTGGACTCTATAGGGGTTCTAGTCCAAGTTTTTCCAATTCTTGTTCTAGTGATGATATCATCAAGGGCATTAATGTAATCTTCTGATAAACAGGGATCCACACATCTGTGCTTGATAGCCCTTTCTAGTTCTCCTCCACATTTTCTTAATATTTTCATATTAATCATTGAGTCAGACCTATCTGGGTGTAAGGCAGACAATCTGTCTTTCTCTTTGAGGAACCAAGTAAGTGGTTTATCTTTTTCTGAGCTAAAAATGGCACTTTAAAAAGCATTTTCTGTTTTAAACCTCCAAGAATGGTTGGCCCATTTGGTGATTACTTCTGATTTCCGCCAAGGCCAATCATGCTTTCCATGATCTTGTCTCATTTTTTAATACTATTTCTTTGCAGTTCCGGTAAAAAAGGAATGCAATTTACCCAATATTATTTCATCAGGTCTATTAAAATCATCTTGCGACATGACAATTGTTCTTATGAACTCAATATGGTTATATTCTCCTTCACCAGAGAATGTTGGCCATTCTTCTAATTTGGGAGTATATCTTACAGAGCTAGCATTTTCTCCTTGAAAAGGGTTTATAATTCCTTTTACTGAAAGTTTCTCTTCAGTCAAAGGTATGGAATTTCTTGACATATGTGGATTTGGTTCATGACTCTTATTAATTTATTCTACATATGCAAGTATTTCATCTTTCAATTTCTGCCTTTAACTGCCACTCCCTGCCAAATTTATAGCAAATTGATTGGTATTATCAACAACTGTTAAAACATGATTTTTCAGAAACTTAACCTGGTCATTAATGTTTGTAGTGGAAAGATCTTCCATTTCATCATCTTGGACTTGATATTTACTCTCAATTCTGTCACATGTATTGGAGATCAATTCAAGGTTGAAAATTGTAGACTTATAGTGGTATACCATGACAGTTCAGCTGAATAAAGTTTTTATTTTTATAGTAATTATATATAAAAAAAGGATATCAACAGTATGAAATCACCTTTGAGGGAAAATAACAGTAAAATAAGCATGGAATAACACAAATGATATATTCATTAAGGAAAATAGACCACAGGCTTGCTCTGCCAGTTTCACCCCACTGCACTATCCAACACATAATTGTGATGGACAGTACCCAAATCAAAGACATTTTTCAATTTTCTCTGTAAATAACTTTTTTATGTATTTTTTTATATGCTTAAATATAAGCGATTGGGTGATTAATATAATCAGAGTCACAATGAGGATGCCAATTAATGAAGAGCAGACCTGCAAGCATCATAGGGGACACCAAAGGTTCAAGGTGTGGAACAAAACACTTTTGAGGTATCAATTTTAAAAATTTCATGTATTTTGCTGTTATGAACAACCCAAAGAGGGAATAAGCATCAGTAGGTCCTTTTAAATAATTACATTGTTAATTTGAATACTGAAATAATTTATTGTTGAATTGGAAGGGCCATATTACATCAAATTTTCTGTTAATTTAACCCCCAATTTTCTCATTGAAGCTGAAGAAATGAATAGTGGGACTGGATGTTGGAAGGGATATGGTATGTATTAGTTTTTTGTTTTGTTTTTATCTATTATTCTTGCATAGTGCTGCTCTTTTATGGCAATTATGCAAGGCTAGTAGGCTTGAAAAATATTTTTGAAGAGAAAGGAATGCAACATGTGAATGTGGTCACTATTTTGAGAGGCTCAGGAAAGGACCTCTCTCTTAGTTGGTAAGGAGTATCTCTTCACCTGAAATCTGGAAAGGTCATGGGCTCAAGCTCCATCAAAGACACACTAAAAATTGAGAATTTTGCAAAATGAAATTTCTGGAATTTTTGGGAATTTTTGGGAAGATTTAAGAAGATTTAGGAATTTTCAGGAAGAATACAGGTGATACAGGCCAACAATAAATACAGGTAATAAGTCCTATGTGAATTTTCATAAAAATGTTAAACCCAACCCACAAGTCAGCCCTCAAAGGCCAGAAAACTATAATTCAGTGAAATCAGCTGACTGATTAATAATCAATTGAGTAATACATGGAAATAAGGGTTCCAGGGCCAGAAATTAAGGTTTGACTTTATTTCACAGCCACATGTCACAAACATGTTATGTGAATAGGTGATATAAGAATGAATTGATCTTATTGGTCAGAAACACATCACATTATTATGAAAGGTGAAGTGAAGCAATCTGATTGGTCAGAAATCCAGACTCATGTCACATCATGACACACTCCCAATGAAAATCCAAAATTAAAGTTTGCACAGATTTGTACAACCACCAGAGGCTGAAAATTTCCAAGTCCCCTCTTTTTTGCACTCCTATGGAGGGCCCCACGGCTATAAATAGAGGCCCTCTCTCCCAATTTTAGCCTTTTCCCCATCTAGAAATTGTAAATTGAACTTATTTTTTCTTATCACTCTTCTAGGAGGTTATACTAGAAATTGATTTGATGAATTAAGCCTAGTAGCTGAGGTTCCTTGTTGACATAGATCAAGAGAACCAATAGTGTGAAAAGACTTTAATTCATCCCTTACTAGCAGGTAGACTAGTGCCTTATTTAATTAGGATCTTAAAGCTTGAAGCTCATGAGTAAGGCGTCTCTGGAGTTTAGTGTTTAAATCCTTAAAAGTAATTTTCAGAGAGTTTTAAAAGAAAACCATCAAACTTAAGTAATTTTGTAGGCTTTAAAATAAAAACTAACCATTTTCAATTAGTTTTGGGCTAGTTTTTGTTGTAAACTTCCTCAAATAGCGTAATTTTGCTTGTTTTAAAAGAAAACCTGCACAACCAAAGTAATTTTACTACTTTTAAAATACAAGTGGAGTTGTATTTATTGGGTAATACCTAATAAATTATCATCAAGGAGCAAAATCAGATTTCAATACTTTTGTGTTCAGTTAATATTAATATTGAGCCTATAGCAATTAGTTAGTATTATTATCAACAACTCAGAAGAAATTATATAATTCATTATTACAATAGAAAGCCAAACATAACATTTAATTACCCATATTATACTATATTATTAACAATTATTAAATTAGTAGCATATCCATCACATCACAAAGGGCTTGAAATAGAATTTTACTCTTTCAACTTTGTCATCTCAGAGAATTGGAGATTGCTATTATCTTGGCTATAAGTTTGTATATTTACTCAAGAATTATCAAGAAAAAAGATTTTATGTCTTTTTGTATTATAAGATAGTGTTTCCTGTTATTTTATATTTATTTTAGTATTATATTATTATATATATTGTTTTACAATTGTTTGGTGGAATCCACTCAGCCTGCTGAAAGTTTTAAAAAGAATTTATTTGTCAAGGTTCAAATAACCATTGTTTTGAGTAGCAAACAGTCTGATTAGAGATTGTTGAGTACAATATTTTCTGATCAAGCCACTATCAATAATAAAAATTGATTTGGTGAGCACAGTAAGGATAACTTAGCATATTAGGAAGGGCAGTCTAGATTATTCTAGCGCACGAGCAGAGCAAGGGTTAAAAGTCTCAAACAGCAATTCAAAACTGTTTTCTTGTAATTTCCCCTTCCAGGTACTGCTTCACTTTACCCCACATGTATAGGAGTTCCCACATTAGTTAATTCAGAAGAATGTTTGTTATTCTTTTTCAAGTCATTTATATCTAATGCTGTTTTAGTTAACTTTGAGTGAATTTTACCAAGTTCTACATTAATTCTACTTCTAACAAATTTTATTTCTTGTTTTATTTGTGTGAAAAAGTCCTGTTCATCCTCTCCTGCTCCTTGGCTTTGAATTCCATAAGAGTCCTGGCCATATTGAAGACACTGTCCACTGCTGAATGCTCCAATTTGGTGATCCTGTACCCCTTTGGGTAAGGTCTGCGCCAATTGACTTTTCCTTTGTCATTTCCTTGATGGCTCTTGGGACCTTTCTGCTTCTTCTGAGGTCCTTTGAGCTTGTTGTTGGACACTTCTGGAGCTGGTTTGGAGCTGGTAGACGCCACTGGGCCTTCTTTCTTCAAAGCTGGAATCATTTCCATTTCCTTCCTCTGATATTTGGATAAAAGGCTTTGATTTTTCAACCAGTTCTTTATCTTTTTGACCTTGTCTTTGCAAGACAATGGGATCCATTTTCCTAAGAGTTCTATGGCTTTCTCCTGACCCAGAAAGCTCTTGATGTGCAAGTAGGAGTTCTTGCCCCCCTGCCAAAGGCTTGGGCATATTTCCCACTCCTCCTCTTTGGCTGCCCTGTACCAATTCTTGTATTGGCATTGATAAATCTCTATTTCTGCCACTTGGAAATGGTTCAGCCCTTGAAATATTATCATGAATTAGTTCAGACTCAGATTTCACATCAAATTTGTTGGTGCAGACCTTGGGGAATGGGGGGAAACTCTCCAATCCTCCAGATGTGTCTTTCTTGAGGAAGACTTGCAAGATCTGGCCCTGGGGGCTTTTCCTTTGCCCTTTCCTTGATGGTTCTTGGGACCTTTCTGCTTCTTCTGAGGTCCTTTGAGCTTGTTGTTAGACGCTTCTGGAGCTGGTTTGGAGCTGGTTCATGCCACTGGGCCTTCTTTCTTCAAAGCTGGAATCATTTCCATTTCCTTCTTCTGGTCTATGGATAAAAGACTTTGGTTCTTCAACCAATTATTTATCTTTTTGACCTTGTCTTTGCAAGACAGTGTGCTAAACCCTCCTGAGAGTTCTATGGTCTTCTCCTGACCAAGAAAGATCTTTATGTGTAAGTAGGATTTCATGTCCCCCTTCCGAAGGCTTGGGCATATTTCCCACTGCTCCTCTTTTGCTGATCTGAACCAGTTTTTGTACTGGGACAGATATATTTCTATTTATGCAACTTCAAAATGGTTCAGCCCTTCAAACATTACCTTCAATTAGTTCAGGATCAGAGTTCACATCAAATTTTGAGGGTACAGACCTTGGGGAATGGGGGCAACTGTGGAATCCTCAAGACATGTCTTTATTGAGGAAGAGTTTCCAGATCTGGCCATGGTCTTGCCTCTTCCTTGTCCACATCCATCTGGTTGCATTGAATAGTTGTTTCCATTCCTTATATGCACCATATTTTACATCAATTTTGAAAAAGTGAAAGATAAAGACAGAAAAACACACCTTTTGGTGGTTGTTTGGCTTGCTCTGTCTTAAATAAAGTTCCTCTTTTGGAAATTTGTACTACAATTGTTTCTTCCAATTCTGAACTAGTAATATATCTCTTACTGAGCTTATTACCAGCTGCACTGCACTTGATTAAAGACACGCAAAAAAATTGATAAAAGAAAGAAATTTGTTATTTTTTATGCTTTTAAGATTTTTTTTTATAATTTTTATTATTTCTTGATGTTAAAAAAATGATTCTTTTTAAAGAAGAAAAATTGAAATTTAAAAATTTTAACTTGCAATTAATTCAGAGTAACTCAAAGAATAATTCTATAAGCTTTTGGATGTGAAAAAGCCACATGTAAAAACAGTATAAAATTAAACCAAATTCCTCAATGAAAAAGATTTCAAAAACAATTTAAAAAATCAAAATGATTTTAACTTCAAATTGAAAGAAAAAAATTCTTAAATTAACATATTTTAGAGCTTAAAAAAAGGTTCACAAAACATGGCCATGCCCCCAAATGTAAGATTTGTCTATGAAACTGTTGATAATATTACTATTAATCAACAGTACTATGAATTTTCTTATAAAGTATAATAATAAAATTATCATAACCACAATTAAATAATTGATTAATTGATTATTTCTTTTACTTTTTATACACTACTAGTGATTATAACAGTGAGCAGTAATTGTCTACAAGAATAAATTGCACGAAGTATTTAATAAGAAAATTTCTTTATTAAAAGAATAAAATTATTTTAATATATATAATTATCTTTTAGAAGATTGATTATTCTTTGAAAGAATGATTATAAGTATAATTCTTGAAGATAACTATAACTAGAGAAAACCCATTGAGAATTAATAAAAAATAACTCGCTAATACTCCTATGATCCTTCCAAAGGGATTGGAAGAGAGATTTGACATATAATTATGGATTTAAGGGATCAAAATTCATTTTTGACAATATTAAAACAATACATAGTTGATTTCCATGATTTCACGTCTTTCTTATTGATTCTGAAGGAATTAAAACACTTGAGAAAAGATTTTAACTAATACTTACTTAGTGGTAATAAAGATATAATTGGATAATAAGGTGATTTGGAAAAAACAGAAAAAGGGGGCCTCTTTTAAGTCTGAGACAGCTGATATAGGTGTGCCATGGAGAAAACTGAAAACCAGTGAGTCAGAAAACAATAATCCTTTTTGGATTGATGATTGCATCATATGTTGTCATGTAAGATTATCCTCATTACTTAATTGATGCTTTTATGTGACTACCAACCAAAATATGGTTAATAATAAAATGAGTAAAAACTTTAACTATTCTTCTAACTCCAAATAAACATTAATTTCTGTAGGTTATCAATGTTATTGGAAATTTCATCACAGATTGTATTTTCTGTGGATTTGTTTTTGGACTGTAGGCAAAACCTTGAATTTTACTTATGAAACTGTAATTTTTTTGGTTTGTTTATGGGTCATACTGCTCTTCATTGGTCCTGAAAGTTTCAGAAATATTAATGAAGAATTGTCTTTTTAATGAATTTTTGAAGGTTTTACCTCATCTCTATGTAGAATTCCAAATAACACTATATAGCAGCTTGCTATGAGGTAAGTTAATGGATACTAGTCCAAAAACGGTTTTAGTTACTCCTTTGAGGTTTTTCCATGGAAAAGAATGAATAATTGACATGGTTACAGGAGCCTAAGTTGCTCTTTACCTCTCTGTCACGTCAAAATAGTAGCTTATTTGCAATTTTCTTATAATTTAATGAGATTTTAACTTGGTGACTAGGTTCCCAAAAGGTCTTAGTATACTAGTTGGACCAAGATCAGCCATAGATCCTAGCTTTAGAGCTATCCACACCTCAGAGGCCTCAAAAGTTGGGTACGCTGGCTCTCTTTGATGTCTTTTGTCCCCCTTAGCTATTTTGATATCAAAAATAGAAATTCAGGATTCAAGACTGATATTCACTATGCGTGTATCAAAACTGTATGTAAGAATACCATAATATTAAGTTTCACAAACATGCATAACACATTTCTTAGTGTATATTTAACATGTGATTTTTCACATTCCCATTATTTTAGTGTGAAATTGAGAAAAACAAAAATTTTCACAATTCTTTTATGTGGTATTGATGACGTGGTATTAAAGTATTTTCCATATTACCACCTCTTAGAGTTAATTTAAGCTTATTCACTCTATGAAGTTACCCTAGGTAAACCTTTTGTGTAGAATCCAAATCTGGCCTTAAATCCATGGATTTACATACTCACAAAAAAGTGATTCATCTTTTCTGAAATAAAAAAAGATGAATTTTGAATATACGCATGACTTATGGGTTATGCATAGTTCAGAATTTATTTTTAAAGATAGTTGTGACCTATTTGGGTATGTGAAGTATACCTCAAAGCTCACAGTAATAAAAATATCTAAATTATCAAGAGTCTTTTTGAATTTGAAAATATTTTTGATATCAATTTTTGCAGCTATTTCAATAAATTTGGTGCATAAAAGTCATTTAATTCTAATTTTTGACTATTTCTTGAGTTTTTTTTTGAGACACCTCATTTTTTTCACACTGAATATTTTTCACAGATTAAATACAAGAAATTTTGGAATAAATTAAAGAAATTTTTTTTCAGTTCCCATAGGTTTCTTTGACCTCCTTCCTTTTTCAGTGCAGTTATGTATTGTTAGCACCAGGGCAAATCTCGTGTCAATCGTTGGCAATTGACTTCACGTCAAGAAAACGTCAAGCAGGATAAATTTGAGCTCATGTCAAGCAAAAATCAAGCAAATGTCGAGCACACGTCCTACTCTTGTCTTACACCAAATCCTGTGACATCCACCAATATTGGTTCCCTTGTGCCTTCAACTCAGATTCCTCACCACCTGATCATCCTGCAACCGTCCGATGGTTGGTAAAAATTACACAAAACCCACCTGTTTGCACAAACACACATCAAAGAGGTCCTTCAGCCAGTCTTGATGTAGGCGGGGGGTTTGACTTCACCAGGTCATCCATGAAAGGACTCTGCCTGAGTGGGATTGTTGTTTTGCAGATGACACTGGTAGAGTCTGCTGCACAATACTGCGGGTGCGGGTGCGCTTGCGGGTGCATTGGCGTGTGCAGGTGCGGGTGCGCAAGGGCCGATTCCCCTTCCAACATGATGATGGCGCAGTTAGAAATTTTGGATGCTGTGAAAGGTGAGTGTGTGGGTCATTTGATAATTGAACTTGGATTATTCACACTGTACCCAATGTCAAAATAGTAAGTTCTTTGTGGGAATGTGAAATAATGGGCTTTGCTTGTCACAATTGCATGTCTCTGTCACTAAATTTTGAGGCAGTTATTTCACTAGCAAAATTGCTAATTAATCTGAGAGATTTGCATTTTAGTAGCCTAAATAACATGAAATAACAGATTTATCATTACAAGCAGTCCACATGACAGAACTTTGTTATCATACAATCCACAGTTACCTTCAATTTCTTCTTCAGATATAATCAATTGTTAATCATCAAAACCAACAGCTTTATAAATATTAAGATGCGGCCAATCTGGTAAGAAATTCACATCAATCTTCAAAGTTTTTAAGATCAGAAAGTTATTGTTCAGTATGCTAGATGGCTCAGAGACTTTAAAAATGCTATTAATAATACCAAATTGTCGTGAGTTGCCCCTCAGAAAAGATATCACACTGTTGCTGACATTTTTGGATTCAGTTGAAAATATATTGTTCCCAATATTAATGTTTGAAACTGGAAAATACCAAGGTGAGACAATCCTTGAAGTGGGAGGACTTGTGGATTGCACGGTAGTGTCTAAGCTGATCCAATCAACTATTTCCCTTGTGGAATGAAAATTCTGTAAGTACTCAACCAGGAAATCATAATTTTCTTGGTCATGGCGGGATGGTTTGTTATATTTATGGTGATTGAACAGGGCAGGTGGCTGTGATTCAAAAAGCTGTTTTATTTCACATGGCACGGATGGGGATTTCAGGATAACGGAAAGGTTGGAACATCAACAGATATGTTGAAGTAAGGTTTTATCTATATCATCTATTCAGAGTTTCAAGAAGTTAGTCTCATTCAGTTTAGGTGTTTAATCAATGTGAACATATTGATCTTATTAATTGACGTACATATTTCGTTATTTGTTGGCATTTTTGCAAATACTCCAATCAAGCGCTCATAACCCCATGTGGCTGAGGCTTGTGCTGGGCCCCAACGTTGGAAGAGTTTGGGAATATGGTCAGCAAAATGATGATTTGGTTTACTTTTCTGTTTTGGGAACAGGAGTTGATTGGAAAGGCGGAATTTTTTCCAATGTTCAGCAAATGCAGTCGCATCATCTATTGAAACAGTCCAACTTGTGGCAATGTTGATAGCACTAATCAAATGGAATGTATTCTTTGTTAGTTCATTTGCAAGTTCTTCTGACTGACCCATTTTTCTTTTAATGTTGGCGGATTGGTGTACATCTAATGACATCTGTTGACTGAGAATTAAAATTGGAATATAGACCTTATATAAGAGAGCCCATTCAGCGGCTTTTAAGCTACCATGAGAGGGGGAACCCATGTTGCAAGGTACTCTTGTCCATGATGAGGGAATTATCATCTGAGATATGATTTGTCATAGATGCTCGAGATCCTTCAGGTAGAGATTCTCCCACCTCCACACCTGCCCATATATTGTAAGCAGCTATTTTTATCAATTTTGTTTTGAATTAGTAATGGACTTACGGTTCAAATCCATTTTGAGCAGGCTCATGGCTTCAGAAATCTGTTGACGCACATAATCAGGAATTTTACTATCATTTTGAATTTTTTCGAGCGTTGGAATTGTTTGAGCAATGTTGGAGACAAATTGTTCCTTGGATATAATTTCCACCTCCCCACTGTAAATTACATCATCTTGCCCATCATCTTCTGTCAGTGCACAAGGTTCAACAGTCTTTTCCTTCTCATAACTTTTAAAAATCAGTTTCTGAAAGCTTGTAGGCTGACCTGAAATAAAGGCTATGACACAATATCAGGTTTTGGGAGATTAGAAATATTCAAGATGGATGCATACTCACATTCTGGAAGAACTGGTGGATCTTGATTATCTTCATGTGACTGGCTCTCTACTTCAATGCCTAATTCACGACTACTGGCAATATCAGAAATTTCACTTCCACTCTCTGGGGCTGAAGTTGGTTGTTCATTGAATTCAGTTGAATTTCCCGGGGTTTGGGCCATGGAGGAGGTAGTTTATTAAGGAAATAGATGGTGACGAGTTGATTGATAACTTGTTTGAAAATTTTTGAATAAAAAGATCCAAATTGAAGAAAAAAGATGGAAGTAAAATAATTGCATTTGCAAAATGCAATTTGTCGGGAAATTCAATGAGGCAATGTTTTGCAAATTATTTCATATCATGCAAATGAAATTACTTCCCTGCGAGACATTGAATTAAGTTGACTAGTGAGAAACCTACTAAAGTCAACTTTTGAACTATCCAACGCTCATGAGGTAAGGACTAAGCAAAGTGTTCCATTTGAATGATACGAAATAAAATGGTTTTGTCGGCAAAACAGGAGACACAATTCTTGTCTTAAATAGTCCACTTCTTAGGTTTTAATTTGTGAGTCTCATGATTTAAACACTAACCACAACATTGTGAATATACTGACCAATTCCCCCTTAGGTCCTGTTGGCAGAGAAGGCCACTCAGCATATTTTGGCAATTGCGTTCATTGTGTACGCCAACAAGCCACCGTACACTATGGATGTAGTACGGAAGCGTAAGGATAAGTCATGTTGGGAGCATGTTGGGAGGCACTCCGCAAGCATAAGGATAAGTGGTGTCAGGAGCATGTTGGGAGGGCACTCCGCGAGTGTAAGGATAAGTGGTGTCGGGAGGGCACTACACAAGCGTAAGGATAAGTGGGGTCGGGAGCATGTCAGGAGTGCACTCCGCGAGCGTAAGTATGGTAAGCAGTGTTGGGAGGATGTTGGGAGGGCACTACACAAGCGTAAGGATAAGTGGTGTTGGGAGCATGTCGGGAGGGCACACTGCGGCGTAAGGATGGTAAGCAGTGTCGGGAGGGTACTACACAAGCGTAAGGATAAGTGGTGTTGGGAACATGTTGGGAGTGCACTCCGCGAGCATAAGTATGGTAAGCAGTGTCGGGAGGATGTCGGGAGGGCAGTACACAAGTGTAAGGATAAGTGGTGTCGGGAGCATGTTGGGAGGGCACTACACAAGCGTAAGAATAAGTGGTGTCGGGAGCATGTCGGGAGTGCACTCTGCAAGCATAAGGATAAGTGGTGTCAGGAGCATGTCGGGAGGGCATGCTGCGAGCATAAGGATGGTAAGCAGTGTCGGGAGGGCACTACACAAGCGTAAGGATAAGTGGTGTTGGGAGCATGCCGGGAGGGCACTACACAAGCATAAGGATAAGTGGTGTCGGGAGCATGTCAGGAGGGCACTCTGTGAGCGTAAGGATAAGTGGTGTTGGGAGCATGTCGGGAGGGAACTACACAAGCGTAAGGATAAGTGGTGTCGGGAGCATGTTGGGAGGGAAATCCGCAAGCGTAAGGATAAGTGGTGTCAGGAGTGCACTCCGCAAGCGTAAGGATAAGTGGTGTTGGGAGCATGTTGGGAAGGCACACTGCAAGCGTAAGGATGGTAAGCACTGTCAGGAGGATGTCGGGAGGGCACTACACAAGCGTAAGGATAAGTGGCGTTGGGAGCATGTCGGGAGGGCACTCCGCGAGCGTAAGGATAAGTGGTGTTGGGAGCATGTTGGGAGTGCACCACGTGAGCATAAAGATGGTAAGGGCAGGGGTGTGAAAGCGTAAGGAGTGGTGAGGACGGAGATGGGGGGGTAGTGTCGGAGTCTCATCTGGAGGGTGGTGCGGGCGCGTAAGCATGCGAAGCATTGGGGCGGATTAGGTGGGGATGTGGAAGCCAATGAGGTGAAATGACCCAAACATTGTGAATAGTGTTGAAATGGGTTTGGGCTTTGAGTGACATTCACATGTGACACATGTGACAATTGACGTTGTCTTGACACTGACGTGACGTGACCCACTAAATCCAGTGACTATAAAGTGACACTAACACAACTGAAGCAAGATTTTATAATGACCGTGGTGCGACGTGAAGTCAATTGCCAACGATTGACGCAAGATTGGCCCTGGTGTAAGTGTGATTTTCATTGAAAAAATTAGTGGAAAATCTTCCCCAAATTCTATATGTTTTTTTTCAATAACTCTTTCATAATTATGTGAAAAAGAAATGGTGTCCTTATTTTCAATTTTTGTCTACTTTATTAATTGGTTTTATGACTTTGTTTTAATTTTTTCTTCAATTTTTTTAATATTTTTTGAATCTTTTTGAATCTTCTTTTATCGTTTGATATATTGTGATTCTTTCCAACTTGTTTTTTGATTTTGTTTTTATTTTCTTACACTCTCTTTGAATATTTCTCAAACTTTAAAATGTTTTCATGTTTTTATTTTTATACTTTTTTTTGCTTTTTCCTTTTTTTATGAATTTTTCAATTCCTTTTCTTTTTGTTCATTTTTTATTCATTTTTTATTCATTTTTTATTGAATTTGTGTTTATTTTTGTCTTTTCTTGTTTTTTTTTTGCTGTTTGGGTGTAGATACACTAAAATAACTGTATCAAACCTCACAAAACTCCTCCAAAAAACATATTGAAAAATGAATGATAAGAAGTAAACTGAAAATTAAACAAAATAATGGAAAAAAATAAAAAATAGAATTCAATAAAAATTGAAAAAAAGAGAAAAAACAAAGAAAATAAAAAATGCTTTTTACTAATTGAAAAGAAATTGATAAAATTAAAGAAATATGATTTTAAATGGAAATTGATGAGGTTTTTCATTTATAAGGGCTTCAATTTTTGTGGATTTTGATTAGATACTGATATTTCTATTCATATAAACCTTAATCTATTCTTTCCAAAAGCTATATCAGATGAGAAATTACTCGTTTTGAACTCAAAATGGTAATTATCCAAAAGAAAATATCACAGTGGTACTCACCTCATAATTTATAAAAATATGTGTGAAAGATGATCTTATAAGCTACTGGGTAAAAAAAGCTTAATGTAAATAATTCTCCTTGGAAAATTCATTATCAGATAGCTTTATATTTATATTATGAAATGCAATTTTCACTGAAACAGTCACTTCTCTCAATATATATTTGAGCTCCTTAAGAACATTGAGAATTATTCCTTCTTTTTTGTACCATTTGAAGCTAGGAGAAACCTTCAATTCAATAAATATCATTATTTATATAAATTTCTGGAATATGTCAAAGTAAATTCAAAATTCAAAATTTCATTTTGATGAGGGAATAGAAAGTGATTCCAATTTTTTGTTAGCAAAGATATCATGAGCTTTCTTATTTTTTTGTGGAAAATAGAAAAAGAATGAATGGGTTAAACTTTATTACCCCACAAAAGTACTATTTACAGAACAAATATTTTTTTAATAATATCCTTAGTATTAAGGAAATCATATTTAAGAATATAATCTTGAAAAGTGGCTTTTATTAAGAATGTTACACATACGTTTTTATATGATAAAGTAAGGGATTATTCTTGTGCAGCCAAAGTTCTCATTTTATGCCTAAATTTGAAACATTTTTTTAGTAATTAAGTATTTCATTTTGTAAAAATAATAATAATAATTCCTTCCATTTTTCAATAAAAGCATCAGATTTCATGAATGAAAGTAATGTATAGATTAAACAGCTAATTTTTGTTTTAAATCCATGTTTTTTGGGATTGAAATTGAAAGAAATATCAGAAATATCTTTTAATTAATCGAAGAAAGAAAAAACATTTCAAGTTGTGGTATTTTTTGATAAATGAAGATAAATGAACATTTAAGGACAAATTGATAATTAAAAACACATATTTTGTGTAAATTTGTGGTTAATGAATGCTGTTGATTAGAGATCAATTGAAGGAAAGAATTTTCATCTACAGAATTTTAAATTTAGAAATATAAGGATGTGATAGAAGAATTTTGAGTGAAAAAATCCATTAAGAATAAAGATGTGATATGAGCTGAGCAAAGATGTACTTTTATTTTGAGAAACATAGAAATAAGGTTTATGCTTTTATTTTCTTGAGACTTACTTGAGAGTTATTTGTTTTTGTTTCAAAGAATATTCCATAAGAAAGGAATTATCAAGAATTTTAGAAGCTACACGGTTTAATGAAATTTATATGAAGTATTTCACAATCTTGGGAATCTGGCTTCTAATATGATCAAATAGTAGTATCAAATTGGATACAAGTATTAAACAAGCTGGAAGCTTGTTTGGACCTGCTACCCCTTCTGGTGGGGATAGAATTTTTTTCATTGTGACCATTAGTATTCATAATCCTCTACTATTACAGTTATTTTTACCCTTTACTACTACACAGATTATTGGTATATCTTTCTAACACTAATCAATATTATTTTCTGCTTGTTATTACTATTATTACTTGTTATCAAAACAAGTATCATGTATAAACATCCCATTAAAGCGACTATCAACAGCTCAAATTTACAACACTAAAATTTCAAAAATTAAATAATTCTATCACCACCCAAGCTTTTCTATATATTATCTTGTGTTGGCTTTAATTATCCTGCTTCAATGATTTTCAAGAATCAAGACCTTTCTTCATATCATCGCAGAAATAAAATCATGAAAATTATTCCAAATAAGGCTTATTTGTTATATTTTATGACTCAAGCTATTGTGAGTGCTTGTTGAGTGGGCCATATAAGGAGCTTTAAATAAAAAATCTCTAGCTTTAACGTCGCCATATTTCTTAAAAATTGAGTAGTCAACTGAATATAAGCTGTTTTGGTATATCTAGAGAGACATCTAAGACACCATTTACTTTTATTTCTAGAGAGATATTCAATAAATTGAGATCTGATTCCCTCTCATTTTATTCTCCACAATTTCTTTACAGCATTTCAGAGATAAATCATTTTCCATGTTGAATTTTGAGCTTAATTTTTAATTGATTCAGAGAGCTGTGAATCTGTGATTAATATTTAATATTGAAATGAAATTAGAATTCCAATAAAAAACAGATATAGGAGGAATTTATAATATGATATATATTACATAACAATTCCAAGGTGAAATGATAAATAGAAAATATTTAAATTACTATATTCTTTATGTACTATTATTGGTTTCAAGGTGAATTAGGTACCCATCCTAATATATATGAGTCATATTTACTTGAGTTTTGTGATCAGATATTTTACCTCATAGTAGTTAGGTAAGGAAATTTCATTTCAAAAACTCTATTCTAATTTCATCATAGTTGAAAACAGAATTATAATGAAAACACGAAATTAGTAAAGACAAAAAACCCATAGATTTGGTAAGTTTTCTGAAATTATTAATTGCCTATATATTACAATTATATGACTTTGAGAATATGAAAATTATCTATATAAAACCTTGGACGTCATTACTTATTTATAAGGTGTACGATATATATGAAGATTCAAATTTAATTGAAGTGTCTTTCCTGTCTGGAAATTCCTTTTAAGGGGAAAATTGATCAAATTTATTGATTTTTGAGGGTTTTAACGGGGAAAAGAAGAATTATCCTTTTGAATTTATTAGTATTAAGAAATAATACTGAGAAAAATCATTTTTTTTACATAAAACAAATATTTATCAAAAATACTTTGAAATAGTTATTCAAGGCTAAGAATAAATTTTCATAAGGATGAGTTTTTTGGATTAACTTCACAAATAAATTGGGAGAAATATATGAGATTAGGGTTGTTAAAATAGATATTTCAAGAGGAGAAACACTAAGAATATATGAGATTAAGCCCATAAACTGAGTGAAAATCTCAAAGTGGTAAAAGATGGTTTATTATTTTGAGTGCTTCAAGGTTTGAAATGATTCCAAGAGGAAAAAATAATTATTATTATTATTTATCAGTATGCTTAAGATGAGCTCAAAATTGTGGTTTAAATACTTTTTTGTCTTGTTAAAGGTAGCAAAGCTACTTTGAAAAGTGAAAAGATGGAAAGAAAAAATGAAGCAAAGAGGAAATTATTGTATCATTTCAAATTTACTTCCAAAAAAGTGGAAAGTGATTTTCCAAATCTTCAAACTGATGATAAAAATATGGGAGCCAATTATGAAATCATTAAGCCCTTTTTCAGTAATCAAGGTATAATATTTTACTCTATGAAGAAATGTGTGACCCTTTGAGCAATTTTTTTATAGTGAAAATGGCTTCAAGGGCTTAGAGAAATTTAGAGAATCTGAATTCAACCTATTCAAAAATTGAAATATATTTGATTTTTTATTTAAGAGTGATGGTATTTAATCTTTGGAGAAGAGCAAAATTCACTGCTTGCTATTAAAGTGTTGTGAATCAGGAAATTCACATATTCCTACATTGAATCCAGGGAGTGGTGATTTCAGTTTTCTTATATATTTCTGACAGTCCATTCCTTCTTTGAGCCAAGATTTCTTCTATCTGCCAAATATTAATGTTTTAAGCTGATATATTTTTATCAAATTCTCTTAAAGTATGAGATTGATGCAAAATTAGTGATTGAAATATATTTGCAAGCTTTTGACGTATTTTTATATACCAAAGAGACCACAAGGAATGAAATATGATATAGTTATAAATAAACTAAATTTATTTATATTATAGAAATAAAAAATTACAATATAAATATGAGATTTATATACAAATTTGAAATTTAAATTATAATTTGAAAATAAACTAAATTTGAAATTTAAAATTGGGAAAAGACCTTTCTACTTGAAAATATTTGGTAAAATGAATTTTCAACAAAAAATACTAAAATTGAAAATACTCAAAACCATAATTTCATTCACACCACATGTGGTGATAACCATCAATTTTTGTGTTAAGATTGAGTTGTGGTGTTTAGTTCAAAAGCTATGAGGAATTCAAGTATTTTCAATTGAAAAGTCATAATGTGCACATGTATTACATAAGTGAAATTTTATTTACATATGAGGTATTGTTGATTACAGCTTTGTACTGTAAAAAATCAATTTCATTACATATTTAAATTAAAAGTATAGTACATAATGGGGAAATAAAGAAAAAATAAATTGGAAATATTACTCACTGTCACAACCACAAAGATTGACCCTCCTCCATGGGTGTTGAGGCAATTCTAACCTGGTACCAAGTTAAGGCCAATTGGCCACACCATATCTTTTATGACCAATTGGTCCCCTCTGGTGCTCTATGGCCATTTAGCCATAACACATCTTTTGGCCATTTCTTGCCACCAATCATCATTTATGGCCTCAGGCCATATCCTGCCATCATTGGCCTCCTTGACCAATTTCCAGATCACCAACCCCCAGGCCTTTATCTTTGATTTTGGGCCTGGGGGGTCTTTTTGTCTTCTAGGGGCCTCCAGGCCCCCTAGCCATCACCTTTGGCTTTGGGCCACCCCCTTTCATTAGGGGGGTTTAGGCCTAAATGGCCTTTTTGGGCCATTTAGGCCCCCTACGGCTTCTACGGCCTGTGGGCCATAATTCATGGGCCACAGTCCATAGGCCAATTAGGCCCCTTTTGGCCTAATCCAATGAGGCCAAAAGGGGCCAAAGGGGGCAACCATATAGCCCCCAAGGCCAGGTGGGTCTCAAACCACAATGGGACCCACCTGAGCCAATTTCGGCCACCAATCCCTTGGACCCAATTTTGGCCAAAAACCTTTTGGACTCCAACTGGCCACCAAACCCGTAGGACCCAAATTTGGCCATGGACCATATTTCCAGCCCTGACCTCTGGCAACCACCAGAGGCCACCAAACCAGCTCAGCAACATTCCCCTCAACTTAAGGGGAATTCTTCAATCCCTCCATGCACCCCATACCCAAGGTTGCAGGAGTGGTGCATATATGGTATTAAAACCCATTATGCACCATTTATGCTCAGAAACTCAATGGTGACATTTTCAGGACCAAATTCCACAACTCCAAATCAAGGTCCCAAAATCCAAAGCCCATGTTGAAGGAGGATTCCTCAGCTCATCAGGCTGGCAATCCATGGTGGCAATCAGAAGACCATTCAAGGATCCCAAACACCTGGCCCTGCAGCAGTTGGGTTGAAAATTTCATTCAGGATTATCCCAAGGGAATTCTCAGAGGTTATACAGTCTTTCAATCAGTTGTCAAGGCATCAAGTATTTCAATACTCCTTGGACAACTCAATTGGTCCATACAGGCGTCAATAAATCAACCTGTATGTCCTTGGGCCAATTCAATCTTCCACTGTGGGAATTCAATCACACAGTTCAATTTTAAGATGGGAGAACTGTATTTTCCCAATTAAGACAATACAGCCGGTGATCCACCTTCCAGGATCAGTCTTTCAGCTTTTCACATATACTGGCCACCTTTCAGCACCTGGGGACTTTCTCCCCAGTTAATTAATATATTGGATTTATTATTATCTTTATTTCCTTTTACATTATTAAAGTTAATACTGATAATCTTAAGTCAGTCATTCAGCACCCTCTCTCTTTTCTTCCTTGCCAGTCAGTGGATATTGGTGGTCATATCCTTTACTAATTCCATTTCCTTTTCTGGCAGGTTGAAACAGTGAATTGCGGATTCACTTGGTTGGCTTCTCGGCTTTTGGCTTCTTTATTATCTTTGGCCTTTGGCTTCTTATCTTTTCTTTTATCTTTTGCCATACTTGTCTTCCCTTTCTTCTTCCTTAAAGAAATCAATCTTTATTATTCTTCTTATCTTTTGGAGCCCTCCAAGTGAGTTCTTGATTTCTGAGTGCCAGGCCCTCTTGCTTCCATAAGAGCCCCTGTGAAATTATATTAATTAACTCATAATTTCTTTTCATTCCATTCATTCATTCTTCATCATTTTATTCATTCATTATTCATCAATTTCATTCATTCATTCATCAAAATTATGACTCTTTAATTGTTATGAATTTTATGATTCTTTGTCACCTCTCAAGTTTCTCTCATTCATTATTCATTCTGAAAATTGAAAGCTGACCCAATTTTATTTTTGTTTATCTTTTTAAATTTTAAGCTAAATCATCAATCTCATTTTATCCATAATTCAGCTGCTTTTTCACTTTGATTTTCAAATTCCTCATCAGATTATTCACACACATTCTTCATATCAGGATTCAATTTGATTTTATTCCTCAAGAATTTTGATTTTTAGGAAGAATTCACTTGATAATTGATTTCATTGACTGATTGGATATAATTGACATTGACTTCAAGAAAATTTGACTGACCTGAAGATTTTCATTGATTTTTCTGAATTTCACATCAAGAATTGATGTAAATTGATTTTGACTCAATAATTCCTTTGACTGATTGACTTTCTCTGAAGGATTTGATTTTATTGATTTTTATTGATTAATTTTATTGACTTCAAGATTTTCATTGATATTGATTTTGACTTCAAGACTAATTTGATTTTGGTTGATTGACGTACCTGAATAATTTAGTTGATCCATTGATTTCCTCAAGATTTGATTGTTGATTCCGTACTTCAAGAAAATTTTGATTTTATTCATTTATTTTCATTTTTTATTCCTGAAATCATGCCCATTGAACATTCACCTCCTGCAAGACAAACCAGATCTCAGGCCAGAGCTCAAGCTTCTCTTACTCCAACTACAAGAGTTCCTCTTGACAGCACCCTAGCAGTTCCTCAACTGAGGGCCTAATTGGATAGAGGACCCCACATGGAAGGAGAAGCACCATCCAGGAAGGAAGGAAGAGGGCCAAGAAGATCAATTTCATTATCAGGAGTGGTTGGCAGCTTCCCAGGATTTTCAAGAACCAGTCTCAAGGTTCAAGGTGAAGATGATGATGAGGAGGCGGAGAATTCTGTGGAAGAGGAAGAGTCTGATGGTACTGAAGGTGTTCCTGCTCCTGTGAGGGCATCCCGAAGTACTGGAGGACAAACTCTACCCCAGTCTGATCAGCCTGTCTCTCATCAATCTGAACCATCTTCATTGGCCATTATGCAGCAGATGACTCAAATTATGGCCAATCTTCAAGAAGCTTCTTCTTCTGGATCATCAAGACCACCTGCCTTCAAGACTCCATCTATGAAGGCACCAGAATTCTTTGATGGGACTCAGCCCTTTGAAGTCAGAAGCTTCCTTCAGTCATGCCAATTGATTTTTCATAATTACCCGGCAAACTTCTCTCAAGACAGAAAGAAGGTTCTTTATGCCACTTCATTTCTCATTGGCAGGGCTGCAAAATGGATTGAGCCTTATCTTTCCAATCTCATTCATCAGGACTCCAATTACCTTCTCAATTCTTGGCCTTTATTTGAATCTGAACTTTTCACTCTATTTGGTGACCCGAATGAAGTCAGAAAAGCTGAAGCAGAATTGGATTCACTAAGAATGAAGGAAGGTGGCCATGTTTCACTATACATAGCCAATTGCAGGAGTTTGGTGTCAAGAATTGGAGATTGGGGTGAAAGGGCTCTCATTCATCATTTCAGGAAGGGATTGCCATCCAGGATATTGGATCAATTGGCCTCCCATCCTTCAAGAATTGATTCTCTTCAAGACTTAATGGACATTACCCTGGAACTTGATACCAGGTACCATGAAAGGCAAAAGGAGAAGAATCACTATCATGAGAAGAAACCTGAAGCCCCAAGATCAAGTACTTCTCATCCTCAAAATTCTTCAAGTTCAAGTCATAAGAAGAAGAAGAATTTTCAGAAGAGGGACAAGCCCCATTCTTCTTTGTTTAATAAGGACTTCAAGCTCATGAGCTCTGAAAAAGAAAGAAGAATCAAAGAGGGTCTTTGTACCTATTGTGGTGGGAAGAATAGTCTTGAGTCCTGTATCAAAAGGCCTCAAAACAAGCTTACCCAACCGTCAGGCCAATTTCCCAGCCAGGGAAAAGCCTGAGTGGAGACCATGTTGTGTTCAATGGTCTTCACAGTTTTCCTTCCAGAGAACAATTGTGCATTCTGAATACTGGTGTCAAGAATTCTCTTCAATTGCTTTGTTTTTTCTTCTCTTTCTGATGTTTTATACAGTATTCTCATTGATTCTTGTGCTACACACTCATTTATTGCAAAGCAGTTTGTTCACAAGTACTCATTGACTACGTCAGAACTTCCAGAGAAGATTCCTCTTATCATTTTGGACTCCTCTGAGTCCCCTTCCTTATTTGTGACTTTCCATACTAAATATATGGTTGAGCTCCCTTCCTTCCCAAGCTTTGAATGGGACTTTTTAGTCATCAATACTCCCAAGGGAGAAGACCTCATATTGGGCTTTGACTTTCTAAATCACTTTAATCCTTATATTGATTGGAGGCAAGGGCTGATAACCTTTAATGCTGATCATGAGGGCTATTGTGATCCTTCTAAATCTTTCCATAATGACTTTTCTTGTGCAAAGTCATGTGCAGCTCTGGTTGGTGATTCTAGAACACCATCATTTCCATCTTCTGTCCATATTGCTTCCATAAATTCCCCTCAGTCATTACAATTATCTGTAGATGAAGTCTTCAAAGAGATGCAAGATTTCGGAGAAGATAATTCTGTATCTTCACTTCATCTCTTCTTTGGGAATATGGACCTTCCTCCTTCATCTTATCATGACTCCCTGGAGGAGTTGTGGGATGAAGAGGAAGAGCCAGAAGAAATAGGAACCGTGACAAAGGTTGTTCCTGCTGTTTATAACCAGTACTTGGATGTATTCTCCAAGGTGAAAACAGAGAAAATTCCTCCTCACCGCGCCTGTGATCATCATATTGAGCTGGAGGGGTCTCTACCTCCAGTTGGGGGTGATCTACTCTTTATCAAACCAAGAGTCAGATAAACTCAGGGCCTACATTTCAGAGAATGTAAAGAAAGGTTTCATCCGGCCAAGCTCCTCTTCAACAGGAGAACCTTTCCTCTTTGTCAAAAAGAAAGATGGTGGCCTCCTTTTGTGTGTTGATTACTGCAAACTCAATGCTGTTACTAGGAAGAACAAGTATCCTGTTCCTCCTATGAATCAGCTTCTCAATGTTTTCAATGGTTCTTCTATCTTCTCCAAGATTGATTTGCGTGGTGCATATAACCTGCTCAGAATCAAGGAGGGTGATGAACATTTGAAATGCTTCAGAACTAAATATGGCAGGTTTGAGTACTTGGTTACGCCATTTGGGCTAACCAATGCTCCTGCCTCTTTTGAGAATCTTGTCAATGATATCTTTCAAGATCTTCTTGATGTTTATGTAGTGGTCTATTTGGATGAGATTATGGCTTTTTCCAAATCTGAGGAAGAATATGTCACTCATGTGTCCACTGTTCTTTCCAAAATTAGAGCCAATAATATTTTTGCTAAGGCTTGCAAGTGCCTATTTCACGTTTCTAGTGTAGAGTATCTTGGTTATGTTCTTTCTTCTGAAGGCCTCAAGATGGACCAAGAAAAAGTCCAGAAGATTCTCAATTGGCCACCTCCAAGAAACCTCAAAGCTCTTCAATCCTTCCTTGGCTTTGCCAACTTCTACCATTGTTTCATCAAGAATTATTCAAAGAAGATCAGTTCACTCATCAGTTTCCTCAAGAAAGATTCCTGTTTCGCCCTCAATGAGGAAGCTCTTAGTCAGTTCCACCAACTCAAAGAGGCTTGCACCACTGCTTCAAATCCTTCTCTACCCACCATTGTAAAGACCGATGCATCCAATTATGCCTTGGGTGCTGTACTGAGTCAGGTCTCTGACTCAGGAAAACATCCCATTTCATTAAACAGACGCAAGCTTATCCCAGCAGAGCTCAACTTTGAGACTCATGACAAGTAACTCCTTGTCATAGTCTGGGCTCTCAAGCACTTGAGGGCTTTTCTCCTGTCTCTTTCTTCCCCTTTTGAAGTTCTCACCAATGACTCTTCCCTCCAATACATCCTGTCCTCCGTAGTCCTCACTCGCAGTCAAGCCCGCTGGGAAGAATTCCTTTCTGAATTTCATTTCTCAATCACTTAGTGCCCTGGCCGCCTAGCTACTCTTCCAAATTCTATATCATGTCGGGAAGACGTCTATCCAGAGAGGGGAGAGGATTTGATCACCAAGAATCCAATGAATTTTCAACAATCATTAAGCAAGGTGAAGTTCAACCCTCAAGGTATTTTGCAGTCAAGGTGGAATCTTTTTCAAACTTTATTGACTCAATTCAGAAGAAAATATGGCAAGATTCTCAATACAGAAGTTTCCTTGAAGAATTGGGCAAAGGTAAATCAATTCAGGATTATTATCTTCATTCCTCTTCCCAACTTCTTTTCTTCAAAGATTGGGTGGTGGTCCCAAATGACCCCACAATCCAACTCAGCATTCTTCAAAAGGTTCATGATTCTCCTCTAGCTGGACACCCTGGCCAAGAGAAGACTCTCAAACCTGTCTAGCGGGATTTCCACTGGTCCGGAATGACTCAATTCATCAAGGATTATGTCCCATCCTGTCAACAGTGTTCAAGAAACAAGAATATCCATCATAAGAAGTTTTGAATCCTCCAACATCTTCCAATTCCAAATGGTCCTTGGATTTGTCTTTCAATGGACTTCATCAATCAACTGCCACTGTCCAATTCATTTGATTAAATCCTTGTCATAGTGGACAGATTCTCAAAAATGGCAGTTTTTATTCCAACAATGTCTTCAATAGCTTCACTAGATTTGGCCCATTTATTCATCAAGAATATCTTTTCAAAGCATGGCCTTCCTTCAAGCATTGTCAGTGATAGAGGTCCCCTCTTTGTTTCTTCCTTCTGGACCAATCTTTGTCAGCAGCTCACGATTTCAAGAGATTTGTCAACTTCTTATCATCCAGAAACTGATGGACAGACAGAGAGGGTAAATCAGATACTAGAACAGTATCTTTGGATGTATGTCAGTTATCATCAAGATGATTGGAACACCTGGCTTCCTCTGGCTGAATTTGCCTACAATAATTCTGATCACTCTTCAACCAAGCAATCCCCCTTTTTTACTGTTTATGGAAGAGATCCACAATTTGACTCAGTTCACATCACTCAAGACACTCCTGCTGGAAAGTTATCAAAAAAAATCCAATCAGTACAGCAAGATGTCAAGAGAGAACTTGAAGTTGCCATAAACCGGTTTAAGAGGTATGCAGATCAAAGTAGAGAAAGTCCACCTGTTTTCAATCCTGGTGACATGGTATAGCTTTCCTCCAAGAACATCAAATCAACCATACCCACCAAAAAACTTTCTGAAAGATGGTTGGGTCCTTTTCCAATCTTGAGGAAAGTCAGTATTCATGCTTACCACCTCAAGCTTTTATCTCAATGGAAATCCATCCATCCAGTCTTCCATATCTCCCTTCTGGAACCAGTCAAGACATCAACAATCCCAAATTGAAATCAAGAGCCTCCTCCTCCAATCACCATTGAGGAAGAAGAGGAATGGGAAGTCTCTCAAGTACTGGATTCAAAGATCAAGAGAAGAAAATTATGGTATCTGGTGGAATGGAAAGGTTTCATTCAAGACCCAGAAAGATCCACTTGGGAACCAGCCAAAAACCTCAAGAAGTGTCCTGATCTTGTCAAAGATTTTCATTCTTTGTATCCTGAGAATCCAGGACCCAATTCTTCAAAAGCTTGATCTTTTATGGTGCTTGGTGGGGAGAGGAATTACCAAATGTAAGTCCCAGTCCTGGTATGCACCTTTAGGGGTATTCTATTCTTCTTCGTTGTAAGAATCACCTTGGCCACTCTGTGAGCACTTTGCAATTTGGACACAGATCTTCTGGCCTGGCTTTCAACATCAATTCCAAATTATGGCCATTTCTACTTAGGGAAAATGGATCATTCCTTTCTTATTTTCTTTCCCAAGTTATTATCTGTTCAACACATTCTTTATCAAGATTTCTCTTATTTATGGCACTGGCGGGATTGGTAACTACCAAAAGTAAGTTCCTCTCCTGGTATGGACCTCGCTGAGGGGTCTAAAATCTTTCAAAACATCACCTTGGCCACTCTGTGAGCACCTGGCATCAAATTCTGTTATCCAGGTCCTGGGCCACTTTCAAAATCAACTGTCAAAATCCGTGATTAAGATTGGACTCCCCCTCAAACATCATTTTTTCTTTTTATTTTCTTTTTCTCCCTTTACATTTGTTTCTTTTGCTTTTTTATTCTTTATATATATTCTTAAATTTCCTTTCTTATAAGTCTTAATGCCAAAATCCTTACGCCCAATCATGTCTTCAACATTTTCAAAATGAAATTTCAAGAGAAGACCAAGTCAACCTTGATTCATATGCCAACACTTTTATCAGTTCAAAAATTTTCTTTTCAAGATTCAAATACCTCTGGAATCCCTACATCCAATCTGTCTCAACAGCCTCAACAGGCTTCTAACTTATCTTGGTGCTCAGGAGCTCACCATTCAAGGTAGGGGGGTACTGTCACAACCATGAATATTGACCCTCCTCCATGGGTGTTGCAGCAATTATAACCTGGAACCAAGTTGGGGCAAATTGGCCACACCATATATTTTATGGCCAATTGGTCCCCTCTGGTGCTCTATGGACATTTGGCCATAAAACCTCTTTTGGCCATTTCTGGCCACCAATCATCATTTATGGCCTCAGGCCATATCCTGCCATCATTGGCCTCCTTGACCAATTTCCAGATCACCAATCCCCAGGCCTTTATCTTTAATTTTGGGCCTGGGGGTCCTTTTGTCTTCTAGGGGCCTCCAGGCCCCCTAGCCATCACCTTTGGCTTTGGGTTAACCCCTTTCATTAGGGGGGTTTGGGCCTAAATGGCCTTCTTGGGCCATTTAGGCCCCAACAGCTTCTACAGCGCGTGGGCCGTAATTCACAGTCCATGGTCCGCGGTCCGTAGGCCAATTAGGCCCCTTTTGGCCTAATCCAATGAGGCCAAAAGGGGCAAAAGGGGGCAACCATCTAGCCCCCAAGGCCAGGTGGGTCCCAAACCACAATCGGACCCACCTGAGCCAATTTTGGCCACAAATCCCTTGGACCCAATTTTGGCCAAAAACCTTTTGGACTCCAAATTGGCCACCAAACCCGTAGGACCCAAATTTGGCCATGGACCATGTTTCCAGCCCTGACCTCTGGTAACCACCAGAGGCCACCAAACCAGCTCAGCAAGCATTCCCCTCAACTTAAGGGGAATTCTTCCATCCCTCCATGCACCCCGTACCCAAGGTTGAAGGAGTGGTGCATATATGGTATTATAACCCATTATGCACCATTTATGCTCAGCAATTCAATGGTGAAATTTTCAGGACCAAATTCCACAATTCCAAATCAAGGTCCCAAAATCCAACGCCCATTTTGAAGGAGGATTCTTTAACTCATCAGTCTGGCAATCCAAGGCGGCAATCAGAAGACCATTCAAGGATCCCAATCACCTAGCCCTGCAGGAGTTGGGTTGACAATTTCATTCAGGATTATTCCAAGGGCATTTTCAGAGGCTATACAGTCTTTCAATCCGTTTTCAAGGCATCAAGTATTTCAATACTCCTTGGACAACAGGGGTATCTATATCAAATAGGTGATCTAATCTCAAATAACTAATAATTCAATATTGAGTAGGAGGAAAATGAAATTATGTGTTTAATTTGAAGAAAGGTAACCTGAATACATAAATATGGTTCAGATTTATTCCAATTAATTTTTTTCCCAGTTTCAAGTGAGCCATTGGGCTTCATTGCTGTTGAATTGATTTTTGAATTATTAGTACTTTGTCAGTTTTCTGAATTTTTTATCTATCCTGTAATCTTTTGTATTAAGTCAGAGTTACTCAGATACTCAAGAACTCAATAAAAGAGTTGTGGTTTACAGCATGAAATGCTTTATAATTTCAAAATAATTTTTTGTGTGTATCAATACTAAAAAATCAACAAAATTACATTTTACAAATAGATTTAAGAAATTAATTGTTTGTTTCTTAAGCTCGATTTTTTCTTGAAAACATATATGGAACACCAGTATAAATTATGATAAATAATTCATAATTAGTTATTTGAAAGAATTCCAAAAGAATTCCTTCTGAAAAAAAATAAACTTGTGAACCTTAGAGGTATTTTCATATACCCAAAAGACCACAAATAATAAAACAAGATAGAATTATAAATGAAATAAATTTATTTATATTATCAAAAGAAGAATTAAAAAAGAAATATAAATTTATACACAAAAATGAAAACTCCATTGAAATTTAAAATTTTGAAAACACATTTTTACTTGAAAGAATTAAGTAAAAATCAATTTTCAACAAAAATAACAAACTTGAAATATTTCTGGAAAAAAGTTGAATTAAAAGAAATTATGAATTTTTATTCAACAAATAAACACATGAAAATTATTTACCATTGGATTCATCATAAACAATAAGGTGGGGTCACCTCTGGGTAAAATTTGTGTAACTCGACTCCAAATAAGCTTAAACTGAGTTTTTAGTATTTTCTGTATAAAAATTAAAAATCCTCAAAACATTAATTGAATTTACACCACATGTGGGGTTAACAATAAAATTTTGTGTTAAAATTGAGTTTTTGTGTTTGGTTTGTAAGTTATGAGGAATTGAAGTATTTTCAATTGAAATGTCAAAAAGTGTGCTATATCACATACGTGAACTTCAATTTTCACATGAGGTATCAATTATTGCAGTGGTGTAATGTAAAAACTCAATTGTATTACATACTTAAATTATAAGTATTATACATGATGAGGAATTGAATAAAAGGTAAATTGGAAAGATTGATTCTGGGGGGGGAATGAATCTTGGCTCCAAGGGGAAGCCAGACCCCAAATTCCTTGCTGACAGGCGTGAGATGTCAAAATAAATGCAAAAGCTCATCACTTTTGGCCTGGAACTGCATCACAGGGTCTGTGTCTCAATTGACGATGAGGTTTTGATACCAACCAGGGCAGTTTTAACTGTTGCCAAGAGGGTAAAACTAAGCTTAAGATAATACAAACATTGCAAAAAAGGTTTTAACTGGTTTTGACATCTCTTAAACACATTCTGACATGTTTTGAAGGCTGAAAACCACATATTACTATAGCAATGGCTGATTTAAGGGTCCCAAATGGGTGAAAATAGGAAAAATTGGCTAAAACCAGCCCTTTTTGGTCTAAAAAAGGGCTCAATGATGCCATAATTGGCTTTTCTGTTGCTGGATTGTTTTCCACAACTGATAAGAACAAATTTAACTTTTGGAGTAAGAGAATTGATGGCTATAAAAGAATGGCTTCTTTGCCCCACTTTTCTCCTCATGTTAGAATCTTTTTCTTTGATAATTAGTTTAAACACTGTTGAACCAATCAATAAAATATTCCAACCACCCTCACATGAAAAAGTCATTATAATCATGGTTTGTAACTCTGATCATCATTTGTACCCTTGAGCCAAAGCATAAGTGAATTAAATAATCTTTCACCACTGTTAACTTTGTCACTTTGTTTCCGAATACACTCTGGTCACTTTTGGGAACGTTTTCACTTTAATAATCTTTTTGAGACTCTGCTCCTATATTCATTTCCTGCAGTTCTTTTCTCCATTCATTTCAATTTAAATTGCTCTTGAATTTTTTTTGTAGCCTTAAATATCTCTTGCAGAGTATTTTTGGATAGAATTTTGTTGCTGGTAAAACAATAAATCTTTATAATATTATTGTTTTATACGTATAAAGATCAAGAAAATGAGTTTTGAGTGTTTTATCTTAAAATTATTATTTGATACCATTTTTAATCAATTTTTACCTTATACAACTTTTGAGGACAGGAAACATACTTGGATGTTAATCAAAGTTTCATACCCACACCTTACATTTGGGGACCCAGCCATGATACTTTGCCTGTGCAATATTTTTCTTTTACTATTTTAATTCTTTTACTTACATTGAAAAATTTGAAAAATGCACAAAAAATACTTATCATTAAAAATTTTTATATAAAAGGAAACTTTTTGATATTATAAGTAAGGCTTTCTTTTTCATTTATTTTTTGAAAATATTTTTTTAACTCAATTAATTGCTTTCTGAATTTATTTTGGTGTCTAAAAATGTGGTAAGAAAAGAAAATATTGCAACTGCATGGACATTTACTAGAATTATTCCAACAAGTACTGTCAGTTCTGAGCATAATAGTACTGTTATCATAACTCAGAAGAATTCACCAGAACCAATTCATTCAGAATTAATCAATCTGGACATTATTAATACTCTCAAAAATGCTAAGAATTTGGCAAATACTAAGTTTTCCCTAAACGTACTATTTTAACCCTTTCAATCATAATAATGCCTTAAATCAGATCAGGAGCTGGCTATAACCCCTCAAGAAGCTCCCAAAAAGCTTATAGACATGATTATGGCAGAGGCCATTCACTTACAGAAGGACAAGGGTCAGTAAATGGTTCCCAAACTGACAAACTATGCTATTATGAAGCTTATAATATTGTTTTACCTTCAAACAGAGCTGATACTGCCACAAGAAGCCTCAGTGGACATTTACAAAGCCAGCCAGAAGGAATACAATAATGCATTGCAGCACAAAGAGTACCAGATCCTTGCATATCTGTGGAAAAACTGCATGAATTCTTACCTGACTATGAGAGAGTTCCTGGGCCATCCCAACACTTTCAAGTTACTCAATGGATGGCATTAATTGTTGGGAAAGAAAAACATGATGCTTTTAACAGCAGAATGGAGGAAAAACAACCCTCCACCACCCAACAAAGTTCCAAAAACAGCCCCAGTAACCAGCAGAAGAAATTACAACGTTAAAAAGCAGCCACAAGCTCAGAACAAGGGCAAAGGAAAAGCACCAGCCACAAAACCTTACAGACAGGGCTACAGAATCCCAAAGATTCAGCAGGATGCCATCAAAAATGTATTTCACATGAAGAGAACAATGTTGGCATTTCAGAAAAGGCAGAAAGCCTGACTAAGATGTAAGAACTGATTTCTGATATTCTAGATGGCATTCCAAACTTGTATATAGCCATAAATGATGTGAAAAGTCATGTTTCTGATAAAAATTTATTAATTAGTCTGAGCCAAAAAATGAGGCACTTATGTGTTTTGAAAAAGTTTCAAGAACAATTGAAACTTCTAACAATGTCAATTCATTTGGAAATCAATTAAATGAACAAGCTTCCATTAGTAAATAATTAACAGAAAAAGATTCTAAATTCAATATTGATGACATAATTGAGACAAGAATAGAACAAGCCATAAATATTATCAAAGAAGATCATAAGAAAGTCCTTGAGGGTATTGCAAATTCCTTTAATGAAGTAAAGACATATACAATTTCCTTGAAAAATTGTTTTGACACCTCAAAACAAGAAGTATCAAAATTAACAATTAAATTGAATCCAGTCACTTCTGATAGTACTAGACAGACAGAATCAAGGCAAAAATTAAATCATAAGGAAGATATGTATAAAATTTAAGTAATAAATTTAATAAAAAGCTTCCAACATGAGCTCAGAAATTCTCAAAGCTGTAGCAACAGTAAAATGAATTATATTGAGCAATAACTGCACACCTTTCCTAGAATTTCTACACCTCTGAATTGAAATGAGGGTGCAGAAATTCCCAATCCACAAGTATTGGATGTTGAAAATTCACAGTTAAAAAATTAATTTTAAATTTATCTTCATAACTTAGAACAATCAATGGGCCAAGCACTCTTGAAAAAAGTACCAAAACTCAAAGAATGGCCTCACTTCAGTAGTGAAGGAGAATGTGAACAAATGTAATTCATCAGAGGTATTGACATAATCAAAGAAGATTTTTGATTACCTGAAAGATTGGTAACACCAAATTTTAACACCTTTTTTACAAGATCAGCCCACATATGGTATATAAAATTGACACAGGAACATGGACACCAAAGTTGGACTTGGTGGAAAACCCAAATTTTCAACAAACGGGCCAATAATACTTGGGGATTTAAAGCTGAAACAGCCTTCAAATTTGCTAAATACAATTTTAAAAATAGAAAAAGCTTTACCATAGTTTTGAAAACAAAAAGATAGATTAACAGCATTATATCTTGACATGTCAGAATTTATGATTCACAGAAAAATTCTAAGAAAATGTGGAGGTGACTTAGAGCATGCTGTCAAGAGCAGGACTACTGAACAAAATTCAGCAGAGGATATCATCACTATATTGGAAGAAGCAACCACCAGAACCAGAATTGGTTCTAGTAGGATGAATCTCAAAACAAAGCTTAATACAACTTGGAAAGATTCTGTGGATAAAAATCCCAAAGAAAATTCTAATAATATTAAGTATAAATCTGCAGATGTAATGAGAAAGTGCCATATTTTCTAAAGAACCACACATTTAGCTGATAAATGTCCCAAGAAGGCTGAAGTAAATTAAATTGACATTGAAAAGGAACCTGATGTTGAAAAGGATGAGGTGATTGAAGATAATTCAGATGATAAATCATCAATATTTTCTGAAACTTCAAAAGATATAGAAAATATCAATGTGACTTTTGAAATCATGGAATATTATTCCCACTTGCCACAATTCAACAATTGTCAACTTGATTGATCAAAAATTCAAGATGCACAACTAATGAAAACCAAACCAAACAGGGGAAAATGTTATACATCTGGAAAGTCCTGTATACCAGCGGTGGTAATTGAAAACAAACCCACTAAGATTTTACTTGACACAAGAGCCTTCTGCTCTTGTGTTGGAAAATCTTTTCTTAAGACTTGTGTACCAAATTTTTAAGATAAATCATTGCCAATTGATGGCATAAAATTCAACAGTGCAAGTAATCCCATCAAAGCATTGGACATATTTAAAACTACTTTCATATTTTCACATATCATTGTAAATTTAAGAATAACTGTTGAATTTGTTATAGAAAGCTTCCCTAGCACCCATTTCATATTGGGCAGTCATTTCTTAATCATGTATGGCATAGATTTACATAACAATAAAGACAGATACTTCACTATTGGGGACAATAAGACTCAAAAATGTGCCTTTTTACCATTTAAAATACAAATCACTGTAAACAACATATCACCAGTCAGCTTAGGGTTAGAAAAGTCCAAGTCTGAAAAGTTAAATGAAGCTTAAATCAGTCTTCATCTCACTGATAAATAAGAAAGTGAACTCTCTGCTCTTATATGTGACCACAAAGAAGCCTTTGCATCAGATAAATAGCCACTGGGAGCAATTGTTGGTCATGAGGTTAAAATTATTTTAATATTGAAAGAACTTACACACCACTCTTGAAAAGACCTGCATATCCAGAAAGTCCTAAGTCAAGGGAAGCTCTGGAAATCAATATTAAAGAACCTCTAGACCTTGGGGTAATAAGAGAGGTTGGCCACAATGAGGAGTTAGCAATAACTACACCAGTCACAGTGGCATGGCATAATGGAAACTCTAGATTGATTGGGGATTTAAGAGCTCTGAGTATCTACACTTTTCCAGACAGATATCCAATATCAAAAGTTCAAATTTCCCTGACCCAAATATCTCATGAAATGTATATAAGCACCATGGATTCCCTTAAAGGATTTCATCAAAATGTGGTGACACCAAGGGCAAGAAAATAATTGAGGATTATTTTTCATTGTGGAGTGTATGAATATTTAAGGATGCCTTTTGATATCAAGAATGCACCTTTGCACTTCCAAGGAATTATGAATGAAATTTTCCCTGAAGCACTTTCAAAAGGATGGTTAATCATTTACATTAATGACATTATCGCCTGTTCCAAGACCTGGAAGGAAAATATATACAGATTATCCAGATTTTTGAAGAAAATTCAATCTGTAAAAATAAACATTTCCTGAAAGAAATATCATTTTGGATTTAAGGAACTCAAAGAACTGGGACATGTAGTATCTGGTTCATCCCTTGGGATTGACAAGAACAAATTTACAGCAGTGCTACTGAAAACTATTCCTCAGACAAAAAAAGAAATTCAATCATTTTTGGGGTTTGCAGGATATTACAGGAAGCATATTAAAGATTTTGTATCCATAGCAAGACCTCTTTATAAATTATGTAACAAGCACACAGTATTTAAAATGACTGTGGACAGAGTCAAAGCCTTTGAATCTTTAAGACAAGCCTTGACCACCGCTCCACTCTTATGGATTGCAGACTTTAAGCTACCCTTTAGTCTTTATACTGATGCATCAGGGGATGGGCTAGGTGCTGCACTTGATCAAGTCCAGATTATAAATGACAAGCCTGTGGAAGGATCCATATATTTCATATCTGGAAAGATAAAACCAACTGAATCCAGTTATGGGGAAAGTCAAATGGAGTTTTTATGCCTTTTCTGGGCCCTGGAGAAACTAAATTACTTCCTGGAAGGATGTGCTTTTGAAGTCATAACAGATTTTACTGCTGTGAAATCACTTATAATCATGAAAAGACCCAAAAGGCATATGCTCAGATGGCCACTAGCCATAAACAAGTTTAGATTTAATATAACTATTCATAAAAATGCAGATGGCCATTACAAAATAATATTAATAATCCTGCTTATGTGCCAGAAAAAGCTTCCCCACAGATCCCAATAGACAGAATCAGTGCTACAGATCTGAACACAAAGCTCTTTGAGGAATTAATAAACAGCTATACTAAAGATAAGAATTTTAGAATCCTATGCCAATTAATTACCAAAGACTGTAAAGAAAAATCTTTGATAAATGCCTTAGATGAAATATGGAAGAAATAATATGATTAGGAAGATTTCACTTACTGGATGGTATAATTTACCACAAAACTAAGCATACATGTGTAATGGCTGTTGTGGACAGGTCCTTAATAAATCTTGTACTGAAAGAATGCCTTGACAGTTCCTTCTCAGGACATATGTCTGCAGACAGGACAAGATAAAATATAACAACCAATATATGGTGGCCAATGAGCCAGAAAGATGTTTCAGAGTATTGCAAAATCTGTGACAAATGTCAAAAGGCAAATAAATTCACTGGCAAAAGACTTGGAAATATTCTCAAAATTCAAGAACCCAGAAAACTTTGGGAAATTGTCCATATGGATTGGGTAACTGGTCTACCACCAGGGGGTGATAGAAGTTATAATGCATGCCTAGTTATTGTTGACAGATTTAGTAAGAATCTAATCTTTCTACCATTTCACAAGGATGATAAAGCCATGGTTACAGCTCTTCCAATATGGAATATCATAGTATCATGGACTGGAATATTCACAAATATCATCAGTGACAGAGATCTCAAACTCACCTCAGAACTATGGACAAATCTTCACCAATTTTTTGGAACAAAGCTTTCCTTCTCTACCGCCTACCACCCACAAACTGATGGTCTTTCTGAAAGAATGATCCAAACCTCAAAAGATATGGTAGGAGGATTTTGTGCATATGTCCTTTAATTTGAAGATTGTGGTGGGTTCACCCAGATTGGTGTACTCTCTCACCAGCACTGGAATTAGCATATAAAACATCCATCCATACCAGTACCAATAAAACTCCTGCTATTCTAGAGAAGGGATGGAATCCCAAGTTACCCCATGATTCATTAAGGAATTATTTTCTTGGAATACATCCCACAGCTAGTAGCTTCAAAGGAATTCTAGACAAACCTAGAAAGCATAAAATAAGGTGCATAGAGGACTCATTTTCATATTCCAAAGACAAATGGGACAAATACCATACCCCTCCAGATTTCAAAGTGGGATATTTAGTATTTGTATCCACCAATAACTTCCATAACATCAAGGGACTTAAAAGGCTCAAAGACACATTTGTAGGACCTTTTTTTATTAACGCCCTCCATGGGGAAAATTCAATTGAAGTAGAATTATCTGAGGAACTTAGCAATAAGCATCCTAAATTTTCAGTAAGCTTGGTAAAACCATATAAATCTAGTGATGCTGAGAATTTTTCTTGGAGAAACAAACTTTCCCAGCATATACCTCCTATTGAATAGTCTGGTACCAGGAAAATAACTAAAGTTCTCAAACAAAAGGTAGTTAAAAACCAAGAAAGTATGGGAATACCTTGTTAGGTACAGTGACACTACTTGAGAAGATGACTGGTTAGCATAAAAGGACATATCTGAAGCTACTAAAATTCTCAGAAGGTTTAGACACACTAGAAATAACAATATTCAAAAGTAATATTATTTTTTTAAGGGGAGGGAATGTGAACCTTAGAGGTATTTTCAGAAACCCAAAAGAGCACAAATAATAAAACAAGATACAATTATAAATAAAATGAATTTATTTATATGATCAAAAAAATTAAAATATAAATATAAATTTATACACAAAAATGAAAATGTAGAAATAAAATTACAGTAAAATTGAAAATTGTGAAAACACATTCTTACTTGAAAAAATGAAGTCAAAATGAATTTTCGACAAAAATACCAAAATTGAAATATTTTTGGACAAAATTTATATGAAGTTTATAATAAATCTTTATCAAGCAAATAAACATATGAACATTATTTCACCATTGGACTCCTAATGAGAAATAAGGTGGGGTCACCTCTGGATAAAATTTCTGTAACTCAACTCTAAATAAGCTTAAATTAAGTTTTTAATATTTTCAGTACAAAAGTTGAAAATCCTCAGAACCTTAATTTCATTCACATCACATGTGTTGTTAACAATCAAATGTTGTGTTAATATTGAGTTGTTTTGTGTAGTTTGGAAGCTATGAGGAATTGAAGTATTTTCAATTGAAATGTCAAGATGTGTGTGTGCATTACATAAGTGATATTTAATTTGGATATGAGGTATCAATTACCACAGTGGTGTACTGTAACAACTCAATTTAATTACATATGTAAATTATAAATATATTACATGATGAGGAATCAAAGAAAAAATAAATTGGAAATATTGATTCTGGGGGGAAATAAATCTTGGCTCCAAGTGGAAGCCAGACCTTCCAATTCCTTGCTGAAAGGCCCGAGATGTCAAAATGCATGCAAACGTTCATCACTTTTGGCCTGGAATTGAGTCACAGGGTATGTGTCTCAATTGATGATGAGCTTTTGATACCAACTAGGGCAGTTTCAACTGTTGCCAATAGGGTAAAACTACCCTTAATATAAAAGAAAGATTGTAAAAACAGTTTAAACAGGCTTTTACGTCTCTTACACACAATCTGACGTGTCTTGAAGGCTTGAAACCAGGTATTACTATAGCAATGGCTGATTCAAGGGTCCAAAATGGCTAAAACCAGCCCTTTTTTGTTCTGAAACATGGCTCAATGATGCCATAATTTGCTTTTCTATTGTCAGAGTTTCTCCCATGACTGAAAAGAGAAAATTTAAGATTTGTAGTAAGAGAATTGATGGATATAAAAGAATGTCTAATTTTCCCCACTTTTCTCTTCATTTTAGAATCTTTTGATTTTATAATTAGTTTAAACACTGTTAAACAAATCAATAAAAATATTCCAACAACCATTTTCTTATCATTATACACCTTTTGACCATGTGAAAAAAATCTTTATAATAATTTTTTGTAACTCTTATAATCATTTTTAACCTTGAACCACCCCATAAGTCAATTAAAGCGTCTTCCATCACTGTAAACTTTGTCACTTTGTTTCCAAATTCACTCTGGTCACTTTTGGGCGTGTTTTCTCTTCCATAATATTTTAAAACCTTTCTTCTTTAATTAATGTCTTCAGTCTTTTGCACAATTAATCCCAATTGAAATTGCTCTTGAATAAATTTTTATTTGTAGCCTTAAATATATCTTGTGGAGTATTTTTGGATAAATTTTCATTGTTGGTAAAACAATAAATCTTTATAATATTATTGTTTTCTAATTATAAAGTTAAAAACAATAAAGTTTTCGTGTTTACTCTAAAAAAACTTTATTTCATACTATTTATAATCAATTTTTACCTTATACAAATTTTGAGGACAGGGGAAATACTTGATTTTTAATAAAAATTTTATATCCACACCTTACAGAACTGATAGTTTTTAATTATTGGTATCTTATATGTTCTCAATAAATAACTAACATAAGGAAGCACCTTGATTAAACTCCTGTCCAAACCTTTCTTGGAAAACTAATGAAAGGTTTAGGGAGTTAAAATTAACTAAAGTAACAAATATTAGATAAAAGAACAGTAAATATTTAATAATGGGCTATTTCAAAAGGTCTGTTCATGAAATTATACATTAAACATAGTTACTTATTTTGAAGCTCCAATATGGGAAAATTTCTTGTTTCTTTTCAATATGTATAATGAACAAAGGACTTGAATTAATGCTAAAATTAGTATTTTGGTAAGAGAGGACATAGAAATAAGTTTCAATTTTTCGGGAAGTAAGCTCAAAGTGATACACATGTCACCTCTGAGCAATGTCCAACTATATACAAAGAGTGGTCTTAATGACCTATAAAGAATTTACCTCTCATTTCTGAAACTCTTACAAGAAGTTCACACAAATTTTGATATTCGTTTTAGTTGAATTGATAGAATATTTCCTGTCAAGATCACTGAAACCCACTAATGGGATTCCTGTTCCTACACTGAATTCATTTCCAATTCAAGTCGTAAATCATATTCTTGTTTAAATGAAATCATGAGTAGCACTTTGAAATCAGCAGAATTTTTTCATCCCTTTTTTAATTGACAGATCACTCTTTTATTTAAATCTTGAAATCATTTGACAATTGGTATGGTTAAATAATACTTTTAATAGATTTTTAGAGCAATTATATCAGTAAGAGGTGCACATATATCATAAAGACTGAGTGAATTAGATTGCATTTCTTGGGTTTGAACACAATTTGGAAATTTGCACCTGCAATGATTATGAGTATAGTGAGAAATGTATTTCTTATTGATTCTGATTATGTGTTTCATTTCCAACTGCAAGAACCTTTATGGTGATTGTTTATATCAAAAGGATAAATTAAAAAATATACTTCAACTTACTTCAGAATATTGAATAAAAGGTCAAGATTATCCCAAATATTTATTTCATAAAATTCATGGGAGCTGAGCTGTAGTTTTGTTTTCTTTTTCAGTATATCATATTTTTTTCTTTATTACAATGAAAATTTCTTGTAATATTCAGAATGAAATAAGTAGCAAGATATATTTTACTGTGTTTAAACAAGAATAATTTTTGTGTTATTTTTAACTATGTTATGTATTTTGATTCTGATGATTTTTTTGATGTTTTCCCAGAATATATTTGATGATTGTTTTGTATTGTTAATTTTTTATTGATTTTCTATTGAAAATAACAATAGCAGGGCTTTTCAGGCCTGCTACTGTAGACTTGTTGACAATTTTACAGTTACAGGATGTAAAGTACATTATTGTAACATGAGATTATCTTTTGAGTTTCTAAATTACAATATTGATTCATGTATTCTAAATGTAAAAAACTATAAAGTATAGCATCAATCAATGAAAACATATAATTCAATTAATAAAGAATGAATAAAAGTTGAGAGAAATAAAAAATCCCATAAAAAAATGAAAGAATATATTTTTTTCATAAAATTCCTTATTAATATTATTGATTAAAATGATTTGGTCAAATTATGAGTAAGTATAAAAAACTTTAAAAATAAAAAAAACCAAAATAGTACCGGAATTGAGAAAATTCAATTAAACAGAGTAAGAAAAATTCAAATCTTCTGTATTTCTTGATTTTAAGGATCTTTTGCAACAAAATGTTTGAGAATCTTTTTTCTTAAATTTCAAGAATTTGGTAATATTGAGAAAAATTACAATAATAGATGCTCTTAAGGAAATTTTCACATATAGAATAGATCCTTTTTTAAGTCATCTCTTGCAAGAAAATAAAGGAATAACAAAATATTATAATGAAAAGTTCAAAGAAAAGAAAAATAAAATCTTTCTCCATTATAAAAACTGGGCTTGATTTAATGAGGCCTTCAAAAGGTAAAAGTAAGTGCTTAAATTAGTAATATACTTGTGAAAGTGAATTATTTATACTAAATGTTATTTTCATGAAAATGTGATAGTAAATGAAATAAAATTTTTTAATTCATCCCAACATCTGAAAAAATCAAAAATGATACACTAAAGAGATATTCTATCAAATAGAAAGGATATAATATCAAACTCCAATATTATTCAATATTCAAGTGGCTTAGAAGCACTTGGAATATTTACAAACAATGAAATCCTGGGAACAAGCTCGTTTGGAGGAAGAAACCAAGCTCAGTCTAGGCTTGGTCTAAGCTGACTTCCAAATTCAAAACCTGCTGTTATGTGTAGCCACTTTGCTCATGGTGAATTCTGGGGGGAAAAGGAATCTTTGCTCCAAGGGTGCCCCACTCCCCCAAATTCCCTGCTGACAGGCATGGGATGTCAAAATTCATGCAAACGTTTATCACTTTTGGGGTTGAATTGACTCACAGGGACTTTAATTCAATTGATGATGAGGTTTTGATACTAACCAGGGAAGTTTTAACTCTTTCTGTAAGATGGGTCTATGAGAATGTTGATAATAATACTATTAATTAACAGTACTATGAGTTTTCTTATGAAATATAATAATAAAAAAGTATTATAACCACAATCAAATAATTAATTAATTAATTAATTATTTCTTTTACTTTTTATACACTACTAGTGATTATAACAGTAAGCAGTAATTGTCTACAAGTATGTAATGATAAAACTTCTTTATGAGAATAATAAAATTGTTTGAATATATAATTGTCTTTTGCAAGAATTATTATAAGGATAATTCTGGTAAAAAACTATTACTAGATAAAGACTTTGAAGAATTAATAATAAATCACCCACTGATACCCAAATGAAACTGAGAGAGAGATTGGTAGAGAGATTTGACATATCATTGTGGATTTAAGAGATAAAAATTGTTTTATAAAAAAATCACAAGAATATATAGTTGATTTCTATTATTACACATATTTTGGATTTGTTCTGAAAGAATTAAAACACTTAAGAAAAGATTTAACTAATACTTACTTGTTGGTAATAAAGATATAATTGGATAATAAGATGATTTGGAAAAAACAGCAAGAGGAGTCCTCTTTTAAGTGTAAGACACCTCACAGAGGCATACCTTGGAGCAAACTGAAAAACCAGTGAGTGAGAAAACAGTAATTCTTTTTGGATTAATGATTG
The DNA here is from genome assembly GCA_023105745.1 of Austropuccinia psidii. NCBI lineage: Eukaryota > Fungi > Basidiomycota > Pucciniomycetes > Pucciniales > Sphaerophragmiaceae > Austropuccinia > Austropuccinia psidii. Next base: position 8,351,444 of record JALGQZ010000001.1, read on the forward strand.
CATCATCTGCTGTCATGTAAGATTATCATAATTACTTAATTGATGCTTTTATGTGACTACCAACCCAAATATGGTTAAGAATAAAAGGAGTAAAGGCTGTAAATATTCTTTCATTTCAAAATTAACATTAATTTCTCAAAGCTATCAATGGTATTGGAAATTTCATCACATAGTTTATTTTCTGTGAATTTTTGAAGATTCAGTGTTTCATGTGGAATCATAAAAAATGGACTATAAGTAAAACTCTGAATTTGAATTATAATGGTCCTGAATGTTTTAGATGGATTCATTAAGAGTTGTATTTTGAATAAATTTTTGAAGTTTTTACCTCATTTCTAGGTAGAATTGCAAATAATACTATATTGCGGGTTGCTATGAGGTAAATCAATGGATACTAGTCTAAAAAGGGTTTTAATTACTCCTTTGGGCTTATCAATGAAAAGTAATTAATAATTGACATGGTTGGAGAAGTCTCAGTTGCTCTTTACCTCCTTGGCACATCAAAATAGCAGCTTATTTGCAATTTTCTTATGATTTAATGAGATTTTAAGTTGGTGACTAGGTTCCCAAAAGGTTTTAGTATACTAGTTGGTCCAAGATCAGCAATGGATCCAAGGTTTAGAGCTTTCCACACATCAAAGGCCTCAGAAGTTGGGTACCCTGGCTATCTTTGATGTCTTTTGTCCCCCTTGACTATTTTCACGTCAAAAATAGAAATTCAGGCTTCAAGACTAATATTCACTATGGGTGTACCAAAGGTCCATGCAAGAATACCATGATATTAAGTGCCCAAAACATGCATAACACTATTCTTCGCGTATATGTAACATTGTATTTCACACATTCCCATTATTTTGGCGTGAAATGGAGAAAAACAAAAATTTTCATGGATCTTTTATGGGTTATTGAAGTAGCCATATTACCACCTCAAAGAATTAATTTGAGCTTATTCACTCTATGGAGATACCCTAGGTGAATTTTTGTGTAGAATCCAAATCTGGCCTTAAATCTATGGATGTGCTTACTCAATAAAAGGTTATTCATCTTTTCTGAAATCAAAAATGGTGAATTTTGGATATATGCATGACTTATGAGTTATGCATAATTCAGAATTCATTTTTCAGATAATTGTGGCCTATTTGGGTATGTAAAATATACCTCATTGCTCACATGTATGACACGTAGAATACTGTACAGAACCTGTATGGGACCTCAGTATTGAATGAACTATGAGATATTGAACCATACCTTTGCAGTTTTTGAGGTATCAACCTCAAAATTGGTTCAGTGTCTAGCCCTGTATGTGTCCTACACAATGGTACTTCATTTGATATGGTTATCATTTAATATGTCAAGGTTATGCCATGTACAAGACTTTTGTACATATGCACGTTTTAGGCAAAAAGCTGATTTGGGCTTGTTTGCCTTATACCTTTTGTTCTAAATGAGATATCGGGAATTTAATGGCATCATCAGATAGCCCTGATTTTTCTCTTTCCAAAAAGACCCCACTTTAGGTATCTCACGCTAAAACTGTAGAAGTTAGATGAGAGGTGAATATTTTATTCATCCTTATTTGACCCCAATTTGGCTGTACCTTCTGTAATACTGGTGCTAGCTCATTTTGGCTGGTACAATTTGATAGCCCTGAATTAGAAAATCATTTTGAATACCCATTTTATGGGTTTAAGCCTCTTACTCTGTATTTCAGATGGGAGGTGAACATTAAGGTTTATGCTCAGCAACAACTTTGAGCAGGAATAACTTGGTTATTATTTGTCCTATGAAGATGGGACTTGTATATTCTGAAAGGGGTGAGTTCCCCTTTGGTTTGATACCTTTTGAGCTGATTTGGCTCAGCTCCATGTTTTGGTGGTATCTTGGCTATACCATTGGTTTATGGTATTTGGCTTTCATGCTTGTGCTCTGGTTTTGAGTCACAGGCTGACAAACCAGCTCAGGAGCAATCTATAACCCCTCAAGAAGCTCCCAAAAAGTTATATATGTGATTATGACAGAAGCCAATCAGTTACCGAAGGACAACTGTTGGTAAATGAAGCCTAAAATGATAAATTAGGCCATTCTGAAGCTGATAATACTGTTTTACCTCCAAACAAAGCTGACACTGCCACAAGAATCCTCTGTGGACATATACAAGCCCAGCCAGAAGGCTTACAAAAATTCCTTACCGCACAAAGAGTACCAAATACTTGCAGATCTGTGAAAAAACTGCATGAATTCTTACCTGACTATGAGAAAGTTTCTGGGCCATCCCAAAACTTGCAAGTTACCCAATGGATGGCATTCATTGTTGGGAAAGAAAAACCTGATGCTTTCAACAGCAGCATGATGGAGAAACAACCCTCCACAACCCAAGTAAGCGCCAAAAACTGCCCCAATAGCCAGCAACAGCAATTTTAATGTTAAGAAAGCAGCCAGAATCCTAATTATTCACCAGGATTTCATGGAGAATGTGTCTCAAATGGCCAGAACTATGATTGAATTACAGAAAAAGGAGGAAGCCAGACTAAAATATCAGAAATAATTTCTGACATTCTGGATGGAATTCCAAATTTGTACATAGCTATAAATGACATTAAAAGTCATATTCATGATAAAGATTTATCAATTTGTATCATCCTTAAGACAAATAATCTAACTTTTAGCCAAATAAATGAAAAACTCATGTGTTTTGAAAAAGCTTCAAGAACAATTCAAGCTTCCAGTAATGCCAATTCACTTGGTAATAAGATAAATGAACAATCTGCCATTATGAGACCATTGACAGATGAATATTCTAAATTCAATTTTGATGACATAATTGAAACAAGAATGGAAACAAGGCATAAATATAATCAAAGAAGATAATAATACAGTCCTTGATGACATTTGAAACCCATTTTCTGAAGTAAAAAATATACAATTGCCTTTAAAAAGGGTTTTGACACCTCACAAGGGGAAATATAAAAATTAACCATGAAATTGAATCAAGTCATTTCTGATAATACTAGACAGACAGACAAAATTATGGACAGAAATGACAATTAAAGAAAAGATGTATAGAATTGAATTAATTAATTTAATTCAAGGTTTTCAACATGAATTCAGAAATTCCCAAAGGTGTAGCACCAGTAAAATGAATGATATTGAACAATTACTGCAAACCTTACCAAGAATCTCTATACCTCTAAATCAAAATGAGGGTACAATAAGTTCCAACTCACAAGTATTGGATTTAGAAAATTTACAATTAAATAATGAATTTCCTACTTTTTTCCATAATTTGGAACCATCAATGGGCCAAGGACTCTTGAAAGAAGTACCAAACGTTAAGGAATGGCTTCACTTCATTTGTGAAGGAGAATATTATCATACGGAATTCATCAGAGGTATTGAAATTATTGAAGAAGATTTTGAATTACCAGAAATATTGGTGACAGAAATATGTAAAAAATTGTTTCCCAAAGAAGCTCATAGATGGTATATCCAATTAAGACAAACACATGGACACCAAAACGGGACTTGGTGGAAAACCCAGATTATTAATAAATGGTCCCACGATTCCTGAAGATTCAAAGTGGAAACAGCCTTTGAATATGCTAAATTAAATTCTGAAAGAGATAAAGCTTTACCATGGTTTCTCCAACAGAAAGATGGATGAACAGCATTACATCCTGAAATGTAAGAGTTTATGATTAACAGGAAGATTATAAGAAAATGTGGAGGTCACTTAGAGCATGCTATCAAAAGAAGGACTACTTAACAATATTCAGCAAAAAGATATCTCAAATATATTGGAAGAAGTAACCAACAGAAACAGAATTGTTTCTAGTAGGGTGAATCTTGAAACAAGGTTTAATACACCTTGGAAAGATTCTGTGGAAAACTATCCCAAAAACAATTCTAAGAATATGAAGTATATATCTGCAGATGTAATAAGAAAGTCCCATATTTGCAAGAACACCACAAATTTGGTTCATACATTTTGCCAAAAGTGAAAAATCAATGAAATTGACATTGAGGAGGAACCTGATGTTGGAAAAGATGATGTAAATAAAGCAAATTCACATGATAAATCATCAATATTGTCTGAATCTTTGAAAAAATATAAAATATCAATGTCACTTTTGAAATCATTGAATCTTATTTTCACTTGCCACAATTGAGAGATGGTAAACTTGATTTGTCAAAAATTCAAGATGCACGACTTATAAAAACCAAACCAAACAGGGCAAAAGTTTATGAATCTAGTAATTCCTGTATAAAGGAAGTGTTATTTGATAAGAAACCCACTAAACGTTTACTTGAACCAGGACTCTTCTGCTCTTGTGTTTGAAAAGACTTTCTTAAGAATTTTGTACCAAATTTTGAAGATCAATTATTACCAATAGATGGCATCAAATTCAACAATGCAAATAATCCAATGAAAGTATTGGGCATATTTGAAACTGATATCATATTTCCACATTTCAATGCAAATTTAAGAATCAATTTTGGATGTTTTGCTAAGGAAAACTTCTCTAGTACCCATTTTATATTGTAAAATGATTACTTGATCATGTATGGCATAGATTTACATAACATTCAAGACAAATACTTTACTATTGGGGACAATAAGCATATAAGATTTTCTGTTTTAACTTTTCAAAGAAAAATGACATCAAATGAATTATCACCAGTCAACTTAGAGCTGGAGAAGTTCAAGTCTGAACAGTTAAAAAAAACTGAAGTAGGTCTTCACCTTTCTAATAAACAGGAAAATGAACTCTCTACCCTTCTATATGACCACAGATTAGCCTTTGCATCAGACAAAGGGCCTTTGGGGGCAATATTTGGTCTCAATTTGACATTATTTTGAATATTAAGAGACCTTATCTATCACTCTTGAGAAGGCCTTCATATCCAGCAAGCCCAAAATCAAGAGAAGCCCTGGAGCTCCATATTGAAGAACTTCTGGACCTTGATGTGGTAACAAAGGTTGGCCACAATAAAGAAGTAGAAATAACTACAGCAGTCATAGTGGCATGGAATCATAGAAAGCTTAGAATGGCCGGGAACTTTAGAACTCTGAACATTTTCACTGTCCCAGACAGGAATCCCATACCAAAAATCCAAATTTCCCTCACTAAAATTTCTCAAGCAGTGTACATGAGCAATATAGATTCCCCTAAAGGATTCCTTGAAAATTTGGTTACACCAAGAGCAAAAAATAATTAAGAATTATTGTTCATTGTGCGGTGTATGAATATTTGAGGATGCCTTTTGGTATCACAAATGCATATTCACATTGCCAAAGGATTATTAATGAAATCTTCCTTGAAAACCCTTCAGAAGGATGGTTAATCATTTACATTGACGGCATTATATCCTGTTCCAAGACTGGGGAGGAAAATATACACAGATTATCCAGAGGTTTGAGAAAAATTCAATCTGTGAACATGGAAATTTCTCTGAATAAATGTCATTGTTGATTTAAAGAGCTCAAAAAACTTGGGCATGTAGTATCTGGTTTATCCCTTTGGATTGACAAAAACAAAGTTTCAAAAATGCTACCTAAACCTATGCCTCAGAACAAAAACAAAATTCAATAATTTTTCGGGTTTTCAGGATATTCAAGACAGCATATTAAAGATTTTGCATCCATAGCAAGACCTCTTTATAGATTATGTGACAAAGACACAGTATTTGAAATGACTGTTGACAGAGTCAAAGCCTTCAAATATTTAAGAAAAGCCTTGACCACTGCTCCACTCTTATGAATTCCAGACTTTGAGATACCCTTTAATATCTCTATTTATGCCTCAGGGGATGGGCTAGGTGCTGCACTTCATCAATTCCAGATTATAAATGACAAGCCTGTGGAAGGATCAATATATTTCATATCTAGACAGATAAAAACAACTGAATCCAGATATGGGGAAAGTCAAATGAAGTGTTTATTCCTTGTCTAGGCCTTGGAGAAACTTAATTACTTTCTGGAAGGATGTGCTTTTGAAGTCATAACAGATTTTACTGCTGTGAAATCACTTCTAAACATGAAAACACCCAACAGACATTTGCCCAGATGGCAGATAGCCATACAAAAATATAGAGGTAATATGACTATTGTTAAAAAAGATAGGAATATTCACAAAAATGCAGATAGACTAAGAAGATGGCCATTACCAAATGATATTGCTAATCCTTCTTATGTACCAGATGTAGCTTCAGCATAGATCCCAATAGAAGGAATCAATGTTACAGACCTGAACACCACCTTCTTCAAGGAAGTAAGGAACAGCTATACTCAGGATAAAATGTTTAGAATCCTATGCCCATTACTTACAGGGTACTCTAAAGATAACTTCTTAATACATGCAGTAGCTAAGATTGTAAATAATCATATGATGAAGGAAGATTTCATTTACCTGAATGCATAATTTACCATAGGACTAGGCACAGATGTGTAATAAAAGTTGTGTAAAACTCCTTAATCAATTTTCTGCTGAAAGAATTTCATTACAGCTCCTTGTCAGGACAAGAGAGAAAGCCAAGACCTGTATATGGTGGCCAATGTGGAAACAGGATGTTGAAGGGTATGAAAAAACCTGTGACCAATGTCAAAAGGGAGATAAATCCACTGTCAAAAGACTTGGAAATATTCTCAAAATCCAAGAACCCAGTAGACCTTGGGAAATTGTGCATATGGATTGGGTAACTGGCCTACTGCCAGGGGGTGGTAGAAGCTGTAATTCATGCCTAGTAATTGTTGAAAGCTCCAGTAAGACCCCAACCTCTTTTTTCATGTCACAAAGATGATAAAGCCATGGATACAGCTCTTCTGATATGGCCTAGATTAGTATCATGGACTGGCATAGTCCCAAACATCATTAGTGATAGGGATCTCCAATTCACCTCAGCACTATAGACAAATCTTCACCAACTATTTGGAATAAAATTATCTTTCTCTAAAGCCTAAAGCCCACAAACTGATGGTCTAGCTGAAAGAATGATCTAAAATTTGCAAGACATGGTCAGAAGAATTTGTGTATATGGCCTGGAAATCAAAGATTATGATGGATTCACCCATTATTGGTGTACCCTTTTACTTGAATTGGAATTTCCATATAAAACATCCATTCATGCCAGTACCAATCAAACTCCTGCTATTCTAGAAAAAGGATGAAATCTCAGACTACTCAAAGATTCCTTGAGGAAGTATTCAGTTCAGATACATCCGACAGCTGCTAGCTTAAAAGGAATGGCAGAAAAGGCTAAAGCGCATTCATTAAGGTGCATGGAGGACTCATTTTAATATTCTAAAGACTAATGGGACAAATCACATGCCACTCCAGACTTCAAAGGGGGAGATTTAGTACCTGTATCTACCACTATCTTCAATAAAATTAAAGGATGGAAGAAGCTCAAATATTCCTTTGAAGAACAACTTGTTATTAAAGCCCTCAATGAATAAAATTCTGCTTAAGTGGAATTATCCAAGGAACTTAGTAATAAGAATGCTACATTTATAGTAAGCTTAATAAAGCCATATAAATCTGGTGATTCTGGAAGATTCCCCTTGAGGAATAACGTTCCCCAGCACATACTTCCTCTTGAATTACCAGGTACACAGTAAACAAACAAAGCTTCCAAAGAAAAAATATTGATAACTAAGAAAGTAAGGGAATACCTTGTCAGGTACGGTGACCAAACTTGTGAAGATGAATGGTTGGAATAAAAAGACATACCCAAAGCTCCCAAACTCCTCAGAAGGTTCAGAAACGCTATAAATAACAATATCAAAAAGTAATATTCCTTTTTTAGGGGGAGGGAATGTGAGCCTTAAAGGTATTTTCAAAAACCAAAAAGACCACAAAGAATAAAGAATGATATGATCATCAATAGAATAAATTTATTTATATTATTAAAACAAAATATTAAAATATAAATATTAAATTTAGAAAAAAAATTAAAATTTGAATCATAATTTAAAAGTAAAATAACTTTTAAATTTAAAATTGTAAAATTGTGAAAACACCTTTTTACTTGAAAAATTGAGTAAAATGAATTTTCAACAAAAATTATTAAAATTGAAATAGTTTTGGAAAAAATTTAAATAAAAACTATTATAATTTTTCATCAAATAAAAAAACATATGAAAATAATTGCACCATTGGATTCCTGATAACAAATAAGGTGGGATCACCCATGGGTAAAATTTCTATAACTCAACTCTAAATAAGCGTCATTTAAGATTTTGTTATTTTCTGTATAAAAATTGAAATTCCTCAAAACATTAGCTTAATTCTTACAAAATGAGGTGTTAACCATCAATTTTTGTGTTCAAATTGACATATGGTGTGTAGCGTAGAAGTTATGGGGAATTGAAGTATTTTCAATTGAAATTTCAAAATGTGTGCATGTATTACATAAGTAAACTTGGATATACATATGAGGTATCAATTATTACAGTTGTGTACTTTAAGACTCAATTGAATTAGGTATATAAATTAAAATTATAGTACATGATGTGGAATTAAAGAAAAAATAAGTTGGAAAGATTAATTATGGGGGGAAAGGAATCTTGGCTCCAAGGGCACCAGACTCCCCCAAAATCCTTTCTTAAAGGAATGGAATTTCAAAATTGAGGAAAATGTTAATCACTTTTGGCCTGGAATTGAGTCACAAGGTCTGTGGTTCAATTTATGATGAGGTTTTGATACCAACCAAGGAATGTTTAACTGTTGCCAAGAGGATAAAACTACCCTTCAGTGAAAAATGTCTTGGTAAAAACATTTTGAACTGCTTTTTACATCTCTTACACAAATTCTCATGTGTTTTGCAGGCTTGAAACCAGGTATTACAATAGCAATCACTGATTTAAGGGTCTAAAATGGCTAAACCAGCCCTTTTTTTGTCAAAACCAGGGTTCAGTGATGCCATAATTGGCTCTTATGTTGTAATAGTGTTCTCTATGACTTACAAGAGTCAATTTTACTTTTTCATTAATAAAATTGGTGGCTATACAAGAATGGCGTCTTTTCCCAACTTTTCTCTTCATGTTAGATTTGTTTCCTTCTATTATTAGTTTGAACACTGTTATACAAATCAATAAAAAAGTCCAACCACCTTTTTTATATAATTTTAAACCTTTGAACCATTTGAAAAAATCATTATAATCATTTTTTGTAACTCTTATAAGACGTTTTACACTTGAGCCACCCCAAAATTGAATGAAAGCATCTTTCAGCACTGTTAACTTTGTCACTTTGTTTCCAAATTCCATCTGGTTGATTTTGGGCGTGTTTTCTTGTTAACTTTCTTTTTGAATACTTTTTCTTATATCAATTTCTTGAAGCTCTTTCCTTAATTAATTCCAATTGTAATTTGTCTTGAAAGGTTTTCTTTTGTAACCTTATGTATCTCTTGTTCAGTATTTTTGGATAATTATTTATTGTTGGTAAAACAATAAATCTTTGTAATAGCATTTTTTCATGCTTATAAAGTTAAAAGAAATTAATTTGGTGTCTTTTCTGTTAAAAATCCTAAATCTCAATATTTTTAATCATATAGTACCTTATACAAATTTTCAGGACAGGAAAATTACTTGATTTTGTCACCAGGGGTCTTGGTGAAAACAAGAGTGGCCTGGCACTAAGGAATCAAGAGCTCACTTGAAGGGCCCCAAAAGAATAAAGAAATAAAATAAGAGTATATTTCTTGAAGGGAAAATGAAAGCAATACAAGACATGCAAAATAAGAAGGAAGCCAAAAGCCAAGAATAAGAAGAGAAAGCCAAAGGTTAAAGAGCTAACCAAATGAATCCTCAATTCACTGTTTCAACCCGCCAGAATTGAAAATGGAATTAGTAAAGGATATGACCACCAATATCCACTGAAAGGAAAAGAAAAAGGTGCAAATGACTGACTTAAGATTATCAGTATTCACTTCAACAATGAAAAGGCAAATCCAATAAATTAATTAACTGGGGGAAAGGTCGTCATGGAAGATATGTGGAAAGCTGAAAGACTGATCCTGTAGGGTTGATCACCCAACTGTATTGACTGAGATGGGTCAATACAGACCTGGCCATCCTGAGAATTGAACTGTGTGACTGAATTCCCACATTGGAATATCAATTGGCCAAAAAAAGCCAAGGCCATACAGGTTGCTTGAATACAGAGTGTAAGGACCAATTGAGCTGTCAAAGGAGTACTGAAGTGCTTGATACCTTGAAATCTGATTGAATTATTGATAACCTCTTGAAATTACCCCTTGAATAATCCTTAAATGAAATAACAACCCAACTCCTGCAGGGCCAGGTGGTTGGGGTCTTCAAATGGTCTTCTGGTAGCCATCATGGATTTCAAGACTGGATGGCTGAAACATATTCTTCCAAAATGGGTGATGGATTTGGGGACTGGATTTTGAATGACATAATTGGGTCCTGAAGACATCACCATTGGAATTCTGAGCAAAAATGGTGAATGATGCTATATTATACCATATATGCACCATGCCTGGATCTTTCAGTACAGGCTCCATGAATGAGGTAAATGTCTTCCCCTGAATTGAGGGCGAGCCTTGCTGGACCTGAGCTGGTGCCCCTTGTGGTCGTCAGAGGCTATGGGTTCAAAATGGGGTCCATGGTTGATTGTGGCCAGCTTGTGGTTCTTGGCCAATACATGTTCCTGGGGTCCTTTTGGCCATTTTGGGCCAAAATGGGCTCAGGTGTGCAAAATATTTGTGTGGAACTCACCTGGCCTGCCCCCTTGGCCTCATTGGCCTTATGCCAAAAGGGGCCTAAAGGGTCCCGCGGGCCCTAGAGGCCATTGGCAGCCTAAATGGTGCAAAATGACCATTTAGACCATAGACCCCCCAATCAAAGGGGGTTGGCCAAACATCCTGGAGATTGCTAGAGGGGCCAGAGGCCCCTGGAAGACAGAATGTCCCCCTGGACCAAAACAAGAATATTGGCCTGGGGGTTGGTGAGGTGGAGAGTTTCCCAAGGAGGCCAATGACTGAAGGATATGGCCCAAGGGCCAATTGGCCATAAATTGGATTCTTTCAGGGTTAGTCTATATAATAGCTATAAAATGTAGTTACAAGCTAGTATTATGACTGTGACACGTCAAAAAACAAATAATTTTAAATCTTCAGGTCCTACTGCTACGTGGTAACAGTGGTGATGAGTCTGTTGAGGACCTGGGTTGCAATACTCTAATATCTTTGACTGTAAAGAAGTACTACAATAATTATACTCTAATTATATCTTTAATGATAATTCTAAGGACACTACTGATTGATAACAGTTTTGTCATGTAAGAATATGGATAATAAGATAAAGATGATGGGTTTTCAAGGAAAAAACCCTTCTTTTTAAATCTTTCAAGACTGTCAAGAGTTATTAACTCTTCACACGTCAGAGGAGTGAAGGTTTTCACTCCACTGATCACTCTGTGGTTCTCGATCATCAATTCTGACGTCAATAGAGGCAGAATTGTGGTTTTGGAACCACAAATGATCATTCTGGGTCAATACAGGGTGAAAAAACTTTTCACCTGCCACATCAACACTTTGATGACGTTGTTCTGGTGTCTGTATGCTCAATAATGATGATTTTAGAGAGGTTATATCTTCATAAGTATAATATTTTAAGTATGAGAGCAATACTGTTTGATACAAGTTTGATACAGTCATGTATTGCTAGAAACACCTTCTAATCAAGATATCTCAGTCAGTTCTTAAGATATCAAGAAACCAAGAGCAGAGAATTGAAGGGCTTAATGAGCTCTTCAATTTGGTGTGCTTCATGTTTACCCTCCTTTAAAATGGCAAAAGCTATAAGGGTTTTAAGTTTTTGGATGTATTTTTGTACATCAGTATGAGGCTTCAAAAACTTCCATACCAGATATCTTCTTCAATTTGGAAGATATCTGTATTCTGATGATACAGTCTTGTACGGCTTGATTAGCTCTACAGTTTGGTGCATTACACTGTACAGTTGTATGAGTGTATGCCAACGATACAGGGGTTTGTTTACATTGTTGTTTTCAGAATATCTGTATTTTGGTTGTTAAACCTTTGAACCAAGATCCCTCAGTCAATATAAGAGATACAGAGGTCTAAGGTGTCTCAAATTAAAGCTCTTGTTTAGATCTTTAATTTGGTTATACCTTTTTACAGTTTTGTACAAGCCCTCTTTGACTTTCAGGGGGGTCTTGGTTTTAAAATAAAGGTCATATGGTATCTCCAGTTGTGGTGGTGTTACAGAAACATGGATGATACCATTGTGTGGCTCTCTATGTGAGCTTCAAGAAAAATACCATTTTGGTATAGAATAACTTAAATATGCATAAGTTAGATGAGAGGTGAAAATAAGGGTTTTGACTTGTTTATTCTCCTCTAGGTTTCCTTATTCTGTTTGGATAAGGTTGGTCTTTAATTTAAGAGGAGTTTTTTCCTCTTATTTATTACCTGTATTGACTATTTTTGTTCAATACTTGACATACCATTATTTATGGTATGTTGGATGTCATGCTAGTGCTCTGTTTTGAGTCACAGGCTGACATACCCTCCCTCAAAAGAAGGCTCATCATTGATGAGACTCTTCAGCCCTTCTGGAGGCTCTGAATCTTCTGAGGTGTATTTTTCCATCTGGGATCTCTTTCTCAGTTAACCATTTATCTTTATCTGCTGGTTGATTCTTAAATCTAACCAGATATTGCCTGTTGTCTTTCCCATTAATTCTTATTTTCCTGGCTTTAATTATCTTTTTCACTGGTCCAGCTGAGTCATCTTCCTCTACCAATCTTTCATTGGTGACTTTCTTCTTTCTGTCAGGTAATTTCTCCTCATCTGTATGGTGATAAGTTTTGACCAGGCTCACAGGGAAAACTGGATGTTTCCTAGAAAACTCTTTGGTCAGGTTGACTTCTACTGCATTTGTTCCTATTAATTTAATAATGGTGAATGGTCCTATGAATGAGTCTCTCATCTTCTTGGGTCCTTGTAGATTGTTGAAGTTAAGAGTTGAGATTAGAACTTGGTCTCCTTCTTTGAAATCAGGTTCTTGGTGACTTTTATCATATCTCTGTTTGTTGTATAATTTAGCTTCAGCCACACATTGTTCTGCTTTTTCACAGGCAGTTTTCCACATTGTGTGGAAGTCTTTAGCTGTGGGGTGTACTGAGAGGAGGTTCTTCTTCAAGTAGTCTACTGGAAGTAGTGGGTTCCATCCTTTCTCTAATGTGGAAGGGGTTTTTCCTGTCACTGAGTGTATACTTGTGTTGTATGCCAATTGTACAACTGGTAAGAGGGTTACCCAGTCATGGGTATATCCCTGTCACAATGCTGTCTGCCAGACCTCAACAAAGGGAACTCTTGCCAAAAAGGCTATTAAACCGGTTGAAAGACCAATTAATACTGGCAAGTTGTAGATCACATTCCACCATGTGACAGTACCCCCAGGTTTAGAGCACTGCGTCCCGAAGTGCATGTAACTGATGGTATTACCCATGTGACCCTCATGGAGTTACATTAGTCACAACAGGAGCCTACAAGGAGCTCCCAAGGGGCGGAACCCTTGTACGCCAATGGAGCGGAAAACCCAGCAATTTCTGGTTGTTTGATTGAGACCTCCTCTTGTCTCCAACCGGAATCAAACCCATGACGTTGGTAACCGGTTTATTGTCACAATGCTGTCTGCCAGACCTCAGCAAAGGGAACTCTTGCCGAAAAGGCTATTAAACCGGTTGAAAGACCGATTAATACTGGCAAGTTGTAGATCACATTCCACCATGTGACAATCCCTCATTGTCTTTATATTCCATGCCATATGCACAAAATCTTCTAATGTTTGAATCATTCTTTCTGCTAGACCATCTGTTTGTGGATGGTAAGCTGTGGAGAATGTTAGTTTGGTTCCCAGCATCTCATATAGATTAGTCCAAAATTCTGATGTGAATTTAGGGTCTCTGTCAGTAATTATAATTCTCAGAACTCCACAGTTTGCTATCACATTTTTCCAGAGCAATATGGCTGTGTCCATTGCTGTGTCCTCTTTGTGACAGGGGAGACTTCTGACACTCTTGCTGTACCTGTCTACTACCACTAGGCATGCATTAAAGCTGTCTTTCCCTCCAGGGACCAGGCCTGGCACCCAATCCATGTTTATCATTTCCCAGGGGTGTTTGGGCTCCTCTATACTCTGGAGTAATCCATATCTTTTGCCATGACCTTTGTTGGCGTTTTGGCATCTGGTACAAGTGTTGATGTATTCACTCAAGTCTTGTTCCCACTTTGGCCACCAAGCTGTGCTAAAGACTCTTTCTCTAGTTCTTTCTTCACTCATATGTCCCATGTATGGGCAGTCATGGAATTCCTGTAGTATCAGGGAAATATGTTCTCTATTTATTATTACCAGGGCACTTGTGTGCCTTTCCCTATGGTATAGTAGATCATCTATCAGAAAAAATCTATTCTCTTTGAAGTTTTTGAGCCATGGCTCTTCCAATTGGCTTTCTAGTTCAGGACTCCTGTACTTTTGTTTTAATAGTTGTATCAATATACTACACTGTTTGTGTTTATTGTATGATGATTGTACTATAGTAAAGAACTCTGTATTTAGATTAGAGGAGCTGATTCCCAATATGGGTATCTCTTTGCTCTCCCCATAGCTCTGTGCTGGGTTTGATGGGTCATTCCCTAATGCCCAGTTTGATAGTTTGAAGTTATTTCTCCTATCTATCTCCATGCATTGTATGGGTATTTTGGCCCCATTTTCTGGGTCATATTCTGGATTCTCTTGGTCATTCTTCAGTGGCCACCTGCTGAGACCATCTGCATTAGTATGAATTTTCCCTTATTTATAGATAATAGTCATATTCCCTCTGTATTCTTGTATGGCTATTTGCCACCTGAGCATGTGTCTGTTTGTTGTCTTCATGTTCAATAGTGATTTGAGGGATGTGCAATAAATAAAAACTTCAAATACTGCTCCTTCTGAGTAGTAATGGAGTTTTTCTAATGCCCATACCAAACAGAGACATTCTGTCTGAGTAGCTTCATATCTGGCTTCTGAGTCTTTCAGTTGTCTTGATATATTGCAAATTACTCCTTCTTTGGGTATTCCTTACACTAGTTGCCTCTGGTGTAGTGCTGATCCTAGTCCTTGGCTACATGCTGCATCTATATATAGTTTGAATGGTAGTTCAAAATCAGGCATCATTAGGACAGGGGCATTGGTCAGTTCATATTTGATCTTCTCAAATGCATCTCTTCATTCTTTGGTAATTTCAAAGACTACATCTTTTGAGCACAGTTTGTATAGGCTACTTGTGATGTGTGCAAGGTTTTTTATGTGGCTCCTGTAGTAAGTAGCAAAGCCCAAAAAAGATTGCATTTATTTAATGTTCTTTGGTACTGGTTTCTTCAGTACTTCTGCAACTTTATTTTGGTCTATGGCTAGACTTAAACCTGAAACTTTGTGTCCTAGGGCTAGCAGTTCTTGCTGTCCAAAGTTATATTTTTTAAGAGATATTTGCATGTTGATTGGTGTACATTTTCCCAATATTTTATCAATTTTCCTCACATGGTCTTCCCATGTTTCTGAGTATATTATGATATCATCAATGTACCCTACCATCCACCCTTCCATTATTTCATCTTGAAATATGGTATCCATCATCCTCTGAAAATGTGCTGGTGCATTCTTAATACCAAATGGCATTCTAGTATATCCATATATGCCCATATGGCAAATAATTCTTAGCAATTTGATGGAATCTGGTTTCACCCCATTCTGGTGGAAGCCTTTCATGCAATCCATTTTTATAATAAACTTGGCTTTTGCTAGCTTATCTAGTGCTTGTGGTATCCTTGGGATGGGGTACCTATCTGCTTTGGTGTAATTATTCAAAGCCCTGAAGTTCCCACATAGTCTGGATTTACCATCATGCCAAGTTATAAGGACTGGTGTAGTGACTTCTACTATCTCATTGTGTCCTATTTTCCTTATGACCCGCATTTCTAGGAGTTCATTGATATGTTTCTCAATGTCTTTCCTAGTTTCCATGCTGTCTGGGTATGGTGGTCTCCTAAGCATAGGTGGGTGTGGTCTCTCTACATCCAGATATAATTCTATATCATGTCCTTTGATTTTTCCTAGTGGTTCATCTCCTATTGCAAAAGCTCCTCTATGCTTCCTCAATACTTTCACTAAGCTGAGTTTCATCTTACTGGTGAGTTGAGTGCCATATTGGGCTTCTTTGAATTCTTCCACTAGTTCTTTCAGGGTGTTAACATTTGTTATATGATTTATGTCAAAGGAAAATTTTTTGTCTTTGTTTGTACCTATGGTAAGATATCTATTTTTACTATTGCAAATGTCCATACCATACATTCTTTGGTACTCTGTACCTAGTAAGAATCCTTGTACATGTACATTCTCTAGAACTACAAACTCAGGTTCTAGTCTGATATTTCCTTTTTGGTGTGGGATAATTATCTCTTTGATTATTGTCCCCAGTGAGTGCATTTTGCCTGATGCACTTTTAAAGTTTCTAGCTTTTGTTGGGATTATATCCTCTTCCCATTTGGGGAAGTGTTGTTTTAAGTATTCTTTTGCCACTATGGAGCAACTTGCTCCTGTGTCAATGATCATTGGATGTTTACAGTTCTCAATGTAAACTGTCAATTTTGTGGGTGTTCCATGAATGAATCCCATCCCTCTATTTGGAGTTACCAGGAATGTTTGTGCATTCTGTGTGTGCTTACAGAGCTCTTTGTATGTTGTTATTTGTGGTATGCCTGAATCTAATTCAATGTCTTGTATGTCAAGTGAATTTTCTTCATTGCATTCCACTATATATTCCTCTATGGTATCAGGTTCACTTTGTGATTCTGCTCTCATACCATTTCCCATACTGTCAGAATCAGATTTGTCACCTGTTTGTTCTTCTTCTGATTCTTCATCAATTGCATATATTTTCTTTTTTGGTTTTGTGCAATTGTTGGCATAGTGTTCTGGTGATCCACAGTTGTGGCACACATATTCCTTTTTTGGGGTTTCTTTCCCTTTCTCTTTGTTTGTTTCTTTAACTTCAGACTTCTTGTCTTTGAAGTTTGGTTTATAGGATGTGTACCTTCCTATGGAGATTTTTTCCTCACATCTTGTATGACATTTGCTATGTCATCAATGCTGCTGATGTTGTTGCATCTGCATTTGACTGCATGTTCTAGATCTCCTGGAAATTTTGTTAGGAGTTTATGGTTTCTCATTTCTATTGTCATATTGGGATCAATAGCTTTTAGCCTTTTTGTTTGTTTGAGACACCATTCATATGGGTCTTTTTCTGTGGATTATCTATCACTCTCAAAGGACATGGTCTTTTGCCAGATCCAACTACCATTGCTATACTTTTGTATAATCTGGTTCCTCCACCATGGCCAGCTTTTCCTGCCATGTATTTCTTTCATCTCAGTATACCATATGCTTGCATGGCCTCTGAATGCTGTGTTAAGTCTTGTTGTGATCCAGTAGTCTGGTATCTTTTGGACATCAACAAAGAGTCCATCAATATAGTCAATGATTTCCATATGGTCATATTCCCCAATTCCTGAGAACTTTGGCCAGTTTGCTACTTCTGGTAACTGTTTGAGTGCCTGTTTCTCTGAATAGCTGAGATTTTCCCCATCTTGGTACGTTGACTCTGATCTTGACTTTGGAATCTGATATTCAGGTTCCTAGTCATAGTATTTATCCTCTTCTTTCAATTTTGTAGAGGTAGTTGGTTGACCTTGTGTTGGAGGGTATTGATTGTCTTCTCTGTCATAGAGGTAATCAATTTCTTTATCAAAGCTATCCTGTTGCTGCTGGATACTCCTCAGATCTCTCCTTACAGTTTGTTGTTCTTCTAGAATTGAATTCAACTGTCTGTTAGTTTTTTCAAATTCTGTCCAAATTTTTGCCAGATTTGTATTCAAGTCTTTTATGACTGTTGCTTGGAAAGCATTTTCTTCTTTCAATGTTTCCACTTCTGTCCTCATTTTTTCTGAGGTTTCATGTGTCCAATCCATAAATTGGGCCAATTGGTCCATGTGAATTTGTTTTCAAACTCATGAGTGTGTATTGTAGTCTCAGTTATTTATTCTGGATCAATTGAGTCAGAACTATCAAAACTATTTGTAGGTACAACTATTTTTTGCTTTTGTGTACTTCTTGGACTAAGTCCATCAGCTTTTTCATCAATGGGTCTGCCTCCTTCTTCCTCTGGTTGAAAGAAGTTTTGTTTCTCCCTTGGGCCCCTTTTCTCCTGTTGGAAACTACCTGGAATGGTTGGGGAGCCTTGGATGAAGTTTCCTTTGGCTTGTAAGGCCTGGAACTGCTGGATTGTTGTGGGGAAGATGGGACTTCTCCTCCCATTTCTGGGGGTACCTGAATCTGACTGGGCTCTTCCTTGTGCCAAGATCTCTCTATGGCTTGTATGGCTGCCTGGTTCTCTTTGATTCTGATTGCTCTTTCTTCTAAGAGTTTGAAATTCTTGTTGGGATTCCAACCTTGCATTTCTGTCATAAGTTCCATCCAAGCCATTGGCTTGAGACAGATCTTCTGAGTTGTTATCCCCACTTCTGCCCATGATGCTGCCATAGTGAACATTTTGTTGTCCATGCTCCATGTGAAGAGGTCTTTCAGGAGTTTGTGTATTTGAAGGACCTGGTCTGCATCTGTCCAATTTCCTGGTTGGACCTCTGGGTTGAATTTGATTTGGAATAAGACCTTGGGTAGGAGTTCCCTGATGGTAAGTCCTTTGCTGGTCATTTGATCCAGTAATTGGCTGTCTTCTTCCTCTGTGTCTTCTTGGCCAGTGTTCTGGTTGATTTCTTGAGAATCCAAGACCTCTAAGAAGTGGAGGTGTCATGTTAACAATTTTAAAAAATGACAGACAATGAAAAATGTTGTATGTTTTGAGGTTTATTTACCTTTAGCAGGCCCTTGTACAAATTTATGATCTATACTCTTTGGCAATTTGCCTTTAGAGTTTACAACTGGGTTGATAACAGTGATTTTCTGTTTTTCAATTTGTTCTGGTGATCCAACTGGTTTTTTGGAGATTTTCTGGGTTTTTTGGCCCTTGACACGGCTATTGGTGTCCAATCTTTTGAGTTGATTGTCACTTCACTGTGTCTTTTCTGCTTGCCCTTGGTTTTTGGCAGCACCTCTCTGTCTTCTGAGGCTGTCACAGATGGCTTTCCTTGTGACGGGGTTTCTAATGGAATATAGTCTTTTCCACTTTTCAGAAAAGATATTTCAAATTGTATATCAGTATTTTATGATAAAACAAAATGATTTTATTCAATTCCACTGTTATTTTTCGAAATGTTTAAGTATTCTTATTATAATATATTTTTTTATATGTTTTTTTATTGAAAAATAACAGTTTTTGAGTTTTTCACTTATGTTTTATAAGTGAAAACTGTAATATCCAAGTGTTTTGAGAATGATTCACTTGGATATTATTATGTTTTTGTATATACACATCAAATTTATTAAATTATAATAAATTTGGTTATAAATATTATTACTAATATTTCTTAATGTGAGTTTCCTGAATTAAAACTTTAATATCCAAGTGTTTTGCAAATGATTCACTTGGATACTATTGTTTTTCTTCTAAAAAAGCACGTCAGATTTATTAAATTATAATGAATCTGATTTTTTATTATAAATATTATAAATAATATTTATTTTCACACTTGATTTTTGATTAAAATATCAATCAGTTACAAGTTTTCATGTCAATTTTAGTGATGTCTTGTTTTAAAGGAAATATTTAATTAAAATATTCCTTATAAATAATAAAAAATTATTTTATTATTTAATATTTATTAAGTATTTATTAATAAATGTTTCTTTATTAATTTTCAAGCACTTTCGTGAAAAAAAATAGTAAAAAATAAGTAATATACTGTTTGTATATTATTATTTATATTGAAATTTAAATAATACTGTTGTATTATTATCAAATTTCGTAGAAATTATTGCAATATAATGAAATAAAGAGGATTTGTACTCTTACTCTCAACAAAAATATTTGTAATATATATTTTTGGAGAAAAAAAATTATGTATATAATATATGATGCTATATTATATATATAAAAAAAATGATAATAATAGAAAATAAGATAAATTCGAAATTTTACTCACTGTTAGTAAAATACCTTTTAAATAACTGAATTTTTATGCCTAATTCAGTTCAAAACACATCCAATAAGGTTGAAAACCCACCGCCAGCCCCCCAAAATGTCAGGGTGAGTCTATATAGTAGCTATAAAATGTAGTTACAAGCTAGTATTATGACTGTTACACGTCAAAAAACAAATAAATTTAAATCTTCAGGTCCTACTGCTACATGGTAATAGTGGTGATGAGTCTGTTGAGGACCTGGGTTGCAATACTCTAATATCTTTGACTGTAAAGAAGTACTACAATAATTATATTCTAATAATATCTTTAATGATAATTCTAAGGACACTACTGATTGATAACAGTTTTGTCACATAAGAATATGGATAATAAGATAAAGATGATGGGTTTTCAAGGAAAAAAACCTTCTTTTTATATCTTTCAAGACTGTCAAGAGTTATTAACTCTTCACACTTCAGAGGAGTGAAAATTTTCCCTCCACTGATCAATCTGTGGTTCTGGATCATCAATTCTGACGTCAATAGAGGCATAATTGTGGTTTTGGAACCACAAATGATCATTCTGGGTCAATACAGGGTGAAAAAACTTTTCACCTGCCATGTCAGCACTTGGATGACGTTGTTCTGGTGTCTGTATGATCAATAATGATGATTTTAGAGAGGTTATATCTTCATAAGTATATTATTTTAAGTATGAGAGCAATACTGTTTGATACAAGTTTGATACAGTCATGTATTGCTAGAAAAACCTTCCAATCAAGATATCTCAGTCACTTCTTAAGACATCAAGAAACCAAGAGCACAGAATTAAAGGGCTTAATGAGATCTTCAATTTGGTGTGCTTTATGTTTACCCTTCTTTAAAATAGCAAAATTTATAAGGGTTTTAAGTTTTTGGATGTATTTTTGTACATCAGTATGAGGCTTCAAAAACTTCCATACCAGATATCTTCTTCAATTTGGAAGATATCTGTATTCTGATGATACAGTCTTGTAGGGCTTGATTAGCTCTACAGTTTGGCATATTACACTGTACAGCTGTATGAGTGTATGCTAAAGAGACAAGGGTTTGTTTACATTGTTGTTTTCAGAATATCTGTATTTTGGTTGTTAAACCTTTGAACCACGATCCCTCAGTCAATTTATAAGATACAGAGGTCTAAGGTGTCTCAAATTAAAGATCTTGTTTAGATCTTTTATTTGGTTATACCTTTGTACAGTTTTGTACAAGCCCTCTTTGACTTTCAGGGGGGTCTTGGTTTTAAAATAAAGGTCATATGGTATCTCCAGTTGTGGTGGTGTTACAGAAACATGGATGATACCATTGTGTGGCTCTCTATGTGAGCTTTAAGAAAAATACCATTTTGTTATAGAATAATTTAAGTATGCATAAGTTAGATTAGAGGTGAAAATAAGGGTTTTGACTTGTTTATTCTCCTCTAGGTTTCCTTATTCTGTTTGGATAAGGTTGGTGTTTAATTTAAGAGGAGTTTTTTCCTCTTATTTATTACCTGTATTGACTATGTTTGTTCAATACTTGTCATACCATTATTTATGGTATGTTGGATGTCATGCTAGTGCTCTGTTTTGAGTCACAGGCTGACAGATTCAGACTAGATTTTCCATAAATAGCCATTGGGGAGGGTTATTAAATGGGGTTGTGATAGTACCCCCACCCCAAATGGTGAGCTCCTCAGCACAAAACCACGGTAGAAGCCAGTTGAGGCTGCTGAGAGGCATTGGATGTTGGAAATCCAGAGGTATTTAATCTTGGAAAGAAATTTTATAAACTGATAAAAGTTCAGCATATGACATGAGGATGACTTGGTCTTCTTTTGGCATTTGGCTTTGGAATTTTTGAAGGATTGATTTGACGTAAAGATTTTGGCATTAAGATTATAAGAAAGAAAACCCTGAAAGAGCATAAGGAAAGAAAAATGAAAGTAAAACATAAAATAAGAAAATAAAATAAAGAGAAATGCAATTCTTGAGGGGGGTTCCAACCTTGATCACGGAAGTTGACAGACGATTTGAATTGGCCAAGGACCTGGAAAAAAATATGATTCCAGGTGCTCATAGGGTGGACAAGGTCATTTTTTTGACAGATTGTAGACCCCTCAGAGAATTGCACACCAGGAGAGGAACTTACTTTTGTAGTTACCAATTCTACCAGTGCCATATAAATAAAAACATTTTGCTGAAGAAAAGAATTGGAAATGGAAAAGCTTGGAAAGTGGAATGCATAGTGAATGGTCCATTTTCCCAAGTGAAAATGGCCATAAGTATTTGAATTTGTGTTGAAAGCTTGGCCAGAGTACTGTGTCCACAGAATTGAAAAGTTCTCACAGTATGGAAAAGGTGATTCTTACAACAAGAAGGGTAGAATACTTCTGAAGGTGCATACCAGGAGTGGGACTTACCTTTGGTAAGTACTCTCCCCATCAATAACCATTAAAAATGAAGCTCTTAATGAATTGGGTCCTGTCTTGTCAGGATATAAAGAATGAAAGTCCTTGACAAGTTCTGGAAAATTCTTGAGGTTTTTGGCTGGTTCCCAAGTGGATCTTTCTGTCTCTTGACTGAAATGTTTTCACTCCACCAAATACCATACCTTTTTCTCTTGAGCTTTAAATCCATTATTTGAGGGACTTCCCATTCCTCTTCTTCTTTAATGATTATTGGAGGAGGAGGTTCTTGATTCCGCTTTGGGATTGTTGATTTCTTGACTAGTTCAAGGAGGGAGATATGGAAGACTAGATGGATGGATTTCCATTGCAATGGTAGGCATGAGTGCTTACTTTTTTCAAGATTGGAGAAGGACCTAACCATCTTTTAGAAAATTTTCTGGTGGGTCTACTTGATTTGATACTCCTGGAAGAAAGCCATACCATTTCACCAGGATTGAAAACAGGTGTACTTGCTCTACTTTTGTCTGCATACCTCTCAAACGTGTTTATGGAAACTTCAAGTTCTCTCTTGACGTCTTGCTGTAATGATTGCATTTTTGTTGATACGTTTCCAGAAGGATTATCTTGAGTGATGTGAACTGAGTCAAATTGTTAATCTCTTCCATAATCAGTGAAAAGCACTGAATTTTTTGTTGAAGAGTGATCAGAATTATTGTAGGCAAATTCAGCAAGAGGGAGCCAGGTGTTCCAATAATCTTGATGATAACTGACATACATTCAAAGGTACTGTTCTAGCATATGATTTACCATCTCTGTCTTTCCATAAGTTTCTGGATGGTAAGCAGTTGACAGATCTGTTGAAATCTTGAGCCGCTGACAAAGATTGGTCCAAAAATAAGAAACAAAAAGTGAACCTCTATCACTGACTATGCTTGAAGGAAGCCCATTCTTTGAAAAGATCTTATTGATGAATAAATTGACAAAATACAGTGAAGTTATTGAAGACATTGTTGGAATAAAAACTGCAATTTTTGAGAATTTGTCCACTATGACCAGAATTGAATCAAAAGAGTTGGAAAGTGGTAGTTGAGTGATGAAGTACATTGAAAGGAAAATCCAAGGACCATTTGGAATTGGAAGAGGTTTGAAGAGTACACACTTCTTGTGATGAATATTCTTGTTTCTTGAACACTGTTGACAGGATGAGACATAATCCTTGATAAATTGAGTCATGCCAGACCAGTGGAAATCCTGCTTGACAGGTTTGAAAGTCTTCTCTTGGCCGGGGTGTCCAGCTAGAGGAGAGTCATGATGCTTTTGAGCAATACTGAGTTAAATTGTGGGGTCATTTGGGACCACCACCCAATCTTTGAATAAAAGTGGCTAAGAAGAGAAATCAATAGAATAATCTTGGACAGATCTACCTGTCACAACCACAAAGAATGACCCTCCTCCATTGGTGTTGTGGCAATTCCAACCTGGGACCAAGTTGGGGAAAATTGGCCACACTATATGTGAGCCTTTGAGATATGACCACATATCCAATAAGGTCACAAAAAAGACTAAGAATAATTATACCTTTAATATAATTATATTACAATTACTTAGAACAATTATACATTAAAAATAATTACTTAAATATACAAAAAATACCATAAATTGGTACAAAAATTGGTTTAACTTAAAAAACAATGAATCAACATGTAAAATAAATTATACCATTGGATTCCTCATGGAAAAATACACATATACCATTTTTATGGCATATCTGTAAAGTCAATATTTAATGAATTATAAGGTATAATACCTTATAAAAACCATAAAACCCTCTTTATCTCAGGAACTAATGAAACAACATGTGAAATAAATTGTACCAGTGGATTCCCCACAAAGGTCCACACATAAAACAATTAATAAGCTAATTTCCAAAGTCAATACTTAAGGAATGATCCTGAATATATGCACTTTTTTGGTCAGCGCATATATTTAAGGATCATAGCTAATATCTCCTAAACTATACATGATAGAATGATGAACCAAAAATAAAGTTACCACGTAATTACTGTAAGAACACAGATATGAACTTTATTTTACAAATTATAAACAAGGTTAAAACCTATGGTGAAATATTGATAAAAATCAACAGAGCTGTTGACCACTTTGTTGTGAAAGTAGTCCAAGCTTAAAAAAAAGTATACAGTTGGATTCTACTAGTTCATTCGTGAAGAATGATGTAATTTTTATTATTAAATTCAGGGTATAACCCCCTGAAATCAAGGTTTGAAGTTTAAAATATTGAATTTTGACAGAAAAGATGAGTTACAAGAAAAATCATCAAAATTAGAGTTTTGATTATGTAATGAAAAGCTCTTGGCAGCATAATACGGTTATGCCAGGCCATCAGAATTCCCTCTCTGAATTGCTGTAGCGTGTAAATCTTCAAAGTTATTGAAGATCCAAGCTTGAGCTTAAATTGAGCAGTTATGATCACCTACTGTAACCTTAAATTAAGTTTACCAGTCATAAGAGTGATACAATTGGTGAATACTATTAGTTTATGATTAAAACTAATAAAATCCACGAAATTTGGAGTTCTGCCAAGCCTCTGATGTCATCAAACTTAGAGTTATAGTGATAACTCTAAATAATGGTGTAATAATGATGTAATATGGTTTGATCATGATGTAATCGCCCTCAAACCTTAAAATATTGATCAATTACAGTGGATATGATCAGTACACGTCTACTAGAAGCATGTTGAACTCTAGGAGGGAAGTATTTACTATAAATAGAGCTCTTTTTACTCTATTTTCCCCTCAGACGCATCAAAAACATTAAATCAATTAAATCAAAGGTAATTTCTTTATTCTTTATATATAAAAACATTATATTATTAAAGACCAAAGACCACCTTGCTATAATCATCTATTTTGACGTGATTAAATCATTTATTTAATTGTTTTTGTTAAAAATCTCTCTAAAACTCATTTCCACGTAAAAATCCAGAATAATTTGTAATTTTCTTTATTTTTATTGTAAATACAATTTGAAAAAGTTGTATTTATATTTTTTGGCGTAAAATACTTCAAAATTATTATATTAAGTGTTAAAAGTAGGTTATTTTCTCTTATTATAATAATTTCTCTATTATTACTCTCTTAATAATTCTTTAATTAATATAAATAGTATTTATATTAATTCATAACTTTAATATTAGTAATATTATTGTTATTAATTGTTTTTTATTAATAAAAAACAATTTTTTACGCCTTTATTATTTGTTGGTAACAATAATAAAGAGCTTTTTAAATATATTAATTATTTTATATTAATATATTTATTTATTATATTATATTTTCATAATATAAATTTTATTATTATATTTATTTAATAATATAATTATTTTACGCCATAATAATAATAATTATTTATTATTATTATATTTTTAATCTTATTTATTCAATTTATAAGGACATTCAGAGTACAATAAGTAATAAATTAGTAATTTTTACTTATTGTTTCATAGTCAAACCTTACACTATATATTTATGGCTAATTTGGCCCCTTCTGGCGCTCTATGGCATTTTGGCCATATCACTATTCCCTGGATTTTTATTGCCTCAGGCCATATCCTGCCATAATTGGCCTCCCTGGCCAATTTCCTTACCCTCAACCCCCAGGCCTCTATCTTTGTTTTCTGGCCTGGGGTCTCTCTGTCTCCTAGGGGGTTCTGGGCCCCCTAGCCCCCATCATTGTTCCTGGGTCACCCCTTGTCATTAGGGGGTCTAGGGCCTAATCCAATGAGGCCAAAAGGGGGCATTCCATTAGCCCCCAAGGCCAGGTGGGTCCCAAACCACAATTGGGCCCACCTGAGCCAGTTTGTCTGTGGGCCTAATCCAATGAGGCCAAAGGGGGCAGTCCATTAGCCCCCAAGGCCAGGTGTGTCCAAACCCCAATTGAAGCCACCTGAGCCAGTCTTGGCCCCAAATTCCATCAAACCCCAAAATTGCCATACAACCCTCAGGACCCATTTTTGGCCAATGATCACAATGGAACATTTTTTCAGCCCATGGCCCCTGGTAACCACCAGAGGCCACCAGATCAGCTCAGCTCAGGCTTTCCCCTCACCTTAAGAGGAACTTTTCCATTCCTCCATGCACCCCGTACTCAAGGTTGCAGGAGTGGTGCATATATGGTATTATATACCATTATGCACCATATTTGCTCAGCAATTCAATGGTGACACTTTCAGGACCCAATTCCATTTTTCCAAATCAGGGTCTCAAAATCCAACGCCCATTTTGAAGGAGGACTTCTTAGCTCATCAGTCTGGCAATCCATGATGGCAATCAGAAGACCATTCAAGGATCCCAACCACCTGGCCCTGCAGGAGTTGGGTTGGCAATTTCATTAAGGATTATTCCAAGGGCCATCATCAGAGGCTATACAGTCTTTCAATCCGTTTTCAAGGCATCAAGTATTTCAATACTCCTTGGACAACTCAATTGGTCCATACCGGCGTCAATCAATCAACCTGTATGTCCTTGGCCCAATTGGGAAAATTCAATCTTCCTCTGTGGGAGTTCAATCACACAGTTCAATTTCAAGATGGCCAGATCTGTATTGACCCAATTCAGACAATAAAGCCGGTGACTCATATTCCAGGATCAGTCTTTCAGCTTTTCACATATACTGACCACCTTTCAGCACCTGGGGACTTTTTCCCCAGTTAATTAATATATTGGATTTATTTTCATCTTTATTTTCTTTTACTTTATTAAATTTAATACTGATAATCTTAAGTAAGTCATTAGCACCCTTTCTCTTTTTCTTCCTTTCCTGTCAGTGGATATTGGTGGTCATACCCTTTGCTAATTCCATTCCCTTTTCTGGCAGGTTGAAACAGTGAATTGAGGATTCACTTGGTTGGCTTCATGGCCTTTGGCGTTTGGCTTCTTATCTTTCTCTTTTATCTTTGGCATACTGGTCCTTTCCCTTCTTCTTCTTTAAAGAAATTTAATCTTCATTATTCTATATATCTTTTGCAGCCCTCCAAGTGAGTTCTTGATTCCTGAGTGCCAGGCCACTCTTGCTTCCACAAGAGCCCCTGTGACACTACCTTTACTCAATTCTGGACTAATACTTCTGTATTGTGGATCTTCCCATAATTTCTTCTGAATTGATTCAATCAAATTTGAAAAACATTCCACCTTGACTCCAAAAAATCTTGAGGGTTGGACTTCATCTTGCTTAATTAGTTATTGAAATTTCCTTGAATACTTGCTGATGAAATCCTTTTCCCTCTCCAGATTAACATTTTCCAAATGTGATAAGGCATCCAGAAGAATAGCTAGGCAGCCAGCGCAGTAAGTGATGGAAAAGAGACATTCAGAAAGGAATTCAGCCCAGCAGTCTTGGCGGCAAGTAAGAACTTTTCAAGACATGAAGTGTTGCAAGGAAGATTGATTGGTGAGAACTTCAAAAGGGGAAGAAAGGGAAATAAGAAAAGTCCTCCAGTGCCTGAGATCTCAGACTATTGCAAGGGGTTCCTTGTCATTAATCTCATAGTTGAGCTCTGCTGGAATATACTTACAGCTATCAAATACAATGTGATGTTTTCCTGAGTCAGAAACCTGACTCAGTACAGCGCCCAAGGCATAATTGGATGCATTGTTCTCTACAATGGTGGTTAGAGAAGGATTGGAGATGTGGTGAAGCCCTGTTTGAGTTGTTGAAACTTTCTAAGGGATTTCTCATTTAGGGGTAAACAAGCATCTTTCTTGAGGAAACTGGTGAGTGAACTAATTTTCTTTGAATAATTCTTGATTAAACAGCAGCAAAAATTGGAAAATCCAAGATAAGATCAAAGAGGCATGAGGTTTATTGGAGGTCGCCAATTGAGAGTTTGCTGGACTTTTGCTTGGTCCATCTTGAGGAATTCAGAAGAACCAATATAACCCAGAAACCCTACACTAGAAACCTGAAACAAGCACTTGGAGGCCTTAGCAAAGAGGGTATTGGCTCTAAGTCTGGAAAGAACAGTGGACACATCAGTGACATGTTCTTCCTCAGATTTGGAAACAACCATAATTGAATCAAAATAAACCACAACATAAACATCAAGAACATCATAAAAAAACATTGAAAAGAGGAAGGAGCATTGGTGAGCCCAAATAGCATAACCAAGTACTCATAGCTGCCATATTTAGTTCTAAATGCTGTCAAATGTTCATCACCCTCCTTGCTTATGAGCAGGTTATATGCACCACACAAATCAATCTTGGAGAAGATAGAAGAAACATTAAATACAGAAAGAAGCTGATTCATATGACAAACAGGATACTTGTTCCTCCTAGTAACAGCATTGAGTTTGTTGTAATCAAAACACAAACCGAGGCCACCATATTTCTTTGTGACAAAGAGGACAGGTGCTCCTGTTGAGGAGGAGCTTGGCCAGATGAAATCTTTCCCTACATTCTCTGAAATGTAGGCCCCAAGTTTATCTGACTCTTAGTTTGATAATGGGTAGATCACCCCAACTGGAGGTAGAGACCCCTCCAGCTTGATATGATGATCACAGGCTCAGTGAGGAGGAACTTTCACTGCTTTCACCTTGGAGAATACATCCAAATACTGGTGAGCAGCAGATGGAACAACCTTGATCACATTTTCTATTTCTTCTGGTTCTTCCTCTTCATACCACAACTCCTTTGGGAAGTGATTATAAGATGAAGGAGGATGGTCCATATTTGTGATCCTTGAGGTATATTTTACATACCCAAATAGGCCACAAATATCTTTGAAAATAAATTATGAACTATGCATAACCCATAAGTCGTGCATATATTCAAGATTCATCCTTTTTTATTTCAGAAGAGAGGAATAACCTTTTTGGAAGTAAATCCATGGATTTAAGGCCAGATTTGGATTCTACACAAAAGTTCACCTAGGGTAACTCCATAGAGGGAATAAGCTTAAATTAACTCCAAGAGGTGGTAATATGGAAAATACTTCAATACCACATCATCAGTAACACATAAGAGAATTGTGAAAAAAAACGTTCTCAATTTCATGCCAAAATAATGGGAATTTGAGAAATCCCATGTGAAATATACACTAAGAATAGTGTTATGCATGTTTTTGGGACTTACTCCTATGGTATTTGTACATAAAGATTTGATAAACCCATACTGGATATCAGTCTTGAAGCCTGAATTTCTATTTTTGCTGTGGAAATTAGCTAAGGGGGACAAAAGACATCAAAGAGAGCTGGGGTACCCAACTTCTGAGACCTCTGAGGCATGGATAGCTCTAAAGATAGAATCCATGGCTGATCTTGGCCCAATTAGCATACTAAAACCTTTTGGAACATAGCTACCAACTCAAAATCTCATTAAATCATAAGAGAATTGAAAATAAGCTACTATTTCAATGTGACAGAGAAGTAAAAAGCAACTTAGACTCCTTTAACTATGTCAATTGTTGATTATTTTCCATTGATAAACCCCAAAAGAGTAATTAAAACCCTTTGGACTAGTATTGATTGATTTACGTCATAGCAACCTGCTATATAGTGTTATTTGGAATTCTACATAGAAATGAGGTAAAAACTTCAAAAATTCATTAAAAATACAACTATTAATGAATCCTTCTGAAACCTTCAGGACCAGTGCAGAGAAGTATGACCCATAAACAAACCAAAAAAATGCCAGTTTCACAAGTAAAATTGAAGGTTTTACCTACAGTCCATTTTTGATAATTCCATGTGAACTACTTAATCTTCAAAAAATCACAGAAAATACAACCTGTGATGAAATTTTTAATAAAATTAATAAATTTCAGAAATTCGTGTTTATTTTGAATTGAAAGAAGATTTACAGTTGTTACTCCTTTTATTCTTAACCATATTTGGGTTGGTAGTCATGTAAAAGCATCAATTAAGTAATTATGATAATCTTACATGACAACAGATGATGCAATCATTAATCCAAAAAACATTATTGTTTTTTCACTCACTGTTTTTTCAGTTTTCTCCATGGCATGTCTCTGTGAGCTGTCTTAGACTTAAAAGGGGCCTCCTTTTGCTGTCTTTTCCAAATCATCTTATTATCCAATCATATCTTTATTACCAACAAGTAAGTATTAGTTGAAATCTTTTCTTAAAGCATTTTAATTCTTTTAGAATAAAGAAGAAAGATGTTGAATCCTAGAAATCAATAATATATTTGTCAGCCTGTGACTCAAAACCAGAGCACAAGCATGACAGCCAAATATCATAAATCAATGCTATACCCAAGATACCACCAAAACATGGAGCTGAGCCAAATCAGGTCAAAAAGTATCAAAAAAAGAGGAAACTCACCCCTCTCCAAAAATACAAGTCCCATCATCATAGGACAAAGAATAACCAAGTTATTCCTGCTTGAAGTCTTTGCTAAGGATAAACCTTAGTTTTCACCTCCCATCTGAAATACAGAGGAAGAGGCTTAACCCCATCAAATAGGTATTCAAATAGAGCTCTACGTCAGCGCTACCCAATGGTACTAGCCAAACTGAGCTAGAACCAGAATTACAGAAGTTATGACCAATATAAGGTCAAATAAGGGTGAATAAAATATTCACCTCTCATATAGCTTCTACAGCTTTAGTGTGAGATACCTGAAGTGGGGTCTTTTTGTAAATAGAACAATCAGGGCTATGTGATGGTTCCATCCATTTTCCCATATCTCATCTAGAAAAAATGTTACGGGGAAAACCAGCTTCATACCGTTTTTAAGAAAAACATATATATGTATAAAAGTCTTGTACATGGCATAACTTTGCTGTACTTAATGATAACAATATAAACTGAGGTGCAATTGTGTAGAAAGGATCCAGGGATACAAAATGAACCATTGTTGAGTTTGATATCTCAAAAACTGACAAAGGTATGGCTGTTTTGAGTTCAAAATCCCATAGTTAAACCAATACAGTCTTACTGTGGGATATGCTCCCATAAGTATGATTATGAGGTGTCAAATAGACAAAGAAGCATCTTTATACTTCAAAAACTCATAATTAATGCAATACTTGGGTCCCATACAGGTTCTGTACAGAATTCTATGCATCATACAGGTCAGAAGAGGGCTATGTGGTCCCATGATGAAGATTTTCACCCTGTATTGTTAAAAGCTGTCCAGATGTGGTTTAAAAACCACATCTGAGCCCAATACAGAGAATACAGGAGCTATGAAAACCACAAGCCAGTACTCTGAAGTGAAAAACTCTTCACTTCATCTACGTGAAAGGTCTAGAGGGCTATTCCACCTCATTTTAGGATAAAAGGAGGCCTCTTCTCCACCAGAAAAGGTTTCCCTGTCCTTCTCTTGAATTCCTACCTAGTACAACTGTCAAAAAAAGCTATACTATTAAAAAATAATCAGGTTATACTATAAATTTTAGTACTGTAGACTTTATTATTGTAACCCAACAGGTAAAGCTGCACCCAGGGCTTCCAACAGTGCTCACCACCACTAATAATCATTAGTAAAGCCCTTTAATTTTATTAAAACCTATTTTTTAACATCATTATATGTGGTACGGTCATAGCTTAGTTTGTAAATACTCTTTATTATCACCTCTTCTTAGACTTGGCCTGGCCGTGTTTTTGAACCTTTTGACCTTAAAAGTGAGTATTTCTGTTATTTTCATCATTCTGACACTTTTGTTGCTTTTTTTAACTGTAAATGTTATTAAAAAATGAATATAATACATATCTTATATTCATTTTTTGGATGATATATGCTATATACCACTGTGTTTTCTTTTATTTTACTTGCCTTGTTGCATGGCTGATTTTAATTTAATCACCACAAAACCCTTATTTTTGGCATGTTTTACATTTAACCACTTTAAGCAATTAATATAGTCCTTTTCTTAATTGAATCAGGACATCTCTTACTGTAAAACCAACAGTTGAGGAGTGGTTGGGTACATGGTTAATTTCAATTACCCTCTTACATAAACACTTTTTTAGATTATACTTGCTAATTACAAGTTAATCTGTGAGATAATGGTATAAAAACAGTGTGCCAGATATCTGTAAGCTGTATTTCTGACGTGGAGTTGTTAATTCAATTACACTGTCATAATACCAGGGCATAATATAGAAATATATTTCCCAGAGGCTATTATTAGACATGCAAACAGAATTTTAAGTCTTAACTGAAAATAAACCCTTTTTTCCTGACTGATTCAGTGGAAGAAAGCTACATCCCACTAGAGACCCAGTGACAGGCCAGCATACCAGTGACACCCTCAGAACCAGAGAGAAGCAAGGGAAAAGGAAAGAGGCACGGTGAAGGCCTTATAACAGCTAAAAGGTGGACACTGTAACAACCATCCATCAGGGGTAAGGGTATTCATTCATACACCCACTCAAGCATCTCAAATCAGCAGATCCAGCACTTGTATCAGCATTCAGTTTCAGCAATCTTCATTCTGAAACAGTTATACAGCTTGGTACCTCAATACAGCCTGTCAATACCTGTACAGGTTGGACTCACCCAATACAGTTCCAATACACCAGTATAAACTGTATGATCACTCAAATACACCACACCTCTTGTACAGGTTCCATACAGCTGTACAGGACCTGTATTGGCCAGACTCAATTCAATGATTCAATCCTCTCATGAAAATTCTTCCTCTGGATCAGGGCTGGTGTTTCTCACATATACCAGCCCCTCTTTCTTCCCCCTGGGGACTTTTCCCCAGTTAATTAATTTAGTTTATTTATTATTTTCTAATTATTCCTATCCTTATTTTGGGTATTATAATTATTTAATTTTAAGTTAGTCTTTGCATTTTCTTTCTTTTCCTGTACAGTATGAGTTGGGTGGCCATATCCTTATTAACCCTTCTCTTTCCATTCTGACAAGTTGAAACGGTGGACTTGGACTTGTTTGTGGTTGGCTCTTCTATTTCTTACTCTTATTTCCTTGTTGCTGCTTTTCTCATATCTCTTATCATAGTAATTCATTCCTTACACTCTTAAGTGTCTTTAATCTTTCCATATCCTTGAGCCCTCCATAAGTGAGTCCCAGTTTACTGAGTGCCAGGCCCTCTTCACTTTGAAGAGCCCCTGTGACATTAAATTAATTAACTAATATTTGATTCTTTCTTTTCATTCATTTATATTCATTTCTCTCATTCATCAATTATGATCTCCTTTATGACTTAATGATCTTTAATGATTATGATTTTTCTCTCTCATCAATTTCATCTCATTCATTCCATTCATATGAAATTGATTCTTCTTCTTTCTTAATCATTGCTGACCATTTCATTCACTTCATTTCATTTTATCAAATCAAATTTTGTCTGTGTTCTTATTCAGGTCTTATTCAGGATTGATTATTGGTTTAATTGATTGGATTGATTCATTGGGATTCATTGGTTTATTGATTCAGCGGCTCAGGATTCTTATTTGGATTGGATTGATTGACTTTGACTTCTCAAGATATTGATTGACCCTCAAGAGCTGATTTTGATTATTGATTGACTTTGAATCCTCAAGATATTTTATTGATCCTCAAGAATTGATTTTGATTATTGACTGATTTTGACTCATCAAGACATTGAATTGATTTCTGAAGATTTTAAATTGATTGATTGATTCCTCAAGACCCTGATTTCATATTGAAGACACTGATTTATTGATTGATTGTTTATTGATATTTGATTTGAATTGATTGTTGATTGTTGGATTGATTTGACTGTTGACTGAATTTGATTTCACCTCAAGATTTGAATTGATTCCTCAAGATTCATCAAGATTTTATTGTGATTGCTTTGGCCAAGTTTTGATTTCTGTTCTCATACCATCAAGTTTATTTCATTCTTATTCAAAATGCCAGTTCAGCATAGCCCCCAGCCAAAAATACTAGATCCCAAAGAATTCAAGCTGTTCTCACTCCTACAGCAAGGGCTCCTCTTGACCGCACACCATCAGTTCATCAACTGAGTGCAAACTTGGACAGAGGACCACCAATGGAAGGAGCAGCACCCTCAAGAAGAGGTGGAATGAAATCTAGAAGATCAAGATCTTTCTCTGGACTTTTGGGTGGCTACCCTGGCATGGCTGAAGGTGCAAGAGCAAGACAAGGGGAAGTTGAAGATGAAGAGGGGGAAGAGTCTGTGGAAGAGGAAGATTCTGGGGAAACTGAAGTGGCAGATGCCTTGGCAAATGCTCCAGAGGTGCCTCAGGGTTCTAATCTAGCCCTTTCTAGTCAACCTCTTGTCTCTCAAACTGATCCAAGTCTCCTCAAGATGATGGAGCAGATGACTCAATTCATGGGGCAACTCACTCAAACAGTTGCTCCCAGGGGCAATTCTAAAGCCCCTTCTTTCAAGACTCCATCCATGAAGGCACCTGTTTCTTTTGATGGTACTTAAGCTCATAAATTGAGAGGATTTACCCAATCCTGCCAATTAATCTTCCATAATGATCCAGCAAATTTCTTCTCTGACAGGAAGAAAGCTCTTTACTCAACTTCCTTTCTCACTGGTAGAGCTGGAAAGTGGATTGAACCCTATCTCTCAAATATTTCCAATGAAGACCCTTCCTACCTCCTCAATAATTGGCCATTAGTTGAATCTCAATTATTCACTCTGTTTGGTGACCCCAATGAAGTCAGGAAAGCTGAACAAGAGTTTGACAATTTGAGGATGAAGGAGAGTGGTCATGTTTCCTTGTACATTGCAGATTCCAGAAGCTTAATGTCAAGAATTGGAGATTGGGGGGAAAGAGCTTATATCCATGTTTACAGAAGAGGATTGGCATCAAGATTATTGGATCAGTTGGCTTCTCACCCTGGAACTTTTGATACTCTCCAAGAACTTATGGATGTCACTTTAGAATTAGACACCAGATATCATGAGAGGCAAAAAGAAAAGGTTGGCAATCCAGAGAAGAAGCCTCCAGCCATTGGATCCAATCAATCTAGTCCTCCTCAAAACTCATCTTCAAAGAGGCCTCACCAGAAGAAGAACAAGAAGGGTAATCAATTTCAATCTTCAAAGGACAAGCCCCATGCCGCTCTCCTCAATAAGGACAATAAGTTAATTGGTTCTGAAAAGGAGAGGAGGATCAAAGAGGGGTTGTGTACTTATTGTGGTGGAAAGCACCCAATTGAAAAATGCTTCAATAGACCGCAGAAAAAGCCTGGGTCATCATCAAGAGGCTTCCCTAGCAAGCAGGTAAAAGCCTGAGTGGGAATCATGATATGTTCAATGGTTCTCACTTATTTCCTTCAAGAGCACAATTGTGCACTCTGAATACTAGTGTCAAGAAATCTTTAAAATTTCTTATTTTCTCTTCTGTCTCTGATATTTTTTATAGTATTCTCATTGATTCTGGTGCTAAAAACTCTTCTATTGCAAAGAATTTTGTTCTCAAGTACTCATTGACTCTGTCAGAGCTCCCTGAAAAGATTCATCTTTTCATTTTGGATTCTAATGAGTCCCCTGCCTTGTTCATCACCCATTATACCAAGTGGGTAGCTGACTTGCCTTGCTTCCCACGCTTTGAATGGGACTTCTTTATCATAGATTCACCCAAGGGAGAAGACCTGATATTCGGCTATGATTTCCTTTACCATTTTAATCCCATTATTGATTGGAAAAATGGATTGATCACCTATGATTCTAGTCATAAGGATTCTAGTGGTATTATTCCTTCTACTAGTAATGACTTAGCCACTGCTGTCAACAGTGTTGCTCTGGTTGGTGAACTTAAGACACCTTCCCTTCCTTCTTCTGTCCATATCCCTCCCATCATTCCCTCTCAGTCATTACTTCCATTAGGAGATGAAGTCTTCAAAGAAATAAAGGATGTTGGAGAAGATGTCGCCATATCTTCACTTCATCTCTTTCAAGGGGATATGGACCTTCCTCCCTTATCTTTTCATGCATGCCTGGAGGAGCAGTGGGATGAGGAGGAAGAGCCAGAAGAAATTGAAACTGTGTTGAAGGTAGTCCCTCCTGCTTATCACCAATATTTGGATGTATTCTCAAAGGTGAAAGCAGAGAAACTTCCTCCACACCGCGCCTGTGATCACCATATTGAATTGGAGGTTCTTCTACCTCCAATTGGTGTTATCTACTCATTATCAAATCAAGATTCAGAAACACTGCGGGCCTACATTTCAGAGAATGTAGAGAAAGATTTCATAAGACCAAGCTCCTTTTCAACAGGAGCACCTGTCCTTTTTGTCAAGAAAAAGGATGGAGGTCTTCATTTGTGTGTTGACTACCGCAAACTCAATGCTGTCGCTAGGAAGAACAGATACCCTGTTCCTCCTATGAACCAGCTCCTTACCGTATTCAACGGTTCCACTATCTTCTCCAAGATAGATTTGCGTGGTGCATATAACCTTCTGAGAATCAAAGAGGGGGATGAGCACTTAACTGCCTTCAGAACCAAGTATGGTAGTTATGAGTATTTGGTCATGCCATTTGGTTTGACCAATGCTCCTGCTTCTTTCCAGAATCTTGTAAATGATATATTTGCAGATTTCTTGGATGTGTTTGTTGTGGTTTATCTAGATGATATTATGGTGTTCTCAAGTTCTGAGGAAGAACATGTCTAACATGTGACCTCTGTCCTCCAAAGACTCAGAGAAAATAATTTATTTACCAAAGCCTCCAAGTGTGTATTCCATGCCTCAAGTGTGGAATACTTGGGCTATATTGTTTCAAGTGATGGCCTCAAGATGGATTCTTCAAAAATTCAGCAAATCCTCAATTGGCCTCAGCCCAAAAACATCAAGGCCCTTCAATCTTTTCTTGTCTTTGCCAATTTTTATCGTCGTTTAATTAAAAATTATTCCAAAAAAATCACTTCTCTCACTTCCCTTCTCAAAAAAGATTCTCCCTTTATCTTCAATGAGGAAGCTCTTAGTCAGTTTCAAGCACTCAAAGAAGCTTTCACCTCTGCTCCTATCTTATCCCATTTCAATCCATCTCTACCTACTATTGTAGAGACTGATGCTTCTGATTATGCATTAGGCGCCGTACTGAGTCAGGTGAATGACTCAGGAAAGCATCCCATTGCATTTGATAGTCGCAAGCTCTTACCAGCTGAACTCAACTATGAATATCATGACAAGGAACTCCTTGGCATAGTTTGGGCTCTCAAGCGCTGAAGAGCATTTCTTCTTTCTCTTTCCAATTCTTTTGAAGTCTTGACAGACAACTCTTCCTTTCAGTATTTCATGTCTTCCAAAGTTCTTACTCGTCATCAGGCCCATTGGGCTGAATTTCTCTCAGAATTTTACTTCACTATCACTTACCGCCCAGGAAGACTTGCCAGTTTACCATATGCCTTGTCACGTCGGGACGACGTTGTGGAAACTCCTTTTGGTGTGGGATGAAATAAGGCAGTACCTTGAGGGGGAAATTATTGGTAAGTCTGTTTTGAATTTCAGAATTGTCCAATAACCATGGGTGCTAAGGTGTATTAGCTGCCCCTCTAAATAATACTGAATAGTCAGCCTACAGAGAATCACAAAATAAAATAAGATTTGTGGCTTAAACAGATAGAGAAGACTTATCAGCAGTCTCTAAATCAGACCTATCGATAACGCTTCAGTAAAACTCTGAGTTTAAAA
Organism: Austropuccinia psidii; assembly: GCA_023105745.1. Taxonomy (NCBI): domain Eukaryota; kingdom Fungi; phylum Basidiomycota; class Pucciniomycetes; order Pucciniales; family Sphaerophragmiaceae; genus Austropuccinia; species Austropuccinia psidii. The sequence goes on from JALGQZ010000001.1 coordinate 8,389,687, forward strand.
AAAAAAAAATTTCTGATACAGTAAAAGCTAAGATTTTTTTTTTTATTATTTTGATAAAAGCAATGATAATATTATTATTATTATTTGTTATTTAATAGAATTAATAAGAATTATTTTTTTTTGATTTTATTTTGATTATAATGATTTTATATATATTAATATTAATAAAAGGACTACTGGATATTCTTCTTTTTTATATTTTTAATATTAAGTTGATATCACTACTTCTTTTCTTTTAATAATACTAAGCTTCTGAGCTTTTCACTACTGTTATACTACTATTCTTTGAAAACACTAAGCTACTTAGCTTTTTAACACGTTAATACTACTTATTCTTCGACAATACTAAGCTACTGAGCAAGGCTACCGAGCTTTTTTTTACTACTAAAACACTACTACTACTACTCTAGATATCCTGCTAGTTCAGGGATGGTTGTGATCCTGGATAGTGGGAACTTGTTTCATGATGCTGCGAAAAATGAGGGAGAGAGGACCTCTATTTATAGCTTTTGGGCCTCCATAGAGCTTCTCAAAACAGGGTACTTAGAAAAAATCATAGTTGAGAGGTTTTAGCTAGTGAGACGTGTAGTTTTGGTGTAGCAACGTTTTTGTTGAGAGAATTACGCTGGTGGTGCTTTTTCTTATCAAAATCATATGATGTATTTGAGATAATTTGGCTGGTGAGACTTTCTTTTTTTTTCCCAGAAAGTGGAGAAAATACAGCTCCTGACAATTGAATTTTCTTCTAGTCATATGATATACATGAGAAAATTATGCTGGTGTTTCTGTTTCTTATCAAAATCATGTGATGTCTTTGAGATAATTTTGCTGGTGACATTTTCATTTTTGGTGACTTTGTTACATATTTTCTGAGAGAATCATGCTGGTGGTGCTTTTTCTTATCAAAATCATGTGATGTGTTTGAGATAATTTGGCTGGTGGTGTTTTCTTGAAGGTGAGGAAAGTATTTTTTGGTTCTATTTTTACGTATGTTATGAGAGAATTATGCTGGTGTTTCTGTTTTAGTATTGTATCATTTAATATGGAGATTGCATCATTCTTATCAAGTTTGATGTGTGTCATTATTACTAAGCAAGCATTTGTTCTTGGAAAGTATATTGTAATTTTATGCATAGCCTTGAGGTATTTCTTCTTTCAATTGAGTCAAGGTGGGGAAAATACAGCTCTGATGCTGTGGTCCGTCTTCATATACCTTTATTTAGATTAACTCCTTTTAATTGCATAATTTTTTATTGATGATGCAATAAGGTGGATAAATTCTTTGATACTATACTGTTTTGATAAGATCTTGAGGCAGTGTATTGTATATTTCTTTTTGAAATTTGTAATTGTAATGTGTAAATCTGTTTTGCATAATTCTTTTTATTATCATTTTTTTTCTTTTGTTTTATTGGTAAGCTTGAAACTGGCACTAATGGTATGGAATACCACATCCCCCTCTCCATTTAATGCTGTCCCCAGCATTCCAGTTGAAAGGCTTTCCAGTATCAGTCATATTCATTTTGTTCAATTTCTTCTCCCTCCAATATTGACTCTTCATCTTCTATTTCTTCACTGCTTTCATTTTCTGACTCTGAACTTGATTGAACTTTCTTTCCTCTGGGATAAAACCTTTTGATGTGACTTGCTGCAAATTTTCTTGTAAGTTTAGTGCCATCCAATTCTTCAAGCTCATAAGGTCCATTATTAATTTGATTTATGACTCTATAAGGTCCATTCCAACGGTTCTTGAAGAGTAAACCCCACTGTGACTCAAGTGGTTTATTATAAACTAATACCAAGTCCCCTGGTTCAAGTGGATTTCTCAGTCTATGTGCCATCCTTTTTTCCAAATATTGAACTGATTTGTGTCTTGAATCTCTTAATTTCTTTGCTGCTGCTAATCTTGTTTCCTCTTTTGCTGCAATCTGTATAGTTCTTGCTTCCAATAGCTCTTCTGTTGTTGAGATTTTATTCCATTCTATGGCCAGGTATGTGTTTGTTTCTATGTCAATTGGTAAGACAGCCTCCTGACCAAACTGAAGCTCAAATGGTGAGTATCCTGCTGTTTGTTTTACCAAAATTCTATCTGCCAAGGTTACAATTGGTAAGTATTCTTTCCATTTGGATCCATTTTCACCACACATTTTTACAAGTGCATCCTTCACTTGCTTATGGCCTCTTTCACTCATTCCTTGCGCTTCTGGGTAGTAAGGTGTAGTTATTCTGATTCTTGATCCTGCTCTTTTGACTGCTTTTTGTAGTTCTTTTCCAAATTCTGCTCCTCCATCTACTGTGACTTCTTTGGGTGCTCCATATCTACAAATCCATTCTGAATTAAACCATTCTGAGACTGATTTTGCCGTTAGCCTAGTTAATGCAACAGTTTCTGGCCATCCTGAAAATTCATCTCTTGCTACAACTAAGTATTTCCATCTTCCTGCCTTAATGTGAACCGCATCCATGCTGACTCTTTCAAATAAAGTAGATGTTACAGATATCTTTGCTTCTTCTTTTTGTTGCAAATGACTCCTTTTTTGACATTCTTGACATGATTTTACCCATTTTTTAACTATCTTTTTCATTCCTTCCCACCAATATCTTTTCTTGATTCTCCTATATGTTTCATTTTCCCCTCTATGGCCCAGCTCTTCATGCATTTTCTTTAGTATCTGTTTCTGAGCTTTTTCATTGTATACAACTATTTGTGGATGTTCTTGATTTCTCCTTTTTAGCTGCCCTCCTTCTAAATAGGAATTCACTGATCTTCTCTTAATTTTCTTGAAGTATTCTTCCCCAATACTTTGTGGCTTTTTCAAATTATTCAAATATTCCTGCATATGTTTTCCAAATCCTTCCTGTTTTATTGGAATTTCAATATTGTTTGCTTTATTCCTTGATAATTTTCCCACTTTGCTTGTATTTACTTCTTTTAGGCCAAGTCCTGGATGTGGTTTAATCCAATCTTCCTCTTCATCAAAATCATCCCTTTCACTTTCTTCTTCATCTTCTCCTTTTGGTCTTCTTGATAACCCATTGGGCATAGTAAATGTTTTTCCTGGTTTGTGTACAAGATCAAATGAAAAAAGTTGAATGTAGGCCACCCATCTTGTCATGGGTGCATTTGGTAAGCAAGGTGTGTTGATCATTTCTATTAAAGCTTTAGCATCTACTTGAAGTTCAAAATGTTGCCCCCATAATATTGTTTGAAGTTTTTTGAGTACTCTTGCTACACCACAAAGCTCTAATTTTGGCTGAGAGTATTTAGATTCTAGTCTGGAAAATGTTACTGATTCATATAGTACTGGCCTATCCTTTCCGTTTTCATCCTCTTGCATAAGAACTGCACCTGCTGCAATATAACTTTAATCTATTGCTAATTTTATTTTTCCCAAATCTTTATCATAATTTAATGTCTTCAAAGTAATCTCTTCTCCTACTATTTTCCTGAGTTTTATAAATGCTTCTTCACATTTTTCATCCCATTTCCACAATACATCCTCCCTTGTCAATCTTCTCAATGGTGCTGCAACTTGTGAAAAGTCCTTGATAAACATTATGACATATGCACATAGTCCTAAGAATCCTCTAAATTCCTTCTTTGTTGTTGGTCTAGGCCAGTTTTGTATCTTTTTTATCTTCTGTTTTGAAGCCTTTCTTCCTCCCAAAGATACAACATGCCCCACAATATCAAGTACTGGAACACAACATGCAAATTTTGATCCTGAAATTGTGAGTCCTGCCTCTTCTATCCTGAATAGTATTCTTTCTAATGTTACTGCATATTCCCAAACAAATCTTCTTATGAGTTGATTCTCCTTCAATGTTTTGTGCTGATATGTTGATCTGGGTCCTTTAATTCCTCCATCATCTATAACTATTCCAAGGTGCTCTGGTATTTCCTCCTGAAGTATCCAAGTCATTTGTGCTTGATAAACTGCCACAAAGTTTGTTGCTCCTTGAGGTAGTCTTGTAAGCTGAAGTCTTCCAAGTGGTGTTTCAAATGTTGTAAGGGGTCTTGTAGTAATATCCAATTCTCTTTCATCGTATCCTCCCATAATATCTCCCAATCCATAACATGCTCTTCCTGAAAATGATCCTACAAACTCATCAACATTTGGTGGCAATCCTGCATCTTTTATTTTTACCTTATTGAGGTCTTGAAGATCATGAACTATTCTAAGTTTCCCATTGGGCTTTGCCACACAAAATACTGGGCTGTTATAGCTTGATGTTGAGTGTTCATAGAGTCCTGTATGTATTCTTTCTCTGACTAGCTCAATAAATTGAGGTAAAATTGATTTGGGTATTGGTATTGGTTTCTTTTGCCATGGGTCATGTGGTATAACTGGTATTTTATAAGGTTTTCCATAAGAATGTTTTAGTACGCCTCTTTCTTCTTCACAAAATGCTATAGCCTTTTGCCTGAGTAATATAACATTCTTTAATAAATTAATCTCTTCTTCTGATAACCATCCAGATGGTCCAAAGTTTATCATTGAAATCCTTTCTTCTGTAACCTTTGATGTTACAAAAAATGGAGGTGGGCTAGGTGATAGGGGTGTTTCATATGGATCTCTTGATAATTCAGGTCTTTCCAAAGGTGGATTCAGATCTTGAGGCATAGCTTCATTGACTGGTCTAACCTTTTTGAGTACTAACTTATATTTTGCGGCATTGGCTTGAGCTTGCATGATTATTAGTCTGGATTAAAGTATAAATTGATAATATTTTTTTTAGTTGAAATAAAAAACAGGCTTTTCAGTTTTTGCTTTTCTTTTGTTCATAATTGCATTTGAGTTGTAGCTTTAAGTCATGCAAGGACTTTACCTCTAGGTGGATAAAACCCAGTATATTAGGTATACCAAATCCTGAAGTTTAATGTCTTTCAAGGACTAAATTTAGCCTTCAGGCTGCTACCCTGTAGTTTAAAGTCATACAAGGACCAAATTTTAGCTTTCAGGTTGCTACCCTGTAGTTTAAAGTCATACAAGGACCAAATTTTAGCCTTCAGGTTGCTACCCTGTAGTTTTATCCTTTATTTTAATCAATCCTTCTTATTTTATTTATTTTCATTATTATTATTGTTAAATTCTTTTTTTTTCTTTTATTTTTATTTTTATTTTTTTTTTTTGTTGCAAAATTTTTTTTTTTTTTTTGGAAAATTTTTTTTTTTTTTTTTTTTGTCGCAAAATTTTTTTTTTCTTTTTTCAGAAAATTTTTTTTTTTTTATGTCGGAATTTTTTTTTTTTTTTTTTTTTTTTATGTCGGAAATTTTTTTTTTTTTTTTTTTTTTTTTTATGGAGTGATTAAATTAATGAGGTCCCAGTTTGAGGAGTGATGTTATAATTTCAAATGGTGGAGTGGTTAGTGAGTCCAGGTTGCTTTCAACTTTCATCAAATTTGATTGCTGCCAGACCTGTCAGTTTTGGGAATAGGGTAACCATTCTGGGTAGCATATTCTGAGCCTTGAGCAAGCTTGGTGATGCAACTTGGTATTGTTGTGTTCCTGAAGTCTGACAACCTAACTGGTGTTTCAAATGTTGTTGTGATTGAGCCTGCACAACCTTGATTGTGATTTCATTTGGAAGACTTGTTAGTCCCACTCATGCCTCATTGGGCCCTCTGGAAGAACATTGACTCTAGTTGGTTTCACACTAGTCAATGCCATGTGGGTTTCAACAGGAAAGTCAAAGATGTGTGCTGAATTGTTCTCTTCTTTTTTTTTAGCTTTGTGCCAGTTGTATTTGTAATTGAGTTTCTCCTGCCTAATTCCACTGAGAACATTGTATTGATTTTGCCTTCTTTTCTTTCTGTTTTTTTTTTTTTTTTGAGTAGGAATTTGACTTTTCTGATGAGGATATACATTTATCCTGAGTTCTGTGTTGCTAATTGTGGCTATATTATTTGCGTTGGTAATGCTAATTACTTATTATTAGGCTTTTTCTTTTTGTTTGGCTTTTAATATGGAAATTAGTGGCTTAAATTTGACGCCATCATTTTGCAGAGCTTTTGTACTTGTAGATCCTGAATGATTTACCTTTTCTTAATCTTGGTGGGTAATTCCTGAAGCTGACTTTTGACATATAAGAGCTATGTTTGCTCCATGGATTTTATCATAAATATCTTCCAAACTTTTGTTTCAATTTTAATTCCTAATTGTTGGTTACTAATGGATCCTTCATCCTCATCATTCTTTGATAATACTGCTGCTACCATGATTGATGATTGGATTGAAAAGAATTTTCCAGTAGCTCCACTTCCTGCTTCACCTCCTGATCTTGCATCTACTACTCCTCTTGATACTCCTCCAGATTGCCAAAGTCCATATTTTCAATCCCCTCCTGCTTTGATTCCACAAGACAATGATGTATCTTCTGTAGAGATTATTGAACAAAAGTCTTCTCCTGCTCTCAAATATTTAGATGATGATGATTCATTTGTTTCTCTTGAAAAACAGTCTTCTCCTTCACTAGTTTCTAGTATTGATGAGTCTGTTACTTTGAACAGTGTAGATAGCTTCTCTACGTCCACTTTACATATGTTTATTGGATCTGATTCTTCTTTAGAATATCTTGATCAAGATTCACTTGAAACATTTAATGTTAACGTAGAAAATAGTTTAAATCCACCAGACTCTCCTTTTAACCTCCCTGTGGCTTTTACTTCCAGTCCTGATGTTAAATTAGCTTCCCCACCATTATTCTTACCTTCATCACCTACATTTTCATTGGATCCTGAATTCAAATCATCATCCTCTCCTGGAAGGATTGTAAAGGAGGAACCCAGATTGGACAAAATTGATGAATCAGGATTAACTTCTTTTATCAATCAACCTGAATTAGCTCCATCCACATCTAATAATACTTGCTGCTACTCTCAATTGCCTCCTAAATCTCTGAAAAAACAAATAAAAAAACCTTCAAGAAAAAATATTCTCTACGCCCACAAAGACCAATTTGTTATAAATAGATAAAAGTTAAATGTGAGTTCAGTTTTTTTTTTTTTTTTTAATTTTTTTTATATATTAGTTATTAATTCAATTCTTTTTTTTGTTTTTTTTTTATGTCAGCAAAAATTTTGTCAGAAAAAATTTTTGTCGGAAGATAAATATTTTTTTTTGTCAGAAGAAAAAAATTTTGTCGGAAGTTTTTGTTTTTTTCTTGTTGGAAGAGGAATTTTTGTCAGAAGAAAATTTTGTCGGGAGAAAAAAGTTTTTTGTTGGAAGAAGATTTTTGTTGGAAGAAATTTTTTTTTTTTGTCGGAAAAAATTTTGTCAGGAGAAAATTTTCTTTGTCGGAAGAAAATTTTGTTGGGAGAAAAAATTTTTTTTTGTCGGAAGAAAATTTGTTGTTGGAAGAAAAAAATTTTTGTTGGAAGGGGAATTTTTGTCAGAAGAAAAAATTTTGTCAGGAGAAAAATTTTTTTTTTTGGAAGAAAATTTGTTGGGAGAAAAATTTTTTTGTCGGAAGCATGTCAGAAGAAGATTTTTTATTATTTCTTGTTTTTTTTTTTTTTTTTTTTGGAAAAAATTTTGTCGGAAATATTTCTTGTTGGAAGAAAATTTTGTCGGGAGGAAATTTTTTGTTGGAATTTTTTTTTTTTTTTTTTGTTGGAAGAGGAATTTTTGTTGGAAGAAAATTTGTCGGGAGAAAAAATTTTTTGTTGGAAGGGGAATTTTTGTCAGAAGAAAAAATTTTGTCGGGAGAAAATTGGTCGGGAGAAAAAATTTTTTTGTCAGAAGAAAATTTTGTTGGGAGAAAAATTTTTTTTGTCAGAAGAAAATTTTGTCGGGAGAAAAAATTTCTGGTTGGAAGAGGAATTTTTGTCGGAAGAAAAATTGTTGGGAGAAAATTTCTTGTCAGAAGAGCAATTTTTGTCAGAAGAAAAAATTTTGTTGGGAGAAAATTTTTTTTTTTTTTTTGGAAGAAAATTTGTTGGCAGAAAAATTTTTTTTTGTTGGAAGAAAATTTTGTCAGGAGAAAATTTCTTGTCAGAAGAGAAATTTTTGTTGGAAGAAAATTTGTTTGGAGAAAAAAGTTTTTTTGTCGGAAGAAAGTTTTTGTTGGAAGAAATTTTTTTTTTTTGTCAGAAAAAATTTTGTTGGGAGAAAATTTTCTTTGTCGGAAGAAAATTTTGTTGTGAGAAAATTTTTTTTTTTTTTTTTTTTTTTATAAAGAAAAAATTAATAGGCCCACACTACCCCAAACTTGTGCCATTTTGATTTAATTTGTGGTGGCATAAGAACAGATAACCACCCCTGTTTTTGTATATATATTTTGAATTAAATTGTGATACTTCTACATTGAAAAAATAATTTTTGAATACTTCTAAATTTGTAATATTGTCTTGAATACTGATAAATAGCCTAATTTTTTTTTTTTTTTTTTTTTTTTTTTTAAAAAAAAGTAAAATTCAAATTTATAACATGAGTGTTTTTTTTTTTAATTTTTTAATTTTTTGTAATAGTTGTCTGAATCATTTTTATGATCTTTTTCTTGAGTCTTGATATGAATCTTCCTTTTTCTTCTTTAATTTTTTTAACAAATAAGTCTTCCCAAATCAATTTCCAATCATCCTTGTTGATATTATAATTATGTGTCTTGAGACTAATAATTCCAAGTATAAACACCTCTTCCCACAAAACATCCCAATTGGCCTTTTCAATTACATAATTTCCATGCTTCCATAAGATTCTTCCTTCTGGTATCTCCAGTAAATCCAGAAAAAGTCCTCCTGAGGCTTCCACATCCCCAAAATATTTTTTTCTTCTCCATTCTGCATCTGTTAATGTATCCTCTTCCCAATATATGTTTCCTAAATTTCCTTTGATACCATCATATGTAAGTAATTCTAGAAATTCCAGTCTTGAAAGAGAGAATCCTGGAAGCTCTTGCCAATCTTTAGATTCTTGAATTTGTTGATGCAGTTCTGGAAAATTGAACAATTCTTCAAATTCTAAGTATGGAATCCATATCTGAAATAAATCCTCTCCTTCTTCAACAAATGGTGTTTCCCAGTAATTGACTTCTTCTGTATTTCCTACAATTTTGCAATTTACGTCTGTCCAGCCTTCTTCATTCCAACCAAGATTCCATTCCACTTTATTTTCATGTGTAAGTTTGGCATCCATGACTGTCTAGATCCTTTCTGAGGTTTGGTGAGATTATTGAGTTTTGAGATAAAAGACTAATTCCTCTTTGATAAGGCAGGAGGTCACTTCCACTGAGTAATAAGATTGTTTAAAAAAGATTTTTTCTATAAGGTAGTTTGAATGATTTGAAATTCCTCTTTGATAAGGCAGGAGGTCACTGCCCTGATACTAATACAGATATGAAAATAATTCTCTTTTTTTAGGTTATTTCTTTTATTATTTTGCTATTTTTTATGGTGGTTTTTTTTTTTTTTTTTTTTAATTGGCGATTGAAATTGGATTACTTCAGTTATTATTGAGAAATATTCACCCTTCTGTTGTGAATTACTGAAAGACATATGTCCTTCAATATTTCTCCAAATATCTTGTTGTGTTGTTTTCTTTGTGTATTTCCTTTCCATTCTGAAACAAAACCTTTGACTTCATGAATAAACATGTACCCTTAATCACACCAGCAAAGAGTTCCTCCCAATATTTCCAAACCATCTAGATTCAAGTCTTCTTGAGCCCATAACATTTTGTGATACAGTCCTTCTATTGTCATTTGATAATATCCATAAGGCTTCTTCCAGTAAGGATTCCTTAAATTTCCTTTGATTCCAATAGTGGTTAGTAATTCCAGAAAATTAACATTTGTAAAATTTGATCCAGGTAGCTCGGAAAGATATTTGGTTTGAATTATTGGTGAATCTAGCTCATAATCATACAGCTCCTTAAATGTTATTATTGGAAGTATTACATAATCTTCCAGTCCTTTGTATTCTGGTATGTCTTTCTGTATGACATTTGGATTCTGGGAGTCATTTGGTAATCCAAATGTAATTCTTTGATTTTCATTAAATAAATCAGTTGAGCTTGAAAGGCAGCATATTGGATCATAGGCATCATTAAATTCTTCTAGAATGCTAAGTCCAGCTAGCCTTTGTGTATTTTCTGATAACTCTCCTTCTTCTAGGTCTTCAAATATTCCTCCTTGCTTATATTTATCTTCCAGATCTCCATTATTTTGTTGGTATAGCTTCAAGCCATCTTCTGATTCCGCTGTTTCCATTTTTTGTTCAATCCTCTTTTGAATATTTCTATCCCAACCTTGATCCATTTTGTCTTCAGTAATTATGGCACTTTCCTCTTCCAATTCTTCAAATTTTCTTTTTGCCAATGAATTGATTATGTTGTCTTTTATTTTTTCAGTATCACTAATGTACCAAGCTTCCTCCTGAAATAAATTGGAATAATCTTCTGCAATTCCTGAGGAATTTGCTTCAGGTGGCTTCAGATCCATTTTAAATTTCTTCTGTGGGCTTTCTACTTTATCTTCTTCATTTATACCACTTAACTCAAGTGCTAGCCATTTCTCTGGGTCTTCTATGGCCATGTCCAAATTTCTTCTCATCTTCTTCAGTTCCATTTTTATTTTTTCAATTGCTTCACTATCTTCTACCTTCACTTCTTCCTCTTCTGGATCCTTCCCTTTAGATTTTATTTCAGTTTGAGGTGGATTACTTTCTTTAAAGGAAGATAATATGCTAATATTTTCTTCATCTATTATCTGGTTGAAATTTTCAAATACTAAGAAGTCCTGGTAGGTTTTCTCCTCATTACCAGTAGTGACTTCAAGATTTTTAATTTGACCAATTGGTTTCAAAAAGTCATCTGTTGATTTTGATGTGTAAGGGCTGATTTTTAATTCTGCTTTTAGGGCTATTTCCTGAGCTATTACATTCAAATTATTTTTTGCATCAAAAATAGCTGAGAAAGGTATTTTGTTTGGTCCAAGAAATACTGTCTTCACTCTTGTTGAAGATTGACTTTCTGTTTCCTTGGTTTCTTCTCTTTTGGATGATTCTGCTCCATGTATTGACCATTTTCCAATCTCTGAAGATGCACAAAGCTCCATACCTCTTGGTGGAGAAATTTTCCAGCCCATAGCTTGAGGGTTACATATTGGTAAACATAATCAACGTCCATCTTGCTCTGGATAACTAAATATCTCCCCTTGCTTGTGTGAAAATTCCAATTTAACATTATTATCTGCTAAAAATGGTCTTCCAAGTATGGTGTGTACAGCTCCTTTTGCTATAAATAAATGAATTTCTTTTTCTTCTCCTGTTATCATAGTAATTGGTGTAAATTCTGAGAGTCCAACCAAAGATGTGGTATGTCCACCAATTCCTCTGAGATTCATATTGAGCTTTCTACTTGTAAGTGAGGCTTGAATTGCAATTTCCTCTGGTATTATATTAATTTCTGATCCAGTATCCACCAATGCCATTGTAGGATATTCTTCTCTTCCAATAAATACTTCCATAAAGCCAAGTGGGCATGCATAATGTAATCTTGGGGTATCATAGTCCCGTAGCTTTACTGAAAGTAGTCTTTCTTGAATATTTGACGTATTGACTGATTTTATCACTTCTTTTTCCTGGGTAGTTAAGTTTTGTAATTTATCAATAAAGGTTGGTGACATTGATAATATTTCTTCAAGAGTAAGATTTATCTTTTGTTCAAGTATTTTCTTTATCATATGTTCAATTATTAGCTTTGGGTTATTGGCTGTAGATTTTACCTTGTCTTTTAATTCCATCTTTTGCGACTCCTGTCTTAGTCCCTCCTTATTCTTGTTCCTAGAAATGATTTTGATATCATCATTATCTACTTCCTTTCCTTCTTGTGTTTTCTTGTATTTTGTTGGAATTAGAACTCTTATTTCTTCTTCTGCCTCATCTTCCTTGTGGTAGGCACCTGGTATCTTTTTTTAAAGGGTTTTTGTGTTTCATTTTTATCCTCTTGCTGAGTTTGGCTTTGATTTTCCTGTCTTACAGCTCTTTGCCTTGTCTGTCTAAGCCCAACATTTGTTTGAAGATTTTCATTTGCTGGTGATATTTGAGGAGGTTTCCAGTTTCCCCACTCTTCTATTTGAGCTATAGCGGTTGCCTTCTCACCTTTGCTTTCCTCAGTTACTTTTGTTTCTTGCTTCTTTGGGGATGGATTTGATTGTTCCATCATTTTCTTTGTAAAATCCTCCTGCTCTTTGGCAAAATTTCTGAATAATTCTTTTGCAGATTTAGGGCCTTCTGTGGGTACTCTTTGAAAATTTGGAAAAAGATATGTTCCTCCACGCTTCAAGACAATTCTTTTCTCCAAGTCTTCTGTGAGATAATTACATCTTATTGCGGAATGTCCTTCTTCTAGGCAGTAATAACACTTCAATGGCTGTCTTGGAGCCATTTGAGCTGGAACATATGGTTGATAACCAGAAGATATGGGTGGTGAAGGATATCTTGTCCTGAATGGCTGTGGGATTTGTATAGTTCTATGATCTTGATTATTGTTTGGTTGAGGTTTCTTGGGAGATTCAACTACTTCAGAGAGGTGTTTAAGCTGGTTCAATACTTCCTTAACTGCTTCATTCCCAGTATCCTTTGATTGATTTTCTTGTGGCTGAGGATTTTTAATTGTTTTGGTAAGATCTTTCATTTGCTTCAAGACTTCTTCCCAGCTTTCCTCTTTGAACCTAGCTTTCTTCTCTTGTGACTTTGGTTGTGAAAATTCCTTCTGTTGAATTAAGACTTTGGCTTCTAGATCTTGTTCAATATACAACTTTAAGATTTCCAATCTTGGAATGATATAACCACCATCCAAAGCTTGCACCATGGCCTTATCTTTAATCATTTCTTTGTAAATAGATTCTTGAACACTTGAGGAAAGACTCGCCAAAATTTCTTGATTGTGATTGATATCTCCTTGTATATATTGATACCTTTTGAGATAATTAATAATAGATTAATATTCACCAATGAACTTTTTATATTGGGTCATATTTCTAATTCCTCCTTCTTGTTGAATCTTTGTAAATAATTGAGTAATTGAGGACAACTTGTATCTTCTTTCAGGTGACACTGTTCCCCATCTCCTCTTCATATCCAATTTTAATTGCTCCCAATTCCCAGTTTCATATCTAGGCATTCCTTCAATATGGTAGCTAATTTCTTGATCTTTAGTCCAAAAGGTTTTTTGTCTTGCTATATCCCTTCCACTTGCTCCTTCAATTTCTGCTATATTTTCTACTCTTTTAATACATCTTTCCACTTCCTTTCCATCAAACCATAAATTATAATCCTTTGGTCTGATCTTGACAATGGGTGTATTGTTTTGTGGGATTTCTTGTTGCAATGGGCTTGAAGCCTGTGCATGAATATTAACCCGCTTTGGTAGAGTATTTGGCCTCTGTGAAGTGAATGGAGTTGATGAGGCCATAGGCCTTGAAAATGGTGATGGTGACCCTTCTTGTCAAAAGATTCTTGGAATGCTTGTAGTTTCTTCCATTGGGCTGTTTTCTGCGGTAAAACTTGACTCTTTCCTTTTCCCTTCTTTTTTAAGGAGTTCAATTAATTCTTGTTGCATTTCCAACATTCTTTGATGAAGTCTTTCTACATCAGAAATATCTTCTTGTCCTTGCATGGTCTCTTCATTTATAATTTCTTCTTTGGATTCATCTGGATTGTGTGGTATCTTTGATGATGATGCTGAATCCATATTGATATATTCTTTGTTGATTTTCTCTTTTTCACTTTTCTTTTCAATTTCATATAGTTCCTTGAGTAATTTCTGAAAATAATCTGTAACTATCTTTTGATCTTTCTTCTTGGTTCTGGGTGTACCAACTGGTATACTATAATCTATAGGTGATTCTTCTCCAGGTGGTGTTTCTCCTCTTTTTGGATAATAATAGTGAAATGATTTGGTTGAAGCACTTGATGGTGATGATGATTTAGAATTTTGTGGTTTTTCTGATTCCAGATTCACTTGATAGGTGCTTGAAACTTTTTACTGATAAAAGGCTTTTTTTTATGGACTAAATTTGAATGTTTTTTTTTTTTTGTTTTTTGATAATTGACGTATTGTTGATGGTTGAAGCTGTTTGCCACTATTGGGACACCATATGTGGGACCTCCTTTTGGTGTGGGATGAAATAAGGCAGTACCTTGAGGGGGAAATTATTGGTAAGTCTGTTTTGAATTTCAGAATTGTCCAATAACCATGGGTGCTAAGGTGTATTAGCTGCCCCTCTAAATAATACTGAATAATCAGCCTACAGAGAATCACAAAATAAAATAAGATTTGTGGCTTAAACAGATAGAGAAGACTTATCAGCAGTCTCTAAATCAGACCTATCAATAACACTTCAGTAAAACTCTGATTTTAAAAAAAAACTAAAATTTCTGATACGGTAAAAGCTAAGATTTTTTTTATTATTATTTTGATAAAAGTAATGATAATATTATTATTTTTTTTTCGTTATTTAATAGAATTAATAAGAATTATTTTTTTTTGGTTTTATTTTGATTATAATGATTTTATATATATTAATATTAATAAAAAGACTACTGGATATTCTTTTTTTTTATATTTTTTATGTTAAGTTGATATCACTACTTCTTTTCTTTTGATAATACTAAGCTTCTGAGCTTTTCACTATTGTTATACTACTATTCTTTGAAAACACTAAGCTACTGAGCTTTTTAATACGTTAATACTACTTATTCTTTGACAATACTAAGCTACTGAGCAAGGCTACTGAGCTTTTTTTTACTACTAAAACACTACTACTACTACTCTAGATATCCTGCTAGTTCAGGGATGGTTGTGATCCTGGATAGTGGGAACTTGTTTCATGATGCTGCGAAAAATGAGGGAGAGAGGACCTCTATTTATAGCTTTTGGGCCTCCATAGAGCTTCTCAAAACAGGGTATTTAGAAAAAATCATAGTTGAGAGGTTTTAGCTAGTGAGACGTGTAGTTTTGGTGTAGCAACGTTTTTGTTGAGAGAATTACGCTGGTGGTGCTTTTTCTTATCAAAATCATATGATGTATTTGAGATAATTTGGCTGGTGAGACTTTCTTTTTTTTTCCCAGAAAGTGGAGAAAATACAGCTCCTGACAATTGAATTTTCTTCTAGTCATATGATATACATGAGAAAATTATGCTGGTGTTTCTGTTTCTTATCAAAATCATGTGATGTCTTTGAGATAATTTTGCTGGTGACATTTTCATTTTTGGTGACTTTGTTACGTATTTTCTGAGAGAATTATGCTGGTGGTGCTTTTTCTTATCAAAATCATGTGATGTGTCTGAGATAATTTGGCTGGTGGTGTTTTCTTGAAGGTGGGGAAAGTATTTTTTGGTTCTATTTTTACGTATGTTATGAGAGAATTATGCCGGTGTTTCTGTTTTAGTATTGTATCATTTAATATGGAGATTGCATCATTCCTATCAAGTTTGATGTGTGTCATTATTACTAAGCAAGCATTTGTTCTTGGAAAGTATATTGTAATTTTATGCATAGCCTTGAGGTATTTCTTCTTTCAATTGAGTCAAGGTGGGGAAAATACAGCTCTGATGCTGTGGTCCGTCTTCATATACCTTTATTTAGATTAACTCCTTTTAATTGCATAATTTGTTATTGATGATGCAATAAGGTGGATAAATTCTTTGATACTATACTGTTTTGATAAGATCTTGAGGCTGTGTATTGTATATTTCTTTTTGAAATTTGTAATTGCAATGTGTAAATCTGTTTTGCATAATTCTTTTTATTATCATTTTTTTTCTTTTGTTTTATTGGTAAGCTTGAAACTGGCACTAATGGTATGGAATACCACAACGTGTACCCAGAGAGGGGGGTGGACTTCATCAGCAAGAATCCTCAAACTTTTCATCAAGTACGTAAGCAAGATGGAATTCAAGAGTCAAGATTCTTCTCAATCAAAGTGGAGATTTTCTCAGATTTAGTAGACAAGATTCAAATGAAGTATGGCAAGACAAAGACTATAAAGAAATACTCAAGCAACTAGCAAGAGGTGAATCAGTTCCAGATTATTCTCTTGAACCTCAAGCCAAGTTATTATTATTCAAAGATAGAGTGGTAATCCCAAGCAATGAAGAACTCCAACTCAATATTCTTCAAAAGCGTCATGACTCACCATTGGCTGGCCATCCTGGCCAGGAGAAGACCCTCAAGCTCATCAAGAGGGATTTTTATTGGGCTGGCATGAATCAATTCATCAAGGACTATGTGTCCTCATGTCAGCAATGTTCAAGAAACAAGAACATTCATAACAAGAAGTTTGGATTACTCAAGCCTCTTTCAATTCCATGTGGTCCTTGGAATTCATTATCAATGGACTTCATCACTCAATTGCCACTGTCAAACAACTTTGATTCAATTTTAGTAGTTGTGGACAGATTCTCAAAAATGGCAATCTTCATTCCAACTTATGGAACAATCACTGCTCTGGACTTAGCTCAAATCTTCATTAGCCATGTATTTTCCAAGCATGGACTCCCGGTCAGTATTGTCAGTGATAGAGGATCCTTATTTTTTTCATCATTTTGGACTCAATTGTGTCAGCAGCTCAAGATATCAAGAGATCTTTCAACTGCCTTTCGCCCTGAAACAGATGGACAGACAGAGAGGGTAAATCAGATACTAGAACAGTACCTTCGGATGTATTTCAGCTATCATCAAGATGACTGGTACACCTGGCTCCCTCTGGCTGAATTTGCCTATAATAATGCAGAACATTCATCAACCAAGCAATCACCTTTTTTAACCATTTATGGGAGAAATCCCAGCTTTGACTCAATCCATATTTCTCAAGACTCACCTGCTGGAAAGTTAACAACAAAACTCCAATCAGTACAGCAAGTTGTCAAAGAAGAATTAGAGTCAGCAATAAGGAGATTCAAGAAGTATGCAGATAGATATAGAGCAATTCCACCTGATTTCCAACCTGGGGACAAAGTATGGCTAGCTTCCACGAAAATAAAGACAACAAGACCCACCAAGAAGTTATCAGAAAGATGGTTGGGACCTTTTGAAGTTCTGAAGAAGATTGGAAGTCATGCATATCACCTCAAGTTGCCTCAGCAATGAAAGACAGTTCACCCTGTATTCCATGTGTCCTTATTAGAACCAGTCAAGCATTCAACTATCCCAAATTCTCATCAATTTCTGCCACCAACAGTTTTAGTGGAGGAGCAAGAAGAATGGGAAGTGGCTCAGGTTCTGGACTCAAAACTCAAAAGAGGTAAATTATGGTATCTTGTAGAGTGGAAAGGATTCAGTGAAGACCCAGAAAGAACCACTTGGGAACCAGCTTCAAACCTTACCAACTCACCAGATCTTGTTAAGGACTTCCATTCATTGTATCCAGACAAGCCTGGCCCAAATACCTCAAGAGTTTGATTTATGGTGCTTGGTGGGGAGAAGAAGTTATGAAAGGAAGTTCCTCTCCTGGCATGCACCTTTAAGGGGGTATTCTACCCATATGTTGTTTTAAGCATCACCTTGGCCACTTTGTGAGCACTTGTCAATTCTTTGGACAGGCTCAGGAAGCATACAACACCAATACCCTCCGATCTGGACCTTAGCAAGATATGGCCAAATGTTCTTTCTTTAATTTTCCTTTCTTTCCCTTTTATTTATCATTCCATTTATGCCAATCATCATAATTCAAGACATTCATTACTTCAAGTCATTTACGGCAATTGTTTTCAGAAGTCATTTATGGCAATTCATCTCAGAAGCCATTTATGGCAATTCTTTTCAATTTTATGGTTCTTGGTGGGGAGTGGAAGTTATGAAAGTAAGTTCCATCTCCTGGTATGCATCCCTGAGGGTTCTACTTCTTGTAAAACATTACCTTGGCCACTCTGTGAGCATCAAATGCTTGGTTTTCATTTTCAGACACTTTTGGCCAGAATCAAGCAACTCACCACAAGAAGGACCAACCATCAGGATTTTTCTTTATTTCTTTCTCAGCAGCATCTCCTTCCAAATCTCGTATTGGGAGATCCCTTTATTTTTTATTCTTATTTTACTTTTATTTATTTTTATTCCATTTATTAGTATTTATAAGAGTATGAACAGAAGCCAAACCAAACACAAACAAGAAAAAGATACTGGTTTTAACTCCACCCAAATCGTCAAAATTCACGGGGATTCAGTCATCAACTCATGGAGAATACCCAAGCAGAAGGGTCAAGACGTCAAATCATTCCACGTCAAATTCAAATAAAACCCTCAAGGAAGTGGGCCATAACTCAATTATGGCCCCCCCACTCAAGCCCTCAAGGTGAATACTCAAAGCCCTCCTTGGGCTGGATTCATCACCCAGGGCCTCCCCTGCAACTTTGGGGAGGCCATAGTTTTGGTGGTCCTGGACCCCCCCAATGGGTCCAGGCCATGTGGGTGAAGTTATAGGTCATGGGGCCAATTTATGGTCCCATGGAACCCCTGGGTTCCCAGCAAATTTGGGCCCAGGGACTCATTTTTGTCCGGGGGGCCTCCAATAACCCCCACGGCCCACGGACCGCGGCGTACGGCCTGCAGACCGTAGGACCCCAAAATCAAAAAAAATGGCCAAATAGGCCCAGAATTCCAATAACCCCTAAATTGGCCATGAATGGCCATAGGTCAAAAAATTCACCATAATCACCTAGAACCTCAAAAAGGCCAGAAATGGCCATATGTTCTAATATGACCAAAGATCACCAAGAAGACCAATTAGGCCAAAAGAGCCATAAGGGCATGAGTCAACCAGACTTACCATAACAAGGGCCACAGCCCAAGATTGTTATGGAGGGTTGTTGAGGCAGTTTTTCAAATCCAATGGGGACAAGACCCCTGAATTCACTTTTTAATCAATTTCTTCTGATTAAGCCTGGCCAGATGGGTACACTTCATATACTCATCTGGCCCCATTTTTTGAGCACAAGAGCTCAGTGACCATCCATTTGGGATACAACCCAAGGCCAGGCCCCAATGACAAGTAAACTCACTGAATCAGGAGAAAGGTTTAGTCCAAAGTGGGGTACTTACTCAAAGTTAAAAGAAGGGGGGAAAATAAATTTAATTGACAGAGAAGAGTTGAAGAAGGATTTCAAGATAATGGTCAAAAGAAAACTTTTTGAAGGAATCGTGGGGTAGTGAGATGCCAGTCAATAATGGCAGGGTATTATGGTGTTCAGGAGCCCACCAGTTTCAAGAGGGGGATACTGTAACAACCATCCATCAGGGGTAAGGGTATTCATTAATACACCCACTCAAGCATCTCAAATCAGCAGATACAGCACTTGTATCAGTATTCAGTTTCAGCAATCTTCATTCTGAAACAGTTATACAGCTTGGTACCTCAATACAGCCTGTCAATACCTGTACAGGTTGGACTCACCCAATACAGTTCCAATACACCAGTATAAACTGTATGATCACTCAAATACACCACACCTCTTGTACAGGTTCCATACAGCTGTACAGGACCTGTATTGGCCAGACTCTATTCAATAATTCAATCCTCTCATGAAAATTCTTCCTCTGGATCAGGGCTGGTGTGAGCCTGTGAGGTATGTTTAACATACCCATAAGGCCACAAATGATTTTATAAACAATTAAATTTGTCTTAAACAGACTTTTTAGTTGAATTTAAAATAAAAAATAATAAAAAATAAGTATAACTTTTTTTTGGATAAACAAAGTTATAATTATTATGTCATTTTTGGATTCTACACCAAAAATAACCTAGGGTACACCCATAGGGTGTTATACCCAAAAACACTTATTTCTTGTGTTATTAGAAGATTTAAGAATCTCACAGTACTAATGTAACTTTTTTAACATTTTTTTAAAATTGTTAAATTTAAGCTTAATTACTATACCAAAATTTTAGTTAAAATTGAGGTGTGGTGTATATTTACTGAATTGGCTAAGGATTTGCCATACAGAATGTAAATCCTGCGTGAGCTCAATTTAAAAGGGTTTAAGGCCATAGTATGGCTTTAAATAAATAAAAGGGCAAAATCCACACAAAAAGGTGGGACAAAGGAAAAAGACCAAATAGAGCTGGGGTACCCAACTTTTTGGATCTGCAATGATTCAATTAAGGTTTTCCACCTGTATTGGAGGATTTTCAACCTTATTTAAACTTTAAGATTAGACTTTGATCCAACCTTAAGGTTTAAACTGATTTTATCCTAAATTGGATAAGAATTTCAAGCTGCCAAGAGGGTAAATCCCGATAAGCAGGCTTGGAATCAAGGTTTTAAGAATTGTAAAAGCTTAATCAAGCTTAAAAAGCTTAAATAAGCTTAAAACTTTAAGGTTTCAATCATCAAAACCTTATCAAAACTTAAGGTTTTGTGAGTATTGCTATTTTATGTGGAAAAATAGTAATAACTTCAAAAATTCATTAAAAATCCAAATCTTAATGGATTTGCTTGAAAATTTCACACAGCTTAGAATTTAATATTATCAATATATAAATTAAATTTTAAGTATCTTTTATCAATAGATTTCCTGGGTAATTAGCCTGGAAAATTACTTTTTTAATTAAGCTTAAAGAAAATTATGATTTCTTTAAAAATTAATTAAAAATTCAGTTTAAGAGATTTCTGCTTGAAACTCTGATTTTATGTTGTTCATGTGATGAACTTTAATATAAATAAACTTATTTTATATTAAAACTTAAAATAATTAAACTAAATGAGGATTAAAGTTACTTGGAGTTAAGAATAACACTGGTAACTTTAAATTGGAAGTAAAAATAAGTTGCCTTAAGTTAAGAACTTAATTTTTAAGCATGGTTTTTCAGTTTTGACCTGAGCACGCCCTCTACATCCATTATGAATCATGAGAGCTGCTCTGTAGACATAAAAAGAGTCTTTTCATCACTGTTTTTGTCCATCATTCATAATCAATCCAATCATATTAGACATTTAAACAGGTAAAGTTTTATTAAATATAAAATCTTATTATTAAAAGTAATTCTTAAGTTATTTTTATTCTTTATTTATTAAATTAAAGAATTGAAGTCATAGAATTCAGATTATTGTTGTAATCATCTATAATAAATTTTATTATATAAAATTATCATCTTAAATATCTTTTAAAATCCACAAATTCCTCTCAAAAACTCTTTAATCATAATTTATAGTATAAAAGGTTGTTTTATCTTTATATTTATTGATTTTTGGCGTGTTTTTAACTTATAAATCTTTATTTAATATAATAACTGTTGTATTTGACTTGTTGTATTAAATAAATCTTATAAGTAACTTTTCTCTAAAAGTTCTATATATTTTTTTATCTAGTAATAGTTTTTTTATATAGAATTTTATTCTATAAAGAATTATTTCTGCACAGTGTGTGATTAATTCTTTTTATAAATAATATTTATATTATTTATAAGTGGTTAATATTCTTATTTTCCACGTGTAATTGTCTCATTAAGAGCTTTACACTTCTTATTGTTATAACTGTCAGTGACTATAACAATAATAGAATAATTATAATTTATTATAATTATTATATTTTTTTTTATTATTATATTATTATAATAATAATTAAATTTATTTTTTTATATAATTATTTTTAATAATTATATTTAAATTTGTGGTTATAATATTTCATTATATTATGTTTTTCTACTGAGGACAGTCATAGTACTCTTGATATTGTTACTATTATCAAGAGTTTCATAGACAAACCTTACATTTGGGGGCCTGGCTGTGATTTTAAACCAATTTTTGGGACATAAATCATATTCTAGACCTTATTTTACTTATTTTTGACGTAAAATTGCCATATTTGTCTTAATATTGGCTTTTTTGGGACTTATCCCTTATAAATAATCTTTATAATATTAATAAAGTTAATTTTTCTTAAGAATATTGTTTGAAACAATATACTATTGAGTGACTTGGAATAAATTTCTTTTGTCTAACTAGTGGCTTTTTCACATCACAGACTTGAAATTTATTCTTTGAGTTATTCTAGTATAAAGTGAATAATAAATATAATTTTGATTAATAACTTGTTAATTGCATAATTATTATTTCTTTAAAGAAAATAATAAATCAAATAAAAAATCTTTTAAAAATAAAAATCTTTACTAAAAATATATTTTTTTTTATCTTAGACATTTTTTCTTTATTTTTGACGTAATTTGCCATAAAATTACATAAAAACAACTTTGTTCAATAAGTTGAGTTTATAAGTTATTTTCATTGTTTGATAAAATAACTTATATTTCAATTTCTCTAGTGTCTTCCATCAGAGAAAATTCTTCAGACTCTGAAGCCTCAGAGTCAAGTATTGAAATTCAAACCAGCCCAGCACCAAGGGGTTTAATAACCAAGGAGCCCTTTAAAGGTCCTGCAGGTGAATTCAATCCATTTTTACTCTAATTTTTATTAAAATTGACGTGAAATGACTCCTACTAGAAGTGGAAGCAATTACTCCATCCAATCAAATGGATCTGGACCAGGACATTCCAGCCATAAATCCAAAAGGCAAGAATGTCCTCCCAGAGGAGAGGCACAAATGGAGGATGCCAGAACTTCCACCAGTTCCCAAAGGTTAGCCAGCACCTTTGAACCTCTTATTGAGAGTCCAGAAGCTGACATAACTGCTATTGCTGTTAGACCTGAACCATTTCCAACAGGCAACTGTGGAAATTTATCAATCCCAATGGAAAAACTGGTTCCTGGCGTCAAAACAACAAGAGTGGGAACTCCTTCCAAGTCTTTGGATAGGCACCATGAACTCTTATCTTCAAGTGAAGAAGTTCATGGGGCCAGAAAAGACAGAAGATCTTCTATTGGGTTGGACACCAATGTCTGTCAAAGGACAAGTCCAACAGATAAAAGCTTGGTTGAAAAACCAAAGCATATTATCAGAGGATCAGAAGAAGAAGTTGGCCCAAGGCAAGGACAACAGCAAAGTGGAAGCTCCTCAAGCATCCACCAGCAAAATTCCGCCTCAACAAGTGCCAAACAAGCCCAAGCAAGCCCCAAAGACCAACTAGAAGGGCAAGCAAAAGGCAAAGGGAAAGGCAAAGCCCAAGTGGAACAAGCCTTACCCTCAGAGTTACAGAATTCCAAAGAAGGAAAAAACAGCCATGGACAATGTGTTCAATATGGCAAGAACTTTGATGGAATTCAAAAACAAGGAGGAGGAAAGATTGAACCAATCCTTTCCAAAGAAATAGACCTTGTAAAGCTTGTAACTTACTTTGAATCTTGTAATAAAGAAATTATGGCAAAATTTAAAGCATTTGATCATGTCCAACAAAAGCTGGGCAATGAGATAGTACAAGTTAAAGACCAACAAAAGACCATTATTGGCCTTGAAAATGTTAATAAGGCAAATATTTTGTCTTTGACGCAAATTTGTGAAAGACTTGAGCATAAAGTTACCTTACTCAATCAACCAGATGAGAATTCAATTTCTTTTATAACTGGACAGTTAAGAGAATTGAAAATACAAGTTCAAAACTTGGAAAATTCAACTGGCCACAATGCAGCTCTTTTTCAAGAACAATTGGAAAAAAGTGATAAAGCAAGACTTGAATTGAAAGAAGATATTCAATCAAGTATTAACAATATATCACTGAAAAATGAATTGCCAAGGCAATCCACACCATTTCTTGACAGAAATGTTCTTAACTTGAATAATGATTTACATCATACAATTTCAAGTAATGATGTGGAAACTGCTTGCAATTTCAAAGACATTCCAAGATTAGAGGAATGGCCAACCTTCAGTGGTGAAGGAGAATATAATCATATGGAATTTATGAAAACAATTGATATGTTCAAAGAAGACTTTAACATACCAGATGAATACATAAGTGCCAGATTACACTCATTATTTACCAAATCAGCTAAGAAATGGTATTATAAAATGAGACAAGACCATGGTAAACATTCCTGGCCTTGGTGGAAAGAACAAGTTATTTCCAAATGGGCAAATGATTCCTGGAGATTTAGAATGGAAAATTCTTTTGAGGAAGCCATTTGTAATATTGAGAGGGACAGGCCCATGACTTGGTTTCTTAAACAGAAGGACAGATTAACTGCCCTTCATCCTGATATGTCTGAACCAATGGTACATAAAAGGATATTAAGAAAGTGTGGTGGTGACCTTGAGCATGCTATAAGAAGCAGATGTATTGAGCCTTGCTCTACAGAAGATTATATCAATGCTATGGAGGATATCACTACTAGAACAAAAATTGGAAGAAATTGGTATAAACCCCCAATAGACAACAAGACTAGTGGGAAACCAATTTCAAAACCAAATAAACCACATGACAGACCTCCTTTAAATTGTCATAAATGTGGAAGTACATCTCATTTAGCAAACACTTGTCCAAAAAAGACAAGAGTCAATGAGATAAATGTTGAAAAAGTGGAAGACACAAAAGAAACTGATGTAGCTTTACATGAAAGTGATTCTGAACCTTCAGAAGAAGAAGAAACATCAGAAGAACTTAGTATAGAAAATATCAATGTTTCTTTTGAGGTCACTGAGGTACATACTCACTTGCCACAGTACAGTAATGAATGTATGGATCTCATACATGTGCAAGATGCCAAAATGCAAAAAACCAAACCTGCCAGAGGTAAAGGTTATACAGCTGGGTCATCTTGTATCACTAATATTGTGATAAATAACACAGAAGCCAAGATACATCTTGACTCAGGTGCTTTTTGCACTTGTGTTGGAAACGATTATCTTGACAAAATTTATACCAATTGGCAAGACAAGTTGATGCCAATTGAAGGTGTAAAATTCAGCAGTGCTAGCCAGAATATGCATCCTTTGGGTATATTTGAAGCTACAATAATATTTCCTCACCTTGCAGGAAGTATGAGATTGAAAGCTGAATTTGTTGTTATGAATAATTGTACTTCACAACACTTTATACTTGGGAATGAGTATCTCAATATCTATGGTATTGATATTAATAATTATAAGGACAGATATTTCACTATAGGGGAAAATAAAAGGCAAAAATTTGCTTTTTCTCCAGAAAGAAAAGAAATTACTGTCATTCAACAAGTAAAAAATGTTAATAAAGAAAAATTTGTGTCAGATCAATTAAGTGAAGCACAAATTAGTCCTGAATTAACACCAGAAATGAAGGAAGAACTTATTGAAATTTTATTTCAATTTCAAAAAGCCTTTGCTTCTGATGATGAACCACTTGGGGCTATAAAAGGCCATGAAGTGGATATCATGCTTAATGTGGAGAGACCTTATCCCCCACTATTAAGAAGACCAGCTTACCCAGCTAGCCCTAGGGCTAGAGAAGCATTAGAAAGTCATATTCATGAACTAATGAAACTGGGAGTTCTTAGAAAAGTTGGACACAATGAGGAAGTGGAAGTCACAACTCCAGTAATCATTACTTGGCATAATGATAAGTCAAGGATGGTTGGGGATTTTAGGGCATTGAATACCTATACTATTCCAGACAGGTATCCAATCCCTAGAATCCATGAGACTTTGACTCAATTATCCAAAGCAAAGTTTATGTCACAGGGGCTCTTCTAAAATGAAGAGGGCCTGGCACTCAGTGAACAGACTTACTTATGGAGGGCTCAAAAAGAAATACTCAAAAGATAAGAGTAATGGAGTAAGAGGATAAATTCCTAGTCATAAAATAATAAGTATAAAATTAAGAGAGACAAAACAAAAGCAATAATAAAGAGCCAACCACAAATAATCCTGTACCACTGTTTCAACCTGTTCAGAAAAGAGAAAAGGATTAATAAGGATATGGCCACCAGGACTCCACTGAAACAGGTGAGGGAAGGCAAAGACTAACTTAATAATTAATAAAATAATATTCCAAAGTAAGAATAAAATAATATTAAATAATAAATCAACTATTTTAATTAACTGGGGGAAAAACCCCCAGGTGGGTGAAGAGGGGCTGGTATATGTGAGAAATGCCAGCCTTGGAGTTTGAGTGTTGAGATACTGGCCTGTATGCTGGAAGAAGTTGGATGTGGGATTGAATCCTGTATTGGTGAATCCAATACAGGTTATACAGTCAATACAGGTATTTGCGCCTGTATTGATTACAGGCCTGTATTTGGTGAATCCTGTATTTGGGTCTTGCCTGTATGAAAACTGTATTGAGGTTTGAAACTGTATTTGGATCTTGCCTGTATGAAAACTGTATTTGGAGAGTCTTGAATGAAACCCCCTTGCTGATTGGGTTTTGAAGGGTATCCATGATATAATGATTTGCTGATGATGATTGGAAATGCCCCTGCCTCCTTGGCTGTGACATTATCCCCCTCTTGAAAGTGGTGAGCTCTGAGCACCATAAGTATAGTGAGTCTTGATGAGCTTGCAATCAATTCAAACAGTTCTTTTCCCCAATTCCTTAAGATTTTCCCCTTAAAACTTCTTCTTCAATCAATACTCAAACCAATCTTCATTTAACTATTGTAGGTATTTTCCCATTGATTTTGATTCTGAATTTCCTCTGTTTCATTCAAACTGCCTTCAATCTTCATAAAAATTCCTTTAATCTTGTCTTGAGTGTCTTCATCAACTGTTCTTGAGTCCTCATGGCTTTTGAAAAGGTGGTTGATTTGAGTTTTTTGTCCCAAGACCACTTGAAATCATCATAATTTTGAATTTAGAGTGTTGGCATAAGGTGGCCAACATTTGAAATTTTGGACTAAATGAGTAGTCCTGGCCAAAATCCCTGAAAATGTGAAAAAATGGGTTTTTGGCCAATTTGCGCAAAAATGCGCAAAAATGCGCAAATGCGCAAATATGCCATATTTGCATAAATTGGTGAAAATGATGAAAAAATTGAATTATTGTGAAAAAATGGCCTAAAAGTGGGTTTTGGCCATTTTGCGCATTTTTGCGCAAAATGCGCAAATATGCGCAAAAATGCGCAAAAATGCGCAAAGTGCGCAAATTTTGCGCAAAATGCGCAAATGCGCAAATATGCCATATGTGGCATAAATTGGTGAAAATGATGGAAAATTTGAATTATTGTGAAAAAATGGCCTAAACGTGGTTTTTGGCCATTTTGCGCATTTTTGCGCAAAATGCGCAAAGTGCGCAAATTTTGCGCAAAATGCGCAAATGCGCAAATATGCCATATGTGGCATAACTGGTGAAAATGATGGAAAAACTGAATTTTTGTGAGAAAATGGCCTAAAAGTGGGTTTTTGGCCATTTTGCGCATTTTTGCGCAAAATGCGCAAAAATGCGCAAATTTTGCGCAAAGTGCGCAAATGCGCAATTATAATGATTTTGGCCAAAAAGGCCTTTTGAAGGCTTTTGACAAGAAAAGGGCCCTTTTGCGCAAAAATGCGCAAAAGTGCGCAAATGCGCAAAAATGCGCAAAATGCGCAAAATTGCGCAAAATGCGCAAATCACCCAATATGCATAATTAAGCATATTATGATAAGAATTGATGAAGAATGGCTGTTTTGATGTTTTGAGGTCTGATATGGCCAATTGTGCCAAAGTACATATCTTGATGAAATTGGCCAATTGGGCCATTTTGAAACAGTTTCTTCTATGAACTTGATTTCTTTCTTGAATATCTTCTTCTTATCCCCTCCTTGATTGGTCAATTGCCATAAACACCTTGCTGATTGGGTTTTGGCTTTCAATTTTGATCTTGAGGAATGAGTTCAATGCTGACATTCATATTTGACTCCACTGCCTCTGGTTCCCCGCCTTTTGTGATTTGGAGATGCCTTGGTTATGAAGTTTAAAAAAAACCCTTGAAGAAATTTTGATGAGGATTATCTGTAGCTGGTCTTTACCATTACTAGTGTTTGCTCTTGATTATTGAATAAATTCACTCCCCAAACAAGATATGGGAGTTATGATTGCTGCTTTTGAAACAAGAAATGAAAAAATAAATCATACAAATAAAAGAAAATGAAATAAAAAATAAAAAAAATAAAAAATAAAAATGAAAAAGAATTGAGAGAAAAAGAGAGTAAAGAAAGAAATAAGAAATTCCTGAGGGTTGTCCTTCTTGTGGTGAGATTCTTGATTTTGGCCAAAATGTTCTGAAAGATAAAACCAAGAATTTGATGCTCACAGCGTGGCCAAGGTAATGTTTTACAAGAATTAGACCCCTCAGGGATGCATACCAGGAGATGGAACTTACTTTCATAACTTCCACTCCCCACCAAGCACCATAAATGAAAATTGAGATATGCCATAAGATGAATTTGATAATGAATGTCTTGAAAGATAATTTATGGCATGATTGAAGAAAGAAGAGAAAAATAAAAGAAGAGATTGGGCCAAATCTTGATGAAAGGTCCAAATCTTGAGGGTATTATGTTGCAAGGCCTTCTGAACCTGTCCAAAAAATTGACAAGTGCTCACAAAGTGGCCAAGGTGATGCTTACAACAAATTTGGGTAGAATACCCCCTTAAAGGTGCATGCCAGGAGAGGAACTTACTTTCATAAACTCCAATCCCCACCAAGCACCATAAATCAAACTCTTGAGGCATTTGGGCCAGGCTTGTCTGGATACAAAGTGTGAAAGTCCTTGACAAGGTCTGGGGAGTTGGTAAGGTTGGAAGCTGGTTCCCAAGTTGTTCTTTCTGGGTCTTCATTGAATCCTTTCCACTCCACTAAATACCATAATGAACCTCTCTTGAGTTTTGAGTCCAGAACCTGAGCCACTTCCCATTCTTCTTGCTCTTCCACTATTACTGGAGGTGGTGGCAATTGGTGTCGATTTGGGATAGTTGATTGCTTCACTGGTTCTAACAAGGACACATGGAAAACAGGGTGAACTGACTTCCATTGTTGAGGCAACTTGAGGTGATATGCATGGCTGCCAATCTTCTTGAGAACTTCAAAGGGTCCCAACCATCTTTCTGAAAGTTTCTTGGTGGGTCTTGTTGTCTTGATGTTCTTGGAAGCTAGCCATACTTTGTCCCCAGGTTGGAAATCAGGTGGAATTGCTCTATTTCTATCTGCATACTTCTTGAATCTTCTTATTGCTGACTCTAATTCTTCTTTGACAACTTGCTGTACTGATTGGAGTTTTGTTGATAACTTTCCAGCAGGTGAATCTTGAGAAACATGGATTGAGTCAAAGCTGGGATTTCTTCCATAAATGGTGAAAAAAGGTGATTGCTTTGTGGATGAATGTTCTGCATTATTATAGGCAAATTCAGCCAGAGGGAGCCAGGTGTGCCAGTCATCTTGATGGTAACTGACATACATCCGAAGATACTGTTCTAGAATCTGATTTACCCTCTCTGTCTGTCCATCTGTTTCAGGGTGAAATGCAGTTGAAAGATCTCTTGATATCTTGAGCTGCTGACATAATTGGGTCCAAAATGATGAAACAAATAATGAACCTCTATCACTAACAATACTGATTGGAAGACCATGTTTGGAAAAGACATGACTAATGAATATTTGAGCTAAGTCCAAAGCAGTGATTGTTGAATAAGTTGGAATAAATATTGCCATTTTTGAAAATCTGTCTACAACTACTAAAATGGAATCAAAGTTGCTTGACAAGGGCAATTGAGTGATAAAGTCCATTGATAAAGAATTCCAAGGACCAGATGGAATTTGAAGAGGCTTGAGTAATCCAAACTTCTTATGGTGGATGTTCTTGTTTCTTGAACATTGCTGACATGAGGACACATAGTCCTTGATGATTTGATTCATGCCAGCCCAATAAAAATCCCTCTTGATGAGCTTGAGGGTCTTCTCCTGGCCAGGATGGCCAGCCAATGGTGAATCATGACGCCTTTGAGGAATATCCAATTGAACTTCATGATTGCTTGGAATAACTACTCTATCTTTGAACAATAACAAATTTGCTTGAGGTTCAAGAGAATATTCTGGGACTGATTCTCCTCTTGCTAATTTCTTGAGGATCTCCTTATAGTCTTTGTCTTGCCATACTTGTCTTTGGATCTGATCAACTAAATCTGAAAACATTTCAACTTTTATGGAAAAGAATCTTGACTCTTGAATTTCATTCTGCTTGAGAACTTGATGAAAGTTTTGAGGATTCTTGCTGATGAAATCCACCCCCCTCTCTGGGTACACGTCGTCCCGACGTGACAAGGCATCTGGTAAAGTGGCCAGCCTGCCTGGGCGGTAAGTGATAACAAAGTGAAATTCAGACAAAAATTCAGCCCAACGGGCTTGACGACGAGTAAGGACTTTAGAGGACATAAAATATCGGAGAGAACAATGGTCTGTCAAGACCTCAAAGGAATCAGAAAGAGAAAGGAGAAAGGCTCTCCAGCGCTTGAGAGCCCAAACTATGCCAAGGAGTTCCTTGTCATGAATTTCATAGTTGAGTTCAGCTGGTAAGAGCTTGCGACTATCAAATGCAATGGGATGCTTTCCTGAGTCATTCACCTGACTCAGTACAGCACCCAAGGCATAATCAGAGGCATCAGTCTCTACAATAGTTGGGAGAGAAGGATTAAAATGAGAGAGGATAGGAGCAGTGGTGAAAGCTTCTTTGAGTATCTGAAACTGGCTAAGAGCTTCCTCATTGAAGATGAAGGGAGAATCTTTTTTGAGAAGGGAAGTGAGAGCAGAGATTTTTTTGGAATAATTTTTAATGAAACGACGATAAAAGTTGGCAAAGCCAAGAAAAGATTGGAGGGCCTTGATGTTCTTGGGCTGAGGCCAATTGAGGATTTGTTGAACTTTTGAAGAATCCATCTTGAGGCCATCACTTGAAACAACATAGCCCAAGTATTCCACACTTGAGGCATGGAATACACACTTGGAGGCTTTAGCAAACAAGTTATTGTCTCTCAGTCTTTGGAGAACAGAGGCCACATGTTTAACATGTTCATCCAAAGAGCTAGAGAAGACCATAATATCATCTAAGTACACTACAACAAAAATATCCAAATAATCTGCAAAGATATCATTCACAAGATTTTGGAATGAAGCTGGAGCATTGGTTAAGCCAAATGGCATAACCAAATACTCATAACTGCCATATTTGGTTCTAAAGGCAGTTAAATGCTCATCCCCCTCTTTAATTCTCAGGAGATTATAAGCACCATGCAGATCTATCTTGGAGAAGATAGTAGCACCGTTAAAGACGGTAAGAAGCTGATTCATTGGAGGAACAGGATACCTGTTCTTCCTAGTGACAGCATTAAGTTTGCGGTAGTCAACACACAAACGAAGACCACCATCCTTTTTCTTAACAAAAAGGACAGGTGCTCCTGTTGAGGAGGAGCTTGGTCTGATGAAACCTTTCTCTACATTCTCTGAAATGTAGGCCCGCAGTGTTTCTGACTCATTCTTTGATAAAGAGTAGATAACACCAACTGGAGGTAGAAGACCCTCCAGTTCGATATGATGATCACAGGCACGGTGTGGAGGAAGTTTCTCTGCTTTCACTTTGGAGAATACATCCAAATATTTGTGATAAACAGGAGGGACTACCTTCAGCACAGTTTCAATCTCTTCTGGCTCTTCCTCCTCATCCCACTGCTCCTCCAGGGAGGCATGAAAAGATAAAGGAGGAAGGTCCATATCCCCTTGAAAGAGATGAAGTGAAGATATAGCAACATCTTCTCCAACATCTTTTATCTCTTTGAAGACTTCATCTCTTAATGGAAGTAATGACTGAGAGGGAAAAATGGAAGGGATATGGACAGAAGGAGGAAGGGAAGGTGTCTTAAGTTCACCAACCAGAGCAACACTGTTGACAGCAGTGGATAAGTCATTACTAGTAGAAGAAATAATGCCACTAGAATCCTTATGACTAGAATCATAGGTGATCAATCCATTTTTCCAATCAATAATGGGATTAAAATGGTAAAGAAAATCATAGCCCAATATTAGGTCTTCTCCCTTGGGTGAATCTATGATAAAGAAATCCCATTCAAAGCTTGGGAAGGAAGGTAAATCAACAACCCACTTGGTATAATGAGTGATGAACAGGGAAGTGGATTCACTGGAATCCAGAATGAAAAGAGGAATCTTTTCAGGGAGCTCTGACATGGTCAATGAGTACTTGAGAACAAAATTCTTTGCAATAAAGGAGTTTGTAGCACCAGAATCAATGAGAATACTATAAAAAATATCAGAGATTGAAGAAAAAATAAGAAATTTTAAAGATTTCTTGACACTAGTATTCAGAGTGCACAATTGTGCTCTTGAAGGAAATAAGTGAGAACCATTGAACACATCATGATTCCCACTCAGGCTTTTCCCTGCTTGCTAGGGAAGCCTTTTGATGACCCTTGCCTATTCTCAGGCCTCTTGAAGCATTTTTCAAATGGGTGCTTTCCACCACAATAATTGCACAAGCCTTCTTTGATCCTCCTCTCCTTTTCAGAACCAATTAATTTGTTGTCCTTATTGAGGAGAGCAGCATGAGGCTTGTCTTTGGACACTTGAAAATTCTTCCCCTTCTTATTCTTCTTATGATAAGGCTTCTTTGATGATGAACTTTGAGGAGGCTTGGAGGAGTTGGATCCACTGATTGGAGGCTTCCTCTCTTGATGACTGCCCTTTTCCTTCTGCCTCTCATGGTACCTGGTATCTAATTCCAAGGTGATATCCATGAGTTCTTGAAGACTATCAAAAGTTCCAGGGTGAGAAGCCAATTGGTCCAACAATCTTGATGCCAAGCCTCTTCTATACACATGAATATAGGCCCTTTCCCCCCAGTCTCCAATTCTTGACATTAAACTTCTGAAATCAGCTATGTACAAGGAAACTTGACCACTTTCCCTCATCCTCAAATTGTCCAACTCTTGTTCAGCTTTTCTGACTTCATTGGGATCACCAAACAGAGTGAATAACTGGGTTTCAAACAACTGCCAGTTATTGAGGAGGTAAGAAGGGTCTTCATTGGAGATATTTGAGAGGTAAGGTTCAATCCATTTGCCAGCTCTACCAGTAAGAAAAGAAGTTGAATAAAGCACCTTCTTCCTGTCAGAGAAGAAGTTTGCTGGGTCATTATGAAAGATTAATTGACAGGATTGAATGAATCCTCTCAATTTATGAGCTTTAGTACCATCAAAAGAATCAGGTGCCTTCATTGATGGAGTCTTGAATGCAGGGACTTTTGAAGTGTCCCTTGGGGCAACTGCTTGAGTGAGTTGTCCCATAAACTGAGTCATTTGCTCCATCATCTTGAGGAAATTTGGTTCAGCTTGAGAGACAGAAGGTTGATTAGAAAGGGCTAGATTTGGAGCCTCAGGAGCTTCAGTAGCACCTGCCAAGGCAGCTGCCACTTCAGTCTCCTCAGATTCTTCCTCTTCCACAGACTCCTCCCCCTCCTCATCTTCAGCTTCCCCCAATCTACTTCTAGGC
Organism: Austropuccinia psidii; assembly: GCA_023105745.1. Classification (NCBI taxonomy): domain Eukaryota; kingdom Fungi; phylum Basidiomycota; class Pucciniomycetes; order Pucciniales; family Sphaerophragmiaceae; genus Austropuccinia; species Austropuccinia psidii. The sequence goes on from JALGQZ010000001.1 coordinate 8,423,018, forward strand.
CCTTGAGAAACACCAGGATAACCACCCAATAGCCCAGAGAATGATCTTGATCTTCTAGACTTCACACCTCCTCTTCTGGAGGGTGCTGCTCCTTCCATTGGTGGTCCTCTGTCCAGATTTGCACTCAGTTGATGAACTGATGGTGTGCGGTCAAGAGGAGCCCTTGGTGTAGGAGTGAGAACAGCTTGATGTCTCTGGGATCTTGTATTCTTGGCTGGGGGACTATGCTGAACTGGCATTATGAAAGAAGAATGAATAAAAACTTGATGATACTTTGAATAAAATAAGGCTTGACCAAATCAAATTAAATGAGAATCTTGATGATCTTGAAGAATCAATAAACAGTCTTGAAGTGATTCAATATGAATAAATCTTGAAGAGTGAAGATGACAAAGTCAAATTCTTATGAATAATCAATTTCAATCAATAAGTCAAATCAAGTCAATCAAAATCAAATCAATTAAGTCTTGAGGAATTCAATCAATATCTTCAAAAATCAATTCAATTTTCTTGAGGAATCAAATTCAAATCAATAAATCAAATCAAAACTTGAGGATAAATCAGGTATCTTGAAGAATCAAATCAAGTCAATCAAATCAAATCAAATCAATCAGGTCAATTCAAAATCTTGAGGTGAAATCAATGTCTTGAACAATCAATCAATCAATCAATAATCTTGAGAAATTTCAATCAAAACCACTGAATACCCCAAATCAATAAATCCCTGAATAATGAATCAATTAACCCAAATAATTCCACTCAAATAACCTGATAAAAACCTGAATTCAGACAAAAGAGAAATTAAGATGATAGAGAATAAAGTGAATTGGTCAGCAGAATAGAGAAATTAGAAAGAATAAATTTTCATGAGAATGAAATGAGAGAGATGAAAATTGATGAAAATCATAAAATCATTAAAGTTCATAATCATTAAAAGATCATAATAGAAGAATGAGAGAAATGAATAAAATGAATGAAAAGAAAGAAGCAATTATGAGTTAATTAAAATAATGTCACAGGGGCTCTTCTAAAATGCAGAGGGCCTGGCACTCAGTGAACAGACTTACTTATGGAGGGCTCAAAAAGAAATACTCAAAAGATAAGAGTAATGGAGTAAGAGGATAAATTCCTAGTCATAAAATAATAAGTATAAAATTAAGAGAGACAAAACAAAAGCAATAATAAAGAGCCAACCACAAATAATCCTGTACCACTGTTTCAACCTGTTCAGAAAAGAGAAAAGGATTAATAAGGATATGGCCACCAGGACTCCACTGAAACAGGTGAGGGAAGGCAAAGACTAACTTAATAATTAATAAAATAATATTCCAAAGTAAGAATAAAATAATATTAAATAATAAATCAACTATTTTAATTAACTGGGGGAAAAACCCCCAGGTGGGTGAAGAGGGGCTGGTATATGTGAGAAATGCCAGCCTTGGAGTTTGAGTGTTGAGATACTGGCCTGTATGCTGGAAGAAGTTGGATGTGGGATTGAATCCTGTATTGGTGAATCCAATACAGGTTATACAGTCAATACAGGTATTTGCGCCTGTATTGATTACAGGCCTGTATTTGGTGAATCCTGTATTTGGGTCTTGCCTGTATGAAAACTGTATTGAGGTTTGAAACTGTATTTGGATCTTGCCTGTATGAAAACTGTATTTGGAGAGTCTTGAATGAAACCCCCTTGCTGATTGGGTTTTGAAGGGTATCCATGATATAATGATTTGCTGATGATGATTGGAAATGCCCCTGCCTCCTTGGCTGTGACAGTTTATTACTTCCATGGATGCTCTTAAAGGCTTCCATCAGAATGTTTTAACACCTCATGCAAGGAAATTATTGAGAATAATAGCTCATTGTGGTATTTATGAATATTTGAGGATGCCTTTTGGTATTAAAAATGCACCCTCTCATTATCAAAGAATGATGAATACCATATTCCCACATGAATTATCAGAGGGATGGCTAATCATTTATATTGATGACATTATCATTTGTTCAGAAACCTGGCAATCACATTTAGAGAGACTTTCATTAGTACTTAAGAAAATTCTACAAGTGAACATGAAAATTTCTCTTAAAAAATGTAATTTTGGGTTTCATGAGTTGAAAGCTCTGGGACATGTAGTATCAGGACTAAGCCTTGGTGTTGACAAAAACAAAGTGGCTGCAGTTTTACTGAAACAAATGCCCCAGAACAAAAAAGAGATGATGTCTTTCTTAGGATTTGCCAGTTATTACAGGCAACACCTTAAAGATTTTGCAATCCATGCCAGATCATTATACAGAATTTGTGATCAACAAACTGTTTTTGAAATGACACAGGAGAGAATTCAAGCATATGATAAAATCAAGTATGCCTTGACCAATGCACCATTATTATTGATGCCAGACTGGAAACTTCCTTTCAAGCTGTATATTGATGCATGTGTTGATGGTTTAGGAGCTGCTCTTCATCAAGTTCAAATTGTCAATGACAAACCTTATGAAGGTCCAGTTTGTTTTATTTCAAGACAAATTAAACCTACTGAGGCAAGATATGGAGCTAGCCAAATGGAGTGCCTTTGCCTTGTTTGGGCTCTGGAAAAACTTCATTATTATCTTGATGGTAGTGTGTTTGAAGTAATTACTGATTGTAATGCAGTAAAATCACTTCTTAACATGAAGACTCCAAACAGACACATGTTAAGATGGCAGATTGCTATACAGGAGTATAGAGGCAATATGACCATAGTACATAAAGCTGGAAATATTCATAAGAATGCTGATGGCTTAAGTAGATGGGCATTACCCAATACACCTGATAATCCTGCCTATGTTCCTACAAGTGCAGAACCTCAAATTCCAATTGAAGGAATTAATATCACAGATGTTGGAACAGAATTCTTTGAAGAGGTTAGAGAAAGCTACAAGCAAGATAAGAATTGTCATATTCTTACTGCTCTACTTGACAAAGATTGTAAAGATGTAGCCTTGGCTAATTCTCTGGATGATATTTGGAAAACATCTTATGATAATGGAAGATTTCATTTGTTTGATGGTATACTATATCATAGATCTAAACACACATGTGTCATGGTCCTATGTAGTAGAATGTTGATTAACACAATACTACTAGAATGCCATGATAACATTTATTCTGGACATCTGTCTGAAGACAGAACAATGGAAAGAATTAAGACATGTGCCTGGTGGCCATCTTGGAGAAAAGATGTCATTGAGTACTGTCATAGTTGTGATAGATGCCAGAAAGCCAATAAAGCTACTGGTAAAAGATTTGGTTTAATGATCCATATTCAAGAGCCAAGTACCCCATGGGAAGTGGCTCACATGGATTGGGTAACTGCTTTACCACCTGGAGGTGATAAGAGTTACAATGCATGTCTTGTTATTGTGGACAGATATAGCAAAACACCAATCTTTTTACCATGTCATAAAGATGACACAGCTATGGATACAGCTCTTTTAATTTGGAACAGAGTCATATCCCATACTGGTCTCTTTAAAAATATCATTAGTGATAGAGACCCAAAATTCACATCAGCCTTATGGACTAATCTACATAAGCTTTTGGGTACAAAATTATCATTTTCAACAGCCTACCATCCACAAACAGATGGACTGGCAGAAAGAATGATTCAAACCCTTGAGGACATGATCAGAAGATTTTGTGCTTATGGCCTGGAGTTTAAAGATTCTGATGGCTTTACCCATGATTGGTGTACTCTTATACCAGCATTGGAATTAGCCTACAAGACCTCCATCCATGCTTCAACAGGCAAGACTCCTGCAATGTTAGAAAAAGGATGGAACCTCAAACTTCCAGTTGATACTTTGAAAAAAGATTTGGTTGACATTCATCCAACTGCTTCAAGCTTTAAGCTGCTGCTTGATAAAGTGAGACATCATGCAAATCAGAGCATGAATGATGCCTTTGAATATGCTAAGCAGAAATGGGATAAGAGTCATAAGACACCAGAATTCAAAGTAGGGGACTTAATACTAGTTTCAACCTTGAACTTTAATAATATTAAAGGTCCGAAGAAATTGAAAGATTCCTTTGCAGGACCATTTATTATTAAAGCCCTCCATGGGACAAATGCAGTACAAGTAGAACTGTCAGGAGAGTTAGGAAACAAACACCCAACTTTCCCTGTCAGTCTTGTAAAGCATTACACATCAAGTGATAAGGAATTATTTCCTTTGAGAAATGAAACACCCTTAGAAGTACCCCCACTTGAACCAAGTGAGGAAAAGAAAGTACTGAAAGTCTTAAAAGAAAGAAGACTTAGGGGTAAAAATGAAAGAGAATACTTAGTCAGGTACAGAAATCCACAACATGAAGATGAGTGGGTTGAAGAAAGTAGAATACCTGATTCCCAAAAGTTTCTCAGAAGATTCAGACATGAGAGAAGACCAATTCCTCAATAAAAGTTTGAATTTGTGTGCTTTACATACTTGAACAGTATAAGTAGAGAGGTTGGACAGTGGATTATACCCCCCCCAAATAACTTGGGGGTATACTACAAAGGAAAATTGTGGTACAATTTTTTTTGGTGGTAGGGAATGTGAGCCTGTGAGGTATGTTTAACATACCCATAAGGCCACAAATGATTTTATAAACAATTAAATTTGTCTTAAACAGACTTTTTAGTTGAATTTAAAATAAAAAATAATAAAAAATAAGTATAACTTTTTTTTGGATAAACAAAGTTATAATTATTATGTCATTTTTGGATTCTACACCAAAAATAACCTAGGGTACACCCATAGGGTGTTATACCCAAAAACACTTATTTCTTGTGTTATTAGAAGATTTAAGAATCTCACAGTACTAATGTAACTTTTTTAACATTTTTTTAAAATTGTTAAATTTAAGCTTAATTAAGCTTAAATTTAAAGTTACATAAGGTTTATGTAACTATACCAAAATTTTAGTTAAAATTGAGGTGTGGTGTATATTTACTGAATTGGCTAAGGATTTGCCATACAGAATGTAAATCCTGCGTGAGCTCAATTTAAAAGGGTTTAAGGCCATAGTATGGCTTTAAATAAATAAAAGGGCAAAATCCACACAAAAAGGTGGGACAAAGGAAAAAGACCAAATAGAGCTGGGGTACCCAACTTTTTGGATCTGCAATGATTCAATTAAGGTTTTCCACCTGTATTGGAGGATTTTCAACCTTATTTAAACTTTAAGATTAGACTTTGATCCAACCTTAAGGTTTAAACTGATTTTATCCTAAATTGGATAAGAATTTCAAGCTGCCAAGAGGGTAAATCCCAATAAGCAGGCTTGGAATCAAGGTTTTAAGAATTGTAAAAGCTTAATCAAGCTTAAAAAGCTTAAATAAGCTTAAAACTTTAAGGTTTCAATCATCAAAACCTTATCAAAACTTAAGGTTTTGTGAGTATTGCTATTTTACGTGGAAAAATAGTAATAACTTCAAAAATTCATTAAAAATCCAAATCTTAATGGATTTGCTTGAAAATTTCACACAGCTTAGAATTTAATATTATCAATATATAAATTAAATTTTAAGTATCTTTTATTAATAGATTTCCTGGGTAATTAGCCTGGAAAATTACTTTTTTAATTAAGCTTAAAGAAAATTATGATTTCTTTAAAAATTAATTAAAAATTCAGTTTAAGAGATTTCTGCTTGAAACTCTGATTTTATGTTGTTCATGTGATGAACTTTAATATAAATAAACTTATTTTATATTAAAACTTAAAATAATTAAACTAAATGAGGATTAAAGTTACTTGGAGTTAAGAATAACACTGGTAACTTTAAATTGGAAGTAAAAATAAGTTGCCTTAAGTTAAGAACTTAATTTTTAAGCATGGTTTTTCAGTTTTGACCTGAGCACGCCCTCTACATCCATTATGAATCATGAGAGCTGCTCTGTAGACATAAAAAGAGTCTTTTCATCACTGTTTTTGTCCATCATTCATAATCAATCCAATCATATTAGACATTTAAACAGGTAAAGTTTTATTAAATATAAAATCTTATTATTAAAAGTAATTCTTAAGTTATTTTTATTCTTTATTTATTAAATTAAAGAATTGAAGTCATAGAATTCAGATTATTGTTGTAATCATCTATAATAAATTTTATTATATAAAATTATCATCTTAAATATCTTTTAAAATCCACAAATTCCTCTCAAAAACTCTTTAATCATAATTTATAGTATAAAAGGTTGTTTTATCTTTATATTTATTGATTTTTGGCGTGTTTTTAACTTATAAATCTTTATTTAATATAATAACTGTTGTATTTGACTTGTTGTATTAAATAAATCTTATAAGTAAGTTTTCTCTAAAAGTTCTATATATTTTTTTATCTAGTAATAGTTTTTTTATATAGAATTTTATTCTATAAAGAATTATTTCTGCACAGTGTGTGATTAATTCTTTTTATAAATAATATTTATATTATTTATAAGTGGTTAATATTCTTATTTTCCACGTGTAATTGTCTCATTAAGAGCTTTACACTTCTTATTGTTATAACTGTCAGTGACTATAACAATAATAGAATAATTATAATTTATTATAATTATTATATTTTTTTTATTATTATATTATTATAATAATAATTAAATTTATTTTTTTATATAATTATTTTTAATAATTATATTTAAATTTGTGGTTATAATATTTCATTATATTATATTTTTCTACTGAGGACAGTCATAGTACTCTTGATATTGTTACTATTATCAAGAGTTTCATAGACAAACCTTACAGCTGGTGTTTCTCACATATACCAGCCCCTCTTTCTTCCCCCTGGGGACTTTTCCCCAGTTAATTAATTTAGTTTATTTATTATTTTATAATTATTCTTATCCTTATTTTGGGTATTATAATTATTTAATTTTAAGTTAGTCTTTGCATTTTCTTTCTTTGCCTGTACAGTATGAGTTGGGTGGTCATATCCTTATTAACCCTTCTCTTTCCATTCTGACAGGTTGAAACAGTGGACTTGGACTTGTTTGTGGTTGGCTCTTCTATTTCTTACTCTTATTTCCTTGTTGCTGCTTTTCTCATATCTTTTATCATAGTAATTCACTCCTTACTCCCTTAAGTGTCTTTAATCTTTCCATATCCTTGAGCCCTCCATAAGTGAGTCCCAGTTTACTGAGTGCCAGGGCCTCTTCACTTTGAAGAGCCCCTGTGACATTAAATTAATTAACTAATATTTGATTCTTTCTTTTCATTCATTTATATTCATTTCTCTCATTCATCAATTATGATCTCCTTTATGACTTAATGATCTTTAATGATTATGATTTTTCTCTCTCATCAATTTCATCTCATTCATTCCATTCATATGAAATTGATTCTTCTTCTTTCTTAATCATTGCTGACCATTTCATTCACTTAATTTCATTTTATCAAATCAAATTTTGTCTGTGTTCTTATTCAGGTCTTATTCAGGATTGGTCATTGGTTTAATTGATTGGATTATTTCATTGGGATTCATTGGTTTATTGATTCAGCGGCTCAGGATTCTTATTTGGATTGGATTGATTGATTTTGACTTCTCAAGATATTGATTGACCCTCAAGAGCTGATTTTGATTATTGATTGACTTTGAATCCTCAAGATATTTTATTGATCCTCAAGAATTGATTTTGATTATTGACTGATTTTGACTCATCAAGACATTGAATTGATTTCTGAAGATTTTAAATTGATTGATTGATTCCTCAAGACCCTGATTTCATATTGAAGACACTGATTTATTGATTGATTGTTTATTGATATTTGTAAATAACCTAAGAACATAAAGCTTTTGACTGCTTGCAAACACTGATATGTCACCTGTACACCTCAGAGACCTTGGTTTCCAAATGCACCACACAGAGGACAGAGAAGGCTTTCTGGAACCAGAAGACCTGGAAGAGGACACCTTGGACACAGTGGTGGATGGTGAGACATTGAGGGAAATCACACCCACTCTGCCATTCACATTCCAATTCAACAGAAACCTCAAACCAGAGGACTGGAAGTATATTGATCAAGTTATTCAGCTCCACCAACTCCTCAAAGACCTTTTTCAATGGAGCATGGACAACAAGAGGTTCAACCTGGCATCCCACTGTGCAGAGCTTGAAGCAATTTTCCAGAAGGTCTTTCCCAAAGAGATAGACTTCAGAGACCCTATGGTAATCCCCAAAGGTTGGAATCCCACCAGGCAGTTCAGACTCCTGGAGGTGAAGGCAAACAGGATAAGGGTGAATCAAGCCACTATCCAAGCTATAGAAGAACAACTGACCCAGACAGGGCATACTCAGATTCCTTCAGGCTCACAAGGAGTAGATCCAACCAGCTCTCCAGTGGCTTCACACCATTCAGGAACCAACAGATCAGTGCGCAAGAGTCACCATTCTTCACAATCCCAGGAAGTTTCCAGGAGAAGACAAGGATACAAGGCCAAAAACAAGACCACCTTCAACCAAAGGAAAAGAGAGTCAGACCCAATTATCCAGAAGCTGTTGGATTTGGTGAAAGAAGTGCAAAAGAACCAGAAGTAGCTGTAAATAACTCTAGAATCAGTAGTGCTATTAATAGAAATATTACCGCCACTCAGATTGAACATAATGTTGTCACACCAGAGAGTAACTTAAACAGTGATGCACTGTGGTTACAAATGTCTCAATATGCTGAGCAAACTCAAAAGCAGTTTGCAGAACTCAAAGCAAGCCATGAGAGGATGAAAAATTAACAGCCTCCATGGACAAAATTGTTAAAACCCTTCAAGAAGGACATGCTCAATTGAGCAAAGCCTCTGAAGAAACCAACAAAAGACTTAATCTAGTCTTTGAAGAACAAAACCACAGAAAAGGGGACAGGGATTGTCTGGATAAAGACATAAACAAACTATTTAATGTCTACCATAACATGAAGCCCCATCCACAAGGCCATGTTATGGATAATCCTTATTACCAAGAAGACATCAGACCAGATGCCATGTTGGTGAATAAGGCAAGATATACATCTCAATACCAAGATGGAGATAATATGTTTTATTCTGAGAAGGAAGCCTTAAAACAGCTTCCTGAGGCCTCAATCTGGCCCAAATTCTCTGGTACAGGAGAATATGATCATATAGAACCCATAGATTATATTGATGGACTTTTAATTGATGTACCAAGCATACCAGGCTACTGGATTACTGCTAAACTTAATACAGCATTTAAAGGACATGCTAGTATTTGATACACAGAAAGAAAGAAATCCATGGCAGGAGAAACTGCCCATGGTGGAAAAGCCAAATCATTCAAAAGTAAAGCAATGGTATTTGGATATGGCAAAAGACCATGTCATTTGAAGAAGACAAATATTCAGTGGACAAAGATCCATTTGAATGGTGTCTTAGACAGTCTAAAAGACTTAAAACCATAGATCCTCAAATGAACATTCAGATTAAGGATCACAAAATCCTGACACAAATGCCAGGAGAACTAGAGCATGCATTTAAATTCAGATGCAACAAAAATTGCACTCTAGATGAAATTGCAAATACCTTAAAAGACATAAGGAAAAGAACAAATATAGGTAAATCTTCCCCATATAAAAGCAGTGGTTTCAAAGAGAAACAGCCTTTTAGGATGGATTTCAAAGACAACCCCAGAGAAAGAGTGGAAGAAGTGACTAAGAAGAAGAATTCTTGTCACAACTGTGGTTCAACAGACCATTATGCCAACAACTGTCCAAAGGAAAATCAAAAAGTCTATTCCATTGAGAAAGTTCCAGAGGAGGAATCCCCCACAGAGGATTTTGAATCAGACTCTATGGGAGATTCCATCAGAGAAAAATCTGATTAGGAGCAAGACCCAAGAGAGGATTTCTAGTGGAATACCAAGAGAAAACACCACTAGAAATTCAGGACATACAGTTGGAAGCAGGCATGCCACAAGACACTGCCAATAAGAGCTTGTGCAAACATACACAGGATGCACAGACATATCTGGTCACACCAACCAAAGAAGTGGCATACATACATGGGACAGCCACAAGAATTACTGTTTGCATTGACAATGCTCAACACCCATCAATCATTGACAGTGGGGCACACTGCTCCATAGTGGCCAGAAATTATCTGGACAACCACTTCCCAAATTGGGAAAACCAGCTCTTGCCAACCAAGGCAAAGCACTTCAAAAATGCTTCAGGGAAGATGAATTCTATTGGGAAAATTATCAAAGAGATAAATATACCCCACAGGAAGGGTAATATCAGACTCAACCCAGAGTTTGTAGTGCTTGATGATGCCCACATCCAAGGGTTCTTACTGGGGACAGATTACCAGAGGATATATGGAATTGATGTTTACAATAGGAAAACGGGCACATTGCCATTGGTACCAACAACGAAAAGGAATTCTCACTTTATATATACCAAATATCTGCCCAGGATCCACTGGAAGAACTACTGAATTAATTCATAGAGGGCCTGTTCAGCACTACCCTCACCAGTAAACGGAAACTAAGTTTGTTGAAGATTCTGAGAAAGAATAGACCAGCATTTGCCATTGGTGAGGAACCATTAGGCAAAATTAGAGGCCATGATATAGAACTATATCTGGATGTGGAAAGACCTTATCCACCCATGCTCAGGAGGCCTCCATACCCAGCAAGTCTGAAGACTAGAAAAGAAATTGAAAAACACATCAATGAAATCCTAGACATGGAATTCATCAGAAAGATTGGACACAATTGAATAGTGGAGATCACCACTCCTGTCCTGATCACCTGGCATGATGGCAAATCTAGGCTATGTGGGTATTTCAGGGCTCTGAACAACTACAAAAAAGCTGACAGGTACCCTATAGTTAGCATACCTCATGCCTCTGACAAACTAGGAAAAGCCAAATATATAACCAAAATGGATTTTATGAAAGCTTTTCACCAGAATGGAGGTAAACCAAACCCCATGAAATTACATATAATCATATTCTATATTGACATATATGAGTACACCAGGATGCCATTTGGCATCAAAAATGCACCAGCCGACTTCCAAAGGATGATGGGTACAATATTTCAAGATGAAATATTGGAAGGCTGGGTGGTAGTATATATTGATGAAATCATTATATACTTGGAGACATGGGAAGACCAAGCGCAGTACATAGACAGAGTCCTCAGTAAAGGCACACCCATCAATCTGAACATTTCACTTAAGAAGTGCAATTTTTGCTAACAATAGCTACTAGCTCTACAACATAAAGTCTCAGGTCTTAGTCTGGAAATTGACCAGAACAAATTAGCAGCAGTACTGCAAAATCCAGCACCAAAAACATCAAAGAGATGCAATCTTTCCTTGGGCTTGCTAGCTACTATAGAAGCCACATCAAAATGTTTTCCCACATAACTAGTAGTCTATACAAGTTATGTTCAAAGGATGTAGGTTTTGAAATTACCAAGGAAAGAAGAGATGCATATGAGAGGATCAAACGGGAACTCACAAATGCACCTGTGCTCATCTTACGTGAGTTTGAACTACCATTCAAGTTATACATAGATGCAGCATGCAGCCAAAGCTTGAGAGAAGCCCTTCACCAGAGACAAATTGTAGATGGTAAACCAAGAGAGGGATTATTATGCTACATCTCTAGGCAACTGCAGGATTCAGAAGCCAGATATGGGGTCACCCAGACTGAATGTCTATGCTTAGTCTTGGCTCTAGAGAAACTCCACTATTATTTGGAGGGTGCAGCCTTTGAAGTCTAGACAGACTGCACAGCCTTTAAGTCTTTACTGAACATGAAGACTACCAATAGACACATTTTGAGGTGGCAAATAGACATCCAAGAATATAGAGGCAATGTGACCATAATATACAAAGAGTGTAAAGTTCATACCAATGCAGATGGCCTCCACAGATGGCCACTGGATAATGTCAAAAGCAACCCAGCTTATGACCCTGAAGTAGCAGCCAAGATCCCTATCCATGTCAGCCTGTGACTCAAAACCAGAGAACAAGCATGTGAGCCAAATACCATAAATCAATGGTATAGCCAAGATACCACCAAAAACTGGAACTTTGCCAAATCAGCTTAAAAGGTATCAAACAACAGAGAAAACTCACCCCTTTGCAAATATACAAGTACCATCACCATAGGACAAAGAATAACACAGTTATTCCTGCTCAAAATTGCTGCTGAGCATAAACCGTAATTTTCACCTCTCATCTGACATACAGAGTAAGAGGCTTAACCCCATCAAATGGATATTCAAAATGAAGGCCTAAGTTGGGGCTATCCAATGGTCCCCGCCAAACTGAGCTAGCACCAGTATCGCAGAAGTTATGGACAGATTCAGGCCAAATAAGGGTGAATGAAATATTTACCTCCCATCTAGCTTCTACAGTTTTAGCATGAGATACCTAAAGTGGGAATCTTTTTAGAAAGGGCACAATCAGGGCTATCTGGTGGTGCCATTCATTTCCCCATATCTCATCTATAACAAAGGCTATAAGGCAAACAAGCCCAACACAGCTTTTTACTTAAAACACACATACATACAAAGGTCTTGTACATGGCATAGCTTTTCCATATTTATAGATAACCATATCAAGTGAGGTACCATTGTGTAGAACACACACAGGGATACACACTGAACCAGTTCTGAGGTTGTTATCTCAAAAACCAACAACTTTGTGGCTGTTTTAAGGTCAAAATACCACAGTTTGGCCAATACAGCCTTACCATGGGATAATATCCCATACCCATGATTATGAGGTGTCAAACAGATGAAGAAGATTGTTTTTACTTCAATACCTCATATTTCATTAAATACTGGGGTCCCATACAGGTTCTGTACAGCATTCTACGTTTCATATAGGTCAGAATCAGGCTGTGTGATCCCCAGATGAAATTTTCCACCCTGTATTGGTGAAAACTGCCCAAATTTGGTTTCAAAATCATATCTGTGCCCAATAAAGGCTATAAAGGCCTTTTGAAAACCACAATCCTGTCCTTGAGGGTGAAAAATCTTCACTTTGTCTACATGAAAAGGTCTAGCAGCCTTTTCACCCCATTTCAGGATAAAAGGAGGCCTTTTCACTTCCACAAAAGGAATCCCCATCCTACTCTTGAATTCCTATGTAGTACAACTGTCAAAAACATTTATCCTCTTGGAAATAATCACCTTATACTTTAAATTTAAGTATTGTAGCTCTTATTATATTAATCCAACTGGTAAGACTGCACCCAGGGCTTTCAGAAGCCCTCACCACCACTATTATACAATAGTAAAGCCCTTTTATAATAATTACAACCCTTATTATTATAAATTAAACTCTTTTCAAACTATTTTCACTGTGTCACAGTCATAGTTAAAGCTTGTAAGCACTATTATTCACCTTTATCATAGACTCAGCCTGACAATCCATTTCATTGAAATAGATAGGAGGAGAAACTTCAGATTTTCTGAATGGGCACCAGAAAGTGGTACCCCAGACAGTGGAGACACTGATTCAGAAGGAACAGAAGCTCCCATATTGGGACTAGGTTCCTCAAAACTGCATTTTAAATCTTTAGTTCAGTAATGAAGACATATTCCAAACACAAACAATGTGGTATACTCTTGCAACTCCTTCAACAGAAGTATGGGAGCCCAGAACTGGAATCCCAGTTAGAGGAACCCTGGTTGAGGTACTATAAGGACAACCAGTTTCTCCTTATAGATGGCCTGCTCTACCATAGAAAGAACTATACAAGTGCACTCACAGTAGTATACAGAGACCATATATCCCTGATCCTTCAGGAATTCCATGACTGCCCATATATGGGACACATGAGTGAAGACAGGACCAAGGAAAGGGTAGCAAGCATAGCTTGGTTTCCCAAATGGGAACAAGAGTTGAGTGAATATATCAGCACTTTTGAAATATTCCAAAATGCAAATAGGAAGCATGGGAAGAAGTATGGGCTACTACAACACATAGAAGAGCCCAACAGCCCATGGGAAACCATCAACATGGACTGGGTTACAGGGCTTGTCCCACAAGGCAGAAAAAACTTCAATTCTTTCCTGATCTTAGTTGATAGGTTCAGCAAGAGTGTGAGGTTCCTACCATGTCACAAGGAGAATAGAGAAATAGATACTTCCCTGGTATTTTGGAATAACATCATATCCACCTGTGAAGTCCCTAGAATTATAATTAGTGATAGGGACCCAAAATTCACATCACAATTTTGTACCAACTTGTATGACATGCTTGGTACTAAACTTCCTTTCTCCACAGCTTACCACCCACAGACAGATGGTTTAGCTGAAAGGATGATCCAAACCATGGAGGATATCCTTAGGAGGTTCTGTGCATATGGCATGGAATACAAGGACCATGAAGGATACACCCATGACTTGGTTACCCTTCTACCAGAAGTCCAACTGGCTTATAATACTAGCCAGCATTCTACCACAGGGAAATCACCTTCACTGGTAGAAAAAGGGTGGAACCTGCTATTGCCTGTGGACCACTTGAAGAAGAATCTTCTAACTATCCACCCCACAGCCAAGGACTTCCATCTTATGTGAAACAAGGCTTGTGACACAGCTGCAAAATGCATATCTGAGGAAAAAGAATACAACAAACAGAGGTGGGACAAATCACACATGGAACCTGACTTTAAAGAGGGGGACCAAGTGTTGGTGTCTACACTAAACTTTAACAATATAAAGGGACCAAAGAACATGAGAGACTCATTTGTAGGGCCCTTTACTATCATTCAGCTGATAGGGAAAAATGCAGTGGAATTCAAACTCACAGAGGAATTCTCTAGGAAACACCCAGTATTCCCAGTAAGTCAGATTAAACCATACTTCCAAACAGAGGAGAATAAGTTCCCTCCAGGAAGAAGAATCCCACTCCACCAGAAATAGTGGAAGTGGAAGACGCCCCTGGCCCTTTGAAGAAAATCAACATGGCCAGGAAGATTAGACTGAATGGTAAAGACCAGAAGCAGTACTTGGTAAGATTTAAGAACCAGACAGCAGGAAAAGACAAATACTTGGCTCAACATGCCATACCAGATTGGAACCTTGATCTAAGGAGATTCAGGGCCTCTAGGAGGACTGAACATCATCATGAATGATGATCCTTTTTTCATGGGAGGTTATGTCAGCCTGTAACTCAAAACCAGAGCACAAGCACAACCGCCAAATACCATAAATCAATGATATACCAAGATACCACCAAAACATGGAGTTGATCCAAATCAGCCCATAAAATATCAAACAAAAGAGTAAACTCACCTCTTTCCAAAAATTCAAGTCCAATCATAATTGGACAAAGAATAACAAAGTTATTCCAGCTCAAAGTTGCTGATGAGTATAAACTTTAATTTTACCTCTCATCTGAAATACAGAGGAAGAGACTTAACCCCATAAAATTGGTATTCAAAATGAAGCTCTAAGTCAGGGCTATAAAATAGTACTATCCAAACTGAGCTAACACCAGAATTACAGGAGTTATGACCAAAATAAGTTCAAATAAGGGTGAATAAAATATTCACCTCTCATTTAACTTCTACATTTTTAGTGTGAGATACCTGAAGTGTGGTACTTTTGGAAAGCGTACAATCCGGGCTATCTGATTGTGCCATCCATTTCCCCATATCTTATCTAGAACAAACGTTATGTGGCAAACAAGGTCCATACAGTCTTTAAGCAAAGCATATATATGTACAAAAGTCTTGTACATGGAATAACTCTGCCATACTTAATGATAACCATATCAACTGAGGTACCATTGTGTAGAACACATCCCAGGCTACACAATGAGCCAATTCTGAGCTTGATATCTCAAGAACTGACAAAGGTATGGCAGTTTTAAGTTCCAATTCCCACAGTTAGACCAATACAGTCTTACTGTGGGATATTCTCCCATAAGTATGATTGAGAGGTGGCAAATAGACAAAGAAGCATTTTTATACTTCAACACCTCATAATTCATTCAATACTGGGGTCCAGTACAGGTTCTGTACAGCATTTTACATGTCATACATGTCAGACAAGGGCTATGTGTCCCCCTGATAAAGATTTTCACCCTGTATTGGTAAAAACTGCCCAGATGTGGTTTCAAAACCAAATCTGAGCCCAATAGAGAGCATATAGGAACTATGAAAGCCACAAGCCAGTACTCTGAAGTGAAAAACTCTTCACTTCATCTATGTGGAATGTCTAGAGGGCCATTCCACCCCATTTTAGGATAAAAGGAGGCCTTTTTTTCCACCAGAAAAGGTTTCCCCATCCTCCTCTTGAATTACTACCTATTAAAACTATCAAAAACAATCATACTCTTGGAAATTAATCAGGTTAAACTATAAACTTTAGTATTATAGACCTTATTATTGTAACCCAACACATAAAGCTGCACCCAGGGCTTTCAACAGTGCTCACCACCACTAATAATCATTAGTAAAGCCCTTTAATTTTATTAAAAGCCTATTTTCTAACATCATTGTCCATGTCACAGTCAGAGTTGAGGTTCTAAATACTCTTTATTATCACCTCCTGATAGAATCAGCCTGACAATATTGCTGTACTATTGTTCTAACTCAATTTTGATCCTTTAAATCCACAATTATACATCAAATCTCTCTACCAATCTGTTTCTAAGGTTCATTGGAGCATTAGTGAGTGATTTATTATTAATTCTT
Source organism: Austropuccinia psidii (assembly GCA_023105745.1). Classification (NCBI taxonomy): domain Eukaryota; kingdom Fungi; phylum Basidiomycota; class Pucciniomycetes; order Pucciniales; family Sphaerophragmiaceae; genus Austropuccinia; species Austropuccinia psidii. Next base: position 8,439,709 of record JALGQZ010000001.1, read on the forward strand.
AAAGGGTTTTCTCTAGTGATAGTTTTCTTCAGGAATTATACTTATAATTATTCTTGCAAAACATAATTATATATTAAAATAAATTTATTATTAAATATTCTTGTAATTGATTCTTGTAGACAATTACTGCTTCCTGTTATAATCACTAGTAGTGTATAACAAGTAAAAGAAACAATTAATTCATTAATTAATTATTTCTTTATGGCTATAATAACTTTATTATTATATTTCATAAGAGCAGCCATAGTACTGTTGATTAATAGTAAAAGGATCAACAGTTTCATAGACAAATCTTACATTTGGTGTCCTGGTCGTGGGTTTATCCATAGACTTGGCTTTAATCATATTCTATACTTCCTTCCTTTGTTCTAAAAAACCACCATACCTACTAAAATCTTACATTTGGGGGCCTGGGCTTGTTTTTTGACCCTTGTACCCTCAATTAATATATTTCTGAGCTCTAAAATATATTAATTTGATAATCTTTTATCTTTCAATTTAAGGTTAAACTCATTTTTTCTTTTTGAAATTGTCTTTGAAATATTTCTCAATGAGGAATTATGTTTGATTTTATACTATTTTTACACATGGCTTTTTCACATCCAAAAACGTATGAAATTATTCTCTGAGTTACTCTGAATTACTTCTAAGTTCAAATTCTTCAATTTCAATTTTTTTATTTAAAAAGAATCCTTTTTTTAATATAAAAAAATAATAAAACTTATAAAAAGAATCTTAAAAGCATAAAAAATAACAGATTTCTTTCTTTTATCAATTTTTTTAAGTGTCTTTAATCAAGTTCAGTACAGCTGGTAATAATCTGAATGTGAGCCTGTGAGGTATGTATGACATACCCATAAGGCCACAAATAGCTTTATATACAGCTTATTTAGCCTTGAAAAGACTTTTCAGTTGAAATTAAAATAAAAAATAACAAAAAATAAGTATAACCTTTGTTTGGATAAACAAGGCATAATTATTATGTCATTTTTGAATTCTACACCAAAAATAACCTAGGGTACACCCATAGGGTGTTATACCAAAAAATGCTTATTTCTTAAGTTATAGGAAGATTTAAGAATCTCACAGTACTAGTCTAAATTTTTTAACATTTTTTGGAAATTGTTAATTTGAAGCTTAAATAAGCTTAAATTTAAAGTTGCACAAGGTTTATGCAAACTTACCAAAATTTCAGCTAAAATTTAGGTGTTGTGTATATATACTGAATTTGCTAAGGGTTTTCCATACAGGATGTAACTCCTGAGTGAGATTAATTTAAAAGGGTTTAAGGCCATAGTATGGCTTTAAATAAATGAAAGGGAAAAATCCACACAAAAAGGTGGGACAAAGGAAAAGGACCAAACAGAGCTGGGGTACCCAACATTTTGGATCTGCAAGGATTAAATTAAGGTTGTCCACCTTTATTGGAGGATTTTTAACATTATTTAAACTTTAATATTAGACTTTGATTCAACCTTAAAGTTTAAACTGTTTTTGTCCCAATTTCAACAGAAATTTCAAACTGCCAAAGGGTAAATCCCAATATGCAAGCTTGAAATTAAAGTTTTAAGAGCTGTCAAAGCTTAAATAAGCTTAAAACCTTAAAGTTACAAGCATTAAAAACTTATCAAAAGTTAAGATTTAGTGTGTATTGCTATTTTACATGCAAAAATAGCAATAACTTCACAAATTCATTAAAAATCTAAATCTCAATGGATTTGGTTGGAAATCTCACACAGCTTACAATTCAATGTTATCTGTGTATAGTTTAAATTTTAAGTATTCTTTATGAAGAGGACTTACTGGTAATTAGCCTGGAAAGTTACTCTTTTAATTATACTTAGAAAAGATTAAGATTTCTTTAAAAATGAGTTAAAAATTGAGCTTAAGAGATTTTTGCTTGAAACTTTATTTTTAAGTTATTCATGCAATGAAACTTAATATAAATGGGCTTATTTTATATTAAAACTTAAAATAATTAACTTGAATGAGGATTAAAGTTACTTGGAGTTCAAAATAGCACCAGTAACTTTAAATTGGAATTAAAAACAAGTTACGTTAAGTGTAAGATGTGCCTATGAAACTGTTGATAATATTACTATTAATCAACAGTACTATTACTGTTCTTATGAAATATAATAATAAAAAATTATTATAACCACAATTAAATAATTAAAGAATTATTTCTTTCACATGTTATAAACTACTAGTGATTATAACAGTGAGAAGTAATTGTCTACAAGAATCAATTACAAGAAGAATTTAATAATAAAAACTTCTTTTATTAAAATAATAAAATTATTTTAATATATAATTATCTTCTGCAAGAATAATTATAAAGATAACTCTTGAAGAAAATTAATTTTAGAGGAAAACTTTATGAATTAAAGATAAATCACTCACTAATACTCTTAAAACCTTATTAAGGATAAAAGTAGAGAGATTTGATGTAGAATTGTGGATTTAATGGATCAAAATGATTTTATAGCAATATTACGCCAATATATAGCTGATTTCTATCATTTCACGTCTTTCTGATTGATTCTGAAAGAATAAAACACTTGAGAGAAGTTTAGCTAATACTTACTTGTTGGTAACAATGATATAGATGAATAATGTGATGATGATTATTTGGAAAAAAACAGCAAGAGGAGGCCTCTTTTAAGTCTAAGATAGCTTGCAGAGTCGTGCCATGGAGAAAATTGAAAAACTAGTGAGTGAGAAAACAATAAACCTTTTTGGATTATTGATTGCATCATCTGTTGTCACGTAAGATTGTCATAATTACTTAATTGAGGTTTCTACGTGACTACCAACCCATTTATGGTTAAGAATAAAAGGATTAACATCTGTAAAGCTTCTTTTATTTCAAAATAATTATTTATTTCTCAAAGTTGACAATGTTATTGGCAATTTCATGACAGAATGTATTTTCTGTAAATTTTAAAAGATTCTGTGTTTCACAGGAATCCTCAAAAATGGACTGTGAGTAAGCCTTTTAATTTTACATATAAAAGTATAGTTCTTTTTGGTTTTTATATGATTTATACAGTTCTCAATTTTTCCTGAAGGTTTCAGAAAGATTCATTAAGAATTTTATTTTCAATGAATTTTTGAAGTTTTTACCTCATTTCTATGTAGAATTGCAAATATCAGTCTATGACTGGTTTCTATGAGGTAAAACAAAGGATACTAGTCCAGAAAGGGTTTTAATTACTCTTTTGAGGTTCATCCATGGAAAGTCATTAAGGATTGACATGGTTACAGGAGTCTAAGTAGCCTCTTACCTTCTTGGCATGTCGAAATAGCAGGTTATTTACTATTTTCTTGTGATTTACTGTAGTTGTAACATGGTAACCAAGTTCCCAAAAGGTGCTAGTTTACCAATTAGGCCAAGATCAGCCATGGATCCAAGCTTTGGAGCTTTCCATGCCTCAGAGGCCTCAGAAGTTGGGTACCCTGGCTCTCTTTGATGTCTTTTGTCCCCCTTGCCTATTTTTTACGTCAAAATAGAAATTAAACTTCAAGCAAGATATCCACTATGGGTGTACCAAAAGTGCATGTAAGAATACCATAATGTTAAGTGCCCAAAACATTCATAACACTATTCTTAGTGTACACATTCCCATTATTTTGGCGTGAAATAGAGAAAAACAAAAATTTTCATGGTTCTTTTATGTGGTATTGAAGTATTTTCCATATTACCACCTCAAAGAGTTATTTTTAGCTTATTCACTCTATGGAGCTACCCTAGGTAAATTTTTGTGTAGAAGTCAAATCTGGCCTTAAATCCATGGATTTACGTACCCAATGAAAATTTATTCATCTTTTCTGAGATCAAAAATGTGAATTTTGAATATATGCATGACTTATGGGTTATGCATAGTTCAGAATGTGTCTTTAAAATAAATGTGGCCTATTTGGGTATTTAAAATATACTTCAAGGCTCACATTAAGTTAAGAACCTTATTTTTAAGCATGGCTTTTCAGTTTTTGATCTGAGCATGCCCTCTATATACATTATAAATCATGAGAGCTGCTCTTCAGATATAAAAAGAGTCTGTTCATCACTGTTTTTGTCCATCAATTCAATCCAATCCAATTATATTAGAAATTGAAACAGGTAAAGTTTTATTACATATAAAATCTTATTATTAAAGTAATTCTTAAGTTATTTTATTCTTTATTAATTTTGAATTAATGAATTGAAATCATAGAATTCAAATTATTGTTTTAATCACCAATAATACATTTTATTTTATAAAATTAATGTCTTTAAAATATCTTTAAAAATCTACAAATTCCTCTTAAAAACTCTTTAGTCATATCTTTTTATTATAAAAAGTTGTTTTATCTTTTAAAAAATTGATTTTTGGCCGCTTTTTGACTTATAATAATTATTTATTATCATAACTGTTGAATTTTACTTGTTGTATTAAATATATATTATAAGTAATTTTTTCTTTAAAAATCTATAATTTGTTTATCTATTATTAGTTTTTTTATATTGAATTTTTCTATAAGAATTATATCTGCACAGTGCGTGTTATAATTTCTTTTTATAAATAATATTTATATTATTTATAAGTGGTTAAATATTTACATTTTCCATGTGCAATTGTCTCATTAAGAGCTTTACACTGATTATTGTTATAGCTTTCAGTGACTATAATCATTAATATGTTTTCAATATAATTATTTTTAATAATTATATTTAATTTGTGGTTATAATATTTTGTTATATTATATTTTTCTACTGAGGACAGTCACAGTACTCTTGATATTGTCACTATTATCAAGAGTTTCATAGACAAACCTTACACTCAGTAAGAAAGACATCACTAGTTCAGAATCAGAAAAAAGCATTGAAGTAAAAGTCTCCAAAAGAGGCACTTTATTCAAGACAGAGCAGGCCAAAAAACCACCAAAAGGTGTGTTTTTCTGTCTTTATATTTCATTTTTTTCAAATTTCACGTGAAAAATGGTGCATACCTACTATTCAATGAAACTAGGTGGATGTGGACAAGGAAGAGGCAAGACCAGGGTGAGATCTGGCAAGTCTTTCTCAAGAAAGACATGTCTGGAGGATTCCAGAGTTGCCCCCCATTCCCCAATGTCTGTACCTACAAACCTTTATGTTAGCTCTGAGCCTGAACTAATTGAAGGTAATATTTCAAGGGCTGAACCACTTCCAAGTGGCAGAAATTGAAATATATCAGTCTTATTACAAAGACTGGTTCAGAGGAGCAAAAGAAGAGGAGTGGGAAATGTGCCCAAGCCTTTGGCAGGGGGGCATGAACTCCTACCTACACATAAATAGCTTTCTGGGTCAGGAGAAGACCATAGAACTCTTAGGAGGGTGTATCTCACTGTCTTGCAAAGACAGGGTCAAAACGATAAAGAATTGGCTGAAGAACAAAAGTCTTCTATCCATAGACCAGAAGAAGGAACTGGAAATGACTCCAGATTTGGAGAAAGAAGGCCCAGTGGTGTCTACCAGCTCCAGAAGTGTCCAAAGGCAAGCCAAAAGGACCTCAGAAGAAACAGAGAGGTCCCAAGAAACATAAAGGGAAAGGGCAAAGGAAAATCCAATTGGCACAGACCTTACCCAAAGGGGTACAGGATCCCCCAATTGGAGCTTTCAGCAGTGGAAAGTTTCTTCAATATGCCCAGGACTCTTATGGAATTCATACCCAAGGATAAGGAGAGGATCAAAAGGACTTTCCCACACAAATAAAACAAGAAATACAAGCTGTTAGAACCAGCATTAATGTATAACTTGGTGAAATTGATGCAAAGTTAACTAAAATAACATTGGATATCAATTACTTGAAAAATAATAACAAAAATTCTGCTGAATTGCATAAGTCTACAATTGCCCAACTTGAATTAATCTCCAATTCATGTGACAGAATTGAGAGTAAATATCAAGACCATGATGATGAAATGGAAGATCTTTACACTACAAACATTAATGACTGGCCTAAGATTCTGAAAGATAATGTTTTGACAGTAGGTGATAATACCAATCAATTTGCCATATATTTGGCAAGGAGTTACAGTGAAAGGAAGACATTGAAAGATGAAATACTTGCACATGTAGAACAAATTCATAAGAGTTATTAACTAAATCCATATATGCCAACATATTCCACACCTTTGACTGAAGAGAAACGTTCAACAAAAGGAAGTCTAAACCCTTTTCTAGGAGAAAATGCTATCTCTAAAAAAGATATTTCCAAATTAGAAGAATGGCTAAGATTCTCTGGTGAAGGAGAATACAACCATATTGAGTTCGTAGGAGCAATTGATATGTTGCAAGAATATTTTCATATACCTCATGAATTAATAGTGGGTAAATTGCATTTGTTGTTTACCAGAACTGCAAAGAAATGGTATTACAAAATAAGACAAGATCATGTAAAACATGATTGTCCTTGGTGGAAATAAGAAGTAATAACCAAATGGGCCAACAATTCTTTGAGGTTTTAAATGGAAAATGCTTTTTAAACTTCCAATTTTAACTCAGAAAAAGATAAACCACTTACTTGGTTCCTCAAACAGAAAGACAGATTGTCTGCCTTACACCCAGATATGTCTGACTCAATGATTAATATGAAAATATTAAGAAAATGTGGAGGAGAACTAGAAAATGCTATCAAGTGCAGTTGTGTAGAACCCTGTTCATCAGAAGACTACATTAATGCCCTGGAAGATATCATCACTAGAACAAGAGTTGGAGAAACTTGGACTAGAACCTCTATAGAGTCCAAGATGGTCCCAAATATTTCCAGCGATTACAAGAGACCTGAAAATCCTGTCTTGAAGTTTCATAAACGTGGGAGTAACTCACATTTAGCCAGCACTTTCACAAAAACAACAAAAATCAATGAAGTTCAAATCATTGAAGAAGTTCAGTATACTGAAGAAACAGAAGAATATGACCAAGATTCTTCAGTGTCTGAAGAAACACCAGTAGAAAGAATTTTCTATTGAGAAAATTACAGCTTTCTTTGAAGTGACAGAAGTCCATACTCACTTAGCACAGTATAGTGAGGATTGCCATAACCTGATCAATATCCAAGATGCCAGAATGTGTAAGACTAAACCTGCTAGAGGCAAAGGATACACTGCTGGAGCATCTTGTATCACAGCAATCCTAATAAATGATGTTGAAGCTAAACTCAAGTGAGACACAGGGGCATTTTGCACTTGTATAGGCAAAGACTACCTTCAAATCATACTACCTGAATGGAAACCCATCTGTTACCTTTAGAAGGTAGAAGGTGTGCAATTTAGTAGCGCCAGTAAAAATATGTACTTTTTGGGCATATTGGACACTAGCATTGTATTTCCACATCCTTCTGGAAGTGTAAGATTGAAGACAGAGATTGTAGTAATGGAAAATTGTACATCCCAAAATATAATTCTTGGAAATGATGACTTGAATATTTATGGTATTGACATCAATAACCATAATAACAGATATTTTTCAATTGGAGAAAATAAAAGACAAAATTTTTCCTTTTCCAATATGCCAAAACAAATATCAAGAGTATCTTAAAATAAAGATACTTACAAGGAAGAATTTGTGACATATCAACTTGTTGAAGCACAAATTAATCCATCATTGTCACCCAAAATGAGGAAGGAGCTTATAAATGTATCATACACATACAAAAATGATTTTGCTTCTGATGATGAACCATTAAGTGCTATTAAATGACATGAAGTTGATATTACTCTTAATATTCACAGACCATATCCTCCAGTACTTAGGAGACCAGCTTATCCAGCCAGTCCCAGAGCTAGAGAGGCCTTGGAAAAACATATCCAAGAGTTGACCCAACTAGGTCTACTAAGGAAACTAGGCAATAAGGAGGAAGTTGAGGTGAAAACACCTGTTATTATTTCTTGGCACAATGATAAATCTAGAATTGTTGGAGATTTTAGAGCACTGAATACCTACACAGTTCCAGATATGTATCTAATTCCTAGAATGCAAGAAACCTTTACCCAATTATCTAAATACAAGTATATAAAATTTATGTCTGCATTGAAAGGCTTTCATCAAAAGGTTTTGACGCCCAAAACCAAAAAATTACTTAAAATTATCACTCACTGTGGTATCTATGAGTATCTTAGAATGCCATTTGGTATTAAAAATGAGCCATCTCATTATCAAAGAATGATGAATAGTATCTTCCCCACAGAGTTATCTGAAGGATGGCTTATCATTTTTATTTATTATATTATCATATGTTCTGACTCATTGTCTTTGAACCTTGAAAGACTTGCAAGAGTACTTGACAAAGTTACAGGGGTGAAGATGAAGATTTCACTCAAGAAATTTTATTTTGGCTTTGAAGAACTTGAGGCTTTAGGACATATTGTTTCTGGGTTGAGCTTGGGCATTGACAAAAATAAAGTGGCAGCAGTGTTACTTAAACCAATAAACCAAAATATGAAAGAAATGATGTCTTTTCTTGGATTTTCCAGTTATTGCAGGCAAAACCTGAAAGACTTTGCAATTCTAGCCAAATCTCTCTATAGAATCTGTGATCAACAGACAGTATTTGAGATGACACAGGAAAGGATTTAAGCTTATTAGAAGATAAAAAAAGCCCTTACAGAAGAACCTTTACTCCTCATGCCTGACTGGAATATACCTTTTAAATTGTACATTGATGCATGTGGAGATGTCTTAGGGGAAGCCCTACATCAGGTCCAAATTATTGATGACAAACCTACAGAGGGACCAGTTTGTTACATCTCAAGACAAATAAAGCCAACATAAGCCAGATGGAGTGCTTATGTTTGCTATGGGCACTTGAGAAATTACACTATTATCTTGATGGAAGTTTTTCTGGGGTGATAATTGACTTTAATGCCATGAAATTACTTCTTAACATGAAAACTCCCAACAGACATATGTTGAGATGGCAAATAGCCATTCAAGAATATAAAGGTAACATGACTATAGTTCATAAGGCAGAAAACATTCACAAGAATGCTGATGGACTTAGCAGGTGGCCATTAGCCAACACTCCTGATAACCCAGCTTATGTACCTTTGGAAGCAGAACCACAGATTCCAATTGAAGTAATTAGCATAACTGATATTGGGACTGAATTCTTGGAAGAAGTCAGAGAATTTTATAACCAGGACGAGAATTGCCATATCCTGACCTCCTTGTTAGATAAAGACTGCAAAGATACATCTCTAGTAAATTCACTGGATGAGTTTTTGGAAAAATTGTTATTCTGAAGAAAGATTTCACTTGTTTGATGGAATAATTTACCACAGAATCAAACATTCTTGTGTAATGACATTGTGTATCAGATTGCTTATCAATACCATTCTTCATGAATGCCATGATAGCATCTACTCTGGACACCTGTCAGAAAACAGAACACTTGGAAAAGTGAAAAACTGTGCATGGTGGCCATCTTGGACAAAAGAAACCATTGAATATTGCCATACTGTGACAGATGCCAAAAGGCAAAAAGGAGTACAGGCAAGAAATTTGGACTGATGATTCATATTCAAGAACCAAAATCCCCCCTGGGCAAGTCTTTCATATGGATAGGGTGACAGCACTTCTTCCAAGTGGTGACAGAATTTATAATTCTTGTTTAGTCATTGTAGAAAGATATAGCAAGGCTCCTCAATTCTAACCATGTCATAACGATGACACTGCTATGGATACATATCTTCTTCTATGGATTAGAGTTATTTCCTATACAGCATTATTTAAGAATATCATAATTGACAGAGATCCCAAGTTCACATCTGCACTTTAGACTAATATTCACAGATTTTTTGGGACTAAGTTATTATTCTCAACAGCACATCACCCTCAAACAGATGGACTAGCAGAGAGAATGATTCAAAATTTAGAAGTCATGATCAGGAGATTTTTTGCTTATGGCTTAATATTAAAAGACTTAGATGGCTTAACGCATGACTGGGGCACTCGAATACCTGCATTAGAATTGGCATATAAGACATCAGTCCATTCTTCTACAGGTAAAACTCCTGAAATGTCAGAAAAAGGATAGAACCCAAGACTCCCAAAAGACACACTGGGGAAAGACTTGATTGACATCCATTCTACAGCTTCCAGCTTCAAGATAATGCTTGGTAAAGTGAAACATTGTTCAAAACAGAGTATGGATGATTCTTGTTACTAGGCAAAACAGAAGTGGGACAAAATTCACAAGGTTCCAGACTTCAAAGTAGGGGACCTAGTTCTAGTTCCAATCTTGAATTTTAATAATATCAAAGGCCCAAAGAAACTTAAAGATTCTGATGTAGGACCTTTTGTTATTGTTTTCTTACATAGAACTAATGCAGTTCAAGTGGGATTAAGTGGTTAACCAAAAAATAAACACCCCACCTTTCCAGTCAGTTTTATAAAACCTTCTCAACCAGCTGACAAAGAATTGTTTCCTATGAGGAATCCAACTCCTTTGACTGTACCAGCAGTGGAACAGAGTGAAGACAAAAAGATGAAGGAATTCATTAAAGAAAGGAGGCTTAGGTGTAAAAATAAAAGGGAATATCTTGTTAGATATAGAAATCCAGTACATTAAAATGAATGGCTGGCAGAATTAGGAATACCTGACTCAGATAAACTCTTAAGAAGGCCACAGGCCTCAAAATGTCTATAAATGTGCTTTAAATTACTTGATCTGGGTAGTGTAAAGAGGTTGGAAAGTGGATATTAACCCCCTTTTGGGTGTTTTTCTTCTTGATATCATTAATAAACTTTTAGTACAATTTTATTTTTTTGTGGGAGGACATGTGAGCCTTGAGGTATATTTTACATACCCATATAGTCCACAACTATCTTTAAAAATAAATTCTGAACTATGCAAAACCCATAAATCATGCATATATTCAGAATTCACACTTTTTTCTTTCATAAAAGATGAATAAAGTTTTTGTGAGTAAGTAAATCCATGAATTTAAGGCCAGATTTGTATTGTACACAATAATTCACCTAGGGTAACTCCATCGAGTGAATAAGCTTAAATCAACTCTAAGAGGTTGTAATATGGAAAATACTTCAATACCACATAAAAGAATTGAGAAAATATTTGTTTATCTCAATTTCATGCCAAAATAATGGGAATGTGAGAATTCCCATGTTACATATACACTATGAATAGTGTTATTCATGTTTGTGGAACTTAATATTATGGTATTCTTACATACAGCTTTGATACACCCATAGTGGATATCAGTCTTTAAGCCTGAATTTCTATTTTTGATGTGAAAAATAGCTAAGGGGGACAAAAGACATCAAAGAGAGCCAGGGTACCCAGCTTCTGAGGCCTCTGAGGCATAAATAGCTCTAAAGCTTTTATCCATGGCTGATCCTTTCCCAATTAGCGTACTAAAATATTTTGGGAACCTAGTCACAAAGTTAAAATCTCATTAAATCATAAGAAAATTGCAAATAAGCTACTATTTTGACATGACAGAGAGGTAAAAAGCAGCTTAGACTCCTTTAAATATGTCAATTATGAATTTTTTTTCCATGTATAAACTCTTAAAGAGTAATTAAAACCCTTTTTGGACTACTAGCCATTGATTTACCTCATACAAACCTGCTATATAGTGTTATTTGCAATGCTACATAGAAATGAGTCAAAATCTCCAAAAATTCATCAAAAATAAAATTCTTAATGAATCTTTCTGAACATTTCAGGACCAATGGTAAACAGTATTAACCATTAATAAACCAATAAGAGTTATAGTTTAATAAGTAAAATTAAAAGTGTTACTTATAGTCCATTTTTGCTAATTGCACATGAAATTCCTGAATCTTCAATAATTCACAGAAAATACAACCTGTGAGGAAATTTCCAATAACATTCATTGATTTGAGAAATTAATATTTATTTTAACAAAAAGAAGATTCACGGTTGTTACTCTTTTTATTCTCAATGATATCTTGGTTGGTAGTCACATAAAAGCATCAATTAAGTAATTAAGATAATCTTACATGACAACAGATGATGCAATCATCAATCAAAAAATCATTATTGTTTTCTCACTCACTGGGGTTTCCATTTGCTCCATGACAAACCTCTGTGAGCTTTCTTAGACTTCAAAGAGGCCTCCTCTTGCTGTTTTTTACAAATCATCTTATTATCCAATCATATCTTTATTACCAACAAGTAAGTATTAATTAAAATATTTTCTTAAGTGTTTTAATTCTTCCAGAATAAATCAGAAAGGCATTATATCATCAAAACTAACTGTATATTGCTGTAATATTGTTATAAATCAATTTTGATCCCTTAAATCCACAATTATACGTCAAATCTCTCTACCAATCTCATTCTAAGGTTCATTGAAGTATTAGTGAGTTGTTTATTATAAATTCTTAAAGAATATCTCTAGCAATAGTTTTCTTCAAGAATTATACTTATAATGATATATTAAAATTATTATATTATTTTAATAAAGTTTTATTATTCAATACTTCTTGTATGAAATTACTGCTTACTATTATAATCACTAGGAGTGTATAAAAAGTAAAGGAAATAATTGATTAATCAATTATTTAATTGTGGCTATAATAATTTTATTACTATATTTCATAAGAAAAGTCATAGTACTGTTGATTAATAGTGATATTATCAACAGTTTCATAGACAAATATTACAATATTCCCAAAGAAGAGATGAAGTGAAGATACAGAATCATCCTCTCCAACATCTTGAATCTCTTTGAAGACTTCATCTCTAGAAGATAGTAATTACTGATGGGAATTAAGAGGAGGAATATGCACAGAAGAAGGAAATGATGGTGTTTTATAATCACCAACATGAGCTGCACACTATTTGGAAGAAGAAAGGTCATTACTGCAATATTTAGAAGGATCATGATAGTCCTTATGATCAGCATTAAAGGTAATCGGCCCTTCCCTCCATTTCATAGATGGACTAAAATGATTGAGAAAGTCAAAGCCCACTATGAGGTCTTCTCCCTTGGAAGTATCAATGACTAAAAAGTCCCATTCAAAGCTTGGGAAGGAAGGGAGCTCAAGCATATATTTGGTATGGTGAGTCACAAATAAGGAAGGGGACTCAGAAGAGTCCAAAATTATAAGAGGAATCTTCTCTGGGAGTTCTGACATGGTCAAAGAATACTTTTGAACAAACTGCCTTGCAATTACTGAGTTGGTAGCACCAGAATCACTGAGAATACTGTAAAACATATCAGAGACAGAAGAAAAGATAAAACATTTATGAGAATTCTTGACACCAGTATTCAGAATGCACAATTGTGCTCTGGATGGAAAACAGTGAAGACCATTGAACCCAACATGATCTTCACTCAGGCTTTTCCCTGGCTGGGAAATTTTCCTGATGGCTGGGTAAGCTGGTTTTGAGGTCTTTTGAAACAGGACTCAAGACTCCGCTTCCTACCACAATAGGAACATAAGCCCTCCTTGATTCTTCTTTCTTTTTCAGAATTCATCAACTTGAAATCTTTATTCAACAAAGAAGAATGGGGCTGGTCCCTCTTCTGAAAATTATTCTTCTTCTTTTGATCTGAATTCGAAGAAATTTTAAAATGAGAAGAATATGACTTTGAGACTTCAGGATTCTTCTCTTGATGATGACTCTTCTCCTTTTGCCTCTCATGGTACCTGGTATCAAGCTCCAGGGTAATATACATTAAGTCTTGGAGTGAGTCAATTCTTGAAGGATGGGAGTCCAATTAATCCAGAATCCTGGATGGAAATCCCTTCCCAAATGAGTGGATGAGAGCCCTTTCACCCCAATCTCCAATTCTTGAAACCAAACTTCTGAAATTGGAAATGATTAGGGAAACATTTCCACACTCTTTCATTCTTAAGAAATCTAACTCTGCTTCAGCTTTTCTAACTTCATTTGGGTCCCCAAACAAATTAAATACTTGAGATTCAAATGTATTTCAAGAATACAGAAGCAAGCTTGGGTCTTGATTGGTGAGATTGAAAAGACAAGGCTCAATTTGTTTTTCAGTGCTGCCAATGATAAATGAAGCTGAATAAACAAATTTCTTTCTTTCTTGAAAGAAATTTGCGGGATCATTATGGAACATCAATTCACAAGACTGAATAAAGCTTCTGACTTTGAAGGGCTGAGTCCCATAAAAGCATTTGGGTGCCTTCATAGATGTATTCTTGAAGGCTGGTGATCTTTATGCTTCAGATGACGAAGCTTCTTGAAGATTGGCCATAATCTGAGTCATTTTCTGCATGATGGCTAATATGAATGGTTTAGACTGATCATACTGGGCTTGTGAGCCTTGAGGTATATTTTACATACCCAAATACGCCACAATTATCTTAAAAATAAATTTTGAATTATGCACAACTCATAAGTCATGCATATATCCAAAATTCATCATTTTCAATTTCAGAAAAGATGAATAACTTTTTATTGAGTAAGTAAATCCATAGATTTAAGACCAGATTCGGATTCTACACAAAAATTCACCTATGGTAGCTCCATAGAGTGAATAAGCTCAATTTAAGTATTTGAGGTGGTAAAATGGAAAATACTTCAATACCACATCATTAATACCACATAAAAGATCCATGAAAATTTTTGTTTTTCTTTATTTTTAGCCAAAATAATGGGAAAGTGAGAAATCCCATGTTACATATACACTAAGAATAGTGTTATGCATGTTTTGAGCACTTAATATCATGGTATTCTTACATGGACTTTTGGTACACCCATAGTGGATATCTCACTTGAAGCTTAATTTTCTATTTTTACGTGAAAAATAAGTAAGGGGGACAAAAGACATCAAAGAGAGCCAGGGTACTCAACTTCTGAGGCCTCAGAGGCGTGGATAGCTCCGGACCATGGATCCATGGCTCATCTTGGCCCAATTGGTAAACCAAAACTCTTTGGGAACTTTGTTACCAAGTTACACCTACTGTAATCATAAGAAAATAGCAAATAACCTGCTATTTTGACGTGCCAAGGAGGTAATAAGCTACTTAGACTCCTGTAACCACGTCAATTCTTGATGGCTTTCCATGACTAGACCCTAAAAGAGTAATTAAAACCCTTTTTGGGACATATATTCATTGATTTACCTCATAGCAACCAGCAAAATACTGCTATTTGCAATTCTACGTAGAAATGAGGTAAAAACTTCAAAAATTCATTAAAAATACAATTCTTAATGAATCCTTCTGAAACTTTCAGGACTAATAGAGAACTGTATTATCTATGGTAAAACCAAAAAGAATCATGGTTTTGCTAGTAAAATTAAAAGTTTTACTTACAGTCCATTTTTGACCATTCTACTTGAAACACTGAATCTTCAAAAATTCACAGTAATTACAACCTGTGATGAAATTGGCAATAACATTGATAACTTTGAGAAATCAATGATTATTTTAGAATAAAAGAAGATTTACAGATGTTACTCCTTTTATTCTTAACCATATTGGGGTTGGTAGTCACGTAAAAGCATCAATTAAGTAATTATGATAATCTTACGTGACAACTGATGATGCAATCAATAATCCAAAAAGGTTTATTGTTTTCTCACTCACTGGTTTTTCAGTTTGCTCCATGGCACACCTCTGTGAGCTGTTGTTGACTTAAAAGAGGCCTCCTCTTGCTGTTTTTTCCAAGAATCATCTTATCAATTTATTAAATCATTATTACCAATAAGTAAGTATTAGTTACAGCTATTCTTAAGTGTTTTAAATCTTTCAGAATCAACCAGAAAGACGTGAAATCATAAAATCCAACTATATATTGTTTTAATACTGTTATAAATTCTTTTGATCCCTTAAATCCACAATTCCACGTCAAATTTCTCTACTTTTATCTATCAATAAGTTCTTTGGAGTATTAGTGAGTCATTTATCTTTAATTCTTAAGGTTTTTTTCTAGTAATAGTTTTCTTCAAGAATTATATTTATAATTATTCTTGTAAAAGATAATTATATATTAAAATAATTTTATTATTTTAATAAAATAAGTTTTTATTATTAAATTCTTCTTGTAATTGATTCTTGTAGACAATTACTTCTCACTGTTATAATCACTAGTAGTGTATAACACGTGAAAGAAATAATTTTATAATTATTTAATTGTGGTTATAATAATTTTTTATTATTATATTTCATAAGAACAGACATAGTACTGTTGATTAATAGTAATATTATCATCAGTTTCATAGTCACATCTTACAGGGCTATAGTTGGCCCTCCAGTACCTTGGGATGCCCCCACAGGAGCAGGGACACCTTCAGTACCATCAGACCTGTCGTCCTCCTATTAACCATCTTCACCAGCATCTTATAAAGTGTTTTTTGAAAGTCCTGGAGAACTGCCAACTCCTCCTGAAAAATAAAATGATCTTCTTGGTACCCTTCCTTCCTTCCTGCATGGTTCTGCTCCTTCCAAATTGGGCCCTCAGTTGAGGAACTGCTGTGATGCCATCAAGAGGAGCTCTTGCAGTTGAAATGAGAACAGCTTGAGCTTTGGCCAGAGACCTTGTCTGTCCTGCAGGAGGTGAGTGTTGCATAGGCATGATTTCAGGATGAGAATGAAATAAAATGAATAATAAATCAAAATTTTAAGATGAGAGACTTGAGGAAAATCAACAGAAAGCTTGAAGTCAAATTAAAATCAAAATAAATGTGTTGAAGAAAAATCAATGAATCAAAAATGAAATCTTGAGGTAAATCAATCAATCAAATTTCATAATGAAATCTTCAAGTCAAAAAACCAATATTTCAAATAAATCAAAATCAAAATCTTACAGAAAATAAATCAATTAAATGAATTCTTGAGGGAAATTGATTTATGTCAAAATCTTTATGTGAAAAATCAGAAAAATCAATAATCTTCAGGTCAACCAAGTTTCTTGAAGTCAATGTCAATTTTATGTAAAATGAGTCAATAGAATCAAAATCATTCAAATTCTTTCTTAAATAAAAGTTTTTGAAGAGTAGATCAAATTGAATCCTGATATGAAGAATGTTTCTGAATAATCTTGATGACTAATTTGAAAATCAATCAAAAAAATGGGACCTGAATTATGACTTGAAAATCATTGATGATGGAAATAAAGATTTCAAAACAAAAAAAAATAAAAATGGGTCATCCTTCAATTTTTAATAATGAAGAATGAATGAGAACAAATTGAGAGTTGATTATAAATAATAAAATTCATAAGAATTAAAGATTCATAATTTTGATGAAAGTACTGAATGAAATTATAATGAATGAATGAATATAACAAAAATAAATTATGAACTAATTAATATAATGTCACAGGCAGTCTTGGTGAAGACAAGAGTGGCCTGGCACTCAGGAATCAAGAGATCACTTGGAGGGCTCCAAAATAATAAATAAATGAAATGAGAGTATATTGCTTTAAGGGAAAATGAAAGCAATAAAAGATATGAAAAAATGAGAAGGAAGCCAAAAGCCAAAGATAATAAGAGAAAGTCAAATTCCAAAGAGCCAACCAAATGAATCCTCAATTCACTGTTTGAAACTGCCAGAAAGAACAATAGAATTAGTAAAGGATATGACCACTAATATCCACTGACAGGAAAAGAAAAAGGTGCAAATGACTGACTTAAGATTATTAGTATTTACTTTGATAATGAAAAAGAAAAGAAGGATAAAAATAAATCCAATATATTAATTAACTGGGGGAAAAGTCCCCAGGGAGGAAAAGGTGGCCAGTATATGTGAAAATTTGAAAGGTTGATCCTGGATGGTTGATTAACCAACTGTATTGACTGATTTGGGTAAATAAAGGTCTGGCCATATTGAGAATTGAACTGTGTGACTGAGTTCCCACAGTGGAATATGAATGGGCTCAAAAGGGGCAAGGCCATACAGGTTTCTTGAATACAGCCTGTGTAGACCAATTGAGTTGTCCAAGGAGTACTGAAGTGCTTAGTTCCTTGACAACTGATTGAATGATTGATAACATCTTGAAATTACCCCTTGAATAATCCTGAAATAAAATAACAACCCAACTCCTGCAGGGCCAGGTGGTTGGGGTGCTCAAATGGTCTTCTGGTAGCATCATGGATTGAATGACTGAATGGCTGGAAAGTCTCCCTTCAAAATGGGTGATGAATTTGGGGAATAGAGTTGAAATGACATAATTGGGTGCTGAAAACATCTCCATTGGATTTCTGAGGAAAAATGGTGCATAATTGTGTATCATACCATATATGCACCATGCCTGGATCTTTCAGTATGGGCCCATGAATGAGGGAAACATCTTCCCCTGAATTGAGCGGGAGCCTTGCTGGACCTGATCTGGTGGCCCCTGGTGGTTGCTAGAGGCTATGGGTTGAAAATGGGGTCCATGGTTGATTGTGGCCACCTTGTGGTTCTTGGCCATTTTGGGCCAAAATTGGATCAGGTGGGACTACTTGTGGTTTGGGGGCTAATGGACTTCCCATTTAGCCCCTTTTGACCTCATTGTATTTATTCTAAAAGGGGCCTAAATAATCCCATGGGCTGTAGAGGGCCATTTAGGCCATAGAACCCCTAATCAAAGGGGCTGGGTCAGAGGCCCCTGGATGACAGAATGACCCCCCAGGCCCAAAACAAGGATATTGGCCTGGGGGTTGGTGAGGTGGAGAATTGGCCAAGGATTCCAATGACTGCAGGATATGGCCTGAGGCCATAATTTATGTTTGGGGCCATGAGTGGCCAGTGAAAGTGGATATGGCCCAAAGGCTATCAAACGCAAACAAGGGCCAATTGGCCATAAAAATAATGGTATGGCCAATTGGCCATATACACATGGTTGTGACAGATTTTTAATCAAAGTTTCATATCTCCACCTTACAATAGCTTTATAACTACACTATTTTGAAATTTTATACCTCATTTTTGAATGAAATATCCTCTTTATAACATGCATAAATGACCTAATTCAATTTAATTCAAGGTATGCTAACCTCTGAAATAAAAAAACCGCCTTTTTTTCTACTATAAAAAATTATATTCAAAAATTAATTTAGTTTTAATATATTTAATTTTTATCTCTCTCCCCATATTCATGCTTTGAATTATAAATTTGTGTGTGGGATTAATTAGGAAGTACTTCAAAGAAAAAATTACAAGAAAAGAGTTTTGAATGGCTCTCTTGGGCTTGTAAAGCTTTCCCTTCTTCTGTTCTTGAATCATATATAATTCTCTTCC
This sequence comes from Austropuccinia psidii, assembly GCA_023105745.1. Classification (NCBI taxonomy): domain Eukaryota; kingdom Fungi; phylum Basidiomycota; class Pucciniomycetes; order Pucciniales; family Sphaerophragmiaceae; genus Austropuccinia; species Austropuccinia psidii. The sequence goes on from JALGQZ010000001.1 coordinate 8,458,925, forward strand.
TCATATGGGAAGTTATATCAACTGAGCTTCAAAGTTAATCTCATATTTGATAGTTTCTTGATCATAAAACACTACTCCCCAATCTCTAATCAGACTTTATGTTCCTTAGATCAATTATCATTTGGAACCTTGAAGATAAATAATTTTCAAAGCTTTCAGAAGGCTTATTGAATCCCAAAAATGCATAATACAAAGATATTCAATCCAATATAAAATAATATGAACAAAGAACCCTCCATTATAATGCAAAAGCTACAATTACTCTTCTTTTATTTATAGATCCTTAATAAATATATAAGACAAAGGAATAATAATATCTAATTGTAAAAAACTACATTATTAAAAACAATAATTTACATATTGAAAGATCCCTTTGTGGTGTTATGCATGGGATAACATCTTGATAATAGTTAATATAGCTACTTTGGTAGTATGTCTGAGGTGTGGGTGTGATAGAAAGCTGTCTAATGAGTAATAGTATGTTTATTACAATACTACTAATCGTATAAAAGAAATAAAAGAGTAATCTAGACTAAATAATAAGCTTGAAATTCATGAATTCTTAATTCTTACTAGATAATAATTCACTACATATCAACTAATAAATACATTTTTAACTTTCTTTTAGAATTAGTAGAGCAACTTTAGCTGTGTATATTGTTTTAAAATTACAGTCAGAAAAAAATTTTTGAGGTAATTCAATATGAAAAATAAGTCAAATATTTGTGAGAAATAATTGAGTTTTATTTTGAAGCCCACATAGTTTCTTTGAACTGATTTATTTCTTTCAAAAAAACTTCAAAAATTATGCTTAAGGCTTAAATTCTAAGCTTCAGAGACACCTTACTCAGGAGCTTTAATATTTAAGATCCTAATTAATGGAATCAAAGTGATATTCTTCTCTCTAATTAAGGATCAATTAAATTCTTTTTGCGCTTTTGGATCTCCTGATCTTTGTCAAAAATGGGCCTCAGCTAATAAGGTTCATTAATCAAACAAAATTTCTAGCATAAAATTTAAGATTAGGGGCCATAGAGAAAGAAATCAAGTTATACTTTCTATATGAGGAGAAGAGTAAAAGTTGGAGAGAGGAATTCTACTTATATTCATCCATCTTTTCTATCCAAACAAGTGAAAAATCAAGCAATTTGGAAACCTTCAGAGTCAAAGGGCCGTGATGTAAACTTCATACTTATTCAAAGACCTGAAACCCTTAGCTCCATCTTCTCTGAGGATCGATATCCATCCTTAAAGTCAATTAATACATTTATAATACTAAAATAAGTATTAAAACAGTTATTTTAATAAATTAGAGTCTATACTACGCATCCTTCCTAGACTTATAGCTTACTTAAGCTTTTATTTATTACAAAAGTATTCTTCCTTCAGTATCAATACAATATATTGGTTTCTACACATCTACACACTATGAAAAGTGTAACACAAATATCAATTTATCACTACAATCTCACACTACTCATAATTAATCACCAACTAGACTTAGAGAACGATAATTTGTTACATTATCCTATACTTTGATTCATATTGCTTAACAAAGCTTACATGCACTCCAAATACATGTAATTTGTTGCAAATAAATGGCTCTTCTATTCTCAATCTGTAAGCCCTACAGCTTAAATTTAGAATGTGTCTATGAAAATTTTGATAACATTACTATTAGTCAAGAGTACTGTGACTGTTTTTATTAGATATAAGAAAAAAAATTATTTTAACCAAAAATAATTGATTAATTTATTACTTATTTCTTTTACTTTATATACATTACTAGTGATTATAACAGTAAGCAGTAATTTTCTATTAGAATCAATTAAACAAAGTATTAATAATGAAGCTTCTTACTAAGATAATATAAAACAATTTCCATGTATAATTATCTCTTTCAAGAATAACTATAAAGATGATTATTGAATAAAATTATTACTAGAGAAAAAATTTAATAATTAAGTGAAAACACTCACTCATACTCTAACAATAACTTGAAAATAATTGGTAGAGTGATTTGATGGATTTTTTGTGTATTCAAATTAAAAAAATTGAGCTAAAGAAGTCATACAGCAATATGAAATTTAAACACTATTTCAAATAGTTTATTTCTATGATTTCAAGTCTTTCTTATTTATTTGACAGAATTGAAACACTTAATAAAAGCTTTAACTAATACCTACTTCTTCGTACTAATGGTATGATTTAATTATAATTTAATTTGCAAAATTTGCAATAGGAGGCCTCTTTTAAGTCAAAATCATATCACAGAGGCATTTCATGGAGAAAAATTACAAACAAATGAGTGAAAATCCAGTTATCCGCTTTGGATTATTTTTTACGTCACTTGTTGCCATGTAAGATTATGATAATTACTTAATTAAGTAATTTTATGTGACTACCAACCCATTTATGCTTCAGAAATAAATGATTAACAACTTTCAATCTTCTTTTATTTCAAAATTAAAATTAATTTCTCAAATTTTCCAATCTTATTGTAAATTTAATCACAGATTTTATTTTCTGTGAGTTTTTAAGATTCAGCATTTCACATGGAATCATCAAAAGTGGACTTTAAGTAAAACTTTTAATTTGAATTGGGAATTAATATTCATTTTTGGCCTTTATATTTATTATCTCTTTTTACATTTGTCTTGAAAGGTTCAGAAAGATTCAATAAGGATTGTGCTTTTCGTGAATTTTTGAAGTTTTTACTTTATTTCTATGTAGAAAAGCAAATAGCACAATAATAGCTGGTTGCCATGAAGTAAATGCATTAATATTAGTACCAAAAGGGTTTTAATTACTCTTTTAAGGCTCATCCATGGAGAATCATTAATAATTGAAATGGTTACAGGAGTCAGAGCTGCTTATTACCTTCTTTTCATTTCAAAATAGCAACTTATTTGCTATTTTCTTATAATTTCATGGGACTTGAATTTGGTAACCAAATTCACAAAAGGTTCTAATAGACTGATCTGACCATGAACAGTCATAAATACAAGTATTGGAGCTATTCACACATAAGAGGCCTCAGAAGTGGGGTACCCTCGCTCTCTTTGGTGTCTTTTGTCCCCCTTAGCTATTTTCACATCAAAAATAGTAATTCAGACCTCAAAGCTGATACCCACTATGGGTTTATCAAAGCTTTTTGTAAGAAGAAAGTAATATTAAGCTTCATAAACATGAATAACACTATTATTAGTGTATATGTAACATGGGATTTCTCAAACTCCCATTATTTTGGCATGAAATTGATAAAAATAAAGTTTTTTACAGTTCTTTTATGTGGTATGGTGTGTTGTTGAATTATTCTACATATTAACACCTTATAGAGTTAATTCAGGCTTATTCACTATATGGAGTGACCTTAGGTGAATTTTTGTGTTGAATCCAAATCTGGCCTTAAATCCATGAGTTTACTTACTCACAAAAAAGTCATTCATCTTTTGTAGAATACAAAATGATTAATTTTGAATATATGCACTACTTATGGATTATGCATAGTTCATGATTTTTTTAACATTAATTGTGGCCTATTTGGGTATGTAAGATATACCTAACTCAAGGCTTAAGTTAAACATTTACATAAACCTTGTGTGATTTTAACAGGATCAAATAATAATTAGTCTCACAAAAAATAATTTTAAAGCAAACCATCATATATGATTCTGATTAAATAGGAAGCTTAAGTCAAGAGAAAGGAACTCTCAAGTATTGCTTTCTTATCAGTCAATAAATTAGACTTGGAGCTTAAGATTTCATTTATAAATATTCCAAAGGAAACAGCAAATACACCTGGAACCAGTTCCATCTGACATTTTGAATTTCAAAAGTCTTGTTCATAGATATTTGTGCCAAATTTACAGATTACAATCAATTTTGGAAATAGTGAAAGGTATATATCAAGATATATTTTCTACAATAAGGCTTTTATCTTATACTTTCTTGAGCTTAGATCTTTCTAAAGCAATTTGAGCTCTCAACATACCAAAAATATCTCCAAATCTCTCTATCATTTGGCCATGGTAGTATAGCTAATGCTACTGATGGCTACTTGCATCTTGGAAAAAGTACGAAAAGAATTTTATGAAAATATAAGATTTATCTTTTGGAAATATAATTTGAGGAACACTGAACCAGACAAGTTGGAAGTTATTCTCTTGAAATATGAAATATATTTACTTCCTGTTTGCTTAGTCAGCTTGAAACTTATGCACTGGTTTTGAAAGAAATTCTCAAATGCATAGTAAGATCATTTACAAGGTAAAACTCACAAAAAAATACTAGTATAACCAATTTTATCAAAGATCCTGAAATTATAGCATATGTTCTTTGACACACCAGCAGTACTAAGCAATCTAATTATCTTGAATATAAGTAAATTTATTTCAGATTTTCTGTAATAAATTAAAAAAAGCATTACATAAAAAGTCAATAGTAAAAATCACAAACATAGGTATTAGCTTTTTGATTGTATATATTTAGTCCATTGACTTTTAATCAAAATCACACCTCATTCACAGGAGAAGGGATGCAAGTTTTCTTTCTGAAAGGAGAGAAAGTTCACAAAAATATATTAGGAAGAGTTTTATTTATCACAGTAAAAGTGGGAAAGTTTTATTAGAGAATATTGTCAATGCTAGTTCAAGGATATAATTAATCTCATATCATATTTCATTTAAATACCTGAATCTCATAACTATATTTTTCATGCTATAAAGGACAATTAAGTCAGTTTTTTTCACTTGAATGTATTTATTTCTTCATTAAGTAACCTCTCCATTATTTTTTGAATATTTTTTAGAGGGGGCCTTTTTTATTAATTAGAAAATTTCATTTTTATAATAATCAACAAGTTAATCATATTTTTTCTTCAAAATGTTAAAGCTCATTTTGACAAAAACAAGCTTTCTCAACTTCCAATAATTCCCATGTTTCTTTTGAAATTTTTTCAATATCAGAAATATTTAACTATTGAACTTCCAAAAATTTTTAAACTTTTTCTTTTTATTTCATGCTGACTTCTTCCAATTTCATATTTTTCATTTTTTAAGCTAAATTTTTTATTATCAAAGGCAGACTCAGGGTCTGGTTCTAATGAGGCAGTATTCTTTTTTTAAATTTCAACTTTCTTAGTTTGTTACTGAAATACTAGAGGTTAATTAAGTTAAATTTATTCTTTTTTGATTTTAAGCCTTCCCTTTCCCACTTTAGGAAGTTCCAAACATTGTTTCAGGAATTTTCCAAATTGAGCACATTCCCTTCATTAGTTTCCTTGTAACGTTCTTTTAAAATTTTGGGCCATTAACATATTCAATACCCTCTTGGACAGTTTTAGGGAAGTTTAGTATATATTTCCAAGAATTTTAGTTTTTCTGTGCTCAAAGCTATCAATTAATTGCAAAAAATGGAAGAAAACATAATTTTGAATACATTTTTACACTATAAAAAGAATAAATCACCAAATTAAGCTTTAGTCAGAACCTTATTAATGAATTCCATTAAAGTTATTGAAATGCTCTAAAATATTTTTTTGTAAAAAATATCTAGAATAATAGCCTGCTTTTTTAGGGTCTTGATCCACATGGAGAAAAGATTTTTCAAGTTATTCTTCTTCTATTGGTAACCAATTATTTGAGTTTTTTCTGACTTTACTGGTAGTTATATATTCATGAGTTGGTACCAAATCATGGGACATTTTCAAAAAAGAATAGTGAAAGAAAAGTTAATCATGGCCAATCAAGAAAGGTCAACAAATTTCTGTAGTGAAACATGAATTTATTATTTGATAAATAATTTTGATCAATGATATTATTGTCAATTAAGGTAAAGAAGATGTTTGTGAGAGATTAAGAAACATTTGTAAGAGGCCCTTGAAGAAAGGGATTACAGGAGTGGTTGTGAATACTCTTATTATATACGCTTAAGAGCTTTCACATATCAGTTAATTTTAACCGTTTTTGTAAGTTTATCTTTAGACTACAACCTTTAAAAGAATAAATAATGGTGTGAAACCACAACTGTTCCAGAATTCAGTCATTTCAAGTACCAAGCTTTGGAATTATAGAAATAATTTCAAAAAAATACATTTCTAAATCTGAGCTTCTTTGATGACATTATTCTTAGTCAATAAGTCTTATATTATTTCGATGATGATGATGAAATATGGTCTCTTATTAAGCACCCTATTCAAAAAGGTATACTCAAGCTTAAAGTTACCACAATATATATCTTGGTTCTCAGTTATTTCTCAATTATTATTTCAATTCAGTTTGTGCATCCCCATACCATTTATTTGAACACCCCTATCATATGCATTACTCACTCTTTTTTGAGCTAATTTAAAATCTCATAGAGAAATTTTAATTTTTAAGGAAATGTATGGTAATAAATTAATTTTAGACAGATTTTCCACAAAAATTATTATTTCTTTTAATGGGACTTTTTCAAGAATACACCATAATATGAAAGAAGCAGCTTGGTAGCTATTTTACAAAATATCAGCTTATTCCAAAGATGGATACCTTTTCTTTGTAAAAACAACATATCCCCAGCTTTCTCAAAGTCTTCTTCAAAGAAATAGCTACAGTCTCTTGAACAGAATATCCATTGGGGTAAAAAATGTCTTAATTAGACACCATAATGTTGAAATATCAAAAAAGCTAATTTTTCCAAATGCCTTGGAAGTCTTTAATGTATTCACTGGACCTGGAAAAACTTTCCCCAGGATTTCCAGGGAAGTTTGGGGAAAATAAAATAAAAAATACTTTTTTCAGAAGAAGTGGTATCCTAGATCTGAGAATATGACACACATATTTTGGAGCTTCTTAAAATTTTAATTATATAAAAGCTCTCCACCAGGGAAGATTATCTTATTTTTTGGAAATTTATTGAAGCAAAAATAGCTTAGTATTTAAATAGAAATTAGTATAAACATGGCTATTATTTACTAGATGGGATCTATCCTGAATGGAATTTGTTAATAAATAGCTTGCCTAATTCATAGGAAAATTCTGGGAAGCTACTTTTATCAAGGTAGGAAATTTCTTTCAAAGGTAGCAAAACAAACCTTTGAGGTATTTCTAGAGAGATGGAAAATATTAACAAAGAGCTTCTGTTTTATGAATCCAAAAACATCAGATAAATAATGTATTTCTGCATTTTTTTTCAAAACATCCTAATTGAGCATAAGAAAAGTTATTTTATCCTTCTTATGAAGAATATATCAAGCTCTTCATAAGTCATACTACCTTTTATGATCCATATTTATCTTACACAGTGAAGACCTTGATTCAGAGCAATATGCAACTATGCAACATTAATTTAAACAAGAAGCTAACACAAGACTTAAAAATACATAATTGACTTCAGGATGGGGCTTATTGCAATTGAAAGTAGGTAATCTCATTGAATTATTTCTTAATTAATTTTTATGGAATTATTGAAAATAGAATTATTCATCAATTTATATATCTTTTGAATCTCTTTGTATGTGATTTCATCTTTTTTAAAATCTAGAATCTAGATATCTTCTGCCAATGTCTTGCCACATTTAATTTCTTTTAATTACTCATTAGGCCTTACCCAATTCTGAGGTTTTTCAAGATTTTTCTTGGAAATGTTAGATTACTGGGACTCTATCCTCAATCCCTTTTAATTTGTATTGTTCTTTTGTAAAAGGAATTCAGTTTTTTGTTCCAAAATTGTGCCCCTAAAATTGTGTTTGAGTATCAACATCTGATAAACTGGGAGTTTTTTTATGGTTTAGTTTTGAGTTTTGAATTGGTCCATGTTATTTGTAATAATAGCTTTCTATGCCAATTTTTGGTAAATATGAATGAGATAATGCTTGGATTTTTCACCCATTTTGTTGGTGTGAGCCTTAGAGGTATTTTCATATACCCAAAAGACCACAAATAATAAAATAAGATATAAATATAAATAAAATAAATTTTTTTATATTATCAAAATAAAAATAAAGTATAAATATAAATTCATATTTCAAAAAAAAATTGAATTATAATTAAAAATAAAATTACATTGAATTTTAAATTTTTGAAAACACATTTTTAATTAAAAAAATTAAGTAAAAATGAATTTTCAACAAAAATACCAAAATTAAAATATTTTTGGAAAATATTCAAATAAGAATCATTATAGCATTTTATCCTACAAATAAACATATGAAAATTATTTCACCATTTGACTGCTAATGAAAAATAAGGTGGGGTCACCTCTGGGTAAAATTTCTGTAACTCAACTCTAAATAAGCTTAAATTAAGTTTCTAGTATTTTGAGTACAAAGGTTGAAAATCCTCAAAACCTTAATTTAATTCACATCACATGTGGTGTTAACCATCAATTTTTGTGTTAAAATTGAGGTGTTGTGTGTAGCTTAGAAGCTATGACAAATTGAAGTGTTTTCAATTGAAATGTCAAAATGTGCACGTGTATTACATAAGTGAACTTTAATTTACATATGAGGTGTCAATTATTACAGTAAGTGAATTGTAAAACTCAATTTAATTACATATGTAAACTACAAGTATAATACATGATGAGGAATTAAAGGGAAAATAAATTAGAAAGATTAATTTGGGGGGGGAAGGAACTCTAGCTCTAAGGGGGAGCCAGACCCCCAAATTCCTTTCTGACAGGGGTGATATGTCAAACTCAACGCAAAAGTTCATCACTTTTGGCCTTGAATTGAATCACAGGGTCTGTGTCTAAATTGACAATGAGGTTTTGATACCAACCAGGGCAGCTTTAACTGTTGCCAAGAGGGTAAAACTACTCTTAAGATATAACAAACATTTTAAAAACAGTTTTAACTGGTTTTGATGTCTCTTAAACACATTCTTACATGTTTTGAAGGCTTAAAGCCAGGTATTACTATAGTAATGGCTGATTTAAGGGTCTAAAATAGCTAAAACCAGCCCTTTTTTGGTCTAAACCAGGGTTCAATGATGCCATAACTGGCTTTTCTGTTGTCAGAGTGTTTTCCACGACTGACAAGAGTAAATTTACTTTTGGGGTAATAGTATTGATGGCTATAAAAGAATTTCTTCTTTACCCAACTTTTCTCTTCATGTTAGAATCTTTTCCTTTTATAATTAGTTTAAACACTGTTAAAAAATCAATAAAAGATTCCAACCACCTTTTTATACAAAGCATAGCTATTTGAAAAATTCAATTTTCACTATTCAAAAGATTCGTCTTTGAATTCAAATTTTTGGCCCACAAAATGAAAACCCAAAAATTCAAATAAAAAATTATGAAAAAAGGATCTATTTGAATTTTTCAACCTCCAAATTGAATTTCAAAACAAAAATATTGAATTTTTGTTGAAAAAATGATTAATGAATATAATTCGTTAATTAAAAGAAGTGAAATATTTATGGCATCAGCCACAGAATAACCATTCCATAAATGGTATTCAAAAAATATTTATGGCATCAACAATGGCACTTATCCTATTGCTGGCATAAATCATTCCATTTATGCAATTTATGGAACCAACAATGCCATAAATTGGGCTTTTACCAACTGTTGTATTCTTTTGCTTAACTTCAACTAGAAGACAAACCTTCTTTTTGTTACTAAATAATTGCATAATTCTGGCAATTTATGGCAAATCCACATAAGGGATTAAATGTTTTTGCCAAATTACTTACATGGGTTGACCAATAACCCAGATTAATATGAGTATTTAAAAATGATTTTAATTAATTCAAATGAATTTCAATAAATTGAAGGTAATTGAAATCAATTGAAGACAATAAAACTGAATAACCAGGCTTGAAATAATGGTTTTTATGCGAAATCAAATGCGTAATGTGAAAGAGGTACAATTATTTGTACAGTGGGTGGTAACCTGTGTTATATTGCATAATCTATTAGCACAAGTAAGTGACCAATGGAGTGATTTATATGAGGATAATGACCCCCCCCCGAGCTCCAAAATCTCACACAACAAGATGATTAAAATGGCCGTTTGAATATGCATGAAATAGTCAAGCCCTACACTTTAGATTGGTCAGGAATAAATGAATAGATGAATTACAAGTGCTGACAATTTTTTAAGATTAATAAAACATGTTTATTTTCAAAGAGAATTATCTGAAGACTAATATTTTTAATACATTTTCAATCCATATCTATGGAATGGTAAATGTTAAGACTGGAATCAAATCATAATTATCAACTGTGTAAATATATATAATCTAAAATATTTACAATTATTTATTTTTACATAATCTTTTGTTATCCTGTTCATTCTGCATGATTTGACCGTTGACTTTTGTTTCAATTTCTTCAGAGCTGAGTTGTTTGAATTTTTGTCCTGTGAGAAATAATTTCTTGTTTATTTGAAAAGAACAACCAAAGTGTGTGATGGATTGGTGTTCAAGCAATTCTTTTGCTGGCTTGGTTGTTTGATGAAGAAGTTCAGACGTTTTCCAGAGTATTTCAACAATGCCTTCTTTTTTGGAAAAATCAAAAATGAATTTGTGGTTGGGAAATGATAATCCATGCCCAGAGGGTGTGAAATCTGTAGGAATTGGAATGAAATTGTTTTTATTGATAAAAGAGAATATACCATATGTCCATGAATTGATGTCCTTATTATCAGTATGTGGTTTATTGTGGAAGCCATTGAAAGTAACTATAACATTTGAATAAGTTTTGAAATTTGGTGATTTGTTGGAATGCCATTCAAGTTGGCTGAAGTTTGGCAAATTGGCTGCATTCATGATTTCTTGATTGTCTTTAAGTGCATTTTGTGAAAAACCATGAATTTGGGAGTGAATGAATTCATCAAATTCTTGAAGTGTTGACCATTTCTCATTATCTTCATCAATTGTTTTTTTAGTCAAGCCTGCTTTCCTTGCATAAACCCCGGCAGATTTACCAGAATCCAAACCCTGACGAAATCCTATTCCTTTCATAATGCCATCAAGCATATCAGAGTTAGTGGTGATATTGTGACGGTTGTTTTCAAGCTTATTTAATGTTATAATCAATTTTTGAAGTTTATGGAAGACTGGTGTTGGACTGCTGAATGGGTGGATTTGATACATGAAAATTGGTAAATAAGGCTTGTTATGTCTATTGATAAGTACATAGGGTCTGGGAAGCAGGTTGTGTGGAGGAAGCTTTAACCAGGACGCATTCTCATTTTTCTTTTTGTCTAGTGTAATTATGGAGAAATTGGTATTATAAAGGCCAAGCTGGCCTGCTGTTTGGTTCATATAAGAAAGAATTCTTCTTCGTTGTCTGGTATTGGGGTGATTATGATTAAGAGAATTCTCTTCTGTTAAATCATTCTTATTGTTAGGTTGAGTCCCAACAGGCTTCACATCATTATTAATTAAAGAGATGTTGGGCACATTCATCTCATTGACAATCATCTGGTCATTTGGTTGAGTCCCAACAGTCGAATGATCAGATAATTGATGAGGAAAGGCTAAAGAAGGGGAGGGTTTATTGTTGGATGGTGACATAATGATTTCAGACTAAATATATGCTAAATATGAAATATTCCTCCTCTAAATTAAAGAAAAAAAAAGTGTATAAAACAAAATTATTAATCAGTTTTTCATACAAAAGCACATGGCAAAAAGGGGGAATGGTCAATGGTGGAGATGTTGGAGGAGGAGGTGGTGGTGAAGAGGGTAGAGGTGGATTGAAGGATTGGGGGTGGAGATGGTGGATCAAAGGTGAAGGTGATAGAGTTGGAGGTTTGATGGATTGGTGGTGGTGGATAAATGGAGGAGGTGTTGGTGGTGGGGATGGAGGATTTGGAGGTGGTGGAGGTGGTGGATTGGTGCAGGAGGTGTTGGATTGGTGCAGGAGGTGCTGGATTGGTGCAGGAGGTGGTGGATGTGTTGGATGTGTTGGATCGGTGGTGTTGGTGGGACAGTTAGAATTAGGTATTTATGTAATGATCGATTACATAAAAAAAAAAGGATGTACAGTACTTACCGTCTTACGGTAAGTACTGAAAAATAGCCCAATATTATGCAACAGAACAATCACCAAAGGGCCCCAACCAATCCGGCGCTGGTGGTGGTGGTAGTCGGCCCGGTCAACGGTGGGGGTGGTGGTGGTGGTGGTAGTTGGCCCGGGCGACGGTGGGGGTGGTGGTAGTTGGCCCGGGCGACGGTGGGGGTGGTGGTAGTTGGCCCGGGCGACGGTGGGGGTGGTGGTAGTTGGCCCGGTCAACGGTGGAATTGAAGTTTCTAAATTATTTAAACGATCTTCAATATTTGAAAAATTTGAATTTAAATTTGATTGAGAATTTAAATTTAAATGATTGATAAGATTTTGACAATTAAGATGAGAATGAGGATGATGAGATTTAAATTCAATTGAAGGATTTGAACTGTTTAAAATAAAAAAATTAATTTTAAAGATTTAGATTATTTTAAAAATTTGGATTTTAATCTTTGCCAACGAAATATGATATTAGATAATTGAGATTGAGTTGAAACTTGTAAGAAGACATGATAACCTGATTTAGCTAAATTTAAAGCTAATTGAATCAATAAAGAATTTAAATCTGTATTAGAATTATTAGTAATTAAAATTCCAATAGATTCTGATTTTATCAAATTAATTATAATTAATTATAAGTAATAATAATTATTTATTATTAATTTGATATAATTTTCATGAAAATTATTTATAATTAATTAAAGTAAATTATAATTAGAATTAATTATAATTAAAAGTAATTATAATTAAATATAATTAACTATAATTATTTATTAATTAATTATTAATTATAATTATTTATAATTAATTTTGAATAATTTTCATTAATTATAATTAATATTACATGTAGAACATTAATTATAATCAAAATTAAAATTAATTTAAAAGAAATTATAATTCTAATTAATTATAATTAATTAAAATTAACTATAATTAATTATTAATTAATTATTAATTAAAATTAATTATAATTAATTAAAACGAATAATAATTATTATTAATTATAATGAATTATAATGAATTTTAATTAATATTATTTAATTATCATTAAATGTCATTGATTATAATTGATTTTAATTATAATTAATTTAATGAAAATTAATTATAACTAAGTTTAATTAATTATCATTAATTTATAATGAAAATTAATTCAAATTAATTATAATTCATGAGATTTAATGATAATTAATTAAAATTAATTATAATTATTTTAATGATGATTAATTAAAATTAATTATAATTAATGATAATTAATTAAGATTAATTAAAATTAATGATAATTAATGATAATTAATAAATTAATTATAATTAATTATAATTAATAATAATTAATTAAAATGAATTATAATTAATGATAATTAATTAAGATTAATCAAAATTAATGATAATTAATTAAAATTAATTAAAATTAATTAAAATTAATTAAAATTAATTATAATTAATAATAATTGAATAAAATTAATTATTATTAATTATATAATTAATGAAAATTAAACGAGATTAATTATAAAATGAAAATTAATGATACTTAATGAAAATATAATTCATTTTAATTAATTATCATTAAATGTCATTAGTTATAATTAATTTTAATTCATTATCAGTAATTTTAATTAATTTTCATTAATTTTCATTAATTATATTATAATTAATTCTCATTTTATAATTCATTTTATTTGATTTTTATTAATTATATTTTAATTATAATTAATTTTAATTAACTATTATTAATTATAATTAATTTTAATTAATTATTATTATATTATCATTAAATCAATTTTCATCAATTATCATTAATTGCCATTATTTATAGTTAATTTTAATTAATTTTCATTATTTTTCATTAATTATAAATAATAATTAAAATATAATTAATGAGAATTAATGAAAATTAATCATAATTAATGACCATTAATGATAATGAATTGAAATTAATTATAATGAATGACAATTAATGACATTCATTATTTTTATGATCTTTTATTTGATTTTTATTCATTTGTTTTGTATTTTTGCTTTATTTATATAAATTAATAAGTAATCAAACAATAAATAATAAATAATGAGTGAATCATTATGAAATTAATCAAGTCTGATAGCGATTTGTTAAATTTCATGCAAATGTATGCATAATGAATATTTTTCCACATTAAATACATCCTAACCCTAATTATTTTATATGGCTTGGGCATGTTAAATTTGTTTTTGATCCACTCTCTTCAAATTAATATTGATTTTACCTAATACATCTTTATCTAATTCTTAATATGAGTCAAATAAGCTCCCCAATAAATCCCAATGAATCAGCCAGTCAAATTTCACGGTCTTGCACAAAAAATCACTCTTCAAACTCCAAAGTAAACCAAAGTCAGATCGCACAATGTTATTTTTCCCAAGCAAAGAATGGATACCAGTTATGCCTAGTCAATCAATGCTCAAAGAAAATTAAGCGACATGAAGGAACCAAGCAAAACCTGGTATTTCATTTGAAAGCATTTCATAAGGAACTATGGGCTGAAGCAATTGCCAAAAAGAACACTGAAGGACAAAGTAACTTATCAAACTCACATGGAAGCAGCATAATAAAAAGTATGAATGTCCACTTACAGAATAATTTAACTGATAATCTTGTCAGCTTCATAATTCAAGATCAACAATCATATGCATTAGTTAAATCAAAATCATTTCAAAAGCTTATTCACACCCTCAACAAGGACATCAACTTAATTTCTGAAACCACAATTTCCAAACGGATCAAGAAAAAGTTTCTGAATGATAAAGAACATATATTTGCCTTTATCAATTCACAAGCACCACGGTTCTCATTTTCTACTGACATTTGGTCTGGTCCAGGTGGAATGTCGTATATTACTCTCACAGCTCATTACATATCATCTTATTGGAAACTATTCACTGCAACCGTTGGATTTTCCAAGTTCACAGAAGCTCATACTGGTAAAAACATATACACCAAAATTGTGGATATGCTTAATGATTTCTTTATTGAACACTCTCAAAAGCCAAGGGGATCAAAGCGTGATGCAATTGAAATAGATACCTCAAGTGATTCATCTTCAGAAACTGAAAGCAATTTGTCCAATTTGTCAAATGATTTTGATAGTTTGGATATCTCATCCATTGGTAATCAAATCATGGCCATAACATTGGATAATGCTTCCTCAAATACAACATTTATGGACCTTGCTGTTAAAAATAATTTGCTGAAAGGTTTTGACTCACACATTCAATGTTTTGCACATATTCTTAATTTAGCTGCAAAGGATTCTTTAAAGGAGCTTGATGGATCAATTGATAAGGTTAAGAAGGTGGTTCACTTAATACGTCAATCAAACACCTCATGGGAACACTTCAAAAGCATTTGTGAAAAAAATAAAGAGCCACCAAACCGGCCAATGGCTGACAATTCAATCAGATGGAACTCAACATATTCAATGCTTTGTTCAGCATTAAAGCAGAAGAGCTCTTTTGATGATTTTATTTATGAGTACAATAAGTCTCAAACATCAAAGAAAAAAACAAATCACTTTAAAAGTTCAAGCCAAAAAACATTTAGCAGCAAGAAACAGAAAACGATTTCCCAGGCAATAGAAAAAGCAGACATTCATCATGATATACGCCTTGTACGTCTGCCTAGTTGATTATTTTTCTGAATAATAAATCCCACTTCATTCCTTTCTAACTATTCAGGATGTAATTTTGGAAGAGGACTGGACATTTTTTCAACAAATATCAGAATTTCTAAAGGTCTTTGCCACTGCAACCAATGAAGTTCAAGGTGATTCTTATCCCTCACTTGGGTTAGTAATGCCTTGGTACCAACTACTCCTTGAAACATGTCAAAAAACAAAAAATGAAGTCTCAAAGGAATCCCAACTTTATGATGCAACTGATCAAGCATATTCAAAGCTTGAAAGTTATTACAATCTTAGATCAAATTCCTGTGTTATGTGCTGGATTCTTGACCCACAATTCAAGCTTACATGGTTTACTCAGCATGATTTGTTGCAAGAAGATGAAAGAAACAGTGATACCAATCCAATAAGATATAAGGACAAAGCACTCAAACATCTCAAAGAAGTATATGCTGAATATTCTTCTGAATACACAATCAACTTTCCACAAGAACCTCAGGATTCTGAAACAGTTCCGACTAATCTGAAGCAATTGCATCCTTTTGAAGAAAGAATGTCCCAACAAAAAAATAAAACTAATGAAATTCTTGAATATTTACAAACTGATTCACCACATTATTCAATATGTATTCTTGAATGGTGGAAGAGCCACGAAAATAGGTTTCCGATATTATCCAAAATTGCAAGAGACTACCTTGGAATACCTGCAACCTCAGCACCTAGTGAGCGTGTATTTTCAGAAGCTGGAAACTTGATTACTAACAAACGCACATCACTTTCCTGTGATTCTGTGGAGGCAAATATGTGTTTACGTTCTTGGTTAAATAATGGAATTTATGAAAGTATGTATGCTTGGTATGATAATCTTCAATAATTCCATTTATTATTTTTACTCGTTAACTGAATTTCTCTTGAAATCAAAAAATTTAATAAATCCCAGAATTATGCAAATTAAAATATTTTTTCTTATTATTATAGTGATTTTAGATTCAATCTATTAATCAGAACATTATTATTTAGCGATTGCTCTAATTAAAATTCAAGTGATATAAGTGTTTTCTGACTAAAAATCATAATTCTATTTTTGAAATAAATAATACTTCCTGTTTGAATTCTATTTTTGAAATAAAAAATCCTTTCTGTTTGAATTATATTTTTGAAATAAATGATCCTTTCTGTTTGAATTCTATTTTTGAAATAAATAATCATCCTTATTTTCAAAAAATCCATTCAATCTTAAGAATCAAAAACAAGAAGCCTATTTTTTTTGAAACTTCTTGGGTTGAATGATTGTTAAAATGCCATAAATCACATGAATTTCATGAAAAATGCCATAAAAATGGTATGAATAGCATCAGCAATTCCATAAGTAACATGAATAACCTCAACAATTTCATAAGTAATATTAATGGTATCATCAATAATATAAATGAAATTAATGGAATAAAAAATGCATACATAAAATTAATGGCTTGAAGGGAATTAAAAATACTATAAATTGTGTTATGGAATAAGAATTCCATTTATTTCATAAACAAGGAGCCCATAGTGTTTTTTTATGTGTATTTAATAATTTATGGCAAAAAAACTTAAGGGCCAATGGGTTTTTATGGTTTTACCAAAGGCCCAAAAGGGTTAATTATATATAAATGAAGGTGTCCATGAAAATTCAAAATTCACTTCTGAATATTCAAATATTCAAACATTCGATTTTGAATATTCAAAGGTAGGTGAAATTCGATTCTGAATATTTGGTCATCACAGAAATTTGATATTGAATATTTGATGACCCTTAAAATTCGACGAATTTTCGAAAAGCTATGCATTGTTTTTATAATCATTTTAAACATTTTAACAACTTGAAAAAAATCATTACAATCACTGTTTGTAACTCTTATAATCATTTTTACCCCTGAACCACCCCATAAGTGAATTCAAGCATCTTTCATCACTGCAAACTTTGTCACTTTTTTTCCAAATTCACTCTGGTCACTTTTGGGCATTTTTTCTCTTTAATAATCTTTTTAAAGACTTTTTTCTTTAAGTAATCTCTTGCAGTTCTTTGCTCAATTAGTTCCAATTGAAAATTCTGTTGAAGAAATTACTTTTTTAGCCTTGAATATCTCTTGTAGAGTATTTTTGGACAAATTTTTATTGTTGGTAAAACAATAAATATTTATATTATTATTGTTTTATACTTATAAAGTTAAAAACAATAAATTTGGCATGTTTTCTCTTAAAAGTACTATTTCATACTATTTTTAATCATATTTTTACCTTATACAAATTTTCAGCACAGGAAAAGTACTTGATTTTCAATCAAAGTTTCATATCCACACCTTACAGTTGGACTTGTGTAAATCTTTAGCTGTATTGATGCAATTAACAGGTTATTACAAGCCACTTTATGGGCTCATAAAATACAATTTAAAATAGCTTATGAATCAAAGGTGGGTGTATTCTTCAAGGAAGACTATCAGAGTAAAAAAATTCAAAACACATTTTCTTGAAATAAAATATAAAATTACTTTAACAAGTCAAACTTTTATCTGTATCACAGTGATGTACTTTGCATAAATTATTGGATTTTTCTGCCACATTTGAATAGAAATTCTTTCCAGTTTGATTATTATATTCCTCTTTTTATTCAATAAAATGAAATAATTATTCTTATAGTTTTTCTTCACCAATTGATAGCCAATTAGAAAATTTTATATTAGTTTTAGCGTATTTTCTTAATTTTAAACCAAAGAAGGAGGAGAAGGAGCTGCTGAATATGTAGAAAGCACATTTCCAGATATCATATTTTAGGAAGAACTTTATATGCAAAAATTCAAAGAATAAAATTTAAGAAAACAAGGAAGAACAGCAGTACCAAATGACTTTCAAAAATCTTTACCCCAATGTAAATTTATGTGCGGGGGATGGAGCTTTATATAATCAAATTGCTTCTGAGTTGATGCAGAATACAACTCATATACAACTGAATTTCCCTCAAAACCCTTATTTGGAAGGGATTTATAGATACAATTTCAAATTCTCACATCAATTACTCTATCATATTTTTCAGGAGCTCAAGGACTCACATCAATAGAGAAGCCTATGTAGTACACTTTTTCACATTTTAAATTAAATAATCCCAATATTTGAAATCAATTATTCATATCTCATACAAGAAAAATCAATATTAATAAGGTAATCCTTGGTTGGTTAATAACCAAAAAAATACTTCAAAATTAGTGCCAAATTAAGACTTCAAATCTTATTTTAGTCCACACCTCTAACATTTTATGTCTTATATAATTTCTACATAATCTATATTAATCTATTGGAATAATAATTGTGACTCTGATTATAATAATGAGCCATTCTTATTATATTGAAGCATATTGGAAAAATTCATATAGATATAAAGGTACTTACAAATTAAACTCGAAAGATTGTCTTTGGTTTGATTACTAATACTCATATTTATGTGTTGGATAGTGAAGTGGAGTGACACTGGGGGATATATCCTGTAGTCCATTCTCCTGCCTAATTATAAATTTTATGTTTTTACATGCTTCTTTTACTTTTATTTTTCCCTTAAAGGTGAATTTTTAAACTTCATTCAGCTGAACTATCATGGTATACCACAGTATGATTGGGCTATAGAAGCTTTACTAATTATTTATCCAAGCTAATTTTCAATCAGGGATTTAAAGGTTATTCAATTTTTATAATTTTATTTACAGGAAAAAAAATGAATAAAACTCATTTTTATATACAGTTTCTTGAATAATATTTCATTCAAATTTTGTTTGAGTAAAATTGTATTTTCCAAATTTTCTCAATCTTTATCTATTTATTTATTTATAGTCTTATTTTGATACTCTATATTTCTCTTTATTTGTTTATTTTTCATTTACTTAAATTATATCTAAGGCTGACAATATTGGTAAAATTATTTATTTTCTTATAGTTTTATAAGTGTTATACTATGAGGCTATTGACAATATTAATCCAGATTAGAAATAGTTTAAAGATATACTAATAATAAGAATTAATACTTTGATAAGAAAAAATCAAAATATAATTACAACAAAGAAAATGTTTTTTGAATGCTTCAATTTTATAATAAGATTATTTTGATGATAAAACATTGATGATCATAGGGTTATGCTACTAAAATTTTCCATTGAGAATGTATGGAAAAAAACTTCAATTACTAATTTTTTGATAATAAAACTATTTCATCTATGATAGACTGTGCTACTTAGCTTTGTGACTGAAAAAAACTAGAATGATAAAAAAAATTGGAATAAAGAGGCCTTTTACACAATTTTAAATTTAAATAGAGCCTATATGGTCCTGCTAGTAAGGAACTGTTTCTAACTGAAAAACATGATGCACTGTATCCAGTGACTTGGTAGAAAACTATGGGTAACAGATCTGAAAAGGCTGAAGAAAGGTCTCTATTTATAGGTTTGTGGGGCTTCAAAGGAGCTTTGAAAAGAGGGAGCTATACTTTCTTTAGCCATCCAAGTTATGTTTTCATTCACATGAATGTTGAAAATGGCTGGTGGTGTGTATATTGCAAGGCCTGTCTCAACTTATCTGATACACCATAGTACTGAGTCTACTGACATGAAGATTAATTAAATCAGACCCGCCTGTTATTTGGATTTTTTTTGCAAGCACTAAGCTAGTTTAGAGTTTGAGCAAAAGCTCATTTGCAAAAGACTCCTAATTTGATATTACCTTGTCAAAAATTGAGCAATAATTGCTCAAGATTTGATGAATTCATTTTTGTAATCGTTATCAAGACTCACATAGGGCTATCAAATATGCAACCTGTAAAGCAAAAAAAGAAACTTCTTTTCAAGATGATCCTCAGGAAATCAAGCAATATGATAAGAGGTTGCATTGGAGGACCGACATCAACTCAAATCACAGCGCAAGGCTAAAGATAAATTGATCACATGGTTTGAGTCTAATAATTGATTAGCGCAATAGTTTGTTTCAGCTCGTTAATTCTACAATGATATGCTTTGAGATTTTTGAAAGACATTTTCACTAATCCAATCATTTAAAGGGCTTAATTTCTTATCCATAGTATTCAATCTGGTTTAGTCATCAAAGAAGTTTCCCCAGCTTGCCCTACAGGGGTATCGATCGCACACTGGATTTAATTTTCCAATAATTGTTCAAATTCACTTTTGTCATTCCCATTCTTCTGGATCATTTCCTTTAGAATGTCGATTCCACCAATTAGCTCGCCATTAACGATGATTTGAGGAAATGTTGGCCAAGAGTTGAGCTTCTTCATGCCTGAATACATAGGAAAATAAGCGTTTATTACTTGATGCGATGATTTTATATGGGGCGGTACTTCACCTTGCCTGATGTTATCGTCAGTCAAAATGTCAAAAGATGTAAATTCGACATTTAGGTCTTGAAGAATCTTAACTGCCTGCTGTGAAAACCCGCAGCGGGGCGTTGTGGGATCACCCTTAACAAATTTTGCAAAGGTCTCAGCAAATGATTTTTAGAAAGATTGTACAAAAGCAGAACGCAAAAGAAATGATGGTCTTACTTTCATGAATAGCACCACCTTAGATTGTTGCATCAAAACCTTGCATCGGGCAAAAATTTCCTCTTCTGCTTCCTGGGCATCGGGGGTCTGAGTGGCACTAAAATAAAGCCATGGGATGGGCGCCGAATGAGGTTTCCATTCAAAGTAGGAGTAGTCTGAAGTATTTCGAACTCACTTTTTGGGATCCGCAACAGTCGGTGGAGGTTCAGGTTTCTGGTTCGTCTCACTTAGCACTCGGTATTTGCCGTTCGCTAAGCTCTCTTTATCAGTATTCACAAATTTATCCAAAGCTGTTTCAAGTTCCGGCAATTTAGCTCCCAAGATGCGGGATAAAAGCTTATGACCCCTTAGTATGATAAAAGAAGGGACGCAGGGTACTTCGAATGACTCGGCAACTTCAGGTAAGCTTTCAGTGTCGATCTGTAACATAAATGGCCGTCAACCGCTGCATCTTGCAATGACGGAAGCACAAGGAAATTACTTCAAGGAAGAGAGGCTCAGCCCATTTGTTCGGAAGTGACCTAGTACATGAAGCGCACGCTGTTAGAATGGGCCGTACGATAAATAACATAGGCTCCCTCCAGCTTACCTGACGTTAGAGTCTATTGAGCGACAAAGCTCCGCCCATTCGGCTCGGAAGTAGAGCACACTCAGCCGATTCAAATCAGCGCCGAGCAACTCTTGAATTTGGTTGGGTGATTCGAGCTTATGGTAGTTTGTTGCTGGCTTGGCTGAATCTGCGTCGGAAGTCATGCCTTAAACTTGCAATCAATCCAAGGATGGAGTCCTCCGCAATCCGGCGCCGCACAGATCGGAGTTGGCAAATAAGCGCCATCCCCGTGGGGACCCTCAATTTTGTGTTTCGGGGGTCGAAAAGTCACCTCCACTCAAGATAGCTGCCATTGGCTGAAGCAAAGCCTGATCTGCTTGC
Source organism: Austropuccinia psidii (assembly GCA_023105745.1). NCBI lineage: Eukaryota > Fungi > Basidiomycota > Pucciniomycetes > Pucciniales > Sphaerophragmiaceae > Austropuccinia > Austropuccinia psidii. The sequence continues at coordinate 8,481,084 of JALGQZ010000001.1, forward strand.
TAATTTGGCTCAGGGTTGGAAATGCAGTTACAGCTTGAAAACAAGTCAAACAGAATATGTGGGGAAAAATCACTTGAAATAAAACAAAAGAAAACATTTGTGATGACAAATGATTACACAAATTCATAGCCACATTACCACAGCTAAGTGGAATCAATCTCAGTTCTGACAGATGACTGATACAAACTCATAAGCATTTGAACCCACAAATTGTCTGATAAAAGAAAGAAATTTAATTCAAAAAATATATGAGAAGCTTAAGGGCCATACAGATAACTTGTACATACATAACCAATTGATATGAATACTAATCTAATACAGTTGTAAGAGCAATTATCCAAAGTCAAGTTGTGTGAGAGTAGTAACTGTTATGGATCCAATCATTGAGACACATTAAATGAGAAAATTGATGTGATTCTTATAGCTCTAACTAATGAGCTAAAATATTATTTATTATTACAATAACTGCACAATAGCTGAAATAGACCCAATTGGTCTAAAAAAACATATAAGGGGTTCCCTGGACCCATTTTGCATTAAAATAAAACAAAAATACTGTATTGGGCAAAATCCTCCCAGAACCTCCTCACCCATTTTGTAAGGTGTGGACATGAAACTTTGATGGAAAATTAAGTACTTTTCCTGTCCTCAAAATTTGTATAAGGTAAAAATTTGATTAAAAATGATATGAAATAGTATTTTTAAGAGAAAACACACCAAATTTATTGCTTTTAGCTTTATAAGTATAAAACAATAATATTATAAAGATTTATTGTTTTACCAACAATAAGAATTTATCCAAAAATACTCTACAAGAGATATTTAAGGCTACAAAAGAAATTTCTTCAAGAGCAATTTCAATTTGGATTAATTGAGAAAAGAACTGCAAGAAATCAATTAAAGAACAAAGTCTTTTGTAAGATTATTGAAGAGAAAACACACCCAAAAAGTGACCAGAGTGAATTTGGAAACAAAGTGACAAAGCTTACAATGATGAAAGATGCTTTAACTCACTTATGGGGTGGTTCAGGGGTAAAAATGATTATAACAATTTTTCATGTGGTTAAAAGGTTTAAAATGATTAAAAAAAGGTTGTTGGAATATTTTATTGATTGGTTTAACAGTGTTAAAACTAATTATAAAACAAAAAGATTCTAACATGAGAAGAAAAGTGGGGCAAAGAAGATATTCTTTTATAGCCATCAATTTCCTTTCTCCAAAAATAAATTTTACTCTTTTCAGCTGTGAAAACATTCTGAAAATATAAAAGCCAATTATGGCATCATTGAACCCTGGCTTAGACCAAAAAGGGCTGGTTTTAGCCATTTTAGAGCCTTAAATCAGCCATTACTAGAGCCTTCAAAACATGTCAGAATGTGTGTAAGAGACGTAGAAACCAGTTACAACTGTTTTTACTAAGAGTGTTTTAACTTAAGGGTAGTTTTACCCTCTTGGCAACAGTTAAGACTGCGCTGGTTGGTATCAAAACCTCATCATCAATTGAGTCAAAGACCCTGTGACTCAATTCTAGGCCAAAAGTGATGAGCTTTTTCATGGATTCTGACATCTCAAGCCTGTCAGCAAGGATTTTGGGGGTCTAGCTCCACCTTAGATCTAGGGTTCCTTCCCCCCAAATTAATATTTCCAATTTATTTCTCTGATTCATCATCATGTATTATACTTGTAATTTACATATGTAATTCAATTGAGTTTTGAAGTACACTTTTTGTAATAATTGACACCTCATATTTAAATTACAATTAACTTATGTAATACACATGCACATTTTGACATTTCAATTGGAAATACTTCAATTCCTCATAATTTCTAAGCTACACATCATACCTCAATTTTAACACAAAAATTGGTGGTTAACACCTCATATTGTGTAAATTAATCTAAGGCTTTGAGGAATTTCAATTTTTATACAGAAAATAATAAAAACTTAATTTAAGCTTATTTAGAGTTGAGTTACAGAATTTTTACCCAGAGGTGACCCCATCTTATATTTTATGAGGAATCCAATGGTGAAATAATTTTCATATGTTTATTTGTTGGACAAAAAGTTATGATAATTTTTATTTAACTTTTTTCCAAAAATATTTCAATTTTGATATTTTTGTTGAAAATTCATTTTTACTTAATTTTTTCAAGTAAAAATGTGTTTTGACCATTTCAAAATTTTGATGTAATGTAATTTTCAAATTATAATTAAGTATTTATTTTTATATATAAATTTATATTTATATCTCATTTTTATTTATATTTATATTATTTTATTGTTTGTGGTCTTTTGGGTATAGGCAAATACCTCTAAGGCTCACACATTTGTTTTGTACCTTTTTTTACACCCCCCCAAAAAGGACAAAAAACTTGAAAAAACCACATTATTCCCCCTAAAAAAGTTTTTTTTTCAAAAACAGAATTGAAAACCCAATTTTCCAAAGTTTTCCAAACTCAGCTTATTTTTCTCCCAAAGACTGCATTTTCCTCCAAAAGCCCTGCCTCTAAGCCTTTAAAATTCCTTTTTTTACCTTCCCTCATCTATTAATCTCACATTTAAACACCTTCATTTGACTTTTACCCACTTTTTTTTAATTTTCACACCTTTTATCCCCTCTTCTTCATCTTTAAAGAAGTTCCCTCCTCATTCCAAATCCCCAAATTCACTCCTATTTTTTAAATTAATAAAACATTTTCCCTAAATAATGCTTCAACCCTCCACTGAAGGTGACTTTTAAAAACTTAAGCTTCTTTGGCAGCATGTGCATAATGTTTCCAGGGAACAGGGGTATTCTGTGTGTGCCTTGAGGTCCAATGTGGCCCACAACCAAATTGAAATAGGTTTTGACAGTTCTGGGACCCCAAATGCCCTAAAATCTTCCTCAAAAACAGTTTCTTCAAGAAATCTTGACTGTCCATTAAAACTTTATTCAAGAAGATATGCCAAGAGTACCATACGGACCCTTAAAGTAAACAATACGGAACACACCAATTATTCCACTGAAAGTATCATGGCACATGCTGCTTTCAGAAAATTCAATGGGAAAGAAAAATTCCAAATTTATCAGATGTTTGAATCACTGCTCATGCCAAGGCAAATTCAGGCCAAATTATGTAGGAAGAGAGAACCTGATATGTCTGTAATCCTTCAAGAGATCTACAACCAAGTCAAGAAAATCAATAAAGACAAACTTCAAGGAAGGAGGCCCAACAATGCTCTTATTGAGACTCTCAAAGAAGAAGATTTTGTGTGATCCTTTGCAAGGAATACTGAGGGTCACATGACATCATTTTTTTTCACTCACCCCTTTTACATAAAGATCCTTCATTGATTTCCTCATGTGATTCTTATTAATTTACTTATAAGATCAATAAGTACAAAATTCCCTTTCTCATATTGTTGGATTCAACTAAACAGATAAGAACTTTTCTGGGGATTTTTTTTTGATGAAGGATTAAGCTTATCCCTCATATACTGTATAAGAATTCTCCATGAAACTCTTGATAATATTAATATTAATCAAGGGTACTGTGACTGTTCCTAGAGCATCCCCACCAGAATTGCCAAGTAGTAAAAATTGACAGTTTAGCTTGTGCAGGTCCCAAAAACAATCCCCACAAGCATTGATAAACAATAAATTATTTCAAGACTGCTTCTAAAAACATCCCTTGGGTTGTTAAATCTAGAAAACCTCTGACTCCCAAAAGTATCTACATCCATGTGAAGCCTTCCACATCTCTTGATGTTTTATATTTTTATATCTTGCATCTCTCCCATAAATATTTCAAAAAGATGTATCTCAACATAGATCCAACCCTCTTTTCTGGTGATTAGCCATCATCGTTATGTATCTCTGTAAATGAACTTGTTTTATGGACTCAAAATAAAAACTTTGATGAGGATTATTGTAGCAGTTGTGGTTGAGACCACTTTCAATAGCAGTTCAGAATCCATCCAGTTGAGATTTCAAAGATACAAGAGAAATTTATTAAGAAATTATTAAGATTTTAAAATGAAGAACTTTTTAAACTTAAAACATATCTACTCTGCAAAATTCCACAGCACTTTGAGTAGGTATTTCACAGAATGAAGGAGGTATATTGTCTTTTAGCTTTCCAGAATATAGCACTACTGGTGGGAATTATCTTATGAAATATAATAAGTAGATTTATTAAAACAACAAATAGATAATTAGTTTATTAATTATTTCTTTTACTTTCTCTACACTACTGGTGATTTTAACAGTAAGAAGTAACTGTCTACTAGAATCAATTACAAGAGGTATTAATAATAAAACTTCTGATTAAAATAGTATCAAATTATGTCAATTTATAATTGTTGAAGCAAACTAAACACTATAGAAAAATTTAAAGCATGAAAAGAAAACACTCACTAATACCTCAAAAATACCTTGAAAATAATTGGCATATTGATTTGACTAATTGTTTGTGGATTTAAAGGATCAAAGTTGATTTATCAAAGTTAAAAAGTATTCAAAATAGTTAATTTATATTATTTCATGTCTTTCTTATTCATTTATAAATATTTTAAACACTGGAGAAAAGAATTAAGTAGTACTTACTTTTTGGTACTAATAATAAGATTGAATGATAAAATGATTATTGGAAAAAACATCAAGAGAAGGCCTTTGAAATCAAAAATGCTCACAGAAGTGTGACACACAGCAAAATGAGAAACCAAGTAGTGAGAATACAGTAATCCTCTTTGGATTGGTGATTACATCACTTGCTTTAGTGTAAGATTATCATAATTCCTTGATTAAGTGATTTATGTGACTAAGATCCCAGTTATGGTTAAGAAATGAAGGAGTAAAAGATTTAAATATTCTTTTCACAATGATTTCTGCCAGACCTGAGCAAATGGAACTCTTTCTGAAAAGGCTATCAAACTGGTAGAAAGACTGGTTTTTTCAGGCTGCGTCTATGATGAAGAGGTAATGATAGTATTTACAGCATTAAATATACCTGTGACACAGATAATTATTATTATAAAGAGTTTCAAATAGTAATATAAGGGCTTTAATATTGGGGAATAGTGGTGGTTAGCACTGTTGAAAGCCCTGGGTGCAGTCTATCTAGTTGGGTTACTATAATAAGAGCTACAATACACTGAAAATTGAGGTATACTTGATTATTTTCCAAGATTATAACTGTTTTTGACAGTTCTACTATGTAGGAATTCAAGAGAAGGATGGGGATTCCTTTTCTGACAGAGAAAAGGCCTCCTTTTATCCTGAAATGGGGTGAAAGGGTCCTCTAGACCATCCATGTAGAGTGAAGATTTTTTACTTCTGAGTTCTGGCTTGTTGGTTGCAGAAGGCCTTTATACTCTGTATTGGGCTCAGATGTGGTTTTGAGACCACCTCTTGACAGTTTCCCCCAATACAGGGTGAAAACCTTCACCTGGGGACCACACAGCCCTCTTCTGATGTGTATGACATGTAGAAGGCTGTACAGAACCTGTATGAGACCCCAGTATTGAATGAAATATGAGGTATTGAAGTATAAACAAGCTTATTTTTTCATTTAAAGCCTCATAATCATAGTTATGGGATAGTATCCAACAGTAAAGGTGTATTGGCCAATCTGTGGGATTTTAAACTTCAAACTGCTATAGCGTTATTGGTTTTGAAGCTATTGAGCGAAATGTTGGTTCATTGTGTAGCCCTGTATGGGATCTAAAAAATGGAACCTCATTTGGTATGGGTAACATTAAATATTGCAAAGGTATGCCATGTTCAATTTTTGTTATCCAGATATATGATTTTTTTAAAATCTGTATGCAACTTGTTTGCCCCATAGCTTTTCTTCTAGATGGGATATGGGGAAACACATGGCACCATCAGATATCCCTGATTGTTCTCTTTCCAAAAATGAGCCCACTTTAGGTATCTCACACTAAAACTGTAGAAGTTAGATGGGACATGGATAGTTTATTCACCCTTATTTGACCTTATTTGGGCCATAAATTCTGTAGTTCTGGTGCTAGCTCAATTTGGCTGGTACAATTGGATAGCCCTGACTTGGAAGTTAAACCTGAATATGAATTTGATGGGTTTAAGCCTCTTTATCTGTATTTCAGATGACAGGTGAAAACTAAGGTTTATGCTCAGCAACTTCTTTGAGCAGGAACAAAGTTGTTATTCTTTGTTCTATTGTGATGGGACTTGTATATTTGGAAACAAGTGATTTTACTGTTTATTTTGATACCTCTTAATATGGTTTAGCTCATCTTCATGTTTTGGTGTTGTTTTTCTTTACCATTGGTTTATGGCATTTGGCTGTCATGCTTGTGCTCTGTTTTTGAGTCACAGACTGACATACCCTCCCTTCAAAAAAGGCTCATAATTGATGAGAATTTTCAGCCCTCCTAGAGGCACTGAATCTTCTCAGGTGAAGGTTAACATCTGAAATGGAATCTTCTGCCAACCATTTATTCTTATCTGCTGTTTGGTTCTTGCATCCTACCAAATATTTTCTCTGGTCTTTACCATTCAGTCTGATCTTCCTGGCATTGATAATCATTTTCACAGGGCCAGGGGAGTCTTCAACCTCCACTGTGTCTTGTTCCTGGAAGGGAAGTTATCCTCACCTGACTGGAAGTAGGGTTTGACCAGACTCGCTGGGAATACTGGGTGTTTCTTAGAGACTTCCTCTGTGAGTCTAACCTTTACTTTGTTTTCCCCTATCAATTTGATGATATTGAAGGGTCGCACAGGTGAGTCTCTCATTTTTTGGTCCCTTGAGGTTATTAAAGCTTAGTGTAGATACTAACACTTGTTCCCCTCCTTTGAAGTCTGGTTCTATGTGTGTTTTGTCATACCTCTTTTTGTTGTATTATTTAGCCTCAGCTATGCACTTAGAAGCTGTATCACATGCTCTCTTCCACATGTCACGGAATGCTTTGGCTGTGGGATGGATAGTCAAAAGGTTTTTCTTCAAGTGATCAACAGGAAATAGGGGTTCCACCATTTTTCTACCAGTGAGGTTGATTTCCCTGCGGTAGAGTGCTGGCTGGTGTTATAAGCCAGTTGGACTGCTGAATAAAGTGTGACACAGTGATGTTTGTATCCTTCATGGGCCTTATATTCCATTCCATATGCAAAGAATCTTCTGATTATGCTTTCCATTGTCTGGATAATCCTTTCAGCTAAACCATCTTTCTGTGGATTATAAGCTGTAGAAAATGCAAGTTTTGTTCCAAGAATTTCATAGAGGTTGGTCCAAAATTCTGATGTAAGTTTTGGGTCTCTATCTATAATGATAATTTTAGGGATTCTACATGTGGATATGATGTTATTACAGAATGATAAGGCTGTATCCATAGCTGTGTCTTCCTCGTGACATGGTAGGAATCTTACACTTTTACTATCCCTCTAAACTACGACTAGGTAAGAATTGAGGTTTTCCTTGCCTCCTGGGACTAGTCCCATGACCCAGTCTATGTTGATGGTTTCCCATGGGTGTTTGGGTTCTTCTATATGTTGAAGCAGCCAATATCTCTTACCATCTTTTCTGTTTTCCTTCTGGAATATCTCACAAGTGTTGATATATTCACTCAACTCTTGTTCCAATTGGGGCCACCAAGCTGTGCTTGTAACCCTCTCTTTGGTCCTGTCTTCACTCATGTGTCCCTTATAGGGTCTCTATCTATCACTTGAAGGACATAAGCATGCTTCTCTCTGTGATAGAGTAGTCCATCCATAAAAAACATTTCTTATCTTTATATTCCCTCAAAAAGGGCTCCTTTAAATTACCAGTTCTGGGCTCCTGTACTTCTGTTGAAGGAGTTGTAACAATATTCTACACTTTTTGTGCTTGGCATAAGTTTTGGTGACTGAACTGAAAAATTCATTATTGAGTTCTGAGGAGCTTATTCCCAATATGGGAGTTTCTGTCTCTTCTGGTTCAGTTTCATCACTGTCTGAGGTACCAAATTCTGCTTTCCATTCAGAAAATTTGAAGTTCTTCCTCCTGTCTATTTCCATGGAATGGATAGGAAATCTGCCAGATACTTCAGGGTCATAATCTGGGTTTCTTTTGAAATTGTTCAGTGGCCATCTACTAAGTCCATCTGCATTGGTGTGGCTTTTGAATTCTTTTTCTATGATGGTCATGTTAGCTCTATATTCTTGGATGGCTATTTGCTTGCTCAACATGTGTCTATTTTTAGTCTTCATGTTAAGTAAAGACTTCAAGGCTGTGCAGTCTGCAAATAGCTCAAAGACTACACCCTTTAGGTATTAATTGAGTTTTCTAGAGCCCAGACTGAACATAAGCATTCAGTATGAGTAGCTCCATACCTTCCCTCTGAATCTTTCAATTGCCTGGAGATGTAGCATATTACTCCTTCCCTTGGTTCACCATCCACAATTTGTCTTTGGTGAAGGGATGATCCTAGGCCTTGACTACAAGCTGCATCTATATATAGCTTTGATGGTAGTTCAAATTCAGGTAATATCAGGACAAGTGAATTAGTGAGTTCATATTTGATCCTCTTATATGCATCCCTCATTCCCTTGGTAATCTCAAAAACTACATCTTTTGAAAATAACTTTTATAGACTACCAGTTATGTCAGAAAGGCTTTTGATGTGGTTTCTGTAGTAGTTAGCAAACCCAAGGAAAGATTGCATCTCTTTGATGTTTTTTGGTACTGGATTTTGCAGTTCTTCTGTTTGTTCTGATCTGTTGCCAGGCTAAGGCCTGAGAATATATGTTTCAGTGCCTTTAGTTCTTGTTGGCCCAAATTACACTTCATAAGTGAAACTTTAAGATCATTGGGTGTGCATTTACTAAGCACTCTGTCTATGTACTGCACATGGTCCTCCTTTGTCTCTGAGTATATAATGATATCATTAATATATACCACATTCCAGCCTTCCAATATTTCCTCTTGAAGTATTGTTTCCATAATCCTTTGGAAATGGGCTGGGGCTTTTTTGATGCCAAATGGCATTATGGTGTACTCATATGTGCCCATATGACATAATATTGATTAACTTCATGAAGTTTTGTTTAACTCCATTCTTGTGAAAGCCTTCCATACAATCCATATTGATTATGTATTTGGATTTTTCAAGATTTTCTAGGGCATGAGGTATCCTTGGTATAGGGCACCTATCAGTTTTTATTTAGTGATTCAGGGCTCTGAAGTCCCCACACAACCTAAATTTTCCATCAAGTCAGGTGACAAGGACAGGAGTCGTGATTTCCACTATTTCATTGTGTCATATATTACTGATGACATCCATATCTAGGAATTAATTTATGTGTTTTTCAATTTCTTTCCTAGTTTCCAGGCTTTCTGTATATGGAGGTCTTCTGAGCATGGCTTGGTAGGGCCTTTCCACATCTAGATATAACCCTATATCATTGCCTCTGATTGTTCCCAAGGGTTCTTCACCAATCTCAAAAGATGGTCTATTTGTCCCCAGTATTTACAGTTAACTAATTTTTTGTTTACTGGTGAGGTTAGAACTGAATTGGTCCTCTTTGAATTTATTCAACAATTCTTCTAGGGGTCTTGGTTAGACATCTGGTATATATGAAATGAAACTTTTATTTCCTGGTTTGTAAATATTGTAATGTGCCTGTTTTTACTATTTTCAATGTCAATTCCATACATCCTTTGGTAGTCTGTTCCCAGTCAGAGCCCCTGGATGTGAGCATCTTCAAGGACTACAAGCTCTGGGTTGAGTCTGATATTACATTTCCTATGAGGTATGACTATCTCTTTGATAATAGTCCCAATTTATATCATCTTCCCTGATGCACTTTCAAAGCTCTTTTGCTTGGTTGGAAAGAGTTTATCCTCCCAATTTGAGAAGTAGTTGTCCAGGTATTCTCTGGCCGCTATTGAGCAGTGTGCACCACTATCAATGATCAATGGGTGTTGCACATTGTAAATAAAAACAGTCATAGTGGTGGCTGTCCCATGTATATATGCAATTAGGCTAGTTTGTTTGACTAGAAAGGTCTGTGCATCTTGTGTGTGTTTACAAAAGTTCTTGTTTGCAGTATCTTTTGGAATTCTTGCTTCCAACTGAGTATCCTGAATTTTTAATTGTCTTTCCTCTTGGTACACCACTAGATATTCCTCTTTTGGGTCTTGGTAATCATAATAGTGTTCTCTGATGGAATCACCCATAGAGTCTGATTCACAATCTTCTGTTGAGGATTCTTCTTCTGGGACATGTTCAATGGCATAGACTTTTCTCTTTGCCTTTGCAAAGTTTTTAGGATAGTGGTCTTTTGACCCAAAGTTTTGACAATAGTTTTTCTTATTTGTTACTTCTGCCACTCTTTCTTTGGGTTTGTCTTTGATGTTGGCCCTGAAAGGTTGATCCTCTTTGAAATGACTGCTTTGTATGGGGAATATTTCCCTATATTTTGCCTTTTCCTTACATCATGTAAGGTATTGGCAGTGTCATCTAGAGTGTGACTCTGGTTGAATCTGCATTTTATTTCATTATCTAGTTCTCCTGGCATCTGTGTCAAGAGTTTGTGATTCCACATTTGAATGTTCATTTGAGTATCAATAGCTTAAAACCTTTTAGACTGCCTAAGACACCACTCATATGAATCTTTGTCTACAGACTACTTGTCATTTTCAAATGACATGGTCTTTTGCCATACCAAGGAACATTGCTGTACTTTTGGATAATCTGACTCTTCCACCATGGCCAGTTTCTTCTGGCATGGATTTTCTTAATTTCTGTGTACCAAATACTAGCATGTCCTTTGAAAGCTGTATTTAATCTAGCATTCATCCAGTAATCTGATATGCTTGGTAAATCAATGAAAAGTCCATCAATATAGTCAATAGGCTCCATGGGATCATATTCTCCTAAAAAAGAGAGTTTTGGCAATATTGAGGCCTCTTGAAGCTGTTTCAGTGCTCCCTTCTCTGAATAAGTCATGTTATCTCCATCCTGGTATTGTTATGGAGATCTTGGCTTATTATTGAAAAAGACATCTGGTTTGATTTCCTCTTAGTATGGATTATCCAAAGCATGGCCTTGTGTTCGAGGCTTCATGATTTAGAAGACATTAAACAATTTGTTCATGTCTTGATCCAGACAATCCCTGTCCCTCTTTCAGTGGTATTGCACTTTGAAGAATTGATTCAGTCTTTTATTGGCTGCTTCAGAGGCATTTCTTAATTTATCACAGCCCTCTTGGATGGCTTTTATTGTTTCTTCTTGTAAGGTTGTCAATTCTTGAAGCCTTACATTGCTCCTATGGAGTTCATAAAACTTCTGTTGATTTTGCACTACAAATCTGGACATTTGTAACAACAGTTTATCACTGTTTAAGTTACTCTCAGGTTTAACAACATTGTGTTCATTCTGAGTGGAGGCAATATTTATATCAATAGAGATACTGATTCTAGAAGTATTTAGAGCTATTTCCGACTTTTTTGTACTTCTTTCACCAAGTCCAACACCTTCTGGATCATTGGGTCTGACTCTCTCTGCCTGTGGCTTAAAGAAGTCTTGCTTTTCCCTTTGTATCCTTGTATTCTCCTGGGAACTATCTGGGATTGTGAAGAATTGTGACTCTTGGACACTGATATGCTGTTTCCTGCATTATTTGAAGCCACTAAAGGGTTGGGTTTGTCTACTCTTTGTGAGCCTTAAAGAATCAGAATAAGCTCTGTCTGGTTCAAATGTTCTTCTATGGCTTGCATAGTGGGTTGATTTTCCCTTATCCTGGTTGCCATCTCCTCCAGGAGTTTGAAATGCCTGTTAGGATTCCATCCTTTGGTGATTACCATAATGTATTTGAAGGCTATCTCTTTGATACATATCTTCTGGCCAATTGCTCCAAGCTCTGCCAAGTGTGATTCTAGGTCAAACCTCTTGTTGTCCATGCCCCATTTAAATAAGTCTTTGAGGAGTTGGTGGAGCTGAAGAACTTGATCCATATCCTTCCAGTACTCTGTTTTAAGGTTTCTGTTGAATTGGAAGGTGAATGTCAGAGTGGGTGTGATTTCTCTCAGTGTCTTTCCATCCACTATTGTGTCCAAGGTGTCCAGTTGCTGGTCTTCTTGTTCTGAACAGTCCTTCTCTGCCCTCTGGCTGGTTCCTCGGGATTCCTATATTCCTGAGGTGTACAGGGGAAATATTATATTTTTAAAACAGTAAAAAACTTTATGTTATTAGGGTTTTTACCTTTTACTGTGCCTTGTACAAATTTGTTTTCTACTAATTTGAGAAATTTGCCTTTAGAAGTTACAAATGGTTTAATTACTTTAATCTTCCCTGTAAAAGCTATCTAGGCTGGATTATCTGGTATGGAAGCAGAGTTTCCTGGTTTTCTAGTCCTCTGAGTGGCTATTGGTGGTGATGAGCCCTTCACTGTTCCTTTTTCCTTGTTTCCTTTGGTTTCTAAAAGTGCCACTGGTGTATTGGCATGTCACTTGGTCTCAAGTGGGATGAAAGTTTCTTGCAATCAATCGGGGGAAATGAGGTCTTATGTAAATTAAGACTTCTTAAAATGCTATTTTCATGTCAAATAATGGCCTCTGGGAAATGTATTACTATATTGTGCCCTTTTATTATGAATTATAACTGAAATTATCAATTATATGTAAAAAATGCTGTATTGTGGATCTATGGTATACAGTTTGTATCCAATATCTCACTTATTTATGTGTAATTAACCTGTGTAATATTATAAGTGGTTGTGTAATGGACAATTGAAATTAACAATGTGTCCAACCATGCCTCTGAAACTCTTATTTTTAGAAAATAGGTTTTCCTTTATAAAAAAATGTATTAAGGGTCTTGAAGTGTTTTGATATCAAAAACAAGCCAAAAATACTCTGTGGTGAGCAAGGTATAATCAAATAACCTAAAAAATAAAAGTGGTATATGTTTATATACCACTGAAAAAATTAATAATACATAAAACTTAATATATTATTTTTAAATATTTTTATGCCTCAAAAGAAAAAAAGCAATGATAGAAGAAAACAATTAATGAAAAGGCTCACTTTTTGTGCCAAAAATAGATCAAAAAAGTTCAAAAACACCGCCAGGCCCCCAAAATGTCAGGTTGAGTCCATGATGAAGTGGTAATAATAGTATTCACAACTTTAAATACAACTGTTACATGGTAATTGTGATTTAAAAATGTTTTAAATAGGTATATAAGGGCTTTGCTATTGTGGAATAGTGGTGGTGAGCACTGTTGAAAGCCCTGGGTACAGTCATACCAGCTGGGTTACTATAATAGGAACTACAATACACTAAGATTTAAGGTATACCTGATTGTTTTCCAAGAGTATAGCTGTTTTTGAAAGTTGTACTATGTAGGAATTCAAGAGCAGGATGTGGATTTCTTTTCTGGCAGAGAAAAGGCCTCCTTTTATCCTGAAATGGGGTGGAAGGGTCCTCTAGACCATCCACATAGAGGAAGTGAAGATTTTTAACTTCTGAGTACTGGCTTGTTTGTTTCAGAAGGCCTTTATACTCTGTATTGGGCTCAGATGTGGTTTTGAAACCACATCTGGAAAGTTCCTCCCAATACAGGTTGAAAACCTTTACCTGGGGGCCACACAGCCCTCTTCTGATTTGTATGACATATAGAAGGCTGTACAGAACCTGTATGGGACCACAGCATTGAATGAACTATGAGTTATTGAATTATAAACAAGCTTATTTTTCTATTTGAAACCTCATAATCATAGTTATGGGATAGTATCCCACATTAAAGGTGTATTGGCCAATCTGTGGAAATTAACCTTAAAGCTGCTATAAAATTTTCAGTTTTCAATATATTGAGCTCAAAGTTAGTTCATTGAGTAGCCCTAGATGGGATCTAAAAAATGGTAACTCATTTGGTATGGGTAAAAGTAAATATGGCAAATGTATCCCATGTTCACTTTTTGTTATCCAGATATATGATTTTCTTAAAATCTGTATGAAATTTGTTTTCCCCATAACTTTTGTTTTAGATGGATGTGGATAAATAAATGGCACCATGAGATACCCCTGATTGTTCTCTTTCCAAAACGGCCCCACTTTAGGTATTTCACACTTAAATTGTAGAAGTTAGAAGAGAGGTGAATAGCTTATTCACCCTTGTTTGACCTTATTTTGGGCATAAGCTCTGTATTTTTGGTGCTAGATCAGTTTGGCTAGTACCATTGGATAGCCCTGACTTGAAGCTTCAATTTGAATACCCATTTTCTGGGGTCAAGCCTTTTCCTCTGGATTTCATATGTGAGGTGAAAATTAAGATTTATGCTCAGCAACCTTTTTGAGCAGGAATAACTTGGTTCTTCTTTTTCCTATGATGATGAGACTTGAATATTCAGAAAAAGGTGAGTTTCCTCTTTGATCTGATACCTTTTGACCTGGTTTGGCTCAGCTCCATGTTTTGGTGGTATTTTTATTTACCATTGGTTTATGGATTTTGGATGTCATGCTTGTGCTCTGGTTTTGAGTCACAGGCTGACATACCCTCCCTCCAAAAAAGTCTCATCATTGATGTGACTGTTCAGCCCTCCTAGTGGCTCTGAATCTTCTCAGGCAAAGGTTACCATCTGGTATGGAATCTTCTGCCAACCATATATCCTTATCTTCTGTTTGGTTATTCAATATGACCAAATATTGTCTCTTGTCTTTACCATTCAGGCTGATCTTCCTGCCCTTGATGATATTTTTCACAGGGAAAGGGGAGTCCTCTACCTCCACTATGTCTTGTTGGGTATATGTATGGTTTGAGTATGAAACAATAAGTAAATATTACAAATATTTCACTTATTGTACTATGAATGTCCTTATTAATTTAATAAATGAAGTAAAGAGTAATTATAATAATAAATAATTATTATAATTATGGTGTAAAATTATTATATTATAAAATCAATATAATAATATAATATAATAAGAGGAATATATTAATATATAATAATTAATCTATTTAAAGCTTGTTATTATTGTTACCCACAAATAATAAAGGCATAAAAAATTGTTTTTTAATAATAAAAAACAATTAATAACAGTAATATAACTAATATTAAAGTAATATATTAATATAAATACTATTTATATTAATAAAAGGATTATTAAAAGTAATAATAAAGAGAAATTGTTATAAAAGAGAAAAAAATCTACTTTTAATACTTAATATAATAATTTTGAATCATTTTACACCAAAAAAATGTAAATAAAACCTATTCAAATTGTATTTACAAAATAAAAT
This sequence comes from Austropuccinia psidii, assembly GCA_023105745.1. NCBI lineage: Eukaryota > Fungi > Basidiomycota > Pucciniomycetes > Pucciniales > Sphaerophragmiaceae > Austropuccinia > Austropuccinia psidii. The sequence continues at coordinate 8,496,323 of JALGQZ010000001.1, forward strand.
AAAAGAAATTACAAATATTCTAAATTTTACATGGAAAATAGGATTTATAGAGAAACGTAGCAAAAACAATTAAAAAAATAGAGTAATCATGTCAAGATTGATGATTATAATAAATATTACCTTTTTCTTTGATAATATAAATTATTTATATATAAAGAATAAATATTCTGCCTTTTTACTTAGTGTTTTATTGTTTTTGATGTGTCTGAGGGGGTAATAGAGCAACAAGGGCTCTATTTATAGTAGATTCCTCCCTTCTAGAGTCAAGTAGGCTTCTAGTAGAGGTGTACCAATGATATCCATTGGAATTGAACAGTATTTTAAGGTTTAGTGATTATTACATCATAATCAAACCATCTTATCTCATTGTTATGCCATTATTTAGAGTTATCACTATACCTCTAAGCTTGATGACATCATAGGATTTGTAGAAGCCTAAAATTTGTGTATTTTATTAGTATTAAGCATTTTTATCACTTATATAACTGTTAAACTTAAAATAAGATTACAGTGAGTGATCATAAATGATCAATTTTAAGCTTAAGCTTTGATCATTATTAAATTGTAAGCTATACATGCTAAAGTCATTAATAGAGTTAATTCTGATAGTTTGCCATGTCATCATTAAGAATGCAAGTGGATTTCATTAAATAATCAAAAATCTATTTTTGATGATTGTTCTTGTATCTCATCTTTTCTGTTGGAATTCAATATTTTAAACTTCAAACCATGATTTCAGGGGGATTTGCCTTAAATATTATGATAAAGAATACATAATTATTTACGTATGAGCTATTAGAACCTGAATATCCACTGTATTTCAAGTTTGGACTACTTTTACAACAAAGTGGTCAATAGCTCTAGCAATTTTGTTCAATAAACCCCAACAAGTTACAACCTTGTTTATAGCTTTTCAAATAAAGTTCATATCTGTGTTCTTACAGTAATTAATTGTTAAATTGAACTTTGGTTGAACTCTCTATCATGTATATTCCAGGAGATATTGGCTAAAAATCATGAATGTATGCACTGACCAAAAAAGTGTATATATTCCGCTTAATTCCTTAAGTATCAAGTTTAGAGAAATGAAGTACAATTGTTTTATGTGTAGGTTCTCATGGGTAGTCCAATGGTGCAGCTTATTTCATGTGTTGTTTAATTGGTTTCTGAGATAAATAAGAATTTATGTCTTTTTATGGCATTTTTAGTGTATTACTCATTAGTTATTGACTTTACAGATATGCCATAAAAATGATATATGTGTGTTTCATCATGGGGAATCTGATGGTTTAATTTATTTTACATGTTTATCCATCAGACGTTAAGTTAATTAAGCATTTATGCTCTATTATTGTATTTTTACTAATTTTAAGAGTATTATTTGGAGGAATAATTATTATAAAGTTTTCTTGTGACCTTTTTGGATATGTGGTCATATCTCAAAGGCTCACAGTGTAGGTACTGTTCCTGGAGAGGAACCTCTCCTCTGATGTCTGGAAGCAGGATTTGGCCAAACTCATGGGGAATACTGGGTGTTTCCTAGAGAATTCCTCTGTAGTTCTAATCTCCACTGCATTTTCACCTATCAATTTGATGATAGTGAAGGGTCCCATAAATGTGTCTCTCCTTTTCTTTGATCCCTTGACGTTATTTAAAGTTGAGTTAGATAATAAAACTTGGTCCCCTTCTTTGAAGTCTGGTTCCATGTGTATTTTGTCATACCTCTGCTTGTTGTACTCTTTAGCCTCAGCTATGCAGTTAGCAGCTGTATCACATGATCTATTCCACATTTCACAGAAGGATTTGGCTGTGGGGTGGATAGTTGGAAGATTTTTCTTCAAGTGATCCACAGGCAATAGGGGGTTCCACCCTTTTTCTACCAGTGAGGGTGATTTCCCTGTGGTAGAGTGCTGGATGGTGTTTTAAGCTAGTTAGAATGCTGGTAGAAGTGTGACCCAGTGATGGTTATATCCTTCATGGTCCTTATATTCCATGCCATATGCACAGAATCTTCTGATGATGTCCTCCATTGTCTGGATCATCCTTCAGCTAAACCATATGTCTGTGGATAATAAGCTGCAGAAAATGCAAGTTTATTTCCAATAATGTCATAGAGGTTGGTCCAAAATTCTGATGAGAATTTTGTGTCCCTATCACTAATGATCATTTTAGGGATTCCACATGTGTATATGATGTTATTCCAGAATAACAAGGCTGTATGCATGGCTGTGTCTTCCTTGTGACATGGTAGTCACCTTACACTTTTACTATACCAATCAAGTATGACTAGAAAGGAATTGAAGTTTTCCTTTCCTCCTGGCAGTAGTCTTGAGACCCATTCCTTGTTGATGGCTACCCATGTGTATTTGGGTTCTTTTATATGTTGAAGTAGCCCATATATCTTCCCATCTTTTCTGTTTTCCTTCTGGCATCTCTCACAAGTGTTTATGTATTCACTCAACTATTTTTATTATTGGGGCCACCAAGCTGTGCTTGCGACCCTCTATTTAGTACTGTCTTCACTCATGTGTCCCATATAGGGGCAGTAATAGCATTCTTGCAGGATCAGGGATATGTGGTCTGAAACTATCACTGGGAGGGAATTAATATGCCTCTCTCTGTGATGGAGTAGTACATCTTTGAGGAAAAATTTCTTATCCTTATAGTCCCTCAACCAGGGCTCCTCTAACTGGGATTCCAGTTCTGGGCTCCTGTACTTCTGTTGAAGGAGTTATAACACAATGCTTCACTGTTTGTGCTTGGTATACATTTTAGTTACTGAACTCAAAAATCTATTATGCAGTTCTCAGGTGCTTATTCCTAATATGGGAATTTCCGTCCCTTCTGGTTCAGTGTTATCACTGCCTGGGGTACCAAATTCTAGTGCCCCCTCAGAAGATTTGAAGTTTTTTATCCTGTATATTTCCATGAAATGGATAGGAATCTTGACAGCTACTTCATGGTAATAAACTGGGTTGCTTTTGACTTTATTTAGTTGCCATCCTCTGAGGCCACATGCATTTGTGTGGCTTTTGCCTTATTTTTATATGATGTTCATGTTCCCTTGACACTCTTAAACTGCTATTTGCCACCTCACCATGTGTCTATTTTTAGTCTTCATGTTAAGTAAAGACTTCAAGGCTGTGCAGTCTGTGTAGACTTCAAACACTGCACCTTCCAAATAATAGTGGAGTTTCTCTAGAGCCCAGAATAAACATAGACATTCAGTCTGGGTGGCCCCATACCTGGATTCTGAATCTTTTGGTTTCCTAGAGATTTAGCATATTACTCCCTCTCTTGGTTCACCATCTACAATTTGTCTCTGGTGAAGGGCTTCCCCTAAGCCTTAGCTACAGGCTGCATCTATATATAACTTAAATGGTAGTTCAAATTCAGGTAAGATGAGCACAGGTGCATTAGTCAGTTCCTTTTTTATCCTCTCATATGCATCCCTTATTTCTTTGTTAATTTCAAAAACTACATATTTTGAACATAGTGTGTATAGACTACTAGTTATGTGAGCAAACTTTTTGATTTGGTTTCTGTAATAGCTAGAAAACCCAAGAAAAGATTGCATCTCTTGGATGTTCCTTGGTACTGGTTTTTGCAGTTTTGCTGCCACTTGATTCTGTTCTATGGCCAGACTAAGTGCTGAGAATTTATGTCATAGTGCCAGTAATTCTTGTTGGCCAAAATTGCACTTTTTAAGTGAAATTTTCAGATTGATGGGTGTGCATTTACTTAGTACTCTGTCTATGTATTACACATAATCTTCCCATATCTCTGAGTATATAATGATTTCATCAATATCTACTACCATATAGCATTCCAATATTTCTTCTTGAAATATTGTGTCCATCATCCTTTGGAAGTGGGCTGGTGCATTTTTGATGCCAAATGGCATCCTGGTGTACTAATATATACCCATATGGCATATTATTCTGAGTACCTTCATGGAGTTTGGTTTAACTCAATTCTTGTGGAAGCCTTTCATACAATCCATTTTGGTTATATATTTGGCTTTTGCCAGCTTTTCTAGGGCATGAGGTATCCTTGATATAGGATACCTGTCTGCTTTTGTGTAGTTATTAAGAGCTCTGAAGTCCCCACACAACCTAGATTTGCCATCATGCCAAGTGATAAGGACAGGAGTGGTGATTTCCACTATTTCATTGTGTCCTATCTTCCCAATGAAATCCATGTCTAGCAGTTCATTGATTTGTTTCTCAATTTCCTTCCTAGTTTCCAGACTTGCTGGGTATGGAGGCCCTCTCAGCATAGGTGAATAGGGTCTTTCCACATCTAGATATAGTTATATATCATGGCCTCTGATTTTTCCTAAGGCTTCTCCACCAATGGCAAATGCTGGTCTATTTGTTCTCAGAATTTCCAGTAAATTAATTTTATGTTTTCTGGTGAGGGTAGTGCTGAATTGGCCCTCTCTGAACTCATTCAGTAGCTCTTCCAGAGAGTCATGGGTAGATATTTGGTATATATCAAGCAAAAATTTCTTTCTCTTGTTTGTGACAATGGTATTATGCCTGTTTTTACTATTGTAAATGTCAATGCCATACATCCTCTGGTAGTCTTTCCCCAGTAAAAACCCTTGGATATGGGTATCTTCAAGCACAGAAAACTCTGGGTTCAGTCTGATATTTCCTCTCCTATGTGGTATAATTATCTCTTTGATAGTTGTCCCAATGGATTTAATCCTCCCTGATGCACTTTTGGAGTTCTTTTCCTTGGTTGGCAAGAGTTGTGTTTCCAAATTTGAGAGGTGATGAGCCAGATAGGTTCTGGCCAGTATTGAGCAGTATTCACCACTGTCAGTGATCATAGGGTGTTGAGCATTGTCAATACAAACAGCAATCTCTGTGGCTGTCCCAGGTATATATGCAATTCCTTTATTTGGTGTGACTAGGAATGTTTCTGGATCTTGTGTGTGATTACACAAGTTTTTATTTGCAATATCTCGTGGCATGCCTGCCTCTAACTGTATGTCCTGAATTTCCATTTGTGTTTCCTCTTGGTACTCCACTAAGAATTCTTTGCTTGGGTCTTGGTCATCATCAGATTGTTCTCTGATGGCATGTCCCATAGAGTCTAATTCAGAATTCTCTGTTGGGAATTCCTCCTCTGGGACTTGCTCAATGGCATAGACTTTCTTCTTTGCTTTTGGACAGTTATTGGCATAATGGTCTGCTGAACCACAGTAGTGACAAGTATTTTTCTTCTTGGTACCCTCTGCCATTTTTTCTTTGGGTTTGTCTTTGAAGTCTACTTTGAAAGGTTGTTTCTCTTTGAAACAACTGCCTCTAAATTGGGAATATTTCCCTATATTTGTTTTTTTCTTAAATCTTTCAAGGTGTTTGCAATGTCATCTAGAGTGCAACTTTGGTTGCATCTGCCTTTTACTGCATTCTCTAGTGCCCCAAGAATTTGTGTAAGGAATTTGTGGTTCCTTGTATGAATATTCATTTGAGAATCAATGGCTATAAGTCTTTTAGACTGTCTATGACACCACCAATATGGATCTTTCTCCAAAGAGTACTTGTCATTATAAAATTAAATGGTCTTTTGCCATATCCAAGTAACATTGCTATACTTTTGGATAATCTGAATCTTCCACCATGTATTTCCTTCATCTCTGTCTACCATATACTAGCATGACCTTTGGATTCTGTATTGAGTCTAGCAGTAATCCAGTAATCCTCTATGCTTGGTACATCAATGAAGAGTCCATCAATATAATCAATGTTTTCCATGTGATGATATTCTCCTGTGCCAGAGAGTTTGGGCCAGCTTGAGGCCTCTGGAGGCTTTTTCAAGGCTTACTTCTCAGAATAAGACATATTATCTCCATCTTGGTATTTAGATGGAGATTTTGCCTTATTCCTCAATACAGCATCTGTTTTGATGTATTCTTGGTGGTAAGGAACATCCAAAGCATGTTCTTGTGGTTGGGTCTTCATGTTTTGGTAGACGTTAAACAATTTTTTTATTTCCTGATACAGACAATTCCTGTCCCTTTTGCAGTGGTGTTGCTCTTAAAAAACTTGATTCAGTCTTTTGTTGGTTTCTTCAGAGGCTTTCCTCAATTGAGCACAGCTCTCTTGGATGGCTTTAATTGTAGCCTCTTGTCAGATTTAATTTCTTTTCAATCTTCCATTCAGTTGTTTGAAATCATCAAGTTGTTCTTGAGTTTGAACTGCAAATTGGGACATTTGTAACCACAGTTTATCACTGTCTAGGTTACTCTCATCTGCAACAGCATTATGTTCTGTCTGAGTGGGGGTAATATTTCTATTAGTGGGGCTACTGATTCTAGAAGTATTTACAACTATTTCTGGCTCCTGTGTACTTCTTTCACCAAGTCCAACAGCTTCTGGATCATTGAATCTGGCTCTTTCTGCCTTTGGCTGAAAGATGTCTTGTCTTTGCCCTTGTATCCTTATCTTCTTGTGGAAACTACCTGGGATTGTAAAGAATGGTGACTCTTGGCCACTGATCTGTTGGTGCCTGAGTGGTATGAGGTCACTGGAGAGCTGGTTTGGTCTACTGCTTGTGAGCCTGAAGGAATCAGAGTAGGCCCTGTCTGGTTCAGCTGTTCTTCTATAGCTTGGATAGTGACTTGATTCCCCCTTGTCCTGGTTGCCCTCTCCTCCAGTAGTCTGAACTGCCTGGTGGGGTTCCAACCTTTGGTTATTTCCATAAGTTCTTTGAAGGGTACCTCTCTGAGACATATCTTTTGGCAACTTGCTCCAAGTTCTGCCCAGTGGTATGCTAGGTTGAACCTCTTGTTGTCCATGCTCCATTGGAAAAGATCTTTGAGCAGTTGGTGGAGCTGAAGAACTTGATCCATATCCTTCCAGTCCTCTGGTTTGAGGTTTCTGTTGAATTTGAAAGGGAATGTCAGAGTGAATATTATTTCCCTCAATTTTTGGCCATCCACCACTGTGTCCAAGGTGTCCTTCTCCAGGTCTTCTGGTTCTGTACAACCCTTCTTTGTCCGCTGGCTGGTTCCTTGGGATTCCAAGGTTCCTGAGGTATACAGGTGGCATATCAGTGTTATCAAAAGGTGAAAAACTTAATGTTCTTAGGGTATTTACCTTTGACTGTTCCTTGTAAGAATTTATTGTCTACTGCTTTGGGCAATTTTAATTTAGAGGTTACAACTGGCTTAATTATTGTAATATTCCCTGTACAAGTGATTAAGGTTGGTTTACCTTGTATTTATGCAGAGGTTTGTGGCTTTCTACTTCTCTGGGTGGCAATTGGTGTGAGCCTGTGAGGTATGTATAACATACCCATAAGGCCACAAATAATTTTATAGACAGTTAATTTTGTCTTAAATAGACTTTTTAGCTAAATTTGAAATAAAAAATAACAAAAAATAAGTATAAATTTTTTTTGGATAAACAAAGTTATAATTATTATGTCATTTTTGGATTCTACACCAAAAATAACCTAGGGTACACCCATAGGGTGTTATACCAAAAAACACTTATTTCTTGTGTTATTGGAAGATTTAAGAATCTCACAGTACTAATGTAACTTTTTTTAAAAATTTCTAAAATTGTTAAATTTAAGCTTAAATTTAAAGTTACATAAGGTTTATGCAACTTTACCAAAATTTTAGTTAAAATTGAGCTGTTGTGTATATTTACTGAATTGGCTAAGGATTTACCATACAGAATGTAAATCCTGCGTGAGCTCAATTTAAAAGGGTTTAAGGCCATAGTATGGCTTTAAATAAATAAAAGGGCAAAATCCGCGCAAAAAGGTGGGACAAAGGAAAAAGACCAAATGGAGCTGGGGTACCCAACTTTTTGGATCTGCAATGATTCAATTAAGTTTGTCCACCTGTATTGGAGGATTTTCAACCTTATTCAAGCTTTAAGATTAGACTTTGATCCAACCTTAAGGTTTAAACTGGTTTTATCGCAATTTGGACAGGAATTTCAAGCTGCCAAAGGGTAAATCCCAATATACAGGCTTGAAATCAAGGTTTTAAGAACTGCCAAAGCTTAATCAAGCTTAAAAACCTTCATTAAGCATAAAACTTTAATATTACAATCATTGAAACCTTATCAAAAGCTAAGGTTTGGTGTGTATTGCTATTTTACGTGGAAAAATAGCAATAACTTCAAAAATTCATTAAAAATCCAATTCTTAATGGATTTGCTTGAAATTTTCACACAACTTAAAGTTTAATATTATCTACATATAAATTAAATTTTAAGTATCTTTTATAAATAAATTTCTTGGGTAATTAGCCTGGAAAGTTACTCTTTTGATTAAGCTTAAAGAAAATTATGATTTCTTTAAAAATTAATTAAAAATTGAGTTTAAGAGATTTCTGCTTTAAACTCTAATTTTAAGTTGTTCATGTGATGAAATTTAATATAAATAAGCTTATTTTGTACCAAAACTTAAAATAATTAAACTAAATGAGGATTAAAGTTACTTGGAGTTAAGAATAACACTAGTAACCTTAAATTGGAAGTAAAAATAAGTTGCCTTAAGTTAAGAACTTTATTTTTAAGCATGGTTTTTCAGTTTTGACCTGAGCACCCCCTCTACATTCATTATGAATCATGAGAGCTGCTCTGAAGACATAAAAAGAGTCTTTTCATCACTGTTTTTGTCCATCATTCATTATCAATCCAATCATATTAGACATTTAAACAGGTAAAGTTTTATTATTTATAAAATCTTAATATTAAAGTAATTCTTAAGTTATTTTATTCTTTATTAATTGCAAATTAAAGAATTGAAATCATAGAATTCAGATTATTGTTGTAATCATCATGTAATATATTATATATTATAAAATTATCTTCTTAAATATCTTTTAAAATCCACAAATTCCTCTTAAAAACTCTTTAATCATAATTTTTATTATAAAAAGTTGTTTTATCTTTAAAAATATTGATTTTTGGCGTGTTTTTAACTTATAATTATTATTTAATATAATAACTGTTGTTGTTTGACTTGTTGTATTAAATAAATATTATAAGTAAGTTTTCTTTAAAGTTCTATATTTTTTTTTATCTAAAATTTAGTTTTTTTAATAGAATTTTTTTATTCTATAAGAATTATTTCTGCACAGTGTGTGTTATAATTCTTTTATAAATAATATTTATATTATTTATAAGTGGTTAATATTCATATTTACACATGTAATTGTCTCATTAAGAGCTTTACATTTCTTATTGTTATAACTGTCAGTGACTATAACAATAATAGAATAATTATAATTTATTATAATTATTATTTTTTTTATTATTATTATATTTTTATAATAATAATTAAATTCATTTTTTTATATAATTATTTTTAATAATTATATTTAAATTTGTGGTTATAATATTTTGTTATATTATATATTTCTACTGAGGAAAGTCATAGTACTCTTGATATTGCTACTATTAGCAAGAGTTTCATAGACAAAACTTACAATTGCTGCCCACTTCCTTTCTGTGATGAGGCCTTCACTGTGCCTCTTTCCTTTGCCATTGCTGCCCTCTGGTTCTGGGGGTGGCACTGTTGTGTTTGCCTGTGAATGGGTCTCAAGTGGTATGAAGTTTTCATCCACTGAATCAAAGTAGAAGAGGGCTAATGTCAGTTAAGACTTCTTATAATTCTTTTTGCACATCTAAGAACTGCCTCTGGGAAATATATTTCTATATTATGCCCTTGTATTATGACATTGTGATTGAAAATATCAATCACACATCAAAAATACAGCTTGTGGATTTCTGGTGCACTGTTTGTGTACCAGTATCTCACAGATTAACCTGGAAATAACAAGTTTAATCTCAGAAGTGGTTATGTACTTGGCAATTGAAACTATCAATATGCCCAACCATGCCTCTAATACTGTTGGTTTACAAGAAAAGAGGTGTTCCTTCTAATTAAAAAAGAAAAATATCAATGGCTTTAAGTTTTAAAATATGAAAAACATGCCAAAAGATAAGTATAATGGTGAATGAATTATAATCAACCCCATGAAAGAAGTAATAATAAGGAAAAACACAGGGGTATATAATGATCTACCACTCAAGAAAATAATAATAAGATATATATTGTATTATTTTTTTAATAATTCAACGCCTAAATAAGAGAAGCAATAATTTCATAATTTAGAATATAAGAAAAAAACTCACTTTTCACATGAAAAAAGGTCCAAAAGGTCAAAAAACATGACTGGGCCCCCAAAATGTCAGGCTGAGTCTATGATAGAGTAAATAAAGTAGTAGATACAACTCCAACTGTGACTGAGACATGGATGAAATTTAATAAAAAGGGTTTTAAAATAGTATTTTAAGGGCTTTACTAAAGGGGTTTAGTGGTGGTGAGCGCTGCTGAAAGCTGTGGGTGCAATAATTATCTGTTGTTTTACAATAATAACTACTACAATACATAAGATTAGAAGTATACCTGATTCTTTTACAAGAGTATAACTTCATTTGACAGTTGTACTATGTAGGAATTCAAGAGTAGGATGAGGAAACCTATTCTGGTGAAGAAAAGGCCTCCTTTTTTCCTAAAATGGGGTGGGATGGTCCTCTAGACCATCCACATAGCATAAATGAAGGGTTTTTCACTTCATAGTACTGGATTTTGGTTTCCACAAAGCTTTTATACACCTTATTTGTCTCAGATGTGGTTTTGAAACCAGATATGGGCAGTTTTCACCAATACAGGGTGAAAGGTTTTGTCTGGGGATCACACAGCCCTCTTCTGATGTGTATGACGTGTAGAATGCTGTACATAACCTGTATGGGACCCCAGTATTGAATGAAGTATGAGGTATTGAAGTATAATCATGCTTCTTTGTCTATTTGACACCTCATAATCACGTTTATGGGATATTATCCCACTGTAAAGGTGTATTAGCCTAATTGTGGGACTTTCACCTTAAAGCTGCTATACCTTTTTCAGTTTTTGAGATATTGACCTCAAAAGGGATTCATTTTGTAGCCCTGAATGCATTCTACACAATGGTACATCATTTGGTATGGGTAACATTAAATATTGCAAAGTTATGCCATGTACAAATTTTGTTATTCATAAATATGATTTTCTCAATATCTGTATGGAGCTTATTTGCTCCATAACTTTTGTTCTAGATGGGATAGGGCAAAATGAAAGGCACAATTAGATAGCCCTGATTGTTCTCTTTCCAAAGAGACCCCACTTCAGGTATCCCACACTAAATATGTGGAAGTTAGATGAGAGGAGAGTGTTTTATTCACCCTTATTTGACCTTATTTTGGCCATAAATACAGTAATTTTGATGCTAGCTTAATTTGGCTAGTACCCTTGAAAATCACTGAATTAGAGCTTCAATTTGAATACCAATTAAATGGGCTTAAGTCTCTTCCTCTGGATTTCAGATGGGAGGTGAAAAATAAGGTTTATGCTCAGCAACAACTTTGAGCAAGGATAACTTTGTTATTCCTTTTTTTATGTTTCTGGTACTTGTGTATTTGGAAATTGGTGGGTTTCCTCTTTTTTTGATACCTTTTGAGTTGATGTGATTCAGCTCCATGTTAGGGTGGTATCTTGGATTTACCATTGGTTTATGGTATTTGGCTCTCATGCTTGTGCTCTGGCTTTGAGTCTCAGGCTGACATTGATCCATATCCTTCCATCCCTCTGGTTTGAGGTTTCTGTTGAATTGGAAGGTGAATGGCAGAGGCAGTATGATTTCCCTAAGTGTCTTTCCATCCACCACTGGGTCAAAAGTTTTGAGTTCCTGGTGTTCTGGTTCTGAACAGGCCTTGTCTGTCCTCTGGCTTGTTCCTGAGGTGTACAGTGGAAATATCAGTGCTTTCAAACAGTCAAAAACTTCATTTTCTTAAGGTATTTACCTTTGACTGTGCCTTGTACAAATTTGTTTTCTACTGCTTTTGGAAATTTGCCTTCAGTAGTTACAACTGGGTTAATTACTGTAATCTTCCTTGTACAAGTTACCAAGGTTGGTTTACCTTTTATGGAGGAAGAGTTCTGAGGTTTTCTACTCCACTGAGGGCAATTTGGGTCCACTTCTTTGTTCTTATGAGGCTTTCACTGTTCCTTTTCCTTTTCCCTTGTTTACTTATGTTTCTGAAGGTCTCACTGGCATACTTCCTTGTTACTGGGTTTTGAGTGGGATGAAGTTTTCTTCCACTGAAGCAAAGGAAATTAGGGCTTATGTCAATTAAGATTCTTTCAAATGGGTTTTGCACATTTAAGAATGTCCTCTGGGAAATATATTACTATATTATGCCACTGTATTATGATATGTAGTTGAAATTATCAATTACACATCAAAAATACTGCTTTTTTGATGTATGGTATACAGTTTGTATCCCAATATCTCATAGATTAACTTTTAATTAGTAACTATAATCTTATCAATGGTTCTGCAATGAACAATTGAAATTAACAATATTTCCATCCATGCCTCTGAACTGTTATTCAAAGTAATGAGGGCTCTTTCTTATTAAAAAACACTTTATTGAGGGTTTTTAAGTGTTTTGATTTCAGAAACAAGCCCAAAATAGTCTTGTGGTAACTAAATTATAATCAAACCATGTGAAAAAGCAATAAAAAACAAAATGGTATATGATTATATACCACTCAAAAAAATAATATATGATATATAATATAATATCTTTTTTATGTTTTTACACCTAAAAAAATAAACAATGATGTTAAAGAAAAGAATTTAGAGAAAAAAACTCCCTTTTACACCAAAAATAGTCAAAGAAAAAGCTCAAAAGACTCAGCCAGGCCCCCAAAATTTCAGGCTGAGTCTATGATTAAGTAGTAATATATATTTAAAACTTTAAATCTGACTGTGACACCAATTTATTAAGTTAAAAAGGGTTTATAATTGCTAATTTAAGGGCTTTACTATGTGGAATAGTGGTGGTGAGTGCTGTTGAAAGCCCTGGGTACAGTTTTACCAGTTGGGTTACTATAATAAGAACTAAAATACACCAATTAAGGTATACCTGATTATTCTCCAAGGTTATAAATTTTTTGGACAGTTTTACTATGTAGGAATTCAAGAGAAGGATGGGGATTCCTTTTCTGACAGAGAAAAGGCCTCCTTTTATCTTGCATTGGAATGGAAAGGTCCTCTAGGCCATTCACAACAAGGAAGTGAAGTTTTTTCACTTCAGACTGTTGGCTTTTGGTTTTCACAATGCCTATATGCTCTGTATTTGGCTCAGATGTGGCTCTGAAACCACATCTGGGTGGTTTCCCCAATACAGGGTGAAAATTTTCATCTGGGGACCACACAGCCCTCTTCTGAAGTGTATTATGCATAGAAAGCTGTACAGAACCTGTATGAGACCCCAGTATTTGATGAACTATGAGGTATTAATGTATAAACAATCTTCTTTTTCTATATGACACCTCATAATGATAGCTGTGGGAAAGTATCCCACAGTAAAGGTGTATTGTCCAAACTATGGTATTTAAACCTTAAAGTGGTTATACCTTTGTCAGTTTGTAGGATATTGAGCTCAAAGTTGGTTCATTGTGTAGCACTGGATGATATCTAGAAAATGGTACCTCATTTGGTATTGGCAACATTTGATATGGCAAAGGTATGCCATGTTCAATTTTTGTTATCCAGGTATATGATTTTCTCAAAATCTGTATGGAATTTGTTTTACCTATAACTTTTGCTATACATGGGATATGGGGAAATGCATGGCACCATCAGATAGCCCTGATTTCTCTCTTCCAAAAATGATCCCAATTCAGGTATCTCACACTAAAGCTTTAGAAGTTGGATGAAAGGTGAATATATAACTTTTTTATTCTTTGTCCTCTGATGACGGGCTTGTATATTTGGAGAAAGGTGATTTTCCTCTTTCTTTTGATACCTTTTGATCTTGTTTTGCTCAGATCCATGTTTTTGTCGCATTTTTCTCTACCATTGGTTTATGGTATTTGGCTGTCATGCTTGTGCTCTGGTTTTGAGTCACAGGCTGAAAAAATCCATAAATAGCTAAATTTCATTTGAAATGCACCCCTTATGTGTTTTTACCAAGTTGCTTACATGGGTTTACCAATAACCTTGAAAATTTCAATCTTTTTTATTATTAATTATACTTTATTATATCAATTTTTGACAACAGTGATAGTATACTATTCCAAATCTACTGGGTTTTTAATAGAAAAACTACACAATCTACATACCCAAGAAAATTTCCTTTGTGTAGGGGGCCCTTATTGGAGCTCCAGAGCTTCTCGCATACTAATTTTGGGAATATCACAGAAGCTCAAAAGATAATTTAGCTCTATGTAGCTTGAGAATTCATTTGAATGAAAACATATCTTTCAATGAATATTTAAAGAATGTTTTTGTAACATAAACTAATTGTTTCTTTGAGATTTAAATAACATCATTTGCATACCATTCTGGTGTGCCATTTAAAGCCTTAATAAAAATTTATAAAAAACTTTATTATTGAGAAGATAAAATATGGACATATACTGGCCTTTTTTCAAAATATTTCACCAAAATTGTGAACACACTATTGTCCGAATATCCTGAAAACTCCAAGATTCTAGTTTATCAACAAATAGGAATATAATTCTTAAGAATTTTTAAACAGTTCAAGATTTTAAAAAGAAGAATTTGATTTAATATGATAGGAAATGGGTGGCAACCTTCAGTGAGGTAAAATACATAATAAAAGCTTTTGGAGCAATAAATTCAATTGTAATCAAAGTAAATCAAGGAAGATCTTTGAGAAGAAATTTCTTGTAATGAAATTAAAGCAAGAAAGATCTTTGAGAAGCAAAGTCAATTAAAGTCACATGATGAGAAATTGAATTTTTTTCAGGTATTTTTTAGTGGGGAGGAGTTAATTGTTGAATATTATTCTGTAAATGAATCTCCCTATCATATTCTCCCTTCATGGGACCTAGGTCAAATTATTCCAGCTTACCTGTTTTTAATAATTTCAGAATTTAATTGCTATTTTTGTACCTAAGAACCATTTTCTTCAAAAAATGAATAACTCTGAAGTATTGAAAATCAGTTCTTTACGAACTCACATATCAGCTCCTTTAAATTACTCTCTTTTCTTGTAATGAAAGTACTTTATATATTTCTATGTCTCCTTTTGAGAGATTAATTTCTTTTGATAATGCATATGATGATAATATTATTATTTTCAAAGCTACAAATTGTCAACATAGTTGATTTTCATATTCATAAGCTGGAAATTACTACCAGAAATAAGCATTCAGGATGTATTCAAGGAACTAATATGGAAGGCTTTATTATATATTGAGTCAGATGTTTTCAAGAGGTCTGGTTGCCAAGCTCAAATACCCAACTTGGAAATAAATCTGTGAGCTGTCACAATGCTGTCTTCCAGACCTCAACAAAGGGAACTCTTGCCAAAAAGGCTATTAAACTTGTGGGAAGACTGGTTAATACTGGCAAGTTTTAGATCACATTCCACCATGTGACAGTGAGCATATTTATTGGAAAAATCAGATGAGCTTAAAGATTGTTTTCTAATTTTGGTACATTTATATTTTTTGAAATCTTTTTCTGAAATTCCTTCATCTTGGCAGTATCTGGTGGAAATGTAACAGAATTTTAGTTTACTGACGACCAAAGGTGCTTGATATGTATCTGAAGTGATTCCTCGAAAGAGTTAAAGTAAGAATATTTCATTGAAATGATAAAAAACATTGATTAACCTTGTATTCTCAAAGCTGGAAGAATAGTCTTCAATAAGACTCTGATTTGGAATTCTCTTTATTTATTTTCTAAAGATTTTCTTGAGTAATTTTCCCTTCTTTCAATTTTCTTGATAGTAATTCTCTGAAGAATATTTTTGTGTTTTTTGTGCAGAAATAATGTGTTTCCTTGGGTAAGGATCCCCATTTGAGGGTCCCTCAAAGTTAGCTTTCATTGAAGGGTTTGGGATAAATAATACAATTCTTTCAGTTCTTGTCTTGTCTTTCATTTTTATTTCCATTTCTCAGTATTCCTCAAGCAAAGGCAAAATCAAGTGATACTTTTGAAAAATATTCCTGTAGAGTTTGGTTATTATGTTTGGTCTAACAAACTGTGTTCTGCAGCATTTCAATAGGAGGGTTACTCGATAGGGTGGTTTCTATATTTATTCATAGTTTAATTGAGAATAAACATTAGAAAGAAGATCCTGCTTATTTATAAGTAATAATATTTTGGTAATAAGCCCATTATGTTTTGAATGTTTCATTTCTCCAAATAGACATTGTGCTTAATCATCAGAGGAAAGTAGGAGAATGAAATTAATTGAAAAAATACATGTGGATAAACTTATCAAGGTATGAAAGTAACAAAATATCATATTTAGTAATAGGAAGGAATATTTGCAAGATAAATAGAAAATGTATTTATTCTATGAAAAGGCAATCTCTGAGCTATACCTCTGTAAGGTATCACTATGAAAAAATAAGTAAGAATTACTAATATTTTACTTATTGTACCT
The DNA here is from genome assembly GCA_023105745.1 of Austropuccinia psidii. NCBI lineage: Eukaryota > Fungi > Basidiomycota > Pucciniomycetes > Pucciniales > Sphaerophragmiaceae > Austropuccinia > Austropuccinia psidii. The sequence goes on from JALGQZ010000001.1 coordinate 8,512,831, forward strand.
TGAATGTCCTTATGAAATTTAAAGAATAAGATAAAAGATCATTATAATGGTAAAGAATTATTAAAATAATGGTGTAAAATATTTATATTATTAAATGAATATAATAATATAAATTATATGTTAATAAGATTCATACAATAATTTGAATATATCAATATGTGAGAATGAATTTATTTATGGAACTTTATTATTGTTACAAACAAATAATAAAAGTGTATAAAATTGCTTTTCAATAATAAAAAACAATAATAAAAATAATATTACTAATATTAGAGTTATGAATTAATATAAATACTATTTATATTAATTTAAGAATTATTAAAAAGTAATAATAAAGAAGAATTATTATAAAAAGGGAAAATAGCCTACTTTTAACCCTTAATTTAATAATTTTGAGCATATTTATTCCAAAAAGAATATAAATACAACTTATTTCAATTTTATTTACAATGAAAGCTAAAAGAAATTATAAATATTCTTGTCTTTACATGGAATTAGAGATTTTGAGAGAATTTTAACAAAAAACAATTAAAAATTGATTTAATCATGTCAAAATTTATCATTATAATAAAGATGAACTTTATTCTTTGAATATAAAACAGTTTTTCATAAAAAGAAGAAGGCTTTTAACTTTGGTTTAATAATTTAATGTTTTTGTTGCATCCAAGGGGGAAATAAAGTAAAAAGAGCTCTATTTATAGTAAGATCTTCCCTCCTAGAGTCCAACAGGCTTCTAGTAGAGATTTATTGATTTGATCTACTGTAATTGATAGTTATTTTATGTTTTAGTGATGTTTATATCATAATTAAACCATCTTATCTCATTATTATGCCATTATTTAGAGTTATCACTATAACTGTAGGTTTGATGACATCATAGGCTTGGAAGAAGCCTAAAATCTGTTAATTGTATTATTATTAATCATAAAATAATAGTATCCATCAGTTTTATCACATATATAACTGTTAAACTCAAAATAGGATTACAGTGAGTGATCATAAATGATCAATTTTAAATCTAAACTTTGATCATTAATACATTTCAATTTATACACGCTAAAGCCAATTGGAGAGTGGATTATAATAGCTTAACATTTCACAAGCAAAATAACAAGATATTCTCATTACATCATTCAAACTCTATTTGTGATAATTTTTCTTGTAACTCATCATTTCTGTCAAAATTCACTATTTTAAACTTCAAACCACGATTCCAAGGGGTTGTACCTTGAATATAATGATAAAAAATACATAATTCTTCATTTATGAGCTATTAAAATCTGAATATCTACTTTATTTTAAGTTTGGATCACTTTCACAACAAAGTGGTCAACAGATATAGCAATTTTATTCAATAAACCCTTACAAGTTATAACCTTGTTTATAACTTTTCAAAGAATAATTATATTTGTATTTCTGCAATAGTTATGTGGTAGCTTTAATCTTCTTTAGCTCTCTATCATGTGTATTTAGAGAGATATGAGATAAACACCATGAATATATGCACTGATCATAAAAGGACATATATTCAAATTATTTACTTTAATATTGACTATACAAATATGAAATAAAAATGTTATATGTGTAAGTTTTCATGGGGAATCCAATGTAAAGTTTTATTCACATTTTTATTCATTGGCTTCTGAGATAAATAAGAATTTATGTCTTTTTTATGGTATTCTTACTCATTATTCATTAATTATTGACTTTACAGATATGCCATAAAAATGATATATGTGAATTTTATCATGGGTAATCAAATGGTGTAATTTATGTCAAACATTTACTCATTAGATGCTAACTTAATTAATAATTTATACCTATTTATGGCATTTTCACTTATTTTAAGATAATTATTTTAAAAGAATAATTATTGTAAAGTTTTCTTGAGACCCTTTTGGATATGTGGTCATATCTCAAAGGCTCACATTCCTTACCACGAAAAAAAATCTTACAACAATCTGATATAGTTAATTAGGGTATCATCAACTGTCCTAACTCTCCATTAGACTTTCTTAGTCTTGAATCTCAATAATGCTTAAGTTTTCTATTCTCTATGCCTTCTTTCATTTCTAAACCTTCTTTGTAGTTTATCAGAATTAGTTATATCTTTCTCAAGTAGCCATTCATCTTCTTGAGTTGGGTCTCTATACCTCAAAAGGTATTCTCTTTCTTTTTTGCTTCTAGTCCTCCTTTCTTTAAGGACTTTTACAATTTTACTTTCTTCTCCTTCTAGAGGGGGAATTTCAAGTGTTGGTTTGTTTCTTAGGGGAAAAAGCTCTTTGTCACATGAGCCTTAAGGTTTTATCAGGCTTACAGTAAAATATGGGTTTTTATTTATTAATTCACCTGTGAGTCTTAGTTGCACAGCATTAGTTCCATGTAGTGGCTTTATCACAGATGGTCCTGAAGAGAAATCGTTCAATTTCTTTGGGCCTTTGATATTTTTAAAATTCAGAGTTGATACTAAAACCAAGTCTCCTACTTTGAAGTTATGTGGTTTATAACCTTTATCCCATCTTTCTTTTGCATATGTGAAAGAATGTTCCATAGATCTGTTTGCATGAGGTCTTGCCTTGTCAAGCATCATCTTGAGACTACTTGCTGTTGGATGTTTATCCACTAGGTATTTTTTAAGATTATCATATGGAAGTCTTGGATTCCATCCCTTTTCCAACATTGCTGGTGTTTTAAAAGCTGAATAATGGAGTGATATTTTATATGCCAGCTCAAGAGCTGGTATTAAGGTACACCAATGATGGGTAAAGCCATCATATTCCTTGAATTCTAGGTCATAAGCACAGAATATTCTAATAATATCTTCCAAGGTTTGTATCATTCTTTCTTCCAGACCACCAGTTTGAGGGTGCTAGGCTGTGGAGAATGATAACTTTGTTCAAAACAAGTTATGGATGTTTATCCATAATGCTGAGGTGAATTTTCAATCTCCGTCACTTATGATATTTTGTAATAGTCCTGTATGCCTAATAGCTTTATTTCATATCATTATGGCTGTGTCCATAGCTGTTTCATCTTTGTGACATTGTAAGAACATTGGAGCTTTGCTGCAACTGTCAGCTGATACTAGGTGTGAGCCTGTGAGGTATGTATAACATACCCATAAGGCCAAAAATGATTTTATATACAGTTGATTTAGTTGTAAACAGACTTTTCAATTGAATTTAAAGTAAAGAATAACAAAAAATAAGTATAGCATTTTTTGGATGAACAAAGCTATAGATATTATGTCATTTTTGGATTCTAGACCAAAAATAACCTAGGGTACACCCATAGGGTGTTATATTCAAAAAATCTTATTTCTTATGTTATTGGAAGATTTAAGAATCTCACAGTACTAATGTAACTTCTTAACATTTTTCTAAAATTGTTAAATTGAAGCTTAAATAAGCTTAAATTCAAAGTGGCATAAGGTTTATGCAAACTTACCAAAATTTTAGTTAAAATTTAGGTGTTGTGTATATTTACTGAATTTTCTAAGGATTTGCCATACAGAATTTGACTCCTGCATGAGCTCAATTTGAAAGTGTTTAAGGCCATAGTATGGCTTTAAACAAATAAAAGGGCAAAATCCACGCAAAAAGGTGGGACAAAGGAAAAAGACCAAACAGAGCTGGGGTACCCAACTTTTTGGATCTGAAAGGATTCAATTAAGGTTTTCCACCTGTATTGGAGGATTTACAACCTTATTTAAACTTTAATATTAGACTTTGATACAACCTTAAAGTTTAAACTGGTTTTATCCCAATTTGAACAGGAATTTCAAGCTGCCAAAGGGTAAATCCCAATATGCAGGCTTTAAATTAAAGTTTCAAGAACTTTCAAAGCTTAAATAAGCTGAAAACGTTAAGGTTACAAGCATTAAAACCTTACAAAAAGTTAAGTTTTAGTGTATATTGCTATTTTACATGGAAAAATAGTAACAATTTCAAAAATTCATTAAAAATCCAATTCTTAATGGATTTGCTTGAACATTTTACACAGCTTACAATTTAATATTATCTATATATAAATTAAATTTTAAGTATTTTTTATAAACAGATTTACTGGGTAATTGGTCTCGAAATATACTCTTTTAATTATACATATATAAAATTAAGATTTCTTTAAAAATTAATTAAAAATTGAGTATAAGAGATTTCTGCTTGCAGCTCTATTCTTAAGTTGTTCATGTGATGAAATGTAATATAAATAAACTTAATTTATATTAAAACTTAAAATAATTAACTTAAATGAGGATTGAGATTACTTGGAGTTAAGAATAACACTGGTAACTTTAAATTGGAATTAAAAATAAGTTACCTTAAATTAAGAACCTTATTTTTAAGCATGGATTTTCAGTTTTGACCTGAGCACGCCCCCCTCTATATCCATTATGAGTCATGAGAGCTGCTCTGTAGACATAAAAAGGGTCTTTTCATCACTGTTTTTGTCCATCATCAATTATCAATCCAATCTTATTACACATTTAAACAGGTAAAGCTTTATTATATATAAAATCTTATTATGAAAGTATCTCTTAAGTATTTTATTCTTTATAAATATTAAATTAAAGAATTGAAATCATAGAAATTATATTATTGTTTTAATCAACTATAATATATTTTATTTTATAAAATCATTGTCTTTAAAATATCTTTTAAGATCCACATATTCCTCTCAAAAACTCTTTAATCATATTTTTTATTATAAAAAACCATTTTATCTTTAAAACTGTTGATTTTTGGCGTGTTTTTAACTTATGATAACTATTTGATATAATAACTGTTGTTGTTTGACTTGTTGTATTAAATTTAAATTATAAGTAAGTTTTCTCCAAAATTATATATCTTTTTTTATCTATTATTAGTTTTTTGATATAGAATTTTCCCATAAGAATTATCTCTGTACAGTGTGTTTTTTAATTCTTTTATGAAAAAAATTTATATATTACTTATAAGTGGTTAAATATCTATATTTTCCACATGTAATTGTCTTATTAACAGCTTTACACTTCTTATTGTTATAATTGTCAGTGACTATGACAATAATAGAATAATTATAATTTATCATCATTATTATATTTTTATTTTTATTATTTTATATAATAATAATTGAATCTATTTCTTATATATACTTCTTTTTGGTGATTATATCTAAATTTGTGGTCATAATATTGTATGCTATTATTTCTTTCTACTGAGGACAGTCATAGTAATCTTGATATTGTTACTATTATCAAAGTTTCATAGACAAACCTTAAACTAGGAATGCATTATAACTTCTGTCTCCTGGAGGTAAGGCTGCTACCCAATCCATATGAACTATTTCCCAAGAGAATTTTGGCTCTTGAATTTTGATCATCATTCCAAATTTCTTTCCTGTGGCTCTGTTTATGTTTGAACATCTGCCACAGATTTGGCAGTAATCTGCAACATCTTTTCTCCAATTTGGCCACCTGGAGCAAGTTTTTACCCTTTCTAGTTTCCTGCCTTCTGAGAGATGTCTAGATGCAAAACTATCATGACATTCATGTAGTATAGTTTTCACAGAGTTCTATCTGTTAAAGCCATAACACATGTATGCTTTGTCCTATGATAGAGGATTCCATCAAGGAGGTGGAATCTTCCTTCATCATCTGCTTTTTTTTCCATGCTTCATCTAGTTTGGTTGAAAGTGATGGGTCTTTACAGTATTTCATTAGAATTTGACATAAGATATGACAGTTCTTGTCCATCTTATAGCTTTCTCTAAATGTGTTAAAGAATTCTGTGCCAATATCTGTGACACATATGCCTTCTATATGATGTTCTCCCTGTGGTACCATGCTGGATTTTCAGGTATATTTGCTAAAGCCCATCTTCTAAGTCCATCTGCATTTTTATGAATATTTCCATATTTATGAACTATAGTTCAATTTCCTCTATATTCTTTAATATAAGTTTTCCATCTCAGCATGTGTCTATTTGGTGTTGACATGTTTAATAAATATTTTACAGCAGCGCAGTCTGTTATCACATCAAAAACTGTTCCATCCAAATAATGGTGTAATTTTTCTAAATCCCACACTAGGAAAAGACATTCCATTTTGCTTTCTCAATATATTTCCTCTGTTGGCTTAATTTTTTTTCAATAAATCAAATTGGTCCTTCAACAGGTTTATCATTGATGATTTTTGTTTGGTGTAGTGCAGCCCCTATTCCTTCTCCACAAGCATCAATGTACAGATTGAAAGGTAATTTCCAATCTGGCATTAGAAGAAATGGTGCATTGGTGATGGCATTTTCAATTCCTCATATGCCTTTCACCTTTCTTCAGTCATTTCATAGTTTTTGTGTTGGTCACATAGCTTGTATAAGGATTTGGCCATTGTTGCAAAATCTTTTATATGCTTTCTGTAGTAGCCAGCAAATCCTGGAAATGATTTTATTTCTTTTTTGGCTTGGGGATTGGTTTCAATATTAATTCTGCTCCTTTGTCTTGTTCTATGCCCAAGCTTAGTCCAGATAAAACATGTCCTAGTGCTTTCAGTTCATTGTATGCAAAATGACATTCTTTCATGTAAATTTTCATATTTACTTGTACTATTTTTTGCAAGAATCTTTCTAGTCTTTTTAAGTGAATGTCCCAGGCTTCCTAGCAAGCTATGATATCATCAATATAGATAATTAACCATCCTTCTGATAATTCCTCAGGAAATATGATATTCATCATTCTTTGATAACGGGAAGGTGCATTTTTTATACCAAATGTAACAACCATCCATCAGGGGTAAGGGTATTCATTCATACACCCACTCAAACACCCCAAATTAGCAAATCCAGTATTTGCATCAGCATTCAGTTTCAGCAATCTTCATTCTGAAACATGCATACAGCTTGGTACATCCATACAGCCTGTCAACACCTGTACAGGTTGGATTCACCCAATACAGTTTCAATACACCAATATGAAACTGTATGATAACTCAAATACACCACACCTCTGGTACAGGTTCTGTACAGCCGTACAGGACCTGTATTGGCCAGACTCAATTCAATCATCAATTATTCTCATGAAAATTCTTCCTCTGGATCAGGGCTGGTGATTCTCACATATACCAGCCCCTCTTTCTCCCCCCTGGGGACTTTTCCCCAGTTAATTAATTTAGTTTATTTATTATTTTATAATTGTTCTTATCCTTATAATTGGGTATTATGATTATTTAACTTTAAGTTAGTCTTTGCCTGTACAGTATGAGTTGGGTGGCCATACCCTTATTAACCCTTCTCTTTCCATTCTGACAGGTTGAAACAGTGGACTTGGACTTGTTTGTGGTTGGCTCTTCTATTTCTTACTCTTATTTCTTGTTGCTGCTTTTCTTATATTTATTCTTTTAGCAATTTATCTTTAACACTCTTCATTGTGTTCCTTCTTACCATATCTTTGAGCCCTCCATAAGTGAGTCCCAGTTTACTGAGTGCTAGGCCCTCTTCACTTCGAAGACCCCCTGTGACATTAAATTAATTAACTCATATTTGATTCTTTCTTTCATTCATTCTATTCATTTCTCTCATTCTTCAATTATGATCTTTTCATGATTTTATGATTTTTATGATTTTTTATGATTTTTTCTCTCTCATCAATTTTCATCTCATTCATTTCATTCAAAATGAAAATTGATTCTTTTTTCTCATTTCAAAAATTCTGCTGACCATTTCATTCTATTCTTTATCATTCTCATTTCTCTTTTTGTCTGAATTCAGGTTTTTATCAGGTTATTTGAGTGGAATTATTTGGGTTAATTGATTCATTATTCAGGGATTTTTATTGATTTGGGGTATTCAGTGATTTTGGTTTTGAAATTTCTCAAACTTATTGATTGATTCCTCAAGACATTGATTTCACCTCAACACTTTGATTTGACTTTGATTGATTTGATTCCTCAAGATAGCTGATTTATCCTCAAGATTTGATTGATTTATTGATTTCAATTTGATTCCTCAAGAAAATTGAATTGATTTTTGAAGATATTGATTGAAATCGTCAAGACTTAATTGATCAGATTTTGATTGACTTGATTTGACTTATTGATTGAAATTGATTGTTCATAAGAATTTGACTTTGTCATCTTCACTCTTCAAGATTTATTCATATTGATTCACTTCAAGACTATTGATTGATTTCTCAAGTTCATCAAGATTCTCATTTGATTGTTTTGGTCAAGCCTTATTTTATTCAAAGTATCATCAAGTCTTATTTCATTTATCTCAAAATGCCAGTTCAGCATAGTCCCCCAGCCAAAAATACTAGATCCCAAAGAACGCAAGCTGTTCTCACTCCTACAGCAAGGGCTCCTCTTGACCGTACACCATCAGTTCATCAACTGAGTGCAAATTTGGACAGAGGACCACCAATGGAAGGAGCAGCACCCTCAAGAAGAGGTGGAATGAAATCTAGAAGATCAAGATCTTTCTCTGGACTTTTGGGTGGCTACCCTGGCATGTCTGAAGGTGCAAGAGCAAGACAAGGGGAAGTTGAAGATGAAGAGGGGGAAGGGTCTGTGGAAGAGGAAGATTCTGGGGAAACTGAAGTGGCAAATGCCTTGGCAAATGCTCCAGAGGTGCCTCAGGGTTCTAATCTAGCCCTTTCTAGTCAACCTCTTGTCTCTCAAACTGATCCAAATCTCCTCAAGATTATGGAGCAGATGACTCAATTCATGGGGCAACTCACTCAAGCAGTTGCTCCCAGGGACAATTCCAAAGCCCCTGCTTTCAAGACTCCATCCATGAAGGCAGCTGATTCTTTTGATGGTACTCAAGCTCATAAATTGAGAGGATTTATCCAATCCTGTCAATTAATTTTCCATAATGATCCAGCAAATTTCTTCTCTGACAGGAAGAAAGTTCTTTACTCAACTTCTTTTCTCACTGGTAGAGCTGGAAAGTGGATTGAACCCTATCTCTCAAATATTTCCAATGAAGACCCTTCCTACCTCCTCAATAATTGGCCATTATTTGAATCTCAATTATTCACTCTGTTTAGTGATCCCAATGAAGTCAGGAAAGCTGAACAAGAGTTGGACAATTTGAGGATGAAGGAAAGTGGTCATGTCTCCTTGTACATTGCAGATTTCAGAAGCTTAATGTCAAGAATTGGAGATTGGGGGGAAAGAGCTTATATCCATGTTTACAGAAGAGGATTGGCATCAAGATTATTGGATCAGTTGGCTTCTCACCCTGGAACCTTTGATACTCTTCAAGAAATTATGGATGTCACCTTAGAATTAGACACAAGATATCATGAGAGGCAAAAAGAAAAGGGTGGCAATCAAGAGAAGAAGCCTCCAGTCATTGGATTCAATCAATCTAGGCCTCCTCAAAACTCATCTTCAAAGAGGTCTCACCAGAAGAAGAACAAGAAGGGCAAGCAATTTCAAGCTTAAAAGGACAAGCCCCATGCTGCTCTCCTCAATAAGGACAATAAATTAATTGGTTCTGAAAAGGAGAGGAGGATTAAAGAGGGGTTGTGTACTTATTGTGGTGGAAAGCACCCAATTGAAAAATGCTTCAAGAGACCTCAGAACAAGCCTGGGTCATCATCAAGAGGCTTCCCTAGTAAGCAGGGAAAAGCCTGAGTGGGAATCATGATGTGTTCAATGGTTCTCACTTATTTCCTTCAAGATCACAATTGTGCACTCTGAATACTAGTGTCAAGAAATCTTTAAAATTTCTTATTTTCTCTTCTGTCTCTGATATTTTCTATAGTATTCTCATTGATTCTGGTGCTACAAACTCTTTTATTGCAAAGAATTTTGTTCTCAAGTACTCATTGACTCTGTCAGAGCTCCCTGAAAAGATTCCTCTTTTCATTTTGGATTCTAATGAATCCCCTTCCTTGTTCATCACCCATTATACCAAGTGGGTAGTTGACTTGCCTTCCTTCCCAAGCTTTGAATGGGACTTTTTTATCATAGATTCACCCAAGGGAGAAGACCTGATATTGGGCTATGATTTCCTTTACTGTTTTAATCCCATTATTGATTGGAAAAATGGATTGATCACCTATGATTCTAGTGGTATTATTTCTTCTACTAGTAATGATTTAGCCACTGCTGTCAACAGTGTTGCTCTGGTCGGTGAACTTAAGACAACTTACCTTCCTTCTTCTGTCCATATCCCTTCCATTATTCCCTCTCAGTCATTACTTCAATCAAGAGATGAAGGATTTTGGGGAAGATGTTGCCATATCTTCACTTCATCTCTTTCAAGGGGATATGGACCTTCCTCCCTTATCTTTTCATGCATCCCTGGAGGAGCAGTGGGATGAGGAGGAAGAGCCAGAAGAAATTGAAACTGTGTTGAAGGTTGTTCCTCCTGCTTATCACCAATATTTGGATGTATTCTCCAAGGTGAAAGCAGAGAAACTTCCTCCACACCGCGCCTGTGATCACCATATCGAATTGGAGGGTCTTCTACCTCCAATTGGTGTTATCTACTCATTATCAAATCAAGAGTCAGAAACACTGCGGGCCTACATTTCAGAGAATTTAGAGAAAGGTTTCATTAGACCAAGCTCCTCTTCAACAGGAGCACCTGTCCTTTTTGTCAAGAAAAAGGATGGAGGTCTTCGTTTGTGTGTTGACTACCGCAAACTCAATGCTGTCACTAGGAAGAACAGATACCCTGTTCCTCCTATGAACCAGCTTCTTACCCTATTCAACGGTTCCACTATCTTCTCCAAGATAGATTTGCGTGGTGCATATAACCTTCTGAGAATCAAAGAGGGGGATGAGCACTTAACTGCCTTTAGAACCAAATATGGCAGTTATGAGTATTTGGTCATGCCATTTGGTTTGACCGATGCTCCTGCTTCTTTCCAAAATCTAGTAAATGATATCTTTGCAGATTTTTTGGATGTGTTTGTTGTGGTTTATCTAGATGATATTATGGTCTTTTCCATTTCTGAGGAGGAACATGTCAAACATGTGGCCTCTGTCCTCCAAAGACTGAGGGACAATAATCTGTTTGCCAAAGCCTCCAAGTGTGTATTCCATGCCTCAAGTGTGGAATACTTGGGCTATGTTGCTTCAAGCGATGGCCTCAAGATGGATTCTTCAAAAGCTCAGCAAATCCTCAATTGGCCTCAGCCCAAAAACATCAAGGCTCTTCAATCCTTTCTTGGCTTTGCCAATTTTTATTGTTGTTTCATTAAAAATTATTCCAAAAAAATCACTTCTCTCACTTCCCTTCTCAAGAAAGATTCTCCTTTCATCTTCAATGAGGAAGCTCTTAGTCAGTTTCAAGCACTCAAAGAAGCCTTCACCTCTGCTCCTATCTCTACCTACTATTGTAGAGACTGATGTTTCTGATTATGCATTGGGCGCCGTACTGAGTCAGGTGAATGACTCTGGAAAGAATTCCATTGCATTTGATAGTCGCAAGCTCTTACCAGCTGAACTCAACTATGAAATTCCTGACAAGGAACTCCTTGGCATAGTTTGGGCTCTCAAGCGCTGGAGGGCATTTCTTCTTTCTCTTTCCAATCCTTTTGAGGTCTTGACAGACCACTCTTCCTTGCAGTATTTCATGTCTTCCAAAGTTCTTACTCGTCGTCAGGCCCGTTGGGCTGAATTTCTCTCAGAATTTCATTTCACTATCACTTACCGCCCAGGCAGGCTGGCCACTTTGCCAGATGCCTTGTCACGTCGGGACAACGTGTACCCAGAGAGGGGGGTGGACTTCATCAGCAAGAATCCTCATAATTTATATCAAGTACTTAAGCAAGATGGAATTCAAGAGTCAAGATTCTTCTCAATCAAAGTGGAAATTTTCTCAGATTTAGTGGACAAGATTCAAAAAGAAGTATGGCAAGACAAAGACTATAAAGAAATACTCAAGCAACTAGCAAGAGGTGAATCAGTTCCAGATTATTCTCTTGAACCTCAAGCCAAGTTGTTATTACTCAAAGATAGAGTGGTAATCCCAAGCAATGAAGAACTTCAACTCAATATTCTTCAAAAGCGTCATGACTCACCATTGGCTGGCCATCCTGGCCAGGAGAAGACCCTCAAGCTCATCAAGAGGGATTTTTATTGGGCTGGCATGAATCAATTCATCAAGGACTATGTGTCCTCATGTCAGCAATGTTCAAGAAACAAGAACATTCATCACAAGAAGTTTGGATTACTCAAGCCTCTTTCAATTCCGTCTGGTCCTTGGAATTCATTATCAATGGACTTTATCACTCAATTGCCACTGTCAAACAACTTTGATTCAATTTTAGTAGTTGTGGACAGATTCTATAAAATGGCAATCTTCATTCCAACTTATGGCACAATCACTGCTCTGGATTTAGCTCAAATCTTCATTAGTCATGTATTTTCCAAGCATGGACTCCCAGTCAGTATTGTCAGTGATAGAGGATCCTTATTTGTTTCATCATTCTGGACTCAATTGTGTCAGCAGCTCAAGATATCAAGAGATCTTTCAACTGCTTTTCACCCTGAAACAGATGGACAGACAGAGAGGGTAAATCAGATACTAGAACAGTACCTTTGGATGTATGTCAGCTATCATCAAGATGACTGGTACACCTGGCTCCCTCTGGCTGAATTTGCCTATAATAATGCAGAACATTCATCAACCAAGCAATCACCTTTTTTCACCATTTATGGAAGAAATCCCAGCTTTGACTCAATCCATATTTCTCAAGACTCACCTGCTGGAAAGTTATCAACAAAACTTCAATCAGTACAGCAAGTTGTCAAAGAAGAATTAGAGTCAGCAATAAGGAGATTCAAGAAGTATGCAGATAGAAATAGAGCAATTCCACCTGATTTCCAACCTGGGGACAAAGTATGGCTAGCTTCCACGAAAATAATAACAACAAGACCCACCAAGAAGTTATCAGAAAGATGGTTGGGACCCTTTGAAGTTCTGAAGAAGATTGGCAGCCATGCATATCACCTCAAGTTGCCTCAGCAATGGAAGACAGTTCACCCTGTATTCCATGTGTCCTTATTAGAACCAGTCAAGCATTCAAATATCCCAAATCGTCACCAATTGCCGCCACCACCAGCTTTAGTGGAGGAGCAAGAAGAATGGGAAGTGGCTCAGGTTCTGGACTCAAAACTCAAAAGAGGTAAATTATGGTATCTTGTAGAGTGGAAAGGATTCAGTGAAGACCCAGAAAGAACCACTTGGGAGCCAGCTTCAAACCCTACCAACTCCCCAGATCTTGTCAAGGACTTCCACTCATTGTTTTCAGACAAGCCTGGTCCAATTACCTCAAGAGTTTGATTTATGGTGCTTGGTGGGGAGAAGAAGTTATGAAAGTAAGTTCCTCTCCTGGCATGCACCTTTAAGGGGGTATTCTACCCATATGTTGTTGTAAGCATCACCTTGGCCACTTTGTGAGCACTTGTCAATTCTTTGGACAGGTTCAGGAAGCATACAACACCAATACTCCCCGATTTGGACCTTATCAAGATATGGCCAAATATTCCTTTCTTTGTTTTCTTTTCTTTCTTTCCATTTATCATTTCAATTTATGCCAATCATCATAATTCAAGACATTCATTACTTCAAGTCATTTACGGCAATTCTTTTCAGAAGTCATTTATGGCAATTCATCTCAGAAGTCATTTATGGCAATCTTTTTCAATTTTATGGTGCTTGGTGGGGAGTGGAAGTTATGAAAGTAAGTTCCATCTCCTGGTATGCATCCCTGAGGGTTCTACTTCTTGTAAAACATCACATTGGCCACTCTGTGAGCATCAAAATGCTTGGTTTTCATTTTTTTTCAGACACTTTTGGCCAGAATCAAGCAACTCACCACAAGAAGGACCAACCATCAGGACTTTTTCTTTATTTCTTTCTTTACTCTCATTTTGTCTTATTCTTTATTTTATTTCTTTATTTACTTGTATAATTTTCTTTCTTTTATTTCTTGAAGCAGCAGCATCCCCTCCCAAATCATGTATTGGGAGGTTCCATTATTTTTTTTCATTTTTTAGTATTTATAAGAGTGGGGATAGAAGGCAAACCAAACACAAACAAGGAAAAGGAAACTAGTTATCTCTACCCAAATCATCAAAAGTTCTCTGGAAATCATTTATCAACTCATCTTCATACCAGGCAAATTTTGCAGCCATCTCTTCAGAAGCAGTACCTGGAATAGTCCTGTCATTGGCATATATAATCACCTCTCTGCTATTCCTATCAACTCTCCTGAACAATCTGGCCACAGCATCTTGACTTTCACTAGCCGCGTTGGGATCTTCTCTGGTAACCCGGATAGGCCAACGTTCTCTTCTTTGAAAAACTTGAGCGGCAGGAAACGGCAGCGGGGAAAATCCATCTCTTCTTCTGCTGGAGCTGGCCACAGGTTGGAGTTGACGGGAGGTGTTTATGGGTGAGTTCCTGGGCTGTTGAACTGGGGATGGTCTTACTTCTGGATTCAAGGCAGGCCTGGTGGTGTGGGAAGTAGTTGGTGAAGGAGGAGGAAGGGTTGTAGGAATGGAGGCAAGCATTGGTTGGAAGGTTCTTGGAGTGCTGGGAATGACTTGACTTTGGAATCTGGTGTTGGCAAGAGGTTGAGAAGAGGAATTGCTGGATGGATGGCCAATTGAATGAGGAATAACTTGAACTTCTTCACCATCCAACTCATCACTTCCTTCAGCATCTGGATCTGATGGGGAATCACCAATTCTTCTTAGCTTCTTCACTACTTTCACCACTCCATCAGCATTGGTCCTTGAAATTGGAATTTCTGAGCTGTAGTGGATGGGCCTACCACCAATTGGGATGGACCCTCCAACATTGGTCCATCTGGCCACATCCCTCTGCCTGGAACCAGTCACTACATCAAGATGTCAGGACCAATTCAATCAAAATATTCAAATCACTCACATTGAGAAAATCCAGAAGTGGCATCAGGGGTAGGCTCCTCAAGAATGGGGAATTCCTGCCCATAAGGCCCATCTTTCCTGCTCCATAAGTGTCTCCTGACCTGGGACAAAGTCAATTCGGTACGGCGGCATGGCTTCTTCCCAGCAAAACAAAAATGGCATTTTGATGATTGAGGATTGTAATGTTGAAGGCAATCCTTTCCCTTGGCCAAACACTCAGTACAGGCAGGATCAAGAACTTCAACTGCTCTGAACCCATCATATGTTTGGGAAGGATCAAAATGGCCAGAAGACGCCATGGAAAGGGAAGACAATCGACTGAAGACGCCAGAACCATGAAGAACAGACGGTGGCGGTGCAGAAGGGGAAGATTCAGTGAGTTCAGTCAGTTTGGAACTCATAACTGAAGAATATGCAAGCAGAAGATTCAAGACGTCAGAATCAATCCACTCCATATCAAGAAAAAATAATTTGACCTCAAGGAAATGGGGCCATAACTCAATTATGCCCCCCCCCTCAAAGCCTCTAGGGTGATGGTTCATACCCCTTTGGGGCTGAACTCATCACCCAGGGCCTCCCCTGCAACTTTGGGGAGGCCAGGATCTTGATGGTCCTGGACCCCATCAATGGGTCCAGGCCATGTATGGTGAACTTTTTTATTCTTGGGCCATTTCTGGGTCCCCAGGGCTCCATTTTGGTCCTGGGGGCCTCCATTAACCGCCACGGACCGCGGACCGCGGCCCACGGCCCACAGCGCACGGACCGTGGCGTACGGCCCGCGGACCGTAGGACCCCAAAGCATCCAAAAGGCCAATTATGGCCAAAGTCACCAAAACACCCAAAAAGGCCAAAAGGCCATAAAAAATCAAGATATATCAAGAAGCATCAGGGTAAAGGCCACAGCCCAAAACATTTTTGGAGGGCTGTTGAGGGCATTACCATGGGTAATGGGGACAAGACCCCTTGGAGGAATTTTTTCAATTTTTCAATGGATTAAGCCTTGCCCAATGAGTACACTTCATATACTCATTGGGCATCATTTTTTGAGCACAAGAGCTCAGTGGTCCTTATTCTGGGATATATCCCAAGGCCACATCTCAAGGGCATGGTTGATTGAATCAGAACAAAAGAAATGCATAATTTCTAAGTGGAATACTTACTCAAACTTGGAAAAGGGGGAATCAATTGAATTTGACAGGGAAGGAGGAATGCAAGATTTTCAGGATAATGGCCAAGAGGGAAAGAAAAATTAAAAGAAAGTTTTTGAAAAAAATGTGGGGATAATGAGATGCCACTCAACAGTGGCAGGGTATTATGGTGTTCAGGAGCCCACCAGTTTCAAGAGGGGGATACTGTAACAACCATCCATCAGGGGTAAGGGTATTCATTCATACACCCACTCAAACACCCCAAATCAGCAAATCCAGTATTTGCATCAGCATTCAGCTTCAGCACTCTTCATTCTGAAACATGCATACAGCTTGGTACATCCATACAGCCTGTCAACACCTGTACAGGTTGGATTCACCCAATACAGTGTCAATACACCAATATGGAACTGTATGATCACTCAAATACACCACACCTCTGGTACAGGTTCTGTACAGCCGTACAGGACCTGTATTGGCCAGACTAAATTCAATCATCAATTATTCTCATGAAAATTCTTCCTCTGGATCAGGGCTGGTGATTCTCACATATACCAGCCCCTCTTTCTCCCCCCTGGGGACTTTTCCCCAGTTAATTAATTTAGTTTATTTATTATTTTATAATTGTTCTTATCCTTATAATTGGGTATTATGATTATTTAACTTTAAGTTAGTCTTTGCCTTTTCTCTCTTTGCCTGTACAGTATGAGTTGGGTGGCCATATCCTTATTAACCCTTCTCTTTCCATTCTGACAGGTTGAAACAGTGGACTTGGACTTGTTTGTGGTTGGCTCTTCTATTTCTTACTCTTATTTCTTGTTGCTGCTTTTCTTATATTTATTCTTTTAGCAATTTATCTTTAACACTCTTCATTGTGTTCCTTCTTACCATATCTTTGAGCCCTCCATAAGTGAGTCCCAGTTTACTGAGTGCCAGGCCCTCTTCACTTCGAAGAGCCCCTGTGACACCAAATGGCATTCCTAAGTATTCATAAATTCCACAATGGACTATTATCCTCAGTAGTTTTTTGGCATTTTCTGTTAAGAAATTTTGGTGAAAACCCTTTATAGCATCCATGGCTGTAATGAACTTAGCCTGTGACACTTGTGTTAATTTATCACGGATTCTGAGTATTGGACACCTGTGAGGGATAGTATAGGTATTGAGAGCTCAAAAGTCCCCTACTGTCCTTGATTTTCCACTATTACAGGTTATAATGACAGGTGTAGTGACCTCTACTTGCTCATTATGTCCTACTTTCCTTAATAATCCACAGTCCATTAATTCTTTAATGTGTACCTCCAAGGCTTCTCTAGCTCTTGGGCTAGCTGGGTAAGCTGGTCTTCTTAATAAGGGTTGATAAGGTTTTAAGACATCCAGAATAATGTCTACTTCATACCCATTGATTGCACCTAGTGGTTCTTTGTCAGTAGCAAAGGCTTTGTTGTATCTCAACACAAGATCAATCAGTTTTTCTTTCATTTTTTATGTTAATTCTTGATTTAATTCTGCCACCTTACATTTTTCATTTATAAAGGATTGTTTCTCTGGGCTTTTCTCTTCATTTTTTATAGCTGTAATTTGTTTTTTGTTATTCAAAAAACCTGATTTCTGCCTTTTATTGTCTCCTATGTTAAAATATCTGTCCTTTTTATTAGAGATAGCCATGCCATAAATTGAAAAGTAATCATTTCCAAGTATAAAATGGGTACTAGTAAAGTTTTCCATTACTAAAAACTCTACTTTCACTCTTATACATTGGGAGGGGTGAGGAAAAATCAATTTTAAGTCACTTATTCCGAGGGGCTTCATACTTTCACTTGCACTACTAAGCTTAACCCCTTTTATTTGTATAAATTTTTCTTCCCAATCTGTTATAATTTTTTGAGGTAAACCTTACCAACACAGGTACAGTAGGCTCCTGTATCTAATTTTTCCTCCACCTCTTGGTTTTCAACTATGAAAATACTTATACTTGCTTTTCCAATGGTATATCTCATTCCTTTTGCTGCTTTGGTTCTATGAAGCTTGGCATCTTGTATGTTTGTGAGGCTTTTATCATATGTTCCAACATGTGGTAAGTTTGAATTTATATCCAGTACTTCATATGTTAAGTAAATATTATAAATTTCTGAGTTAATTGTATTAATTTCATCACTTTCAGAAGCTTCTGACTCTTCAGTTTCTTTTTCAGACTCAGATTAATCTTCTTTGTCATTGTGGTCTTCTGCTTCCACAATCTCATTGATTTTTGCCCTTTTGAGGCAATTATTGGCTAAGTGTCCAATACACCCACATTTATGTCATTTTCTTTGCTTATTGGTTGAGGGTGTCTTTGGTTTGAAAGGTTCTTTTGGTTTACCTTTCTTGATAAATGGCTTGTTTGAATTTTTAATGTTTAATTTTTTCCATGTTCTGCCAATTTTTGTTCTTGTCACTATATCTTCTAATGCATTGATATAATCTTCTGTGGAACATGGCTCTATACACCTGCTTCTTAGGGAATGTTCCAGTTCCCCTCCACATTTTTTGAGTATTTTCATATGCACTATTGTCTGTGACATTTCTGGATACAGTGAATTTAATATTTCAGCTTGTTTTGAAAACCAAGTCAAATTTTTATATTTATCTGGGTCAAAGAAGGAAACTTAAAATGCATTTTCTATGTTGTACCTCCAGGCATCATTTTCTCACTTTGTGATTATTTCATTTTCCCACCAAGACCAGGCATTTTTGCCATTTTTTTGTCTTATGCCATAATACCATCTTTTGGAAGATTTTTTTAAATAATGAATGTAATCTGGAAGTGATTAATTCATCTGTTATGGCATAATCTTCTTGTAACATGTCAATGATTTTAATAAATGACATATGGTCATATTCACCTTCACCTGTGAATGTTGGCCATTCTTTCAATTGAGGTGCTTCTTTCGTTAAGATTTTGTTATTTTCTTGGTGGCTCAAGTCTGTTATGAATGGATTTGCTATTTCCTTTTTTGGTTTAACAGGACTTCTTATATGAGAAAATGGTGTTGGTAACTTTGGCATATTTAAGTTGGCCTCACTTATTTTATCCATTTTTTCAGTGATAAGCTGTATTTCACTTTGAATGTCATCTTGAAGATCAATTATTTCTTCATTACTATCTTCTACATGGTCTAGAAGTAATTTTTGATGTGTTGAAGTCTTTTCTTCAAATATTTAAACAGAAATACTTAATTTTTCAAATTTTTCTGTAAGATTATCCATACTCACGTCATAATTAATTGTCAAAGATTTTTTCTTGATATCTTTTCATGTATTTATACAATTCCTGTTTTCCTTGTATTAATTTTTGAGTATTGTCAATTAAAACTTGTGTTTTATTATTTTCAACCATAAATTCAATGTTACCATTTTTATTTTAATTTTTACAACAATTTTTGTTAAATATGATGAATTATTATTTATTTCTTGTAAGGATAATAAGATATATTTAATGTCTTTAAGAGACAAAAAACCTGGTTTAATTTCTGTTAAAGTATTTACAACATCAGGAGACAAAGTTATTTCTTTGGGAAATGAGGTTGTCTCATTCCTTTTTCCTCTTTCTCCGTGAATTCCATCAAGGTTCTGGCCATGTTGAAGAAATTGTCAATGGAATCTTTTTGGATTTTTGAGATCCTGTAGCTTGGGGATTATGGTTTCCTCCAGTTCTTTCTCTTGTTCTTCTTCCCTTCTTGGGGAAGTTGGTTGGCTTGAGGCTTGCTGGTAGAAACTACTGAGGCTTCTTCCTTGCTTGCCTCCCTCTTTTTGGCATGGTACACCTTTATCTTTTTGATTTGAGGCTTGGATGATAGTGGATTCCATCCATTGGAGTATCTCACTATTTCCTCCTCTTTGAGGAATTTCTTCATGATGTGCCAGGAGTTCATTGCTCCTAGGTGGATTTGTAGCAACATTTCCCAATCCCTGTCCTTGTGAACTGTGTATTACTGCTTGCACTGGCTCATATATATTTCTATTTGAGCCCTCTGAATGTGATTTATATCTGTTGGAGTTAGTCATATGTAGCTCTAACTCCAGCTCAGATATTAGGGGAATCTCTGGGACTTGCCTATGGGATATGGCACTCGCTTCTGTTTATTCTGTTCCACTGGGGATTTTTTTCTTTCTTAATCCTTTTTAGGGATCAGCTCTATTCCTGAGTTCAGCTCCATATGATTGGAGGGATTAGTGGGAACCTCTTCTAGTAGTCATAATTGAGAAGATAGAAATATGTCAGGACACTAAAGATTCTTTTTATGGCAAATTAAAAATAGGTACTCACCTTCAGAGTCCTGAATAGCGGGTCCTGGAAAGAATAATTTCTAAGCTTTCTTTTCCTTCTTCACAAGAGGTGTTGGAGAGCTTGGACAAGTTTCTTCCACCAATCTCTCAACAGTGGTTTGATTGTCCTCTGTTGGGTGTCTGCAAACACTAAAAAAGACAAATAAAGAAAAGTGTTTTTTCTAAAAGTGTTATTTTCAATAAGATATGAAATTTCAACATAAAAATTTCTTTTATATCTTTTAATGCATAAAATTAAAAAAAGAAATGAGTAAAAAAGAAAAAAAATAACCTTTTTTATTGGGTTTTTATTTGTTTATTTTTTTATTTTTAAAGAATAAAATAAAACTAAGATGATTCTTTTTTGAAATTAATTTATAATATAAATTTATTAAAATTTATTAATTTATTTTTTAATCACTAGATTCACTCAAAGAAAATTCTTGCAAGTCTAAGGATGTGAAACACCATGTGTAAGACGGTGCAATTGCGTTCCAAATGCCTCAATAGCTCTTAAAATCAATAAATAGAAAATTATTATATGACTTTATAATTATAAGTATAATTAATCATTGGATAAGCCTGATTTGAATCTTTCTTAAAGGTATTTTGAGTAAATATCACAGCCAGGACCCCAACTGTAAGGTTTGACTATGAAACATTAAGTGAAAATTACTAATATTTTACTTATTGTACTCTGAATGTCCTTATGCAAATTAAGAAATAAGATAAAAGATGATTATAATTATGGTGTAAAATATTGATATTATTCAATTAATATAATAAAAATATTAATATAACAGTTCAAATATATTAATGTATGATAATTAATATACTTATGGCACTTTATTATTGCTACAAGCAGATAATAAAGGGGTGAAAATTCTTTTCAATAATGAAAAACAATTATACAAATAGTACTACTAATATTAGAGTTATTAATAAATATAAATACTATTTATATTAACTTAAGAATTATTAAAAAGTAATATTAAAAAGGAATTATTATGAAGAGGGAAAATAACCTACTTCTCACACTTCATATAATGGTTTTGAATAATTTTATTCCAAAAGATATAAATACAGCTTATTTAAATTGTATTTACAATAAAAGTTAAAAGAAATTACAAATTTTCTTGTTTTTACGTGTAATTAGAGATTTTTAGAGATTTTTAACAAAAAACAATTAAAAAATGATTGAATCATGTCAAAATTGATCATTATAATAAGAATGAACTTTATTCTTTGAATATAAATCACATTTATATAAAATGAACCAAGCTTTTACCTTTGGTTTCATAATTGAATGTTTTTGTTGCATCTGAGGGGGAAATAGAGTAAAAACAGCTCTATTTATAGTAAGATCTTCCCACCTAGAGTCCAAAAGGCTTCTAATAGACATTTATCTATGGTATCTACTGTAGTTGATCATTATCTTAAGTTTCAGTGATGACTAAATCATAATTAAACCCTCTTATCCCATTATTTAGAGTTATCACTACAACTCCAAGTTTGATGACATCAGAGGCTTGGAAGAAGCCTAAAATTTGTACATTGTATTATTATGAATCATTATCTAATATTATTCACCCTTTTTATCACTTCTATAACTTTTAAACCTAAAATGAGATTAAAGTGAGTGATCATAAATGATCAATTTGAAGCTTAAATTTGGATTATTAATAAATTTTAAGTTATACACACTACAGCCAATTGGAGAGTGGACTCTGATAGCTGAAATCTTTATAATTAAACTACAATGAGGATCTCATTACATCATTAAAACTATATTTTTGATGACTTTTCTTGTAACTCATCTTTTCTTTCAAAATTCTTTATCTTCAACTTCAAACCATGATTTCAAGCGGTGTAACCTTAAATATAACAATACAAAATACATCACTCTGCAAATATCAGCTGGTAGAGGCTTGACATGCACTTTATTTTAAGTTTGGAGCACTTTTGCAACAAAGTAGTCAACAGCTATAGCAATTTTGTTCAATAAACCCTTACAAGCTATAACCTTGTTTATAACTTGTCAAATAAAGATTATATCTACATTCCTAAAATAATTAGGTGGTAGCTTTACCTTTGGTTTATGTAAGGTTTGACTATGAAACAATAAGTAAAAATTACTAATTTATTACTTATTGTACTCTGAATGTCCTTATAAATTGAATAAATAAGATTAAAAATATAATAATAATAAATAATTATTATTATTATGGCATAAAATAATTATATTATTAAATAAATATAATAATATAATTTATATTATGAAAATATAATATAATAAATAAATATATTAATATAAAATAATTAATATATTAAAAAGCTCTTTATTATTGTTACCAACAAATAATAAAGGCGTAAAAAATTGTTTTTTATTAATAAAAAACAATTAATAACAGTAATATTACTAATATTAAAGTTATGAATTAATATAAATACTATTTATATTAATTAAAGAATTATTAAGAGAGTAATAAATAGAGAAATTATTATAATAAGAGAAAATAACCTACTTTTAACACTTAATATAATAATTTTGAAGTATTTTACGCCAAAAAATATAAATACAGCTTTTTCAAATTGTATTTGCAATAAAAATAAAGAAAATTACAAATTATTCTGGATTTTTACGTGGAAATGAGTTTTAGAGAGATTTTTAACAAAAACAATTAAATAAATGATTTAATCACGTCAAAATAGATGATTATAGCAAGGTGGTCTTTGGTCTTGAATAATATAATGCTTTTATATAAAAAGAATAAAGAAATTACCTTTTGATTTAATTGATTTAATGTTTTTGATGCGTCTGAGGGGAAAATAGAGTAAAAAGAGCTCTATTTATAGTAAATACCTCCCTCCTAGAGTCCAACAGGCTTTTAGTAGACGTGTACTGATCATATTCACTGGAATTGATCAATCCTTTAAGGTTTGAGGGTGATTACATCATGATCAAACCATATTACATCATTATTACACCATTATTTAGAGTTATCACTATAACTCTAAGTTTGATGACATCAGAGGCTTGGCAGAACCCCAAATTTCGTGGATTTTATTAGTTTTAATCATAAACTAATAGTATTCACCAATTGTATCACTCTTATGACTGTTAAACTTAACTTAAGGTTACAGTAGGTGATCATAACTGCTCAATTTGAGCTCAAACTTTGATCTTCAATAACTTTTAAGATTTACACGCTACAGCAATTCAGAGAGTGAATTCTGATAGCCTAGCATAACTCTATTATGCTGCCAAGAGCTTTTCATTACATAATCCAAACTCTAATTTTGATGATTTTTCTTGTAACTCATCTTTTCTGTCGAAATTCAATATTTTAAACTTCAAACCTTGATTTCAGGGTGTTATACCCTGAATTTAGTAATAAAAATTACATCATTATTCACGAATGAACTAGTAGAATCCAACTGTATACTTTTTTTTAAGTTTGGACCACTTTCACAACAAAGTGGTCAACAGCTCTGTTGATTTTTATCAATATTTCATCATAGGTTTTAACCTTGTTTATAATTTTTAAAATAAAGTTCATATCTGTGTTTTTAAAGTAATTACGTGGTAACTTTATTTTTGGTTCATCATTCTATCATTTATAGTTTAGAAGATATTAGCTATGATCCTTGAATATATGCGTTGACCAAAAAAGTGCATATATTCAGGTTAATTCCTTAAGTATTGACTTTGGAAATTAGCTTCTTAATTCTTTTATGTGTGGATTTTGGTGGGGAATCTACGGGTACAATTTATTTCACATGTTGTTTCATTAGGTCCTGAGATAAATAGGGTTTTATGGTTTTTATAAGATATTATACCTTATAATTCATTAAATATTGACTTTACAGATATGCCATAAAAGTGGTATATGTGTATTTTTCCATGAGGAATCCAATGGTATAATGCATTTTACATGTTGATTCATTGGTCTTTAAGTTAAACCAATTTTCGTACCAATTTATGGTATTTTTTGTATATTGAAGTAATTTTTTTTAATGTATAATTATTCTAAGTAATTTTAATATAATTATATTAAAGGTATAATTATTCTTAATCTTTTTTGTGACCTTATTGGGTATGTGGTCATATCTCAAAGGCTCACATTCCCTACCACCAAAAAAGATTGTACCACAATCTGATATGTGTGATTAGGGTATCATCCACTGTCCTACCTCTTCAATAGACTTTGTTAGTCTTGAAGCTCAATAATGCTTAACTTTTTTATTTTTCAGGTTTTCTTTCATGTCTGAACCTTCTTAGTAGCTTATCAGCATTTGTTATATCTTTCTCAAGTAGCCATTCATCTTCTTGAGTTGAATTCCTATACCTTACAAGGTATTCCCTTTCTTTTTTGTTTCTTGTCCTTCTTTCTTGAAGGACTTTTACTATTTTCTTTTCCTCTCCTTCTTCCAAAGGGGGAATCTCAAGTGGGGGTTTATTTCTTAGTGGAAATAACTCCTTGTCACTTGAAATGTAAGGTTTTATCAGACTTACAGGGAAAGTTGGGTGTTTGTTCATTAGTTCACCTGTGAGTTCTAATTGCACAGCATTGGGTCCATGAAGTGCTTTTATCATAAATGGTCCTGCAAAGGAATCTTTCAATTTCTTTGGGCCTTTTATGTTATTGAAATTAAGGGTTGATACTAAAACCAAGTCTCCTATTTTGAAATCAGGTGGCTTATGGCTTTTATCCCATCTTTCTTTTGCATATTTAAAAGAGTCTTGCATGCATCTGTTTGCATGGTGTCTTGCTTTGTCAAGCATTATCTTGAAACTGCTTGCTGTTGGATGTATATCCACTAAGTCCTTTTTGAGGGTATCATAAGGAAGTCTTGGATTCCAACCTTTCTCTAGCATTGCTGGTGTTTTGCCAGTAGAAGAATGGATTGATGTCTTATATGCCAGTCCAAGTGCTGGTATTAGTGTACACCAATCATGGGTAAAACCATCAGAATATTTGAATTCTAGCCCATAAGCACAGAATCTTCTGATCATATCCTCTAGGGTTTGTATCATTCTTTCTGCTAAACCATCAGTTTGAGGATGATAAGCTGTTGAGAATGATAACTTTGTCCCAAACAAGTTATGGAGATTTGTCCATAATGCTGAAGTGAAATTTGGGTCTCTGTCACTTCTAATATTTTGGAATAAGCCTGTGTGGCTAATGACTTTATTCCATATCATTATGGCTGTATCCATAGCTGTGTCATCTTTATGACATGGTAAGAACATGGGAGTTTTGCTGTATCTGTCAACTAACACTAGGCATGCATTATAACTCCTGTCTCCTCCTGGAGGTAAGGCTGTTACCCAATCCATATGAAATATTTCCCATGGGGATTTTGGTTCTTGGATTTGGATCATCATTCCAAATTTCTTTCCTGTGGCTCTGTTGGCTTTTTGACATCTGTCACAGGTTTGGCAGTACTCTGCAACATCTTTCTTCCAATTTGGCCACCAAGAGCAGGTTTTCACCCTCTCTAGTGTCCTATCTTCTGAGAGATGTCCAGATGCAACACTATCATGACACTCATGTAAAATAGTGTTTATTAGTGTTCTGTCTGTTAAGGCCATAACACATGTGTGTTTTGCTCTATGGTAAAGGATTCCATCCAGGAGGTGAAATCTTGCTTCATCATATGCCTTTTTCCATATTTCATCTAGTTTTGATGAAAGTGATGGATCTTTGCAGTCTTTCATTAGAAGTTGGCTTAAGATATGGCAATTTTTGTCTGTCTTATAGCTTTCTTTAACTTGGTTAAAGAATTCTGTGCCAATGTCTGTAACACATATTCCTTCTATATGGTGCTCTTCTTGTGGTACCCATGCTGGATTGTCAGGGGTATTTGCTAGAGCCCATCTGCTGAGACCATCTGCATTTTTGTGAATATTTCCAGATTTATGAACAATAGTCATATTTCCTCTATATTCCTGGATAGCAATTTGCCATCTCAGCATATGTCTATTTGGAGTCTTCATATTTAATAGTGATTTCACAGCATTACAGTCTGTGATTACATCAAATACTGTGCCATCCAAATAATAATGCAGTTTTTCTAAAGCCCACACTAGGCATAAGCATTCCATTTGGCTTGCTCCATACCTTGCTTCTGTTGGCTTTATTTGCCTTGAAATGAAACAAATTGGTCCTTCCACTGGTTTATCATTGATAATTTGTGTTTGGTGAAGTGCAGCACCTAGTCCTTCTCCACAAGCATCAATGTACAGTTTGAAGGGTAGTTTCCAATCTGGCATTAGAAGAAATGGGGCATTTGTTAAGGAATTTTTCAATTCTTCATATGCCTTGACTCTTTCTTCTGTCATCTCATAGACTGTTTGTTGGTCACATAGCTTATACAAGGATTTAGCAATCTTTGCAAAGTCCTTTATATGCTGTCTATAGTAACCAGCAGATCCTAGAAATGATTGCATTTCTTTTTTGGTTTGAGGCATTAGTTTAAGTAGTACTGCTGCTACTTTATTTTTGTCTATGCCTAGACTAAGTCCAGATACCACATGTCCTAGTGCTTTTAATTCACTATATGCAAAATGACACTTTTTCAAGGAAATTGTCATATTCACTTGGACTATTTTCTGTAATACCCTTTCTAGTCTTGTAAGGTGATTTTCCCAAGTTTCTGAGCAAATCATAATATCATCAATATAGATAATTAACCATCCTTCTGATAATTCTTCAGGAAATATGGTATTCATCATTCTTTGATAATGAGAAGGTGAATTTTTTATCCCAAATGGCATTCTTAAGTATTCAAAAATTCCACAATGGACTATTATTCTTAGTAGTTTCTTGGCATTGTCTGTTAAGAAATTTTGATGAAAACCCTTAAGAGCATCCATAGCTGTGATGAACTTAGCTTGTGACAATTGGGTCAATGTCTCATGGATTCTGGGTATTGGATATCTGTCTGGAATGGTATAGGTATTCAGGGCTCTGAAGTCTCCTACCATCCTTGATTTTCCATTATGCCAAGTTATAATGACAGGTGTAGTAACTTCTACTTGTTCATTATGTCCAACCTTTCTTAATACTCCAAGGTCCATTAATTCTTTAATGTGCACCTCTAAGGCTTCTCTAGCTCTTGGACTGGCTGGATAAGCAGGTCTTCTTAATAAAGGTGGGTAAGGCTTTTCTACATTAAGAATTATATCCACTTCATGTCCAATTATGGCAGCTAGTGGTTCTTTGTCAGTTGCAAAGGCATTTTTATACTTAAATAAGAGGTCAATCAATTTTTCTTTCATTTTTTCTGTTGATTCTTGATTGAATTCTGCCTCTTTAAGTTGTTCAGATATAAAAAGTTCCTTTTCTGGAATTTTTTCTTCCTTCTTAATGTCTGTGATTTGTTTTTTGTTATTTAAGAAGCCAAACTTTTGTCTTTTGTTATCTCCTATGGTAAAATATCTATCTTTTTGGTTGGAGATATCTATACCATAGATTGATAAGTAGTCATTCCCAAGTATGAAATGATTACTAGTACAGTTGTCCATTACTACAAACTCTACTTTAATTCTGACACATTGTGAGGGATGAGGAAAAATTGGTGTTAAATTAATTATTCCAAGGGGCTTCATGCTCTCAATTGCACTACTGAATTTGACACCTTGTATTGGCATAAGTTTTTCTTGCCAGTTTGGGACAATGGTTTTTAAATAACTTTCGCCAACACAAGTGAAATATGCTCCTGTATCCAAGTTAACTTTTCCTTCTTGGTTATCAACCATAACAATACTTATACTTGATTTTCCAGCTGTATATCCCATTCCTCTTGCAGGTTTGGTTCTATACATTTTGGCATCTTGTATGTTTGTCAGGTTTGTGTCAGATGTTCCAGCTTGTGGCAAGTTTGAATTAACATCCAGTACTTCATAAATTATATCAATATTATTAATTTGTGCATTAATTATATTGATTTCATCACTTTCAGAGCTTTCTGACTCTTCTGTCTCTTTTTCAGAGTCAGATTCCTCTTCTTTGTCATTGTGGCTTTCTGTTTCCACAATTTCATTAATCTTTGCTTTTTTAAGGCAATCATTGGCTAAGTGTCCAATACCTCCACATTTATGGCATTTTCTTTGCTCATTATTGTTGGATGTATTGGGCTTAAAGGATTCTTTTGATTTATCTTTTTTGATAAATGGTTTATTTGGGCTTTTAATGTCCAATTTTTTCCAAGTCCTGCCAATTTTTGTCCTTGTCACTATATCTTCTAGTGCATTTATATACTCTTCTGTGGAGCATGGTTCTATACACCTGCTTCTTAGGGCATGTTCTAGTTCCCCTCCACATTTTTTAAGTATTTTCATGTGCCCCATCTTTTGTGACATTTCTGGGTACAGTGCATTAAGCCTTTCAACTTGTTTCAAGAACCAAGTTAAAGGTTTGTCTTTCTCTGGGTCAAAGAAAGAGTTTTCAAATGCATTTTCTATTTTATACCTCCAGGCATCATTTGCCCACTTGGTGATTATTTCTTGTTTCCACCAAGACCAGGTATTTTTACCATTTGTTTGTCTTATGCCATAATACCATCTTTTTGCAGATTTCTCAAATAATGAATGTAATCTTGCAGTGATTAATTCATCTGGTATGGCATAGTCTTCTTGTAACATGTCAATTGTTTTAATAAATGACATGTGGTCATATTCACCTTCTCCTGTGAATGTTGGCCATTCTTTCAATTGAGGTGCTTCCTTCATTAAGACTTGGTTATTATCTTGGTGACTCAAGTCTGTTATGAAAGGATTTGACAATTCCTCTTCTGTTTTAACAGGGCTTCTTATATGAGAAAATGGTGTTGATAACTTTGGCATATTTAAATTAGCGTCATTAATTTTATCCATTTTTTCAGTGATAAGCCTTATTTCACTCTGAATATCATCTTTTAGATGCATTCTTGCTTCATCACTTTTTTCCACATGGTCCAAAAGTAATTTTTGGTGTGATGAAGTCTTTTCTTCAAATTTTTCTACAGAAATACTTAATTTATTTAATTTTTCTGTAAGATTGTCAATACTCACATCATAATTGATTGTCAAAGTTTTGTCTTTGATATCTTTTATGTATTTATACAATTCTTGTTGTCCTTGTATCAATTTCTGAGTATTGTCAATTAAATTCTTTGGTTTATTATTTTCAACAATAAACTTAATGTTGTCAATTTCTTTCTTGTTTTGCACAACAATTTTTGTTAAAGAAGATAAATTGTTATTTATTTCTTGTAGTGATAATAAACTATCTTTAATTTCTTTTAGAGGTAATATACTATTTTTAATTTCTGTTAAAGTATTTACAACATCTTTGGACAAGGTTATTTCTTTGGGAAATGAGGTTGTCTCATTCTTTGCTCTTCCTTGTCCTTGAATTCCATCAAGGTTCTGGCCATGTTGAAAACATTGTCCATGGCATCCTTTTGGATTCTTGGGATTCTGTAGCTTGGGGAATATGGTTTCCTCCAATGCTTTTTCTTGTTCTTCTTCCCTTCTTGGGGAAGTGGGTTGGCTTGGGGCTTGCTGGTAGAAGCTACTGGGGCTTCTTCCTTGGTTGCCTCCCTCTTTTTGGCATGGTAGTGCTTGATTTTTTTGATTTGAGGTTTGGATGACAGTGGATTCCATCCATTGGAGTATTTCACTATCTCCTCCTCTTTGAGGAACTTTTTCAGGATGTGCCAGGAGTTCATCACTCCTTGGTGTATTTGAGGCAACATTTCCCAATCTTTGTCCTTGTACACTGTGCAATAGTGCTTGTACTGGCTCATGTAGATGTCTATTTGAGCCCTCTGAATGTGATTTGTACCTGTTTGAGTTACTCATACTTAGTTCTAATTCAGGCTCAGATATCATGGGCATTTCTGGGACTTGCCTTTGGGATAAGGCACTTCCTTGTGTGGATTCTGTTCCACTGGGGATATTGCCCTTTCTTTTCCCTTTTGAGGGATCAATTCTACCTCTGAGTCCAGCTCCATCTGATTGGATGGAGTATTGGGAACCTCTTCTGGTAGTCATAATTAAAGAATAAGAAAAAATAAAAGTATTTTAGAATAAAAATTCTTTTATGGCAATTATAAAAGAGGTGCTCACCTTCAGAGTCTTGAATGGTGGGTCCTGGAAAGTCTAATTTCTTAGCTTTCTTTCTTTTGGTGATAACTGGTGTTGGAGAACTCTGACAAGTTTCTTCCACCAACCTCTCAACAGTAGCTTGATTGTCTTCTGTTGGGTTATCTTCAAACACTAAAAAAGACAAATAAATATAAGTCTTTTTATAAGAAGTGTTATTTTTGGCAAGATATGGCAATTTTCCACGTAGAAATTGCTTTATATCTTTAAAAAATTGAAATAAATAAAGAAATGAATAAAAATGAATAAAAATAACTTTTTTTATTGGTTTTTAATATTTTTTAATATTTTTTATATTTTTATTTTTATTTTTAAAGGATAAAATAAAAAATGAATATGATTCTTATAAATTTAAATTATAATAAAATTATTTTTAATTTATAAAATATTGCTTTTAATCACTAGAGTCACTCAAAGAAAGTTCTTGCAAATATAAGGATGTGAAAAACCACGTGTAAGACAGTACAATTGCTTTCCAAATGCCTCAATAGCTTTTAAAATCAATAAAATATAAAATTATTATATAATTTTATGATTATAAATATAATTTATTATTGGATAAACCCAAATAGAATATTTTTAAAGGTCTTTTAAGTAAATATCACGGCCAGGCCCCCAAATATAAGGTTTGACTATGAAACAATAAGTAAAAATTACTAATTTATTACTTATTGTACTCTGAATGTCCTTATAAATTGAATAAATAAGATTAAAAATATAATAATAATAAATAATTATTATTATTATGGCGTAAAATAATTATATTATTAAATAAATATAATAATATAATTTATATTATGAAAATATAATATAATAAATAAATATATTAATATAAAATAATTAATATATTAAAAAGCTCTTTATTATTGTTACCAACAAATAATTAAGGCGTAAAAAATTGTTTTTTATTAATAAAAAACAATTAATAACAGTAATATTACTAATATTAAAGTTATGAACTAATATAAATACTATTTATATTAATTAAAGAATTATTAAGAGAGTAATAAATAGAGAAATTATTATAATAAGAGAAAATAACCTACTTTTAACACTTAATATAATAATTTTGAAGTATTTTACGCCAAAAAATATAAATACAGCTTTTTCAAATTGTATTTGCAATAAAAATAAAGAAAATTACAAATTATTCTGGATTTTTACGTGGAAATGAGTTTTAGAGAGATTTTTAACAAAAACAATTAAATAAATGATTTAATCACGTCAAAATAGATGATTATAGCAAGGTGGTCTTTGGTCTTTAATAATATAATGCTTTTATATATAAAGAATAAAGAAATTACCTTTTGATTTAATTGATTTAATGTTTTTGATGCGTCTGAGGGGAAAATAGAGTAAAAAGAGCTCTATTTATAGTAAATACCTCCCTCCTAGAGTCCAACAGGCTTCTAGTAGACGTGTACTGATCATATTCACTGGAATTGATCAATCCTTTAAGGTTTGAGGGTGATTACATCATGATCAAACCATATTACATCATTATTACACCATTATTTAGAGTTATCACTATAACTCTAAGTTTGATGACATCAGAGGCTTGGCAGAACCCCAAATTTCGTGGATTTTATTAGTTTTAATCATAAACTAATAGTATTCACCAATTTTATCACTCTTATGACTGTTTGTCAGCCTGTGACTCAAAACCAGAGCACAAGCATGACAGCCAAAATACCATAAACCAATGGTATAGCCAAAATACCACCAAAACATGGAGCTGAGCCAAATTAGCTCAAAAGGTATCAAAAGAAAGAGGAAACTCACCTCTTCCTGAAAATATAAGTCCCTTCACCATAGGACAAGAAATAACAAAGTTATTCCTGCTCAAAGTTA
The DNA here is from genome assembly GCA_023105745.1 of Austropuccinia psidii. Taxonomy (NCBI): domain Eukaryota; kingdom Fungi; phylum Basidiomycota; class Pucciniomycetes; order Pucciniales; family Sphaerophragmiaceae; genus Austropuccinia; species Austropuccinia psidii. The sequence goes on from JALGQZ010000001.1 coordinate 8,545,178, forward strand.
TTGCTGAGCATAAACCTTAATTTTCACCTCCCATCACCGGGGCGAATCTCGTGTCAATCGTCGGCGATTGACTTCACGTCAAGCAAACGTCAAGCAGGATAAAAGTCGAGCTCACGTCAAGCGAAAATCAAGCGAACGTCGAGCACACGTCACACTCTGGTCTTACACCAAATCCTGTGACATCCAATAATATTGGTTCCCCTGTGCCTTCAACTCAGATTCCTCACCACCTGATCATCCCACAACCGTCCGATGATTGGTAAAAATTACACCAGACCCGCCTGTTTGCACACACACATCAAAGATGTCCTTCAGCCAGTCTTGATGTAGGCGGGGGGTTTGACTTCACCAGGTCATCCATGAAGTGTGCGTGTGCATGCGCGGGGGCGGGTGGGTGGGCGTGTGCATTGGCGTGTGCGGGTGGGTGGGCGTGTGCATTGGCGTGTGCGGGTGGGTGGGCGTGTGCATTGGCGTGTGCGGGTGGGTGTGCGTGTGCCTTGGCGTGTGTGGGTGCGTGTGCGTGTGCATTGGCGTGTGCGGGTGCGTGTGCGTGTGCATTGGCGCGTGCGGGTGCACATGCGGGTGTGGTTACGCAAAAGCCGATTCCGCTTCCAACATGATGATGGCGCAGTTAGAAATTTTGGATGCTGTGAAGGGTGAGTGTGTGGGTCATTTGATCATTGGACTTGGCTTATTCACACTGTACCCAATGTCAAAATAGTAAGTTCTTTGTGGCAATGTGAAATAATGGGCTTTGCTTGTCACAATGGCATGTCTCTGTCACTAAATTTTGAGGCAATTATTTCACTAGCAAAATTGCTAATGAATCTGAGAGATTTGCATTTTTGTAGACTAAATATCATGAAATAACGGCTTTATCATTACAAGCAGTCCACATGACAGAGCTTTGTTATCATACAATCCACAGTTACCTTCTATTTCTTCTTCAGATATAATCAAGTGTCCATCATCAAAACCAACAGCTTTATAAATATTCAGATGCGGCCAATCTGGTAGGAAATTCACATCAATCTTCAAAGGTTTTAAAATCAGAAAGTTATTGTTCAGTATGCTAGATGGCTCAGAGACTTTGAAAATGCTATCAATAATACCAAATTGTCGTGAGTTGCCCCTCAGAAAACATATCACACTGTTGCTGACATTTTTGGATTCAGTTGAAAATATATTGTTCCCAATATTAATGTTTGAAACTGGAAAATACCAAGGTGAGACAATCCTTGAAGTGGGAGGACTTGTGGATTGCACGGTAGTGTCTAAGCTGATCCAATCAACTATTTCCCTTTTTGCATGAAAAGTCTGTAAGTACTCAACCAGGCAATCATAATTTTGTTGGTCATGGCGGGATGGCTTGTTATATTTATGGTGATTGAACACGGCAGGTGGCTGTGATTCGAAAAGCTGTTTTATTTCACATGGCACAGATGGGGATTTCAGGAGAACGGAAAGGTTGGAACATCGACAGATATGTTGAAGTAAGGTTTTATCTATATCATCTATTCAGAGTTGCAAAAAGTTAGTCTTATTCAGTTCAGGTGTTTAATCAATGTGAATATATTGATCTTATTAATTGACGTACATATCTTGTTATTTGTTGGCATCTTTGCAAATACTCCAATCAAGCGCTCATAACCCCATGTGGCTGAGGCTTGTGCTGGGCCCCAACGTTGGAAGAGTTCGGGAATATGATCAGCAAAATGATGATTTGGTTTACTTTTCTGTTTTGGGAACAGGTGTTGATTGGAAAGGCGGAATTTTTCCCAATGTTCAGCAAATGCAGTCGCATCATCTATTGAAACAGTCCAGCTTGTGGCAATGTTGATAGCACTAATCAAATGGAATGTATTCTTGGCTAGTTCATTTGCAAGTTCTTCTGACTGACCCATTTTTCTTTGAGTGTTGGCAGATTGGTGTGCATCTAATGACATCTGTTGACTGAGCATTAGAAATGGAATATAGACCTTATATAAGAGAGCCCATTCAGCGGCTTTTAAGCTACCATGAGAGGGGGAACCCATTTTGCGGGGAACTCTTGTCCATGATGAGGGAATTATGGTCTCAGATATGATTTGTCGGAGATGCTCAAGAGCCTCACCCTTGATCTGGTGATCGCTCAGTGCAGTGATATCCAATTCAGAGGGTATTTCAGAAGTGGGGATGTAATCGGCATCAAATGAAGGAATCTCCGCAGAACCACTAGATGGATGTTCTGTGTGAAGGGTGGGCATTGGGAAGTAGTTTTTCCGGGTGAAAGTAGTGGGGAGTGGCTCATTTATTATTTTTGCTGCGTCTCTTCTCAGGGAGCGGGCCTCTCTCAATGTGATTTTATCAAGAGAGCTGTTGGAGGTCATGGAATCTGAGTCTGAACTGTTGGTGTCATTGGATTTCCTGCGGGACCTGAAGTAAATTTTTGATTTCGCCTCTGGAATGCACAATTTGAAAGTTGCATGATCCTTCAAAATTCCAAGTATTAAATTATGCATTATGTCAAGATTAACCATTCTGGTTGCATCCCAATATGGAAGGTCTTCCAAAATTGAATATCGCACTCCATACTCAGAGAAAATTGCTTGTCTTTGTTGTGGGGTTGCCCAAAGCCATTTGGCAATGGTTGATTTATGACTTTGGTATGAGCGCGTGTAGTGAAATTGAGGACCAATTTCTTCAATTTGAGCTTTGTGAATGGTGCAAAAATTACAAAAGTGGTTTCCTGAATGGGAAATAAATCCAGTAAGCTTGCGCATGGCAACCACATCTGCAATGGCTGTGAGGATGGCAACACGGATAAAGGATCCTGATGGACCTGTTGAGGTGGGTGCAAAATGGTAACCTTGCCATAGCTCTTTGAGCTCGTTGATGAGTGGCATTAATAGATAATTCAATTGAAGCGCAGTTGGCTCCTTCGGACCAGGGATGATTCCTGCAACATAGACATTCTCGGGCTTCAATCTTTCACTTGGGGGGAGATTAAGACAAATAAGCATGATAGGTCCAATGCTAGCCAACCGGGTTGACTTTCCATGTGCATTAAACCAGTCCACATATATGGAGAAGGCCAATGCACCAGGAATGGACATGAATGGGGGGTCATGGATATTTCTAGTGCCAGTGAAGCGTCTCCAGACCAATCCATCCCAGACGTCACGTTTTGGGGAATCTTTGGGAGTTTGGGATTGTTGATGTTGATGCAGAATGTCCATAATTCCAGCCCGCTGGAGAAATCTGGCAAGCCAATTTTTGAATGGTTGATAAATGAAATGTTTTGTTGGTATAAATTTTTGCTTCATGTTGGTTGTGTTTTGGGTGTGGGGTTCAGATGAATAGATGAATTTGCCTAATGATTGTGTGCAAGGGGGATCATGATCATTTGGGTCATTATGGCGTTGACAGTGGGGTTGGTCAGTTGTGACTGATTCAGTAAGGCCATTAAGAGAGAAACATTGAGGACAACATATATAGTTTTGAATCACTGGCTCCAATTGGAGATGTTCAAATATGGTACTCAGATCTTGAGGTATATAAAGTGCAGGAGCGGGGGGACCAGCTGAGCTTGAGATACTGGACTTGATCAGCAGGTTCAGGGCAGGGTTGAGTATGCGTGAATCCCTGCGGGGTAAATTATACCTTAATGATAGAATGGCAGATATTATCATTCCTAGGTCTTGTGGGGGAAGGGTTTGACTGCCACTATATGGTTTCTGTGCAGTTGAATTGAGACCCGCTGGAGTTGGGAAAGTGCTTTGGGTCAAACGTGAATAATCAGCTGGGAAGATTTGATCCAATAGAATTTGTGGGCACCCAGATCCTGATGCAGAAGTAGGGATGTTTGGAAGAGATTTGGGTGCAATGGTTGATTTGAGCTTTTTAATGTGCTGTTTATATTGGAAAGGTGTGAAGGCAACTCCTTGCCTATCACCCTCAGGGGAAGAGTGTGTTTGAGTTGAGCAGTGTTGACACATGCATATACGCATTGAGGAATATGGCCGGGTTGTCATTGCTGCAGGAATTGGGAGTACGGTTGGTTTGTGTATAAATATCTATGGTTGATGTGAAAGTGTTTAGGAGTGTTATTAATTGGAAATAAAATTCAGTGATTATTTATGAAGGGGGAGATGATTTGAGCCACCTGAGGATTTTATCCCATTTGTAATGGAGCATGAGCTGCAGTGGATAAAGTTTAACATGTCTCATCTGGATGGCGGAATTGGTTAGGCGTTTAATTGGGTAAAATGCCATGCTGCTCAATGCTCATACATATTCTAGTTTATTTACACATTGTGATAGTGCGGGTTTGACCATTGAGGGGGTTCCATTAGTGAAGTGTTACCATTGAATTGAGGGGATTAACATTTAATCCATGTACGCTGGCACGCCATCGTACATGGTTTAAACCTTATTACAGACATAACTATATAACTCTATTACATAAGGGGTTGGAGTGCAGTCAAAGTCTTGGTATTTGGTTTGAGTGCGGCGGGCTTTGAATAAGTTGGAATGTGATTTGGATTGTCTTGCCTTTCGGGAAAAGGTGATGTCTCTTTTGTGGGTAAATCCTTCATGAATATACCCCTTTACAGATGTACAATGTTGTGGAATTTCAATGCATATATGGGCAGTTTGGATAATTCACAAAATGTGAAAATGGGGAGGCATAAATGGTACTGAATATGATTACTTATGAATGATGGGTCCCCTTTGAGATCAAGGAAATATCACATTATATGCTGGTAGGCCGTGCAGGGTGGTTTCCGACAAAAGCGGAGGAGCTCAAGAGGAGGCAGGGAGGATTCTCCTCAAAAGAGTCTTATCCGACTTCCACACAACACTTAGTTCCAACTATTCATAGAATTTCTCTATTCTAAATTTGAAAAGATTTCATCTCATATCACTCTATTTTATCATAATACTGAGGTGTTTTATCTAGTTAAAAATATTACTGTACTTTTTCGGCCCTTATGTCATCTTTCAAGTCACATAAATCCCGTTCAGGTTCTGTTCATGACTCAAATAGTGAATCTAGCATAGAATATGTTCAAACACAGTCACCATTGAGTCCCAACATTCCTCTCACAACCCCTATCGCATCCTCAATGAATGTATCAGGTCTTAACATTGATGTGGGCAATCCAAAGGCTCCAACTTCAAGCACTTGGTCGATCCCAAATATTTCTGTCACTCCAATTCCCCCGAATCCCACTAATACACAAATTCATGTGTCTCAGGGGCCAGAAAGCACACCTCAAATCTCCTCACATGCTAATCCCCAATCAAAATTTCCACGTGAGTTCCTCCTTAATCCCGGTCGGAATCCAGTCGCATCCCAGGATCCCTTTGGCCAAAGTAAACAGCCAACCCTCAATATTCCATCAGGATCGCAGGTTCATGTGGGTGATGAAAGGCGCGTGGATGGGGGGCGACGAAAAAGACCTTTGGAAAATGTATCTTGGAGCGGTCTGTCGGAGGGAAATCCAGTATTGACGCTTCATCAAAGTAAGTCATTTGAATTTTGGAGTAGAAACTTATTCACAATTTGATATGTTTGTTTCATGGGTTAGATATGGCACCTAAAGGCAAGTCAGTCCGATCTCAGGAGCCAATTGAAGATCGTGAGGATGACCAGTCTTCATTAATGTTTTGATGTGTTAACTGATGATTTGCATAGCAGGGGATGAACTTTATGCGTCTTCACCTCTGGTCCATAAAGAGAAAGTCACTGGACGTCATCATCCATATGCCTCCAAACCAAGAACGGGTCATGCCAGTACATCAAGAGCAACAATGGTGGATGATGAGGATGAGAACATGTCTCCGACTCAAAGTGAAAGAAATGATGAACCAAGGAGGGACAATTTCACAGCGCATGAGCAAGGCACTCAATCAAATAGTGAGTTCACCCATCCTCAGCTGGGCCTCGCCCAGAGTATGCTTGAACAATCCCAGGTGAGACAGCAAAGGAACCAGGCCCGCAAAGCTCACAATGTGGCGAAACGTGCAAGCCAGAAGGAGCAACAAAAATGGCTGAAGGCAGAACTTCCAGAGAATGTCCATGGAATGAGATCAGCAGTACACGCACATTGCCTGTTCCTACTCAAAGTTAGGGATAAGGATTTTTCCTCACTACCAGCACCACCCAGCACAGAAGAGCGTGAAATTGCAATTCAAGTGGCTGGTCATCTCGGTTATGTCCCCGAGGATGTGTTCAATGAGCCATCAACACAGGTTCAGTCTCAGGGTTTCCAAAGCTACTGCGAAAATGAGCTCCACAAGCTAGGACTAAAGCGATTCACTTGGGACTGGGAGAGCTCATGGCAACATCCGTTCAACGAGCTGATGTCTATGGTGTTTTACCGTACATTCCGTCTCGCACTTGTCAGCACTGAGTATCATCACTACTGTTGGAACAAGGATCATAACAACTATGGGGTCGTGGCGGCTTTAATGGAGCGATATTTCACTTATTTGAAAAGAGAATGGAAGTCTATTCAAAAGGATGCGGAGTATTTGGTAAAAAAGAAGGAGAATCAAAAGCTCGCAAAGATTTGTCAAAGAGTTAGTTACTGTATCTCTTCTTCATTGTGGACCAAGTCTGATGATGATCTACTTGATTATGTGCAGACCTGTGAGCGCCGTCGTGAATGGTGTGATACGGCTAAATTTCCCATTCTAGCATCACAATTCAATGACCCTCGAGTATGCTCAGATACTGAGGAGGTACTGGAAAATGGCCGTCAAGTGTACCGCAAAGTGGGATTACGCTGGCGCTCCCAGTTATTTAATGATTTGGTATTGAAAATGGATAGAGACATAGAGTTTTGTAATCGGATTAAAAAAAAGGGTAAAAAAACTATTGATAGATTGCCAGAATTACGATCGACAGATGATGGTGATATTCCAGAAGGCCTATCATTTCAGGTATTTGATCAAGATTGGCTCAAAGGCTGTAGTAAGATGCAGACTAGCGCCCTCAAGATACTTGACATGCCAGTTATTAGGCCTAATGGTGATGCTCTGCAATAACTTAGTAATTTGTCACGGTATAGCACTGTGACAAATTAAAATTTTGTGAATTATTTGTGCAGGTGTAATAAAATCTGATTATTATCTCTTAAGGATGCAACAACTTGCTAAATATGTTAGAATATAGACAATATGAATTGAAATGTATCACCGTCTCCCTTGCAATAATACTCTATTGCTGATTTTCATTGAGGAAATATTGAAGAAGTTCGATCCAGCTCATGGTGTTCATAATTGTGGACCTGTGCCAGAGTCAACAGGAGTTATCAACTTTGTCAATCACAAATTATATAATATCAGTAAGGCTCACGCAGTTAATGATTTTTTCTTTTCTTGGACCTATTGGTGATTGGAATATGGCATTCCCATAAGGAAGGATTTCAGAATAGTAATACAATCAAGTGAAAGATGAGGTTGAAAGGTACCTTCCGCATGTTGACCTCAACTGAATGAGGAGTGATATAGTGGATGACCTGTACAGGTCGTTGTTGGCCAATACGATGTAGACGATCAACAGCCTGAGCCTCAATGGCTGGGTTCCAATTAGGCTCCTGGAAATGTGGATGTCAGGGTCCGAAAATCAGGGGAGAATTTTGGGGGGCCCCTCACCATTAAATAGACTATATTAGCACAAGTTATATTGAGGCCAGTTCCAGCCGCGGCAATGGATGCAATCAGTACTTCACATTCAGGATTATTGAAGAAATTCTCAAGCGCCTTGTCCTGCGCTCGTGGTGTAATTGTTCCATCAATTCGTGCTGAAAGGATAGAGTGATGGGCAAGAGCAATACCAATTCTACAATATAAAAAAGTCAGATGGAGTCAATTGGTAATGGATGCATATTAGAATTAACGCACAAATCTAGAAATTGGGTCCATTGGGTATAAACCACCGATTTCGTTGGACCACACCTTGTTTGTTTGTTCTTCATTAAGCTTTGTAGGAGGTGTGCAATTTTACTACTCATCATGCATGTTTCCACATCCACAATAGTTCGTGTGATTCTTGGGGAGTTATCCTGAGTGCTCCTGCCCTCGGGGTCTTCCAGCTCCGCCTCCGCAATTGTGTTAAGCATGATGTGATGGTTACAACATATTCGCAGCTTATTAATATTTCTGAAAAACTCTCCTGGTCCTTTGCTTTTGGATGATAGGAATTCTTCATATAATGTGGAATATTCTTGCTGCATGGTCAGGTTGAGTGGGAGCAGCTCATAATGATGGCTAATAGTGGGGAGAGATTTGAGATGTGTGGTTTTGGTGCGGCGCAAACTTAAATGCCGCAATGCCAAATGCAAAATATCATTGCAACCTTTTGAAAGACTACTCAGGATGAATGGTGACCAGTTATCTTGATCGGCGCCCTGGGGTTGAGTGATGAAGGATATTATGCCCAAAAGGTCATAAATGGTGTTGTGAATAGGTGTGCCCGTTAAACATATTCGACGGGATGAAAGGAGGCTATTAATGGCATGGTGAGTGGCAGTGTATTGAGAGCGAATATAGCTATAAAAGGGGGCAAGGGTTATTGGATATAAAAGGTAATTTGAATCATTTAAGCTCAGCCACTCACTGTGCTTCATCCAAGATTATACGATGCCAATTGATTTGAAAAATGAATGATGTAGAGGGATTGGTTTGCTTAAATTCTTGGGTGATAGTATTGTAAGAAGTGATGATGATATCATATTTTAAGATGTCGGCTTGGGATAATGAGTGACGAGTGGGACCATGGTAGATTTTGGCATGCAGTGCTCCAGCCTGAGCATGCTTGGATATTTCTGATTGCCAGTTGGTAATTAAGCGAGGGGGGCAGATGATCATGGTGGGCGTGGAGCGATGGGGGTTTGCAATCATCCGCTCCTTGGAGGTACCAATTAGAGCAATGGCCTGAATGGTTTTACCTAATCCCATATCATCCGCAAGCAGTCCTCCAAGAGGGGTATTGGTCGAAAGGGATTCAAATGAGCTAACGACCTTGTTTGTAATGATGTGCCTGGCATTAAAAGTGGATCCTGGGGGTGAGGTTGCCCAAAGGTTACGGGCTGATTGGCCATTGGGGATTTCTCGATCCCAGAGAAAAGCTAGTCCGGTCTTTTGATGAGGGAGGAGGGGGGTTTGAATAATGGAATGGGGCGGGGTCATCATGGGGAGGTCTGATCCACTGGGTAATTGTATCAGTTTTTGCTTGGAAATCAATGATGAAACAGCAGGATATGAAGCAGGCGTCGAGTTTGAAGCGGGAAATGTCGGAGTAAAGAGTTGACATTGACAATGAGTAGTACAGTCATATTCTTTGGGCATTTTAAGCTTGAAATCTTGTGTTCGAAAGCTTTCCATTATGAATAGAATGTTTGGATACCATGTGAAGAACATCAATGCTAGATTGGGTTTCTGAGATGAGGAGGGATCATTGGCATCAGTCATAAATACTCCCTCAACGAATAATATTTGAGTAGGATTGGATTGGCAATTTTCAATCCATGCCCCACCAGGACCACAGTGCATGAACGTTTTGGGTGCCCCAAGGAATGGTATCAACGTTTGGGAAAGGGTTCCCGGGAGAGAGCCAATAGCATGCTGGTGATTGGGGAGATATACGAATATGTTGTGTTGATTGTGCCATAGGATAATCCAAGAACCTAAGTGGGAATTCTCAGGCTTTAAGGTTATATCACTATTTATTTGAATACAAATATTAATCATCCCAATGCAAAGTGGTTGTGAAGGGGTTGACATGATGGCTATTTTAAATTATTTGGGGACAGTTGGGAATTACATGATCGGGAAGGGTTAGCTAAAGGGAATGAAGAGGAATAAGCGCAGGTGGGGAACTTATATGAGTGGCAGCAACAGGCCAAAAGGGGGATGGCCTGTGGTTACGTGCATGGTCTTGATGGAGGTGGGCCTCTTGGGCTCATAATTTTCATATCCAATATGGGGCATATATCAAGGCAAGGTGGCCAAAATGTGGGTGCACCATTATGACTGCTGGATCTGCAGCGAGTTACGAAACATTTGGTGGAACAAGGCTGACATTAGCACATCCGAAATTGGGTGGGTTGTAGCAGCTTATTGTGGAGGGCATATTAGAGGCATGCGGTCATGTTTGCTGGTGTGACAGCGAACAATGAGCGTATCCTCCCCAGGTTGATTATTCACAGGGACCTACTGGGCAATGTTGGCAGTTTCAAAGGGCAATCTCACTGTGGGGATGTTTGTGTGTGGGCGGGTGAGATATGTTCGGTGGCATGCCACCGAACATGACTTTGGTTTGGCCTGAAGTTTTTTGCTGACTGATGCATACTGGGCTTTCAGGGGGAATGTGTGGGATGATCAAAGGGGGCGCCAGCCGTGAGCCGTGATCCACATATACATTCACCCCTATGGCGTTTGAGGCAAGTACTAATCCACCGAGATTGGCATCCGGGGCTTTGCCTCACGTGCGTACAGAACTCCGGAGAAAGAGGCCACACGCCCAAGGGATTTTTTGGCTGCAAGCCAGGTGCCACAACTTGCGCGGGGCGTGTGAGAACGTAAAGAAAATGACCCGCGGTGGGAGATAACCACGCCAACATGACCAGCCTCAGCAATCATAGGCTGGGATTGTTAATCTAATGTGGATGAGGCTGAAGCAAATCCACACTGATTGGCCTCAGGTTTCCACGCGCAAGCGGGTGAGCGTCTGCAGTCAAGCTGACAACCCGAGCAAGAAAATACGCAGCTGGAAGACTGGCAGTAAAATGTGTTCCAGGCGTGTGAAAGTTGCCTGCGTATGACCCATCGGGGGTGCGTATGAAAGCGTGTGGCTGCCCGACAATGAACAAGCGGGCTAGTCATTGTTTGCCCCAACCATGGCACCGGAGTGAATCAACTCTTTGTGTATGACCCAAATATTAAGTCATCCCATTATGACCCACTTACATTAACTTGGATTACATGCGCATCTGTGCCGTAGTTAGGCAGAGCTGTCCAACAAGGTGCATCAAAGGGATGCAGGTGAGAGATATGACTCAATGGCTTGACGTGATTGCATGTTACATTGTTGAACAGCTTTTTGCTCTGCCCCGCAGTACACATTTACAAAGGTGTACTGCGTACTACAGTGTCGAATGTACTGTGCAGATCAGGAAGGTGTAATACTACTTGAGCCTGCATGCATATAGCAAATGTGCATGCACCTTCCGATCGTTTGCATTTACGTAGCTCATGTGCCACATGCTCAGCATTGCGTTTCACCCGATTTGCACACGCAAGCTGAGCATGTCATGGTCAAAAGCACCGTGTGAAAGTGCTCAGTAAAGCCATGGAATGAACTAATTCTGCAATAGCTCACTGGAAGGCTCAGCTTGGAGCACTTCACCAAAGCGTGTGAAATGCTGCACCTTGCTGAAATGTCATCCGATGCTGTGCCAAATGCTCAGAGTGCGCGCATACAAAAACGACTGAGCAATGGCTCAGCATGGTGCATTTGATATTGTTATATCTATAGCTCAATCACTGTGCAATTCCAATGTTCAGCCACTGAGCATTTCAATTATGACCCGAAAGCAAACCTGAGCAATGGGTCGAGGCAAGCTCACGCTGTATTCACTTGTCTTACAGCCCCCCCTTTGTTCACATACTATTACCAGGCCATATGGCCGGTAATCTCGCCGCGGTCACTTGTGACCAAATGCACCGGGTGCTTTTCTGCATGGGTCACTTGTGCATTGCACCCACAATGCACATTCAACATGGGCCTCACGACCACCCTCCTGGGTGATCGGGTGACTATTTAAGGAAACAAAGGGGATGTGACTGAGCTTGACAATTAAATAAATTGCAATACTCAGCGGTGCATTTGATATTGTTATATCAATTGTTCAATTACTGTGCAATTCAAATGTTCAGCCACTGAGCATTTCAATTATGACCCGAAAGCAAACCTGAGCAATGGGTCGAGGCAAGCTCACGCTGTATTCACTTGTCTTACAGCCCCCCCTTTGTTCAAAGACTATCACCAGGCCATAAGGCCGGTGATCTTGCCGCGGTCACTTGTGCATTGCACCCACAATGCACAATCAATAAGGGCCTCACGACCACCATCCTGGGTGATCGGGTGGCAATTTAAGGAAACAAAGGGGATTTGACTCAGCATGACAATTCAATAAATTGCAATACTCAGCTTGACAATTCAATAAATTGCAATACTCAGCCAGACCCCCATTGTTCTTCTGCCTCACGCGAGCATTTCACCTCTCAGTTGCAGCATTCGCTGAGACTCAGCTTCAATTTTGCCCACACGCCTTGAAGCTGAGACTTTTGCGGGTGCTGCAACTGCTGAGATCGTCCCAGCTTCACCTTGGTATAAAAGACCATCTTCACACGACACGCACTTCACTTTCTTTCTCACCCGCTCCACTTCGTTCAACCTCACCTGCGTTTGTCCTTCTTGTGCGTATTCCCCCTTGTCTTCCTGCCTTTCCAGTCTTTTCTTTCGCACTCGACTAACCCCACTCCCCTTCCTGCTCGCTTTTTGTTTTTCCTGCTAATACTTTCAGAACCCCACTTCTATCTACTTTGTACGTTTTCTCCAATTAAACTTTAGTCAACATTATGTACCAATATTAATATTTTTCTTTCTTCACGACTTCCTTCCAGACTTTTAAAAACTTCCGACTAGAGCGTCTTTAATTTGATTCCATTTTATATTTATATAAATCATCGTATGTCTTCCTTTTCTTTCTTGATTGCTTACTTTCTATTCAGTTACTAACCTGTTTTGTTTTGTTTTTAGATGTCGTGCACGTTATGCACCAAGCGGGGTATCCCCTGCATTCGTTCCTCGACGACGAACGACGCTTGTGATGCTTGCCGACAAGCACACAAGAAATGTTCGTTTGTTGTCCGCCCCTTCCGACCACGAGGCCAGACGAGTTCTCGCCCAAGACGCCCTTGCGAGGACTCCTTTGTGGTCGACGATGATGAAACCATTTCCGAGCGTGAATGGACGCCGGGCCCCCAAACAGGCCAACGGGAACAATTCCGGACGATTAGCCCTGTCCCCTCCAGTATCGATTTGTCCACTCCCCCTCCTAGGCCACCATCTGATGGTCACTTCACTCCTCGACCGGAGCGAAGTGATTATCCGGCCGATGAAGGATGGCGATGGCGAGAGGACATTCGAGCTTGGGCTGATTGTCACCATGTCTTATCACCGATGGGATTCAAACGCCAAAGTAAGTTTTATTTCTCCTCTTTATCTCATTTCTCTTCACGCAATAATACTGACTTTTTTCCATTACTCATAGAACCAAACCCCCCGAATCCCACCCGACACGACTCTCCCGTTCCCAGTTTGCCTCGCGAGCAAACCCCCCGGCAACCCACTCCAGGCCCGAGTGGCACCCGATGGTCTGAGGAATTATTCCGTGGTAAGCAGCCAAAGTTTCATTTCATTTTCACTTTCACTTTCGAGTCGAGTGAACTGACACTTACTCCTTTTTTAGAACCCTCCCGAACCGAAGAGCCACCTATTCCTGGCCCGAGTCCATCGTCCCAACCACCTGAGGACGATACGACTCGTGAGCCAGAACCTGAGGTGGCTCCTACGCAATCCACGGAGGAACCTTATGGTAAGTCACCCCTTTTTTCTCTTCGATCCATATCCACTCTTCCTCATTTTTTCTTCGACCGTCTCCAGGTCGTCCCGCCACTCCTCGCTCGATCATCATCATCGACGATACGCCCGTGGGATCACCCCATCCCCCTCCCCCTTCTTCTTCACCGACTCCACCATCTTCCCCTTCCACTCCAACCCCGGTTCCCTCCCCAGAGATCCCTTCCAGTGCCCCCGAGAACCCCAATGCCTCCTCCCCCCCGGTGCCAAGCTCCTCTCATTCCCACGATGATGCTCGCCAGGAATTCACCGACCTGCGACCGACCCTAATGATTCCTCGAGCCATCGTCCACGATTCAATCAACCGAATCTTGTTGGAGCATCGTCGCTTGCTCCACATGATTCCTTTCGTGGATGCAACTCATCGAAATGAGATGCACCGGGAATTCTGGGAGGAACTAAACTCCCTCCTTGCCCAGGCACTGGAGGCTTATCCAAAGGAGGACATAACCGGGATAGTCTCCAAATTCCTCGAAAAATAAAAATTTAAAAAAAATGTCATTATTTCCTCTTTTTATTTTTTGTAATACTTTCTTTTGAATAAAATATTTGTCTTCAATTATTGTTATGTTCAAATTCTATTACATTCTTTGTTCACGTAAAAATTACTTATTTCCTCCTTAGAGAAAAACCCTGATTGCGTGAGAATTATTTTTGTAAGTGCCCCACCAAGAGTTTGAGTGAGTATTTGTTTTCGTGAACCTCTTTTTCTCAAAATGCGCCAATAGTTGCCGTTATCCTCTCGTATATTTTCTTCTTCCATGGTTTAGAGCCATACCCATTCCTAACTGTAAAAAAGTGGGAGGTTCCCGTATGTGAGCAATCGAGTCCAGATTCGTGAAACATGGCCTTTCCTATGGTCACACGCTATTAGTCTTACTCATGTATTGAATTGTTTAAATTGTCTAGAACCTTCACAAGCGTAAGGATTGGCGTGTGACTTGTTGGGAGGCTGCACAGGCGTAAGGATTGGCGTGTGAATTGTTGGGAGCCTGCACAGGCATAAGGATTGGCGTGTGAATTGTTGGGAGCCTGCACAGGCATAAGGATTGGCATGTGAATTGTTGGGAGCCTGCACAGGCGTAAGAATTTGTCAGCATTGTTGGCAACCCTCCCATGCGTAAGGATTGGCGTGTGAATCGTCGGAAGCCTGTACAGGCGTAAGGAATTTTAGCACTTTTGGGACCCTCCCCAAGCATAAGGATGGGCGTGTGAATTGTTGGGAGCCTGCACAGGCGTAAGAATTGGCGTGTGAATTCTTGGGATCCTGCACAGGCTAAAGAAAATTTCAGCACTGTGGGGAAGCTTCACAAGCGTAAGAATTGGCATGTGAATCGTCGAAAGCCTGTAAAGGCGTAACGATTGGCGTGTAAATTTTCGGGAGCCTGCAAAGGCGTAAGGATTGGCGTGTGAAGCGTCGGCAGCCCGCATAGGCGTAAGGAACTTTTAGCATTGGCGGAACCTGCACAGGAATAAGGATTCGTGTGTGAAGCATTTGCATCCTGGACAATAGCAACAAACCAGGACAGATGTACGATGGCATGCCACCGTACATAATCCACTTCACCCCTTTTTCATGTGAGACACCCCATCTCCCGCACTCGAATCCATCCAATCCTGGTGTATATTGTCCTCTGCCTTACCCCACCATTACTTACCCAACACACATGCAAATCTCCTCATTCTTTGAATTGGCATGAGATTGTATTACCATCCCTGATTTGATAGCCCGCTCTCTCGCCAATCCCATAATAGCCATGGTTTTTTTGCCGCATTGTTTTTGCTAACCTGCTTGAGCATTGTGCGGACATACCCACTAGTGTCGTGCTTTTGTTGTCCTGTGCTGGATCAGTATAATGAACAAATGTACTACTGGCCCACACTACCTGAATGAGCCCATGACATGCGGATAGATCAATCCAAAAATGCTCATTTGGGAAAATCAATTTTCCCCCTGTACACCGCTTTGACGCATCTCTTTGAATTTGGCCAGTCCGCTTATCAGCTTGAAACCACCATCCCAAAGCATACTGCGATGCATCCTTATCAACATGAGGTGCGTTTTTGAATCCATTCATGGTGAAAGTGAGTGCGGAAGCGAACTCGAATGCACCCTGATTTGCCGGAATATTGCCTTCATAGTTGACTTGATCAAAAGACGGAACCCCCAATGAGTTGTAGCAATTTTGAATCTTCTGAAATAAATTATCCCCAACATATCGTAAGGATTGACCTAGAATGCGACCCACCGAGCTAAGATTGGCACCTCGGTCCCGCCATTCATCTTTTGCATTTTCAATTTTGCCAGCACTACCATACAGACCAAATTGTTCATTCTTCATGGTGCATTTGCGCCACCCAATTGCGAACATAAATCCCTCCAGTGAAACTCTTTTCGCGAAATAGGAATTGTGATAATTCATCCCATTGATTGACCTCGACTTCACTCATTGTTGTGAATGGTCGGAATTCGACAAGGGCAATGAGTAATCCGGTTGAAGAGAAAATTGCCACACGCCCAAAGTGAATGCGTTTGATCTGATTGACATCCACAAGCCTCCGAATTTCACTTGGGGTGATATTTGCTGATACTGGCATTGATATTTGTGCTGTTGGGCGAGAGGAGGAAAACAACCTATTCATTCGGGTCGTTTTGCGCTCATTTGTCTTTTGGGATCTGCTACTATTCCCGAGTGGTTGAGGGATCACTACGTGTTGAAGCACACAAGATATCAGATACTGCCAAGGAGCTTTCTTCGGCACACATCCTTTGACTTCCCTGTTGGAGCCCACATGACATTGGCACAATCTGAACCGACTAAAGCCCATGTTCTTCAGTGGGGCCCAATGAGGGTGCCACATAAATGTGGAAGCATATATATATATCTATATATATACACTGAGATTAAGCGAGTAACTCACACTTTCCTTCCTCAGCCCGACGCTTTCTCGCGAGTTCCCTTTTACGCTCTTTTCCTTTTTTCGTGAATGGCATGCTTTCAGCAGAAAATGAAATGAAACCGAATGATTACTGATTTCTTAATATCACCTAAATTGGATTGCGGTGGATGAATCTTTTTTAATTGCGGCTAAAAAGAAAGCTCACGCCTGACCTTGGCAAATTCACGATCTCAAATACCTGAACCTGAAAATTGCAGTGGATAGTGCATTATTCAATTTTACACATTGATGTTCCCATGCAATCACTTTCCAATCCAACCATTTGGAATCTTGCAAGCACACGCAAATGCAATTTGCATCGTTCTGCGGATCCCTAGCTATCCTAGTCCTCTTGAAAGACACAGGAACATTTGGCCTATTATGGGCTGGCGGGAAGTGATAAACGCGACTTCCCGCAATGCCCCGCGTGTGCTACTCGCGGGCACAACGCCTGACTCAGCTTGCGTCTTGTCGGATTCTTTGCAATGATGTACGGAGGCATGCCGCTGTACAATTACTATTGGTACTCAGACTGTGGCATCCGGGAAGTAGTAGGATAGGAAGTCATGATTATTAAATTCATCAATAACTTTGCAAAATTCAATTACAATCTATCTAGTACAAAGCTAATCTAAAACGGGTCAATCCTGGTTGTGAGTTTAGCTGACCTGGGTACCGTCAAGGTGACCTCATCACTTGAACCAAGCCCGCGATTCGCCACATAGGCATCACCAAAGTCTAATACTAAGCATCGTGCAAAATCAAATCTAAGAGGTACAGTGGGGTTAAAAGACTCTGATGAGAAGAAACTTTTATTCAGTAAATTACATATTGTAACAACCATCCATCAGGGGTAAGGGTATTCATTCATACACCCACTCAAACACCTCAAATCAGCAAATCCAGTATCTGCATCAGCAGTCAGTTTCAGCAATCTTCATTCTGAAACATGCATACAGTTTGGTACATCAATACAGCCTGTCAATACTTGTACAGGATGGATTCACCCTAATACAGTTTCAATACACCAGTATGAAACTGTATGATCACTCCAATACACCACACCTCTTGTACAGGTCCTGTACAGCTGTACAGGACCTGTATTGGCCAGACTCAATTCAACAATCAATTATTCTCATGAAAATTCTTCTCTGGATCAGGGCTGGTGATTCTCACATATACCAGCCCCTCTTTCTCCCCCCTGGGGACTTTTCCCCAGTTAATTAATTTAGTTGATTTATTATTATCTGAATATTCTTATCCTTATATTTTGGGTATTATATTTATTTAATCTTAAGTTAGTCTTTGCCTTTTTTCTTGCTTCGCCTGTACAGTATGAGTTGGGTGGCCATATCCTTATTAACCCTTCTCTTTCCATTCTGACAGGTTGAAACAGTGGACTTGGACTTGTTTGTGGTTGGCTCTTCTATTTCTTATTCTTATTTCTTTTGTTGCTGCTTTTCTTATATTTATTCTTTTAGTAATTCATCTTTAACACTTTCAAGTGTATCTCATCTTATCTTATCTTTGAGCCCTCCATAAGTGAGTCCCAGTTTACTGAGTGCCAGGCCCTCTTCACTTCGAAGAGCCCCTGTGACATTAAATTAATTAACTCATATTTGATTCTTTCTTTTCATTCATTTATATTCATTTCCTCTCATTCATCAATTATGACCTTTTCATGATTTTATGATTTTTATGATTTTTTATGAATTTCCACTCTCTTATCAATTTTCATCTCATTCTTTTCATTCTTATGAAAATTGATTCTTTTCCCTTCTTAATCATTGCTGACCATTTCATCACTTCATTTTATTTTTATCAAATCAAATTTTCTCTGTGTTTTTTATTCAGGTCTTATTCAGGAGTAATTGATTGGTTATTTGATTGGATTATTCATTGGGATTCATTGGTTGATTGGGTTATTGATTCAGGATTTCATTTGGATTATTGATTGACTTTTGAACTCTCAAGATATTGATTGATCCTCAAGAATTGATTTTGATTACTGATTTGAGTTAACTCATCAAGATATTGAATTGATTTCTGAAGATTTTGAACTGATTGATTGATTCCTCAAGACTTGATTTCATATTGAAGACAATTATTGATTGATTATTGATTTCCTCAAGATTATTGATATTTGATTTGAATTGATTGTTGATTGATTGAATTGATTTGATTGTTGATTGAATTTGATTCCTCAAGATTTGAATTGATTCCTCAAGATTCATCAAGATTTTATTGTGATTGATTTGGCCAAATCTGATTATTCTTCTTAATACCATCAAGTTATTTTAATTCTTTTCATAATGCCAGTTCAGCATAGCCCCCCAGCCAAGAATACTAGATCCCAGAAAATTCCAGCTGTTCTCACTCCTACAGCAAGGGCTCCTCTTGACCGCACACCATCAGTTCATCAACTGAGTGCAAATTTGGACAGAGGACCACCAATGGAAGGAGCAGCACCCTCAAGAAGAGGTGGAATGAAATCTAGAAGATCAAGATCCTTTTCTGGACTTTTGGGTGGCTACCCTGGCATGTCTGAAGGTGCAAGAGCAAGATTAGGGGAAGTTGAAGATGAAGAGGGGGAAGAGTCTGTGGAAGAGGATGATTCTGGGGAGACTGAAGTGGCAGATGCCTTGGCAAATGCTCCAGAGGTGCCTCAGGGTTCTAATCTAGCCCTTTCTAGTCAACCTCTTGTCTCTCAAACTGATCCAAGTCTCCTCAAGATGATGGAGCAGATGACTCAATTCATGGGACAACTCACTCAAGCAGTTGCCCCCAGGGACAATTACAAAGCCCCTGCTTTCAAGACTCCATCCATGAAGGCACCTGATTCTTTTGATGGTACTCAAGCTCATAAGTTGAGAGGATTTATCCAATCCTGTCAACTAATTTTCCATAATGATCCAGCAAACTTCTTCTCTGACAGGAAGAAGGTTTTGTACTCAGCTTCTTTTCTTACTGGTAGAGCTGGCAAATGGATTGAACCTTACCTCTCAAATATTTCCAATGAAGACCCTTCCTACCTCCTCAATAATTGGCCATTGTTTGAATCTCAATTATTCACTCTGTTTGGTGACCCCAATGAAGTCAGGAAAGCTGAACAAGAGTTGGACAATTTGAGGATGAAGGAAAGTGGTCATGTTTCCTTGTACATAGCAGATTTCAGAAGCTTAATGTCAAGAATTGGAGATTGGGGGGAAAGAGCTTATATCCATGTTTACAGAAGAGGATTGGCATCAAGATTATTGGATCAGTTGGCTTCTCACCCTGGAACTTTTGATACTCTTCAAGAACTCATGGATGTCACTCTAGAATTAGACACAAGATATCATGAGAGGCAAAAGGAAAAGGGTGGCAATCAAGAAAAGAAGCCTCCAGTCATTGGATCCAATCAGTCTAGGCCTCCTCAAAACTCATCTTCAAAGAGGCCTCACCAGAAGAAGAACAAGAAGGGCAAGCAATTCCAATCTTCAAAGGACAAGCCCCATGCTGCTCTCCTCAATAAGGACAATAAACTAATCGGTTCTGAAAAGGAGAGGAGGATTAAAGAGGGGTTGTGTACTTATTGTGGTGGAAAGCACCCAATTGAAAAATGCTTCAAGAGACCTCAGAACAAGCCTGGGTCATCATCAAGAGGCTTCCCTAGCAAGCAGGGAAAAGCCTGAGTGGGAATCATGATGTGTTCAATGGTTCTCACTTATTTCCTTCAAGAGCACAATTGTGCACTCTGAATACTAGTGTCAAGAAATCTTTAAAATTCCTTATTTTTTCTTCTGTCTCTGATATTTTTTATAGTATTCTCATTGATTCTGGTGCTACAAACTCTTTTATTGCAAAGAATTTTGTTCTCAAGTACTCATTGACTCTGTCAGAGCTCCCTGAAAAGATTCCTCTTTTCATTTTGGATTCTAATGAATCCCCTGCCTTGTTCATCACCCATTATACCAAGTGGGTAGTTGACTTGCCTTCCTTCCCAAGCTTTGAATGGGATTTCTTTATCATAGATTCACCCAAAGGAGAAGACCTGATATTGGGCTATGATTTCCTTTACCATTTCAATCCCATTATTGATTGGAAAAATGGATTGATCACCTATGATTCTAATCATAAGGATTCTAGTGGTATTATTCCTTCTACTAGTAATGACTTAGCCACTGCTGTCAACAGTGTTGCTCTGGCTGGTGAACTTAAGACACCTTCCATCCCTTCTTCTGTCCATATCCCTTCCGTAATTCCCTCTCAGTCATTACTTCCATCAAGAGATGAAGTCTTCAAAGAGATAAAGGATGTTGGAGAAGATGTTGCCATATCTTCACTTCATCTCTTCCAAGGGGATATGGACCTTCCTCCCTTATCTTTTCATGCATCCCTGGAGGAGCAGTGGGATGAGGAGGAAGAGCCAGAAGAAATTGAAACTGTGTTGAAGGTTGTTCCTCCTGCTTATCACCAATATTTGGATGTATTCTCCAAGGTGAAAGCAGAGAAACTTCCTCCACACCGCGCCTGTGATCACCATATCGAATTGGAGGGTCTTCTACCTCCAATTGGTGTTATCTACTCATTATCAAATCAAGAGTCAGAAACACTGCGGGCCTACATTTCAGAGAATGTAGAGAAAGGTTTCATTAGACCAAGCTCCTCTTCAACAGGAGCACCTGTCCTTTTTGTCAAGAAAAAGGATGGAGGTCTTCGTTTGTGTGTTGACTACCGCAAACTCAATGCTGTCACTAGGAAGAACAGATACCCTGTTCCTCCTATGAACCAGCTTCTTACCGTATTCAACGGTTCCACTATCTTCTCCAAGATAGATTTGCGTGGTGCATATAACCTTCTGAGAATCAAAGAGGGGGATGAGCACTTAACTGCCTTTAGAACCAAATATGGTAGTTATGAGTATTTGGTCATGCCATTTGGTTTGACCAATGCTCCTGCTTCTTTCCAGAATCTGGTAAACGATATATTTGCAGATTTCTTGGATGTGTTTGTTGTGGTTTATTTAGATGATATTATGGTCTTTTCCAGTTCTGAGGAGGAACATGTCAAACATGTGGCCTCTGTCCTCCAAAGACTGAGGGACAATAATTTGTTTGCCAAAGCCTCCAAGTGTGTATTCCATGCCTCAAGTGTGGAATACTTGGGCTATGTTGTTTCAAGTGATGGGCTCAAGATGGACTCTTCAAAAGTTCAGCAAATACTCAATTGGCCTCAGCCCAAAAACATCAAGGCTCTTCAATCTTTTCTTGGCTTTGCCAATTTTTATCGTCGCTTCATTAAAAATTATTCCAAAAAAATCACTTCTCTCACTTCCCTTCTCAAAAAAGATTCTCCCTTCATCTTCAATGAGGAAGCTCTTAGTCAGTTTCAAACACTCAAAGAAGCTTTCACCTCTGCTCCTATCTTATCTCACTTTAATCCTTCTCTACCTACTATAGTAGAGACTGATGCTTCTGATTATGCATTGGGCGCCGTACTGAGTCAGGTGAATGACTCTGGAAAGCATCCCATTGCATTTGATAGTCGCAAGCTCTTACCAGCTGAGCTCAACTATGAGATTCATGACAAGGAACTCCTTGGCATAGTTTGGGCTCTCAAGCGCTGGAGAGCATTTCTTCTTTCTCTTTCCAATTCTTTTGAGGTCTTGACAGACCACTCTTCCTTGCAGTATTTCATGTCTTTCAAAGTTCTTACTCGCCGTCAGGCCCGCTGGGCTGAGTTTCTCTCTGAGTTTCATTTCACTATCACTTACCGCCCAGGCAGGCTGGCCACTTTACCAGATGCCTTGTCACGTCGGGACGACGTGTACCCAGAGAGGGGGGTGGACTTCATCATCAAGAATCCTCAAAATCTTCATCAAGTTCTTAAGCAAGATGGAATTCAAGAGTCAAGATTCTTCTCAATCAAAGTGGAAATTTTCTCAGATTTAGTGGACAAGATTCAAAAAGAAGTATGGCAAGACAAAGACTATAAAGAAATACTCAAGCAACTAGCAAGAGGTGAATCAGTTCCAGATTATTCTCTTGAACCTCAAGCCAAGTTATTATTATTCAAAGATAGAGTGGTAATCCCAAGCAATGAAGAACTTCAACTCAATATTCTTCAAAAGCGTCATGACTCACCATTGGCTGGCCATCCTGGCCAGGAGAAAACCCTCAAGCTCATCAAGAGGGATTTTTATTGGGCTGGCATGAATCAATTCATCAAGGACTATGTGTCCTCATGTCAGCAATGTTCAAGAAACAAGAACATCCATCACAAGAAGTTTGGATTACTCAAGCCTCTTTCAATTCCATCTGGTCCTTGGAATTCCTTATCAATGGACTTTATCACTCAATTGCCACTGTCCAACAACTTTGATTCAATTTTAGTAGTTGTGGACAGATTCTCAAAAATGGCAATCTTCATTCCAACTGATGGCACAATCACTGCTCTGGATTTAGCTCAAATATTCATTAGCCATGTATTTTCCAAGCATGGACTCCCAGTCAGTATTGTCAGTGATAGAGGATCCTTATTTGTTTCATCATTCTGGACTCAATTGTGTCAGCAGCTCAAGATATCAAGAGATCTTTCAACTGCTTTTCACCCTGAAACAGATGGACAGACAGAGAGGGTAAATCAGATACTAGAACAGTACCTTCGGATGTATGTCAGCTATCATCAAGATGACTGGTACACCTGGCTCCCTCTGGCTGAATTTGCCTATAATAATGCAGAACATTCATCAACCAAGCAATCACCTTTTTTCACCATTTATGGAAGAAATCCCAGCTTTGACTCAATCCATATTTCTCAAGACTCACCTGCTGGAAAGTTATCAACAAAACTCCAATCAGTACAGCAAGTTGTCAAAGAAGAATTAGAGTCAGCAATAAGGAGATTCAAGAAGTATGCAGATAGAAATAGTGCAATTCCACCTGATTTCAAACTTGGGGACAAAGTATGGCTAGCTTCCAAGAACATCAAGACAACAAGACCCACCAAGAAATTATCAGAAAGATGGTTGGGACCCTTTGAAGTTCTTAAGAAGATTGGCAGCCATGCATATCACCTCAAGTTGCCTCAGCAATGGAAGACAGTTCACCCTGTATTCCATGTGTCCTTATTAGAACCAGTCAGGCATTCAACTATCCCAAATCGTCATCAATTGCCGCCACCACCAGTTTTAGTGGAGGAGCAAGAAGAATGGGAAGTGGCTCAGGTTCTGGACTCAAAACTCAAAAGAGGTAAATTATGGTATCTTGTAGAGTGGAAAGGATTCAGTGAAGACCCAGAAAGAACCACTTGGGAACCAGCTTCCAACCTTACCAACTCACCAGACCTTGTCAAGGATTTCCACTCATTGTATCCAGACAAGCCTGGTCCAAATACCTCAAGAGTTTGATTTTATGGTGCTTGGTGGGGAGAAGAAGTTATGAAAGTAAGTTCCTCTCCTGGCATGCACCTTTAAGGGGGTATTCTACCCATATGTTGTTGTAAGCATCACCTTGGCCACTTTGTGAGCACTTGTCAATTCTTTGGACAGGTTCAGGAAGCATACAACATCAATACCCTCCATTTGGACCTTATCAAGATATGGCCCAATGTTTTCTTTCTTTGTGTTTCATTTTCTTTCTTTATTATCATTTCATTTTATGCCATTCATCATAATTCAAGACATTCATTACTTCAAGTCATTTACGGCAAATCCTTTCAGAAGCCATTTATGGCAATTCATTTCAGAAGTCATTTATGGCAATTCATTTCAGAAGTCATTTATGGCAATTCTTTTCAGTTTTATGGTGCTTGGTGGGGAGTGGAAGTTATGAAAGTAAGTTCCATCTCCTGGTATGCATCCCTGAGGGTTCTACTTCTTGTAAAACATCACCTTTGCCACTCTGTGAGCATCAAATGCTTGGTTTTCATTTTTCAGACACTTCTTGGCCAGAATCAAGCAACTCACCACAAGAAGGACCAGCCATCAGGAATTTTTCTTTATTTCTTTCTTTACTCTCATTTTCTCTTATTATTTTCTTTCTTTCTTTACTTGTATAATTTTCTTTCTTTTATTTCTTTAAAGCAGCAGCATCCCCTCCCCAAATCATGTATTGGGAGGTTCCATTATCTTTTTTATTTTTTATTTTTTAGTAGTTATAAGAGTGGGGATAGAAGTCAAACCAAACACAAACAAGGAAAAGGAAACTAGTTATCTCTACCCAAGTCATCAAAAGTTCTCTGGAAATCATTTATCAACTCATCTTCATACCAGGCAAATTTTGCAGCCATTTCTTCAGAAGCAGTACCTGGAATCGTCCTGTCATTGGCATACATAATCACCTCTCTGCTATTTCTGTCAACTCTCCTGAACAATCTGGCCACAGCATCTTGATTTTCACTAGCCGCGTTGGGATCTTCTCTGGTAACCTGGATAGGCCAACGTTCTCTTCTTTGGAATACTTGAGCGGCAGGAAACGGCAAAGGGGACATCCCATCTCTTCTTCTGCTGGAGCTGGCCACAGGTTGGAGTTGACGGGAGGTGTTTATGGGTGAGTTTCTGGGCTGTTGAACTGGAGATGGTCTTACTGCTGGATTCAAGGCAGGCCTGGTGGTGTGGGAAGTAGTTGGTGATGGAGGAGGAAGGGTTGTAGGAATTGAAGCAAGCATTGGTTGGAAGGTTCTTGGAGTGCTGGGAACCACTTGGCTTTGGAATCTGGGGTTGGCAAGAGGTTGAGAAGAGGAATTGCTGGATGGATGGCCACTTGAATGAGGAATAACTTGAACTTCTTCACCATCCAACTCATCACTTCCTTCAGCATCTGGATCTGATGGGGAATCAACAATTCTTCTTAGCTTCTTCACTACTTTCACCACTCCATCAGCATTGGTCCTTGAAATGGGAATTTCTGAGCTGTAGTGGATGGGCCTACCACCAATCGGAATGGGCCCTCCAACATTAGTCCACCTGGCCACATCCCTCTGCCTGGAACCAGTCACTACATCAAAATATCAGCATCAATTCAACCAAGAAATGCAAATCACTCACATTGAGAAAATCCAGAAGTGGCATCAGGGGTAGGTTCCTCAAGAATGGGGAATTCCTGCCCATAAGGCCCATCCTTCCTACTCCACAAGTGTCTCTTGACCCGGGACAAAGTTGATCCGGTACGGCGGCATGGCTTCTTCCCAATAAAGCAGAAATGGCATTTTGACGATCGAGGATTGTAATGTTGAAAGCAATCCTTCCCCCTGGCCAAACACTCAGTACAGGCAGGATCAAGAACTTCAACTGCTCTGAACCCATCATATGTTTGGGAGGGGTCAAAATGGCCAGAAGACGCCATGGAGGGAGAAGACAATCGACTGAAGACGCCAGAACCATGAAGAACAGACGGTGGCGGTGCAGAAGGGGAAGATTCAGTGAGTTCAGTCAGTTTGGAACTCATAACTGAAGAAAGTGCAAGCAGAAGATTCAAGACGTCAGAATCAATCCACTCCACATCAAGAAAAAGAAATTTGACTCAAGGAACTGGGGCCATAACTCAATTATGCCCCAGCTCAAAGCCTCTAAGGTGAAGGTTCATACCCCTTTGGGGCTGAACTCATCACCCAGGGCCTCCCCTGCAACTTTGGGGAGGCCAAGATCTTGATGGTCCTGGACCCCTTCAATGGATCCAGGCCATATATGGTGAAATTTGGAATTGGGCCATTTTTGGGCCCCTTGGTCACCCTGGGTCCCCAGCAAATTTGGGCCCAGGGGCTTCATTTTGGTCCTGGGGGCCTCCAATAGCCCCCACGGACCGCGGACCGCGGCGTACGGGCCGCGGACCGTAGGATCCCAAAAACATCAAAAGGCCTATTATAGCCAAAAAACCCAGAAAATCAAAAAAAATTGCCCTAATCACCAAAACACCCAGCAAGGCCAAAAAGGCCATAAAAAGCAAGATACATCAAGATCACTCAAGATGGAGGCCACAGTCCAAAACCCACTGGGAGGGCTGCCTGAGGCCAATTCCTTGGATCATGGGGACAAGACCCCTTGGAGGTTCATTGAATGGATTAAGTCTGGGCCAATGAGTACAAGTCATATACTCATTGGGCACCAATTTTTGAGCACAAGTGCTCAATGGCCTTTATTCTGGGATATATCCCAAGGCCACATCCCAAGACATGGCTGATTGAATCAAAAGAAAGAATTGCATACTCTGGAAGGAATACTCACTCAAATTTGAAAAGAAAGGGGGGAATCAATTGAATTTGGCAGGGAAGAAGTAATAAAGGACTTTCAGGATAATGGTCAAGAGGAAAGAAATTTAAAAAGAAAATTTTTGAAAAAATGTGGGGATATTGAGATGCCACTCAACAGTGGCAGGGTATTATGGTGTTCAGGAGCCCACCAGTTTCAAGAGGGGGATACTGTAACAACCATCCATCAGGGGTAAGGGTATTCATTCATACACCCACTCAAACACCTCAAATCAGCAAATCCAGTATCTGCATCAGCAGTCAGTTTCAGCAATCTTCATTCTGAAACATGCATACAGTTTGGTACATCAATACAGCCTGTCAATACTTGTACAGGATGGATTCACCCTAATACAGTTTCAATACACCAGTATGAAACTGTATGATCACTCCAATACACCACACCTCTTGTACAGGTCCTGTACAGCTGTACAGGACCTGTATTGGCCAGACTCAATTCAACAATCAATTATTCTCATGAAAATTCTTCTCTGGATCAGGGCTGGTGATTCTCACATATACCAGCCCCTCTTTCTCCCCCCTGGGGACTTTTCCCCAGTTAATTAATTTAGTTGATTTATTATTATCTGAATATTCTTATCCTTATATTTTGGGTATTATATTTATTTAATCTTAAGTTAGTCTTTGCCTTTTTTCTTGCTTCGCCTGTACAGTATGAGTTGGGTGGCCATATCCTTATTAACCCTTCTCTTTCCATTCTGACAGGTTGAAACAGTGGACTTGGACTTGTTTGTGGTTGGCTCTTCTATTTCTTATTCTTATTTCTTTTGTTGCTGCTTTTCTTATATTTATTCTTTTAGTAATTCATCTTTAACACTTTCAAGTGTATCTCATCTTATCTTATCTTTGAGCCCTCCATAAGTGAGTCCCAGTTTACTGAGTGCCAGGCCCTCTTCACTTCGAAGAGCCCCTGTGAAACATATATACTTATTAGTACGTAGCCACACTGGCTCCACTAGATTTTTACCCTCTGAAAGTTTTGCGGAAATGTCAATTAGTGCTAAAGCCCCTTTAACTGAGCTTTTTCTCCAGTCATCTGAGCATACCATCAAACCACGAACCCCCGCCGCACAGAATGCCGCTAATATACCATAGCAAATTCGATTGATTCCAAGATTCTTGTGACACGCCAAAAGATCTTTGATGGCCTCATTTTTTTTTGAGTTCGTGAGTTTGCCTTTGATGCCATTAACTTCGACCTTTTTATGTGCACGTACCATGTTGTATGCAATCATCAAATGGTTAACTGTATCCATTAGATCCTCCAGGTTCTTGTGCGGCTTTGTGGATATCTCATTGTCAGCCTCGCCACCTTCAATGCTGAGTTGGGTTGCACGTTGCTTCGATTTACTCAAGCAGGAGGCAAGGTATTCAACTGCTCCCCGTTCGAGTCCAAGAGGATCGGTCGAATTTGATGTTGGTGCAACATATGGTTTGGGTGCAATCACATCGTATGAGACTAAACTAATGGATTCAAACATAACATTTGCCCAAAAATGTTTAACTGGATTGGCGGGGTAAAGAAGGCTCTGAACCATTTTGAAGAAGGAGTGTTCAGATTTTGCGAGATTATCTGGAGGTTTAGCTGATTCCTTCATCAATTTGAGATTCCAAATGTTGTGATCAAAAAACGCTTCTGTTTCGGTTGGCTTAAAAAAATCTAACCCTGTATATTGCAATTTATATCACCAGTCAACAGCCAATAATCAAGTATCATGCACAAAGATAAAAAAAAACTCACCTGCCATCTCAAGGTCCTGCAGCCAAGCCGACATTTTAAGATCTCGGTTACTGATCACCTTAATACCAACGGGCAGGAATGTATGAGCATCCTTTGTTGGTAAATTGTCCCATCTATTTTTGTAAATCCTATTGATATTATCAAGCCCCCTTTTCCATGATTGTTGAGTAATATTGGAATGATAATTCAAAATGCCTGCAAACTCTTCCATGCGGGATAAAAATATTCCTTGAAAATTCGCAGCGGATGACACTTCGGGCTCAGCATCGGGAATTATATCAGTCATATCTTGTCCCATTGTATCATGTTTAATTGTTTCCCTTTCTTGAAAGGCTTGAATATTCCGAGGAGAGGCGGGAGGGGTTTCATCATGGATTGTTTCATTGGGTATTGGGGGACTTTCTGTATGTGGAGCTTCATCATGGATTGTTTCATTGAGTATTGGGGGGGGTTCAGTATGCGGAGGTTCATTATCAATATGGTCCACTTCAACATTGATCATTTCATCACCTTGATCCCGGGAATCCTTTGCGGCTTCAAAGGTACGGCGTTTTTTTTTTTTTTTTTTGGTCGCATGTATATTTGGTCTTTTTCCTAATCCTTTGCCTGGAAATCCAATTACGACTCGAGATCCTTCAGGTAGAGATTCTCCCACCTCCACACCTGCCCATATATTGTAAGCAGCTATTTTTATCAATTTTGTTTTGAATTAGTAATGGACTTACGGTTCAAATCCATTTTGAGCAGGCTCATGGCTTCAGCAATCTTTTGACGCACATAATCAGGAATTTTACTATCATTTTGGATTTTTTCGAGCCTTGGGATTGTTTGAGCAATGTTGGAGACAAATTGTTCCTTGGATATAATTTCCACCTCCCCACTGAAAATTACATCATCTTGCCCATCATCTTCTGTCGGTGCACAAGGTTCAACAGTCTTTTCCTTCTCATAACTTTTAAAATTCGGTTTCTGAGAGCTTGGAGGCTGCCCTGAAATAAAGGCTATGACACAATATCAGGTTTTGGGAGATTAGAAATATTCAAGATGGATGCATACTCACATTCTGGAAGAACTGGTGGATCTTGATTATCTTCATGTGACTGGCTCTCTACTTCAATGCCTAATTCACGACTACTGGCGATATCAGAGATTTCACTTCCACTCTCTGGGGCTGAAGTTGGTCGTTCATTGAATTCAGTTGAGTTTCCCGGGGTTCGGGCCATAGCGGAGGTAGTTTATTATGCAAATAGATGGTGACGAGTTGATTGATAACTTGTTTGAAAATTTTTTGATAAAAGATCCAAATTCAAGAAAAAAGGTGCAAGTAAAATAATCGCATTTGCAAAATGCAATTTGTCGGGAAATTGAAGGAGGCGATGTTTTGCAAATTATTTCATATCATGCAAATGAAATCACTTCCCTGTGAGACATTGAATAAAGTTGACTAGTGAGAAACCTACTAAAGTCAACTTTTGAACTATTCAATGCTCATGAGGTAAGGACTAAGCAAAGTGTTCATTTGATTGATATGAAATAAAATGGTTTTGTCGGCGAAACAGGAGACACAATTCTTGTCTTAAATAGTCCACTTATTAGGTTTTAATTTGTGAGTCTCATGATTTAAACCCTAACCACAACATGGTGAATATACTGACCAATTTCCCCTTAGGTCCTGTTGGCAGAGAAGGCCACTCAGCATATTTCGGCAATTGCGTTCATCGTGTACGCCAACAAGCCACCGTACTGTACACTATGGATGTAATACGGAAGCGTGAGGAGGGTAACTGTTGTCGGAGGCATGTCGGGAGGGCACTACATGAGCGTAAGGATGGTAAGCAGTGTCGGGAGAATGTTGGGAGGGAGGGTAACTGTTGTCGGAGGCATGTCGGGAGGGCACTACATGAGCGTAAGGATGGTAAGCAGTGTCGGGAGAATGTCGGGAGGGAGGGTAACTGTTGTCGGAGGCATGTCGGGAGGGCACTACATGAGCGTAAGGATGGTAAGCTGTGTCGGAGGCATGTCGGGAGGGCACTACACAAGCGTAAGGGTCATCAGTGGTGTCGGAGGCATGTCGGGAGGGCACTACATGAGCGTAAGGATGCTAAGCGTTGTCGGAGGCATGTCGGGAGGGTACTACACAAGCGTGTGGATGGTAGGGGTGGGGGTGTGAAAGCGTAGCGAGTGGTGAGGACGGAGAGGGGCGGGCAGTGTCGGAGTCTCATCCGGATGGAGGGCGGTGCGGGTGCGTAAGCATGCTAAGCGTCGGGGAGGCGGAAGCCAATGAGGTGAAATTACACGAACGTTGCGCATAGTGTTGAAATGGGTTTGGGCTTTGAGTGACATTCTCATGTGACACATGTGACAATTGACGTTGTCTTGACGCTGACATGACGTGACCCACTAAATCCAGTGACTATAAAGTGACACTAACGCGACTGAAGCAAGATTTTATACTGACCGCGGTGCGACGTGAAGTCAATCGCCGACGATTGACGCGAGATTCGCCCTGGTGCATCTAAAATCTAGAAGGAGAGGCTTAACCCCATCAAATGGGTACTCAAAATGAAGCTCTAAGCCAGGGCTATCCAATGGTACCAGCCAAACTGAGCTAGCACCAGTATTACTTGAGTTATGGTCAAATTCAGACCAAATAAGGGTGAACAAAACATTCACCTCTAATCTAACTTTTACAGTTTTAGTGTGAGATACCTGAAGTGGGGTCTTTTTGGAAAGAGCACATCCAGGGCTATCTTATGGTGTCATCCATTTCCTCACATCTCAACTAGAACAGAAGTTATTGGCCAAACAAGTTTAATACAGCTTTTTGCCCAAACCACGCCAATGTACAAAAATACTTGTACATGGGATAACTTTGCCATATTTAATGATAACCATGTCAAGTTGGGTACCATTGTGTAGAGCCCATACAGGGCTATTCAATGAACCAACTTTGAGCTTGATATCTCAAAAACTGACAGAGTTATGACCACTATAAGGTCAAAATCCCACCTGCTGTCATATACAGCCTTACCATGGGATAATACCCTATAACCATGAATATGAGGTGTCAAATAGACAAAGAAGCATGTTTTTACTTCAATACCTCATATGTCAGTCAATACTGGGGTCCCATACAGTTTCTGTACAGCATTCTACGCGTCATACCCGTCAGAATCAGGCTGTGAGGTCCCCAGATGAAAATTTTCACCCTGTATTGGTGAAAACTGCCCAGATGTGGTTTCAAAACCACATCTGAGCCCAATACAGGGTATACAGGCTGTTTACAAACCACAAGCTTGTCATGAGGAGTGAAAAATCTTCACTTCCTCTACGTGAAAAGGTCTAACAGCCTTTTCACCTCAATTTCAGGATAAAAGGAGAGCTTTTCACAGCCAAAACCTTTCCTCATCCTGCTCTTGAATAACCTACGTAGTAAACTGTCAAAAACAGTTTTACTCTTGGTTAAATAATCAGGTATAATTATAATCTTTAATTATTGTAGACTTTATTATTGTAATCCAACAGGTAAAGCCTGCACCCAGGGTTCTCAATAGCGCTCACCACCACTATTTCTCAATAGTAGAACCCTCATATCTTATCATAAACCTTTATAAACCTCTTTTAAATCATTTTCTGCCGTGTCACATACACAGTTAAAGCTGTAATTAGCCTAGTTATACCTTGATCATAGTATCATCCTGACATTTTGGGGGCCTGGCCGTGTTTTTAACTTATTTTGGACCTTTACAAGTAAGTTTTTCCTCTTTTTATGATTTATTGACACCTGTTTTATCTTTAGGCATCATTTTCTTTTGAAAAATATATTTTATATATATTTCTTTTTAAAAATTTAATAATACTCATATTTTTAAGAGTATTTGTCTAGTGGCTAATAACCATAAGACAGGTATTTTTGGCGTGTTTTTGCATATTAAAACACATTGAGCCACTAATACAGTCCTAATTCTTAATTGAATTAAGACAACTCATACTGATAAACCATCAGTTGAGGCGTGGTCAAGTGTATTGTTAATTCAATAACACTTGTATACAAACCACTTTTACAGAATACACTTGCAAACCACAAGTGTATCTGAGGGATACTGACACACAAACAGTGTGACAGGACACCATAAGCTGTATTTTTGACGTGAAATTGTTAATTCAATTACACTGTAATTATACAAGGGCATACTGTAATAATATACAAGCCCAGAGGCCAATCTCAGACATGCAAAACCAGCATTTTTTGAGAAGTCTTAACTGACATAAGCCCTCCTTTTTCCTGCTTTGACTTCAGTGGAAGAAAATTACATCCCACTTGAAACCCAGTCACAGGCCAACACACCAGTGACACCCTCAGAACCAGAGGGCAGCAAGGGTAAAGGAAAAAGGCTTAGTGAAGGCCTCATTACAGCCAAGAAGTGGACACCAATAGCCACTCAGAGGAGTAGAAAACCACGAAACTCTGCTTCAATACAAGGTAAACCAACCTTAACCACTTGTACAGGGAAGATTACAATTATTAACCCAGTTGTAGCTTCCAAAGGCAAACTGCCCAAAGCAGCAGATAAAAAATTTGTACAAGGCACAGTCAAAGGTAAATACCCTAAGAACATAAAGTGTTTGACTGCTTGAAAACACTGATATGTCCCCTGCATACCTCAGAGACCTTGGCTTCCAAAGGAACCAGCCAGAGGATACAGCAGGAATGTCTAGAACCAGAAGACCTGAAAGAAGACACATTGAACACAGTGGTGGATGGCAAAACAATGAGGGAGATAATATCAACCTTTCCATTCACACTCCAATTCAACAGAAACCTCAAACCAGAGGACTGGAAGGATATGGATCAAGTTCTTCAAATCCACCAACTCCTCAAAGATTTCTTTCAATGGAGCATGGACAACAAGAGGTTCAACCTAGCAACTCACTGGGCAGAACTGGGATCAAGTTGTCAGAAGATCTGTCTCAAAGGGATAGACTTCAAGGACCTTATGGTAATCACCAAGGGTTGGAACCCTACCAGGCAGCACAGACTCCTGGACGCAAGGGCACAGAGGATAAGGGAGAACCAAGCCACTATCCAAGCTATAGAAGAACAGTTAACCCAGACAGGGCCTACTCAGATTCCTTCAGGTTCACAAGGAGCAAGCCAAATCAGCTCTCCAGTGGCTTCACACCATTCAGAAACCAGAAGATCAGTGGCCAAGAGTCACCATTCTTCACAATTCCAGGAAGTTTCCAGGAGAAGACAAGGCAACAAGGGCAAGAACAAAGCCTCCTTCAACCAGAGGAGGAAAGAGTCAGACCCCATGATCCAGAAGCTGTTAGATTTGGTAAAAGAAGTACACAAGAACCAGAAGTAGTTGTAAACCACTCTAGAATCAGTAGTCCTAGTAATAGAAACATTACCCCCACTCAGACTGAAAATAACATTATCACATCTGAGAGCAACATCAACAGTGACACACTGTGGTTGCAAATGTCCCAATATGCTGAGCAATCTGCAAAGCAGGCTGCAGAATTTGCAGCTGCCCAAGAGAGGATGAGAAAAACTCAAGCCTCATTGGAGCAGATAGTTAAAAACCTTCAGGAAGGATATGCTCAACTGAGCAAAGCCTCTGAAGAAACCAACAAGAGACTGAATCAAGTCTCTGAAGAACAACACCATAGCAGCAGGGACAAGGAGTGTCTGAACCAAGACATCAACAAATTGTTTGATGCCTACCATAGCTTAAAGCCCCAACCACAAAGCCAAGCTATGGAGAATCCATATCAACCAGATGACATCAAACCAGATGCCATGATGTTGAACAAGGCAAGATCTCCATCACAATACCAGGATGGAGATGGCATGTCTTATTCAGAGAAAGAAGCCTTGAAACAGCTTCCTGAGGCCTCAAACTGGCCCAAATTCTCTGGATTAGGAGAATATGATCATATGGAACTCATAGATTATATTGATGGACTCTTCATTGATGTACCAAGCATACCAGATTACTGGATTACTGCTAGACTGAATACTGCATTTAAAGGTCATGCAAGTATATGGTACACTGAAATGAAAGAAATCCATGGCAGAAGAAATTGGCCATGGTGGAAGAGTCAAATAATCCAAAAGTACAGTAATGGAACTTGGATATGGCAAAAGACCATGTCATTTGAAAATGACAAATACTCTGTGGACAAAGATCCATATGAGTGGTGTCTTAGACAGTCTAAAAGACTTAAAGCCATTGATCCTCAAATGAACATTCAAATGAGTAATCATAAACTTCTGACACAACTGCCAGGAGAACTAGAGCATGCAGTAAAGTGCAGATGCAACCAAAATTGCACTCTAGATGATATAGCCAATACCTTACAAGACATAAGGAAAAGGACTAATTTAGGGAAATTCACCCCATATAGAAGCAGTAGTTTCAAAGAGAAACAACCTTTCAGGGTAGAGTTTAAAGACAAACCCAGAGAAAGAGTGGCAGAAGTGGCAAAGAAAAAGAATTCTTGTCACAATTGTGGTTCAACAGACCACTATACCAACAACTGTCCAAAGACAAAGAAAAAAGTCTATGCTATAGAAAAAGTTCCTGAAGAAGAACCTCCAACAGAGGATTCTGAATCAGACTCTATGGGAGATGCCATCAGAGAACTATCTGATGATGATCAAGACCCAAGAGAGGAACTTCTAGTGGAATACCAAGAGGAAACCCCATTGGAAATCCAGGATATACAGTTGGAAGCAGGCATGCCACAGGACACTGCCAACAAGAACTTGTGCAAACACACACAGGTTGCACAAACATTCCTGGTTACACCAACCAAAGGAATGGCATATATACATGGAACAGCCACAAAAATGACTGTATGTATTGACAATGCTCAGCACCCACTGATCATTGACAGTGGAGCACATTGCTCCATAGTGGCCAGAAAGTATCTGGATAACCACTTCCCAAACTGGGAAAAACAGCTCTTGCCCACTAAGGCAAAGAACTTTAAAAGTGCATCAGGAAAGATGACTTCTATTGGGAAAATTATCAAAGAGATAATTATACCCCACAGGAAGGGTAATATCAGACTCAATCCAGAGTTTGTAGTGCTTGAAGATGCCCACATCCAAGGGTTTTTACTGGGAACAGATTACCAGAGGATGTATGGCATAGATATTTACAACAGTAAAAACAGGCACATTACCATTTGTACCAACAAGGAAAAGAAATTTTCACTTGATATATACCACATATCTTCACAAGATCCACTAGAAGAACTCTTGAAGGAATTCAAGGAGGGACAGTTTAGCACTACCCTCACCAGTAAACAAAACTAAGTTTACTGAAGATGCTGAGGAAGAACAGACCAGCATTTGCCATTGGTGAAGAACCACTAGGCAAGATTAAAGGCCATGATATAGAACTATATCTGGATGTGGAAAGACCCTATCCACCCATGCTGAGGAGACCTCCTTATCCAGCAAGTCTGGAAACCAGGAAAGAAATTGAAAAACACATCAATGAACTCCTGGACATGGATGTCATCAGGAAGATTGGACATAATGAAATAGTGGAAATCACCACTCCTGTCCTGATCACCTGGCATGATGGCAAGTCTAGATTGTGTGGAGACTTCAGAGCCCTGAATAACTACACAAAAGCAGACAGGTACCCTATACCAAGGATACCTCATGCCTTGGATAAGCTGGCCAAAGCCAAATACATAACCAAGATGGATTGTATGAAAGGCTTCCACCAAAATGGAGTTAAACCAAACTCCATGAAATTGCTCAGAATAATATGCCATATGGGCATATGTGAGTACACCAGGATGCCATTTGGCATCAAGAATGCACCAGCCCACTTCCAAAAGATGATGGACACCATATTTCAAGAAGAAATAATGGAAGGCTGGATGGTAGTATATATTGATGATATCATTATATACTCAGAGACATGGGAAGACCATGTACAATACATAGACAGAGTGCTAAGTAAATGTACACCCATCAATCTGAAAATTTCACTTAAAAAGTGTAATTTTGGCCAACAAGAGCTACTAGCTCTAGGACACAAAGTCTCAGGCCTTAGTCTGGAAATTGACCAGAACAAAGTAGCAGCAGTACTGCAAAAGCCAGTACCAAAGAACATCAAAGAGATGCAATCATTCCTTGGATTTGCTAGCTACTATAGAAACCACATCAAAAACTTTGCCCACATAACTAGTAGTTTATACAAGTTATGCTCAAAGGATGTAGTTTTTGAAATAACCAAGGAAAGGAGGGATGCATATGAGAGGATCAAATATGAACTCACAAATGCACCTGTGCTCATCTTGCCTGATTTTGAACTACCATTCAAGTTATATATAGATGCAGCATGCAGCCAAGGCTTGGGAGCAGCCCTTCACCAAAGACAAATTGTGGATGGTGAACCAAGAGAAGGTGTAATATGTTACATCTCCAGGCAACTGAAAGATTCAGAAGCCAGGTATGGGGCCACCCAGACAGAATGTCTATGTCTAGTCTGGGCTCTAGAAAAACTCCATTATTATTTGGAGGGAGCAGTCTTTGAAGTCTACAAAGACTGCACAGCCTTGAAGTCTTTACTAAACATGAAGACTACTAATAGACACATGCTGAGATGGCAAATAGCCATCCAGGAGTATAGAGGGAACATGACCATCATATACAAGGAAGGTAAAAGCCATACCAATGCAGATGGCCTTAGCAGATGGCCACTGGACAATGTCAAAAGCAATCCAGCTTATGACCCTGAAGTTTCTGCAAAAATTCCTATCCATTTCATGGAAATAAATAGGAAGAAGAACTTCAGATTCTCTGAATGGGCACCAGGGAGTGGTACCCTTGACAGTGGAAACACTGATTCAGAAGGGACAGAAACCCCCATACTGGG
The DNA here is from genome assembly GCA_023105745.1 of Austropuccinia psidii. NCBI lineage: Eukaryota > Fungi > Basidiomycota > Pucciniomycetes > Pucciniales > Sphaerophragmiaceae > Austropuccinia > Austropuccinia psidii. Next base: position 8,582,712 of record JALGQZ010000001.1, read on the forward strand.
AATAAGCTCCTCAGAACTGCACAATGAATTTTTCAATGCAGTACTGAAATCTTATGCTAAACACAAACAGTGCAGCATACTACTCCAACTCCTTCAACAAAAATACAGGAGCCCAGAACTGGAAACCCAGCTGGAGGAACCCTGGTTGAGGGCCTATAAGGACAATAAATTCTTCCTTATAGATGGCCTGATTTATCACAGAGAAAAGCACACCAGTGCACTCACAGTGACAGAAAGAGACCACATCTCTTTAATTCTGCAGGAATGCCATGACTGCCCCTATATGGGACACATGAGTGAAGACAGGACTAAAGAGAGGGTAGCAAGCACAGCTTGGTGGCCCAAGTGGGAGCAAGAGTTGAGTGAATACATCACCACTTGTGAAAGATGCCAAAAGGCAAATAGAAAACATGGGAAGAAGTATGGGTTGCTTCAACACATAGAAGAACCCAAACACCCATGGGAAACCATCAACATGGACTGGGTCACAGGACTTGTCCCAGGAGGCAAAGAAAACTACAATGCCTGCTTAATCATAGTTGATAGGTTCAGCAAGAGCATGAGATGTCTACCATGCCATAAAGAGGACACAGCCATGGACACTGCTCTGTTATTTTGGAATAACATCATATCCACCTGTGGAGTCCCTAAGATCATAATTAGTGACAGGGACCCAAAATTCACATCTGAATTTGGACCAATTTATATGACATGCTTGGCACCAAGCTTGCTTTTTCCACAGCTTACCATCCACAAAAAGATGGCCTAGCTGAGAGGATGATCCAAACAATGGAGGACATCCTCAGGAGGTTCTGTGCCTATGGCATGGAATACAAGGACCATGAGGGATACACCCATGATTGGGTCACCCTCTTACCAGCAGTCCAACTGGCTTATAATACAAGCCAGCACTCTACCACAGGAAAAACACCTGCACTGGTAGAGAAAGGGTGGAATCCCCTGTTACTTGTGGATCACTTGAAGAAAAACCTTCTGACCATCCACCCCACAGCCAAAGACTTCCATGATATGTGGAAGAAAGCCTGTGATACTGCAGCCAAATGCATAGCTGAGGCCAAAGAGTATAACAAGCAGAGGTGGGACAAATCACATATGGAACCTGACTTCAAGGAAGGGGACCAGGTGTTAGTGTCTACACTGAACTTTAACAATCTCAAAGGACCTAAGAAAAGGAGAGACTCATTTGTAGGGCCCTTCACTATCATTAAGTTGATAGGGAAGAATGCAGTAGAAGTCAAGCTCACTGAGGAGCTTTCTAGGAAACACCCAGTCTTTCCAGTGAGCCTGGTCAAACCATACTTCCAAACAGAGGAGGATAAATTCCCCTCCAGGAAGAAAAACATCACTCCACCAGAAATAGTGGAAGTAGAAGACTCTCCTGGACCTGTGAGTAAAATCATCAGGGCCAGAAAAATCAGACTTGATGGGAAGGATCAGAGACAATATCTAGTCAGATTCAAGAACCAGACAGCTGACAAAGACAAATGGTTGGCAGAGGATGCCATACCATATGGGAACCTTCATTTAAGGAGATTCAGAGCTTCTAGGAGGACTGAACAGTCTCATCAATGATGAGCCTTTTTTTAGAGGGAGGGTATGTCAGCCTGTGACTCAAAACCAGAGCACAAGCATGACAGCCAAAATACCATAAACCAATGGTATAGCCAAAATACCACCAAAACATGGAGCTGAGCCAAATTAGCTCAAAAGGTATCAAAAGAAAGAGGAAACTCACCTCTTCCTGAAAATATAAGTCCCTTCACCATAGGACAAGAAATAACAAAGTTATTCCTGCTCAAAGTTATTGCTGAGCATAAACCTTAATTTTCACCTCTCATCTAAAATCTAGAAGGAGAGGCTTAACCCCATCAAATGGGTACTCAAAATGAAGCTCTAAGCCAGGGCTATCCAATGGTACCAGCCAAACTGAGCTAGCACCAGTATTACTTGAGTTATCGTCAAATTCAGACCAAATAAGGGTGAACAAAACATTCACCTCTCATCTAACTTTTACAGTTTTAGTGTGAGATACCTGAAGTGGGGTCTTTTTGGAAAGAGCACAATCAGGGCTATCTGATGGTGTCATCCATTTCCTCACATCTCAACTAGAACAGAAGTTATTGGCCAAACAAGTTTAATACAGCTTTTTGCCCAAACCACGCCAATGTACAAAAATACTTGTACATGGGATAACTTTGCCATATTTAATGATAACCATGTCAAGTTGGGTTTCATTGTGTAGAGCCCATACAGGGCTATTCAATGAACCAACGTTGAGCTTGATATCTCAAAAACTGACAGAGTTATGACCATTTTAAGGTCAAAATCCCACCTGCTGTCATATACAGCCTTACCATGGGATAATACCCTATAACCATGAATATGAGGTGTCAAATAGACGAAGAAGCATGTTTTTACTTCAATACCTCATATGTCAGTCAATACTGGGGTCCCATACAGTTTCTGTACAGCATTCTACGCGTCATACCCGTCAGAATCAGGCTGTGAGGTCCCCAGATGAAAATTTTCACCCTGTATTGGTGAAAACTGCCCAGATGTGGTTTCAAAACCACATCTGAGCCCAATACAGGGTATACAGGCTGTTTGCAAGCCACAAGCTTGTCATGAGGAGTGAAAAATCTTCACTTCCTCTACGTGAAAAGGTCTAACAGCCTTTTCACCTCAATTTCAGGATAAAAGGAGAGCTTTTCACAGCCAAAACCTTTCCTCATCCTGCTCTTGAATAACCTATGTAGTAAACTGTCAAAAACAGTTTTACTCTTGGTTAAATAATCAGGTATAATTATAATCTTTAATTATTGTAGACTTTATTATTGTAATCCAACAGATAAAGCCTGCACCCAGGGTTCTCAATAGCGCTCACCACCACTGTTTCTCAATAGTAGAACCCTTTTATCTTATCATAAACCTTTATAAACCTCTTTTAAATCATTTTCTGCCGTGTCACATACACAGTTAAAGCTGTAATTAGCCTAGTTATACCTTTATCATAGTATCATCCTGACACTGTTAAACTTAATTTAAGGTTACAGTAGGTGATCATAACTGCTCAATTTAAGCTCAAACTTTGATCTTCAATAACTTTTAAGATTTACACGCTACAGCAATTCAGAGAGTGAATTCTGATAGCTTGGAATAACCTTATTATGCTGCCAAGAGCTTTTCATTACATCATCAAAACTCTAATTTTGATGATTTTTCTTGTAACTCATCTTTTCTGTCGAAATTCAATATTTTAAACTTCAAACCTTGATTTCAGGGGGTTATACCCTGAATTTAGTAATAAAAATTACATCATTCTTCACGAATGAACTAGTAGAATCCAACTGTATCCTTGTTTTTAAGTTTGGACCACTTTCACAACAAAGTGGTCAACAGCTCTGTTGATTTTTATCAATATTTCATCATAGGTTTTAACCTTGTTTATAATTTGTAAAATAAAGTTCATATCTGTGTTCTTACAGTAATTACGTGGTAACTTTATTTTTGGTTCATCATTCTATCATGTATAGTTTACAAGATATTAGCTATGATCCTTGAATATATGCGTTGACCAAAAAAGTGCATATATTCAGGTTAATTCCTTAAGTATTGACTTTGGAAATTAGCTTATTAATTGTTTTATGTGTGGAACCTCGTGGGGAATCCACTGGTACAGTTTGCCTCACATGTTGTTTCATTAGGTCCTGAGATAAATAGGGTTTTATGGTTTTTATAAGATATTATACCTTATAATTCATTAAATATTGACTTTACAGATATGCCATAAAAGTGGTATATGTGTATTTTTCCATGAGAAATCCAATGGTATAACTTCTTTTACATGTTGATTAATTGGTTTTTAAGTTAAACCAATTTTTGTACCAATTTATGGTATTTTTTGTATATTTAAGTAATTATTTTTAATGTATAATTATTCTAAGTAATTTTAATATAATTATATTAAAGGTATAATTATTCTTAATCTTTTTTGTGACCTTATTGGGTATGTGGTCATATCTCAAAGGCTCACAGTTTAACTCTCTACCATGTGTATTTTATGAGATATGAGCTAAAAACCATGAATATATGCATTGATCGTAAAAGGGAATATATTCAGGTTATTTACTTAAATATTGACTTTGCAAATATGAAAAAAATTACATTTGTAGTTCTCCATGGGAAATCCAATATTACAATTTGTCACAGGGGCTCTTGTGGAAAGCAAGAATGGCCTGGAACTCAGGAATCAAGAGCTCACTTGGAGCGCTCCAAAAAAATAAAGGAATAACAAGGAATATATTTCTTTAAGGAAGAATAAGAGTAAGGACAAGTATTCAAAAGATAAAGGAAAAAAGGAAGCCAATTTTCAAGATAATAAAGAAAGCCAAAAGGCAAAGAACCACCCAAATGAATCCTCAATTCACTGTTAAAGCCTGTCAGAAAGAACAATGGAATTAGTAAAGGATATGACCACCAATATCCACTGACAGGCAAAGAAGAAAAGGTTCAAATGACTGAATTAAGATTATCAGTATTTACTTTAATAAATGAAAAGAAAATAAGGATAACAATAAATCCAATATATTAATTAACTGGGGAAAAAGCCCCAGGGAAGAAAAGGTGTCCAGTATATGTGAAAGGTTGAAGGCTGATCCTGGAGGGTTGATCACTAAGCTATATTGACTGTTTTGGTTCAATACAGATCTGGCCATCTTGAGAATTTAACTGTGTGACTGAATTCCCACAGTGGAATATGAATTGGCCCAAAAGGGCCAAGGGCATACAGTTTTCTTGGATACAGCCTTTATAAACAAGTTGAGTTGTCCAAAGAATACTGAAGTACTTAATGCCTTGACAACTAATTTAATTATTGATAACCTCTTGAATTTACCCTTGGAATAATCCTGAAAAGAAAATAAAACCCAACTCCTTCAGGGCCAGGTGATTGGGGTCCTCAAAAGGTCTTCTGGTAGCCGCCAAGGATTGAAAGACTGGATGACTAAAAAGACTTCCTTCAAAATGGGTGATGGATTTGAGGACTTGAATTGAAAAGGCATATTTTGTTCCTGAAAACATCTTCATGGTATTTCTGAGCAAAAATTATGCATAATGGTATATTATACCTGTCACAGGGGCTCTTCTAAATGAAGAGGGCCTGGCACTCAGTGAACGGACTTACTTATAGAGGGCTCAGAATAAAATACTCAAATGATAAGAGTAATGAAATAAGAGGATAAATTCCTAATCATAGAATAATAAGCATTGAAAGATATGAGAAAAACAAAAGAAATAATAAAGAGCCAACCACAAATAATCCTGTACCACTGTTTCAACCTGTTCAGAAAAGAGAAAAGGATTAATAAAGGATATGGCCACCAGGACTCTACTGAACAGGTGAGGGAAGGGAAAGACTAACTTAATAATTAATAAAAGAATATTTCTTAATGAGAAATAAAATGATATTAAATAATGAATCCAATATTTTAATTAACTAGGGGAAAAACCCCAGGTGGATGAAGAGGGCTGGTATATGTGAGAAATACCAGCCTTGGAGTTTGAGTGCTGAGATACTTGCCTGTATGCTGGAAGAAGTTGGATGTGGGATTGAATCCTGTATTGGTGAATCCAATACAGGTTATACAGTCAATACAGGTATTTGCGCCTGTATTGATGACAGGCCTGTATTTGGTGAATCCTGTATTTGGGTCTTGCCTGTATGAAACTGTATTGAGGTCTGAAAACTGTATTTGGAGAATGTTGAATGAAACCCCCTTGCTGATTGGGTTTTGAAGGGTATCAATGAAGTAATGATTGTTGAAGATGATTGGTAATGCCCCTGCCTCCTTGGCTGTGACATTATCCCCCTCTTGAAAGTGGTGAGCTCTGAGCACCATAAGTATAGTGAGTCTTGATGAGCTTGCAATCAATCCATACAGTTCTTTCCCCCAGTTCCTTAAATTTATCCCATTAAACTTTTTTCTTGAATCAATACTCAAACAAAATCTTCATTTGATCACTTGTAGGTATTTTTCCCTTGATTTTTATTCTGAATTCCCTCTTTTCCTTCAAAATGCCTTCATTCTTCTTAAAATTTCTTCATTCTTGTCTTGAGTGTCTTCACCAAACTTTTCTTGAGTCCTCATGGCTTTTGAAAAGTGGGTGACCTGGGCTTATGTCCCAAGAACACCTGATTTCATCATAAATTGAACCTTGAGAGTGTTGGCATGAAATGGCCAATACTTGAGGTTTTGGACCATTTCAGAAGTCCTGGCCAAAATCCCTGATTTTGTGATTAAAGGCGTTTTTGGCCAATTTGTGCAAAGTGCGCAAATGCGCATATATGCCATAATGGCATATATTGGTGAAAGAATTGAAAAAAAAAATTAATGATGGAAAAGTGGCCTTATAATGGATTCTTGCCATTTTGCACATTTTTGCGCAAAATGCGCAAATGCGCAATTATAATGAAATGGGCCAAAAAGGCCTTTTGAAGCCTTTTGACAAGATAAAGAGGCCTTTTGCGCAAATGCGCAAATTTGCCAATATTCATAATTAAGCATATTTTGATAAAAAATGATAAAAATGAGCTATTTTGAAGTTTTGAGGTCTGATATGGCCATTTGTGCCAAAGTACATAAATTCATGAAATTGGCCAATTGGGCCATTTGAAGAAGTTTTTCTCTTTTTGATCTTGATTTCTTCTTGAATGTCTTTCTTCTTATCCCCTCCTTGACGGGTCAATTGCCATAAATGCCTTGCTGATTGGGTTTTGGCTTTCAATTTTGATCTTAAGGAATGAGTTCAAGGCTGACATCCATATCTGACTCCACTGCCTCTGATACCCCGCCTTCTGTGCTTTATGGCCCTGGAATTTTTGACAAACTGAGGGAGCTGTCTGAAGAATGCATGGCACCCACAGAAATTTATGACATAAATAAAACCTTTGATGGTTTTAAATCTGTCAGAGTTATTGAACCACCTTGTTTCAATTGCCAGAAGAAAGGAGTTCCTTGTGTTAAGTCCGCTACTGCTAGGTCCACCACGTGCCAGTTCTGCAATCTTGGAAACAGGAATTGTTCCCAGGCCAACCATAGATTTCCAGATAACCCCAAAGGATTATGTAGCAGCATCAAGAAGGGTGGAAGATTTGGGTTGGAAGCTCCTGTTGATGAACCCCCAACCTCTGATGCTAATTCTGGTCACTCCAATTGTGAATTGAATGGTCAAGAAGTTGATAAGATACTGACATTTGTGGCTTTATTTTCTTTTTTTCTTTTTCTTTTCAGTGACTGGATCCAGAATGAGAGGTGTTCAACATTGGAATCACACCACATAATTATAACTGTATTTTCACCACCTGCATTCAATTGGAACAAGCCACTCAAGGCCCCACAAGAAAATAACAATGGATATTCCAAGAACAAATGTTTTCTCAATAATAATAAGACATATCAACTTTGGTTATTTGTAAAACTATGCAATCTCCATATGAAATGATTCCACCTTAAGATCAAACCACCAGAAGCATTTTATCATATCTGTTTATCAAAATGGATATTTGTAATGAAAAAACAGAAATATTTAAACCAATACACCCCCCACATTTTCCAGATTTAATGAAAGTTCACTCAGAAAAAACTTTATCTTTTCTTCAATTTCTCCACTTCAAATGAAAAAAAACCATCAAAATTATCTCAAGAAAGTGATATGAATAAAATTAATTTTCTTTCACATGTACTGTATTTTTTGCATTTTCTCTGTGAAGAGAAACTTCCACTAGGCAAATTATTCTGATTAAATCATATCATTCTAATAAAAAGAACCACAAGTAAAATCCTTCTACAAAACATGCAACAAAGTCAAAAAGACATAATCTAGGCTGTCTAAACTGGTTTAATTAGAAGTTCATAACCAAAGAGCTTATAATTGGATGTGATGGCTCAATCTACTTGGTAATAGATGTGATTTCTCTACACCAAAACATTTCAATTACTAGCTTAAAGGTCATACCACTAAGGTTTCCAAGCTTTTTGATTTTGTAAAGCTTTATGGAGGACCAAAAAGAAAAAATAAGGGTTCTCTTTCTCTCATTTTTCAAATATTCATGGGGAAATTTCACACATTCAATTATCACAGATGTCCTGTAGCTAGAAGGATATATAAATTTATATTAGCTCTGTATTCATTAAAAGCTCATTTTCTTAGTATTATTGAATAATAGTAGTATAGAGCTAGTTCAAAGATTATTAGCCTTTCTCACGAGCTTTTCATTATTAAGGAAATTAGTACTGATATTAAAGTCAGATTAAAAAAGCCATTGAATAATTATCATCATAATTATATCAATTTGTCTTACTCTGATTATTCAAATAATAATTATAGTCAGCATAAAAACCAAAAAACTAAGACTAAAATTAATTTATTTTTCTTATTAAATCTCTTTGAGTTTATTCTCAATATCTTATTGATCTTAGTGATCTCATACCTCAAAATCTTAACATTTACCATATTTCAAAAGCATATCCTTATGGCAAGAATATCATTATACTTTCTCTTTACAATTATGGTGTTAAATCAAAGTTTTTACTATGATGTTGTTTATAGCTCTGGCTTATAGACTACTGGTAATTCTTCTCTATTTGTTAAAGCCACCAATTGTATTCTATTTTGTGATCTGCTAAGAGCTGACTATTACGTATCAATTGCAGGAGAATCCCAGAATTCTGTTTCCCATGGGTATCAAAAAGTTCTGAATTTCAAAACAGACTTGCCAATAATTTTTCCCTCAAAGTACTTCCTTGCTTCATTCCACAACATGGTTAAGACCTAATGTTTATACCTTCATTTTAGTCACAGGCCACCATATCAAACAGGATTTTCACCTCATTCCTATTATCTTGGTACTCACTGAGATAAAAGTCATTTCTTCAAATTTCTTTCATTTTCTTGTTTATGTTATTAGCTGATGATTGTTTTAGGAAATGATTCAGGTAAAGCACTTTCCAAAATCCTTTGAATTAACTTTTCTCAATACAATTTTTATCCAAAAATTATTTAAAACACCTCCAATAACTCTTCTGAAGCTCCTGGATGGAAAATTAGAGCAAATCCAGTGCTTTATTGATTTGTGCTAAAACTAAAACAATATGATTCAAAGGAAATGCTATTCACTTGGCTGCTTGTGATAAAATCAGTTCACTTTCACAGTCAGAATTTAAATATCCTTCAAATAATGAAAGAAAAAATGGGCTGGTTTTCACATCCAACTTGATTAATCAAGCCAATGGCTTCAATTGGAATTATAACTCAATAATCTCATGTATTTTCTTCCTTTCATCATATTCTTATAAAAGCCCTGAATAAAGGAATAATTCCTCAATAACAAAGGTAAAGCCACAAAATAAACTACTCTCTTAAAACACATTTTTGCACACTTGAGCTCAACCTTAAATGTGCTAGAATTAATATTGTATCTCAAGGGGGTGTATGAATTATTTAGAAGCACTCCAAGTCTTTCATTTTTTATCTCACCCCTTGAATGGGACAAGGTAAAATTCCTCATCAATTTTCTTCGACCCCTTTATTAATCCACAAAAAATATTTTGTGGTTCCAAATACCCAAAATGATATCAATAACTCCCTCTTCAACTTTTCCTGTTTAAAAGAATATATAGAATTTAGGATTATTTGGCTTTTTTAATCCCTTACAATTCCTCACTTACTCCCTGATATCTCTATGAGGCTGTGAAAAATATGATTTGATTTCAATAGAGCCAGAAATCAATGAAATTAATTTTAATATTTCAAATTAATTCCAGGACCTACTTATGAATATTTCAGAAATTTATGCATTGATTCTGGACCCTAAATCTAAGCTCAAATTTTGCTTTATGCAGCAATAACCTTCAGATTGCTTAAATTTTGTTTCAGAAATTTTTGCTTGTATTTTCAAAGATGAATCAAAAAGCAACTTTTCTTTTGAAAAGCCCCACAAAACTCCACCATTGGTCTCATCAAACATGGCTACTTCCTTGTTTGATGAGATGTATCTGTAAGGATTGGATATGAAACTTAGATTAAAAAGCAAGTATGTTTCCTGTCCTGAAAATTCATATAAGGTAAAATTTGAGTCATAATAGCAAGTTTTACAATTTCTTAAGAGAGAACATGCCAAACCTATTGTTCATAACTTTCTCAGCATAGAAAAATAATATTATGAAGATTTATTGTTTAACCAACAATAAAAATGTATCCAAAAATGCTCTGCAAGAGATATTTGAGGCTACAAAGGAAATTTCTTCAAGAGCAATTTGAATTGGAATTAATTCAGAAAATAACTGCAGGAAATAAATATAATAAGAAAGCCTATAAAAGGAATATTAAAAAGAAAACATGCCCAAAGGTGACCAGAGTGAATTTGGAAGCAAAGTGACAAAGTGAACAATGATGAAAGATGGTTTAATTCACCTTTGGGGTGGTTCAAGGTTAAAAATTATTAAAATAATTCTTTCACATGGATGAAAGTCTTAAAATATATAAAAAAGGTGGTTTGAATCCTTTATTGATTGGTTTAACATATTTCAAACTAATTATAAAAGGAAAAGATTCTAACATGAAAAGGAAATTGAGTCAAAGAAGACATTCTTTTAAGGCCAAAAACTTTCTTACTCCAAAAAGTGAAATTTATTCTTTTCAGTCGTGAGAGACACTCTGAAAACAGAAAATCCAATTATTGCATCATTGAACCCTGGCTTGGACCAAAAAGGGGCTGGTTTTAGCTATTTTTTTCTATTTTTAGCCATTTTAGACCCTCAAATCAGCCATTGCTCATGTGATACCTGGTTTAAATCCTCAAAAACACATAAGTGTTTTTTTGAGACAGTCAAAGCCATTTAAAACTGTTTTTACTATGATTGGTTAAACTTAAGGGTAGTTTTACCCTTGTAGCAACAGTTAAATCTGCCCTAGTCAGTATCAAAACCTTATCATCAATTGAGTCACAGGGTCTCTGACTCGATTCCAGGACCAAATTAATAAGATTTTGGGTGAATTTTGACATCCCGTGCCTTCCAGAAAGGAATTTGGGGGAGTCTGGCACTCTTGGAGCCAAGATTCCTTTCCCCGCAGAATTAATCTTTCAAATTTTTTTTCTTTAATTCCTCATCATTTATTATGCTTGTAATGTACCTATTTAATTAAATTGAGTTTTTACAGTGCACAAGTGTAATAATTGATACCTCATATTGAAATTAAAGTTCACTTATGTAATACACATGCACATTTTGACATTTCAATTGAAAATACTTCAATTCCTCATAGCTTTTAAACTACACACCACACCTCAATTTTAACACACAAAATGATGGTTAACACCCCTTGTGGTGTGAATGAAATTAAGGTTTTGAGGATTTTTGATTTTTATACAAAAAATACTAAAAACATAGTTTAAGCTTATTTAGAGTTGAGCTACATAAATTTCATCCAGATGTGACCCCGCCTTATTTTTTTATAAGGAATCCAATATAGAAATAATTTCCAGAGGTTTATTTATTATATGAAAAGTTATAGTAATTTCTATCTAATTTTTTTCCAAAAATATTTCAATTTTGATATTTTTGTTGAAAATTTAATTTTACTTAATACTTTCAAGTAAAAATGTATTTTCACAATTTTAAATTTGAATGTAATTCTAACTTTAAATTATAATTAAAATTTAAATTTTGTATTTAGGTTTTTTTATAATATCAATAACTTGATTTATCTATAATTATCACATAATTTTTTTATTTGTGTTCTTTTGGGTATATAAAAATACCTCTAAGTCTGACAGTATCCATAATCACTGTAGGAAGAGATCACTTTGGGGAGAAAGCTTAAGTTCTTTTTTTCAAAGCCACCTGACCCAAATAGCACTTATTTTCAGTGTTTTTGTAAGTCACAAAGCTCATATTTACTAGTTTTTGAGCTGATGGCCTAGAAGTATTTAGCCAACCCAGACACTATTTTCCGCTGAGTGTGTCCTCTCAGAAGGGAGAAAGATCTCATCTTACCAATAAATCTCTCTCTTAGTGATTCAGGAAACAAAAATCGGGTGAAGCCTGTTGGCAATTTGTATTCTCAAAAGTATTCCTCTGTTTTATTTCATTGCCATGTTATGATTTCCTTTCTATTAGCTTGGTTTCTTGGCCAAATGCCTATTCTATGCTTGGTCCCCTTTGGGGTCCCAAGACATACTTTTCCCAACCCTTCTGGGGACATCCAAATATTCACATAAGAAAATGGTACCCCACTTCCCTTCCTTGATGGGTGGGCAGTAGGGTGGACCACAAAACCCCCTGGTGCACAAAATTGGTTAAATAGAGAATTTTTAAGACAGAAATAAAATTTTATGAGTTAAAATCTGGAAGTCTCCTATTTTGATGGAATATTTTCAAGATACATTTTACGCAATGTTGGCTCACCAATTACCTTTCCCTCAATTTTTTCCAATTACTCAATTAATTGTTGGGCTTGTCTATTAGACTCTTGATAATATTTATATTAATGAAGAGTACTATGACTGTCCTCTGTGCAAAGGTAATAGGATCAATTATCATAAGCACCAATTTATATAATTTTTAGGACTATTAAATATAAAAAAAGCAATATCATTGTATGATTTTTCAATAAAACATTTAATAAGTAAAACAGATTATGATTATTTCTCCATGATTAGAGTCACTGGCTGTTATAATGCTATGAAATATTAAAGCTCCTGATGTTTAAGCTTTGGAGTTGAAGCTTTGATTCATGATCAAGTACTTTTCCTGTCCTGAAAATTTGTATGAGGCAAAATTACGTAAAAATAGTAATTTTGAGAGTTTTTCAGAGAAAATTTGATAAAATCATGGCTTTCTTTGTTACTATAAGACAATGATATTTTGAGGATATATTGTTTTACCAACAATAAAATTTTATCCAAAAATACTCTGCAAGAGATATTTATGGAAAAAAAAAACCATTTCTATTGGAATTAATTAAGAAAATAGCTGCAAAAAATTTATATTGGAACATATTCCTTAAAATAACTATTAAAGAGAAAACATAATAAAATTTACCAGAGTGAATTTTGAAACAAGTTGACAAAGGTTACAGTGAGAAAAGATACTTGAATTCAACTTTTGGGTGTTTCAAGGGTAAAATGATTGTAAAGAGTTACAAACAATAATTAGAATAATTTCTTCATGTTATTAAAAGATTTAAAATTACTTCAAAGAGGCGATTTTATTCTTTCAGTGATTGGCTTAACAGTGTTTAAGCTAATTATAAAGAGAAAACATTCTAACATGCAAAGAAAAAAGGGTCAAAGAAGACATTCTTTAATAGCCACCAATTTCTACCTCTAAAACCAAGTTTTACTCTCATCAGTTGTGAAAATTTACTTTCAAAAGAAAAGCCAATTTAATCATCATTGAGCCCTATTTAGGACCAAAAAAAGGCTTGTTTTAGGAATTTGAATCCTTTAAACCAGCCATTGCTACAGTAATGGTGGATTTTGGGGCTCTAAAGAATGTCAAAATTTGTTTAAGAGGCCTTAAGAACAGTTAAAACTGGTTTTATGAAGCTTTTTTTAACTGAAGGGTGGTCTCACCCTCTTGTCAACAGTCAAAACTTCTGTTGTTAGAATTAAAACCTCATAATCAATTAAGTCACAGAGCCTGTGATCTAATTCCAGGCCAAAAGTAATGAGCTTTTGCAGGAACTTTGATATCTCACTCCTGTTTGAAAGGGATTTGGGAACATCTAGAACCCTTGGTTCCAATATCCCTTTTCCTCACAAAATTTGATCTTTCCAATTTATTTTCTCTTGAATTCACCATCATTTATTATAATTAGAACTCTACACATTGATATCAATTTAAACATTACATTACAAAACTATGATTATCAATTTCTCTTTTGTAATACATGAGCACATTGTGATATCTAAATTCCTCATAAATTCTAAACTACACACCACACCTCAATCTTAACACAGAAATTAATTTTTGACACCACATTTGGTGTGAATTAAATGAAGTTTTTGAAAACTTTCATATGTTCATACATAAAAGACTAAAAACTTAATTTAATCTCATTTAGAGTTGAGTTACAGAATTTTCACTTTGATGTGACCCCACCTATGTTTCTATCAGGAATCCAATTATGAAATAACTTTCATGTTCTTAGTAATTGGAACATAATTCATGATAATTCTCACTAACCTTGTTCCAAAAACTATTTTATTCTTAATATTTTTTACAAATAATTATTTTTACTTTATTATTTCCAGTAAAAAATATTTCTTTGTTTTTTCTAAAGCAAGTTTCATATTGATATAAATTCATTATCAAATTTTATTATAGATTTTATTTTTATTTTCAAAAGTAATTGGTTAATTTTTGATTATATCTTATTTTAACCTTCATGGTCTTTTGGGTATATAAATATACCACTAAGGCTCACATGATGAGACAATTGTATTTTTAAAATGATAATATTAAATCACTTATAAGTAATTCAAATACTATTCATAAGGAAATTGATCTCACAGACTTCTTAGAGATAAATCTTATAGAGAAACTCTATCTAAAAACATTTATTCTAAGATAAAGAATATAAAAATTCACAGAAAAACCAACTTATAATACTTATTTCATTTTAAGAAGGAAAACAGAGACAACCAAAGTATTAATTAATGTTTATAGGCTAAAAACATGCCTTAAAGTGAGTATTTTGAATAATAAGACAAGAATATTTTTATAAAATACTATTCATGAGTTTTTGAAAAAACTTTATGAATTTTAGAGAAATAGTTATTAAGAAAATATGGTTTTTATCCTAAGATTTCACTTGTTTATCTATAGCTTATAGAGACTGAAATAACAGAAGAATCAGTTTTGATAATATAAAATGTCTCATTTAATTAAATATTACTAATCCAAAATATGTGATGAATAAATTGTTGATAATTGGCTAAATTGGTGATCAAAGTCTTCTTTTATGGATGAAAAAGCAACTCCAATGATAAATTATAGACATAAAGGGAATTCTAAGATCAAAAAATACTTGAAAATATATTTCTTCAAATAACTATACTTATTTTATATTTACCAGTGCTATTCTTCACTCCAAAAAACTCAAATCCTCATTTTGAGTATTCTGATTCTAACTGCCATATTCATAAACCAATATTTTTATTCCAGTCTTTCATGTGATGACTCCATAAATAAATCTTAAAGCAAAAGTATTCATAGCTAAAAGATTTTCCAATTTTCTGAAAAATATCTGTATCTTTAATTTCAGTTAAAGAGAATAGTTACTGGGGTGATTAACAAAGAATTTTATTTTTAAATTCAGCTTGATTTTTGGTGTACAAAGAGATTAAAATATCTTCAAATGTGTGTAAGAGTGTTAGAAGGGTCCATGAAGATTTGTATTTTTCATTGATTTTTGAATTTATTTCTTTCTTCCACTAATTGCAGAATTGTAAGCCCAGATTTGACTTTTTAGAGGTTTCAATCAGGCTTGAAAGTAATTTTTAAGCTCATACAACCTGATTTAAGTTTTGAAAGCTGTCAAATATTTGATTATAAGTCATTCAAGAGGTATTTAGGCATTTATCCTCATTGAAGCTTGAAAATTCCTGTCCAACTGAATATAAACCAGATTAAACTACAATTGCTCTATTGGATTCTAATTTTGACGCTTATTTAAGCTCAAAAATTCTTTTCATTCAGATTTCAACCTTATTTGAATCATTTGAGATCCAAATGTTTTGGGCACCCTGGACTTTTTTTGACTTTTCTCCTTTGATCCCCCATTTGAGATAGTATTTTCCTTTTTTATTCATTTAAAGCCATAATCATGGATTTAAGCCCTCTCGAACTAATCTTCCCCTGATTTACCCCTTTATGGAAAATATTTAGCCAATTTAGTGATTAAGCACTGCATTTCAATTTGACCATTTCTTTATAAGTTGGCCCATACATGGTGTAGGTTGAAAATTTAAACATTTTGAACAATCTCTTCATTCTTCTTGAGTTCTCAAAGAGACCATTCATCACTTTCAAAATTATCAACATATTTCTATAGAGTATATTGACCTATGAAGTTACCCCCGCCCATTTTTGGAGTAAAACCCATATATGAAATCATATACTCAAATGTGTTATCCAAGATGAAGTGATAATCAAATCTCATCATTTTTTGTTTTTAAATAAATTCAAAAGTCAGCTAAACACTCAATAAATTGTGAAACATTATTTTTGTCTGCATGGGTATTCTATACATAGCTCATGGGCTGCCATTAATTCAAAACTTATTTCATTTCTTTATAAACCTCATTAAGTTTGACTTTACCATATTTTCAAAACACACAGAAATACATGGAATATAATTTTTGGTATTCATGATTTCTTAAACATGTGCAATGGTTTCATGCAGGCATCAGGCTAAATACAGCTTCTGTTATATTTCTTTCAACTCTTGCAAACTCAACATCCTCTTTGTCAGGCTGATTTGATAATGGAGTGATAATAAATGTATTTAAAAATCTAACTATGGTTGTGACATGGGTTAAAAATAAAGTATAAGGGCTTTACTATAGAGATATAGTGATGGTGAGTGCTTTTGAAAGCCCTTTGTTCAGCTTTATTAATTGGATCAGTATATTAAATACTACAATACTTAAGATTATAATTATACCTGATTAATTTCCAATAGTATAACTCTTTTTGGAAGTATTAATGTGTAAGAATTCAAGAGAGGGATGCGGGCTTTTCTTTTGGGCAGAGAAAGATCCCTTTTTATGATGAGAATGGGTTAAAAGGTCCTTTAGACCTGTTCACATAGGAAGAGTGAATATTTTTCACTTCCAAGGACTGGCTTGTGGCTCTTAACATGTCTTTATGGCCTGAATTGGGCTCAGATGTGTTTATGAAACCACATCTGGGAAGTTTTCACCAATACAGGGTGGAAATTTCCATTTGGAGACCACCCAGCCCTCTTCTGATGGGTATGATGTGTATAAGTCTGAAAAGAACCTGTATGGGAACTCCATGGTCCCCAAAATATGATTTATTTAAGGATAAACAAGCTCCTTTTTAGATTTTACACTTTATTTTGAAGGATATGGGAACATATCCCAAAGTAAAGGCATATTATCCCAACTGTTGAAATTTAGCATTAAAGCTGCCGTACCTTTTTCAATCTCAAAGATATTGAGCTCAATGTTGATTCATTTTTTAGCCCTTATTGATTTCTACACAATGGTACCTCATTTGGTATGAGGAGCATTAAATATGGGGAAGTTATACCATTTTTGATTTCCATTATTCAGATATGGATTTTTCTCAAAACCTGTATGGAACTTGTTTGCTCCAAAACATTTCTTCTGGAGCTTTCCAAAATGACCCCACTTCAATTCTTTCACACTAACACTTTAGAAGCTAGATTAGAAGTGAATTTCTTATTCCATCTTATTTGGCTTTAATTTGGCCAAACCTTCAGTAGTTTTTATTATGGCTCAGTTTTGCTAGCACCATTTTATAGTCCTTACTGAGAGCTTCAATTTGAGCCCCCATTTAATTAATTTAAGCCTCTTTCTCTGGAATTTAGATGAGAGGTGAACATTAAGGTTTAGAGAATTCTTTGAGCCTGAATTACTTTTTTATTGTTTGTCCTGTAATAATGGGGATTTTATATTTAGAGATAGGTGAACTTCCCCTTTTGAGTTTCTTTGGCTCAGATTCATATTTTGGTTGTATTTAATTTAGCATTGATTTATGGTATTTGGCTAAAATGCTTGGCTCTGGGTTTGAGTCACAGGCTGACGCTCTTCATTCATATAAAAGATAGTTAAGCCAAGGTCTCCGCTAATATTAGGTGTCTTTAAGTGAGAAAGAACATTAAAAAGGATTTTTTCAAAGAGGGAAAACTGGAAAAGTAACCTAAAATAGTTTATGTTCACAAAAGTAATCATCTGAATCTGAAACAGTATCAATTTATTTCACATCAATATCTAAAGAGAAGACTGAGGCTCTTCATTACAATCTTCTCAAATTAATTATTTAATCGTTAATTCCTTTTGATTTCTTACGGAATGAGAATTAAAAAGAATGCGCCAAAATGCGCAAAAGGGTCCAAATGCATAAAATGTCACAGGAGCTCTTATGGAAGCAAGAGTGGGCTGGCACTCAGGAAGAAAGTACTCACTTGGAGGGCTCCAAAGGATATAAGAAATAATAATGATCAAATTTCTTTAAAGAAGAATAAGGGAAGATACAAGTATGCCAAAGATAAGAGAAAAGGATAAGAAGCCAAAGGCCAAAGATAATAAGAGAAGCCAAAGGCCAAGAAGCCAACCAAGTGAATACTCAATTCACTGTTTCAACCTGCCAGAAAGGGAAATGGAATTCGCAAAGGATATGACCAGCAATATCCACTGACAGGCAAGGAAGAAAAAGAGAAAAGGTGCTGAGTGACTGACTTAAGATTATCAGTATTAACTTTAATAAAGTAAGATAAAAGAAAGATAAAAATAAATCCAGCATATTAATTAACTGGGGAAAAAGTCGCCAAGTGCTGAGAGGTGGCCAGTATATGTGAAAAGCCAAATGACTGATCCTGGAAGGTGAGTCATAGGCTGTATTGTCTTAATTGGGTCAATACAGCTCTGGCCATATTGAAATTTGAACTGTGTTACTGAATTCCTACAGTGGAATATGGATTGGCCCAATTGGGCCAAGTATATACAGATTGATTGATTGCCGCCTGTATGGACCAATTGAGTTGTCCAAGGAGTATTGAAATACTTTATGCCTTGACAGCTTATTGAAAATAATGTATAACCTCTGAAAATGGCCCTTGGAATAATCCTGAATGAATTTCCAACCCAGCTCCTGCAGGGTCAGGTGATTGGGATCCTTGAATGGTCTTCTGATTGCTGCCATAGATTGCCAGACTGATGAGTTAAAGAGTCCTCCTTAAAAATGGGTGTTGGATTTTGGGACCTTGATCTGGAATAATGGAATTTGGTCCTGAATATTTCAGCATTGAATTGCTGAGAAAAAATGCTGCATGATGGTATATAATACCATATATGCACCACTCCTGCAACCTTGAGTACAGGATTAATGGAGGAATGGAAGAATTCCCCTTAAGGTGATGGGAAGGATTGAGCTGAGCTGATCTGGTGGCTACCAGGGGCTATGGGCTGAAAAGTGGTCCATGGTGATCCTGGGCCAAATTGGGTCGTATGGTGGTTTATGGCCATTATGGTGCCCTGGTGATTTATGGCCAAATTTGGCTCAGGTGGGCCCAATTGTGGTTTGGGACCCACCTGGCCTTGGCGGCTAGTGGGCTTCTCCCTTTTGCCCCTTTTGACCCAATTGGATTAGGCCAAAAGGGGCCTAATTGGCCCACGGCATACAGACCATGAACCGTGATTACGGCCCATGGGCCATAGAGGCCGTAGGGGGCCTAAATGGCCCAAAAAGGCCATTTAGGCCAGGGCCCCCCCTAATGAAAAGTGTTAGCCCAAAGCCAATGATGAGGGCTAGGGGACCCAGAACCCCCTAGGAGACAAAGAGAGCCCCCCAGCCCCAAAATCAAAGATAGAGGCCTGGGGGTTGAGGATATGGGAATTGGCCAGGGAGGCCAATGATGGCAGGATATGGCCAAAAGGCCATGGAGCACCAGAGGGGGCCAAATTGGCAATGGAGAAATGGTGTGGCCAATTGCCCCAACTTGTTCTCAGGTTGGATTTGCCGCAACACCAATAGAGGAGGGTCATTCTTTGTGGTTGTGACAGTACCCCCCCTACCTTGAATGGTGAGCTCCTGAGCACCAAGATAAGGTAGAAGCCTTTTGAGGCTGTTGAGACGGATTGGTCATAGGGATTCCAGAGGTATTTGAATCTTGAAAAGCAAAAATTACAACCAATAAAAATGTTGGCATATGAATTGAGGTTTACTTGGTCTTCTCTTGACATTTGGCTTTGAAAATGTTGAAGACATGATTTTGGCATAAAGACTTTGGCATTAAGAGTTATAAGAAAAGAAATTTAAGAAAATATAAAGAAGAAAAAAGTAAAAGAAAACAAATATGAAGAAGGAAAAAGAAAATGGAAAGGAAAAATGAATTTTGAGGGGGAGTCCAATCTTCGTCATGGATTTTGACAGTTGATTTTGAAAGTGGCCAAGGACCTGGATAACAGAATTTGATGCCAGGTTTTCACAGAGTGGCCAAGGTGATGTTTTGAAAGATTGTAGACCCCTCAAGGAAGTGCACACCAGGAGAGGAACTTATTTTTTGTAGTTACCACTCCTTCCAGTGCCATAAATAAGATAAGTTTTGATCAATGAATGTGTTGAAAGGGTAATATATTGGGAAGGAAAATAAGAAAAGAATTGTCCCTTTGCCCAGGTGTAAATGGCCATAAATTGGAATTGATGTTGAAAGCCAGGCCAAAAGATCTGTGTCCAAATTGCATAGTGCTCACAGAGTGGCCAAGGTGATTCTTACAACAGAAAAGAGTAGAATACCCCTAAAGGTGCATACCAGGAGTGGGACTTACTTTTGGTAATTCCTCTCCCCACCAAGCACCATAAAAATTTAAGCTTTTCAAGAATTGGGTCCTGGAATGTCAGGATACAAAGAATGAAAATCTTTTACAAGTTCAGGACAATTCTTGAGGGTTTCAGCTGGATCACATGTGGATCTTTCTGAGTCTTGACTGAAACCTTTCCATTTCACCAGATACCCTAACTTTCTTCTCTTGAGCTTTGAATCTAGTATTTGAGAGACTTCCCATTCCTCTTCTTCATCAATTATGATTGGAGGGGGAGGCTCTTGATGCCAATTTGGGATTGTTGGTGTCTTCGCTGGTTCCAAAAGTGAAATATGGAAGACTGGGTGGATGGATTTCCATTGAGATGGAAGCTTTAGGTGGTAAGCATGAGTAATGACTTTCTTCAAGATTTGAAAAGGACCCAACCATCTTTCAGACAGTTTTTTGGTGGGTCTGATTGATTTGATGTTCTTGGAAGAAAGCCATACCTTGTCACCAGGATTGAAAACAGGTGGATTTGCTCTACCTTTATCTGCATACCACTTGAGCTGGTTTATGGCAACTTCAAGTTCTCTCTTGACATCTTGCTGTACTGATTGAATTTTTGTTGATAGCTTGCCAGCAGGAGTATCTTGAGTGATGTGAACTGAGTCAAACTGTGGATCTATTCCATAAACAGGGAAAAACGGTGATTGCTTGGTTGAAGAGTGATCAGAATTATTGTAGGCAAATTCAGCCAGAGGGAGCCACGTGCTCCGATTGTAATTATGATAACTGACATGCATCCAAAGATACTGTTCTAGTATCTGATTTACCCTCTCTGTCTGTCCATCAGTTTCTGGATGGTAAGCAGTTGACAGATCTCTTGAAATCTTGAGGTGCTGACAAAGATTGGTCCAAAAGGAAGAAACAGAAAGGGGACCTCTATCAGTGACAATGCTTGAAGGAAGGCCATGGTTTGAAAGATATTCTTGATGAATAAATGGGCCAAATCTAGTGAAGTTATTGAAGACATTGTTGGAATGAAAACTGCCATTTTTGAGAATCTGTCCACTGTGACAAGGATTGAGTCAAAAGAGTTGGACAGTGGCAGTTGAGTGATGAAATCCATTGAAAGACAAATCCAAGGACCATTTGGAATTGGAAGAGGTTTGAGGAGTCCAAATTTCTTGTGGTAAATATCCTTGTTTCTTGAACACTGTTGACAGGATGAGACATAATCCTTGATGAATTGAGTCATGCCGGACCAGTAGAAATCCCGCTTGACAGGTTTGAGAGTCTTCTCTTGGCCAGGGTGTCCAGCTAGAGGAGAGTCATGACGCTTTTGAAGAATGCTGAGTTAAATTGTGGGGTCATATGGGACCCCCACCCGATGTTTGAACAGAAGAAGTTGGGAAGAGGAATCAAGAGAATAATCCTGAATGGATCTACCTTTGCCCAATTCTTGAAGGATACTTCTGTACTGAGAATCTTGCCATAGAGCCTTCTGAATTGAATCAATAAAATTTGAAAAGGATTCCACCTTGACTGCCAAATATTTCGAAGGTTGGAATTCATCCTGCTTGATGAGCTGTTGAAAGTTCATTGGATTCTTGCTGATGAAATCCTCCCCCCTCTCCAGAAAAACGTTGTCCGGACGTGATAAGGCATCTGTAACAGTAGCTAGGCGGCCAGGGCGGTAAGTGATTGAGAAGTGAAATTAAGAGAGGAATTCAGCCCAGCAGGCTTGGCAGTGAGTAAGAACTTTTTAAGACATGAAGTATTGAAGAGAAGAATGATTCGTGAGAACTTCAAAAGGGGGAGAGAGAAATATGAAAAGCCCTCCAGCGCTTGAGAGCCCAGACTCTGCCAAGGAGCTCCTTGTCATGAATCTCATAGTTGAGCTCTGATGGGATACGCTTGCGGCTGTTTAATGCAATGGGATGTTTTCCCGAGTCAGAGACCTGACTCAGTATGGCACCCACAGCATAATCGGATGCATCTGTCTCTACAATGGTGGGTAGAGAAGGACTGGAGCAGTGGTGAAACTGACTAAGAGCTTCCTCATTGAGGAGAAAACAGGAATATTTCTTGAGGAAACTGGTGAGTGAGCTGATCTTCTTTGAAAAATTCTTGATGAAATGGCGGTAGAAGTTGGCAAAGCCAAGGAATGATTGAAGAGCCTTGAGGTTTCTTGGAGGTAGCCAATTGAGAATCTGCTGGACTTTTGCTTAGTTCATCTTCAGGCCTTCAGAGGAAAAAACATAACCAAGGTATTCTGCACTAGAGACATGAAAAAGGCACTTTGAAGCCTTAGCAAAGAGGTTATTGGCTCTGAATGTGGAAAGAACAGTGGGCTCATGAGTGACATGTTCTTCCTCAGATTTGGAGAAGACCATAATTTCATCCAAATAAACCAAATAATAAACATCAAGAAGATCTTGGAAAATATCATTGACAAGATTCTGAAAAGAGGCAGAAGAATTGGTGAGCCCAAATGGCATAACCAAGTACTCAAAACTTCCATATTTAGTTCTGAAGCATGTCAAATGTTCATCACCCTCCTTGATTCTGAGCAGTTTATATGCACCACGCAAATCAATCTTGGAGAAGATACCAGAACCATTAAAAACATTAAGAAGCTGATTCATAGGAGGAACAGGATACTTGTTCTTCCTAGTAACAGCATTGAGTTTGCAGTAATCAACACACAAACAGAGGACAGATGCTCCTGTTGAAGAGGAGCTTGGCCTGATCAAACCTTTCTCTACATTATCTGAAATGTAGGCCCTGAGTGTATCTGACTCTTGTTTGGATAAAGAGTAGATCACCTCAATTGGAGGTAGAGACCCCTCCAGCTTGATATGATGATGACAGGCGCGGTGAGGATGGATTTTCTCTGATCTCACCTTGGAGAATAAATTCAAATATTGGTGATAAGAAAAAGGAAAACCTTCATCACAGTTTCTATTTCTTCTTTCTCTTCCTCTTTATCCCACAACTCCTCCAGGGAGTCATGATAAGATGAAGGAAGAAGGTCCATATTCCCAAAAAAGAGATGAAGTGAAGATACAGAATTATCTTCTCCAACATTTTTAATCTCTTTGAAGAATTCATCTTCAGATAATGGTAATGACTGAGGTGAATTTATGGAAGGAATATGGACAGAAGATGGGAATGATGGTGTTCTAGAATCACCAGCCAGAGCTGCACATGATTTGGCAGAAGAAAAGTCATTACTGAAAGATTTTGAAGGATCATAATAGTCCTTATGATCAGCATTAAAGGTGATCAGCCCTTGCCTCAAATCAATATAAGGATTAAAATGATCCAGAAAGTCAAAGCCCAATATGAGGTCTTCTCCCTTGAGAGTATCAATGACTAAAAAGTCCCATTCAAAGCTTAAGAAGGAAGGGAGCTCAAACATATATCTAGTATGGTGAGTCACAAATAAGGAAGGGGACTCAGAGGATTCCAAGATGATAAGAGAAATCTTCTCTGGAAGTTCTGACGTAGTCAATGAGTACTTGTGAACAAACTGCTTTGCAATAAATGAGTGTGTAGCAAAACAATCAATGAGAATATTGTAAAAAACATCAGAAGGAGAAGAAAAGACAAAGAATTTAAGAGAATTCTTGACACCAGTATTCAGAATGCACAATTGTGCTCTGTATGGAACACACTGAAGACCATTGAAAACCATATAATCTTCACTCAGGCTTTTCCCTGGCTGGGAAAACTGCCTGACAGCTGGGTAAGCTTGTTTTGAAGCCTTTTGAAACAAGACTCAATACTATGCTTCCCACCACAATAAGTACACAAGCCCTCTTTGATTCTTCTTTCTTTTTGAGAACCTTTCAGCTTTAAGTGCTTATTCAACCAGGAAGAATGGGGCTTGTCCCACTTTTGAGAATGAAAATTCCTCTTCTTATGACTTGAGCTTGAAGAATTTTGATTATGAGGATAGTTTGACTTTGAGGCTTCAGGCATCTTCTCTTGATGATGATCTTTCTCCTTTTGCCTCTCATGGTACCTGGTATCAAGTTCCAGGCTGACGTCCATTAAGACTTGAAGAGAATCAATGTTTGAAGGATGGGAGGCCAATTGATCCAGAATCCTGGAGGCCAAACCCTTCCTGAAATTATGAATAAGGGCCCTTTCACCCCAATCTCCAATTCTTGAAGCCAAACTCCTGAAATCAGCAATGTATTAGGAAACATGCCCACCTTCTTTCATTCTAAGGCCATCCAGCTCTGCTTCAGCTTTTCTAACTTCATTTGGGTCCCCAAATAAAGTAAAGAGTTGGGATTCAAACAATGGCCATGAATTGAGAAGATAACTTGAGTCTTGATTAGTGAGATTGGAAAGATAAGCGTCAATCCATTTTGCAGCCCTGCCAACTAAAAATGAAGTGGCATAAAGAACTTTCTTTCTGTCTTGAGATACGTTTGCCAGGTCATTGTGAAAAATATGTTGACAAGACTGAATGAAACTTCTGACTTTGAAAGGTTGAGTCCCATCAAAACATTCCACTGCCCTCATAGATGCAGTCTTGAAGGCTGGTGGTCTTGACTCTGCAGAAGATGCAGCAGCTTGAAGATTGGCCATAATTGATGTCATTTCCTGCATTATGGCCAATAAGGATGGTTCAGTCTGGTGAGAGACAGGTTGATAAGACTGGGCTAAAGTTGGTCCTCTGGTGCCTTCAGATGCTCCCACAGGAGCAGGAGCAGCCTGAGTGCCGTCAGACTCTTCCTCTTCCACAGAATTCTCCTCCTCCTCTTCACCATCCTCACCTGGACCTCTAAATGTAGTCCTTGACATGCCTGGAAAACCGCCAACTACTCCTGAAAAAGAATTGGATCTTCTTGGCACTCTTCCTTCCTTCCTGGATGGTGCTTCCCCCTCCTTGATTGGTCCTCTGTCTAATTGGGCCTTCAGTGGTGGAACTGCTGGGGTCCCATCAAGAGGAGCTCTTGGAGTGGGAATCAGAACAACCTGAGCTTGGGCCTGAGATCTTGTCTGTCTTACAGGAGGTGAGTGTTGGAGTGGCATGATTGAATAAAATTAAAATTTAATTGAAAATACTCAAAACTTGAATAAACAACTTGAGGCAAAACCAAAATAGTCTTGAAGTTCAAATCAAAATCAAATCTTTAGGAAGAATCAATAAATCAATCAATCAAAATCAAATGTCAAATCAATTCAAACTCAAATCTTGCAGAAATATCAATCAATCAATCAATTCTTGAGGTCGAAAATCAATGTAACTCAATTTTCTTGATGTGAAAAGTCAGCAAAATAAATAAAACCTTCAGATCAATCAATGATCTTGAAGTCAATCTCAATTTATGTCAAATCAATCAGTCAAAATCAAAATCAAGTGAAATCCTCCTGAAAAATCAAGATTCTTGAAGAACAAATCAAATATGAATCTTGATGTGAAGACATGTCTGAATGATAATAATTATCAATTTAAATTTCAAGAATGAGTGCCTGAATATGAAAGATTTGATGAATTTAATGAAGATGACAATGAGATAAAAAAAAATAGGTCAGCTTTCAAATTTCAGAATGAAGAAATGAACAAGAGGAATTTGAGAGGTGACAAATAAATCATAAGTTCATAAAATGTTAAAGGGTCATAATTTTGATGAAGTCAAATGAATGAATTAAAATATAAGGATGAATGAAAAGAAGAACAATTATGAGTTAATGAATATAATGTCACAGGGGCTGTTATGGAAGCAAGAGTGTCCTGGCACTCAGGAATCAGGAACTCACTTGGAGGGCTCCAAAGGATATAAGAAATAATAATGATTAAATTTCTTTAAAGAAGAATAAGGGAAAAGACAAGTATGCCAAAGATAAGAGAAAAAGGTAAGAAGCCAAAGGCCAAAGATAATAAGAGAAGCCAAAGGCCAAGAAGCCAACCAAGTGAATCCTCAATTCACTGTTTTGACCTTCCAGAAAAGGAAATGGGATTAGCAAAGGATATGACCACCAATACACACTGACAGGCAAGGAGGAAAAAGAGAAAAGGTGCTGAATGACTGACTTAAGATTATCAGTATTAACTTTAATAAAGTAAAACCAAATAAATATAAAAAGAAATCCAGTAAGTTAATTAACTGGGGAAAAGTCCCCAGGTGCTGAAAGGTGGCCAGTATATGTGAAAAGCCAAATGACTGATCCTGGAAGGTGAGTCATTGGCTGTATTGTCTGAATTGGGTCAATACAGATCTGGCCATCTTAAAATTTGAACTGTGTGACTGAATTCCCACAGTGGAATATGAATTGCCCCAATTGGGCCAAGTATATACAGGTTGATTGATTGCGGCCTGTATGGACCAATTGAGTTGTCCAAGGAGTATTGAAATACTTGATTCCTTGACAACTGATTGAAAATGAAGTATAGCCTCTGGGAGTTGCCCTTGGAATGATCCTGAATGAATTGCCAACCCAACTCCTGCAGGGTCAGGTGATTGGGATCCTTGAATGGTCTTCTGATTTCCGCCATAGATTGCCAGACTGATGAGTTAAAGAGTCCTCCTTCAAAATGGGCATTGTATTTTGAGACCTTGAGCTTTAAGCATGGAATTTGGTCCTGAAGACGTCACCATTTAATTGCTGAGAAAAAATGGTGCATAATGGTATATAATACCATATATGCACCACTCCTGCAACCTTGAGTACGGGATGCATGGAGGAATGGAAGAATTCCCCTTAAGGTGGGGGGAAGGATTGAGCTGAGATTATCTTGTGGCCTCTGGTGGTTACCAGGGGCAATGGGCTGAACAGTGGTCCATGGTGATCCTGGGCCAAATTGGGTCCTATGGTGGTTTATGGCCATTTTGGTGCCATGGTGATTTATGGCCAAATTTGGCTCAGGGGGGCCCAATTGAGGTTTGGGACCCACCCGGCCTTGTGGGCTAGTGGGCTTCCCCCTTTGGCCCCTTTTGGCCTCATTGGACTAGGCCATTAGGGGCCTAATTGGCCCACGGACCGCGGACCGTGATTACGGCCCACAGGCCATAGAGGCGGTCGGGGGCCTAAATGGCCTTTTTGGGCCATTTAGGCCAGGACCCCCTAATGGAAAGGGTTAGCCCAAAGCCAATGATGAGGGCTAGGAGACAAAGAGACCCCCCTAAGCCCAAGAACAAATATAGAGAGGCCTGGGGGTTGAGGATATGGGAATTGGCCAGGGAGGCCAATGATGGCAGGATTTGGCCAGGGAGGAGTGATATGGCCAAAAGGCCATAGAGCACCAGAGGGTGTCAAATTGGCCATAAAGATATGGTGTGGCCAATTGGCCCCAACTTGGTCTCAGGTTGGAATCGCCGCAACACCAATAGAGGAGGGTCATTCTTTGTGGTTGTGACATAAAAATGGCCAATTTGGCCAATGAAACAGCTTTGCTTGATACTTTCCTCCATTTTCTTATTCTTCACCCCATTTTTGAAGTTCAGATTGCCATGATTTACTTTCTGACTTGGATTTGTCCATAATTTGATTAGTCTTGGCTTTGAATTTTGACTTGAAGATGACCTCAAAGCTGACTTCCCTTTATGACTTCAGTCATTCTAAATCCCCACCTTCTTTACTTAATGGTCCTGGTGTCTTTGATAGCTTGAGGGAGCTTCCTGAAGAGATTATGGCCCCTCCAGAGATTTATAACATCAATCTAATTTATGATGGTTTTAAATCTGTCAGAGTTAGTGAGCAAACCTGCATCAATTGTTAGAAGAAGGGGGTTCTTTGTGTTGAATCTGCTACTGCTAGGTCCACCAAGTGCCAGTTCTGCAACCTTGGGAAAATAAATTGCTCTCAGACAAACCATAGGTTCCCAGACAATCCCAGAAGACTATGGATCAGCATCAAGAAGGGTGGAAAATTTGGATTGGAAGCTCCTTTTCATGAACCTCCAAACTCTGACTCCATCTCTGGCCACTCCAATTGTAATTGAATGGTCAAGGAATTGCTGAGCTAACAACATGTATGGTTTTCTTTTCTTCTGCTTCAGTGACTGGATCCAGGATGAGATGTGTTCAATAATGGGGTAATACCAGCAGCTCCTGGGCCAACACTGGAGGACCCATTCCCCCCCCCCAAGGCAACCCCATTGGAGTAGCCCTGGAACCTCCTATTTTGGTTACCAGAAAAGACGGAAGACTTGGAAAGTTGAATAGAAACTTAGTTGTTCAAGATAAAGTTGATACTGAGGCTGAATGCAGTTATGAACTTGATGGAGAAGAACTTGAAATTACTACCCCCATCCAAAAAAGAAGAACTCAGTCTACCTCACTATGCCCAATCCGGGCTAGTACCACCATCCATGAAGTGATCAGGTCCCCCCAACCAACTCAACTTCCAATAAGAGGCCCAACCAGGCCATCCACACTTTCCTCTACCTCCACAAAGGTTAAACCACCCATGGCTAGCACTTCTAGAGACCCAATGTCTCCAGAAC
Organism: Austropuccinia psidii; assembly: GCA_023105745.1. Classification (NCBI taxonomy): domain Eukaryota; kingdom Fungi; phylum Basidiomycota; class Pucciniomycetes; order Pucciniales; family Sphaerophragmiaceae; genus Austropuccinia; species Austropuccinia psidii. Next base: position 8,611,775 of record JALGQZ010000001.1, read on the forward strand.
CTGGATCAATCTTTGACCACTGTTGACGCTGGAATATAACTGGAAATTTCACTTATCAAAAGAACGTAAATAAGAAGCTGGTCACATCCCTATTTGAAGAGGTGGATGCCTTTACTGAGGTTTTTTGTATAAAGCTATGAAGAGTGCCGTTCCAGGTGAAGCCACAAGGGCTTAGGCAAGGGATGCAGTTGCTTATGAAGATGCCTTGGTTGTTGAATTTAGAGGAGCCTTGAAGAAATTATGATGAGGATTATCTGTAGTTGGTCTTTATCATTACTAGTTTTTTCTCTTTGATTATTGAATCAATTGACTCCCCAAACAAGATATTGGAGTGATGATTTCTGCTTTTGAAACAAGAAATGAAAACAAAATGATACAAGTAAAAGAAATAAATAAAATGAAAAGAAAGAATTGAGAGAAAAAGAGAGTATTTCTTGACACTAGTATTCAGTGTGCACAATTGTTCTCTTCAAGGAAATAAGTTAGAACCATTGAAAACATCATGATCCCCACTCCAGCTTTTCCTTGCATGCTAGGGAGGCCTCTTGATGACCCTTGCCAATTTTCAGGCCTCTTGAAGCATTTTTCAATTGGGTTCTTGCCACCAAAATAATTGTATAAACATTTTTTAATTCTCCTCTGCTTTTCAGAACCAATTAATTTGTTGTCCTTAGTGAGGTGAGCAGCATGAGGCTTTTCTTTGGGCACTTGAAAATTCTTCCCCTTCTTGTTCTTCCTGTGATAAGGCTTTTTTTGAAGATGAACCTTGGGGAGGCTTGGAGGAATTGGATCCACTAATTGGATACTTCTTCTCTTGATGACTACCCTTTTCCTTCTGCCTCTCATGGTACCTGGTATCTAGTTTCAAAGTGATTTCCATGGGTTCTTGAAGGCTATCAAGGTTTCCAGCGTGAGAAGCCAGTTGGTCCCACAACCTTGATGCCAAGCCTCTTCTATACACATGAATATAGGCCCTTTCTCCCCAATCTCCAATTCTTGACATTAATCTTCTGAAATCTGCTATGTACAGGGAAAACGGGTCATTTTCTTTCATCCTGATACTGTCCAACTGTTGTTCAGCCTTCCTGACTTCATTGGGATTACCAAACAGAGTTAATAACTGGTTCTCAAATAACCGCCAGTTATTGAGGAGATAAGATGGGTCTTCATTGGAGATATTTGAGAGGTAAGGTTCAATCTATTTTCTAGCTCTACCAGTTAGAGAAGAAGTTGAGTATATACCCTTCTTCCTTTCAGAGAAGAAGCTTTCTGGGTCATTATGGAGAGTTAATTCACAAGTTTGAATAAATCCTCTCAATTTATAAGCTTTAGTACCATCAAAGAAATCAGGTTCCTTCATTGGTGGAGTCTTTAATGCTGGGGCTTTTGAGCTTTCTCTTTTTGAAACTGCTTGAGTGAGTTGTCCCATAAATTGAGTCATCTGCTCCATCATCCTGAGAAAATTGGGTTCATTTTGAGATACATGAGGTTGATTAGAAGGGGCTGGATTTGGAGCTTCAGAAGCCTTAGGGGCACCTGCAAACTGGAGCTGCTACTTGAATTTCTTCAGACTCCTCCCCCTCTTCATCTTCAGCTTCTCTTGATCTGCTTCTAGGCCCTTGAGAAATGCTTGGATAGCCACCCAACAAGCCAGAGAATGATCTGGATCTTCTTGACTTCACACCTCCTCTTCTGGAGGGTTCTTCTTTTTCCATTGGTGGTCCTCTGTACAAAAACTTACTCAGTTAATTAACATATGGTGTGCAGTCAAGAGGAGTCCTTGCTGTAGGAGTAAGAGCAGCTTGATGTCTTTGAGATCTTGTATTCTTGGCTGGAGGGCTATGTTGAGCTGGCATTATTGAAGAAAGAAAATAAAATTTGATGATACTTGAGAATAAAAGAAGGCTTTACCAAATCAATCAAATGAGAATATTTATGAACTTGAGATATCAATCAAAAGTCTTGAAGTGAAATCAATATGAATAAATGTTGAATAATGAAAATGAAAAAATCAAATTCTTATTGGTAATCAATGTCAGTAAACAAGTCAAATAAAGTCAATCAATAAATCAAATCAAGTCAATCAAGTAAATTCAAAATCAAATCAACTATGTCTTGAGGAATTCAGTCAATATCTTTAAAAATCAATTCAATGTCTTGAGGAATGAACTTTAAATAAATCAATGAAATCAAATCTTGAGGATGAATCAGCTATCTTGAGGAATCAAATCAAGCCAATTAATCAAATAAAATCATAATCTTTAAGTCAATCAATCAAATAAAATTATAATCTTGAGGTAAATTCAATGTCTTTAATAATTAAATCGATCAATAAATCAATCAACAATTGTTGAGAAATTTCAAAATCAATGAATGATCACCCCAATTCAATGAAAACTCCTTCACACTGAATCAATTAACCAAGAATTTCAGTCAATTAATCCTGATAAAAGAACATGAATTCACACAGAAAATAAAAATAAAAATTGATTGAGAATTAATAATAAAGTGAAATGGTCCACAGGATTTAAGAAATGAGAAAGAGAATCAATTTTCATTTGAACAAAATGAGTGAGATGAAAATTGATGAGAGATAATGAAATCATAAAAATCATAATTGAAGAATCAGAGAAAATAATATGAATTAATGAAAGGAAAGAAGCAATTATTAGTTAATTAAAATAATTGCACAGGGGCTCTTATAAATGAAGAGGGCCTGGAACTCAATGAGCAGACTTACTTATGGATGGCTCAAGGGAAGTACTCAAAAGATGAGAGCAATACAATTAAAGGTAGAATTCCTACTGATTAAATAATGATCATTAAAGGACATGAAATAAAAACAAAAGCAATAACAAAGAGCCAACCAAAAATAATTGTGGATCACTGTTTCAACCTGTTCCAAAAAGAGAAAAGGATTAATAAGGATATGACCACCAGGACTCCACTGAACATGTGAGGAAAGGCTAAGACTAAATTAATAATCAATAGAATAATACCTATTGAGTGAGAAATAAAACAAAGATTTTAATTAACTGGGGGACAAACCACCAGGTGGGTGAAAGGGGGCTGGTATATGTGAAAAGATACTGGCCTGTAGTTTGAGTGTTGAGAACCCATGACTGTATTCTGGAGTAATCTGTATTTAAGATGTAAACCCGTCTTGGTGTATACAATACAGGTGTTTGCACCTGTATTTGGGGTTTGCCTTTATTGAGCTGTATTGAGGTTTTAAACTGTATTTGGTGGATCTTCCATGAAACTCCCTTGTTGATTGGGTGTTGGAAGATCTTCAATTTGTAATTATTGGTAATGCCCTGCCTCTCTCCATGGCTTTGAAAGTCTCACAGTTGTGGAACATTAGAAAGGTTTCCATTTGTGAATAGCCCTTCAAAAATCTCATATATGATACATCAGCCATTGAAAAAGATATAAAGAAGCTAATTGAAGATAGATATCATTTCCTCACAAACCATGTCTGAGTGGAACTCCTATTCTTAGTAGGTGATTAAATTGAAACTTTGGAAAATGAAAACACAAAAATTGGATACACTTTAAAAAGCTTTCCACCACATCTTTCATGCCCCAAAACAGTTCTTTCTACCCATTTTTTTAACTATAAAATCAAAACCATCTTAATGCAATGCAGAAATGAAGTGTCACCTTTTGTAATATCATTTATTTTGTTGGATTCTTTAATCCCTTCATATTGTAAATTTCTTAGAAAACTAAAAGGATTTAATTTATCAACAAGCCATTGTAATGGTATATGAGTTAGAATAAAAATACCTAAAAGGTGAACAGAATAAAACAACTTCAAGATAAGGTGGATACAATTTTGATATTTCCTTCTACTCAGACTTTCATTTGAACATTAACACAATCTTAGATCAATTATTTGAATGGTAGAAAACTAATGTATCAAAATGAGAAGCTGTGTTTTACTTTAGAATAAAAATGAAAATGTTTCATTTGATAAGTATGAATAGTCTTAGCTTTTTTTTATTAAGTCATTAGTTGAATAAAGACAAAGCACTATCAGTGAAAACAGAAGTTTAGGTATCAATCAGATTATTGAGCTTGACCTATGAGTTTTTGAAATAGAAAGTAAGAGATAAGTCTCTATGAAATGATATTTTCCCTTTCTCCTATATTATAAGTAATCATTCTCCATAAATATGAAAGTGACCACTTTCCAAATTTTAAACTCCCATAATTCTAGGAATAATAATAGGACAAATGATAACAAATTCATTTATGGTCAAATCAATTGCTGAGAATAAACCTTAATTTTCACCTCTCATCTAAAATCCAGAGGTAGGATGAACCCCATTCAATTGATGTTAAAATTAAAGCTCTGATTCCAGGATATCTCATAATACTAGGCAGCCTGAGCTAGCATCAAGACTACAGAGTTTATGGCTAAAAAGAAGCTAAATAAGGGTGAACAAAGTATTTACCTCTCATCTAACTTCTACAGTTTAATTTTGGGATACCTTAAGTGGGGTCTCTTTGGAAAAAGCCCAATCAGGGTTTTTCTATGGTGCCATCCATTTCCTCATAGCTTAACTAGAACAAAATTTATGGAGAAGACAAGCTCTAAACAGGATTTGAGAAATATTCATTTCTGAATCATGGGATTTAAAATCTGTATATCTTTGCCATCTTTAATTATATCCATACCATATGAGATACCATTGTGTAGCATCAGTTCAGGGATACACAATCAACCAACATTTGAGCACATTATCTTGAAAGCTGACAAGGTTATGGCAGTTTTAAAGTGTAGTTTGCACAGTATGGTCAATACAACTTTACTGTGGAATAATACCCCATACCCTTGAATATGACATGTTAGTTTTACAAAGGATCCTTTTTATCCTTGAAAAGCTCATAGTTTGGTATACAGGGTCTGTACATCATTCTATGCATCATACATATCAGAAGAGGGCTATGTGTTCCCCAAATAAAATTTCATCCTGCATTCACAAAGACTGCCCAGATGTGGTTTCAAAGCTACATCTGAGCCCAGTACAGGGTATAAAAGCTATGTCAAAACCACAATTCAGTCTGGAGAAGTGAAATGTTTTCACTATTTGTATGTGAACAGTTCCAGAGGCCCTTTTCACCCAATTTCAGGATAAAAGGGAGCCTGTCACAGGAGCTCTTGGACAGAAAGGCAAGAGTGGCCTGGCACTCAGCATTCAGGGAACTCACTTGGAAGACTCCAAAGAATAGAGAAAATAAAATCAAACAATAAATTTCTCTAACAAGGATGCAAGTACAAAGATGAGATGCAATAAGAGAAATGAGAAGCCAAATGGCCCAAGAGCCAACCAAGTAAGTCCTTAATCACTGTTTCAACCTGCCAAAATGAACAATGGAATTAGTAAGGATATGACCACCAAATATCCATTGATAGGCAAAGAAAGAATAAGAGGAAAGGTGCTTAATAACTGACTTGATAATATCAGTATTCACTTAACAAAAATGGTAAGATAAATAAAGATAAAATAAAAACAAAGTATATTAGTTAACTGGGGAAAAATCCCCCAGGGTGGAAAGGGTAGCTTGTATATGTCAAAAGTTGGTAGCTTGAGTTCTTCAGGCTGAAAACTGATCTTTATTGATCCTTGAGGTTGTATTGATTGTTTTGGGAATTAATACAGCTGGCTAATATTTAAATTGAAATGGGTTGAATAAATTTCCCATACTTGAAAATGAAATACAGTTCTTGATGGATGCAGCCTGTATTGAAATGAAGGTGGTTGCCAAGATGGATTGAGTGGAGCTTTGACACTTGACAAATGAATAAATGAATGAACTGCCTCTTGAATCCCTTGAGAATGGTTGAACAGTATTGCCTTGGAGGAATACTGTGAATTAAATTATCCAATGACATCTTGATGGTGTGATTGGCCTTTGACGCTGAAACACTTGCTCTTGAGCCTTGATGAGTCCTCTGAATGATTGAGTGCCTTGATGACATGATGATATGTTGGAATATTGAAATGAAAATTTGATATTTCCACCATTGAATTGCTGTTGAAAAATGATGCATAATGATATATAACATCATTTATGACATATTGGTTAATTGGAAAGAAGATTACATCCAAACATCTTGAGATGGAAAGACAGAGGGGAAAAAGATGGATTTGATGGCTTCAGAGCATGGAAAAGGTGTTTCTGGGTCCTTTGGGGTTTTTGGCCACTTTTGGTTTCTGAGCCAAAGCTGGCCCAAAGGGCGGGAAAGTGTCTTTTGGACACTTTGCATCAAAGTGCGCAAATTGCGCAAAATGCGCATTATCAGCCCAAATGGCCAAAACAGCTATTTGGGCAATTTCCCCTGGTTTTGAGGGAAATGACCAGAAATACCCAATTGGGCATAAATTGCCCCTATGGCTTCTGGATTGAGGTGAAGGGCCATGAAGGCCCCAAAAGACAAATGGCCATAAATGGTCCATAAGATGATGATGTGGCCATATTGGCCACTGGTGATGGATATGGTCAATTTCCAAAAAAGGACTGTGGCTTGATATGCCATACAGACATCCAAGGAGGTGAATTGCCATGGTTGTGACAGTACCCCCACCTTGAAATGGTGAGCTCCTGAGCACCAATACAAGGTGAAGCCTGTTGAGGCTATTGGAAAGGATTGAGAGTGGGATAGAGGAAAGTTCTTTTAAAAGGAACATAAAACAATAACTGATATTAAAAATTTGTCATATGACGCAGGACTTGCTCAATCTTCTTTTGAGATTGGCTTCATGATTGATGATGTTGTAATGAATGAATATCCTTTGAGATGAATTTTCGATATGATAAATGAAAATGAAAAGAAAATTTAATATATAGAATGAAAATTAAAATAAAAGAAAGAGAAAAATGAAAAGAAAAATGAATTGAATCTGGAGGAGTTTCCAATCTTCATCACGGAGGTTGATAACTGATTTTGAAATTGGCCAAGGACCTGGGAAGGGAAATTTGATGCCAGGTGCTCACAAAGTGGCCAGGGTGATATTTTGACAAGATTGTAGACCCCTCAGGGAAGTGCACACTAGCAGAGGAACTTACGTTTGGCAGTTACCACTCCCACCAGTGCCATAAAAATGAAAACACAAATTGTTGTAGAAAGGAAATTGAATTTTGAAGTCTTGGAAGTGAATTGAAAAGTGAATGGCCCATCGTCCCAAGTTAAAATGGTCATAATATTGGAAATGAAGTCAAAAGGCATTCCAAAGTTCTGTGTCCAAAAGTGCAAAGTGCTCACAGAGTGGCCAAGGTGATGCTGACAACAAAAAAGAGTAGAATACCCCTAAAGGTTCATACCAGGAGTGGGACTTACCTTTGGTAATTCCTCTCCCCACCAAGGACCATAAAAAGGCATGCTCTTGAAGAATCGGGCCCAGGATTTTCAGGATATAATGTATGAAAATTCTTAACCAGTTCAGGACAATTCTTGAGGTTTTCAGTTGGTTCCCAAGTGCATCTTTTGGGTCTTGACTGAAACCTTTCTAATCCACCAAATACCATAATTTTCCTCTCTTCAGCTTTGAGTCCAGTATTTGAGAGACTTCCTATTTCTCTTCTTCTTCAATGATGATTGGAGGAGGAGGCTCTTGATGCCGATTTGGGATTTTTGATGTCTTAACTGGTTCCAGGAGGGATATATGGAAGACTGGGTGGATGGATTTCCATTGAGGTGGTAGGCATGAGTGCTGACTTTATTCAATATTTAAAAAGGCCCCAACCATCTTTCAGACAGTTTTTTGGTGGGTCTAGTTTATTTGATGTTCTTGGAGGAAAGCCATACCATTTCACCAGGATTGAAAACAGGTGGACTTGCTCTAATTTTATCGGCATACCTCTTAAACCTGTTTATGGAAACTTCAAGTTCTCTCTTGACATCTTCCTGTACTTATTGGATTTTTGTTGATAACTTTCCAGCAGGAGTATCTTGAGTGATGTGAACTGAGTCAAACTGTGGATCTCTTCCATAAACAGTGAAAAACAGCAATTGCTTGGTTGAAGAGTGATCAGAACTATTGTAGGCAAATTAAGCCAGAGTGAGCCAGGCTCTCCAATCATCTTGATGATAGCTGACATACATCCAAAGATACTGTTCTAGTATCTTATTTACCCTCTCTGTCTATCCATCATTTTCTGGATGGTAAGCAGTTGAGAGATCTCTTGAAATCTTGAGCTGCTGACAAAGATCGTTCCAAAAGGAAGAAACTAAAAGGGGACCTCTATCACTGACAATGCTTGAAGGAAGTCCATGCTTTGAAAAGATATTCTTGATTAATAAATGGGACAAATCTAGTGAAGTGATTGAAGACATTGTTGGAATGAAAACTTCCATTTTTGAGAATCTGTCCACTATGATAAGGATTGAGTCAAAAGAGTTGGACAGTGGCAGTTGAGTGATGAAATCCATTGAAAGACAAATCCAAGGACCATTTGGAATTGGAAGAGGTTTGAGGAGTCCAAACTTCTTGTGGTGAATATTCTTGTTTCTTGAACACTGTTGACAGGATGAGACACAATCCTTGATGAATTGAGTCATGCCGGACCAGTGGAAATCCTGCTTGACAAGTTTGAGAGTATTCTCTTGGCCAGGGTTTCCAGCTAGAGGAGAGTCATGACGCTTTTGAAGAATGCTGAGTTGACTTGTGGGGTCATTTGGGACACCCACCTGATCTTTGAACAGAAGAAGTTGGGAAGAGGAATCAAGAGAATAATCCTGAATGGATTTACCTTTGCCCAATTCTTGAAGGATGCTTCTGTACTGAGAATCTTGCCATAGAGCCTTGTGAATTGATTAAATCAAATTTGAGAATGCTTTCACCTTTACTGAAAAGAATTTTGAGGCTTGAATTTCATCTTTCTTGATTATTTTTTGATAATTCATTGGATTCTTTCTGATGATATCTTCCCCCCTCTCTGGGTAAATGTTGTCCTGGCGTTATAAAGCATCTGAAAGGGTATCCAAGCGGCCAGAACGGTAGGTTATTGAAAAATGAAGTTCAGAGAGAAATTCAGCCCAGCGGGCTTGACAGCCAGTGAGAATCTTTGAAGACATAAAATATTGAAGTGATGAATGATCGGTGAGAACTTCAAAAGAGGAAGAAAGAGAAAGGAGAAAAGCTCTCCAGCGCTTGAGAGCCCAGACTATGCCAAGGAGTTCCTTGTCATGAATCTCATAATTGAGCTCACCTGGGAGAAGCTTGCGGCTATCAAATGCAATGGGATGTTTTCCTGAGTCAGAAATCCGACTCAGTATAGCACCCAAGGCATAATCTGATGCATCAGTCTCTACAATGGTGGGTAGAGGGGGATCAAAGTGAGAAAGGATTGGAGCAATGGTGAAAGCCTCTTTGATTTGATAAAACTGTCTAAGAGCTTCCTCATTGAGGGGAAAACAGGAAACTTGTGAGTGAACTAATCTTCTTTGAATAATTCTTGATCAAACAGAAGTAAAAATTGGCAAAGCCAAGGAATTGTTGAAGGGCCTTGAGGTTTCTTGGAGGTGGCCAATTGAGAATTTGCTGTACTTTTGCTTGGTACATCTTGAGGCCTTCAGAAGAAACAACATAACCCAAATACTCTACACTAGTAACATGAAACAGTCACTTGGAGGCCTTAGCAAAGAGGCTATTGGCTCTGAGTCTGGAAAGAACAGTGGAAACATGAGCTACATGTTCTTCTTCAGATTTGGAAAAGACCATAATGTCATACAAATAAACCACAACATAAATATCAAGAAGATCATAAAAAATACCATTGACCAGGTTTTGGTAAGATGCAGGAGCATTGGTGAGCCCAAATGGCATAACCAAATACTCATAGCTGCGATATTTAGTTCTAAAACATGTCAAATGCTCATCACCTTCTTTGATTCTGAGCAGGTTATATTCACAACACAAATCAATCCTGGAGAATATAGAAGAACCATTGCAAACAGTAAGAAGCTGATTCATAGGAGGAACAGGATACTTGTTCTTCCTAGTAACAGCATTGAGTCTGTGGTAATCAACACACAAATGGAGGCCACCATCTTTCTTTTTGACAAAGAGGACAGGTGCTCCTGCTGAAGAGGAGCTTGGCCAGATGAAACCTTTCTCTACATCCTCTGAAATTTAGGCCCTGAGTGTATCTGACTCTTGGTTTGATAAAGAGTAGATCACCCCAACTGGAGGTAGAGACCCCTCCAGCTCAGTATGATGATCATAGGTGCAGTGAGGAGGAAATTTCTCTGCTTTCACCTTGGAGAATACATCCAAGTACTGGTGATAGACAGGAATAACAACCCTCATCACGGTTTCTATATCTTCTGGCTCTTCCTCTTCATCCCACAACTCCTCCAGGGAGTCATGATAAGATGAAGGAGAAAGGTCCATATCCCCAAAGAAGAGATGAAGTGAAGATACAGATTTATCTTCTCAAGCATCTTGAATCTCTTTGAAAACTCCATCTCTAGATGATAGTAATGACTGATGGTAATTAAGGGAAGGAATATGGACAGAAGATGGAAATGATGGTTTTCTACAATCACCAACCAGAGCTGCACATGATTTGGCAGAAGAAAAGTCATTACTGAAAGATTTTGAAGGATCATGATAATCCTTATGATCAGCATTAAAGGTGATCAGCCCTTGCCTCCAATCAATATATGGATTAAAATGATTAAGAAAGTCAAAGCCCGATATGAGGTCTTCTCCCTTGGGAGTATCAATGACTCAAAAGTCCCATTCAAAGCTTGGGAAGGAAGGGAGCTCAACCATATATTTAGTAATGTGAGTCACAAATAGAGAAGGATACTCAGAGGAGTCAATAATGATAAGGGGAATCTTCTCTGGGAGTTCTGACATGGAAAAAGAATACTTGTGAACAAACTGCTTTGCAATAAATGAGTTGGTAGCACCAGAATCAATGAGAATTTTGTAAACCATATCAGAGAGAGAAGAAAAAACAAAAAATTTATGTGAATTTTTGACACCAGTATTTAGAATGCACAATTGTGCTCTGGATGAAAAACAGTGAAGACCATTGAACACAACATGATCTTAACTCAGGATTTTCCCTGGCTGGGAAAGTTTCCTGATGGTTGGGTAAGCTTGTTTTGAGGCCTTTTGAAACAGGACTAAAGACTATGCTTCCCACCACAATAGGTACATAGACCCTCCTTGATTCTTCTTTCTTTTTCAGAATTCATCAACTTGAAATCTTTATTCAATAAAGAAGAATGGGGCTTGTCCCTCTTCTGAAAATTCTTCTTCTTCTTTTGACTTGAGCTTGAAGAACTTTGAGGATGAGAAGAACTTGACGTTGAGGCTTCTGGCTTCTTCTCTTGATGATGACTCTTTTCATTTTGCCTCTCATGGTACCTGGTATCAAGCTCCAGGGTAATATCCATTAAGTCTTGAAGAGAGTCAATTCTTGAGGGATGGGAGGCCAATTGATCCAAATTCCTGGATGGCAATCCCTTCCTGAAATGATGGATAAGAGCTCTTTCACCCCAATCTCCATTTCTTGAGACAAGACTTCTGAAACCAGCAATGTATAAAGATACATGCCCACCTTTTTTCATTCTTAAAGAATCCAATTCTGCTTCAGAATTTCTGACTTTGTTTGGGTCCCCAAATAAGGTGAAGAGTTGAGATTCAAATAATTTCCATCAATTTAGAAGGTAATTTGGATCTTGATTTATGAGATTGGAAAGATAAGGCTCAATCCATTTTGCAGCCCTGCCAATGAGGAATGAAGTGGCATGAAGGACCTTCTTGCTCTCTTGAGCAAATTTTGCCAGATCATTATAAAATATCAGTTGACAAGACTGAATAAAGCTTCTAACTTTGAAGGGTTGAGTCCCATTCAAGCAATCTGGTGCCTTCATAGATGGAGTCTTGAAGTCTGGTGGTCTTGATGCTTCAGAGGATGAAGCTGCTTGAAGATTGGCCATAATCTGAGTCATTTGCTGCATAATGGCCAATAAAGATGGTTCAGACTGATGCGAGACAGGCTGATTAGACTGGGTTAGATTTGGCCCTCCAGTACCTTGGGATTCCTCCACAGGAGCAGGCACACCTTGTCACAGCCAAGGAGGCAGGGGCATTACCAATCATCTTCAACAATCATTACCTCAGTGGTACCCTTCAAAACCCAATCAGCAACAATCATTATTTCATGGATACCCTTCAAAACCCAATCAGCAAGGGGGTTTCATTCTACATTCTCCAAATACAGTTTCAGACCTCAATACAGTTTCAGACCTCAATACAGTTTCATACAGGCAAGACCCAAATACAGGATTCACCAAATACAGGCCTTTCATCAATACAGGCGCAAATACCTGTATTGACTGTATAACCTGTATTGGATTCACCAATACAGGATTCAATCCCACATACAACTTCTTCCAGCATACAGGCCAGTATCTCAACACTCAAACTCCAAGGCTGGTATTTCTCACATATACCAGCCCCTCTTCATCGGGCTGGGGGTTTTTCCCCCAGTTAATTAAAATATTGGATTTATTAATTAATATTATTTTATTTCTCATTTAAGAAATATTATTTTATTATTTATTAAGTTAGTCTTTGCCTTCCCTCACCTGTTCAGTAGAGTCCTGGTGGCCATATCCTTTATTAATCCTTTTCTCTTTTCTGAACAGGTTGAAACAGTGGTACAGGATTATTTGTGGTTGGCTCTTTATTATTGCTTTTGTTTTCCTCTCATATCTTTTAACTCTTATTATTTTATGACTAGGAAATTATTATCTTATTTCATTACTCTTATCATTTGAGTATCTCATTTTGAGCCCTCCATAAGTAAGTCTGTTCACTGAGTGCCAGGCCCTCTTCACTTAGAAGAGCCCCTGTGACATTATTTTAATTAACTCATAATTGCTTCTTTTTCATTCATTCATTTTATTCATCTCTCTCATTCTTCAATTATGATCTTTTCATGATTTTATGATTTTTATGATTTTTATGATTTTTTCTCTCTCATCAATTTTCATCTCATTCTTTTCATTCAAATGAAAATTGATTCTCTTTCTCATTTCAAAAATTTCTGCTGACCATTTCACTTTATCATTATCATTCTCATTTCTCTTTTTTGTCTGAATTCAGGTTTTTATTAGGTTATTTGAGTGGAATTATTTGGGTTAATTGATTAATCATTCAGGGATTTTATTGATTTGGGGTATTCAGTGATTTTGGATTTTGAAATTTCTCAGGATTATTGATTGATTGATTGATTCCTCAAGACATTGATTTCACCTCAAGATTTTGAATTGACTTTGATTGAATTGATTTGATTGACTTGATTTGACTACTCAAGATAGCTGATTTATCCTCAAGATTTGATTTAATTTATTGATTTGAATTTGATTCCTCAAGAAAATTGAATTGACTTTTGAAGATATTGATTGAATTCCTCAAGACTTAATTGATTTGATTTTGATTGACTTGATTTGACTTATTGATTGAAATTAATTATTCATAAGAATTTGACTTCATCATCTTCACTCTTCAAGATTTATTCATTGATTCACTTCAAGATTATTGATTGAGTCCTCAAGTTCATCAAGATTTTCATTTGATTGTTTTGGTCAAGCCTTCTTTTATTCACAGTATCATCAAGTTTTATTCATTCTTCTTTCATAATGCCAGTTCGGCATAGCCCTCCAGCCAAGAATACAAGATCTCAAAGACATCAAGCTGTTCTCACTCCTACAGCAAGGGCTCCTCTTGACCGCACACCATCAGTTCATCAACTGGGTGCAAATTTGGACAGAGGACCACCAATGGAAGAAGCAGCGCCCTCCAGAAGAGGAGGTGTGAAGTCTAGAAGATCAAGATCATTCTCTGGACTGTTGGGTGGCTATCCAAGCATTCCTCAAGGGCCTAGAAGTAGATTGGGGGAAGCTGAAGATGAGGAGAGGGAGGAGTATGTGGAAGAGGAAGAATCTGAGGAGACTGAAGTGGCAGCTGCCTTGGCAGGTGCTCCTGAAGCTCCTGAGGCTCCAAATCTAGCCCTTTCTAATCAACCTTCTGTCTCTCAAGCTGAACCAAATTTCCTCAAGATGATGGAGCAAATGACTCAGTTTATGGGACAACTCACTCAAGCAGTTGCCCCAAGGGACACTTCAAAAGCCCCTGCATTCAAGACTCCATCAATGAAGGCACCTGATTCTTTTGATGGTACTAAAGCTTATAAATTGAGAGGATTTATTCAATCTTGTCAATTAATTTTCCATAATGACCCAGCAAACTTCTTCTCTGACAGGAAGAAGGTTTTGTACTCAACTTCTTTTCTTACTGGTAGAGCTGGCAAATGGATTTAACCTTACCTCTCAAATATCTCCAATCAAGACCCTTCTTATCTCCTCAACAACTGGAAGTTGTTTGAAACCCAGTTATTCACTCTGTTTGGTGATCCCAATGAAGTCAGAAAAGCTGAACAAGAGTTGGACAATTTGAGGATGAGGGAAAGTGGTCAAGTTTCCTTGTACATAGCTGATTTTAGAAGTTTAATGTCAAGAATTGGAGACTGGGGGGAAAGAGCCTATATTCATGTGTATAGGAGATGCTTGACATCAAGGTTGTTGGACCAATTGGCTTCTCACCCTGGAACTTTTGATAGTCTTCAAGAACTCATGGACGTCACCTTGGAATTAGATACCAGGTACCATGAGAGGCAGAAGGAAAACGGTAGTCATCAAGAGAAGAAGCCTCCAATCAATGAATCCAACTCCTCCAAGCCCCCTCAAAGTTCATCATCAAAGAAGCCTTATCACAAGAAGAATAAGAAGGGGAAGAATTTTCAAGTGTCCAAAGACAAGCCTCATGCTGCTCTCCTCAATAAGGACAATAAATTAATTGGTTCTGAAAAGGAGAGGAGGATTAAAGAAGGCTTGTGCAATTATTGTGGTGGTAAACACCCATTTGAAAAATGCTTCAAGAGGCCTGAGAATAGGTAAGAGTCATCAAAAGGCTTCCCTAGCAAGCAGGGAAAAGCCTGAGTGGGAATCATAATGTGTTCAATAGTTCTCACTTATTTCCTTCAAGAGCACAATTGTGAACTCTGAATACTAGTGTCAAGAAATCTTTAAAATTTCTTATTTTTTCTTCAATCTCTGATATTTTCTATAGTATTCTCATTGATTCTGGTGCTACAAACTCCTTTATTGCAAAGAATTTTGTTCTCAAGTACTCATTGACCATTTCAGAGCTCCCTGAAAAGATTCCTCTTTTCATCCTGGATTCCAGTGAATCCACTTCCTTGTTCATCACCCATTATACCAAGTGGGTTGTTGATTTACCTTCCTTCCCAAGCTTTGAATGGGATTTCTTTATCATAGATTCACCCAAGGGAGAAGACCTAATATTGGGCTATGATTTTTGTTACCATTTCAATCCCATTATTAATTGGAAAAATGGATTGATCACCTATGATTCTAATCATAAGGATTCTAGTGGTATTATTTCTTCTACTAGTAATGACTTTTCCACTGCTGTCAACAGGGTTGCTCTGGTTGGTGAACTTAAGACACCTTCCCTTCCTCCTTCTGTCCATAACCCCTCCATTTTTCCCTCTCAGTCATTACTTCCATTAGGAGATGAAGTCTTCCAAGAGATAAAAGATGTTGGAGAAGATGTTGCTATATCTTCACTTCATCTCTTTCAAGGGGATATGGACCTTCCTCCTTTATCTTTTCATGCCTCCCTGGAGGAGCAGTGGGATGAGGAGAAAGAGCCAGAAGAGATTGAAACTGTGCTGAAGGTAGTCCCTCCTGTTTATCACAAATATTTGGATGTATTCTCCAAAGTGAAAGCAGAGAAACTTCCTCCACACTGTGCCTGTGATCATCATATCAAACTGGAGGGTCTTCTACCTCCAGGTGGTGTTATCTACTCTTTATCAAGAAATGAGTCAGAAACACTGCGGGCCTACATTTCAGAGAATGTAGAGAAAGGTTTCATTAGACCAAGCTCCTCCTCAACAGGAGCACCTGTCCTTTTTGTTAAGAAAAAGGATGGTGGTCTTCGTTTGTGTGTTGACTACCGCAAACTTAATGCTGTCACTAGGAAGAACAGGAATCCTGTTCCTCCAATGAATCAGCTTCTTACCGTATTCAACGGTGCTACTATCTTCTCCAAGATAGATCAGTGTGGTGCTTATACTCTCTTGAGAATCAAAGAGGGGGATGAGCACTTAACTGCCTTTAGAACAAAATATGGCAGTTATGAATATTTGGTTATGCCATTTGGCTTAACCAATGCTCCAGCTTCATTCCAAAATCTTGTGAATGATATCTTTGCAGATTATTTGGATGTTTTTGTTGTAGTGTACTTAGATGATATTATGGTCTTCTCTAGCTTGTTGGATGAACATGTTAAACATGTGTCCTCTGTTCTCCAAAGACTGAGAGACAATAATTTGTTTGCTAAAGCCTCAAAGTTTGTATTCCATGCCTCAAGTGTGGAATACTTGGGCTATGTTGTTTCAAGTGATGGCCTCAAGATGGATTCTTCAAAGGTTCAACAAATCCTCAATCGGCCTCAGCCCAAGAACTTCAAGGCCCTTCAATCCTTTCTTGGCTTTGCCAACTTTTATCGTTGTTTCATTAAAAATTATTCCAAACAAATCTTTGCTCTCACTTCCCTCCTTAAAAAATATTCTCCCTTTTTCTTCAATGAGGAAGCTCTTAGTCAGTTTCAAATACTCAAAGAAGCTTTCACCACAGCTCCTATTCTCTCTCACTTTAATCCTTCTCTACCAACCATTGTAGAGACTGATGCTTCTGATTATGCCTTGGGTGCTTTACTGAGTCAGGTGAATGACTCAGGAAAGCATCCCATTGCATTTGATAGTCGCAAGCTCTTACCAGCTGAACTCAACTATGAAATTCATGACAAGGAACTCCTTGGCATAGTTTGGGCTCTCAAGCGCTGGAGAGCTTTTCTCCTTTCTCTTTCTGATTCTTTTGAGGTCTTGACAAACCATTGTTCCCTTCAGTCTTTTATGTCCTCTAAAGTCCTTACTCGTCCTCAAGCCCGTTGCGCAGAATTTCCATCTGAATTCCACTTTATCATCACTTACCGCCCAGGCAGGCTGGCCACTTTACCAGATGCCTTGTCACGTCGGGACGACGTGTACCCAGAGAGGGGGGTGGATTTCATCAGCAAGAGATAGAATTTTCATCAAGTTCTCAAGCAAAATGAAATTCAAGAGTCAAGATTCTTCTCAATAAAATTTGATATTTTTTCAGATGTAGTTGATCAAATTCAAAGACAAGTATGGCAAGACAAAGATTATAAGGAAATCCTCAAGAAACTAGCAAGAGGAGAATCAGTCCCAGACTATTCTCTTGAACCTCAAGCAAAATTATTATTGCTCAAAGATAGAGTAGTCATTCCAAGCAATAATGAAATTCAATTGGACATTCTTCAAAACCGTCATGATTCACCGTTGGCTGGCCATCCTGGCCAGGAGAAGACCCTCAAGCTAATAAAGAGGGATTTTTATTGGACTGGCATGAATCCAATCATCAAGGACTATGTGTCCTCATGTCAGCAATGTTCAAGAAACAAGAACATCCACCATAAGGAGTTTGGATTACTCAAGCCTCTTCAAATTCCATCTGGTCCTTGGAATTCTTTATCAATGGACTTTATCACCCAATTGCCCTTGTCAAGCAACTTTGATTCAATTTTAGTAGTTGTAGACAGATTTCCAAAAATGGCAATATTTATTCCAACTTATTCAACAATCACTGCTTTGGAATTAGCTCAAATATTCATTAATCATGTCTTTTCCAAACATGGTCTTCCAATCAGTATTGTTAGTGATAGAGGTTCATTATTTGTTTCATCATTTTGGACTCAATTGTGTCAGCAGCTCAAGATATCAAGAGATCTTTCAACTGCCTTTCACCCTGAAACAGATGGACAGACAGAGAGGGTAAATCAGATTCTAGAACAGTATCTTTGGATGTATGTCAGTTACCATCAAGATGACTGGCACACCTGGCTCCCTCTGGCTGAATTTGCCTATAATAATGCAGAACATTCATCAACAAAACAGTCTCCATTTTTCACTATTTATGGAAGAAATACCAGCTTTGATTCAATTCACATTTCTCAAGATACACCTGCTGGAAAGTTATCATCAAAACTCCAATCAGTACAGCAAGTTGTCAAAGAAAAATTAGAGTCAGCAATAAAGCGTTTTAAGAAGTATGCAGATAAAAATAGAGCAATTCCACCTGATTTCCAACCTGGGGACAAAGTATGGCTAGCTTCCAAGAACATCAAGACAACAAGACCCACCAAAAAGCTTTCCGAAAGATGGCTGGGACCCTTTGAAGTTCTCAAGAAGATTGGCAGCCATGCATATCACCTCAAGTTGCCTCAACAATGGAAGTCAGTTCACCCTGTTTTCCATGTGTCCTTATTAGAACCAGTGAAGCAATCAACTATCCCCAATCATCACCAATTGCCACCACCTCCAGTAATAGTGGAAGAGCAAAAAGAATGGGAAGTGGCTCAGGTTCTGGACTCAAAACTCAAGAGAGGTTCATTATGGTATTTAGTGGAGTGGAGAGGATTCAATGAAGACCCAGAAAGAACAACTTGGGAACCAGATTCCAACCTTACCAACTCCCCACACCTTGTCAAGGATTTTCACACTCTGTATCCAGACAAGCCTGGCCCAAATGCCTCAAGAGTTTGATTTATGGTGCTTGGTGGGGATTGGAGCTTATGAAAGTAAGTTCCTCTCCTGGCATGCACCTTTAAGGGGGTATTCTACCCAAATTTGTTGTAAGCATCACCTTGGCCACTTTGTGAGCACTTGTTAATTCTTTGGACAGGTTCAGAAGGCCTTGCAACATCATACCCTCAAGATTTGGACCTTTCATCAAGATATGGCCCAATCTTTCTCTTATTTTCTTTTCTTTCTTTAATCATGCCATAAATTATCTTTCAAGAAATTCATTACCACAATTCATGTTATGGCATAATTTCTTTTTCATTTATGGTGCTTGGTGGGGAGTGGAAGTTATGAAAGTAAGTTCCATCTCCTGGTATGCATCCCTGAGGGGTCTACTTCTTGTAAAACATTACCTTGGCCACGCTGTGAGCATCAAATGCTTGATTTTATCTTTCAGAACATTTTGGCCAAAATCAAGAAGCTCACCACAAGAAGGACAACCCTCAGGCATTTATTATTTCTTTCTTTATTCTCTTTTTCTCTCAATTCTTTTCATTTTTATTTTTTATTTCATTTTCTTTTACTTGTATCTTTTTTTTTTATTTTTTATTTTTATTTTTATTTCTTAGTTCAAAAAGCAGTAGTCATCACTCCCATATCACGTTTGGGGAGTCAATTCATTCAATAATCAAAGAGTAAAACACTAGTAATGGTAAAGACCACCTACAGATAACCCTCATCAAAACTTCTTCAAGTCAGCCTTGAACTCATCTTCAAGTCAAAATTTCAAATTCAAGACCAAGAGATTTATGGACACTTGCAAGTCAGCAAGGCATTTATGGCAATTGACCAGTCAAGAAGGGGATAAGAAGAAAGACATTCAAGAAGAAATCGAGACCAAGAGGAAAACCCTGCTTCAAATGGTCCAATGGGCCAATTTCATGAATTTATGCACTTTGGCACAAATGGCCATATCAAACCTCAAAACTTCAAAATAGCTCAGTTTTATCATTTTTCATCAAAATATGCTTAATTAGGCATATTGGCAAATTTGCGCATTTTGCGCATTTGCGCACTTTTGAGCAAAAGGCCTGTTTATCTTGTCAAAAGTCTTCAAAAGGCCTTTTTGGCCATTTTCATCATAATTGCGCATTTGCGCATTTTGCGGAAAAAATGTGCAAAATGGCCAGAACACCTTAGAGGCCATTTTTCCATCATTTATCAACTTTTTCATCTTTTTTCACCAATATATATGCGCATTTTTGCGCAAAATGGCCAAAACACCCTATAAGGCCAATTTTTCATCATAAAGCAAGTTTTTTCAATTTTTTCACCATTATATGCCATTATGGCATATATGCGCATTTGCGCATTTTTGCGCAAATTGGCCAAAATCCCCTTTTAATCACAAAATCAAGGATTTTGGCCAGGATTTCTGAAATGGTCCAAAACCTCAAGTATTGGCCACTTCATGCCAACACTGTCAAATTTCAAAATTATGATGAAATCAGGTCTTCTTGGGACATAAACCCAGGTCACCCCCTTTTCAAAAGCCATGAGGACTCAAGAAAAGTTTAGTGAAGACACTCAGGACAAGAATGAACATTATTTTAGAAAAAATGAAGGCATTTTGAAGGAAAAGAGGGAATTCAGAATCAAGATCAAGGGGAAGAAACCTACAAGTGACTAAATGAAGATTTTGTTTGAGTATTTATTGAAGAAGAAAGCTTAATGGGATACATTTAAGGAATTGGGGAAAGAACTGTATGGATTGATTGCAAGCTCATTGAGACTTACTATACTCATGCTGCTCAGAGCTCACCACTTTCAAGAGGGGGATAATGTCACAGCCAAGGAGGCAGGGGCATTACCAATCATCTTCAACAATCATTACCTCAGTGGTACCCTTCAAAACCCAATCAGCAACCAACATTATTCCATGGATACCCTTCAAAACCCAATCAGAAAGGGGGTTTCATTCTACATTCTCCAAATACAGTTTCAGACCTCAATACAGTTTCATACAGGCAAGACCCAAATACAGGATTCACCAAATACAGGCCTTTCATCAATACAGGCGCAAATACCTGTATTGACTGTATAACCTGTATTGTATTCACCAATACAGGATTCAATCCCACATACAACTTCTTCCAGCATACAGGCCAGTATCTCAACACTCAAACTCCAAGGCTGGTATTTCTCACATATACCAGCCCCTCTTCATCCGGCTGGGGGTTTTTCCCCCAGTTAATTAAAATATTGGATTTATTAATTAATATTATTTTATTTCTCATTTAAGAAATATTATTTTATTATTTATTAAGTTAGTCTTTGCCTTCCCTCACCTGTTCAGTAGAGTCCTGGTGGCCATATCCTTTATTAATCATTTTCTCTTTTCTGAACAGGTTGAAAAAGTGGTACAGGATTATTTGTGGTTGGCTCTTTATTATTGCTTTTGTTTTCCTCTCATATCTTTTAACTCTTATTATTTCATGACTAGGAAATTATCATCTTATTTCATTACTCTTATCATTTGAGTATCCCATTTTGAGCCCTCCATAAGTAAGTCTGTTCACTGAGTGCCAGGCCCTCTTCACTTAGAAGTGCCCCTGTGACACCCCTTCAGTACCATCAGACTCTTCCTCTTCCACAGAATCCTCGTCCTCCTCTTCACCATCTTCACCTGGACCCTTGAAAATGGTCCTTGAAGTTCCTGGGAATCCGCCAACTACTCCTGAGAATTAGCTTGATCTTCTTGACACTCTTCCTTCCTTCCTGAATGGTGATTCTCCTTCCAAAGTGGGTCCTCTGTCTGATTTGGCCCTCAGTTGAGAAACTGCTGGGGTGCCATCAAGAGGAGCCCTAGGAGTTGGAGTGAGAACAGCTTGAGTTCTGGCCTGAGATCTTGTCTGCCTTGCAGGAGGTGAGTGTTGGATGGGTATGATTTCAGGATATGAATGAAATAAAATGAACAAGAATCAAGATTTGGAGATGAAAACTTGAGGCAACTGAAATAATTGCTGAAGTCAAAAGTCAAAATCAATATCTTGAGGAAAATCAATAAAATTCAATAAATCAAATAAAATCTTCTGGTAAATAAATCAATTAAATATCATATGAAAACTTGAATTCAATAAATCAATCAAATCAAAATCTTGCAGAACATCAATCAATCAAAATAACTTCTTGAGGCAAAATCAATTTATGTCAAAATTCTTGATGTTAAAAATTAGCAAAATCAATGAAATCTTCAGGTCAATCAATTTTCTTGAGGTCAATATCAATTTATGTCAAATCAATCAATCAAATCAAAATCAAGTGAGTTCTTCTTTGAAAATCAAAATTCTTGAAGAATGAATCAAATATAAATATTGATGTGAAGAATGTGTTTGAATAACTTGATAAAAAATTTGAAAATCAAATGAAAATTAAGATGACGCCTGAATTATGAATGAATTAAAAAATGATAATTTGAGATAAGATTTTAAAAGAGAAACAAAAATAAAGTTTGGGTCAGCTTTCAATTTTCATAATGAAGAATGAATGAGAGAAAATTGAGAGGTGACAATGAATCATAAGGTTCATAAGCATTAAAGAGCCATAATTTCAATGAAAGGAGTGAATGAAATTATAAAGAAAGAATGAACAGAATGAAAAGAAATTTTGAGTTAATGAATATAATGTCACAGGGGCTCTTGGACAGAAAAGCAAGAGTGGCCTGGCACTCAGCAATAAGGGAACTCATTTGGAAGACTCCAAAGAATAGAGAAAATAAAATAAAAGAATAAATTTCTCTAAGAAGGATGCAAGTACAAAGATGAGATGCAATAAGAGAAATAAGAAGCCAAATGGCCAAAGAGCCAACCAAGTAAGTCCTTAATCACTGTTTCAACCTGCCAAAATGAACAATGGAATTAGTAAGGATATGAACACCAAATATCCATTGACAGGCAAAGAAAGAATAAGAGGAAAGGTGCTAAATAACTGACTTGATAATATCAGTATTCACTTAACAAAAATGGTAAGATAAATAAAGGTAAAATAAAATCAAAGTATATCAATTACCTGGGGAGAAACCCCCCAGGGTGGAAAGGGTAGCTGGTATATGTGAAAAGTTGTGAGCTTGAGTTCTTCAGGCTCAAAACTGATCTGTATTGATCCTTGAGGCTGTATTGATGGTTTTGGGAATTGATACAGCTGGCTAATATTGAAATTGAAATGGGTTGAATGAGTTTCCCATACTTGAAAATGAAATACAGTTCTTGATGGGTGCAGCCTGTATTGAAATGAAGGTGGTTGCCAAGATGGATTGAGTGGAGCTTTAAAACTTGACAATTGAATGAATGAATGAACTGCCTCTTGAATCCCTTGAGAATTGTTGATCAGTATTTCCTTGGAGGAACACTGTGAATGAAATTATCCAATGATGTCTTGATGGCGTGATTGGTCTTTGACGCTGAAACACTTGCTCTTGAGCCTTGATGAGTCCTCTGAATGATTGGGTGCCTTGATGATGTGATGATATGTTGGAATATTGAAATGACCATTTGATATTGCCACCATTGAATTGCTGTTGAAAAATGATGCATAATGATATATAACATCATTTATGGCATATTGGTTCATTGGAAAGAAGATTACATCCAAAGGTCTTGAGATGGAAAGACAGAGGGGAAAAAGATGGATGTGATGGCTTCAGAGCTTGGAAAAGGTGTTTCTGGGTCCTTTGGGGTTTTGGCCACTTTTGGGTTCTGAGCCAAAAACTGGCCCAAAGGGTGGGAAAGTGTCTTTTGGAGACTTTGCATCAAAGTGCGCAAAATTGCGCAAAATGCACAAAAATGCACAAATGCGCAGAAATGCGCATTATGAGCCCAAATGGCCAAAATAGCCATTTGGGGCATTTCCCCCGGTTTTGAGGTAAATGACCAGAAATACCCAATTGGGCATAAATTGCCGCTATGTCTTCTGGATTGAGTTGAAGGGCCATGAAGGCCACAAAAGACAAATGGCCATAAATGGTCCATAAGATGATGACGTGGCCATATTGTCCACTGGTGATAGATATGGCCAATTGGCCATAAAAGGACTGTGGCTTGATATGCCATACAGAGATCCAAGGAGGTGAATTGCCATGGTTGTGACAGAGCCTTTGCTCTGCAAAAAGGCAAATCCCCATCCTGATCTTAAATTTCTACATAGTACAACTGGTTAAAAAACATTTCTACTCTTGGAAAATAATTATTCACAACCATAATCTTAGTTATTGTAGTTTTTTATTCAAATAAATCCATTGCCAAAGCTGCACATAGGAATTTCATGAGCCCTCACCACCACTACTCTTCAATAGTAAAGCCCTGAATGGAATCATTAAACTATTTTTTTACTATTATTATTCATGTTACAGTCAGAGTTAAAGTTGTAAATACCTTTATTAGAACTTTATCAGAGACGCAGTGTCACGGGAGCTCTTCTAAATGAAGAGGGCCTGGTACTCAGTGAACAGACTTACTTATGGAGGGCTCAGAAAAATACTCAATTGATCAGAGTAATGAGATAAGAGAAAATAAGTTCCTAGTCATAAAATAATAAGCATTAAAAGATATGCGAGAAAAACAGAAGCAACAATAAAGAGCCAACCACAAATCATCCTGTATTACTGTTTCAACCTGTTCAGGAAAGAGAAAAGGATTAATAAAGGATATGGCCATCAGGACTCTACTGAACAGTGGAGGTAAGGCAAAGACTAACTTAATAATTAATAAAATAATATTTTTTAAAAAAAAGAATACTATTAAATAATAGATCCAATATTTCAATTAACTGGGGGAAAAACCCCCAGATGGGCAAAAGGGGGCTGGTATATGTGAAAAAGTGCCAGCCTGGCGTTTGAGTGTTGAGAAACCATTATTGTATGATTGAAGAACCTGTGTTTGAGATGTGAAACTGTATTGGTGTATCCAATACAGTTATTTGAATCAATACAAGTGTTTGCACCTGTATTGAGGGCAGGCCTGTATTTGGGTTCTGCCTGTATTGAGCTGTTTTGAGGTTTGAAACTGTATTTGGTGAATCTTCCATGAAACCCCTTGCTGATTAGGTGTTGGAAGATTTTCCATTAGTAATGAATGGTAATGCACTGTCTGTCTCCATGGCTGTGACATGCAGCCTGACATTTCATTGGATTGGATTCTACTCAAACTATTTTAGCTGCTCACCAACTGGGGAAATTAAGATTTTTCTTTGAAACCCCCGTTTTCCTGCTCTGTCATTAGCCTTAGGCTTCTCATAGATTTTCTTATAGTGGGCTGACTCACTGACTTAGTAAGAAAGTCTTCAAGCATTTCAATAGAGGGAGTATAAAGTAATTTTATCTTCCTATTTTGGATTATTTCTCAAATGAAATGAAGCTGAATGTCAATATGAACAATTCTTCTTGTATTAATGTTAAAATTGCTAATTCTGTATCAATACAGCCCTGATAATCTTTGGGAACTACAATTGGATTTTTGTGGCTAAAAATGTTGGTTTCTTTGCAGAACTTCTTGAGCCACATGAGCTCTCCCCCTAAATCAGTTAAGGAGTTTTATTCATTTTTGGCTGAAGACAAATATACTGTGGGATGCTTCCTGGTATTCCAGATAACCAAGTTGTCATATAGTATGATTAATTACCCTGTTATGGATCGTATTTTAACCCTACAATTTCCCCAATCTGACTCTTAGTATGCTTCAGGAACCTTTTTAATGTTCTTAATTTAAGTAAGTCTAATTCTGTGAGTTTCCTTTAAGTACGTAATAAAATGTAGAAGTTCTTTACAATTCATTATACCATGTTTTTCTAGGAACCACAATAGTGCACTAACTGGATAAGATAAATTGGGTTGAGTAGCAAAAAGAGGTACCTAAGACTTCCAAAGGTGCTATGATTGTTCATGTTCAGTATTTTTAAGTTGATCTATTCCTGTTTCAGTTGCTGCTCCAAGGTGAGAATAAATTTTCAGTGGTGCTCCAACCAATTTACAAGTAGTCATACCGTAAATATCAATCAATGTCTCAATGTAATGACTTTGGGATAGGGAGATAGAATCATCATTGTGAATTATTTAAATTCCCAGAATTAAATAATCTCTTCCTATAATCCTTTTCTTAAATTACATTTCTATGACCTTTTTGAAGTTTGTGAGATTTTTACAAAACAACGAGATATCATCTACATGTACAAAAATCCAAATTGGCTCATTTCCTTCTGTCACAACCATGAAAATCCACCCTCTTGGACCTCAATATGGCAATTTGGCCAAATTGGCCAGTGTCATGTCTTATGGCCTTAATGGTCATTTTATCATCTGGGGCCAACCTGGCCCCTTCACCATCATCAAGCCATTCTAGGCTGTCTCTGTGCTTTTGGGAATCTTGGGTATTTTCCATACAAAAGGGAAAATACATCCCAAAATCCTGTATTTGGCTTTTTAAGCCTTAAATACAGATTGCGCACTTTTTGTGCATTTAGCTGTATTAAGCCATCTAGGCCATATTTCTCATGTATTATGTGAAATATCCCCAAAAGGTCATATCAGGCCTTTTGGGGCTTAATTGCCAGTTTTGTGAATTTTGTGCATTTTGCGCACTTTGCGCAAATACAGTTTTAAGCTGTATTATCTGTACTTGGCCAGATACCCCAAAAACCACTTTATCACCTCTGAAGCTTCCAAAACCCAAATTTCATTCATATCCTTCTGACATCACCTCAAAGGACCTTTGGCCCATTTCAACCTTCAATAACCAAGAGTGCCATATATGATGTTATGCACCATTATGCACCTTTTTTCACTAGCAATCCAATGGCGGCAATTTCAAATGGTTATTTCAGCTTTTCAACAGGTCATCACGGCACACCTTCCAGAGGATTCATCAAGGCTCAAGGGCAAGGGTCATAATCTCAAATACCAATGACGTCATCAAGCAATCAATGGTTATTCTCACTCACAGTATTCCCCCAAGGCAATACTGCCTGTTCATCCTCAAGGAATATTCAAGAGGCAGTTCCAAAACAAGCTGTAAAGTGTCAATGCTCCATAAATCCAACATGGCAACCACATTCATTTCAATACAGTCTGGATTCATCAAGACCTGTATTTCAATCATACATCATGAGAAAATCATTCAACACAGTTCATTTCCCAATCTGTAAAGGTATGCACTCCATCAGACAATCAATACAGATTCCAGTATTCAATACAGGACCACTGCTAGCCTGAAGGAGTCAAGCTCTCAACGTTTCACATATACCAGCCTCCTTTGACCCTGGGGGGCTTTTCCCCCAGTTAATTAATATATTTTGATTTTATTTTATCTTTATTTATCTGACCATTTTGTTAAGTGAATACCAATATTATCAAGTCATTCATTTAGCACCTTTTCTCTTTTCTTTCTTTGCCTGTCAATGGATATTTGGTGGTCATATCCTTACTAATTCCATTGTTCATTTTGGCAGGTTGAAACAGTGATTAAGGACTTACTTGGTTGGCTCTTGGGCCATTTGGCTTCTCATTTCTCTTATTGCATCTCATCTTTGTACTTGCATCCTTCTTAGAGAAATTTATTCTTTTATTTTATTTTCTTTATTCTTTTGGAGTCTTCCAAGTGAGTTCCCTTATTTCTGAGTGCCAGGCCACTCTTGTTTTTCTGTCCAAGAGCCCCTGTGACACCTTCTAGATAAAACCCACATGAGTAAGCTTTTGAAATCTTGAAGCCAAATGTTTGTAACCAAGTCAACAGCTGATTATAACAATATAGAAAAGTTCGTTTCAAGCCTTATATATCCTTTTTTGGTTTCAAACAACTGTTTTTATTGTTGCTGTCCAATCCTTGAGGAATGGTAAAATAGGCATCCTCTTCCAAGGGTGTGTTCAATAATGCATTTTTGATTTCCAGTTGTTTTAAATTGAGTTTGTTTGTAAAGGATAATGAGATTAATGTTCTAAGTGAATTTAAAGGACAAGTTGGAGAAAAGGGTTTGGAGTAGTCTGATCCTGGGCTTTGGGAGAACCCTTGTGCACAAAGACATGATTTTTGTTCAATTATTTTTTTAGGTCTTTTTTTTTGCAAAATTCACATCTTTACCACCAGCTTGAATTCAACTTGTATGGGTATTTCTTCCCAAACTCTCAAGTTTATAGTCATATTTAGTTCTTTTTTTTAATCTCTTTGATCCATAGATCACTGGTAGTTGACTAGATTTCTTGATTATAGGACAGAGGATCAGTCTGATTGAAAAGTGCTTCAGGTCTTCTAGAATAAGGAAGTATTTTTTTCCCTTATTTTGGAACTAATCCATTTAGGATGTCTAGTTCCAATGACCTTGATTCTCCTTGCTACAGGCTGTGTGTATTTACTGGAGCTACTGTTTTGATTTTTGACATTGTCAGTTTCCTCTTCTTCACTCATGGGTTCCTGCACTGATTTATTTTCTTCTTCATTCAAATTTTCCCGGAATTCAAAAACCTTTTCTTCATGGAAATCATCTAAACTAGGATTAAAAAGGCATGGATCAGACCTTTAATCATCTGAAAGTGATGGGAATTCTTGTTCAGAGATAGCCATGTGCCTACTACTGTATACCCTTTAATCATTTGTTCTTAGTATATGGTAAGGGGAATCATTTTCAAGTCCTAGCAATATTACAACTTCTGCAACTGGAGCTAGCTTTTAGGGTTTTTTTTTCTTAGGTATTTCAAATAAAAATTTGCATCCAAATTTTCTAATCATTGTAATTTTAGGTGGAATCTTGTACCAGAGGTAGTGTGGTGAGTAATTGCTCCTAGATGCTGTTGGAATAACATTGGTAAGAAAGGTCGCAGTTTTACCACTTCTTCCCAGTATTGATTTAGGAGATTTTAGGTAAGTAGTACACACCAAGCTTTCTCCAGAATCGTTTGATTTTCCCATTCTGAAAAACAGTTGTGCTCTGCTTTATATGGTGGAGCTACTATGTGAACATAGCCTTGTTTTTGAGAAAGATCTTTTAAGTTTTTATTGACAAATTCACCAGCTCCATCAGTAACTATTTTCTCCATTCTTCTATCATGAATATTTTCTAATAGATTTTGATGAATAACAAATTCCCCAAACAATCCATACTTGCTTTTTTATAATCTAGTTATTTTAAATGCAGTGTACTGATTGACTATTGTTGAAAAATATCTGTTTCCTGATTTTGATGGGGGTAAAATTGGTCCTACAACATCTAGATGTAAGAAATCCAGTGTCAGGCTTAGTCTATGATAAAGGTGTATAATGATATTTACAGACTTTAACTATGACTGTGACATGATAAAAAGGATATAAAAAGTTTCTTTAAATGAAAATATATTGTTTAAAATAGGATATTAAGGGCTTTACTATAATAATATAGTGGTGGTGAGCACTGCTGAAAGCCCAGGGTGCAGTCTTACCAGTTGGGTTACTATAATAAGAACTACAATACTTAGGTTTAAAGTATAACCTGTTTTTTTTCCAAGAGTATAGCTCTTTTTGACAGCTGTACTATGTATTAATTTGAGAGCAGGATGAGGAAACCTTTTCTGGCTGTGAAAAGGCCCCTTTTTATCCTAAAATGGGGTGAAAAGGCTTCTAGACCTTTCTACGTAGAGGAAGTGAAGATTTTTCACTCCCAAGTACTGGCTTGTGGTTTTCACAAAGCCTTTATTGGGCTCCTATGTGGTTTTTAAACCACATCTGGGCAGGTTTCACCAATACACGGTGAAAATTTTGATCTGGGGACCACATAGACTGATTCTGACATGTATTACATCTAGAATTCTGTACAGAACCCGTATGGGACCCCAGTATTGAATTAATTATGAGGTATTGAAGTATAAAAAAGCTCCTTTGTCTGTTTGACACCTAATAATCATACTTATGGGAGAATATCCCACAGTAAGACTGTATTGGTCTAATTGTGGGATTTTGAGCTTAAAACTGGCATAACTTTGTCAGTTTTTGAGATATCAACCTCAAAATTGGTTCATTTAGTAGCCCTTGATGTGTTCTACACAATTATACCTCATTTTATATGGTTATCATTCAATTTGCAAAGCTATGCCATGTACAAGGGTTCTTATACACATATATAATTTGCCCAAAAACTGTATGGAGCTTGTTTGCTCCATATCTTTTGTTCTAGATGAGATATGGGGAAATTTATGGAACCATAAGATAGCCCTGATTGTTCTCTTTCCAAAAAGACCCCACTTTAGGTATCTCACACTAGAACTGTAGAAGTTAGATGAGAGGTGAATGATCTAATCACCCTTATTTGACCTTATTTTGGTCATAACCTCTGTAATTCTGGTGCTAGCTCAGTTTGGATAGTACCATTTGATAGCCCTGACGTAAAGCTCCATTTTGATTACCCATTTGATGGGGTTAAACCTTTTCCTCTGTTTTTTAGATGAGAGGTTAAAATTAAGGTTTATGCTCAGTGACAACTTTGAGCAGGAATAACTTTGTTATTCTTTCTCCTATGATGATGGGACTTGTATATTTGGAAAGGGGTGAGTTTCCTCTTTCTTATAATACCTTTTGAGCTTATTTGGCTCAGCTCCATGTTTTGGTGGTATCTTGGCTATACCATTGATTTATGGCATTTGGCTGTCATGCTTGTGCTCTGGTTTTGAGTCACAGGCTGACATCTAGTGGTTTTTTTTCTCAACCAAAATGAAATTTGAAATTTGAGGTTGTCATTTTTTCTCTTATAAAGACATCACAAGGATTACTCTCAATACTGGATGCCATGGTATTTTAGAACTTGTTTTCCTAGATGGCCTAATTTTTGATGCAAAGATGGAGTCTCACTCCTTTCTTTAAGAAAAGAAGCAGGCTTTTTTAAGGTTACTATAATTAGTTTTTTGAAAATATTTCTTTTCAAAAAATATGGTTATTTTGAGAGAGGTGTAATGAATCTTCTTTCCTTGGTGCTGGTGATAGGCTAATCACATAGGTCAAGTAAACTAACTAGATTTGTGAGCCTTGAGGTATATTTCACATACTCAAATAGGCCACAATTATCTTAAAGAAAAATTCTGAACTATGCATAACCCATAAGTCATGCATATATTCAAAATTCATCATTTTTTGATTTCAGAAAAGATGAATAACTATTTCTTGAGTATGTAAATCCATGGATTTAAGGCCAGATTTGCATTCTACACAAAAATTCACCTAGGGTAGCTCTATAGAGTGAATAAGCTCAAATTAACTCTTTGAGGTGGTAATATGGAAAATATTTCAATACCACATAAAAGATCCGTGAAAATATTTGTTTTTCTCCATTTCATGCCAAAATAATGGGAATGTGAGAAATCCCATGTTACATATACACTAAGAATAGTGTTATTCATGTTTGGGACACTTAATAGTATGGTATTCTTACATGGACCTTTGGTACACCCATAGTGGATATCTCACTTGAAGCTTAAATTTCTATTTTTATGTGAAAAATAGGCAAGGGGGACAAAAGGCATCAAAGACAGCCAGGGTACCCAACTTCTGAGGCCTCTGCGACATAGACAGCTCCAAAGCTTGGATCAATGGCTGATCTTGGCCTAATTGGTAAACTAAAACCTTTTGGGAACTTGGTTACCATGTTACAACTACAGTAAATCATAAGAAAATAGCAAATAACCTGCTATTTTGACATGCCAAGGAGGTAAAAAGCTACTTAGACTCCTGTAACCATGTCAATTCTTAATGACTTTCCATTGATAAACCCCAAAATAGTAATTAAAACCCTTTTTGGACTAGTATCCATTGTTTTACCTCATAGCAACCAGTCATAGACTGATATTTGCAAATCTACATAGAAATTAGGTAAAAACTTCAAAATTTAATTAAAAATACAATTATTCATTAATCTTTCTAGAACTTTCAGGACCAATTAAGAACCGTATAATCCATATAAAAACCAAAAATAATTATAGTTTTATATGTAACATTAAAAGTTTTACTCACAGTCCATTTTTGAGGATTCCACGCGAAACACAGAATCTTTTAAAATTTACAGAAAATACATTCTGTGATGAAATTTCCAAAAAAATTAATAACTTTGATAAATAAATGATCATGTTCAAATAAAAGAAGATTTATATATTTTACTCCTTTTATTCTTAACCATAAATGGGTTGGTAGTCACGTAGAAACCTCAATTAAGTAATTATGACAATCTTACGTGACACCAGATGATGCAATCAATAATACAAAAAGGTTTATTGTTTTCTCACTCACTGGTTTTTCAGTTTGCTCCATGGAATGCCTCTGTGAGCTGTCTTAGACTTAAAAGAGGCCTCCTCTTGCTGTTTTTTCCAAAAGAATCATCACATTATTCATTTATATCATTGTTACCAACAAGTAAATATTAGTTAAAACTTTTCTTAAGTGTTTTATTCTTTCAGAATCAATCAGAAACACGTGAAACATAGAAATCAACTATATATTGTTGAAATATTGCTATAAAATCATTTTGAGCCATTAAATCCACCATTCTACGTCAAATCTCTCTACTTTTATCTTTAATACATTCTTTGGAGTATTAGTGATTTATTTATCACTAATTCTTAAAGTTTTTCTCTAAAGTTAGTTTTCTTTAAGAGTTATCTTTATAATTCTTCTTGCAAAAGATAATTATATATTCAAATAATTTTATTATTTTAAAAAAAGATGTTTTTATTATTCAATTCTTCTTGTAATTTACTCTTGTAGACAGTTACTTCTCACTGTTATCATCACTAGTAGTGTATAAAACATGAAAGAAATAATTCTTTAATTATTTAATTGTGGTTATAATAATTCTTTATTATTATATTTTATAAGAACAGTCATAGTACTGTTGATTAATAGTAATATTATCAACAGTTTCATAGACACATCTTACAAGATTCTAAATTGTTTTTTGTACATAGATACAGTCTTTTAGTGTAACTAGTTCATTGTTGATGACTATTTCCACTGTTTCTTGTCCTTTACCTATTAAATTACTAGTTGGGTCCCTTGTGACTATTTTTCATTTGAGGATGCTTTGAGCTCAGTGAAGATTTTTTTATCATGAAACATGTGGTGCATAGCACCACAATAAATTAATAAACTCAAAGTCCCCAGTTATGTTGGTGTTTCATTTGAGAGAAGGGATTCCATTCTGTTTTGATGTGTTTCAGATTCAGTATTGTTTCTTCTTTTTTTGATTTTTTTCTTGTGGTTGAAATTCTGGATGTTCTAGCCAGAAATTCTTTTTATGTGTTGTGTTTTTGGGCTTGTGTTTTCCATAAAGACAAAAATAAGTGATTTTGTAAGGAAAACTATTGTTATTTGTAAGAAGAGAAGAATTTTGACCTTCTTCCATCTTAACTCCCTTTTGGTAAGAATTTTTAGTATTTTTGTGTTGCATGAGTTCTGATAGTTTATCTAGAACTTGTTTCAGATTAATACATGCATTTATGAAAAATACCATGGAGTCAATGACATGATCATATGCGTGACTATCCCTGTTGATTTTCCCCAGTATAGAATATTCCATAATGTCTTTTGGCAATGATATTCCTATACCTGAATTGTAAAATAATATATTTGAGCAGTCTTTCATGTATTATTCATTATTTATATTGACCCTGAGACACTCCCATTGTAGCCAAGTTCTTCTCTGATCTGTGATAGTTTGAGAAGAAAATTTCTGATTTCTGTTTATCCAGAGGGCCTTTGCATTTTTAATTGTTACTCCATCTACAACTGATAAAATTGTTTAAGGGTGCATTCTAATTAACATAAGCTGTACTGCTTCAATTTTTTATTTATTCCAGTTACTAATGGTAATGGCCTCAGAGCTTTGCAGTAGGTCTGCATTTAAAATATCACAAAGACCTTGTGCTGATAGTTTGACAACTATTGAGATGCTCCAGAGAAGAAAGATTTTACCATCAAAAATTGGAATATGGTTAGTTTCCTTTCTTTTTTCTGGTATACTTTTGAGAAATTGAGACTTTAAATCTGTAAATTAATTATAAAACCAAAAGGCTTGAATTTATCAACAAACAATCATAATGAAATATGAAGTAAGAATAGAAATACCTAAAAGGTGAAAAATGTAAGTCAACTAAAAGATAAGGTATATTTAATTCAAATGTATTCCTCTATTAAGACTCTTATTGAAATATTAGTAAAAGCTTAGATCACTTTTGTGAAAGGTACAAAGCTAACCTATTAAAATTTGAATATGTGTTGTATTTTAGAATACAAATAAAAATTTCCAATTTGATAATAATTAATTTTACACAATAGAATAAAAATGTTAGCATTTGTGTTTTTATTGTGTCATTAGTTTAATCAATACAAAACACTATGAAGGAAAACAAAATTGTAGGTATGAATCAGATTATTGAGACTGAGTTATGAGTTTTTGAAATATAAAGACAGAGAAAAGCCTTTATGAGATGATCTTTTCCTTTCTCCTTTATTGTAATTCTTTATATAGAAACAGTCTTTTTCTTTACTCTGGAAAATTCAATTGTTCTTTCCCTTAAAACTTCATAGTGTGATCTCTAAAAGGATGGGATTCTATGCAAACTATTTTAGCTTCTCACAGACTGTGACACTTAAGCTTTTTTCTTTAACAAAAAACTGGATTTGATACATCAGCCATTGGGAAAAATATAAAGAAGCTGATTAAATGCAGAGATAATTTCACCACAAACCGGGTCTGAGTGAAGCTCCTCTTCTCAGTATGTGATGAAATTGGAATATTGGAAAATATAAACACAAAGGTTGGAGACACTGGAAAGAGCTTTCCACCACATATTTTATAACACAAAATATGCATTTCTACCTATTCTTTGAACTATAAAATCAAAACTGTCTTAATTCAATTCAGAAATGCAGTTTCATATTTTGCAACAACATTTTTTTGTTGGTGTCACAACCACAAAGAATGACCCTCCTCCATTGGTGTTGCGGCAATTCCAACCTGGGACCAAGCTGGGGCCAATTGGCCACACCATATCTTTGTGGCCAGTTTGGCCCCTTCTGGTGCTCTATGGCCTTTTGACCATATCACTCTTCCCTGGCCTTTTATGGCCTCAGGGTATATCCTTCCATCCTTGGCCTCCCTGGCCAATTCTTCTATATCCCCAACCCCCAGGTCCTTATCCTTGTTTCTGGGCCTGGGGGTGTCCTTTATGTCCTAAGGGGTTCTGGAAACTCTATCCAGAACCAGCCTTTCTGGGCCACCCCTTTTCATTAGGGGGTCTAGGGCCTAAATGGCCTTTTTGAGCCATTTAGGCCTTCTATGGTCTGTGGGATAATTAGGCCCCTTTTGGCCTAATCCAATGAGGCCAAAGGGGGAAGCCCATTAGCCCCAAAGGCCAGGTGGGTCCCAAACCACAATTTTGGCCCCAAATCTCATCAAACCCAAAATGGCCATAAGACCCTCAGGACCCAATTTTGGCCAATAACCACCATGGATCAATTTTCAGCCCATGGCCTCTGGTAACCACCAGAGGCCACCAGATCAGCTCAGCTCAAGCTTTCCCTTCACCTTAAGGGGAATTTTTCCACTCCTTCATGCACCCCGTACTGAAGGTTTCAGGAGTGGTGTGTGAGCCTTGAGGTACATTTTACATACCCAAATAGGCCACAGTAATCTTAAAAATAAATTTTGAATTATGCATAACTCATAAGTCATGCATATATCCAAAATTCATCATTTTTGATTTCAGAAAAGATGAATAACTTTCTATTGAGTAAGTAAATCCATGGATTTAAGGCCAGATTTGGATTCTACACAAAAATTCACCTAGGGTAGCGCCATGAAGTGAATAAGCTCAAACTAACTCTTTGAGGTTCTAATATGGAAAATACTTCAATACCACATAAAAGATCCGTGAAAATTTTTGTTTTTCTTAATTTCACGCCAAAATAATGGGAATGTGAGAAATGCCATGTTACATATACACTAAGAATAGTGTTATGAATTTTTTGAGCACTTAATATCATTGTATTCTTACATGGACCTTTGGTACACCCATAGTGGATATCTCACTTTAAGCTCATTTCTCTATTTTGATGTGAAAAATAAGCAAGGGGGACAAAAGACATCAAAGAGAGCCAGGGTACCCAACTTCTGAGGCCTCAGAGGCGTGGACAGCTCCAAAGCTCTGATCCATGGCTGATCTTGGCCTAATTGGTAAATTAAAACCTTTTGGGAACTTGGTTACCATGTTACAACTACAGTAAATCTTAAGAAAATAGCAAATAACCTGCTATTTTGATGTGCCAAGGAGGTAAAAAGCTACTTAGACTCCTGTAACCATGTCAATTCTTAATGATTTTCCACAGATAAACCCCAAAGGAGTAGTTAAAACCCTTTTTGTACTTGTATCCATTGAATTACCTCATAGCAACCAGTTAAACACTGATATTTGCAATTGTACGTAGAAATGAGGTAAAACCTTCAAAAATTCATTAAAAACACAATTCTTAATTAATCTTTCTGAAGATTTCAGGAACAATGGAGAACTGTATTATCTATGGTAAAACCAAAAGGAATTACAGTTTTACTAGTAAAATTAAAAGTTTTACTTACAGTCAATTCTTGACTATTCTACGTGAAACACTGAATCTTCAAAAATTCACAGTATTTACAACCTGTGATGAAATTGCAAATAACATTAATAACTGAGAAATCAATGATTATTTTGTAATAAAAGAAGATTTACAGATGTTACTCCTTTTATTCTTAACCATATTGGTGTTGGTAGTCATGTAAAAGCATCAATTAAGTAATTATGATAATCTTACGTGACAACAGATGATGCAATCAATAATCCAAAAGAGTTTATTGTTTTCTCACTCACTGGTTTTTCAGTTTGCTCCATGGCACGCCTCTGTGAGCTGTTGTTGACTTAAAAGAGGCCTCCTCTTGCTGTTTTTTCCACATCATCATCATCTTATTATCATTTATAACATTGTTACCAACAAGTAAGTATTAGTTAAAAGCTATTCTTAAGTGTTTTAATTCTTTCAGAATCAATAAGAAAGACTTGAAATCATAGAATCCAACTATAAATTGTTGTAATACTTTTATAAATTCATTTTGATCCTTTAAATCCACAATTCTATGTCAAATCTCTCTATCTCATCTTTCAATAAGTTCTTTGGAATATTAGTGAGTGATTTATCTTTAATTATTAAAGTTTTTCTCCAAAATTAGTTTTCTTCAAGAATTACCATTATAATTATTCTTGCAAAAGATAATTATATATTAAAATAATTTTATTATTAAAATCTTGTTGTAATTGATTCTTGTAGACAATTACTTTCTCACTGTTAAAATCACTAGTAGTGTTTAACACGTGAAAGAAATAATTCTTTAATTTTTTAATCGTGGTTATAATAACACTTTGTTATTATATTTCATAAGAACAGTCATAGTACTGTTGATTAATAGTAATATTATCATCAGTTTCATAGACACATCTTACATTTGGGGGCCTGGGCATGATTTTATCCATAGACTTGGCTTTAATCATATTCTAGACTTCATTTTTGTGTTCTAAAAAAACCACCATACCTACCACATCTTACATTTGGGGGCCTGGCTGTGTTTTTTTGAACCTTGTACCCTAAATTAATATAATTTTAAGTCCTAAAATATATTGATTTAATAATTTTCTCTTTCATTTTGAAGTTAAAATAATTCTTATTTTTTGAAATTGTTTTGGAAATCTTTTCATTGAGGAATTTGGTTTCATTTTATACTGTTTTTACACGTGGCTTTTCACATCCAAAAACTTATAAAATTAGTCTTTGAGTTACTCTGAATTAATTTTCATTCAAAATCTTAAAATTTTAATTTTTTTCTTTAAAAAGAATAATTTTTTTTAATATTAAAGAATATAAAACTTATAAAAAATCTTTAAAAATATTTTAAAAAGTATAAAAAATAATTTTTTTCTAGTGTCTTTAATCAAATACTGTGCAGCTGGCAACAGATCCAGTAAGAGATATATCACTAGTCCAGAATCTGAAGACAATATTGAGGTTCAAATTGCTAAAAGATGCACCTTATTTAACTCAGAAAAGAATAAAATACCACCAAAAGGTGTGTGTTTATCTTATATTTTCACCTTTTTATCTTTGAATTGATGTGAAAATGGTGCATACTAGAAATGGTAGCAAATATTCAGTCCAGCCAGATGGATGTGGAGAAGGAAGAGGAAAGACCAAATCCAGAAGTGCCAAGTCTTCCTCAAGAGAAACACATTTGGAGGATGCCAGAGTTGCCCACCATTCCCCAAGGTCTGTACCCACAGATTTTGACGTGAACTCTGAGCCTGAATTGATTCATGATAATATTTCCAGGGCTGAACCATTTTTAGGTGGCAGAAAGAGAAATATATCAATTCCAATACAAAAATTGGTTCAGAGCAGCCAAAGAAGAGTGGGAAATATGCCCAAGCCTTTGGCAGGGGGCCATGAGCTCCTACTTACACATCAAGAGCTTTCTGGATCAGGAGAAGACCATAGAACTCTTAGGAGGATGGAGCCCCCTGTCTTGCAAAGACAAGGTCAAAAAGATAAAGAACTGGTTGAAGGACCAGATTCTTTTATCCATAGACCAGAAGGAACTGGAAATGACTCCAGCTTTGGAGACAGAGGCTCCAGTGGCGTCTACCAGCTCCAAACCAGCTCCAGAAGTGTCCAAAGACAAGACCAAAGGACCTCAGAAAAAGCAGAGAGGTCCCAAGAACCATCAAGGCAAGGGCAAAGGCAAAGCCAATTGGCGCAGACCTTACCCACAGGGGTACAGGATCCCCAAATTGGAGCCTTCAGCTGTGGACAGTGTGTCCAACTTGGCCAGAACTCTAATGGAATTCACAGCCAAGGAGCAGGAAAGGATGAAAAGGAACTTTCCACACAAATAAATCATGTACAGAGTAGTATTAATGTAGAAATTGGTAAACTTTAGTCAAAGTTAACTAAAATAACATTGCATATCAGTGAATTGAAAAGACATGACAAAAAATATACTGAATGGTATAAATTGACAAATGCCAGATTTGATTCAATTATCAATGCATGTAGCAGAATTGAGAGTACATGTCAAGTTCAGAATGATGAAATTGAAGATCTTTCTATTTTTAAAATTAATGATCAACTTAAAATTCTACAAGATTATTTCTTAAAAATAGTTGAAAATACCAATCAGTTTGCTACACATTTAGCAAAAAGTGACAGTGAAAGGCAGAAGTTAAAAAATGAAATCATTGCAAATGTAGAACAAATTCATAAGAATTATGAACCACATATGCCACGACATTCTACACCTTTGACTGAAGAAAAATGTTCTGTTAAAGGCAGTTTTACCCCACTTTTAGGAGAAAATGTTGTCTCTATTAAAGATATTCCCAAATTGGAAGAATGGCCAACATTCTCTGGTGAAGGGGATGTAACAACCATCCATCAGGGGTAAGGGTATTCATTCATATATCCACTCAAACACCTCAAAATCAGAAGATCCACTGTTGCATCAATATTCAGCTTCAGCAATCTTCAGTTCTGAAACATGCATACAGCTGGGTACCTCAATACAGCCTGTCAACATCTGTACAGGTTGGATTCACCCAATACAGTTTCAATACACCAGGATGAAACTGTATGATCACTCAAATCCACCACACCTCTTGTACAGGTTCTGTACAGCCGTACAGGACCTGTATTGGCCAGAATCAATTCAATCATCAATTATTCTCATGTAAATTCTTCCTCTGGATCAGGGCTGGTGATTCTCACATATACCAGCCCCTCTTTCTCCCCCCTGGGGTATTTTCCCCAGTTAATTAATTTAGTTTATTTATTATTTTATGAATATTCTTATCCTTATTTTGGGTATTATATTCATTTAATATTAAGTTAGTCTTTGCATTTCTCCCTTTGCCTGTACAGTATGAGTTGGGTGGCCATATCCTTATTAACCCTTCTCTTTCCATTCTGACAGGTTGAAACAGTGGACTGAGACTTGTTTGTGGTTGGCTCTTCTATTCTTTTATTCTGATTCTTTTGTTGCTGCTTTCTTATATTCATTCTTTTAGTAATTCATCTTTAACACTCTTAAGTGTATCCTTTCTTACCATATCTTTGAGCCCTCCATAAGTGAGTCCCAGTTTACTGAGTGCCAGGCCCTCTTCACTTTGAAGAGGCCCTGTGACATTAAATTAATTAACTTATATTTGATTCTTTCTTTTCATTAATTTATATTCATTTCTCTCATTCATCAATTATTATCTCTTTTATGATTTAATGATCTTTAATGATTATGATTTTTCTCTCTCATCAATTTCATCTCATTCATTTCATTCACATGAAATTGATTTTTCTTCTTTCTTAATCATTGCTGACCATTTCATCACTTCTTTTTATTTTTTTATCAAATCAAATTTTTTCTGTGTTCTCATTCAGGTCTTATTCAGGATTTATTGATTGGTTTAATTGATTGGATTATTCATTGGGATTCATTGGGTTTATTGATTCACCAATTCAGGATTTTTCATTTGGATTGGATTGGTTGACTATGAATTCTCAAGATATTTTATTGATCCTCAATAATTGATTTTGATTATTGATTGATTTGACTCATCAGGATATTTGAATTGATTTCTGAAGATTTTGAATTGATTGATTGATTCCTCAAGACCTTGATTCATATTGAAGACACTGATTTATTAATTGATTGTTGATTTACTCAAGATTATTGATATTTGATTTGAATTTGATTTATTGTTGATTTTTGATTGAATTGATTGATTGTTGATTGAAGTTGATTTCATCTCAAGAATTGAATTTATTCCTCAAGACTCATCAAGATTTTATTGTGATTGATTTGGCCAAGTTTTGATTTCTTTTCTCAATACCATCAAGTTTCTTTCATTCAACTTCTGTTCAAAATGCCAGTTCAGCATAGTCCCCCAGCAAAGAACACTAGATCCCAAAAAATTCCAGCTGTTCTTACTCCTACAACAAGGGCTTCTCTTGACCGCACACCATCAGTTCATCAACTGAGTGCAAATTTGGACAGAGGAGCACCAATGGAAGGAGGAGCACCCTCAAGAAGAGGTGGAATGAAATCTAGAAGATCAAGATCCTTTTCTGGACTTCTGGGTGGCTATCCTGGCATGTCTGAAGGTGCAAGAGCAAGATTAGGGGAAGTTGAAGATGAAGAGGGGGAAGAACCTGTGGAAGAGGAAGATTCTGGGGAAACTGAAGTGGCAGATGCCTTGGCAAATGCTCCAGAGGTGTCTCAGGGTTCTAATCTACCCTTTCTAGTCAGCCTCTTGTCTCTCAAACTGATCCAAGTCTCCCCAAGATGATGGAGCAGATGACTCAATTCATGGGGCAACTCACTCAAGCAGTTGCTCCCAGGGACAATTCAAAAGCCCCTGCTTTCAAGAATCCATCCATGAAGGCAGCTGATTCTTTTGATGGTACTCAAGCTCATAAATTGAGAGGATTTATCCAATCCTGTCAATTAATCTTTCATAATGATCCAGCAAATTCCTTCTCTGACAGGAAGAAAGTTCTTTACTCAACTTCTTTTCTCACTGGTAGAGCTGGAAATTGGATTGAGCCCTATCTCTCAAATATTTCCAATGAAGACCCTTCCTACCTCCTCAAAAATTGGCCCTTATTTTAATCTCAATTATTCACTCTGTTTTGTGACCCCGATGAAGTCAGGAAAGCTAAACAAGAGTTGGACAATTTTATAATGAAGGAAAGTGGTCATGTATCCTTGTACATTGCAGATTTCAGAAGCTTAATGTCAAGAATTAGAGATTGGGGGGAAAGAGCTTATATCCATGTTTACAGAAGAGGATTGGCATCAAGATTATTGGATCAGTTGGCTTCTCACCCTGGAACGTTTGATACTCTTCAAGAACTTATGGATGTCA
Organism: Austropuccinia psidii; assembly: GCA_023105745.1. Taxonomy (NCBI): domain Eukaryota; kingdom Fungi; phylum Basidiomycota; class Pucciniomycetes; order Pucciniales; family Sphaerophragmiaceae; genus Austropuccinia; species Austropuccinia psidii. Next base: position 8,653,488 of record JALGQZ010000001.1, read on the forward strand.
CTTTAGAGTTAGACACAAGATATCATGAGAGGCAAAAAGAAAAGGGTGGAAATCAAGAAAAGAAGCCTCCAGTCAATGGATCCAATCAATCTAGGCCTCCTCAAAGCTCATCTTCAAAGAGGCCTCACCATAAGAAGAACAAGAAGGGCAAGTAGTTTCAATCTTCAAAGGACAAGCCTCATGCTGCTCTCCTCAATAAGGACAATAAATTAATCAATTCTGAAAAGGAGAGGAGGATTTAAGAGGGGTTATGTACTTATTGTGGTGGAAGGCACCCAATTGAAAAATGCTTCAAGAGACCTCAGAACAAGCCTGGGTCATCATCAAGAGGCTTCCCTAGCAAGCAGGGAAAAGCCTGAGTGGGAATCATGATGTGTTCAATGGTTCTCACTTATTTCCTTCAAGAGCACAATTGTGCACTCTGAATACTAGTGTCAATAAATCTTTAAAGTTTCTTATTTTTTCTTCTATCTCTGATATTTTTTATAGTATTCTCATTGATTCTGGTGCTACAAACTCCTTTATTGCAAAGAATTTTGTTCTCAAGTACTCATTGACTCTGTAAGAGCTCCCTGAAATGATTCCTCTTTTCATTCTGGATTCTAATTAATCCCCTGCCTTGTTCATCACTCATTATACCAAGTGAATAGGTGACTTGCCTTCCTTCCCAAGCTTTGAATGGGACTTCTTTATCATAGATTCACCCAAGGGAGAAGACCTGATATTGGGCTACGATTTCCTTTACCATTTTAATCCCATTATTGATTGGAAAAACGGATTGATCACCTATGATTCTAATCATAGGATTCTAGTAGTATTATTCCTTCTGCTAGTAATGACTTTGCCACTGCTTTCAACAGTGTTGCTCTGGCTGGTGAACTTAAGACACCTTCCCTTCCTGCTTCTGTCCATATCCCTTCCATCAATCCCTCTCAGTCATTACTTCCATTAAGAGATGAAGTCTTCAAAGAGATAAAAGATTTTGGAGAAGATGTTGCTATATCTTCACTTCATCTCTTTCAAGGGGACATGGACCTTCCTCCCTTATCTTTTCATGCATCCCTGGAGGAGCAGTGGGATGAGGAGGAAGAGCCAGAAGCAATTGAAACTGTGTTGAAGGTTGTCCCTCCTACTTATCAGCAATATTTGGATGTATTCTCCAAGGTGAAAGCAGAGAAACTTCCTCCACACCGTGCCTGTGATCATCATATTGAATTGGAGGGTCTTCTACCTCCAATTGGTGTTATCTACTCATTATCAAATCAAGAGTCAGAAACACTGCGGGCCTACATTTCAGAGAATGTAGAGAAAGGTTTCATCAGGCCAAGCTCCTCTTCAACAGGAGCACCTGTCCTTTTTGTTAAGAAAAACAATGGTGGCCTTCGTTTGTGTGTTGACTACTGCAAATTCAATGCTGTCACAAGGAATAACAGATACCCTGTTCCTCCTATGAACCAGCTCCTTACTGTATTCAACGGTTCCACTATCTTCTCCAAGATAGATTTGTGTGGTTCATATAACCTTCTGAGAATCAAAGAGGTGGATGAGCACTTAACTGCCTTTAGAGCCAAATATGGTAGTTATCAGTATTTGGTCATGCCATTTGGTTTTACCAATGCTCCTGCTTCTTTCCAGAATCTTGTGAATTATATATATTCAGATTTCTTGGATGTGTTTGTTGTGGTTTATCTAGATGATATTATGGTATTCTCAAGTTCTGAGGAAGAACATGTCAAACATGTGACCTCTGTCCTCCAAAGACTCAGAGAGAATAATTTATTTGCCAAAGCTTCCAAGTGTGTATTCCATGCCTCAAGTGTGGAATCCTTGGGCTATGTTGTTTCAAGTGATGTCCTCAAGATGGATTCTTCAAAAGTTCAGCAGATCCTCAATTGGCTTCAGCCTAGAAACATCAAAGCACTTCAATCATTTCTTGGCATTTCCAATTTTTATCGTTGTTTCATTAAACATTATTCCAAAAAAATCACTGCTCTCACTGCCCTTCTCAAAAAAGATTCTCCCTTTATCTTCAATGAGGAAGCTTTTAGTCAGTTTCAAGCACTCAAACAAGCTTTCACCTCTGCTCCTATCTTATCCCATTTCAATCCATCTCTACCTACTATTGTAGAGACTGATGCTTCTGATTATGCATTGGGCGCCGTACTGAGTCAGGTGAATGACTCAGGAAAGCACCCCATTGCATTTGATAGTCACAAGCTTCTCCCAGCTGAGGTGAACTATGAAATTCATGACAAGGAACTCCTTGGCATAGTTTGGGCTCTCAAGCGCTGGAGAGCATTTCTTCTTTCTCTTTCCAATCCTTTTGAGGTCTTGACAGACCATTGTTCCTTGCAGTATTTCATGTCTTCCAAAGTTCTTACTCGTCGTCAGGCCTGTTGGGCTGAATTTCTCTCAGAATTTCATTTCATTATCACTTACCGCCCAGGCAGGCTGGCCATTTTACCAGATGCCTTGTCACGTCAGCACAACGCATACCCAGAGAGGGGGGTGGACTTCATCAGCAAGAATCCTCAAATCTTTCATCAAGTACTTAAGCAAGATGGAATTCAAGAGTCAATATTCTCCTCAATCAAAGTGGAGATTTTCTCAGATTTAGTTGACAAGATTCAAAAAGAAGTATGGCAAGACAAAGACTATAAAGAAATACTCAAGCAACTAGCAAGAGGTGAATCAGTTCCAGATTATTCTCTTGAACCTCAAGCCAAGCTATTATTATTCAAAGATAGAGTGGTAATCCCAAGAAATGAAGAACTTCAACTCAATATTCTTCAAAAGCGTCATGACTCACCATTGGCTGGCCATCCTGGCCAGGAGAAGACCCTGAAGCTCATCAAGAGGGATTTTTATTGGACTGGCATGAATCAATTCATCAAGGATCATGTGTCCCCATGTCAGCAATGTTCAAGAAACAAGAACATTCATCACAAGAAGTTTGGACTACTCAAGCCTCCTCAAATTCCATCTGGTCCTTGTAATTCCTTATCAATGGACTTTATCACTCAATTGCCCTTTTCAAACAACTTTGACTCAATTCTGGTAGTTGTGGACAGATTTTCAAAAATGGCAATCTTCATTCCAGCTCATGGAACAATCACTGCACTGGACTTAGCTCAAATCTTCATTAGTCATGTATTTTCCAAGCATGGCCTTCCAGTCAGTATCATCAGTGATAGAGGATCTTTATTTGTTTCATCATTTTGGACTCAATTATGTCAGCAGCTCAAGATATCAAGATATCTTTCAACTGCTTTTCATCCTGAAACAGATGGACAGACAGAGAGGGTAAATCATATTCTATAATAGTATCTTTGGATGTATGTCAGCTATAATCAAGATGACTGGTACACCTGGCTCCCTCTGGCTGAATTTGCCTATAATAATGCAGAACATTCATTAACAAAGCAATCACCTTTTTTCACCATTTATGGAAGAAATCCCAGCTTTGACTCAATCCATATTTCTCAAGGTTCACCTGCTGGAAAGGTATCAACAAAACTCCAATCAGTACAGCAAGTTGTCAAAGAAGAATTAGTCAGCAATAAGGAGATTCAAGAAGTATGCAGATAGAAATAGGGCGATTCCACCTGATTTCCAACCTGGGGACAAAGTATGGCTATCTTCCAAGAACATAAAGACCACAAGACCCACCAAGATGTTATCAGAAAGATAGTTGGGACCTTTTGAAGTTCTGAAGAAGATTGGAAGCCATGCATATCACCTCAAGTTGCCTCAGCAATGGAAGTCAGTTCACCCTGTCTTCCATTTTTCCTTATTAGAACCAGTAAAGCAATCAACTATCCCAAATTGACATCAATTGCCGCCACCACCAGTCTCAGTGGAGGAGCAAGAAGAATGGGAAGTGGCTCAGGTGCTGGACTCAAAACTCAAAAGAGGTAAATTATGGTATCTTGTAGAGTGGAAAGGATTCAGTGAAGACCCAGAAAGAACCACTTGGGAACCAGCTTCCAACCTTACCAACTCACCAGACCTTGTCAAGGATTTCCATTCATTATATCCAGACAAGCCTGGTCCAAATACCTCAAGAGTTTGATTATGGTGCTTGGTGGGGAGAAGAAGTGATGAAAGTAAGTTTCTCTCCTGGCATGCACCTTTAAGGGGGTATTCTACCCAAATGTTGTTGTAAGAATCACCTTGGCCACTTTGTGAGCACTTGTCAATTCTTTGGACAGGTTCAGGAAGCGTACAACACCAATACCCTCCGATTTGGACCTTATCAAGATATGGCCAAATGTTTCTTTCTTTATTTTTCTTTTCTTTTCTTTATTACCATTCCAATTTATGCCAATCATCATAATTCAAGACATTCACTACTTCAAGTCATTTATGGCAATTCATTTCAGAAGTCATTTATGGCAAATTATTTCAGTTTATGGTGCTTGGTGGGGAGTGGAAGTTATGAAAGTAAGTTCCAACTCCTGGTATGCATCCCAGAGGGTTCTACTTCTTGTAAAACACTATCTTGGCCACTCTGTGAGCATCAAATGCTTGGTTTTCATTTTTTAGGCACTTCTTGGGCGGAATCAAGCAACTCAACACAAGAAGGACCAACCATCAGGATTTTTCTTTATTTCTATTTCTTCACTCTCTTTTTCTCTCATTCTTTTTCTTTTCTTTACTTGTATAACTTTGTTTTTCTTTTATTTATTTAAAGAAGCAGCATCCCCTCCCAAATCATGTATTGGGAGGTTCCATTATTTTTTCATTTTTTAGTATTTATAAGAGTGGAGATAGAATTCAAACCAAACACAAACAAGGAAAAGGAAAACTAGGTATCTTTACCTAAATCATCAAAAGTTCTCTGGAAATCATTTATCAACTCATCTTCATACCAGGCAAATTTTGAAGCCATCTCTTCAGAAGCAGTACCTGGAATAGTCCTGTCATTGGCAGACATAATCACCTCTCTGCTATTTCTATAAACCCTCCTGAATGATCTGGCCACAGCATCTTGATTTTCACTAGCTGCATTGGGATCTTCTCTGGTAACCCGGATAGGCCAACATTCTCTTCTTTGAAAAACTTGAGCGGCAGGAAACGGCAAAGGGGACAATCCATCTCTTCTTCTTCTGGAGCTGGCCACAGGTTGGAGTTGACGGGAGGTGGTTATGGGTGAGTTTCTAGGTTGTTGAACTGGTGATGGTCTTACTTCTGGATTCAAGGAAGGCCTGGTGGTGTGGGAAGTAGTTGGTGAAGGAGGAGGAAGGGTTGTAGGAATGAAAGCAAGCATTGGTTTGAAGGCTCTGGGAGTGCTGGGAATAATTTGGCTTTGGAATCTAGTGTTGACAAGAGGTTGAGAAGAGGAATTGCTGGATGGATGGCCAACTGAATGAGGAACAACTTCAACTTCTTCACCATCCAACTCATCACTTCCTTCAGCATCTGGATCTGTTGGGGAATCAACAATTCTTCTTAGTTTTTTCACTACCTTCACTACTCCATCAGTATTGGTCCTTGTGATTGGGATTTCTGAGCTGTAATGTATGGTCCTACCACCGATTGGAATGGGCCCTCCAGCATTAGTCCACCTGGCCACATCCCTCTGCCTGGAACCAGTCACTACATCAAAATATCAGTACCAATTCAATCAAGATATGCAAATCACTCACATTGAGAAAATCCTGAAGTTGCATCAGGAGTAGGTTCCTCAGAAATGGGGAATTCCTGTCCAAAAGGCCCATCCTTTCTGCTTCATAAATGCCTCCTGACGTTGGAAAAAGTTGACCCAGTACAACGACATGGTTTCTTTCCAGTGAAGCAAAAATGGCATTTTGACGATTGAGGATTGTAATGTTGAAAGCAATCCTTACCCTTGGCCAAACATTCAGTACAGGAAGGATCAAGAACTTCAACTGCTCTGAACCCATCATAGGTTTGGGAGGGATCAAAATGACCAGAAGACGCCATGGAAGGGGAGGATAATTGACTGAAGACGCCAGAACCACAAAGAACAGACGGTGGCGGTGCAGAAGGAGAAGATTCAGTGAGTTCCGTCAGTTTGGAACTCATAACTGAATAATATGCAAGCAGAAGATTCAAGACGTCAGAATCATTCCACTCCATATCAACAAACTTCTTTTTGAACTCAAGGAAATGGGGGCCATAACTCAATTATGCCCCCCCTCAAAGCCTCTAAGGTGAAGGTTCCTACCCCTTTGGGGCTGAACTCATCACCCAGGGCCTCCCCTGCAGCTTTGGGGAGGCCAGGATCTTGATGGTCCTGGACCCCATCAATAGGTCCAGGCCACATATGGTGAAGTTTGGGTTTGGGCCAATTCTGGGCCCCTTGGTCACCCTGGGTCCCCAGCAAAATTGGGCCCAGGGGGCCTCCAATAGCCCCCACAGACCGCGGACTGCGGCGTACGGCCCAGGGCCCACGGACCATGGACCGTAGGACCCCAAAGACCCAAAATGGCCAAAAATGGCCATAGATCATAAAATCATCAAAAATCACCAAAGCCCCAAAAAATTCCAAAAGGCTATAAAAATCAGGATTCATCAAGATTCATCAGGGAAGAGGCCACAGGCCAAAAAACATTTTGGTGGGCTGTTTGAGGCCATTTCCATGGACAATGGGGACAAGACCCCTTGGAGGAAATTTTTCAAGATTTCATTTGGATTAAGCCTTGCCCAATGAGTACACTTCATGTACTCATTGGGCATCATTTTTTGAGCACAAGAGCTCAGTGGCCATCATTTTGGGATATATCCCAAGGGCAAGATTGACTGAATCAGAAGAAAGAAAAAGCATATTTCAAAGTGGAATACTTACTCAAAACTTGAAAGAAGGGGGGAATCAATTTAATTTGACAGAGAAGAATTGAAGAAGGATTTTCAGGATAATGGTCAAGAGGAAAAGAAAATTAAAAAGAAATTTTTTTAGAAAAATGTGGGGATATTGAGATGCCACTCAACAGTGGCAGGGTATTATGGTGTTCAGGAGCCCACCAGTTTCAAGAGGGGGATACTGTAACAACCATCCATCAGGGGTAAGGTTATTCATTCATATACCCACTCTAACACCTCAAAATCAGAAGATCCACTGTTGCATCAATATTCAGCTTAAGCAATCTTCAGTTCTGAAACATGCATACATCTGGGTACCTCAATACAGCCTGTCAACAGCTGTACAGGTTGGATTCACCCAATACAGCTTCAATACACCAGGATGAAACTGTATGATCACTCAAATCCACCACACCTCTTGTACAGATTCTGTACAGCCGTACAGGACCTGTATTGGCCAGACTCAATTCAATCATCAATTATTCTCATGGGAATTCTTCCTCTGGATCAGGGCTGGTGATTCTCACATATACCAGCCCCTCTTTCTCCCCCCTGGGGACCTTTCCCCAGTTAATTAATTTAGTTTATTTATTATTTTATGAATATTCTTATCCTTATTTTGGGTATTATATTTATTTAATATTAAGTTGGTCTTTGCATTTCTCTCTTTGCCTGCACAGTATGAGCTGGGTGGCCATATGCTTATTAACCCTTCTCTTTCCATTCTTACAGGTTGAAACAGTGGACTTGGACTTGTTTGTGGTTGGCTCTTCTATTCTTTTACTCTTATTCTTTTGTTGCTGCTTTCTTATATTCATTCTTTTAGTAATTCATCCTTAACACTCTTAAGTGTATCCTTTCTTGCCATATCTTTGAGCCCTCCATAAGTGAGTCCCAGTTTACTGAGTGCCAGGTCCTCTTCACTTCAAAGAGCCCCTGTGACAGGGGAATACAACCATATTGAGTTCATCAGGACTATCAATATGTTACAAGAAGACTTTAATATACCTCATGAAATCATAGTGGGTAACCTACACTGTCTGTTTACCAGGACTGCAAAGAAATGGTATTACAAGATGAGAATAGATCATGGGAAACATGATTGGTCTTGGTGGAAATCTGAATTGATTACCAAATGGGCCAATAATTCTTGGAGGTTTAACATGGAAAATGCTTTTGAAAGTGCCATATTTAATTCAGAGAAAGATAAACCACTTACTTGGTTTTTCAAGCAAAAAGACAGATTATCTGCTTTACACCCAGATATGTCTGACACTATGATTAATATGAAGATATTGAGAAAGTGTGGATGAGAACTAGAACATGCTATCAAGAGCAGATGTGTAGAAACCTGCTCAACAGAGGACTACATTAATGCAATGGAAGATATCATTACCAGAACAAGAATTGGTAAAACTTGGACTAGAATCCCTATGGAATCCAAGATTGTTCCAAAGACTCCCAGAGAAGATAAAAGACCAGAAAGACCTGTCTTGTAGTGTCATAAATGTGGAAGTACTTAACATTTAGCCAACACTTGCACCAAAAAGACAAAAATCAATGAAGTTCAGGTCATTGAATGAATTCAGTGCACTGAAGAGAAAGAGGAATCTGATCAAGATTCTGCAGTATCTGAGGATATACCAGTGGAGGACTATTCCATTGAAAAAATTACAGCTTTCTGTGAGGTCACAGAAGACATTATGTCCCTCTTGAAAGTGTTGAGCTCTGAGCATCATAAGTATAGTGAGTCTTGATGACCTTGCAATCAATCCATACAGGTCTTTCCCCCAATTCCTTAAATTTATCCCATTAAACTTTCTTCTTCAATCAATACTCAAACAAAATCTTCATTTGATCACTTGTAGGTTTGAAACTGTATTGAGGTCTGAAAACTGTATTTGGAGAATGTTGAATGAAACCCCCTTGCTGATTGGGTTTTGAAGGGTATCAATGAAGTAATGATTGTTGAAGATGATTGGTAATGCCCCTGCCTCCTTGGCTGTGACATTATCCCCCTCTTGAAAGTGGTGAGCTCTGAGCACCATAAGTATAGTGAGTCTTGATGAGCTTGCAATCAATCCATACAGTTCTTTCCCCCAGTTCCTTAAATTTATCCCATTAAACTTTTTTCTTGAATCAATACTCAAACAAAATCTTCATTTGATCACTTGTAGGTATTTTTCCCTTTATTTTTATTCTGAATTCCCTCTTTTCCTTCAAAATGCCTTCATTCTTCTTAAAATTCTTTCATTCTTGTCTTGAGTGTCTTTACCAATTGTTTCTTGAGTCCTCATGGCTTTTGAAAGGTGGGTGACCTGGGCTTATGTCCCAGGAACACCTGATTTCATCATAACTTGAATCTTGAGAGTGTTGGCATAAAATGGCCAATACTTGAGGTTTTGGACCATTTCAGAAGTCCTGGCCAAAATCCCTGATTTTATGATTAAAGGGGTTTTTGGCCAATTTGCGCAAAAAAGCGCAAAATGCGCAAATGCACATATATGCCATAATGGCATATATCGGTGAAAAAGTTTAAAAAAAATGGCCTTATAATGGATTCTGGCCAGTTTGCGCATTTTTGCGCAAAATGGGCAAAGTGCGCAAATGTGAAATTATGATGAAATGGGCCAAAAAGGCCTTTTGAAGCCTTTTGACAAGATAAAGAGGCCTGTTGCGCAAATTTGCCAATATGCATAATTAAGCATATTTTGATGAAAAACAATAAAAATGAGCTATTTTGAAGTTTTGAGGTCTGATATGGCCATTTGTGCCAAAGTGCATAAATTTATGAAATTGTCCAATTGGGCCATTTGAAGCAGTTTTTCTCTTTTTGATCTTGATTTCTTCTTGAATTTCTTTCTTCTTATCCCCTCCTTGACTGGTCAATTGCCATAAATGCCTTGCTGATTGGGGTTTGGCTTTCAATTTTGATCTTAAGGAATGAGTTTAAGGCTTACTTGAAGAAATTTTGATGAGGGTTATCTGTAGCTGGTCTTTACCATTACTAGTGTTTTTCTCTTTGATTATTGAATGAATTGAATCCCTAAACATGATATGGGAGTTATGACTACTGCTTTTGAAATAAGAAATAAAAATAAAAATAAAACATACAAGTAAAAGAAAATGAAATGAAAAAATGAAAAAGAAATGAGAGAAACAAAGAGAGTAAAGAAATAAATAAGAAATGCCTGAGGGTTGTCCTTCTTGTGGTGAGTTGCTTTATTTTTGCCAAAATGTTCTGAAAGATAAAATCAAGCATTTGATGCTCACAGTGTGGCCAAGGTAATTTTTTACAAGAAGTAGACCCCTCAGGGATGCATACCAGGAGATGGAACTTACTTCATAACTTCCACACCCCACCAAGCACCATAACTGAAAAAGAAATTATGCCATAACATGAATTGTGGTAATGAATGTCTTGAAAGATCATTTATGGCATTTTTAAAGAAAGAAAAGAAAATAAGAGAAAAGATTGGGCCATATCTTGATGAAAGGTCCAAACTCTTGAGGGTATGATGTTGCAAGGCCTTGTGAACCTGTCCAAAGAATTGACAAGTGCTCACAAAGTGGCCAAGGTGATGCTTACAAGAAATTTGGGTAGAATACCCCCTTAAAGGTGCATGCCAGGAGAGGAACTTACTTTCATAACCTCCAATCCCCACCAAGCACCATAAATGAAACTCTTGAGGGATTTGGGCCAGGCTTGTCAGGATATAAGGTGTGAAAGTCCTTGACAAGGTCTGGAGAGTTGGTAAGGTTGGCATCTGGTTCCCAAGTTGTTCTTTCTGGGTCTTCACTGAATCCTTTCCACTCAACTAAATACCATAATGAACCTCTCTTGAGTTTTGAGTCCAGAACCTGAGCCACTTCCCATTCTTCTTGCTCTTCCACTATTACTGGAGGTGGTGGCAATTGGTGTCGATTTGGAAAGTTGATTTCTTCACTGGTTCTAACAAGGACACATGGAAGACAGGGTGAACTGACTTCCATGGTTGAGGCAACTTGAGGTGATATTGTGGGAACTCCTCTTGTGTGGGATTAAAATGAGGCAGTACCTGGAGGGGGAAATCACAGGTAACTAGTTTTGAATTGCTAATAACTCCTGCAACCAAGGGTGGCAAGGGTGTATTGCCTGCCCCTCCTAAAATACTGAACAAAATCTTCCTTGGAGCTCACAAACCAAAATAAAATTAGTAAGTGGCTTTACAACTGCAGAAGACAAAATTCAGCAGTCTCAAATCAGACCTATTCAATAAATAATATGAAAAATAATGTCAGTAATTTTGGTTAATTTAGATTTTAATGAAATACTTTTCTGTTTAATTTTGATATATTTTTTTTTAAATTGAGGTGAGTGGTTCCTTCTTAGTGATAAATCCTTGGTATGATGAGTTATTTCAGGTTTTCTGGAAAATTTGATGAGTTTGATAAAGGTAATTTTGTCAAGGTAAAGTTATAATATAGTAAAATAATTTTTTTTAAAGGTTTGTTATTTTTTTAAGAGTGGTTAATAATAAGATAAAACTGTATTTTTAAATTTAAAAGGTAAGATTCTTTGATATTGGATTTTTAAAGGGGTAAGTTATTTTTAAGTCTTGATAATGGTGTTAATTTTACTGGATAAAGTATTTTAATAGAGTAGTAACCCTAATCTTGGGTACTGGTTAATTTTTTATTTTTATTTTAATAATAATAATATTCCACTGAGCTTAGCTACTGGGAAAGTAAATTCACTATAATATACTGGAGTACCTCCCAGGTGAGGGATGACTTATTCCTGTGCTTGTAATGTGCAGAGGATATATTGTGCATGGGGGGGGATTTTGAAATTTGGGGGAGAGAGCCCCTCTATTTATACCTTTTGGGAGCCCAGAGGGCCCTCCATGGGAGCTGTCTTTTTCCACTTTAATTCCTCTTGATTTCATCATGTGACTCCATTTTTGGTGAGGACCTTTCTTGCATGGGTCAGGTGATTTAAGGTTTGGTGATAATTTTCTTTCTGCACAGCCTCCATTTATCACATGATTGTCTTTTTGGTGAACTAATTATGATGTGATATTCTTGAATTTTTCTTGCATACATGAGGTGATTCAATTTTGGCTGGGGATTTTTGTTGTGCACAGCCTCTTTCCTGTCACATGATATTCTGTTGGTGGATGCAGTATCACATGATGACCTTTTAATTCCTTTGCATATGTCCTATTTTAGGTTTGGTAGAAGTGGCTGTGTTATTTATGCAGGTGTCATGGTTGTTTTTCTTCTTTTTGAACTTTAAAATGAAGTCAGGTGATAATTTCTTGCACTGGTGAATTTACTGTTATGTATGAGATGATGTGATTTTTGAGTTTGACACATGCTGTGCATAGTCATGTGGTTGAGATTTAATTAAAATTGTGTACTGCATGCAACCTGTTGTAACTTGCTTTGGTTTGCATGAGGTGATGAGTGGTGTAAATAAATATGTTTTAAGGTTTTAAGTGGGGTTACTGTGGATATAAGATAAGGTACTCCTGGGGCTGTGTTGTAAATGAATTGCAGGAATTCCATGGAGCTGAGCTTTGCATCATGTGACTTTGAATGCAAGTTGGCTGTATAACTAATGCATGTGTCATTTTCTTGCTGCATGAGTCCTGTGGCTGTAAGGGGGTGTAAAGCTGGGTGGGGTGTGTAATTTAAAGGGTGGTACCTCATTTGTTGTAACTAGTGTACTATATGTAACTTGATTTTTTACATATGCAATATGAAATTGAATAATTTATTTAAACACATACACTGCCCTTTGGTGCCTGTGCCATGGTTTTATGAGTTGAATCCAGCTTCTTGCTGTAAAATTGACCTTTTGGTGTAAAATTTGAGTGTAAGTCTGCCTGTAGGCTGGATTTCCTGCTGTTATAGGGTACTATGAGCTTGAGCCTGGTGAAAAAAAATGGTATGGAATACCACATCCCCCTCTCCATTTAATGCTGTCCCCAGCATTCCAGGTGAGAGCTCTCTATTCTTCATCTGATTCTGTGGTTTCCTCCAATACCTCTTCCTCATTTATCGATTCATCTTCTTCACTTTGTTCTTCTTCTGTGTCTTCTTTTGTGTTTATCAACTTTCCTCTTGGGTAGAACCTCTTGACTTGAGATGCTGCAAATCTTCTTTCTAATTCTGTTCCATCAAGTTCCTCAAGTTCATATGGTCCATTGTTTATTTGTCTGATTACTCTGTAGGGTCCATTCCATTTGTTTTTGAAAAGTAGCCCCCAATTAGTTTCTATTGCTTTGTTGTAAACCAGGACCAAATCTCCTGGATTGAGTGGTGATCTTAGTTGATGTGCCATTCTTCTATCCCAAAATTTCATTGAGTCCTCCCTTGATTTTTTGAGTTTTTCTGCTGCTTTCCTTCTCATTTCTTCTTTTCCTTCTAATTGTTTAGCTCTGGCTTCCAATAATTCCTCAGTTGTGGATATTTTGTGCCATTCTACTGCTAAAAAGGTTTTTGTTTCAATGTCAATTGGTAATACTGGTAGTTGCCCAAATTGGAGTTCATATGGTGAGAAACCAGTTGTCCTTTTAGTGGAGATTCTGTCAGCCAAGGTAACCAAAGGTAGATATTTTCTCCATTTTCTCCACACATCTTGACTAATGCATCTTTGAGTTGCTTATGGCCCCTCTCAACCATTCCTTGAGACTCTGGGTAATAAGGTGTGGTGACTCTGATCCTTGATCCTGCTTTCTTTACTGCATCTTGCAATTCTTTTCCAAACTCTGGCCCCCCATCAACAGTTACTTCTTTTGGTGAGCCATACCTACATATCCATTCTGAGGTGAACCATTCTGCAACTGCTTTTGCTGTTAATTTGACTAGTCCAACTGTTTCTGGCCATCCTGAAAAGTCATCTCTGGCCACAACCATATATTTCCATCTTCCAGATTTAATATGTACTGCATCCATGCTTACCCTTTCAAAGATTGTTGATGTTGCTGTAGGCCTTCCTTGTTCCCTTTGTAAGCTTTGACTTCTCTTTTGGCAGGCCATGCAAGATTGAACCCATTTCTTGACTGATTTCTTCATTCCTTCCCACCAAAATCTTGCTTTAATTCTTCTATAAGTTTTATTTTCCCCTCTGTGGCCCATGTCTTCATGAAGTGATTTTAAAATGTAGCTTTGAACTTCTTGACTTGATATCCCCAGTTGAGGGTTTGGGTTATTTCTTCTTTTAAGCTGGCCATCTTCCAAGAAAAAGTTGGGTGACCTTCTTTTTATCCTTCTAAATTCTTCATCTTTACTTGATTGTGGTTTTTTCATTGTACTTAAGCATTCTTGCATTCTCTTCCAAAATCCTTCTTGTTTGGTTGGTACTTGTACTCCTGAAAAATGGAGTGAATTTACATTCTTAGCCCCAAATCCAGGGTGTGGCTTGATCCAATCTTCTTCTTCATCAAACTCTGATGCATCTTCATCTTCTTCTTCTGAGTTTTTTGGTCTTCTGGATAGCCCATCTGGCATAGTGAAAGTTTTCCCTGGTTTGTGTACCAAATCAAAGGAAAATAGCTGAATGAAAGCCACCCATCTTGTCATGGGGGCATTAGGTAAGCAAGGGGTGTTTATCATTTCAATTAAGGCCTTGGCATCAGCCTGTAATTCAAAATGTTGTCCCCAAAGTATGGTTTGTAGCTTCTTGAGAATTCTTGCAACTCCACAGAGTTCCAATTTGGGTTGTGAGTATTTTGATTCCAATTTTGAGAAAGTTATTGATTCATATAATACTGGTCTGTCCTTTCCTTCTTTGTCTTCTTGAGTGAGTACTGCTCCTGCAGCAATGTAACTTGAATCTACTGCTAGCTTAATTTTTCCTGCTCCTTTGTCATAATCCAATTTCTTGAGAGTTATTTCTTCTCCAACTATTCTTCTGAGCTTATGGAAAGCTTCTTCACATTTTTGATCCCAGTCCCAGTCAACATCTTCTCTGGTGAGCCTCCTGAGTGGTGATGCAACTTGTGAGAAGTTTTCAATAAACATCCTTACATAAGCACAAAGACCAAGAAATCCCCTTATTTCCTTATTGTTAAGGGGTGTTGGCCAATTTTGAATCTTGTTGATCTTTTGTTTTGAGATTGTTCTTCCTTTGAATGATACAACATGCCCTACTATGTCCAAAGCTGGAACACAGCATGCAAACTTGGATCCTGAGATAGTAAGTCCTGCTTCTTCAATCCTGAATAAAACTCTTTCTAATGTTATGGCATATTCCCATATAAACCTTCTGATTGAGGGGTTTTCTGGTAGTGTTTCTTGGTTGTAAAGTGATCTTGGTCCTTTTATTCCTCCATCATCAAAAAAATTCCTACACTTTCTGGTATTTCTTCTTGAAGTATCCAGGTCATTTGGGCTTGGTATACTGCTACTGAGTTTGTGGCTCCTTGGGGTAGTCTTGTGAGTTGCATCCTTCCAAGGGGTGTTTCAAAAGTTGTGAGGGGTCTTGTAGTGACATCTAATTCTCTTTCATCATATCCTCCCATGATGTCTCCTAGTCCATAGCATGCTCTTCCTGCAAATGCATCTACAAATTCTTCAATATGAGGTGGTAAGCCAGCATCCTTGATGGTTACTTTGTTGAGTTCTTGAAGGTCATGGACAATTCTGAGTTTCCCATTTGATTTGGCCACACAAAGGATTGGGCTTGTGTAGCTTGAAGTGGATTGCTCATAGAGTCCAGTCCTGATTCTTTCTCTGATTAGTTCAGTAAACTGAGGTAAAATTGATTTGGGAATGGGAATTGGTTTCTTCTGCCAAGGTTCATGAGGTATTACTGGTATCTTGTAAGGTTTTCCATATGAGTGTTTGAGTAATCCTCTTTCTTCTTCACAGAAAGCTATTGCTTTTTCCCTTAAGGTAATAACATTTTTGAGTAAGTTGATTTCTTCATTTGATAACCATCCTGGTGGGCCAAAATTGACTGCTTGCAGTCTTTCATGGGTGACCTTGAAGGTTTCTTGAAATATAGGTGGGTTGGGTGATAAAGGTGTTTCATAAGGATCTCTTGACAAAGGTGGTCTTTCCAAAGGTGGGTTAAGGTCTTGAGGCATTGGCTCATTGACTGGTCTCACCTTCTTCAGGACTGATTTGTATTTGGCTGCTAAAATTTGGTGATCCATCTTCAGTTAGTTATTTTGTTTTTATTTCTTCTTGCTTTTAATTATTTCTAAGAATTTGCTAGTGTCCTGAAATATTGAGGTCTTCACAATTCTTCTTTCTTCTTTCTTCCATAAAAAAAATGTAGTTTAAGGTCATACAGGACCTACAACTAGGTGTGTAACCCCTGTATATTAGGTATACAAGTCCTGCAGTTTAAGTCATGCAAGGACCTCCTGGCCTAATCCAAGGGCTTATCTTGATTCTTGAGCTCCTTTGAGATCTATTTTGGATTCCACTTGACTCTTGTTTTATTCTTCAATCTTCATGATTTCCACTTGATGAAAGATTCTTCTGGTTGTTTTATTTCTTTATAAGGAATTTTTTTGTCTTAATTGATGGCTTGAGACTTCACTTTGTTCATTTTGGCCAATTTGATAATGCTAAACACCTGTGAAACCCCTTGTTCCTGTTACACAAAGGGAGCAGTTTATTGTCATGCTAAGGACAAAAATGGTCCTTCAGCACTTCTCCTGACTAGGACAATCCCCTCCAGCTTCTTGGCTGTTTTTTTTTTTTTTATAATTTTCCCTGCCCAAGTCTACAGGGGAAGCAGTTTACTGTCAGGCTGAGGACCTCCTGAGTCTTCAAGCTTCTTTAAAATCCCAAGGGCAATTTTAGTTGAGTGTTTTTCATAATCTTGTTGGTCCATCATGTTGAGTGAGTCCTGAGTCAATAATTAATCCAGTGAGTCATCCTTCAGTCCATAAATCCTGGCCAGTGATTCTTGAATTCCAATTGAGTTTCAATCCAGAATCAAAGAAATTTCCAAGGTCTGGTGTTGTTCAAAAGTCAATCCATAAGGAACTCCTGCTTTTCTTCATAAATAATATTCTTCATTTTCAGTATTCTGAATAATTGTCCTATGATAAGTTGTTTCCCAATTCTCTTGATATTTCTTCAAAATAATTTATTTCCTTTTGTTCTTTTGTATTCCTGAATTATACCTGTTATAAAGAAATAAGAAATAAAAAATTGTAATAATAAAGTGATTTAAAATTGATTTTAATATCAATTTATTGATATTTTAAATAATAATATTTGTTTTTTTTTTTTTTTTTTTTTTTTTTTTAATAATATTCTTTTTGGATGAGGGCCTCCCTCTCCATTTAAAAATTTTGAGTTGGTTCTCAAATTTTGAAGAGGATATGTTCTCATTCCCCCAAAACTTCCACCATAAGGGATAGTGTAAGAAATAAGTTTACCCACCCCTTATTTTTTTATAGTGATTTTGATAAGGATAAATAATGATACATAAGATTTACATAATTTTATTTTGATGATGATGTTTCAACAATAAGTTGTTCTTATTTTTTAATTTAGTGTAAGTATAAAATAACCATTAAGTGATATATCTGGGTAAAAATCACAATTTAAAAGAAATAAACCTGAATCACAATTAAGATCATGGAACTGTTTGGTTAAAGGTGGTAAGTTGTGCCAATCAGTAAAAATTGGTGCTCTTGAGAGTATTTATGATTAATATTACATAGTTGAATGATCATAATTTGAGTCCTTTATTCATATAATGACCCTTATGATGCCACAACTCTTCCTTTCTGGAATCATCATTGTGACTCAGACTTTATTTCAAGTCCATCCCCTTTATGGTTCAGATTTTCTGTTACCCATAAATGCATTTGAGTTGTTAAAAAAATATAAACAGTGAAATTGAAAATTTGTACAATTTAAAAGAACTCTTGTTTGCTTTTGGGGGGCTTTTTCAATCCCATTTGGAATAAATAGCACATTGAGGTGTTATTAATATGTAAATTCCCCAAATTAGATCATCAATGTATGAGGTTTTAATATAAATAACTCCTTCAGAGTTCAATTAATGCCTTCATGACACAAATACTTCTTATTTTCAAACAAGTTCCAATCACTCTCTTGTAATTGAAGAAATATTTCAAATAAATTGATAATTTTTTTTTAAAAAAAATACTTGATGTAGAGTTGTTCTTTTTTTTTGTTTTGTTTGTTTGTTTGTTTGTTTTTTTTTTTTTTTTTTTTTTTTTTGAGTTGAAATATTAAGCCAATTTAATGGCTCTTGTTGTGATAGTAGGAAAAGTGTAATAAAGATAATAAATAAAATATTTTTGAGATCATGAATGGGATATGCCCCTAATTCTTAGGGAAAATAAAGAAATAGTTGAATTTTGGGATAAAAAATAAAAAAATATGTTCAAAAGCTTAAGTCAGTACATCTTTCCAATTCTTTTTTTATAATGACATAAAATTAGAAAGTAGAAAAATAAAGTAAAATAAAACCTCAGGTAGTTTATAGTCTTGCCTAGGACTTATCCTCCTTTGATAGTCCTTGTTCAATCTTTTTGAATATTTTAAATAGGCAGTTTATGGTCTTGCCAAGGACCATATTTTGTCTTTGCTTTGGTCCTTGTTGATAATTTTAGTGATTTATTTTTTTGATATTGGAAGGGGCAGTTTATGGTCTTGCCAAGGACCATTGGATTATTTTTGATTATTGTTAATAATTTGAGTGGGCAGTTTATGGTCTTGCCAAGGACCATATGTTGTCTTCAGGAACCTGATTGTTGCCTTTGGGGTTTCATGGCATCAGATTTATCTTCAAAGCCAAGTTGTATAAGTAGTTCAAACAGTTTATAGTCTTATTGAGGACTCAAAATAAGCAGTTTATAGCCATACTGAGGGCTTGCATTGTCCTTTATGGCCCTGTAGCACATAAAAGGTAAAATATGTCAGTTCAATTTAATATCAAAGATAAAAAGATCATGAGAAATAAAGTAAAAGAAGCAGTTTATAGCCATACTGAGGGCTCATTTGTATATTGAAGACCTGTAGCACAATTAAATGTGTCAGCTCCATTTGTATCCAAGACAAATTAAGAATGAAAAAAGAAATAAGCAGTTTAAAGCCTTGCTGAGGGCCTCCTCTTTTGTCCAAACACTTTTGTTTGATAACTTTTGGTTTGCTGGGGATTTTATTTATCTTCAAAGCCAAGTTGCATAATTAAATTAAACAGTTTATAGTCTTGTTAAGGACTCCTCTCATTTAAAAATCATTTTCTTAATCTTATAAGATCCTGAAAGTGTTTTTTTTTAATGTTGAATACCTGTAAAAGCCAAATCAAATATGTTAGTATAATTTATTATTCAAAATAAGAAAGCATAAAAGATAAAATAGCAGTTTAAAGCCTTGCTTAGGGCTTTTATTTATTTTTTTTATAGCCCTGTAAAAAAGTAAACAATAATATATTTTTTTTTGTTAATTTGAAATAAAATAAGAAACCAGCAGTTTAATGCCATGCTTAGGGCATTTCTGTTTCTTCTAATCACTATAGTCAAAATTGAAAATAGTTTTCAATAAAATGGTAGTAAAAAAACAAGATCAGTTATTATATTTAAAAAAAATGGATCAAAAGAGAAATAAGCAGTTTCAAGTCTTGCTGAGGACTTATTTTCCTTTTAAAAGTTTATTCTTGAGCTTATAAAATCCTGAAATTGGTCCTAATACTGTTTTTCTGCACTTGTTTCTTTTGTTTTTCATTGAAATATACCTGTAGAAATAAATGATCAGAAGTTTTGAATTAATTTAGTTATAAAAAATAAAATAATGTTTAATTAAAAAAAATCATCAGTTTAAAGCCTTGATGAGGGCTTTTGTTATATATATATATATATTACTATTATTTTTCTGTTATTATTATTATTATTATTTTTCTTTTTTCTTTTTCTTCTTAATTTCCTAAAATCAAATAGACAACAATATTAAATAAGTTAAAATTAAGAGGGAATCTTTCATTAAATAAAAAAATAATAAAAATAAAAATAAAAATAAAAATAAATTAGAAACCAGCAGTTTTATGTCTTGCTGAGGACATGAATGTTATTTGTAGCCATTTTCTACAGCCCTGTAGCTTCTTAAAATAAAATAAAATCAATTAGAACATTGAAAATTAAAATCATAAAAAAAGGAATTAAGCAGTTTTAAGCCATACTGAGGGCTTTTGTGTCAGCTCAATATAATTATAAAAAATAAACCATCAGTTTTAAGCCTTGATGGGGGCTTTTTTTTTTTTATAATCACTATAGTCAAAATTGAAATTATTGGTCAATAAAATCATAAAAAAAAAACAAGATCAGTTATTATTTCCAAAAAAATGAAGCAAAAAGAGAAATAAGCAGTTTTAAGTCTTGCTGAGGACTCTTTTTGTTAATTTTGATTGTAAAGCCATTCTGATATATATATATATATTGATTCATATATAAACAACTGTAAATATGTCAGTTAAAATAAGAAATTTCATAAATGATAAAAAATAAAAAGTGAGCAGTTTAAAGCCTTGCTCAGGGCTTTTATTATTATTTTTTTATAGCCCTGTAAAAAAGTAAACAATAATATTATTTTTTTTGTTAATTGGAAATAAAATAAGAAACCAGCAGTTTAATGCCATGCTTAGGGCATTCTGTTATCTTGTTTTGAGAAAATATTAAAAATAAATAAATTGGTATTCTGTGTCAATTGAAAGGTTCATTTAAAAGACCCTAACACCTTCTACCATGCTTTGGGTGGGTTTTTTCCATTTCTTATCTTTTTGAAAAGCACTTTATGGTGCTATTAACCACTTCGCGTGGTTTGTCCTCTACTAGAATGTCGTGCAGTATATTTTGTTAATGAAGATAGAGGCTCAGCCCTGTAAATCTCCTCAGAATTCTTTCGGTTGGGGTGTTGTAGTCTTAATGGGTGTTATTAACCCCTAATTGAAGCTTTAAAATACTTCGGGTGACTATTTCTTACTTGCAGAGACAGTTAGATGGGTCGTACTACCCACCCCTACCTTGTGTAAAATAGAATCAGGTGAGCTTTTCTTTTCTTTGTAATTTAATTATTTTTTTTAACAGAAAAAATGAGCAAAGAGATTAGTCACTCATTCCTAAGCTCTAAATTGATTCGAGCTGATTAAGGGGGGGGCCTTTCTGGCCATCAAAATTCAATCGGCTGGCTTCTTTTCTAGTGGAACTAGGTTAAAAGCCAATCGGGTTGGTTGTTTTTGTTTCGGGTGGGTGTTATAATATGTTCAAATTGCATCGGACTGGGGTGTTGGGATGATCCAGGTCTTTCCACCCTTCTGCTGTGTAGAAGCAGTTCAGGTGAGTTCCTTTTTGCATCTGATTTCCTTGAAAAGCACTTTCTTGTGCGTTAAACCATTTCGGGTGGCTTATTTTTTTTGTTTTGCTTGTTTTCATACCTTAAACCTTTCCTGTACTTGTGATTCAGTCGGGTTAGGTGCTTTATTTTAAAGTGCTCAATATTTGATCAGGTGAGCTTCGTTTTGTTGTTGAGGTGGCCAGAACACTCCTATACTACCTGAGACAAGTTCGTTTGGCTGATTAAATATAAGGCATGATTACTCTTCCTGTAAGGCTTCACACCTCATCGGGTGATTGTATTTTGGGCTGTTACAGGTGCTATTACACATTGATAGTGCTTAGAAGGAGGTCGCGTGGCTTTGTTTGTGGTGAATTGGTGCTTTAGCACTCTATATGATACAGGATCTAAGTCGAGTGTAGCATTCTTGGTTGTTGGAGCATTGCCCTGTTGAACAGTGCTTTTCTCTTTTATTGTTCATTGTTTCAGTGTTTTATATTCAAAATTTACTTTTATATGAGAAAGTAAATTGCTTTGTTACTGTAGCTTTTGACTTCACTGCACTTTTCAATATGAAGAGGAGCAGTCCTCTCTCTTTTTTTTTTGTAGCTTAAAAAAAATCATACTTTTATCATCATCGTCACCACTACTTCTGCTGTATTTCACTGTACAGTAGCTTGATTTGCACTGCGTTGGGTTTTCTTTGAGTGGTGTTTGGATGTGATCATAACAAATTTGGAGATGTATCGTATTGCTGTAATCCCACACTTTATCCATTCCACTTCTGGCATTGGGTGTAGGGCGGAAAAATACGAGTAAAATAAGCGATTATCTCCAACTTGTACTATACCTTCCATGGTGTTAAATGCCCAGTCCAAGTCACACAAGTGGCTTGGAGGTTGAACGTTGATCAATTTATTTATTCATTATTATTATTTTTTCAGAATGACATTCTCCTCCAAAAGAGTTTTCATCGTTAGATTCTTCTTAGTTTCATTATTGGAGTGCAGGTTTGTTTGCTACTTCAGGAAAAAAAGAATCTCGCTCCTCTTTCGTTCTCTTTCAGCACCCAACGGTTGATGGACTAACGTCGGGACTGCTAATGGTCGACTCCTCTCATGCTCTTTTCTTCCTTTTCAGAGCACTAAGTTGATTCGATGGTGAGGATGGAGTAGAAGTGCCGAAGCTTGTTTTCTAGATAAAAGGATCAAGAAACCAGCATTGGTTTTTTCTTCATCCAGCCAATCAATCCAATAGTGTTTTATTTCTCCCATCAATCCTTGGTATGTTTTAGTACTCCCTTTCTAGAGAGTTTGTTTTTTTTTGTTTTTTTTTCTGAATTATGAATTTTTTTATATGCTGTCAGAATCACTATGAGCTCTCATGATGTCGGCTTCGCGGCGGATTTCTTTAATGCATTTTGTCTGTTTACCACCGAGGAGCTAGAGGACCTCGTGCTTGGCATTCCTCCAACCAACAGGTTGAGGAAGTCAGTATGGGAATGGCTCACTGCCAATGGCCCTTATCCGACGTTCCCTCCATCACCACCAGCACTTGGTGATCTCTCAAGCGCACCCACTGGCTCTTCCGATCATTGCGAACCTACTCCTGCTGCGGCTTCAGCCTTCTATTCCTTCTTGAATGGGGAGGTTGATCCAAGGCTCTTGGATCCTCAACCAACCTCATCTCTTTATTCCAAAAGCGCTCCAAAAGGGCCCTACTTTCTTTGCCCTCATAATACTTTAGGTCGTGTAATTTACCCTTCCAAATGAAGCAAGTCATAGGGTAAGTTATTGATTTTTTTTTATATATATTATTTTGGTTATTATTAGTAAAGATTTTGCTACTTAGCTTGTTGTAGCACCTTGTTAGGCCTCCTGTACTTGAAAAGAGGCTATGTCTTCAGTTACTTCATCTCTATTATTTATTATTTTTATTTTTTTTTTTAAAAAAAAAAACTTACTTTCTGTGAGGATCAAATTCAAAATGAAATGAGGTCAGTGGAAATAATCAAAATAAATAAAAAATAAAAATGAAAAAAGAAGAAAAGTAAAATAAAATAAAATAAGGATAAAAAATAAGAATAAAATAAAATAGGAATTAAAACAAAGTAAATAAAAT
This sequence comes from Austropuccinia psidii, assembly GCA_023105745.1. Lineage (NCBI taxonomy): Eukaryota > Fungi > Basidiomycota > Pucciniomycetes > Pucciniales > Sphaerophragmiaceae > Austropuccinia > Austropuccinia psidii. Next base: position 8,676,747 of record JALGQZ010000001.1, read on the forward strand.
AAATAAATAAAATAAGATAAAATAAAAAATAAAAAATAAATTAAAATAAAGATAATAAACCAATCAAATAGAGGTAAAGGAGGTCAGTAAGCTAAGAATCTCTTCTTTTATATATATATATATATATATATATATATTATTATTATTATTTTTTTTCTTTTTTTTATATATTTTATATATTTTTTTTATCATCTACTGATATAGAATCAATTGAAACTAATTCTTTTTATTTTCTTTTTTTTTCTTTTTTTTTTTAAATTTTGAACAATAAAATGAAATAAAAAATAAAATAAGAAATGCAATAAATAAATAAATAAATAAATAAATAAATATAATTATAAGACAAAACCCTTGATATTAGGTAAGCTTATTTTATATTTATTGCTTCAAAGCTTTTATGAATTGAAGCTTATTTTTTTGAATTTTTTTATTTTTTATTTTTATTTCTTTCTTTTTTGTTAATATGAAAGAAAATCTTACTTGTAAAACAGAAACATAAAGTAGTAAAATATATAAAAAAATGGAGATAAATAATGATACTATCAATGGAAATAGGATGGATTATTAATCAAGACATTAGGACTTAGCAGGTGATGTTCCTTCTAATTTTTTCCTTTGTCCAAGTATCTTCTTCACTAATTCTTGTTTGAGAACTCTTCCTCCCCTCCATTTCTCTCTTTTTAGACTTTTAAACAAGTAGTCTTGACAGAAAGAATTCCATTCTTCTGTATTCAATTTAGTTGCACCAACTCTCAGGGTGAATATTGTTGGTATAAGGGTTTCTTCCCAGTGGCAGTCCCAGGTGGAGTTTTTGATAAAATAATATCTTGAGATCTTGCTGATTTTCCCATTTTTGATTTCAAAATCCTGGAGGTTGAACCAATCTTGACATTCCCAGGTCCTCCAAAATAGTGATTTTCTGAGGTGTTCATCCATGTGAAAGATTTCATTCCAGTATGGATTTCCAAGGTTTCCTGCAATTCCGTCCCAGGTCAGTAATTCCAAGAATTCATATTTTGTAAGGTTGAATCCAGGTAATTCTTTCCATGGATGAGATATGAGAGTTTCTGATGGTGAGTTTTCTTTTTCAAAGATGTCCTCAAACTCAATGTATGGAAGGATTATTGTGGAGATATCTGGACAGGTTTCTGGTTTTGTTTGTAAGAACCATTCAGGATATTCACTTTCTTCTTGGGCATTATTGTAATTGGTCCAGACTTCTTTTTCTTCTACCCAGCTGATATTTGTATCCTTTGACCAGGGATTCTCTTCAATTAATGGGCATGATTCCATTTTTGATGGATTTGGTGGATTTTGAAGTGTTGATGGTAATAGGATTTGAAAATGTTATCAAGTTTATTTATAAAAATAGTTTGAGGGTAGGTATAATGGTTTTTGGATGGTAATTTTGGGTAAGAATTTGGATATTCCTCTTTGATAAGGCAGGAGGTCACTGCCTAGTGATTTTTGATTTTGGTTGAGTGAAATTGGTTATTATTATTTATTTATTTTTTTTTTGGCTGAAAATTGAATTTCCTCTTTGATAAGGCAGGAGGTCACTGCCTAGTGATCTTATGGTTAGTTGTTTTTTATATTGGTGAGTGGGATTATTGATTTGATTTGATGAGAGTTGATATTCCTCTTTGATAAGGCAGGAGGTCACTGCCTAGTGATTGCTTGATTTGGGGATTGATGATTATTTAAATTGATAAGAACTTATTTTCCTCTTTGATAAGGCAGGAGGTCACTGCCTTGTGATTAATTAAATTTGAATCTGACTTTTTTCTTTGATTTTTGATTTTTAGAGCTGTTATGTGTCTTCGAGATGGGCCTTGATGGTTTGAATTTTAATTGGTCCATTAATTCTTGAGTAATTTGATCATTGGTTTTGTCAGAAACCTCCAAAATTTTCAGCAATTCCTTGATTTCTTCAATTTCTTGACTTCTTGATATTGATGAAGTATTCTTAAAGTGCCAAAGGTTCTCTTTATTTAAATCTTCATCTTCTGGTGACCAAAGAAATTCTTTATTGATAATTTGGTCTTCTTTTATTAATTCTTCCCCATAGGATCCAAAAAGTGGTGAATTGGCCATGGTGGAGGTGATTGATATATTTTTGTAAGTTTTTTTTTTTTTTTTTTTTTGTTGATTTTTGAGGAATAATTTGTTGATGAATTTCTTCTTTGTTTAAAGCAGGAAGTCACTGCCATTTGAGAGAAAAAAAAATGAAATAAATAAAAAATGAGACTAATGATACATTTTATGGGTGATACTGATACATTTTAGAAAAATAAATCTTGATTTTGTTGATTTATTTAAAGTTGAGCTCCCCCAGGTGGGAAAGGTGAGTGTCTGTTGAGTAATCTGACCAAAATATGATCTTTGAGGGCTTCCAAAAAGGCATTTCTTTCCTCAACTTCTTGTTCTGATGGAAATTCTGACCACCATAAGTTTTCATCAATGAATATATATCCATCTCCAACCCATTTCAGTCCTCCAGTTTGGTATGTTGATCCATTTAATCCAAGGTACCACTGGGCCCAAATTTGATTAAAGCAAAGTCTTTTTCTTGGTAGTGTGGTCATTTCAAATATTTCATCCCAGAATTGATTTTTAAGGTTACCTTTAATTCCCTCTTCAGTCAACAGTTCTAGGAATTGGATTTTGTTCAAGTTTGCTCCTGGAAGTTGACATAAATATTTATCTTCCCATAAAATTTCTTGAGCTTCATTCCCATAAATATCTTCAAAAGTGATATATGGCAAGTAAATGTAGTTGTATTCATTTTCTAGAATGGATTCTGTTTCTTCATCTTCATTGAGAGGTTGCTGGATGAATTCAGGGTTTTCCAGTTGCCATTCATAAGGCTCTTCTTGGTTGTTCAATGGTCTGTCCAAGAAGTTGATATGGTATGTGTCTTTTAAATTTTTGTCTCTTTCCATAATTTTGAGGTCTTTTTCAATTTCATTTATAATTTCTTCATCTGAAAGCTCATGATGTTCACTAAGTCTGATTTTCTTCTTTTTGGGTTTAGGTTTGAAAGGGTTTCCATGTATTTTCTCATTTCCATCCACTAAAATCTGGAATGTTTCTTCCTTATTGTTAATTGGCTTGTAACTTATATTGGGTAATTCATCTTCAGAGGTTGAGTCTTCAAGTTGTCTTTTGAGGTTGTTTGGCCATTGGGTATTTTGTAAATCTTGACCAAATTCATCACTTTTTGGAGATATGGATAACTCTTGGGTCTTCTGGGTTAAATTGATTATGGTATTGTCTCTTTTTGCATTTTGAAACTTCTTTCCTGGGTTATTTCTGACCAATGTTGCCATATTGCATAAATCCATTCCTCTAGGTGGACCAGTTTGCCATCCAAGTGCTTGAGGCTTGCATATTGGCATGCATAATCTTCTTCCATCAGGTTCTTGATAGCTTAGTATTTCACCTTGTTTATGGGAGAATTCTAGTCTGATATTGTTGTCTGCCAAGAAAGGTCTTCCAAGTACTGTATGGACAGATCCTTTGGCAATAAAAAAGTGGATTAGAGTTTCTTCACCTGAAGCCAGAATGATTGGAGTAAATTCTGAAAGTGCAACCAATGAAGTGGTATGGCCTCCAATTCCCCTAAGGTTCATGTTAAGATTTCTTGTTGTGAGTGAGGCTTTGATTGCTATTTCTTCTGGTATAATGTTGAGTTCTGCCCCAGTGTCCACTAATGCTCTGATAGGATATTCTTCCTTTCCAATGAAGATTTCCATAAATCCCAAAGGACAAGCATAATGAATCTTGGGCTTTGGTATTTCTTTGAATACAAATGTTAATAGTCTTTCTTGAAGATCCATTGAGTTGAGTGATTTAATTTTTTCCTTGTCTTTTTCTGATAATTCTTGTAATTTATGGACAAAATTGGGTGACATCCTCAAAATTTCTTCAATGGTAAGGTTGATCTTTTGTTGCATAATTTTCTTGATAATTTTATCAATTTCCAATTTAGTTTCAACTGGTTTCTTTGAAGGTTTTCTGAACTTCTTTTCTTCTTTAGGAATTTCATCATCTTCATTCTTATTGGCAATATTTTCAATTTCCTCCTCAGGTTGGTCTGGTTTTGGAATATTTGAATTTTGAAATTTGGTGGGAATTATTACTCTTTCCTCTTCTTTTTCTTCTTCAATGTAAGTTCCTGGAATAGCTGCTTTCTTCTTTGGCTCTTGACTTTGGGATTGTCTTTCCAACCTTTGCTTGGTCTGCCTTAATCCAATGTGTGATTCAAATGGGTCATTGGCTGAGGAAATGGTAGGTGGTTTCCAATTTGACCACTCTTCAACATGAGCAATTGAGGTTGTTTTATCATCTGATTTCTTTTCAGTGGGCTTAACCTCCTCTTCTGGTTTTGGTTTGACAGTAGGTTTTTCCATAAATTTCTTGTTGAGCTCTGATTGTTCTTTTGCAAAAGCCCTGACTATGTTTTTGGCACTTTCATTTCCTTCCATAGGTACTCTCTGATAGTTGGGGAAGAGGTAAGATGCTCCTTGAGTTCTGAAAATTCTTCTGTCCAAATCTTCAGCAAGGTGAGTGCATCTAGTTGCTTAATGTCCTTCTTCCTTGCAGTAAGCACATTTCAATGGTGGTCTTGGAGCCATTTGAGCTGGTATGTAAGGTTGGTAACTGGATGAAAGTGGTCATAAGGGATTCCTTGGCCTGTATGGTTGATTATTTTGAGGGAATCTTTGCTCTTGATTATTGTTCCAATTCCTTCTTGGTGGATTAACTGCTTCTGATAGGGTTTTAAGTTGATTTAAAACTTCTTTAACTGATTCTTTTCCCTCATTTCTTGGCTGAGGTTCTGGTTGTGGAGGATTTTTGATCTTTTGGGTGAGTTCTTTTACTTGTTTTAAAACTTCTTCCCAGCTTTCATCCTCAAATCTTGTTTTCTTTTCTGGAGGTTTTGGTTTAGAAAATTCCTTTTGTTGAATAAGTACCTTGGCCTCCAAGTCTTGTTCAATGTATAATTTCAAAATATCCAATCTTGGAATGATGTAACCTCCATCCAAGGCTTGAACCATAGCTCTGTCTTTAATCATTTCTTTGTAAATTGATTCTTGAACACTAGTGGAAAGGCTGGCCAATATTTCCTGGTTATGATTGATATCACCTTGGATATATTGGTATCTTTTGAGGTAAGTGATGATTGCTTCATATTCCCCAATGAATTTTCTGTATTGAGTCATGTTTCTTATTCCACCTTCTTGTTGAGTTTTTGTGAATAATTCAGTGATTGAGGATAATCTGTATCTTCTTTCAGGTGAGACTGTTCCCCATCTTCTTTTCATATCCACTTTCAATTGATCCCAATCAGCTGTTTCATATCCTGGCATTCCTTCAATATGATAACTGATTTCTTCATCTTTTGTCCAAAATGCTATTTGTCTTGCAATGTCTCTTCCACTTGCTCCTTCAATTTCTGCAATATTTTCAACTTTCTTGATGAATCTTTCAACATCCTTTCCATCAAACCACAGATTATAGTCCTTGGCTCTGATTTTCACTATTGGAGTAGTATTTCTTGGAATTTCTTGATGTAATGGAGTTGGCATTTGTGAAGAAATGTTGACTCTTCTTGGTAAGGTACTTTGTCTTTGTTCTGTATAAGGTGTTGATGTGGCCATGGGTCTAGGATAAGGTGAAGGTGATCCATGTGGCCTGAATGATCTTGGAAGGGTGGTCTGTTCTTCAAGTGGACTATTTTGTGGAGTATAACTTGATGATTTATTTTTGCCTTCCTTTTTGATTAGTGCTAGTAATTCTGCTTGCATTTCTAGCATCTTCTGTTGGAGTCTCTCTGTTGAAGACATTTCTTCCTGTCCTTCAACAGTTTCTTCATTAAAGTTTTCTTCCTGGATTTCTTCAATACTACCAGGTAATTTTGATGATGAAGGTTTATCCATTTTTGATTGATTTATTTCTTCCTTTGATTCTGGTATTGAGTTATTGATTTTATTTCTTTCCAGGAGATCAAGGAAGAATTTCTCCACAACCTTCAAGTCCCTTTTATTGGTTCTTGGTGTTGCAATTGGGAAATTGGAATATTTATTTGATTCCTCCCCTATTTCTGTTTCTTGCTTTGGTGGATAATAGTAATGGTCAGAGTGAGTTGATGATTCAGATTCTTGAGATGATGGTTTTGGCTGATTTTGATTATTTGAATCCAGTTTTTGTTATAAAAAATAGTATTCTTGGAGTAGTTAAGAGTTTTATTTTATTTTAATTTTTATTGAAGTTGAGGTTATCGGGCCACTGTTGGGACACCAGATGTGGGAACTCCTCTTGTGTGGGATTAAAATGAGGCAGTACCTGGAGGGGGAAATCACAGGTAACTAGTTTTGAATTGCTAATAACTCCTGTAACCAAGGGTGGCAAGGGTGTATTGCCTGCCCCTCCTAAAATACTGAACAAAATCTTCCTTGGAGCTCACAAACCAAAATAAAATTAGTAAGTGGCTTTACAACTGCAGAAGACAAAATTCAGCAGTCTCAGATCAGACCTATTCAATAAATAATATGAAAAATAATGTCAGTAATTTTGGTTAATTTAGATTTTAATGAAATACTTGTCTGTTTAATTTTGATATATTTTTTTTTAAATTGAGGTGAGTGGTTCCTTCTTAGTGATAAATCCTTGGTATAATGAGTTATTTAAGGTTTTCTGGAAAATTTGATGAGTTTGATAAAGGTAATTTTGTCAAGGTAAAGTTATAATATAGTAAAATAATTTCTTTTAAAGGTTTGTTATTTTTTTTAAGAGTGGTTAATAATAAGATAAAACTGTATTTGTTAAATTTAAAAGGTAAGATTCTTTGATATTGGATTTTTAAAGGGGTAAGTTATTTTTAAGTCTTGATAATGGTGTTAATTTTACTGGATAAAGTATTTTAATAGAGTAGTAACCCTAATCTTGGGTACTGGGTAATTTTTTATTTTTATTTTAATAATAATAAGATTCCACTGAGCTTAGCTACTGGGAAAGTAAATTCACTATAATATACTGGAGTACCTCCCAGGTGAGGGATGACTTATTCCTGTGCTTGTAATGTGCAGAGGATATATTGTGCATGGGGGGGGATTTTGAAATTTGGGGGAGAGAGCCCCTCTATTTATACCTTTTGGGAGCCCAGAGGGCCCTCCATGGGAGCTGTCTTTTTCCACTTTAATTCCTCTTGATTTCATCATGTGACTCCATTTTTGGTGAGGACCTTTCTTGCATGGGTCAGGTGATTTAAGGTTTGGTGATAATTTTCTTTCTGCACAGCCTCCATTTATCACATGATTGTCTTTTTGGTGAACTAATTATGATGTGATATTCTTGAATTTTTCTTGCATACATGAGGTGATTCAATTTTGGCTGGGGATTTTTGTTGTGCACAGCCTCTTTCCTGTCACATGATATTCTGTTGGTGGATGCAGTATCACATGATGACCTTTTAATTCCTTTGCATATGTCCTATTTTAGGTTTGGTAGAAGTGGCTGTGTTATTTATGCAGGTGTCATGGTTGTTTTTCTTCTTTTTGAACTTTAAAATGAAGTCAGGTGATAATTTCTTGCACTGGTGAATTTACTGTTATGTATGAGATGATGTGATTTTTGAGTTTGACACATGCTGTGCATAGTCATGTGGTTGAGATTTAATTAAAATTGTGTACTGCATGCAACCTGTTGTAACTTGCTTTGGTTTGCATGAGGTGATGAGTGGTGTAAATAAATATGTTTTAAGGTTTTAAGTGGGGTTACTGTGGATATAAGATAAGGTACTCCTGGGGCTGTGTTGTAAATGAATTGCAGGAATTCCATGGAGCTGAGCTTTGCATCATGTGACTTTGAATGCAAGTTGGCTGTATAACTAATGCATGTGTCATTTTCTTGCTGCATGAGTCCTGTGGCTGTAAGGGGGTGTAAAGCTGGGTGGGGTGTGTAATTTAAAGGGTGGTACCTCATTTGTTGTAACTAGTGTACTATATGTAACTTGATTTTTTACATATGCAATATGAAATTGAATAATTTATTTAAACACATACACTGCCCTTTGGTGCCTGTGCCATGGTTTTATGAGTTAAATCCAGCTTCTTGCTGTAAAATTGACCTTTTGGTGTAAAATTTGAGTGTAAGTCTGCCTGTAGGCTGGATTTCCTGCTGTTATAGGGTACTATGAGCTTGAGCCTGGTGAAAAAAAATGGTATGGAATACCACAATATGCATGGCTTTCAATCTTCTTGAGAACTTCAAAGGGTCCCAACCATCTTTCTGAAAGTTTCTTGGTGGGTCTTTTTGTCTTGATGTTCTTGAAAGCTAGCCATACTTTGTCCCCAGGTTGGAAATCAGGTGAAATTGCTCTATTTTTATCTGCATACTTCTTAAAACGCTTTATTTCTGACTCTAATTCTTCTCTGACAACTTGCTGTACTGATTGGAGTTTTGATTATAACTTTCCAGCAGGTGTATATTGAGAAATGTGAATTGTATCAAAGCTGGGATTTCTTCCATAATTAGTGAAAAATGGAGACTGTTTTGTTGATGAATGTTCTGCATTATTATAGGCAAATTCAGCCAGAGGGAGCCGGGTGTGCCAGTCATCTTGATGGTAACTGACATACATCCAAAGATACTGTTCTAGAATCTGATTTACCCTCTCTGTCTGTCCATTTGTTTCAGGATGGAAAGCAGTTGAAAGGTCTCTTGATATCCTGATCTGCTGACATAATTGGATCCATTATGATGAAACAAATAATGAGCCTCTATCACTAACAATACTGATTGGAAGATCATGTTTGGAATAGACATGACCAATGAAGATTTGAGATAAATCCAAAGCAGCTATTGTTGAATAAGTTGGAATAAATATTTCCATTTTGGAAAATCTGTCTACAACTACTAAAATTGAATCAAAGTTGCTTGACAGTGGCAATTGAGTGATGAAGTCCATTGATAAAGAATTCCAAGGACCAGATGGAATTTGAAGAGGCTTGAGTAGCCCAAGTTTCTTATGGTGGATGTTCTTGTTTCTTGAACATTGCTGACATGAGGACACATAGTCCTTGATTATTTTATTAATGCCAGCGCAAAAAAAATCCCTCTTGATGAGCTTGAGGGTCTTCTCCTGGCCAGGATGGCCAGCCAATCTTGAGTCATGACACTTTTGAAGAATGTCCAATTGAATTTCATGATTGCTTGTAATGACTACTCTATCTTTGAATAATAATAATTTTGCTTGAGGCTCAAGAGAATAGTCTGGGACTGATTCTCCTCTTGCTAATTTCTTGAGGATTTCCTTATAATCTTTATCTTGCCATACTTGTCTTTGAATTTGATCAACTACATCTGAAAACATATCAACTTTTATTGAAAATAATCTTGACTCTTGAATTTCATTTTGCTTGAGAACTTGATGAAAATTTTAAGGATTCTTGCTGATGAAATCCACCCCCCCTCTCTGGGTACACGTCGTCCCTACGTGACAAGGCATCTGGTAAAGTGGCCAGCCTGCCTGCGCGGTAAGTGATGATAAAATGGAATTCAGATAGAAATTCAGCCCAACGGGCTTGACAACAAGTAAAGACTTTAGAGGACATAAAATACTGAAGAGAACAATGGTCTGTCAAGACCTCAAATGAATCAGAAAGAGAAATGAGAAAAGCTCTCCAGCGCTTGAGAGCCCAAACTATGCCAAGGAGTTCCTTGTCATGAATTTCATAGTTGAGTTCAGCTGGTAAGAGCTTGCGACTATCAAATGCAATGGGATGCTTTCCTGAGTCATTCACCTGACTCAGTACAGCACCCAAGGCATAATCAGAAGTATCAGTCTCTACAATAGTTGGTAGAGAAGGATTAAAATGAGAGAGAATAGGAGCAGTGGTGAAAGCTTCTTTGAGTATTTGAAACTGACTAAGAGCTTCCTCATTGAAGATAAAGGGAGAATCTTTTTTAAGGAGGGAAGTGAGAGCAGAGATTTTTTTGGAATAATTTTTAATGAAACAACAATAAAAGTTGGCAAAGCCAAGAAAAGATTGGAGGGCCTTTATGTTCTTGGGCTGAGGCCAATTGAGGATTTGTTGAACCTTTGAAGAATCCATCTTGAGGCCATCACTTGAAACAACATAGCCCAAGTATTCCACACTTGAGGCATGGAATACACACTTTGAGGCTTTAGCAAACAAATTATTGTCTCTCAGTCTTTGGAGAACAGAGGCCACATGTTTAACATGTTCATCCAAAGAGCTAGAGAAGACCATAATATCATCTAAGTACATTACAACAAAAATATCCAACTAATCTGCAAAGATATCATTCACAAGATTTTGGAATGAATCTGGAGCATTGGTTAAGCCAAATTGCATAACCAAATACTCATAACTACCATATTTGGTTCTAAAGGCAGTTAAGTGCTCATACCCCCCTCTTTAATTCTTGGGAGATTATAAGCACCACACAGATCTATCTTGGAGAAGATAGTAGCAGCGTTGAATACAGTAAGAAGCTGGTTTGTAGGGGGAACAGGATACCTGTTCTTCCTAGTGACAGCATTAAGTTTGCGTTAGTCAACACACAAACGAAGGCCACCATCTTTTTTCTTAACAAAAAGGACAGGTGCTCCTGTTGAAGAGGAGCTTGGCCTGATGAAACCTTTCTCTACATTCTCTGAAATGTAGGTCTGCAGTGCTTCTGACTCATTCTTTGATAAAGAGTAGATAACACCAACTGGAGGTAGAAGACCCTCCAGTTTGATATGATGATCACAGGGGTGGTGTGGAGGAAGTTTCTCCGCTTTCACCTTGGAGAATACATCCAAATATTTGTGATAAGCAGGAGGGACTACCTTCAGCACAGCTTCAATCTCTTCTGGCTCTTCCTCCTCATCCCACTGCTCCTCCAGGGAGGCATGTAAAGATAAAGTAGGAAGGTCCACATCCCCTTGAAAGAGATGAAGTGAAGATATAGCAACATCTTCTCCAACATCTTTCATCTCTTTGAAGACTTCATCTCCATATGGAAGTAATTATTGAGAGGGGAAGATGGAGGGGTTATTGACAGAAGGAGGAAGTGAAGGTGTCTTAAGTTCACCAACCAGAGCAACACTGTTGACAGCAGTGGTTAATTCATTACTAATAGAAGCTTTAAAACCACTAGAATCCTTATGATTAGAATCATAGGTGATCAATCCATTCTTCCAATCAATAATAGGATTAAAATGGTAAAGAAAATCATAGCCCAATATCAGGTCTTCTCCCTTGGGTGAATCTATGATAAAGAAATCCCATTCAAAGCTTGAGAAGGCAGGTAAATCAACAACCCACTTGGTATAATGGGTTATGAACAAGGAAGTGGATTCACTGGAATCCAGAATGAAAAGAGGAATCTTTTCAGGGAGCTCTGACATTGTCAATGAGCACTTGAGAACAAAATTATTTGCAATAAAGGAGTTTGTAGCACCAGAATCAGTGAGAATACTATAAAAAATATCAGAGATTGAAGAAATAATAAGAAATTTTAAAGATTTTTTGACACTAGTATTCAGAGTGCACAATTGTGCTCTTGAAGGAAAGAATTGAGAACCATTGAACACATTATGATCCCCACTCAGGCTGTTCCCTGCTTGCTAGGGAAGCCTTTTGATGACCCTTGCCTATTTTCAGGCCTCTTGAAGCATTTTTCAAATGGGTTCTTTCCACCACAATAATTGTGCAAGCCTTCTTTAATCCTCCTCTCCTTTTCAGAACCAATTGATTTGTTGTCCTTATTGAGGAGAGCAGCATGAGGCTTGTCTTTGGACACTTGAAAATTCTTCCCCTTCTTCTTCTTCTTGTGATAAGGCTTCTTTGATGATGAACTTTGAGGGCGCTTGGAGGAGTTGAATTCACTTATTGGAGGCTTCTTCTCTTGATGACTACCCTTTTCCTTCTGCCTCTCATTGTATGTGGTATCTAATTCCAAATTGATGTCCATGAGCTCTTGAAAGCTATCAAAGTTTCCAGGGTGAGAAGCCAATTGGTCCAACAATCTTGATGCCAAGCCTCTCCTATACACATGAGTATAGGCCCTTTCCCCCCAGTCTCCAATTCTTGACATTAAAATTCTGAAATCAGCTATGTAAAAGGAAACTTGACCACTTTCCCTCATCCTCAAATTGTCCAACTCTTGGTCAGTTTTTCTGACTTCATTGCGATCACCAAACAGAGTGAATAACTGGGTTGCAAATAACTGCCAGTTATTGAGGAGATAAGATGGGTCTTCATTGGAAATATTTGAGAGATAGGCTTCAATCCATTTGCCAGCTCTACCAGTAAGAAAAGAAGTTTAGTAAAGCACCTTCTTTGTGTTAGAGAAGAAGTTTTCTGGGTCATTATGAAAGATTAATTGACAGGATTGAATGAATCATCTCAATTTATGAGCTTTAGTACCATCAAAAGAATCAGGTGCCTTCATTGATGGAGTTTTGAATGCTGGAGCTTTTGAATTTTCCTTTGGGGAAACTGCTTGAGTGAGTTGTCCAATAAACTGAGTCATTTGCTCCATCATCTTGAGGAAATTTGGTTCAGCTTGAGAGACAGAAGGTTGATTATAATGGGCTAGATTTGGAGCCTCAGGAGCTTCAGGAGCACCTGCCAAGGCAGCTGCTACTTCAGTCTCCTAAGATTCTTCCTCTTCCACAGACTCCTCCTCCTCCTCATCTTCAGCTTCCCCCAATCTACTCCTAAGCCCTTGAGAAACACCAGGATAACCACCCAATAGTCCAGAGAATGATCTTCATCTTCTAGACTTCACACCTCCTCTTCTGGAGGGTGCTTCTCCTTCCATTGGTGGTCCTCTGTCCAAATTTGCACTCAGTTGATGAACTGATGGTGTGCGGTCAAGAGGAGCCCTTGCTGTAGGAGTAAGAACAGCTTGATGTCTCTGGGATCTTGTATTCTTGGCTGGTGGGCTATGCTGACCTGGCATCATAAAAGAAGAATGAATAAAAACTTGATGATACTTTGAATAAAATAAGGCTGGACCAAATCAAATTAAATGAGAATCTTGATGATCTTGAAGAATCAATAAACAGTCTTGAAGTGAAAATACTCTGAAAAATCTTGAAGAATGAAAATGACAGAATCAAATTCTTATGGATAATCAATGTCAATCAATAAATCAATTCAATTCAATCAAGTCAATCCAAAGTCAAATCAATTAAGTCTTGAGGAATTCAATCAATATCCTCAAAATCAATTCAATCAAATCAAATCTTGAGGATAAATCAGCTATCTTGAGGAATCAAATCAAGTCAATAAAATCAACTCAAAGTCTTGAGGTGAAATAAATTTCTTGAGGAATCAATCAATCAATCAATAAATCTTGAGAAATTTCAAAATCAAAATCACTCAATACCCCAAATGAATAAAATCCCTGAATGATGAATCAATTGACCCAAATAATTCCACTCAAATAACCTGATAAAAACCTGAATTCAGACAAAAAGAGAAATGAGAATGATAAAGAATAAAGTGAAATGGTCAGCAGAATTGAGAAATGAGAAAAGAATGAATTTTCATGAGAATGAAATGAGTGAGATGAAAATTGATGAAAGTCATAAAAATCATTAAAGCTCATAATCATTAAAAATAATAATTGAAAAATGAGAGAAATGAATAAAATGAATGAAAAGAAGAAGCAATTATGAGTTAATGAAAATAATGTCACAGGGGCTCTTCTAAATGAAGAGGGCCTGGCACTCAGTGAACAGACTTACTTATGGAGGGCTCAGAATAAAATACTCAATGATAAGAGTAATGAAATAAGAGGATAGATTCCTAGTCATAAAATAATAAGAATTAAAAGATATGAGAGAAAAACAAAAGCAATAATAAAGAGCCAACCACAAATAATCCTGTACCACTGTTTCAACCTGTTCAGAAAAGAGAAAAGGATTAATAAAGGATATGGCCACCAGGACTCTCCTGAACAGGTGAGGGAAGGCAAAGACTAACTTAATAATTAATAAAATAATATTTCTTAATGAGAAATAAAATAATATTAAATAATAAATCCAATATTTTAATTAACTGGGGAAAAAAACCCCAGGTGGATGAAGAGGGGCTGGTATATGTGAGAAATACCAGCCTTGGAGTTTGAGTGTTGAGATACTTGCCTGTATTCTGGAAGAAGTTGGATGTGGGAATCAATCCTGTATTGGTGAATCCAATACAGTTTATACAGTCAATACAGGTATTTGCGCCTGTATTGATTACAGGCCTGTATTTTGTGAATCCTGTATTTGGGTCTTGCCTGTATGAAACTGTATTGAGGTCTGAAAACTGTATTTGGAGAATGTCAAATGAAACCCCCTTGCTGATTGGGTTTTGAAGGGTATCAATGAAGTAATGATTGTTGAAGATGATTTGTAATGCCCCTGCCTCCTTGGCTGTGACAGAAACACTTGAAAGACTTTAAAATTCTAGCCAAGTCACTATATAGAATCTATGATCAACAGACTGTATTTGAGCTGACACAGAAGAGAATTAAAGCTTATGAGAAGATAAAGAAAGCTCTTACAGAAGCACCTTTACTCCTCATGCCTGACTGGAATATTCCTTTTAAATTGTATGTTAATGCATGTGGAGATGGATCAGGGGCAGCCCTACATCAAGTTCAAATCATTAATGACAAACCTACAGAGGGACCAGTTTGTTATCTCTCAAGACAAATCAAACCAACAGAGGCCAGATATGGTGCAAGCCAAATGGAGTGCTTATGTTTGGTATGGGCACTCAAAAAATTACACTATTATCTTGATGGCAGTGTTTTTGAAGTGATAACTGACTGTAATGCAGTAAAATCACTTCTTAACATGAAGACTCCCAGCAGACATATGTTGAGATGGCAAATAGCCATTCAAAAATATAGAGGAAACATGAACATAGTTCACAAAGTAGGAAACATTCAAAAGAATGCTGATGGACTTAGAAGGTGGGCATTAGCCAACACTCCTGATAACCCAGCTTATGTACCCTTAGAAGCTGAACCACAGATTCCAATTGAAGGAATTAACATAACTGATATTGGGACTGAATTCTTTAAAGAGATCAGAGAATCTGATAAGCAAGACAAGAATTGCCATATCTTGAATTCTTTATTAGATAAAGACTGCAAACATTCATCTTTAGTCAATGCACTAGATGAAGTTTGGAGAAATTCGTATTCTGAAGGAAGATTTCACTTGTTTGATTGGATTATTTACCACAGAACCAAACATTCTTGTGTAATGAAATTATGCAGCAGATTGCTTATCAATACAATTTTTCATGAATTCCATGATAGAATCTACTCTGGACACCTGTCAGAGGACAGAACACTTGAAAAAGTGAAAAACTGTGCATGGTGGCCATCTTGGAGAAAAGAAACCATTGAATATTGCCATACCTGTGACAGATGTCAAAAAGCAAACAGGAGTACAGGCAAGAAATTTGGACTTATGATCCATATTCAAGAACCAAAATCCCCTTGGGAAGTTGTTCACATGGATTGGGTCACAGAAATTCCTCCAAGTGGTGACAAAAGTTATAATGCTTGTCTAGTCATTGTAGACAGATATAGCAAGACTCCCATATTCTTACCATGTCATAAAGATGACACTGCTATGGATACAGCTCTTCTTCTATGGATTGGAGTTATTTCTCATACAGGATTATTTAAGAATATCACCAGTTACAGAGATCCCAAGTTCACAACTGCACTTTGGACCAATCTTCATAGATTGTTTGGGACTAAGTTATCATTCTCTACAGCATACCACCCTCAAACAGATGGGTTAGCAGAGAGGATGATTCAAACTTTAGAATACATGATCAGGAGATTTTGTGCTTATGGGTTAAAATTCAAAGACTCAGATGGATTTACCCATGACTAGTGCACTCTGATACCTGCATTAGAATTGGTGTCAGCTGGAGTCTATGTTGAAGCAGTAATTAGGCTATTTACAGCTAGAACTATGACTGTGACACGTGAAAATACTTTTCAAAATAAGAGTTTTTAATAATATAATGGTTTATAATATAATAAAACGGTTCTACTATTTAGAAATAGTGGTGGTGAGCGCTATTGAGAACCCTGGATGCAGTCTTACCAGTTGGATTACTATAATAAGAACTACAAAAATTAAAATTATATTTCTACCCTGATTATTACCCAAGAGTAAGACTGTTTTGGGGAGTTTACGACGTACGATATTCAAGAGCAGGATGAGGAAACAATTCTGGCTGTGAAAAGCCTCCTTTTTATCCTGAAATGGGGTGGAAAGGGTGCTAGACCTTTCCATGTAGAGGAAGTGAAGATTTTTTCACTCTCTAGTACTGGCTTGTGGTTTGCAAACAGCCTGTATAGCCTTTATTGGGCTCAGATGTGGTTTTGAAACCATATCTGGGCAGTTTTCACCAATACAGGGTGAAAACTTTCATCTGGGGACCTCACAGCCTGGTTCTGACGTGTATGACGCGTAGAATGCTGTACAGAAACTGTATGGGACCCCAATATTGACTGAAACATGAGGTATTGAATTAACAACATGCTTCTATGTCTATTTGACACTTCATATCCATGATTATGGGATATTATCCCATGGTAAGGCTGTATATGACAGCAGGTGGGAATCTGACCTTAAAACAGTCATAACTTTGTCAATTCTTGAGATATCAACCTCAAAACTGGTTCAATGTGTAGTCCTGTATGTGCTCTACACAATGGTACCGCATTTGATATGGGTATCATTACACATGGCAAAGTTATCCCATGTACAAGATTTTTGCACATTTGTGTGTTTTAGGCAAAAAGCTGTATTGAGCTTGTTTGCCCCATACCTTCTGCTGTAGTGGAGATATGGGGAAGTGGATGACACCTTCAGATAGCCCTGCTTGAGCTCTTTCAAAAAAGATCCCACTTCAACTATCCCACACTAAAACTGTAGAAGTTAGATGAGAGGTGAATGTTTTGTTCACCCTTATTTGGCCTGAAATTGACCATAACTCCAGCAATATTGGTGCTAGCTCAGTTTGGCTGGTACCATTGGATAGCCCTGGCTTAGAGCTTCATTTTGAATACCCATTTGATGGTGTAAAGCGTCACCCTCTAGATTTTAGATGAGAGGTGAAAATTAAGGTTTATGCTCAGCAATAACTTTGAGCAGGAATAACTTTGTTATTTCTTTTCCTATGGCGATGGGATTTATATTTTCAGAAAGAGGTGAGTTTCCTCTTTCTTTTGATACCTTTTGAGCTGATTTGGCTCAGCTACATGTTTTGGTGGTATCTTGGCTATACCATGGTTTATGGTATTTTGGCTGTCATGCTTGTGCTCTGGTTTTGAGTCACAGGATGACAATTGGAATACAAGAAATTAGGCCATTCTTCCACAGGACAAACTCCTGCTATTTTAGAAAAAGGATGGAATCCAAGACTCCCAGCAGACACACTGAGGAAAGACTTGATTGGCATTCATCCTACAGCTTCCAGCTTCAAGATAATGCTTGATAAAGTAAAACATCATGCAAAACAAAGTATGAATGATGCTTTTTATTATGCAAAACAGAAGTGGGACAAGAGTCATAAAGTACCAGACTTCAAAGTAGGAGACTTAGTTCTAGTTTCAACCTTTAATTTTAATAATATCAAAGGCCCAAAGAAACTTAAAGATTCTTATGTAGGACCTTTTGTTATTATTGCCTTACATGGAGCCAATGCAGTTCAAGTGGAATTGAGTGGTTAATTGGAAAATAAACACCCCAATTTTCCAGTCAGCTTGATAAAGCCTTATCAACCAGCTGACAAAGAATTGTTTCCTTTAAGGAACCCAACTCCTTTAACTGTGCCACCAGTGGAACAGAATGAAGACAAAAAGATGAAGAAAGTCATTGAAGAAAGGAGACTTAGGGGTAAGAATCACAGAGAATATCTTGTCAAATATAGAAATCCAGTACATGAAGATGAATTGCTGGCAGAATCAGAAATACCTGACTCAGATAAACTCTTGAGAAGATTTAGACATTAAAAAAGGCCACAAGCCTGAATTTGTCTATAAATGTGCTTAAAATTACTTGATCTAAGTGATTTAAAGAGGTTGGACAGTGGACATTAACCCCCTTTGGGGCTTTTATTATTTATACCATTGATAAAATTGTAATACAATTTTATTTCTTGGTGGGAGGGAATGTGGGCCTTGAGGTATATTTTACATACCCAAATAGGCCACAATAATCTTAAAAATGAATTTTGAATTATGCCTAACTCATAAGTCATGCATATATCCAAAATTCATCATTTTTGAGTTCATAAAAGATGAATAAGCTTTTATTGAGTAAGTAAATCCATGGATTTAAGGCCAGATTTGGATTATAAACAAAAATTCACCGAGGGTAGCTCCATATAATGAATAAGCTCAAACTAACTCTTTGAGGTGGTAATATGGAAAATACTTCAATACCACATCATCAATACCACATAAAAGATCCATGAAAATATTTGTTTTTCTCCATTTCAGGCCAAAATAATGGGAATGTGTGAAATCCCATGTTACATATACAGTAAGAATAGTGTTATTCATCCTTTGGGTACTTAATATTATGGTATTCTTACATGGAGCTTTGGTACACCCATAGTGGATATCTCACTTTAAGCTTAAATTTCTATTTTTACGTGAAAAATAGGCAAGGGGGACAAAAGGCATCAAAGAGAGCCAGGGTACCCAACTTCTGAGGCCTCTGAGACGTAGAAAGCTCAAAAGCTTGGATCCATGGCTTATCCTCTCCTAATTGGTAAACTAAAACCTTTTGGGAACTTGGTTACCATGTTACAACTACAGTAAATCTTAAGAAAATAGCAAATAACCTGCTATTTTGACGTGCCAAGGAGGTAGAAAGCTACTTAGACTCCTGTAACCATGTCAATTCTTAATGATTTTCCATGGATAAACCCCAAAAGAGTAGTTAATACCCTTTTTGGACTTGTATCCATTGATTTACCTCATAGCAACCAGTTAAACACTGATATTTGCAATTCTACGTAGAAATGAGGTAAAACCTTCAAAAATTCATTAAAAATACAATTCTTAATGAATATTTCTGAAACTTTCAGTAACAATGTAGAACTCTATAATCTATGGTTAAACCAAAAAAAGAATTACAGTTTTACTAGTAAAATTAAAAGTTTTACATACAGTCCATTTTTGACTATTCTACATGAAACACTGAATCTTCAAAAATTCACAGTAATTAGAACCTTTGATGAAATCACCAATAACATTGATAACTTTGAGAAATCAATGATTATTTTGGAATAAAAGAAGATTTACAGATGTTACTCCTTTTATTCTTAACCATATCGGGGTTGGTAGTCATGTAAAAGCATCAATTAAGTAATTATCATAATCTTACGTGACAACAGATGATGCAATCAATAATCCAAAAGAGTTTATTGTTTTCTCACTCACTTTTTTTTCAGTTTGCTCCATTGAACGCCTCTGTGAGCTGTTTTTGACTTAAAAGAGGGCTCCTCTTGCTGTTTTTTCCACATCATCATCATCTTATTATCATTTATAACATTGTTACCAACAAGTAAGTATTAGTTAAAAGGTATTCTTAAGTGTTTCAATTCTTTCAGAATCAATAAAAAGGAATTGAAATCATAGAATCCAACTATAAATTGCTGTAATACTTTTATAAATTCATTTTGATCCTTTAAATCCACAATTCTATGTCAAATCTCTCTATCTTATCTTTCAATAAGTGCTTTGGAATATTAGTGAGTGATTTATCTTTAATTCTTAAAGTTTTTCTCTATAATTAGTTTTCTTCAAGAATTACCATTATAATTATTCTTTCAAAAGATAATTATATATTAAAATAATTTTATTATTTTAATAAAAAGAAGTTTTATTATTAAAATCTTCTTGTAATTGATTCTTGTAGACAATTGCTTGCTCACTTTTAAAATCACTAGTAGTGTTTGACACATGAAAGGAATAATTCTTTAATTATTTAATTGTGGTTATAATAACACTTTGTTATTATATTTCATAAGAACAGTCATAGTACTGTTGATTAATAGTAATATTATCATCAGTTTCATAGACACATCTTACATGGTGCATATATGGTATTATATACCATTATGCACCATTTTTGCTCAGAAGTTCAATGTTGATGTTTTCAGGACCCAACTCTATCTTTTCAAATCAAGGTCCCAAAATCCAACGCCCATTTTGAAGGAGGACTTCTTAACTCATCAGTCTGGCAATCCATGGCGGCAATCAGAAGACCATTCAAGGATCCCAATCACCTGGCCCTGCAGGAGTTGTGTTGGCATTTTCATTCAGGATTATTCCAAGGGCCATTCTCAGAGGTTATAAATTCTTTCAAGAAGTTGTCAAGGCATCAAGTATTTCAATACTCCTTGGACAACTCAATTGGTCCATACAGGCAGCAATCAATCAACCTGTATGTACTTGGCCCAATTGGGCCAATTCATATTCCATTGTGGGAATTCAGTCACACAGTTCAAATTTCAAGATGGACAGATCTGTATCGACCCAATTCAGACAATACAGCCGGTGACTCACCTTCCATGATCAGTCTTTCTACTTTTCACATATACTGGCCACCTTTCAGCACCTGGGGACTTTTTCCCCAGTTAATTAATGTATTGGATTTATTTTTATCTTCATTTTATTTTACTTTATTAAAGTTAATACTGATAATCTTAAGTCAGTCATTCAGCACCTTTCTCCTTTTCTTCCTCACCTGTCAGTGGATATTGGTGGTCATATCCTTTGCTAATTCCATTTCCTTTTCTGGCAGGTTGAAACAGTGAATTGAGGATTCACTTGGTTGGCTTCTCTTATTATCTTTGGCCTTTGGCTTCTTATCTTTTCTTTTATCTTTGGAATACTTGTCTTTTCCCTTATCCTTCTTGAAAGAAAATTAATCTTTATTATTTCTTATATCTTTTGGAGCCCTGAAAGTGAGTTCTTGATTCCTGAGTGCCAGGCCACTCTTGATTTCATAAGAGCCCCTGTGACAGTTGGATCTTTTAAGCCCTTTATATTTCTGTGTGGCTGCATCAAATAAAAATTAAAGGAAAGAAATTTCAAAGCTTATACTCAAAATAGCCAAGTCTTGGAATTTTGCAAGAGCTGAGGCTGTAGCCATGTGCACTAAGCCTCAGAAATACTACAGAAATAAGGCACAATTCAAAATCACAAATGAAGCTATTCTGCTTGGATATTGGCTATGTTCTCATCAAAAGATGTCACATGGGCACTGAAGAGGCTTTCAATATATCTTTTTGTGGTGGTTCCACATGTGGCTGGGGTTGAGGGACAACAAAAACAAAAAACCAAACATTTATGATGCCAAATACTTTGAGCATGATGAGCCAGGTAAAGCTCAACCTGATTCAAAACTCAAATAATAAAGAAATAGGTTCCTCAAAGAATAAAGCAAAATAATTGAAGGTTCCAACTTTGAGAGAGTATGACTTTATGAACTCCTATGACTCCTTTGTGTCACCTGATGAGCTTGCAGACCTTGAAGCTGGAAGTTTTTGTGTTGTTAGCAACAAGGTACAAAGTAGTTGTTGCAAGGCCTTGATGGATTTACTATTTGAATTTGATTTTCTAGATCAAACAAACAGTGATTGTATTGAGGAAAGCCCTCTGGTTGAGGCTGACAATGATGATTGGGAAATTGAAGTGCTTTTATAAAGACAACTATCCATTCAAGCTATATCATAGTCTGTTTATTTCCAGAAGATATATTTGCAATGCTTTAAATAAAATGTTTTTTAGAAAAAAAATGCATGCCTCCCGCAAAGTGCATGCGCCAGGCACTTGGAAAAAAAGCTGTGCCGTCCACCTTAGTGGGGAGGCGGGGTTTGGGTGACACCCTTACTTTGAAGTGGTGACAAAAAGAGTAAAAGTATAACATTTGAAAATCGAGGAGCTCAAACTACTTGAAAAATGATGAGCAGACTTACCAGTTTCTTTTGAAAACTGTGCATCAGCAAAACAAACCCATCAGCATGCTGAGCATACAAAATAGGGTACTGTGAGTCCCCTAAGATTCTTAATCACGTGTCCTTGCTGTTGAATGCGGGTGATGTAATTCCTATTATGACGTCATAGATCAAAATCATGATCACTCGAATTCAAATTTACAGTACACTGCGCTAAGCTTGACCTTGTGACCCAGTTGACCGTGGCTGCTTGGGGGGCAGTTGCCAACCTTCTCGGAATCGCCAATTGTCAAGAATAATTTTCCTCGATGCATCTGTCAAGGTTGTCAACTTCAAGAAGAGCGATCTTTCATCAAACAAGAAATTCCCCTAACCATCTCAATTCACATCATCCTCTTCCTCCTCCTCATATCATTCGAACCATGTCCACTTCACCCCTTGCCATGTCAAAAAATCAAAGCTCAATCACCTTTGCTCATCAAGATAGCCTGCCCAATTTGCCTGTACCCGATTTAAAATCAACTGCAGCTAAATACTTCAAATCCATCTTGCCTTTTGTTTCTCCTCAAGATCCAAAGACGCCCTCTGCATCCGATCTCCATCCAACCCCAGCTTATCATTTCACAAAAAATTGCGTCAATCAATTCTTGAAATCTTCTCTTGTGGAAGAATTACAAAATCGCTTAGAGCTTAGAGCTCAAAGCAGCCATCATGATAATTGGTTGAGCGATTGGTGGAACGATCTAGCTTATATGGGCTATCGCCAACCTCTCATTCCTTTCTCGTCTTTTTATATTGCACATCAACCTGATCCATTCAGAAAGAGTTTAGTAAAGCGAGCTGCTGGACTCGTCAGAGGCTTAGTTTTATTCCGTGAATTAAATGAAAGGCAAATGACTTATCAAGTTTTATAATTTATCTCTAATAAAAAGTCTGAAAAATTCAAACTAATCATACCATCACCTTCACACAGTGAACAATTAGAACCTGAATTAAGTCGTAGTGGTCCACTTTGTATGAATAGTTATAGATGGTTATTTAATTCTTGCAGATATCCTCAAAAACCTTCTGACACTGCCAAAAAGTTTGACCCAAACACCCATAATCACTTGATAGTCATTAGAAAAGGAAAATTTTTCGAGTTTTCTGTCATCAAACCTGACGGGACTTGGTTATCGGAAGCTGAGCTTGAAAGGTTTGTCTAATAAGGTTTGCTTTTTGTAATTTTTTTGAAGCTTTTATCTCTTACCTTGACATTTTATTCAAATCTATTCAATAGTCAATTTCAAAGAGTGGTCGAATTGGCCGGCCAAGAGCAGGATCCCCATCCAATTGGTGCCTTAGCCACTGAGCATCGAGATACATGGGCAGATGTAACTTGCGCTCATACTTCAGTCTTGTTTGCTCGACTTTTTTTTGCTTCATTTAAGCTAATGGATTTTTTTCTTTTTTTCGTTTCTTAAAATAGATGAGAACTGAATTATGTCAAGTTGATTCTAATAACATTAAATCATTGGAAAAAATCGAATCTAGCATCATTTGTGTAGCCTTAGATGATACAGCTCCAATTACCAGAGATGAAGTTGGCATCCATTCTCCCTCTTGAGCTTTTTTCTCATTCGTAATGAAAACTGACATAATCATTACTGCCTTAGCTCGCATACAATCTTTGGGCAGGGGACGGAAAAAATCGGTTCTTCGACAAACATCAGCGTCAGTTTATCCGCGATTTACATCTTGGTTTTTTTCCTTTTTATACTTTGCAATCGTTAAAAAATCTACTTCATTGGAATAGTGATTGTCTGCGAAAACGGTCAAAGCGGTTTTTACGCTGAGCATTCTTGCATAGACGGAACGCCGGTGACTAGATTAAATGAATGGATTCTCAGCGGTCTAGCTAATAATAAGATCGACCTTGGCCTAGCCTCATCATCAGACTTACCATCACCGACTCCTGTTAAATTCACTCTTTCGGAGACCTCTAAAACCAACATTTCTCAAGCTTCCAAAAATTATCAGACTATTATGGCCCCTTATACGCTTAATGTTTTACAATATTCGGGTTTTGGGAAACGCATCATTAAAGAACAGTTCAAAACGTCTCCCGATGCCGTCGCTCAACTGACATTTCAATTGGGATATTACAAGCTCTTTGGTTGTGTACCACCGACTTATGAATCTTGTCAAACGCGAAAGTTTAAGCTCGGTCGAACTGAGGTCATTAGATCTTGTTCAATTGAAGCACTTGAGTGGGTTAAAGAAATGGAAGATGTTTATTCAAACTGGTCATTCCGTTTAGAAAAGTTCAGACTAGCTGTTCAGGCTCATTTGACCTATGCCAAATGGGCGAGTGATGGCCAAGGCGTTGATAGGCATCTTTTGGGTCCGTATAGATTTATTATTATATGTGATTGCTCTGTGATCTTTGACTCAAACTGTGTTTTTCATAATGATAATTTAGGCTTAAGGTTGTGTTTAAAACCAGGTGAAGAAATTCCGGCGTTATTTACGGACCCAGTATATCAACAATCGTCAAATTGGATTTTGTCAACTAGCACATTACCATCTGAATACTTTAATGGAATTGGATACGGTCCGGGTAAGTGAAATTAGTAAAAATATTGATATTAATTTTTAGCTTTATTAAAACTCATACAATTTTTTTTTCAGTTGTACCAGAAGGTTTTGGATTATCTTATGCTGCTAATCAAGAATCAATGAGATATACAATTACTACGACCACGGGTAACGGTAATAGATTAAAACATTGTTTAGAAGAAGCTTCTAATGATATTGGTAAGATGATGAAATTCGGCGTCGGCCAAAACACAAAAGATTCAAAATTATGAAAAAGCATCAATTTTCTCTGGAGTCAAAGAATTTATCTCGATTGTTCATAAATGAAGCCAACCTGCAAAATTTCGGACATTTTCTGTTGTATTGCCGTATTGAATCTGTAACTGGTGATCCTGTCTTTTAATTCATTGTTCTTCAAGAAACTTGTTTTTGCTTGGCATTTTACAGAAATAAAAAGCTATGCAAAGTTTTGTTTTCACTTAAACTCTATTATTTTGGCCTTGAAGTATCTTATAAAACTTTCTAAGTTATTTCAATTATTAACGTCAGAGCCTGATATTCTGAACCAGTAATAGCTGGTTGCCCATCACTTATGGAACCGATGGAGAGCATTCAAAATAGGATGATGACCTAAATTAGTGCTTTTATAATGTAAGCTGAAATAAGTTGTATGAGCAAAACATCACGAAAAGGCAGGTTCAAGTTGAATACTAAGTACTCTTCAAACTCCCATACACTAATTAAACGTGGGATTTTGATGGCGCTCAGATTAAAAATTGCATGTTATGAAATGGAAGCCCTAATGTAAGTCGAGTTTGAATGTTGTGATTTGATCACCAAACTACGTGTTTTTGTACAGCTCTTGAAATATAAGTGTTAGGTCGTAGGGTACCGAAAGATCCACCCTACACCGCTGCACCACTGCAATGGCCCTTGTGAGCTACATACTCACTTACAATAAGCAACATACAAAGAAGGTTACATAAGAACTAACAACAATAACTTGAGTATATATAGGCGGATTATGGTATTTCTCTTTGGAAAATTGTTATTAGCTTTTTTTGTTTAAAAGGTGTGCTCGATTAAATTTTAAGGAATATTTGAATTCCATCAATCATTCAAAAAAATAAATAAATAAATAAATTTTTGCATTTAAACATGGGTTCTGGTAAAAGCACATAAGGTTTTAGTAAAAACATGTAAGCCCTTATGTGATTTTACCAAATTATGGCCGAAACATGTAAATGGGCTGTGTTTTTATAAAAAATTCCTCAAAAAAGGTCCTGTCATAACCTTTTGATGTTTTTTGTTTTTGTTTTGTTTTGTATTGATTGGGTTATCAAGCATACTAAATTTTATCAATATTTATGATTATTATTATTTTTCTGAAAGAGAAATTTAAAAAAATGGAAAAATGTAATTTCCTTAATTCTTTTGTTAAAGAAAAAGATTTGGAATTTTTTTTGAAGGAAAAATTACATCCTTAAAAAGGGGTTCTTGATTACAAAACCCAAAAATATGTGTGAGAAATGTATTTTCCTCATTTATGAAATATGAATTTATGAAAATTCAAAACTTTGCTTCTTGAGGAAAAAGATTTTTTGGGTGAAGCAAAAAATAAATATTTGAAGAACCTTCAGTGAAAGAATACAGCCTGTGGGACTAAAGAAATGGCAATAATGTTATAAAAAAAAGGTTTATTGTATTGAAACAATAGTCAGAATGTTGTTAAAACAATGAAAATAAACTTATTGAAGAAATAAAAATCATTTCATTGTGTCAATAAAAAACATGTAAGAGCTTATGTGTTTTTACCAATTTCCTTACATGCTTTGACCAACACCCTTAAACATAAGATATTCATTTATTTATGTTTAATGACAGTTTTTTGAATTTTATTGAATATATATATATATATATATATGGAAGATATGGAAGATATGAAAAATTGAAAACTTGAAAAATTTGAATTACAAAAATTTTATAAAATTAAAATGACACATGTGTTTATATTATTTTAATTTAAAAATAAACCTAAAAAGGAATTAATAATTGAAAATAAATAAAATAAAAAGCACAAGAAAAAAACTGGAAATAAAAATTAAATTTTTTCAATAAAATAAAATAAAATAAGAATATTATTATTTTTTTTTTGTTAAATTATTCAAATTAAATTAATTAAATTAATTTAAAGAAAAAAAAATCAATTAATTAACTGATTATTAATTTTAAATTTTTGAAAGAAAAACATACAAATAATTAATAAAGAATTGAAAAATTTGAATTTAATTGATTTCAACTCTCCCTCCTCACCTCAAAAAAATAAATAAATGTGAAAATTTGTAAGGTGTGGATATGAAACTTTGATAAAAAATCAAGTACTTTTCCTGTCCTCAAAATTTGTATAAGGTAAAATTCAATTAAAAATAGTAAGAACTATTATTTTTAAGAGAAAACACGCCAATTTTATTGTTTATAACTTTATTAGTATAAAACAATAATATTATAAAAATTTATTGTTTTACCAACAATAAAAATTTATCCAAAAAATACTCTACAAGAGATATTTTAAGGCTACAAAAGAAATATCTTCAAGAGCAATTTCAATTGGAATTAATTGAGCAAAGAACTGCAAGCAATTAATTAAAGAACAAAGTCTTTAAAAAGAATATTAAAGAAAAAACACGCCCAAAAGTGACCAGAGTGAATTTGGAAACAAAGTGACAAAGTTTACAGTGATGAAAGATGCTTTAATTCACTTTTGGGGTGGTTCAGGGGTAAAAATGATTATAAGAGTTACAAACAATGATTATAATGATTTTTTCACGTGGTTAAAAGGTTCAAAATGATTTAAAAAGGGTGGTTGGAATCTTTTATTGATTGGTTTAACAGTTTTAAACTAATTAATAAAAGGAAAAGATTCTAACATGAAGAGAAAAGTGGGGCAAAGAAGACATTCTTTTATAGCCACCAATTCTCTTGCTCCAAAAGTAATTTTTACTCTTGTCAGTCGTGAAAAACAGTCTGACAACAGAAAAGCCAATTATGGCATCATTGAACCCTGGTTTAGACCAAAAAAGGGCTGGTTTAAGCCATTTTTAGCCATTTTAGACCCTTAAATCAGCCATTACTATAGCGATACCAGGCCTAGAGCCTTCAAAACACGTCAGAATGTGTGTCAGAGGCGTAGAAACCAGTTAAAACTGTGTTCACTATGATTGTTTTATCTTAAGGGTAGTTTTACCCTCTTGGCAACAGCTAAAACTACCCCAGTTGGTATCAAAACCTCATCATCAATTGAGTTCACAGACCCTGTAACTCAATTCCAGGCCAAAAGTGATGAACTTTTGCGTGAATTTTGACATCCCACGCCTGTCAGCAAGGATTTTGGGGGTCTAGCTCCCCCTTAGAGCTGGAGTTCCTTTTCCCCCCCAAATTTAATCTTTCCAATTTATTTTTCCTTTAATTCCTCATCATGTATTATACTTATAATTTACATATGTAATTCAATTCAATTGTACAGTACAATACAGTAATAATTGACACCTCATATGTAAATCAAAGTTCACTTATGTAATACACGCGCACATTTTGACATTTCAATTGAATTCAATTGAAAATACTTCAATTCCTCATAACTTCTAAACTAAACACAACACCTCAATTTTAACACAAAATTTGATGGTTAACACCACATGTGGTGTGAATTAAATTAAAGTTTTGAGGATTTTCAACTTTTGTATTGAAAATACTAAAAACTTAATTTAAGCTTATTTAGAGTTGAGTTACAAGAATTTCACTCAAGGGTGACCCCACCTGATTTTTTATGAGGAATCCAATGGTGAAATAATTTTCATGTGTTTATTTATTGGATAAAAAGTTATAATAATTTTTATTTAACTTTTTTCCAAATTTATTTATTTTTTCACAATTTTTGTTAAAATTTCATTTTTACTTAATTTTTTCAAGTATAAATGTAATTTTATCCTTACAAAATTTTATGTATTTTTATTTTTAAATTGTGATTAATTTTTTATTTTTTAATATAATTTTATATTTATATTTTGATTTTTATTTTAATAATATAAATAAATTTATTTTATTTATATTAATATGTTATTTTTGTATTTGTGGTCTTTTGGGTATATGAAATTACCTCTAAGGCTCACATTCCCTCCCCCTAAAAAAAGAATATTACTTTGTAATATTGGTGTTTCTAGTGTGTCTGAATCTCCTCAGGAGTTTGGTAGCTTCTGGTATATCTTTTTCTTCTAACCATTCATCTTCACAAGTTGGGTCACTGTACCTAACAAGGTATTCCCTTACTTTCTTGGTTCTTAATTTCCTTTCTTTAAGAACTTTGGTTATTTTCTTAGTACCAGATGTCTCAATAGGAAGTATAACTTGGGGAACCTTATTCCTCAAGGGAAATTTCTCAGAATCACTAGATTTATATGGTTTTATCAAGCTCACTGGAAATGTAGGATGCTTATTGCTAAGCTCTTCAGATAACTCTACTTCAACAGCATTTTCTCCATGGAGGGCTTTAATCACAAAAGGTCCTGCAAAGGAGTCTTTCAACTTTTTACATCCTTTGATGTTATTGAAGTTAGTGGTGGATACAAGAACTAGGTCCCCCACTTTGAAATCTGGAGTTGCATGTGATTTATCCCATTTGTCTTTAGCATATGCAAAAGAGTCCTCCATGCATCTCACTGCATGCCTTCTAGCTTTGTCTAGCATTCCTTTGAAGCTAGCAGCTGTGGGATGTATTTCAATTAAGTCTTTCCTCAAGGAATCTTGGGGTAACTTGGGGTTCCATCCTTTTTCTAGAATAGCAGGAGTCTGATTGGTACTGGCATGGATTGATGTTTTATATGCCAATTCCAGTGCTGGCAACAGAGTACACCAATCATGGGTAAATCCATCACAATCTTTGAATTCAAGGCCATATGCACAAAATCTTCTTACCATGTCCTCTAAGGTTTGGATCATTCTTTCAGCCAGGCCATCAGTTTGTGGGTGGTAGGCTGTAGAAAAAGACAGTTTAGTGCCAAATAATTGGTGAAGATTTGTCCATAGTGCTGAAGTGAATTTGGGATCTCTATCACTGATGATATTTGTAAATATCCCAGTCCATGACACTACTCTATTCCATATCAGAAGAGCTGTATCCATGGCTGTATCATCTTTGTGACATGGTAAAAAGATTGGAGTTTTACTGAATCTGTCCACAATTACTAGGCAAGCATTATAGCTTCTGTCACCTCCTGGTGGTAGGCCAGTTACCCAATCCATATGGATAATTTCCCAAGGTCTGCTTGGTTCTTGGATTTTCATCATATTTCCAAGTCTTTTGCCAGTGGATTTATTTGCCTTTTGGCATCTGTCACAGGTTTTGCAATACTCTGCAACATCTTTCTGCCACATTGGCCACCATATGCAGGTCTTCACTTTCTCTCTTGTTCTGTCTTCAGAAAGATGCCCTGAAAAGGGACTATCATGGCATTCTTTCAGTACAAGATTGATTAGTGACCTGTCCACAACTGTCATAACACATGTGTGTTTTGTTCTGTGGTAAATTATACCATCTAGTAGGTGAAATCTTCCTTCATCATAAGATTTTTTCCATACTTCATCCAAGGCATGTGTAAGAGAGTTGTCCTTACAGTCCTTGTTAAGTAATTGGCATAAGATGCTACAATTCTTATCTTGAGTGTAACTGTTTCTGACTTCTTCAAAGAAGGTGGTGTTTAAATCTGTAACACTTATCCCTTCTATTGGAATTTGTGGGGAGGCTTCTTCTGGTACATAAGCAGGATTATCAATATCATTTGGTAATGGCCATCTGCTTAGTCCATCTGCATTTTTATGAATATTGCCATCTTTGTGAACAATAGTCATATTGCCCCTATATTCTTGTATGGCTATTTGCCATCTAAGCATATGTCTGTTGGGTGTTTTCATGTTCAGAAGTGATTTAACAGCGGTACAATCTGTTATTACTTCAAAGACACATCCTTCTAGAAAGTAATTTAGCTTTTCTAGAGCCCAAACAAGGCATAAACACTCCATCTGACTTGCTCCATATCTGGCTTCAGTTGGTTTGATTTGCCTAGATATGAAACATATGGGTCCTTCTACAGGTTTATCATTTATAATCTGAACTTGGTGAAGTGCAGCACCTAGCCCATCTCCTGATGCATCAATATAAAGCTTAAAGGGCAGCTTAAAGTCTGGCATCAGTAAGAGTGGAGCAGTGGTCAAGGCTTGTCTCAAAGATTCAAAGGCTTTTACTCTGTCAACTGTCATTTCAAAGACTGTGTCTTTGTCACATAGCTTATAAAGAGGTCTTGCTATGGATGCAAAATCTTTAATGTGTTGCCTGTAATACCCTGAAAAACCCAAAAATGATTGAATTTCTTTTTTGTTTTGAGGCATGGGTTTAAGCAGTACTGCTGCAACTTTGTTTTTGTCAATTCCAAGAGATAAACCAGATACTACATGCCCTAGTGCTTTAAGCTCTTTAAATCCAAAATGGCATTTCTTTAAAGAAATTTTCATATTGACAGATTGAATTTTTGTCAAAACCCTGGACAATCTGTATATATGTTCTTCCCAAGTTTTGGAGCAGACTATAATGTCATCAATGTAAATGATTAACCATCCTTCTGAAAGTTCTTCAGGGAAGATTTCATTCATCATTCTTTGGAAGTGTGAAGGTGCATTTTTGATACCAAAAGGCATTCTTAAATATTCATAAACTCCACAATGAACAATGATTCTCAAATACTTCCTTGCTCTTGGTGTTACCACATTCTGATGAAATCCCTTAAGAGCATCCATAGTACTTATATATACTGCCTGAGATATTTGAGTGAGGGCAATCTGGATCTTTGGAATTGGGTATCTGTCTGGAACAGTATAAGTGTTCAGAGCTCTAAAGTCCCCAACCATTCTAGATTTTCCATTATGCCAAGCCACTATGACTGGTGTAGTTATTTCTACTTCTTCATTGTGGCCTACTTTTCTTATTACACCAAGGTCTAAAAGTTCTTTAATATGGCTTTCCAGTGCTTCTCTTGATTTTGGACTTGCTGGATATGCAGGTCTTCTTAAGAGTGGTGGATAAGGTCTCTCAATATTAAGAATAATATCAACTTCATGACCAATAATTGCCCCTAGGGGCTCTTTATCGGAGGCAAATGCTTCTTTATGGTCATATAAAAGAGAAAAGAGTTCATTTTCTTGTTTATCACTCAAATGAAGGCTTATTTCAGCTTCATTTAAGTGTTCAGACTTGAATTTCTCTAACTCTAAGTTGACTGGTGATACTTTGTTTACTGTAATTTGTCTTTTAAATGGTAAAAAGGCAAATTTTTGGCGCTTATTGTCTCCAATAGTAAAGTATCTGTCTTTGTTGTTGTGTAAATCTATGCCATACATGATTAAATAATCATTTCCCAATATGAAATGGGTACTAGAGCAATTTTCCATAACAACAAATTCAACAGTGATTCTTAAATTTCCATTGATATGTGGAAATATGACACTAGTCTCAAATATTCCCAATGCTTTCATTGGGTTACTTGCACTATTGAATTTTATGCCATCAATTGGCAATAATTGATCTTCAAAGTTTGGTACACAAGTTTTAAGAAAAGATTTACCAACACAAGAGCAGAAGGCTCCTGGGTCAAGCAAAAGTTTAGTGGGTTTGTTGTCAATCACCACTTCTGTTATACAGGAGTTACCAGCTGTATAACCTTTTCCTCTGTTTGGTTTGGTTTTCATGAGTTGTGCATCTTGGATTTTTGATAAATCAAGTTGACCATTGCTTAATTGTGGCAAGTGGGAATAAGATTCCATGATGTCAAAAGTGGCATTGATATTTTCTATATCTTTTGAAGATTCAGAAAATATGGATGACTTGTCATCTGAATTTTCTTCAATTATGTCATCTTTTTCAACATCAGGTTCTTTCTCCACATCAATTTCATTGATTTTCCCTCTCTTTGGACATGTATTGGCTAAATGAGTGGTGCTTTGGCAAATATGGCACTTTCTGACTGTATCTGCAGATTTATTTTTAATAT
Organism: Austropuccinia psidii; assembly: GCA_023105745.1. NCBI lineage: Eukaryota > Fungi > Basidiomycota > Pucciniomycetes > Pucciniales > Sphaerophragmiaceae > Austropuccinia > Austropuccinia psidii. The sequence continues at coordinate 8,709,439 of JALGQZ010000001.1, forward strand.
TATTAGAGTTTTCTTTGGGGTTTTTGTCCACAGAATCCTTCCAAGGTGTATTAAACCTTGTTTTGAGATTCACCCTACTGGAACCAATTCTGGTTCTTGTGGTTACTTCCTCTAATATATTGATAATGTCTTCTGCTGAAGATTGTTCAGTAGTCCTGCTCTTGACAGCATGCTCTAAGTCACCTCCACATTGTCTTAGAATTTTTCTATGAATCATAAATTCTGACATGTCAGGGTATAATGCTGTTAACCTGTCCTTTTGTTGACAAAACCATGGTCAGGCTTTGTCTTTATCAGCATTAAATTTGGCGGATTCAAAGGCTGTTTCAACTTTAAACCTCCATGCATCATTGGCCCATTTGTTGACAATTTGGGTTTTCCACCAAGTCCAACTCTGGTGTCCATGTGCTTGTCTTAATTTGATATACCATCTGTGAGCTGATTTGGTAAACAAGGTGTTAAACCTGGCTGTCACCAATCTGTCTGGTAATTCAAAATCTTCTTTGATCATGTCAATACCTCTGATAAATTCCATATGGTCATATTCTCCTTCACCACTGAAGTGAGGCCATTCCTTAAGTTTTGGAACTTCTTTTAATAGTGCTTGGCCCATTGATGGTTCCAAGTTATGAAAAGAGGTAGAAAATTCATCTTTTAACTGTGAATTTTCTCCATCCAATACTTGTGGATTGGGAATTCTTGCACCCTCATTCTGGTTCAGAGGTGTAGACATCCTTGGTAAGGTGTTTAGCAGTTGTTCAATATCATTCATTTTACTGTTGTTACACCTTTGAGAATTTTTTAACTCATGTTGTAAGCTTTGTATAGAGTCTATGACATTCTTTTTATGTTCATCCTCTTTATATGTAAGCTCATTCCATAACTCTGTTTGTCTACTATTATCAGATATAACTTCATTCAATTTCATTGTTAATTTTGATATTTCCTCTTTTGAGGTATCAAAATCCTTTTTCAAGTCAATTGTATTTGTCTTTACTTCAGCAAATGCTTTTGAAACATAATCCAGAGTCTTTTTATTGTCCTCTTTGATAGTACTAATGGCATGTTTTATTCTTGTCTCAATTATGTCATCAATATTGAGTTTAGAATATTTTTCTGTTAATTCTTTAATAATTGCAGATTGTTCATTTATCTTAATGCCAAAAGAAGTATCATTATTGGAAGTTTTAATTGTTCTTAAAACCTTTTCAAAACAAATAAGTGTTTCATTGATTTGGCACAGGCTCAAGTTGTTTGTTTTAATGTTGTTACAAATGGATTCATTTTTATCAGAAAGATGTTTTTTCACGTCCTTTATAGCATCATACAACTCTGGGATGGAATCAAATATATCAGAAATCATTTCTGGAACTTTAATCTGGCTTCCTCCTTCTTTTGTAATTCCATCATGGTTCTGGCCATCTGAAATACATTTTCCATGGCATCCTGCTGAATCTTTGGGATCCTGTAGCCCTGGCTGTAAGGTTTTGGAGCTTGTGCCTTCCCTTTGCCCTTGTTTGGAGTTTGTGGCTGCTTTCTCACGTTGGAATTGCTGCTGCTGGCCACTGGGGCTGTTTTTGGCACTGGTTTTGGTGGTGGAGGGTTGTTTTTCCTCCATTCCAGTGTCAAAAGCATCATGTTTTTCTTCTCCATCAATGGATGCCATCCATTGAGCAATTTGCAAGTGTTGGGATGGCCCAAGAATTTCCTTACTGTCAGGTAAGAATTCATGCAATTATTCCACAGGTCTGCAAGGATCTGGTACTCTTTGAATTGAAGTGCATTGTTGTATGCACTGTGGCTGGCTTTGTATATGTCCACAGAGGCTTGTTGTGGCGGTGTCAGCTCTTTTTGAAGGTAAAATGGTATTATCAGCTTCAGAATGACCCAGTTTAGTTGTTTGGAAGTCATCAACTGACCCTTTTCCTTCTGTACCTGATTGGCCTCTGCCATAATCACGTCTATTACCTTTTTGGGAGCTGCTTGAGGGGTTGTAGCTGGCTCCTGACCTGGTTGAAGGCATAATTATGGTTAAAAAAGGTTTAAAATAGTATTTTTACGTCAAAAACTTACTATTGGCCAAATTTTTAGCTTTCTGAAGTGTATTACTTATATCCAAGTTAATTAATTCAGAAGATATTGGTTCAGGTTGATTATTTTGAGTCACAATAACAGTACTATTATGATCAGAATTAACAGTACTGGCAGGGATAATGCTGGTTACTGTTGAGGCTGTTTCAATGTTTTCTTGTCTTACCACGTTGTCAGACACTAAAATTAATGAAAAAGCCAATTAATTAAGTAAAAAAAAGGTTATTTCAAAAAAGAAATAAAAATATAAGCCTCACTTATAATATGAAAAAAAATTATTTTTTAAGGATTTTTTTGGATTATAAGTATTTTTTATATGTTTTTAAATTTTTCAATATAAGAAAAAAGATTTAAAAAGAGTAAAAAAAATATGTCACAGGTAAAATATCACGGCTGGGTCCCCAAATGTAAGGTGTGGATATGAAACTTTGATAAAAAATAAAGTACTTTTCCTGTCCTCAAAATTTGTATAAGGTAAAATTCAATTAAAAATAGTAAGAACTATTATTTTTAAGAGAAAACACGCCAATTTTATTGTTTATAACTTTATTAGTATAAAACAATAATATTATAAAAATTTATCCAAAAAATACTCTACAAGAGATATTTTAAGGCTACAAAAGAAATTTCTTCAAGAGCAATTTCAATTGGAATTAATTGAGCAAAGAACTGCAAGCAATTAATTAAAGAACAAAGTCTTTAAAAAGAATATTAAAGAAAAAACATGCCCAAAAGTGACCAGAGTGAATTTGGAAACAAAGTGACAAAGTTTACAGTGATGAAAGATGCTTTAATTCACTTTTGGGGTGGTTCAGGGGTAAAAATGATTATAAGAGTTACAAACAATGATTATAATGATTTTTTCACGTGGTTAAAAGGTTCAAAATGATTTAAAAAGGGTGGTTGGAATCTTTTATTGATTGGTTTAACAGTTTTAAAATAATTAATAAAAGGAAAAGATTCTAACATGAAGAGAAAAGTGGGGCAAAGAAGACATTCTTTTATAGCCACCAATTCTCTTGCTCCAAAAGTAATTTTTACTCTTGTCAGTCGTGAAAAACAGTCTGACAACAGAAAAGCCAATTATGGCATCATTGAACCCTGGTTTAGACCAAAAAAGGGCTGGTTTAAGCCATTTTTAGCCATTTTTAGCCATTTTAGACCCTTAAATCAGCCATTACTATAGCGATACCAGGCCTAGAGCCTTCAAAACACGTCAGAATGTGTGTCAGAGGCGTAGAAACCAGCTAAAACTGTTTTTACTATGATTGTTTTATCTTAAGGGTAGTTTTACCCTCTTGGCAACAGCTAAAACTACCCCAGTTGGTATCAAAACCTCATCATCAATTGAGTTCACAGACCCTGTAACTCAATTCCAGGCCAAAAGTGATGAACTTTTGCGTGAATTTTGACATCCCACGCCTGTCAGCAAGGATTTTGGGGGTCTAGCTCCCCCTTAGAGCTGGAGTTCCTTTTCCCCCCCAAATTTAATCTTTCCAATTTATTTTTCCTTTAATTCCTCATCATGTATTATACTTATAATTTACATATGTAATTCAATTCAATTGTACAGTACAATACAGTAATAATTGACACCTCATATGTAAATCAAAGTTCACTTATGTAATACACGCGCACATTTTGACATTTCAATTGAATTCAATTGAAAATACTTTAATTCCTCATAACTTCTAAACTAAACACAACACCTCAATTTTAACACAAAATTTGATGGTTAACACCACATGTGGTGTGAATTAAATTAAAGTTTTGAGGATTTTCAACTTTTGTATTGAAAATACTAAAAACTTAATTTAAGCTTATTTAGAGTTGAGTTACAAGAATTTCACTCAAGGGTGACCCCACCTGATTTTTTATGAGGAATCCAATGGTGAAATAATTTTCATGTGTTTATTTATTGGATAAAAAGTTATAATAATTTTTATTTAACTTTTTTCCAAATTTATTTATTTTTTCACAATTTTTGTTAAAATTTCATTTTTACTTAATTTTTTCAAGTATAAATGTAATTTTATCCTTACAAAATTTTATGTATTTTTATTTTTAAATTGTGATTAATTTTTTATTTTTTAATATAATTTTATATTTATATTTTGATTTTTATTTTAATAATATAAATAAATTTATTTTATTTATATTAATATGTTATTTTTGTATTTGTGGTCTTTTGGGTATATGAAATTACCTCTAAGGCTCACAAAATTTGTGACTATAATAATACATTTTTTTATTTTGAATAAAATTAAAAGAAACAATGATAATAAGTATTTTTATTTGTGCTTATAGAAAGAATTTTAATAATAATAATAATAAAAATAATGGAAAATAAGAACAATAAACCAGAATATTTTTTCAATATTAAGCATAATTTAAATTTCTTTTTCAAAAGGAATTTAATTAATAATCATAATAATGATATTATTAATTCTTTTTTATCATTAAGATGATTAACTTGTTATTTTATATTTTGTTAAAGAAATTACATAGGAATCATAACATTAATAAAGAAATCTTTTTTTCTATTGAGTTCAATTTCATTCAGTTAACTTATACATATATGATATATAAGCTTCATTTGGCCACTTATCAAGCCAAGCTTGGAAGTCAGCCAATTCAACTTGATAAGCAGCTAAATTGGCTTTAAAAGCCAATTCACAGCACCTCAATTTATTTTCTGGTTTCCAAAATCCAAAACCAGAGGCACCCTTAAGAAAATTAATAAGTGATTATTTCTTTCTTCTTTTGCAAAATCTCTTTATCATTTCAGTTTCTTTTTACCAATAATAAGAACCTCTAATAAAACCTCATCAAACGGAACAGTAGATTTTTTTCAGGCTCAGTCTATGATAAATCTATAAGAATAGTAGATACAAATTAACTCTCACTGTGACATGGTAAAACATGGTAATGAAGTTTTAATTGATAGTAATTAGGGCTTTACTACAAAGAAAGAGTGGTGGTGAGTGCTTCTGAAAGCCCTGAATGCACTGATTATCAATTGATTAATTATAATAAGCAGTAAAATACTAATACTAGATTATAACATGATTATTTTTCAAGAGTATGACTTTTTTGGAATTCGTAATACATAGGAATTGAAGAGCAGGATGGGGATGCCCTTTTTGACAGAGAAAAGGCCCTGTCACAACCAGGTGTAATCACCCCCCAATGGGTGTTTACAAAAAATCTAGCCTGACCCCATTTTATGGCCAATTGGTCATGTCATCAGTTTTATGACCAATTGAACCATTTTGGTGTTTTATGGCCTTTGGGCCATATCACCTCTCACTGGCCACATCCTGCAACCATTAGCCCTCTTGGCCAATTCTCCACCTCACCAACCCCCAGGCCAATACCTTTGTTTTGGGCCTGGGGGTCCATCTGGTCTTCCAGGGGCTTCTGGCCCAACCCCTTTGATTATGGGGTCTAAGGCCTAAGTGGCCTTTTTGGGCCATTTAGGCCCCCTATGGCCTCTACAGCCCGTGGGACCCTTTGGCCCCTTTTGACCTACATCCAATGAGGCCAAAGGGGGCCAAGGGGGAAGTTCACCAGCCCCCAAACCACAAGTGGGCCCACCTGAGCCAATTTCGGCCCTTAATCTCATCAATCCCAAAATGGCCAAAAAGGACCCCAGGACCCAAATTGGCCACTTATATCCCATGAAATCTGGAAACGTGCAGAGGCCACCAGCAAGGTTTCCCCTCCATTCAGGGGAAGAACTCTCCTTCACCAATGTACTCTGTACATGTCAGGTTGAGTCTATGTAGAAGCAGTAAGTAGGCTAGTTACAACTTTAACTTTGACTGTGTGTCACAACCATGGCAATTCACCCCCTTGGATCTCCATATGGCATATCAAGCCACAGTCGTTTTATGGCCAATTGGCCATATCCATCACCAGTGACCAATATGGCCATGTCATCATCTTATGGACCATTTATGGCCATTTGTCTTTTGGGGCCCTCATGGCCCTTCACCTCAATCCAGAAGCCATAGCGGCAATTTATGCCCAATTGGGTATTTTGGGTCATTTCCCTCAAAACCAGGGGAAATGGCCCAAATGGCTGTTTTTGGCCATTTGGGCTAATAATGCGCATTTTGCGCACTTTGACGCAAAGTGTCCAAAAGACACTTTCCTGCCCTTTGGGCCAGTTTTTGGCTCAAAACCCCTTTCCAAGCTCTGAAGCCATCATATCCATCTTTTTCCCCTCTTTCTTTCCATCTCAAGACCTTTGGGTATAATCTTCTTTCCAATGAACCAATATGCCATAAATGATGTTATATATTATTATGCATCATTTTTAAAAAGAAATTCAATGGTGGAAATATCAAATGGTAATTTCAATATTACAACATATCATCACTTCATCAAGGAGCCCAATCATTCAGAGGACTCATCCAGGCTCAAGAGCAAGTGTTTCAGCGTCAAAGACCAATCACGCCATCAAGACGTCATTGGATAATTTCATTAAAAGTATTCCTCCAAGGCAATACTGTTCAACAATTCTCAAGGGATTCAAGAGGAAGTTCATTCATTCATTCATCTGTCAAGTGTCAAAGCTCCACTCAATCCACCTTGGCAACCACCTTCATTTCAATACAGTCTGGATCCATCAGGAACTGTATTTCATTTTCAAGTATGGCAAATTCAATCAACCCATTTCAATTTCAATATTAGCCAGCTGTATCAATTCTCAAAACAATCAATACAGCCTCAAGGATCAATACAGATCAGTTTTCAGCCTGAAGAACTCAAGCTCCCAACTTTTCACATATACTGGCTACCCTTTCCACCCTGGGGGGTTTTTCCCCAGTTAATTAATATATTTTGATTTTATTTTATCTTTATTTATCTTACCATTTTTGTTAAGTGAATTCTGATATTATCAAGTCAGTCATTTAGCACCTTTCCTCTTATTCTTTCTTTTCCTGTCAATGCATATTTGGTGGTAATATCCTTACTAATTCCATTGTTCATTTTGGAAGGTTGAAACAGTGATTAAGGACTTACTTGGTTGGCTCTTTGGCCATTTGGCTTCTCTTTCCTCTTAATGCATCTCATCTTTGTACCTGCATATTTCTTAGAGAAATTCAATTCTTTTATTTTATTTTCTTTTATCTTTTGGAGTTCTCCAAGTGAGTTCCCTGATTGCTGAGTGCCAGGCCACTCTTTTTTTTCTGTCCAAGAGCCCCTGTGACATTATACTAATTAACTCATAATTTCTTTTCATTCTATTCATTCTTTCCGTATAATTTCATTAACTCATTTCATTGAAATTATGACTCTTTAATGCTTATGAGCCTTATGATTCATGGTCACCTCTCAATTTTCTCTCATTCATTATTCATTCTGAAAATTGAAAGCTGACCCAATTTTATTTTATGTTTCTCTTTTTTGAAAATCTTATCTCAAATCATCATTTTAAATTCATTCATAATTCATGTGTCATCTTAATTTTCATTTGATTTCAAATTTTTTCATCAAGTTATTCAGACACATTCTTCACATCAAGATTCATATTTGATTCATTCTTCAAGAATTTTGATTTTTAAAGAAGAACTCACTTGATTTTGATTTGATTGATTTATTTGACATAAATTGATATTGACCTCAAGAAAATTGATTGACCTGAAGATTTCATTGATTTTGCTGATTTTTCACATCAAGATTTTTGACATAAATTGATTTTTCTTCAAGAATTCATTTTGATTGATTGATTTTCTGCAAGATTTTGATTTTGATTGATTTGACTTATTTGATTCATTGACTCCAAGTTTTCAGTTGATATTTAATTGATTGATTTATCTGAAGATTTCATTTGATTTATTGATTTTATTGATTTTCCTCAAGATATTGATTTTGATTTTTGACTTCAAGCATTATTTCAATTTCCTCAAGTTTTCATCTTCAACTCTTGATTCTTATTCATTTTATTTCATTTTAATCCCGAAATCATGCCCATCCAACACTCACCTCCTGCAAGGGAGACAAGATCTCAGGCCAGAACTCAAGCTGTTCTCACTCCAATTCCCAGGGCTCCTCTTGATGGCACCCCAGCAGTTTATCAATTGAGGGCCAAATTGGACAGAGGACCCATTTTGGAAGCAGCAGGACCGTCCAGGAAGGAAGGAAGAGTGCCCAGAAGATAAAGCTCATTCTCAGGAGTAGTTGGCGTATTCCCAGAAACTTCAAGGACCATTTTCAAGGGTCCAGGTGAAGATGGTGAAGAGGAAGAGGAGAATTCTGTGGAATAGGAAGAGTCTGATGGTACTGATAGGGGCCCTGCTCCTGTGGAGGCATCCCAAGGTACTGGAGGGCCAACCCTAGCCCAGTATAATCAGCCTGCCTCTCATCAGTCTGAACCATCTCTATTGGCCATCATGCAGCAAAGGACTCAGATTATGGACAATCTTCAAGCAGCTTCATCCTCTGAAGAATCAAGACCACCAGCCTTCAAGACTGCATCTATGAAGGAACCAGAATGCTTTGATGGGACTCAACCCTTCAAAGTTAGAAGTTTTATTCAGTCTTGTAAACTGATTTTTCATAATGATCCGGAAAACTTTGCTAAAGACAGAAAGAAGGTCTTTTATGCCACTTCATTCCTCATTGGAAGGGCTGCAAAATAGATTGAGCCTTATCTTTCCAATCTCACCAATCAAGAATCCAATTACCTTCTAAATTCTTGGCCTTTATTTGAATCTCAACTCTTCACTTTATTTGGTGACCCGAATGAAGTCAGAAAAGCTGAAGCAAAATTGGATTCACTAAGAACAAAGGAAGGTGGCCATGTTTCACTATACATAGGCCATTTACGGAGTTTGGTTTCAAGAATTGGAGAATGGGGTGAAAGGGCTCTCATTTATCATTTCAGGAAGGGATTGCCATCCAGGATATTGGATCAATTGGCCTCCCATCCTTCAAGAATTGATTCTCTTCAAGACTTAATGGACGTTACCCTGGAACTTGATACCAGGTACCATGAAAGGCAAAAGGAGAAGGATCACTATCAAGAGAAGAAACCTGAAGCCCCAAGATCAAGTACTTCTCATCCTTAAAATTCTTCAGGTTCAAGTCATAAGAAGAAGAAGAATTTTCAGAAGAGGGACAAGCCCCATTATTCTTTTTTGAATAAGGACTTCAAGCCCATGAACTCTGCAAAAGAAAGAAGAATCAAAGAGGGTCTTTGTACCTATTGTGGTGGGAAGCATAGTCTTGAGTCCTGTCTCAAAAGGCCTCAAAACAAGCTTACCCAACCGTCAGGAAAATTTCCCAGCCAGGGAAAGGCCTGAGTGAAGATCATGTTGTGTTCAATGGTATTAACTGTTTTCCGTCCAGAGAACAATTGTGCATTCTGAATACTGGTGTCAAAAATTCTCTTAAAGTTTTTGTTTTTTCTTCTCTTTCTAATGTTTTTTACAGTATTCTCATTGATTCTGGTGCTACACACTCATTTATTGCAAAGCAGTTTGTTCACAAGTACTCATTGACTAAGTCAGAACTTCCAGAGAGGATTCCTCTTATTATCTTGGACTCCTCTGAGTCCCCTTCCTTATTTGTGACTCACCATACTAAATATATGGTTTAGCTCCCTTCCTTCCCAAGCTTTGAATGGGACTTTTTAGTCATTGATACTCCCAAGGGAGAAGACCTCATATTGGGCTTTGACTCTCTTAATCATTTTAATCCATATATTGATTGGAGGCAAGGGCTGATCACCTTTGATTCTGATCATAAGGACTATTATGATACTTTAAAATCTTTCAGTAATGACTTTTCTTCTGCCAAATCATGTGCAGCTCTGGTTGGTGATTCTAGAAAACCATCATTTCCATTTTCTGTCCATATTGCTTCCCTTAATTCCCATCAGTCATTACTATCATCTAGAGATGAAGTCTTCAAAGAGATTCAAGATGTTGGAGAAGATAATTCTGTATCTTCACTTCATCTCTTCTTTGGGAATATGGACCTTCCTCTCTCATCTTATCATGACTCCCTGGAGGAGTTGTGGGATGAAGAGGAAGAGCCAGAAGAAATAGAAAATGTGATGAAGGTTGTTCCTCCTGTCTATCACCAGTACTTGGATGTATTCTCCAAGGTGAAAGCAGAGAAACTTCCTCCTCACCGCGCCTGTGATCATCATATTGAGCTGGAGGGGTCTCTACCTCCATTTGGGGTGATCTACTCTTTATCAAACCAAGAGTCAGATACACTCAGGGCCCAAATTTCAGAGAATGTAGAGAAAGGTTTCATCTGGCCAAGCTCCTCTTCAACAGGAGCACCTGTCCTCTTCCTCAAAAAGAAAGATGGTGGCCTCCTTTTGTGTGTTGATTACTTCAAACTCAATGCTGTTACTAGGAAGAACAAGTATCCTGTTCCTCCATTGAATCAGCTCTTCACTGTTTTTAATGGATCTTCTGTCTTCTCCAAGATTGATTTGTGTGGTGCATATAACCTGCTTAGAATAAAGGAGGGCAATGAACATTTGACAGATTTTAGAACTAAATATGGAAGCTATGAGTATGTGGTTATGCCATTTGGGCTCACCAATGCTCTTGCCTCTTTTCAAAATCTTGTCAATGATATTTTTTATTATATTCTTGATCTTTATGTTGTGGTTTATTTAAACGACATTATGGTCTTTTCCAAATCTGAGGAAGAGAATGTCACTCATGTGGTCAATTTTCTTTCCAGACTCAAAGCCAATAACCTCTTTGCCAAGGCCTCCAAGTTCCTATTTCATGTTTCTAGTGTAGAGTATCTGGGTTATATTGTTTCTTCTGAAGGCCTCAAGATGTACCAAGAAAAAGTCCAGAAATTTCTCAATTGGCTTCCTCCAAGAAACCTCAAGACTCTTCAGTCATTCCTTGGCTTTGCCAATTTTTGCCGCCATTTCATCAAGAATTGTAAGATGTGTCTATGAAATTAATGATAATATTACTGATGATCTACAGTACTATGACTGTTCTTATGAAATACAATAATCAAAATTATTATAACAACAATTGAATGATTAAAGAATTATTTCTTTTATGTGTTATACAATACTAGTGATTATAACAGTAAGCAGTAATTGTTTACAAGAATCAATTACAAGAAGATTTTAATAATAAAATCTTCTTTTATTAAAATAATAAAATTATTTTGATATATAATTATCTTTTCCAAGAATAATTATAAAGATAACTCTTGAGGAAAACTATTACTAGAGAAAAACTTTAAGAATTAAGATAAATCACTCACTATTAATACATTGAACCTTTTAGAAGATAATAGTAGAGAGATTTGACATAGAATTGTGGATTTAATAGATCAAGATTGATTCATAACAATATTCCAACAATATATAGTTTATTTTTATGATTTCAAATCTTTCTCATTGATTTCCGAAAGAATTAAACACTTAAGAAAAGATTTAACTAATACTTACTTGTTGGTACTAAAGGTATAATTGAATAATGTGATGATTTGGAAAAAACAGAAAGAGGAGGCCTCTTTTAAGTCTAAGACAGCTCACAGAGGCGTTCCATGGAGAAAATTGAAAAACAAGTGAGTGAGAAAACAATAAAACGTTTTGCATTATTGATTGCATCATCTGTTGTCACGTAAGATTATCACAATTACTTAATTGAGGCTTTTACGTGACTACCAATCCATTTATGGTTAAGAATAAAAGGAGTAACAACTGTAAATATTCTTTTATCCCAAAATAATCCTTGATTTCTCAAATTTATCAATGTTATTGGAAATTTCATCCCAGAATGTATTTTCTGTAAATTTTTAAATATTCTGTGTTTCACATGGAATCATCAAAAATGGACTGTAAGTAAACCTTTTATTTTTAATTATAAAAGTATAACTGTTTTTGGTTTTTATATTAATCATACAGTTCTTAATTGGTCCTGAACGATTCAGAAGGATCCATGAAGAATTGTATTTTTAATGAATTTTTGAAGTTTTCACCTCAGTTCTACGTAGAATTGCAAATAGCAGTATATGGCTGGTTGATATGAGGTAAATCAATGGATACTAGTCCAAAAGAGGTTTCAATTACTCCTTTGACGTTTATCAATGCCAAGAAATTAAGAATTGACATGTTTACAGGAGTCTAAGTTTCTCTTTACCTCCTTGGCATGTCAAAATAGCAGCTGATTTGCAATTATCTTATGATCTACTGAAGTTGTGACATGGTAACTAAGTTCCCAAAAGGTTTTACTTTACTAATTGGGCCAAGATCAGCCAGAAACCAAGCATTTAGAGCTGTCCATGCCTCAGAGGCCTCAGAAGCTGGGTACCCTGCCTCTCTTTGATGTCTTTTGTCCCCCTTGACCATTTTTCATGTCAAAAATAGAAATTCATGCTTTAAGTGGGATATCCACTATGGGTGTACCAAACGTGCATGTGAGAATACCATAATATTAAGTGCCCAAACATGAATAACACTATTCTTAGTGTATATGTAACATGGGATTTCTCACATTCCCATTATTTTGGCATGAAATTGAGAAAAAAAATTTTACATGGATATTTCATGTGGTATTGATGATGTGGTATTGCATTATTGCCCATATTACCAACTCAAAGAGTTGATTTGAGCTTATTTACTCTATGGAGCTACCCTAAATGAAATTTTGTTTAGACTCCAAATGTGGCCTTAAATCCATGGATTTATTTACTCAATAAAAAGTTATTCATCTTTTCTGAAATCAAAAAAGATGAATTTTGAATATATGCATGACTTATGGGTTATGCATAATTCAGAATTTATTTTTAAGATAATTGTGGCCTATTTGGGTATGTAAAATATACCTCGATGCTCACAAGAATTATTTAAAGAAGGTTAGTTCACTCACCAGTTTCCTCAAGAAAGATTCCTGTTTTGCCCTCAATGAGGAAACTCTTAGCCAGTTTAATCAACTCAAAGAGGTCTTCACCACAGCTCCAATACTTCCCTACCCACCATTGTAGAAACCAATGCATCCAATTATGCCTTGGGTGCTGTACTGAGTCAGGTTTCTGACTCAGGAAAGTATCCCATTGCATTTGATAGCTGCAAGCATATTCCGCCAGAGTTCAACTATGAGATTCATGAAAAGGAACTCCTTTTCATAGTATGGGCTCTCAAGCAGTGTAGGGCTTTTCTTCTTTCCCTTTCTTCCCCTTTTGAAGTTCTCACCAATCACTCTTCCTTGCAATGCTTCATGTCCTTGAAAGTTCTTACTTGCCTTCAAGCCTGCTGGGCTGAGTTTCTTTCAGAATTTAATTTCTCTATCACTTACCGCTCTTGCCGCTTAGCTACTCTTCTGGATGCCTTATCACATTGGGACAACATTTATCCAGAGAGGGGGGAGGATTTAATCAGTAAGAATCCAATGAATTTTCAACAACTCATTAAGCAATATGAAGTTCAACCCTCAAGACTTTTTGCAGTCAAGGAGGAATGTTTTTCAAATTTGATTAAGTCAATTCAGAAGAATTTATCGCAAGACTCTCAGTACAGAAGTATCCTTCAAGAATTGGGGGGGGGGGTAAAGGTAAATCTGTCCAAGATTATTCTCTTGAATCCTCTTCCCAACTTCTTTTATTCAAAGATTGGGTGGTGATCCCAAATGAACCCACAATGCAACTCAGTATTCTTCAAAAGCGGCATGATTCTCCTCTAGCTGGAAACCCTGGCCAAGAGAAGACTCTCAAACCTGTCAAGCAGGATTTCCACTGGTCTGGCCTGACTCAATTTAACAAGGATTATGTCTTATGCTGTCAACAGTGTTAACAAACCAAGAATATTCATCACAAGAAGTTTGGACTCCTCAAGCCTTTTCCAATTCCAACTGGTCCTTTGATTTTTCTTTCAATGGATTTCATCACCCAATTTCCACTGTCCAATTCTTTCGATTCAATTCTTGTAATAGGGTACAGATTCTCAAAAATAGCAGTTTTCATTCCAACAATGTTTTCAATAACCTCACTGGATTTTTCCCATTTATTCATCAAGAATATCTTCTCAAAGCATGGCCTGCCTTCAAGCATTGTTAGTGATAGATGTTCACTTTTTGTTTCTTCTTTTTGGACCAATCTTTGTCAGCAGCTCAAGGTTTCAAGAGATCTATCAACTTCTTGCCATACAGAAAGGGTAAGTCAGATACTAGAACAGTGCCTTTGGATGCATTTAAGTTATCATCAAGATGATTGGAACACCTGGCTCCCTCTGGCTAAATTTTACTACAACAATTCTTATCACTCTTCAACAAAACAATCACCGTTTTTTACTGCTTGTGGAAGAGATCCACAATTTGACTCAGTTCACATCACTCAAGATACTCCTGCTGGAAATTTATCAACAAAAATCCAATAAGTACAGCAAGATGTTAAGAGAGAACTTGAAGTTGCCATAAACTGGTTTGAGAGGTATGCAGATAAAAGTAGAGCAAGCCCACCTGTTTTCAATCCTGTTGACATGGTATGGCTTTCTTCCAAGAACATCAAATCAACTACACCCACCAAAAAACTGTCTGAATGATGGTTGGGTCCTTTTCCAATCTGTAAGAAAGTCAGTACTCTAGCTTACCACCTCAAGCTTCCATCCAAATGTAAATCCATCCACCCAGTTTTCAACATTTACCTCCTTGAACCAGTCAAGACATCAACAATCCCAAATCAGCATCAAGAACCTCCTCCTCCAATTATCATTGAAGAAGAAGAGGAATGGGAAGTCTCTCAAATTCTGGATTCCAAGTTAAAGAGAGGAAAATTATGGTACTTGGTGGAATGGAAAGGTTTCAGTCAAGATCCAGAAAGATCAACTTGGGAACCAACCAAAAACCTCAATAATTGCCCTGAAATTGTCAAGGACTTTTATTATCTATATCCTGAAAGGCCAGGACCCAATTCTTCAAGAGCTTGATTATTTGATGGTGCTTGGTGGGGAGAGTAATTACCAAAAGTAAGTCCCACTCCTGGTAGCACATTTAGAGGTATTCTACCCCTTCTTGTTGTAAGCATCACCAGGGCCACTCTGTGAGCACTTGTCAAATTTCTGTACACAGGACTCTGGCCAGGCTTGCAACACCAATTTCAATTGTTATGGCCATTTTCACTTGGGAAAATGAACCATTTACTATTCTTTCCACTTTACAAGTTCTTTCATTTCAAATTCATTCCTTCATAAAATGTTTATTCTTTGTGGCACTGGCGGGGGTGGTAACTACCAAACATAAGTTCCTCTCCTGGTGTGCACTTCCCTCAGGGGTATACAATCTTTAAAAAAATCACCTTGGCCACTCTGTGGGCACCTGGAATCAAATATTGTTTTCCAGGTCCTGGGCAAATTCAAATCAGCTATCCACTTTTGTGATCAAGATTGGAACCCCCCTCAAGATTCTCACTTCTCTTTCTTTTTCTTTTATGTTTCTTTATTTATATATTTTTCAAAATTTTCTTTCTGAAAATCTTAGTTCCAAAATGTTTATGTCAACTCCATTCTTCAAACCTTCCAAAGCCAAATGTTAAAAGAAGACCAAATCATCCTCACATCATATGCCAACCTTGTACCAGTCATGCAGTTTCTTTCAAGATTCAATATCTCTGGAATCCCTATGTCTAATCATTCTCAACAGCCTCAACAGGGTTTTACCTTGGTTTGGTGCTCAGGAGCTCACCATTCAAGGTGGGGGTTACTGTCACAACCATGTGTAATCACCCCCCAATGGGTGTTTATGGCAAATCCAGCCTGACCCCATTTTATAGCCAATTGGACATGTCATCAGTTTTATTCCCAATTAAACCATTTTGGTGTTTTATGGCCTTTGGGACATATGACCTTTCACTGGCCACATCACACAACCATTAGCCCTTTTTGCCAATTCTCCACCTCACCAACCCCCAGGCCAATAACTTTGTTTTGGGCCTGGCGGTCCATCTGGTCTTCCAGTGGCTTCTGGCGCCTCTAGCCATTACCAGGGCCTTGGGACCAACCCCTTTGATTATGGGGTGTAAGGCCTAAATGGCCTTTTTGGGAAGTTTAGGCCCTCTACAGCTCATGGTCTGTGGTCAGTGGGACTCTTAGGCCCCTTTTGGCCAAGGGGGCAGTCCACCAGCACCCAAGGCCAGGTGGGCCCACCTTAGCCAATTTGGCCCCTAATCTCATCAATCCCAAAATGGCCAAAACAGACCCCAGGACCCAAATTGGAAAATTTCAATCCATTGCCTCTGGAAACCACCAGAGGCCACCAGATAAGGTCCAGAAAGGTTTCCCCTCAATTCAGGGGAAGACCTCTCCTTCACCAATGTACTCTGTACCAAAGGATCCAGGTGTGGTGCATATATGATATAATTTACCATTATGCACCATTTTTGCTCAGAAATCCAATGGTGATGTTTTCAGGAACCAATTATGTATTTCCAATGCAAGTCCCCAAATCCATCACCCATTTTGAAGGAAGATTTTTCAGTCATTTAGTCTTGCAATCCCTGGCTGCTACCAAAAGACTATTCAAGGACCCTAACCACCTGGCCCTGCAGGAGCTGGGTTGTTATTTCTTTTCAGGACGATTCAAATAATAATTTCAAGAGTTTATCAATCATTAAATAAGTTTTCAAGGCAACAAGTACTCCAGTATTCCTTGGACAACTCAATTGGTCCATACACGCTGTATTCAAGCAACCTGTATGGCCTTGGCCCTTTTGAGCCAATTCATATTCCACTATGGGAATTCCTTCACGCTGTTCAATTATCAAGATGGCCAGATCTGTATTCACCCAAAACAGTCAATACATCTGGGTTTTTGAACCTCCAGGATCAGCCTTCATCTTTTTACATATATTGGCCACCTTTTTGTCACAACCACGGCAATTGACCCTCCTCCATTGGTGTTGCGGCAATTCTAACCTGGAACCAAGTTGGGGCCGATTGGCCACTTGGTCCCCTCTGGTGCTCTATGGTCATTTGGCCATTTCTAGCCACCAATCATCATTTATGGCCTCAGGCCATATCCTGCCATCATTGGCCTCCTTGGCCAATTTCCATATCACCAAGCCCCAGGCCTTTATCTTTGATTTTGGGCCTGGGGGGTCCTATTGTCTTCTAGGGGCCTCCAGGCCCCCTAGCCATCTCCATCCATTCTGTGCCTACCCCTTTCATTAGGGGGTTTAGGCCTAAATGGCCTATTTGGGCCATTTAGGCACCCTACAGCTTCTACGGCCCGTGGGCCATAATTCACAGTCCACGGTCCGTAGGCCAATTAAGCCCCTTTTGGCCTCATTGGATTAGGCCAAAAGGGGGCAACCACCTAGCCCCCAAGGCCAGGTGGGTCCCAAACCACAATTGGACCCACCTGAGCCAATTTTGGCCATCAACCCCTTGGACACCAAAATGGCCATAGAACCCATAGGACCCAATTTTAGCTATGAACCACCATGGACCATATTTCCAGCCATGGCCTCTGACAGCCACCAGAGGCCACCAAACCAGCTCAGCAAGCATTCCCCTCAACTTAAGGGGAATTCCTCCATTCCTCCATGCACCCCATACTCAAGGTTGCAGGAGTGGTGCATATATGGTATTATATACCATTATGCACCATTTTTGCTCAGCAAATCAATGGTGACGTTTTCAGGACCAAATTCCCCAACTCCAACACCCATTTCAAAGGAGGAATTTTCAGCTCATCAGTCTGGCAATCCATGGCAGCAATTGGAAGACCATTCAAGGATCCCAATCACCTGGCCCTGCAGGAGTTGTGTTGGAAATTTCATTCAGGATTATTCCAAGGGTATTCTCAGAGGTTATACATTCTTTCAATCCGTTGTCAAGGAATCAAGTATTTCAATACTCCTTGGACAAGTCAATTGGTCCATACAGGCGTCAATCAATCAACCTGTATGTCCTTGGTCCAATTGGGCCAATTCAATATTCCACTGTGGGAATTCAATCACACAGCTCAATTTTAAGATGGCCAGAACTGTATTGGCCCAATTCAGATAATACAGTTGGTGATCCACCTTCCAGGATCAGTTGTTCTGGCCACCTTTTCAGCACCTGGGGACTTTTTCCCCAGTTATTATTATATTGGATTTATTATTATCTTTATTTTCTTTTTCATTATTGAAGTTAATACTGATAATCTTAAGTCATTCATTCAGCACCCTTTCTTTTTTTTCTTCCTCGCCTGTCAGTGGATATTGGTGGTCATATCCTTTACTAATTCCATTTCATTCTCTGGAAGGTTGAAACAGTGAATTGAGGATTCACTTGGTTGGCTTCTTGGCCTTTGGCTTCTTTTATTATCTTTGGCCTTTGGCTTCTTATCTCTTCTTTATCTTAGGCATACTTGTCTTTTCCATTCTTCTTCTTTAAAGAAATAAATCTTTATTATTCTTCTTATCTTTTGAAGCCCTCCAAGTGAGTTCTTGATTCCTGAGTGCCAGGCCCTCTTGCTTCCATAAGAGCCCCTGTGACACTTTTCTTCCCTGGGGACTTTTTCCCCAGTTAATTAATATATTGGATTTCATTTAATCCTTATTTTATTAAAGTAAATACTGATAAGCTTAAGTAACCCATTTGCACCTTTTCTTCTTTGCCTGTCAGTGGATATTGGTGGTAATATCCCTTACTAATTCCATTGTTCTTTCTGGCAGATTGAAACAGTGAATTGAGGATGCATTTGGTTGGCTCTTTGGCTTCTGGAGTTCTGTAATAACTTTGGTCATTGGCTTCCCTTTTCTATTGTTTTTGAAATATTTGTCCTTACCCTTATTCTTCCCTAAAGAAATATAATTCTTGTCATTTCTGTATCCTTTTGAAGCCCTCAAAGTGAGCTCTCAATTCCTGAGTTCCAGGCCACTCTTTTCTTTCAACAAGAGCACCTGTGACAGGCCCCTTTTTATCCTGAAATAAGGTGGAAAGGGCCTCTGGACCTGTTCAAGTAGGAAGGGTGAAGAAGTTGCACTTCTAAGGTCTGGGTGGTGGTTCTTACACAACATACACACCCTGTATTGGGCTAAGATGTGGTTACAAAACCACATCTGGCCTGTTTTCACCAATAAAGGGTAAACCTTTGTTTTGGGGACCTAATAGCCTCTTTCTGACATGTATAATGCATAGAATTCTGTGAAGAACCTTTATGGAGACCACTTACAGGCCAAAATATGAGGTATTGAAGGATAAAAAGGCTCCTTCATAGAATCAAAGCCTCATATTCAAGGATATGGGAAAGTAGCCCATACTAAAAGTATATTGACCCAAATGTGGTATTTCAACCGTAAAGCTTCCTTACCTTTGTCACTTTTCAAGATAATGGGCCAAAATTTGGCTCATTTTGTAGCCCTGGATGAGCTATACACAATGGTACCTCATTCGGTATGGGTAAAATCAAATATGACTAAGTTGTTCCAGTTTTAATTTCAATTATTCAGATATGGATTTTTCTTAAATCATGTATGGAGTTTGTTTGCTCCATACATTTTGTTCTAGATGAGCTATGAGGAAATGGATGGAGCCATAAGATAGGTTTGATTGTTCTTTTTTCCAAATAACCCCCTTTGGGTAGCTAACACTAAAACTTGAGAAGTTAGATCAGAGGTGAATATTTTATTTTCCCTTATTTGGTCTTTATTTGGCCATAACTTCCATAGCTTTGATACTAGCTCAATTTGGCTAGCACTATTTTATAGCCCTGAATGAGGGCTTCAAGTTAAACACCCTTCTTATGGTTTTCTTCCTCTTTCCCTTGGATTTAGATGAGAGGAGAAAATTAAGTTTTATGCTCAGTTCTTGCTTTGAGCTGTAATAACTCTGTCATTCCTTGTCATATTGCTATGGTAGTTGTATCTTTGGAAGGAGGAAATTATCTTCTTTCTTCTAATAAGTTTTATGAGATATTTTGGCTTGTTTCACCTTCTAGTCTGCTCTGGGTTTGATTAGAGGTACCTTGTGTAGCTGCAGAATTAAAAACAAAAAATGAATAATTATTTTTTAAAAGATTTATTTTAAATTAAAAATCTAAACTAGAAAAAAAAGAAATAAGATAAGTGAAAAGATAACTCATAAGTAGCATAAGGCAAATGGTATTGTAAGCTCCAATGTGCAAATTCTAGTTCAAGAGAATGTTATTTAGAAAGGAATATATCAAAAGGAAGCTTTGGAGGAATTCAATATTTCCTCTTGGAAGGTTTAAAGTATATTACATCAAAATACCAAGGATCAAAAACAGTACCAGAAGTGTTAAGGAAAAATAAATGATGAAATGAAAACCAATTTTCTCTATTTCATCAACAAAAAATCAACAGTTACTCTTAAAGAAATGAAAGGATTCTTAAAAAAAATTTCCAGTTAAAATATTTTGTCAGTCCATAAGCAACCTACTAAGTGAGATCAATATCACTTGGAAGAAAGTAATAAAAATTCCATCCTCTTGGAACAAACCCAACCTATTAGCACAATGTGCAAATTTTGTAAATAAATGAGGCTTTGACCTTGATTCCAAAATAACATTTGTTTATGAGTCAGGATTTTACATCAACTCAGGAAGAGGCTTTTGTGACTCTTAATCTGGTTGGTTCATTTGTTTTTTGTTTTTTCTGTTTTGTCTGTTTCGTTTATTTCTTCAACCCTTTGAGCTTTGATTCAGGAAAACCTGCTGTTCTTAGTTTAGTTCCAAAAGTGAATAAAATCAAACTAATTGAAGCAATTAATTATGAGGTACTTTTATATAATGAACTCCTCAATGATACTAGTCACATGACTGAAGGCATTAGAAGAATTAAATTTGTATTATTATTCCTTTCCTGACAGTTCAATTATAATAATTTACAATTCACCTATCCATCAAGGACCACTATTTGGAGAAGTCAAAGAGCTTATAAAATCCTCAACAGGTATCAGGTTGGAGTTTCTTCCACCCTATTGATCTGACCTTCCACTCAATTAAAAGCTATGTGCACTCAAAGGAATCAAAATTGTGAGCAGAGCTAGTCAGAGATATAAAAAATGGTATCAATGTGAGCATAACTTCTGAAAAAAGCAGGAATTGTTTTTTATATGGTCCAAAATTTTATTGTAGCTTCTTGAAGATGCAGCCCATAACTGGTATTGTAAGGTGTGGATATGAAACTTTGAATAAAAATCAAGTACTCTTACTGTCCTAAAAATCTGTATAAGGTAAAATTTAATCAAAAAAATGGTAAATATTAAGATTTTTAAGAGAAAACAAAGCAAATTGATTGTTTTAGCTTTTTGAGTATAAAGAAATAATATGATAAAGATTTGTTGTTTTACTAACAATCCTCTACAAGATATACTTATGGCAACGAAAGCAATTTCTTCAAAAGCGATTTCAATTGGAATTAATTGAGAAAAGTACTGAAATAAATTGATATGAGAACAGAGTCTCTAGAAATAATATTAAAGATAAAACACACCCAAAAGTGACAAGAGTAAATTTGGAAAAAAGTGACAAAGTTAAAAATGATTAAAGATGCTTTAATTCCTTTTTGGGGTAGTTCAATAGTAAAAATGATTATAAGAGTTAAAAAAAGTGATTATAATGACTTCTTCACATGGCTCAAAGGTTTAAAATGATTGGAAAGGATGGTTATAATATTCTATTAATTGGTTTGACAGTATTTAAACCAATTATAAAAGGAAAAGATTCTAACATGAAGAGAAAAGTGGCAAAAATAAGACATTATTTTATAGCCCTCAATTTTCTTACTCCAAAAGTAAAATTTACTATAATAAGTTGTGAGAAACAAAATCACATCAGAAAAGCCAATTGTGGAATCATTGAACCCTGGTTTTAGCCATTTTTTGCTATTTTCAGCCATTTAAGTCACTTAAATCAGCCATTGCTATAGGAATACTTTGTTTCAATAATGAAAACATGTAAGAATGTGTGTAAGAGAGCTCAAAGCCAGTTAAAGATGTTTTTAATAAGATTGTTTCAACTTAAGGGTAGGTTTACCCTCTTGGCAACAGTTAAAACTTCCCTGGTTGGTATCAAAGCTTCTTCATCGATTGAATCACACACCCTGTGCCTCAATTCCACACCAAAAGTGATGAACCTTTGGATGAATTTTAAAATATCATTCCTGTCTGAAAGTAATTTGGGGAGTCTGGCACCCTTGGAGCCAAAATTCCTTTCCTCTTCAAAATTAATATTTCCAATTTATTTTTTTCTTTAATTCCTCATCATGTATTATAGTAGAATTTTAAATATGTAATTCAATTAAAAATTTACAGTACACAACTGTATTATTTATTCTCCATATGTAAATCTAAGTTCACTTATGTAATACATGTGCACAGTTTGACATTTCAATTGAAACTACTGCAATTCCTTATAGGTTCCAAACTACACACCACACCTCAGTTTAAAAACAAAAATGTTTGGTTAACACCACATTTGATGTGAATTAAATTAAAGTCTTGAGGATTTTCATAATTTCATTTAGAGAATACTAAAAAATTTATTTAAGCTTACTTAGAGTTGATTTACAGAATTTTCACTTAGAGGTGACCCCACCCAATTTTTTATGAGGAATCCAATTGTAGAATAACTTTCATATGCTTCTTCATTTGAAAAAAGGTATAATAAGTTTTATTGAATTTTTTTCTGAAAATATTTTAATTTTATTATTTTTGGTGAAAATTTATTTTTACTTAATTTTTTCAAGAAAAAGTTTATTTTCACATTTTTAAATTTCAATGTAATTTTAATTTTTCATTATGATAAAATTTTATATTTATATTTTGATTTTTTTTATATAATCCAAATGAATTTATTCATTTATAATTTTAACTGAATTTTGTTATTTGAGTGTTTTGGGTCTATGAAAATACCTCTAAGGCTCACAGGTACTCTGCTAGCTGAACCTTGATTCTCATTTTGGAACAAGACTGTGAGAATTTAGAATAGATAAATTAAGTTGTTATTTGTTTTGAAATGAATTTTATCTCAAGAGAAGTTTGTATTGATAAAATAATTTAGCTGAGGAATGTCTGGGTTTTCAGAAACCAGCAAAGGATTTTGGGAAAAATGGCTTTGTCTCCTTTACAACCAGAAAAAGTTGGTTTGACAAGATTCCAAGTATTCTTTGTAAGAAGACATGTGCATTTGGGTGATTTCAGTTTTGTTTGGGAGCTTTCCCAAACACGCTTGGTAGACCATATATTTTTTCAAGCTAATTAAAGAATTCCCTTGACCTTCTTATTGATTAAATTTTCAGGAAATTATAGTAAAAGTTATTATCTAATACCCATAAAAATGCTAAAAGATTGAAGTGAAAAGATAATACTTTTCTCATTATCCTTAATAAAAAATATTTTCCTTTTTCAAATAGTTTGATCTTTTACTGGAAAAATACTTGTCCTTTTTTTTTAAAAAAAATATAGAATATCATTTTATTTTCTCTTCCATAATAATTTATGATTCAAAAGCTACTCATTTTCCCCTCACTTCCCCCAATTTATCTTCCATAGAATTTTGAATCAATATATTTAATTCTCCTTTCAAATCCTAATAAGGATTTGGAGCTCACTTATTGAAGGGAAATCATAGATCCTTCAAGTATTTTGGCAGCATGTGAATAATATACTTCGTTATTGAAATTAATATTTGACCACCTTTGGGTATAACTGTCACAATACTGTCTGCCAGATCTCAACAAAGGGAGATCTTTCCAAAAAGGCTATTAAACTGGTTGAAATACTGATTAATACTGGCAAGTTTTAGATCACATTACACAATGTGACAGTACCCCCAGGTTTAGAGCACTGCATCCCAAAGTTAATGTATCTGATGGTATTACCCATGTCACCCACATGGAGCTACATTAGTCACAACAGGAGCCTACAAGGAACCCCCAAGGGGTGGAACCCTTGTTAAACAATGGAGCAGAAAACCCAGTGATTTTTGGTTGTTTGATTGAGACCCCTCCTTGCCTCCAGCTAGAATGGAACCCATGACATTGGAAACCAGTTTAGTGTCACAATGCTCTCTGCCAGACCTAAACAAAGGGAGCTCTTGCCAAAAAAACTATTAAACTGGCTGAAAGAACAATTAATACTGGCAAGTTGTAGATAGAATTCCACCATGTGACAATAACATGACTAAATTTCATTTAAATATTCTTTTACTGAAATATAAGCCCCAGATTCAGTTTTAAATATGCAAAAGGCAGTTATTAGAGGAAATTGAGCTATACTTTAAGACTTAATTAAAGTAAAAATTCTAATTAAATGACTTAACTTGTTAAGGTCAAAAGAGCTTACATGATCATAATTTCACTAAGAATATTTTTGAAGTGATCCTCCTTAAGACTATTTTTGAATCAATCCCCTTCAGAATATTTAGTGAGAATTTAATTTTGGAGTTCTTTAAATTTTCTCCCTCTCATATCCCTCCAAAAGAAACAAAGATTATTTATATAACCAACAAGAGCTATATAGTAATGAAGTTCATGAATACACTAAAAATAAGATGAAACAATTAATAAATCTCATTTCCAAGAAAGAAAAATGATTTATCCCCTTATTGATATTGGTAATGATAAAAAACTGAGATCAGATACTAATAAGTGAAACAGTAAAAATATTGTCTCATAATTATTCACTAATCATCTGCAACTCAATATTATAAATGAACTAGTCCATTTTATGCTAAATTAATTTGATTTTGAAACATCTTTCTATATAATCTCATCATATAATATTTTTCCATGAGCATTTAGACAAGAGGTCATGCATTTAAGCTCTGTTCAATTGAGCAAGAAACATAAAGATAATATCCATGGTGTTTAAGCTGCTATACTTGGTTGGTCCAGAATTAGAAGTTTATTTCTTCATTCAATTTAATCTCAATACAAAAATAACTTCAGCTTAATTAGAAAAATCAAGAATATGAATCAATTAAAAAAATAGTATTATAAATTTTGGTACATTAAAAGGGATAATTTTTAGTATTAAATGAATAATAAATTCTCAAAAAATGATTCAACAAGTGTACAAATTTTTTCAATTAGTTTTATTTTTGTATTTTGGAATGATGTTTTCCCTTGTTATACTATGATTAATTCTCTTTTCAATGAGAAATAGTTCAGAGGGAAATAGTAGGAATCTTCTATATTTGTATTTCTAGTCTATAAAAAATAATTGAAGAAAGATACTACTATTAATTTCATCACAAAACTAGAATGTAGGATTATCATAGAAATATAACATGAAATGATTTATTCAGTCAATTTAATTTATTTTTTTTTCAATTATAATAATAGTTATATCCTTAAGATCTATTCATTCTATAATAACAATATTTTACCAAAAATATTCATATAAAAACTTATATTAATATATTAATTGCCTATTTCAAAATTTAAAACAGAAACCACTAAGTATTTTATATTTCACAAAAAAAACATTGGAAAATAATATTGGAGAAATAAAATATCCTTATAAAAGAAACTTGAGAAAAAGGATTTATGAAAAAGAATCCTAAATATAAAAAAATACATCAAATAAGATTTATAATTACATATAGGGTGTTGGTAAAAACATGTAAGCAAATAGCTAAAAACATGTAAGGGGTGCCCTGGGCGCATTTTTAATTAAAAATGAAACAAAACCATGCCTGTATTGGGCCAAAACATGCCCAAAAGAGGTTTTTTACCCACAAAACCTCTCTAACTCCCAATTGTTTCAGACTCCTTTGCCCAGCCCCCCCCAAAAAACGGCCAAACACCCAAATAATCCACATTATCCCCACCCCAAACCTTTTTTTTTTTTTTTTTTTGGAAAAACAGAATTGCCAAAGCCATTTTGCAAAGCTTTTCACACTTTTCTTTCTTTTTTTCCCCCAAAGACTGTATTTTCCACCACAACAATCTGCTTTCAAGCCTCCCAATTTTCAATTTTTTACCTTCCCTCATCCATTAATCCCACATTTAAACCACTTTGGCTTGCTATCAACCACTTCTGTTCATTTTTCACACCTTTTTCACATTTCAAAAGGTTCTTACCCATTCAAAATCCCCAAATCCCCACTTTTTTTCACTTTTATACATATTTTTTATTCAAAAATGCTTCAACCCCCCACTGAAGGTGAATTTCAGACCCTTGAGCTTCTTTGGAAACATGTGCATAATGTTGACAGGGCTCAGGGGTATGTTGTGTCTACCTTGAGGTCTAATATGACCCACAGCCAAATTGAAATAGGTTTTGAGAGGTCTGGGACCCCAAATACCAACAAAAGCCCCTCCAAAACAGTCACCTCAAGAAAGCTGGACTGTCCTTTTAGACTTTATGCCGGAAAATATGCCAAGATTACCACTTGGACTCTTAAAGTCAAAAATCTTGAACATAGCCATGATGCCACTGAAAATATCATGGCAAATCCTGCTTTCAGGAAATTTAATGAGCAAGAAACATCCCAAATTTCTCAAATTTCTGAATCACTGCTCATGCCAAGGCAAATTCAGGCCCAATTATGCAGCCAGAAGGGGTCTGACAGGCCTGTAATACTTCAAGACATTTACAACCAAGTCAAGAAAATAAAGAAAGACAAACTGCAAGGAAGAAGGCCCATTGATTCTCTTATTGACACTCTCAAACGAGAAATGTCTGTTTGGTCCTCTGAAAGGGATTCTGAGGGACAAATTACCTCCTTGTTTTTCACTCACCCCCTGGCCATAAAACTCCTTCATGGCTTCCCTCATGTCATTCTTATGGATTGTACTTATAAAACCAATAATTACAAAATGCCCCTTTTTCATATTGTTGGATTCAGCTCAACCAATAAGACATTTTCTTGGGCTTTTTCTTTGAAGAAGAATGAAGCTGAACCCTCATATACTTGGGCATTAAATCAATACATAGAAAAGGTCCTCAACAACACCAATCTTTTTCCCTCCAGATATTGTTATTGACAGGGATCTGGCCTTGAAAAACTCTCTTAAGAAGCTCTTCCCAGAATTAAAATTCATGCTATGCATTTGGCACATCAATAAAGATGTATCTGATCATTGCATGAAGAAAATTGATCATGGAACTTATTTTGAAAGATTTATGGGCCTTTGGAATCAAGTAATATAATTTTCTCTTTCAATTTAGTTCACTTTATTTCAATTTCTTCTTATTTTTGTTTTTATTAATGACTTTGGCATTCATTTCTCAGGGTATGTATTAATCCACTGAAAAGTCTTTCAAGGACAACTGGATGAAGCTTCAAAAGCGGGTCAAAAATCCTGAAGTCTTGCAGTATTTGGAAAATACCTGGCTTCCTCTAAAGGAGTGTTATGTACCAGCCTGGACCAACCACCATTGCCACCTGGGTGTGGGCTCCACCTCCAGAGTTGAAGGTGCCCATGCCATGGTGAAACTTTGGTTCCAAACGTCCACTGGTACTCCCCTGGAGGTAGTTAGGGCTCTCCAAATGGCATTCAGAAAACAATTTATTGAAATTATCAACAGAATCTCCAAAGAAATGATTGTCCATGTCAAGAATTTTCCTCCACACATCTGTGCCCTCAATGGCAAGGTGTCTCATTATGCTCTTCAGATGGCCTTTGACAATTTCAAAACCAAATTTCCTCCCAATGAAAAATGCACCAACAAATACAACAATTATAAAGGAATTCCTTGCAAGCATAAGACCCAAAACTCATTTGCCAAGCGCCAAACGCTTGAAATATCAGACTTCCATCCTCAATGGAATTTGAATTTTCCTGTGAGGGTATTTTAATTTCTTATTAACTGATTTTATTTGTCATATTCTTCCCAGGCTGGTTTTCAAGGTGATGATCAAAGTGTTGAAAAAGAAAGAAAGAATGAAGCCCAGAAAATATTTTAAGCTATTGGGGAAGACCTTTTTCAAAGAGCAATAGCAGAAATCACCCCAATTCTTCAGCATTTTCAATATTTTTTGACTGTAAAAGTCCCATTCAATCGAATTACCAAGAGTCAAGAGGATGATCAATATTATGAAGACCCTCTAGAATGCAAGAATATCCATGGAAGATGTCAAGGAGCCAAGAATAAAAACAAAAATACAAACAAAAGAGAATCTTCAAGATTTGAAATTATTGAAAGTCAATCCAAGAGAAGAGGAAGACCCCCCTCAAAAGTGACCAGTACAACAACATCAAGATCAAAGTCAAAAGTCCCCTCTCCAATTATGGAAGTGAACTCATCTGAAGATTATGAAGATTCTGAGGACTCAATATCTAAATACATCAGTTCATCAGATTCACTACCCTCAGAAACTGAATTAAATAAATCAGAAGTAACCCTTAGAAGGTCCAGAAGATTGGCAATTGGAATCAAAAACTCACAAAGAAAATCACCCAAGCCCGCCACCAGTTTGAAGATATATGACGCAATTGACTTGACCTGTGAGCATCGTCAAAGCAATTATCACACAAGTGATGAATGCTCCAAGCTGTTTGTGAGTTTCCAATTATTTTAAATGTAAATTTCTCTTGTTTATTTTGATATTTGTTTGTTTTTTGACCTTATTTTATCAGATAACTGGCTCAGAAGACTTTCCCAAGTTTATATTGAAATACACCTTCAAGGCCATCAATGTCCAGGGTGATGGAAACTGTGGCTACAGAACAGTATCCCACTACATTTACAAGACTCAAGATTGATGGGCTGATGTCAGAGGTGACTTGGCTGAAGGAATTCAACAAATTCAAGACATTTATGAAGCCATGAACACCTTAATTACCTCATTATCCTCTTATCTGGACAGAATTGAATGGTATGAAGATGTTGGCCAGGCTCCAAAAGCAAGTGGATGTCGATGCCTGACATGGGGGATCCAATTGCAAATAAGTATAAAAGAGCAGTTTTCTTTTATTACACATCCCAATCTTTTTCTTTTTTCCCTTATTTATGTGCTCCAAATGATAATCCCCCCATTTTCATCTGCTTCTTGGATAGCTGTGCTCATTTTGTTCCTTTAGACATAATCATTTCTAAAGTTTATCCAGTCCCCCCCATTACTGTGAATTGGGAGATTCATGCCCAACCACAAGCAGTGGGGTGGGCTGATAAATTTAAGAAACACAGAATGTTGTATTTGTCCAATCTTCCCGCCCTCTCAGAAAAAACCCACTATTTTGGAGGTTGATTCTGATTGATTGATTTTTGTATATACAATGTATGCCTATTATCCCCCTCCTTGGTCATATTTATTGCTTAAATCCCACCTCAGTCCCCTTTTTTATCAAACATGTGAAGCTTTTGTACTTAGAAATAGTCATATTACAAACAAGAAAAAAATCTGAAAAAATACACTTATTGCCCCTGCACTTGCTGTCCCACCAAAACAATTCCCCAGGATCATGGGCTTCTGGTTCTTTATTGTACATATTGAACCCTTCAATTAAAAAAAATTGAAGGAAATTCACAAGTGGGGAGTTATTAAGTTAACTTTTTAAAAATAGGCATATTACAATGATGGGAAAAAACATTTGAAAAGAAACCCTTTTTGCACCTTCACTTGCCCCACCAAAAGAAATTCCCAAAATTATGGGCTTCTGGTGCTTTATTCTTCAGATTGAACCGCTCATTTTAAAAAAAAATTAAGGAAATTAATAAGTGAGAAGCTTTTAAATTCATTTTTGAAAAAAATATGCCATTTTGGCAAAAAAAAATTGAAAAAAATTGCGCATATTGACATGCCAAGTCGGGAAAAATATGGAAAAAAAAATCAAAAAAACTCCTCAAAACTGAGCCTGAGGAATAGTTTTTGAAAAATAAGGACACTTATGTGTTTTTACCATAAACTTATGTGTTTTTACTAAAAGATTATGTGTGTTTACCAACACCCCAAATATATTAATCAAAGACAAGACAGAAAGTTAAAAGAAAATTGGGAATTAGACTTATTTTATTAGAGGTTTTTAATAAAAATTAGAAAAATATTAGTAGTTTAGAATATAAATATTATAAATATATAGTTAATCTTAAAAATATTTAGAAATACTGTAATAAAGAATTATCATAATATCATGAAATTCTGAATATATTGAGAGTTTGAGGCTTTAGAGGAGCTATATTAATCCAAATCAATCCTTATTATGAGCTACTTTGTGTATGATAGTTATCTCACATCCCCATTAATTTATTATAGCTACAAGAAGGGATGAAGAGGGATGCAATTTGAAACTAAATAGTTGGAAACCATGTATTAATTATCATAATAAAAAATAACTTCTGTTGAATGATATTAACTAATTAATGATTTTGGATATTTTCTTTGAATTGGAAACCACTTATGTTTAATATTACATTAGGCTTATGAAAACTATACTGCCTGTATGATTTCATAAATATCACATATTCTGTGAGCCTTAGAGGTAATTTCATATACCCAAAAGACCACAAATACAAAATTAACATATAAATATAAATAAAATAAATTTATTTATCTTATTAAAATGCAAATCAAAATATAAATATGAAATTCTATTCACAATTAAAAATTTAATTACAATTTAAAAAATAAAATTACATTAAATTTTGAAATTGTAAAATTACATTTATACTTGAAAAAATTAAGTAAAAATTAATTTTTAACAAAAATTGTAAAAAATAAACAAATTTGGAAAAAATTTAAATAAAAATTATTATAAATTTTTATCAATTAAATAAACATATAAAAATTATTGGGGAGTGATATTTCCATGCCTTAACCTAAAACTTACGCCTATGCCTACGCATAAAATTGTGGATTCAGATACGCCTTCACGCCTTTCATAGATGTTGTTTGCTAAATCCACGCATCCAAGTGATTACTAAATCCACGCCCCCATTTTTTTTAATCCAAAAGAACTATAGTTTCACAGTTACCCACTTTCAATTTTGATGTTCATATGAATCTCTAAGAAAAGTTTTGATAGCTCAGCATATGTCAAAGTACTTGCTAAAGTTGTTCTTACATGAAAAAAATAACCACCATAAGGACAGGAAAATAAAATCCAATCAGTGATTTGAATGATTAAAAATGTACACACCTTGCCAAAGTACGCTTCCTCTGTTGTACCTGTAATTCATAAATATAAAATAAGCAGTTCTAAATTCTTCATTAAATAAAACTTCTTATGAATGAACATACCCTTTGCATGTTTATCTCCACTGTATCAGGTGATATAAAATGGTATGCCATTACATTTTTCCTTTGTCCAATACAATGTAGACGATCAATAGCTTGATCTTCAGCAGCTGGATTCCAATGAGGCTCCTAGA
Organism: Austropuccinia psidii; assembly: GCA_023105745.1. NCBI lineage: Eukaryota > Fungi > Basidiomycota > Pucciniomycetes > Pucciniales > Sphaerophragmiaceae > Austropuccinia > Austropuccinia psidii. The sequence continues at coordinate 8,740,793 of JALGQZ010000001.1, forward strand.
CATATATTAGATATATAGATTATATTAAAATATTGCCTCATGGTCATATAATCATAATTCATACCATTATAAATACCACATCTGCACAAGTTATATTCAGACCAACCCCTGCAGCCCCTATTGAAGCCACAAGTACTTCTACATTTCTGTTTTCCTTGAATTTCTTAAGTTCTGCTTCCTGTGTAGCTTGGCCTATTGTTCCATCAACACGTGTAAAAATGATCTTATTGTTTTCTAAGACAATTCCAATCCTACCAGTTTATCACGAATAATTGTCAATCAAAAGCTTCATAATTATCAAAGGAAAGGTACAAAGCAGAAGTTTAATATACCAAATAAGGGAAATAACCAAGCTTACAAATCAAGAAATGTTGTAAACTGTGAAAAAATCACTGATTTTGGGGTTGAATTTTTAATGTTTCGACGTGATAAAAGAATTTTCAGGAGCCTCTGAATTTTAGCGCTTTGTAGACATGTTTTGACATCAACATGTTCTGTTATGGTACTATTAAAAAACCCCCCTTCTATCTTTGTCCCATATGGTGAGATTATACCTTCAATGTCATATATACTTTCACTAAGCAAGTGATGATTGCAACAAAGGCAAAGCTTGTTTATATACTTGAAGAACATTTCCGGGCCTTGATTAGATGATGATATGAACTCTTTGTAAATATCATTATATCTATCTAACGTCCAATCTGAGAGAGGTTCATGGATATAATCATGATTAATTTCAGGTAGATAATTTAAAATGTGGTCCTTGTTTCTTTGTAGACAAAGATGCCTCAGGCATAACTGAAGGGGGCTATAATTTCCTTTTTTGAGCTCTTCCAATATATTTGGTACCCAATTCTCTTGTTTTTCACTTTGAGGTGCTGTAATGAAGGTGATTAGGCTCATTAAGTCATTTATACTGTTTTGAATAGGGGTTCCTGTCAGGCAAATGCGTCTGGATGTTTGTATTGCCCCAATTGCTTTGAAGAAAGTTGACTCCTGACTTCCTATCTGACTAGGTATGTCAATTTAATTATATATTATTCATCAGAATTCCACAATTTATAAATAATAATTTGAAAAACTCACTGGGCCTCATCTAAGACAACTCGGTACCATTCACTATGGTAAATCCAAGAGTTTTCTATATTATTAGGCTTACCAAACTCATGAGCTAACAAATGATAGCTGGATATTACAATATCAGCTTCAGACCATTTTTTCAGTCCAATCTCCTTTCTTTTCTTCCCATGATAGGTGACAATCTTTAGTTGGGATATGTCTGTATGTAATTTTAATTCATCTTCCCAATTCTTTATCAAACAAGGTAAGCATATTATGAGTGTGGAGTGTTTTTGTTTTTTATTAATAAAGTGAATTGATGGTGGAATATCTCTTTTGGAATCTTCAAGAGTCATACATATGAGTGATATGCACTGAATTGATTTCCCTAGTCCCATGTCATCCGCAAGCAGACAGCCCAAGGGAGTATGGCTGAAGGTGTCTTCAAGGTAATTTACTTGCTTCTTTGTGATTCTATGTATCAAATTTATTCTTGTAGATGAGGATGATGGTTTACTTAACCACAGAGAATTTTCCAATTTTCCATTTGGGGCTTCTCTATCTAGGAGAAATGCTAATCCTTGCTTTTGATGAGGCTTGAGTGATGATTTTAGGAATGGTATGACAGATTTGATTTGTGGAAGGTCATTCCCACTTGGAATCTTCAGGAGCTCTGAGTGCAGCTCAGGTGAAAACAATACGTTCTGAGAAGAGATAACAGGCTTGGGCTCCAGGTGTGAGATAAGTGAACACCCACAATGTTCCGAGCTGTTGTATGTGGCTGGTTGGTGAATTAATATTGAATTCTGCCTAATGAGGTCAAATATATCAATGCTTGCTGAGGAAAACAAAAAAATAAACATTACTATTGGAATAGTGATGTTTTTCTTGTTGTAAAGGTTAAACTTGAGAAAGCTTTCAATGAATACTTTCTGGTTGGGGTTTTTCTCTAGATTGGTGTGCCACATGCCAGAAGGACCACAGGATATGAAGAAATTGGGGTCACCCAATAATGGTACAAGTGCAGAGGTGACATCCAGAGGAAGGCTACCACAAGCTTCTCTTTGATGTTGTGTATACAAGAATAAATTTTGACTTGTATGAAATAAGAAAATCCAATCATCCGGAGGAAAAGGTTTCTGAATGGGATTAGTGAGGCATACATGGGTTTTCAATATACCAAGGCAATATGGCTTGGAAGAATCCATATTTCGAAAAAAGATTCAGTTTGATCTTGACAGAAATGAATGGTAAATGCAATGAACTGGAGAGCAAGAATATATACTAAAGTAATTTTGATACTAATCAGGCCGGCTTGTGGTTTGCAGTTACTATTTGTATTATAAATAGAAACATGCGACATTAAATAAAAGATTGTTTGAAAAAAAGAGCTCAATTTAGAGAGGCAAGGAAATTTATTCTTGGATATGTCAATATAATTGTATCAAGCTCTGAATGAGAAAAATCTTTCTATTCAAAGTCCTGACTTCAAACAGAATACATGAAGCAAATTCCTAAGGATACTTAAGGACATATATTTCAAGAAAGTCACCAAAGGAAAATATGTACTCAAGTTTGCATCAACCATCCCATTTCATGAATAAGTATCCTAGTCTAAGGTTGAAAAGCTACATCAAAAGAAATAGATAATTACAACAAATTTATATCTTTGAAAGCTTCATTTTTTTCTGTTGATGTCTTTGCTTTTCATTTTGAATCCTTTCTTGACGTCCATATGTCTTCTCTTCTTGGGTTATTGGATCCATACATATAAGGCTTTTAGCTCTTGAATATAGCTTGGAGTTGATTTGGAAAGAACAGCCAAAGTGAGTTATGGTGGGAAGTTCATCAAAAATAGGAGGTGGCTGAGTGGTCTGGTGAAAAGTGGTCGAAGTTTTCCAGAGAAGCTCAATAATACCTTGTTTGCGAGAAAAATCCAAAAGTGTGGAGTATTCAGGAAATGAGAGGCCATAGCCACAGGAGCGGATGGGAGATGGAATTGGTTTTATGGCTGATTTGTCAAAGAATGTGAACAAACCATAAGTCCAAGTATTCATGTCCTTTTCATCTCTATGAACACAATTATGAAAACCATTTGTTGTTATGATTACATTGGAGAAAGACCGTAACTTTTGGTGGAACATTGGATTCCATTCACCTTCATGCCATTCAGGTAGCTGGGCTTCTTGCATGATTTCATTATTCTCATGGGCAGCAGACATAGAAAGAAGCTTGATGCGGGAGGAAACAAAATTTTCAAACTGAGAAAGGGTCATCCATTCTTCATTATCTGCGTCTAATACTTCTGGATTCATTGTGGTCTTCCTGGCATAAACACCTAGTAAAAGGAGAATAAAATTAACAAAAAAACTTGAATATAATTTTCTAAAGACTCACCTAAGGATTTACCACTATCACTTCCACAGCAAAATCCAACTCCTTTCATATGACCATCAATAAGATCACTATTGGATTTAATATGAGGACGATTTTGGGCTAATTTGTAAAGTGATATTATTAATTGATTTAATGAAGTAAAAGTTGAAGAAGGAATATGAAATGGATGCAAGTGATAAATGAAGAGGGGCTCGTGATTTTTTGAATTGAAAACAATTGAAGGATTTGGTGTTTCATTTATGGAAGGTAATAAAAGCTTATTTATTCTATTTGGCTTGGGCTTAACTGGAACTGTACTGAATTTGCCTTTGCTTCTTGATGCATGGTTCAAAATTTGGGTGAGTAATTTTCGTGCAATTTGAAATCTTCTATGTGAATGATTAGATTTCTTATTTAGATATGAGTCATTTTTGGATAAGGGGGAATAATTCACAGCTGGTGAAATAGTCCTTCCCATGGAATGATCCTCAGAATGCAAAAATGACTCATCCTTTCCATTTTTGCTGTGTAAGCTTGAGTTTTGAAGGGTTTTTGGATGCATTGAGTCACTAATTGATGAAGAAAAATCATTTACAACTGGTGAAATAATCCTTCCCATGAAATGTTTTTCTTCATCATTAAGTGACTCCATACATTTTGGGAGCTCAATGAGATGGTATGGTGACTGTTGATTCATGATGAGAGAAAAAGCAAGAAGCAACAGGTGAGGCTTTCCCCTAGAATGATTTTTATTAAAAAAAAAGCAAAATAAGTAAATAAAAATCATGGTTGCGTGAATTTTATTAGAAAAAACAAATAAGTTTTTGTTTTTAAAAATAATTGTTGTAACAAAATTGAAAAAAAATTAGTAAATATAAATTTAAATTTTTTATTTTAAACAAATCAGAGTTTACGGTTGAATTAACACCAAAACATCCAAAAAAAACCAAAAATAGTTTTTTTGGAAATTAAATCAAAAAATAATAATAAAATAACAATCAAAAATATTTATTTTTAATAAAAATCGTTGTTGCTGCAGCTTAAATTGTTGAAAAAAATAATTAAGAAGTAAAAAAAATGATTTTTCTTTTAAATAAAATTTTTTTAAAAAAAAAAAAGATTTTTTTTTAAAAATTTTTGATTGTAATCAAAATAAATAAAAAAATTAAATATTAAAAAATAAAAAATAAGATTTTTTTTTTAATCTTTTTTTGATCGCTGGGAGTGACCAATTTAAATAAATAAAAATAAAATTTAAATAAAATTTAAAAAAAAAATTAAAAGTTTTTTTTTCAAAATAAAAGAAAAAAATACAAAATTAAATATTAAAAAATAAAAAAAATATGTTTTTTTTTCATCAAGCAATTTAAATAAAAAGATTAAAATTAAAATTAAATATTACAAAATAAAAAAAAAATATGTTTTTTTTTTATTTTTTAATATTGCTGGGGCTGTAAGAGCCCCAGCGTGCCATTTAAATAAAAAGAAAAAATGTAAATAAAATTTTAAAAAATAAAAAAAAATTGTTGTTTTTTTTATTTTTTTTTGAGCACTAAAAAAAAAAATTAAATAATATTATAAAAAATAAAAAAAAATTGTTTTTCTTTTTTTTTTTTTTTGATCGCTGGGGCTCTTACAGCCCCAGCGAGCAATTTAAATGAAAAAGAAAAAAATTAAAATTAAATATTAAAAATTAACAAAAAAAATCTTTTTTTTTTATTGTTTTTTGATCGCTGGGGCTCCCCAGCGAGTGATTTAAAAAAAAAAAAAATTAAATAATATTATAAAAAATAAAAAAAAATGGTTATTTTTTTATTTTTTTTTGATTGCTGGGGCTCTAACAGCCCCAGCAAGCAATTTAATTGAAAAAAAATAAAATTAAATTTAAATATTAAAAAATTAAAAATTAAATAATTTTTTTTTTATTTTTTTTGAATTGCTGGGGCTGTAAGAGCCCCAGCGAGCAATTTAAATAAAAATAAAATGAAATTTAAATAATATTTTAAAAAATAAAAAAAAAGTGTTTTTTTTTTATTTTTTTTTGATCGCTGGGGCTGTAAGAGCCCCAGCAAGAATTTTAAATAAAAAAAAATAAAATATAAATAAAATTTTAAAAAATAAAAAAAGAATGTTTTTTTTATTTTTTTTTGATCAATCAAATTAAATAAAATTTTTAAAAAAAAAATGTTTTTTTTTTATTATTTTTGGATTGCTGGGGCTGTAAGAGCCCCAGCGATCAAAATAAATAAAAATATATGAAATATAATTTAAATATTAAAAAATAAAATTTTAAAAAAACAAGAAAAATGTTTTTTTTTAAAAAAAAACAATAAAATAAAAAGAAAATATTGTTAAATTGAAAATTAAAAAAAAAAACTTACTTCAGTGTATTGATTACAAGTTTTTGGTTGAGAGGATTATTTTATATTTAAAAAAAATATATTATTAATTTTGAAAAGGTTAGGTTTGAGTGATTAAATTAAAAATGAAAAAAGGTGTGTGGGGGAGGTTATTTGGAGCTGAAAGGACCAACTAAAATCAATGTGATGTGAATGACCTAATGGTTAGAGCATCTGCCTCCCAAACTGGTTGAGAGGTGGCATGTTCGAGCCTGGGCGCTGGCCAGACTCACCCAGGGGCCCCTGGGTTGTGAATCTGGGTGGTTGGTGACAATAGCTTTGGCAAACCAAATCCAACTCATTCTTCCTTGGTGGAACAGGTAGGCTCTGTGGGTTCAAGCCCCTCAGAAGGTCCCTGGCATCACTTCTCTCATATCTTTCTCTTTTTACACTAAATTCCCATAAGCACAATTATTCTCTACTGTGATACTTGAGGCATCAACTTGTTACCCGTGACTTTTTTTGCACTCAGGTGACAAAAGCACACTGGACAATCTTATAAGCAGCTTGGCACAAAGCTGTTTGAAGTCATGACTCCACACAGTAAGCATATCCTGCACCCAATAGTGATGAATTACAGGTCACAGGTAATAATAAGTAATATGACACACGCACACTCTACTACACCTTTTAAATTTCTTTGTCAATACCCACCTTTTTAGGTAAGTTCATGATTAAATTAGACTCCAAAGGGTGTTTTTTTTGCCAAGCCTCACTAAAATCCAATGCTAAATATTCTGCAAGGCGGTATTTGCTGGGGCAAATTGGTGAAGATGAAGGATTCGAGAAAAAGCTTTCATGAAGGATTTCACATATATACTTGTTTGTGCGCTTCCAAATATCTTCATCTGGCAAGGATTCTTTTCTCTTGAGCATGGATGTAATTTCCAGAAGCTGAAGGGTCCCTTTTGCTGAACTAATGCACCGCAGTGGCCCGGGGCACATTCACATCAATCAGCTTCAAATTGGAGAAGAGTATATTCCTCATCAATAAAATGATTCCGCAAATGTAGACAGATCACTTGTATATAGCATTTTTTTCATTTTAGAGCTTTTTGTCAAATTTCTGAGATAAACATCTTATAAACATCTTATTTGGCGTGGATTTAGTAATCACTTGGATGCGTGGATTTAGCAAACTACATCCATGAAAGGCGTGAAGGCGTATCTGAATCCACAATTTTATGTGTAGGCGTAGGCATAAGTTTTAGGTTAAGGCATGGAAATATCACTCCCCTAAATTTATCTGCCCACCCAAGGGCTTGTGGTTGGGCATGAAGTTCTCAATTCACAGTAATGGGGGGACTGAATGAACTTTAGAAATGGTGATATTCCATGGAACAAAATGATAACAGCTATCCAAGAAGCGCATGAAAATAAGTGGATTATCATTTTGAGCACAGAACTAAGGTAAAAAAGAGAAATCTTGTGCTGTGGAATAAAAGAAAACTTTTCTTTGATAGTTATTTGAAATTGGATCCCCCATATCAGGCATGGACATCTACTTGCTCTTTGGAGCCTGGGAAACATCTTCATAACACTCAATTCTGTCCAAATAAGAGGATACTGAGGGAATAAAAGTGTTAATGGTTTCATAAAGGTCTTGATATTTTTGTGTTTCTTCAGCCAAGTCACCTCTGACATCAGCCTATTGATCTTTAGTGTTGTAAATGTAGTGGGATACTTTTCTGTAGCCACAGTTTCCATCACCCTGGACATTCATGGGCTTGAAGGTGTATTTCAATATAAACTTTTTCAAGTCTTCTCAGCCAGGTACCTGATAAAAATGGGTCAAAAAATCAATGAATATTGAAATAAACAAAAGAAATATAAATTGAAATAAATCAGAAGCTCACAAAGATCCTGGAGCATTCATAATTTGTGTGATAATTGCTTTGGCAATGCTCACAGGTCAAGTCAACTACATCATATATCTTCAGTGTTTTGGCAGGCTTGTGGGACTTTCTTTGTGAGGATTTGCTACCCATTGCCAATCATCTAGACCTTCTAAGGATGACTCCTTATTTTTCATATACATTCAATTCAGTTGCTGAGGGTAGTGAATCTTATCAACTTATTGATTTGGATAATGAGGCCTCAGAATCTTCAGATGAATCCACTTCCATAATTTGAGAGGGGCCAATTGACTGGGATCTTGATTTTGTTGTGCTGGTTACTTTTGATGGGGGTCTTCCTTTTCTCTTGGATAGACTTTCACTGATTTCAAATCTTGAGGGATCTCTTTTATTTTTTATTCTTATTCTTGGCTCCTTGAGGTCTTCCACAGATATTTTTGCCTTCTGTTGGGTCTTCATAATATTGATTGTCCTCTTGAATCTTGGGAATTTTATCAAAAGGGACTTTTCCAGTCAAAACATCTTGAAAAATTTGAAGAATTGGGGTGATTTCTGCCATTGTTCTTGGAAAAGGGTCTTCCCCAATATCTTCAAATATTTCTTTAGCTTCTTTCTTTCTTTCTTTCTTTCTTTCTTTCTTTCTCAACAATTTCATCATCCCCTTGATAACCAGTTTGAGAAGAATATGAAAAGAAATCAGTTAATAAGAAAAAAATAAGAATTTGAATATCAAATAATTATCACATGTAAATTCAAATACCACTGAGGATAGAAGTCTGATATCTGAATCCTTTGGTTCTTGGAAAATTCCTGGTGGTTCTTGTGCTTGCAAGGTATGCCTTGGAAATTTTTGTATTTGTTGGTGCATTTTTCATTGGGGGGAAATTTTGTTTTAAAATTTTCAAAGGCCATCTGAAGGGAATAATGAGACACCTTGCCACTGAGAGCACGGGTGCTTGGAGGGAAATTATTGAAATGGACAATCATTTATTTGGAGATTCTGTTGATTATCTCAATGAACTGTTTCTTTAAAGCCATTTGAAGAGTCCTAACTACCTCCAGGAGAGTACCAGTGGATCTTTGGAGCCATATGTATAACCATGGCATGGGCACCTATGACTCTTGAGGTGGAGCCCACACCCAAGTGAAAATGTTTGTTGGTCCAGGCTAGCACATAATACTCCTTTAGAGGAAGCCATGTTTTTTCAAAATATTGAAGGACTTTGGGATTTTTTACTTGCTATTGAAGCTTCTTTCAGTGGATGAATACATAAACTGAGAGATGAATCTCAGAGTGACTAATAAAAACAATAATAAGAATAAAAGTGAAATATAAAAGTATATCAACTGATTTCAAAGGCCCATAAAATTTTCAAAATCAATGCCATGACCAATTTTCTTCATGTAATGGGAGGATACATCTTTATTTATGTGACAAATGAATAACATTACTTTTGAGTCTAGGAAGAGCATGTTAAGAAAATTCTTCCCAAATCCATGTAAATACCAATTACTGGAGGGGAACAATATTGGTGTGTTTAGAGATTTTTTTATGTATTGATTGAATGCCCAAGTATATAAGGGTTCAGTTGCATTATTCATAAAACAAAAAATCCCAGAAAAGGTCTTATTTGTTGAGCTGAATCCAAAAATATGAAAAGGGGGCATTTTGTACTTATTTGTTTTATAAGTAAAATCTATAAGAATCACATGAGGACAGAAAGGAAGGGGTTTTATGGCAAGGGGTTGAGTGAAAAACAAGGAGGTAATTTTTCCCTCAGAATCCCTTGCAGAGGACCACACAAAAATTTCTTCTTTGAGAGTGTCAATAAGAGCATCACTGGACCTTCTGCTTTGCAGTTTGTATTTGTTTATTTTCTTGACTTGGTTAAAAATTTCTTGAAATATTAAATGCCTGTAAGACTCCCTCTGGCTGCATAATTGGGATTCAATTTTCCTTGGCATGAGCAGTGATTCAGACAGTTGAGAAATTTGGGATGTTTCTTGCTCATTGAATTTTCTGAAATCAGGATGTGCCATGATATTTCCAGTGAGATCATGGCTGTGTTCAGGATTCTTTACTTTAAGAGTCCAAGTGGTACTCTTGGAATATTTTCTGCCATAAAGTCCAAATGAACAGTCACGCTTTCTGGAAGCGTTTTTGTGTGTCAGGCTGAGTCTATGTTGAAGGTGTATAATTCTATTTACAAGCTTTAACTAGGACTGGGACATGGTAAAAATGGTAAAATGAAAAGGTTTGTTGATTATAATAAAGGTTTGGAATAAGATGATAAGGGCTTTAATATAATAATATAGTGGTTTTGAGTGCTGTTGAAAGCCCTGGGTGCAGTCTTACCAGCTGGATTACTAGAATAAGAGCTACAATACTTAAATTGAAAGTATGACCTGATTATTTCCAAGAGTATAACTGTTTTTGACAGTTGTACTACATAGGAATTCAAGAGCAGGATGAGGATTCCTTTTCTGGCAGTGAAAAGGCCTCCATTTATCCTGAAATGGGGTGAAAAGGCTGCTAGACCTTTTCATGTAGAGGGAGTGAAGATTTTTCACTCTCAAGGAGAGGCTTGTGGTTTTCAAAAGGCCTGCATAGCCTGTATTGGGCTCAGATGTGGTTTTGAAACCACATCTGGGCAGTTTTCACCAATACAGGGTGAAAGTTTTCATCTGGGGACCACACATCCTGATTCTGACATGTATGACACATAGAATTCTGTAAAGAACCTGTATGGGACCCCAGTATTGAATGAACTATGAGTTATTGAAGTAAAAACAAGCTTCTTTGTAAGTTTGACACCTCATAATCATGGTTATGGGATATTATCCCATGGTAAAGCAGTATTGGGCTTGTTTTCCTTAGAACTTTTGTTCTAGATGAGATATGGGGAAATAATGGCATTATCAGATAGCCCTGATTGTGCGCTTTCAAAAAATACCCCACTTTAGGTATCTCACACTAAAACTGTAGAAGTTAGATTAGAGGTGAATGTTTTATTCACCCTTATTTGGCCTGAATTTGGCCATAACCTCTGTAATACTGGTGCTAGCTCAGATTGGCTGGTACCTTTGGATAGCCCTGATCTAGATCTTCATTTGGAATACCCATTTGATGGGGTTTAGCCTCTTGATCTGTATTTCAGATGAGAGGTGAAAATGAAGGTTTATGCTCAGTAACAACTTTGAGCAGGAATAACTTTGTTATTCTTTTTCCTATGATTATGGGACTTGTATATTTGGAAAGGGGTGATTTTCCTCCTCCTTTTGATACCTTTCAAGCTTATTTGACTAAGCTCCATGTTTTGGTGGTATCTTGTCTATACCATTGATTAATGGTATTTTCCTGTCATGCTTGTGCTCTGGTTTTGAGTCACAGGCTGACATACCCTCTCTCTAAAAAAGGATCATCATTTATGAGACTTTTAAGTCCTCCTAGAGGCTCTTAATCTCCTTAATTGAAGGTTCCCATCTGGTATGGCATCTTCTACCACACACTTGTCTTTATCAGCTGTCTGGTTCTTGAATCTGACTAAGTACTGTCTCTGATCCTTACCATTAAGTCTGATCTTCCTGGCTTTGATGATTTTATTCACTGGTCCAGGGGAATCATCCACTTCCATCATTTCTGGTGGTGAGGGGTTCTCCTTCCTGGAGGGGAATTTATCCTCCTCTGTCTGGAAGTATGGCTTGACTAAACTCACTGGAAAGACTAGGTGTTCCCTGGAAAAATCCTCTGTGAGTTTGACTTCAACTGCATTTTTCCCAATCAATTTGATGATAGTGAAGGGACCTACAAATGAGTCCCTCATTTTCTTGGGTCCTTTGACATTTTGAAAGCTCAGTGTAGACACTAACACTTGGTCCCCTTCTTGCAAGTCAGGTTCCATGTGTGATTTGTCTCGCCTCTTCTTATTATATTCTTTTGCTTCAGCTATGTATTTGGCAGATGTGTCACAAGCCCTCTTCCACATTTCATGGAAATCTTTGGCTGTGGGGGGATGGTCAGAAAGTTTTTCTTCAGGTGATCTACAGGAAATAGGGGATTCCACCCTTTCTCTACCAGTGCAGGCCTTTTTCCTGTGGTAGAGTTCTGACTTCTGTTATAAGCCAGTTGGACCTCTGATAGAAGGTAACCCAGTCATGGGTGTAACCTTCATGTTCCTTGTATTCCATGTCATAGGCACAGAATCCTCCAAGGATGTCCTCTATTGTTTGGATAATCCTCTCAGCTAGTCCATCTGTTTGTTGATGGTAAGTTGTAGAAAAAGCAAGTTTAGTACCCAGCATGTCATAGAGGTTGGTCCAAAATTCAGATGTGAACTTTGGGTCCCTATCACTGATGATGATCTTAGGGACACCACAGGTGGATATGATGCTGTTCCAGAATAACAGAGCAGTATCCATGGCTGTATCCTACTTGTGACATGGTAGGCATCTCATACTCTTTCTGAACCTATCAACTATGATTAAGCAGGCATTGAAGTTTTCTTTGCCTCCTGGGACAAGTCCTGTAACCCAGTACATGTCTGCTCCTTCTGACTTAGTGTTTCCACTGTTTGGGGTACTACTTTCTGGTGCCCACTCAGAAAATCTTAAGTTTTTCTTCCTGTATATTTCCATGAAATGGATAGGAGTTTTAGCAGCTACTTCAGGGTCATAAGCTGGGTTTCTTTTGACATTATCCAGTGGCCATCTGCATTGGTATTACGTTTACCCTCTTTGTATATGATTTTGATATTCCCTCTATACTCCTGGATGACTATTTGCCACCTCAGCATGTGTCTATTGGTAGTCTTCATGTTTAGTAAAGCCTTCAAGGCTGTGTAGTCTGTGTAGACTTCAAACACTGCACCCTCCAAATAATAATGGAGTTTCTCTAGAGCCCAAACTAAGCATAGACATTCAGTCTGAGTGGCCCCATAACTGGCTTCTGAATCCTTCAGCTTCCTAGAGATGTAACAAATTACTCCCTCTCTTGGTTTGCCATCCACAATTTGTCTCTGGTGAAGGGCTGCTCCTAATCCTTGGCTACATGCTGCATCTATGTATAACCTGAATGGTGGTTCAAAGTCAGGCAAGATGAGCACAGGTGCATTTGTGAGTTAATATTTGATCCTCTCATATGCATTTCTTCTTTCCTTGGCAATTTCAAAAACTACATCTTTTGAACATAACTTGTATAAACTACTAGTTATGTGGGCAAACCTTTTGATGTGGCTTCTATAGTAGCTAGCAAACCCAAGAAAAGATTGCATCTCTTTGATGTTTCTTGGTAGTGGCTTTTGCAGTACTGCTGCTACCTTGTTCTGGTCAATTGCCAGACTAAGACATGAGACTTTATGTCCTAGACCTAGTAACTCTTGTTGGCCAAAATTGCACTTTTTGAGTGAAATTTTCAGATTGATGGGTGTGCATTTACTTAGTACTCTGTCTATTTACTGCACATGTTCTTCCCATTTCTCTGAGTATCAAATGATGTAGTCAATATATACTACCATCCAGCCTTCCAATATTTCTTCTTGAAATATGGTGTCCATCATTCTTTGGAAATGGGATGGTGCATTTTTGATGTCAAATGGCATCCTGGTGTACTCATATATGCCCATATGGCATATGATTCTGAGTAACTTCATGGAGTTTGGTTTAACTCCATTGTGGTGGAAGCCTTTCATACAATCAATTTTGGTTATGTATTTGGCTTTTGCCAGTTTGTCTAAGGCATGAGGTATTCTGGGTATAGGGTACCTGTCAGCTTTTTTTTAGTTTTTAAGAGCTCTGAAATCTCCACACAGCCTAAACTTGCCATCATTCCAGTTAATCAGGACAGGTGTGGTAATTTCCACTATTTCATTGTGTCCAATCTTTCTGATGACATCCATGTCAGGAGTTCATTGATATGTTTTTCAATTTCCTGCCTGGCTGCCAGACTTTCTGGGTAAGGAGGTCTCCTGAGCATGGGTGGATTAGGTCTTTCCCCATCCAGATATAGTTCTATATCATGGCCTCTAATCTTGCCTAATGGTTTGTCACCAATGGCAAATGCTGGTCTATTTTTTCTCAGAATCTTCAGTAAACTTACTTTCTGTTTACTGGTGAGGGTAGTGCTAAACTGTCCCTCTCTGAATTCATTCAGTAATTCTTCAAGAAGATCTTGGGCAGATATTTTGTATATATCAAGTGAAAATTCCTTTTCCGTGTTGGTACCAATGGTAATGTTCCTGTTGCTACTATTGTAAATATCTATGCCATACATCCTCTGGTAATCTGTTCCCAGTAAAAACCCTTGGATGTGGGCATCATCAAGCACAACAAACTCTGGGTTAAGTCTGATGTTACCTTTCCTATGGGGTATAATTATCTCTTTGATAATTTTCCCAATGGAAGTCATCTTCCCTGATGCACTCTTGAAGTTATTTGCCTTGGTGGGCAAGAGCTGTTTTTCCCAGTTTGGGAAGTGGTTGTCCAGATAGTTTCTGGCCACTATGGAGCAGTGTGCTTCACTGTCAATGTTCAATGGTTGTTGAGCATTGTCAATACAAACAGCTATTTTTGTGGCTGTCCCATGTATATATGCCATTCCTTTAGTTGGTGTGACCAGGAATGTTTGTGCATCTTGTGTTTGTTTGCACAAGTTTTTGTTGGAAGTGTCTTGTGGCATCCCTGCTTCCAACTGTATGTCCTGGATTTCCAGTGGGGTTTCCTCTTTGTATTCCACTAGGAATTCATCTCTTAGGTCTTGGTCATCATCAGAATGTTCTCTGATGGAATCACCCATAGAGTCTGATTCAGAATGCTCTGTTGTAAATTCCTCCTCTGGGACTTTCTCAATGGCATAGACTTTTTTCTTTGCCTTTGGACAGTTTTTGGCATAGTGGTCTGTTGAACCACGGTTGTGACAAGAATTTTTCTTCTTTGCTACTTATGCCAGCCTTTCTCTGGGTCTGTCTTCAAACTCCACCCTGAAAGGTTGTTTCTCTTTGAAACCACTGCTTTTATATGGGGTATATTTCCCTATATTAGCTCTTTTCCTTACATCTTTTAAGGTGTTTGCAATTTCATTTAGAGTGCAATTGTGGTTGCATCTGCATTTCAATTCATTCTCTACTTGTCCTGGCATTGGTTTCAGGAGTTTGTGATTCCTCATCTGAATGTTCATTTGAGGATCAATGGCTTTAAGTCTTTTAGACTGTCTGAGAAACCACTCATATGGATATTTGTCCCCATAGTACTTGTCATTTTCAAATGAAATGGTCTTTTGCCATATTCAAGTACCATTGCTGTACTTTTGGATGATTTGACTTTTCCACCACAGCCAGTTTTGTGAGCATTAGAGGTATTTTTATATACCCAAAAGACCACAAATGATCAATTAAAATAAAAATATAAATCAAATAAATTTATTTATATTAGAAAATAAAAATATAAAAACAAATTTATATCTAAAAATTAAAATTTTATTTTAATTTAAAAATAAAATTACAATAAAATTCAAAATTATGAAAATTCATTTTTACTTGTAAAAATTAAGTAAAAATGAACGTTTAATAAAAATTATGAAATTAAGATATTTTTGGTAAATATTTATATAAAATATATTATAACTTTTGATTCAATAAATAAAAATATAGAATTTATTTCACCATTTGATTCCTTATATAAAATTAGGTGGGGTCACCTCTGAGTGAAATATTTGTAACTCAACTCTAAATAAGCTTAAATTAAGTTTTCAGTATTTTCAATATAAAATTGAAAATCCTCAAAACTTTAATTCAACTCACACCACATATGGTGTTAACCATCAATTTTTGTGTTAAAATTGAGGTGTTGTGTTTAGTTTAGAAATTATGAGGAATTGAATCATTTTCAATTGAATGCAATTGAAATGTCAAAATGTGCACATGTATTACATAAGTGAAATTTGATTTACATATGAGGTATCAATTATTACTGTATTATACTGTACAATTCAATTGAATTACATATGTAAATTACAAGTATAATACATGATGAGGAATTAAAGGAAAAAATAAATTGGAAAGATTAAAATTGGGGGGGAAAAGGAACTATAGCTCTTAGGGGGAGCCAGACCCCCAAAATCCTTGCTGACAGGCATTATATGTCAAAATTCACGCAAAGGTTTATCAATTTTGGCCTGGAATTGAGTCACAGGGTCTGTGACTCAATTGATGATGAGGTTTTGATACCAACCAGGGCAGTTTTAACTGTTGCAAAGAGGGTAAAACTACCCTTAAGATAAAGCAATCATAGTAAAAACATTTTTAACTGGTTTCTACGTCTCTTACACACATTCTGACGTGTTTTGAAGGCTCTAGACCAGGTATTGCTATAGTAATGGCTGATTTAAGGGTCTAAAATGGCTAAAAATGGCTTAAACCAGCCCTTTTTTGGTCTAAACCAGGGTTCAATGATGCCATAATTGGCTTTTCTGTTGTCATACTGTTTTTCACGACTTACAAGAGTAAATTTCACTTTTGGAGCTAGAAAATTGATGGCTATAAAAGACTGTCTTCTTGCCCCACTTTTCTCTTCATGTTAAAATCTTTTCTTTTTATAATTAGTTTAAACATTGTTAAACCAATCAATAAAAGATTCCAACCACCTTTCTTAAATCATTTTAAACCTTTTAACCACGTGGAAAAATCATTATAATTATTGTTTGTAACTCTTATAATCATTTTTACCCCTGAACCACCGCAAAAGTGAATTAAAGCATCTTTCATCACTGTAAACTTTGTAACTTTGTTTCCAAATTCACTCTGGTCACTTTTGGGCATGTTTTATCTTTAATATTCTTTTTAAAGACTTTGTTCTTTAATTAATTTCTTTCAGTTCTTTTCTCAATTAATTCCAATTGAAATTGCTCTTGAAGAAATTTCTTTTGTAGCCTTAAATATCTCTTGTAGAGTATTTTTGGATAAATTTTTATTGTTGGTAAAACAATGAATCTTTATAATATTATTGTTTTATACTAATAAAGTCATAAGCAATAAAATTTTGTTTCTCTCTTAAAAATAATATTTCTTACTATTTTTAATTGATTTTTATCTTATACAAATTTTGAGGACAGGAAAAGTACTTGATTTTTAATCAAAGTTTCATATCCACACCTTACATTCACTTTGCCTCTTTCCCTTGCCCTTGCTGCCCTCTGGTTCTGAGGGTTTCCCTGGCGTGTTGGCCTGTGACTGGGTCTCTAGTGGTATGTAGTTTTCTTCCACTGAATCAAACAAGAAAAGAGGGCTTAATGTCAGTTAAGACTTCTTAAAATGCTGTTTGCATGTATAAGAATGGCCTCTGGGCTTGTATGTTACTACAATACGCCCTTGTATAATGACATTGTAATTGAATTAACAATTTCACATCAGAAATACAGCTCACAGATATCTGGTACACTGTTTGTATGCCAGTATCTCACAGATTA
This sequence comes from Austropuccinia psidii, assembly GCA_023105745.1. NCBI lineage: Eukaryota > Fungi > Basidiomycota > Pucciniomycetes > Pucciniales > Sphaerophragmiaceae > Austropuccinia > Austropuccinia psidii. The sequence continues at coordinate 8,757,940 of JALGQZ010000001.1, forward strand.
ACTTGTAATTAGCAAGTATACTCTGATAAAAAGTGGTATGTAAGAGGGTGATTGAATTAAAACTTCCCAGATGTGGTTTTGAAACCACATCTGGGCAGTTATCACTAATACAGGGTGAAGCCCTTCATCTGGGGACCACACAGCCTGATTCTGACATGTATGACACATAGAATGCTGTACAGAACCTGTATGGGACCCCAGTATTGAATTAAATATGAGGTATTGAAGTAAAAACAAGCTTCTTTGTCAGTTTGACACCTCATAATCATGGTTAAGGGATATTATCCCCTGTTAAAGCTGTATTGGCCAAGCTTTGGGATTTTAACCTTAAAACAGCCATACCTTTGTCAGTTTTTGAGATATCAACCTCAAAATTGGTTCAGTGTGTATCCTTGTAAGTTTTCTACACAATGGTACCTCATTTGATATGGTTATCATTAAATATGGCAGAGTTATGCCATGTACAAGATTTTGTACATATGCGTGTTTTAGGCAGAAATCTGTATTCAGCTTGTTTACCTTATACCTTTTGTTCTAGATGAGATATGGGGAAGTGAATGGCATCATCAGATATCCCTGATTGTTCTCTTTCAAAAAATACTCCACCTGATGTATCTCACACTAAAACTGTAGAAGCTAGATGAGAGGTGAATGTTTTATTCACCCTTATTTGGCCTGAATTTGGCCATAACTTCTGTAATACTGGTGCTGTCTCAGTTTTTGTGGTACCATTGGATAGCCCTGACCTATAGCTTCATTTTGAATACCCATTTGATGGGGTTAAGCCTCTTACTCTGTATTTCAGATGAGAGGTGAAAATTAAGGTTTATGCTCAGCAACAGCTTTGAGCAGGAATAACTTTGTTATTCTTTGTCCTATGATGATTGGACTTGTATATTTTGAAAGTGGTGAGTTTCCTCTTTCTTTTGATACCTTTTGAGCTGATTTTTCTCAGCTCCATGTTTTGGTGGTATCTTGTCTATACCAATGATTTATGGTATTTGGCTGTCATGCTTGTGCTCTGGTTTTGAGTCACAGGATGACATTGTGGGGATTTGGGGTCCCAGACATGTCACAACCTATTTTAATTTCATTGTGGGTCATATTGGACCTCAAGGTGGCTAAAGTATAGCCCTGATACCAGGAAACATTATGCACATGCTTCCAAAGAAGCTCAAGGGTCTGAAATTAACCTTCAGTGGGGGGTTGAAGCATTATTTAGTGATAAATATTCATAAATTTTGAAAAGGGGGATTTGAGGATTTGGAATGAGGAAAGAACCTTTCAGGATGTGAAAGAGAAGTGATAAAAGGTTTCCAAAGTCAAATAAAGTGGGAAAAGGTGAAATGAAGAGGTTTGAATTTGGGAATAAAAGAAGAGTTAAGATAAAAAAAGGGAATTTTGGAGGCTTGGAAGCAGGTTTTTTTGGAGGAAAATTCAGTCTTTTGGGGAAAGAAAGTGTGAAAAGCTTTTCAAAATTTGTTTTGTAATGCTTCTTTTCAAAAAAACCTTGTTTTGGGGGGATAATGTGGATTATTTGGGTGTTTGGTATTCTTTGAGGGATGTGTAATGTGAGCCTTGAGGTATATTTTACATACCCAAATAGGCCACAATTATCTTAAAAAGAAATTTTGAATTATACATAACTCATAAATCATGCATATATTCAAAATCCATCATTTTTGATTTCAGAAAAGATGAATAACTTTTTATTGAGTAAGTAAATCCATGGATTTAAGGCCAGATTTGGATTCTACACAAAAATTCACCTAGGGTAGCTCCATAGAGTGAATAAGCTCAAATTAACTCTTTGAGGTGGTAATATGGAAAATACTTCAACACCACATCATTAATACCACATAAAAGATCCGTGAAAATTTTTGTTTTTCTTCATTTTACGCCAAAATAATGGGAAAGTGAGAAATCCCATGTTATATATACACTGAGAATAGTGTTATACATTTTTTGAGCACTTAATATTATGGTATTCCTACATGCACTTTTGGTACACCCATAGTGGATATCTCACTTGAAGCTTAAAATTCTATTTTGACGTGAAAAATAGGCAAGGGGGACAAAAGACATCAAAGAGAGCCAGGGTACCCAACTTCAGAGGCCCCAGAGGCGTGGATAGCTCCAAAGCTTGGTTCCATGGCTGATCTTGACCCAATTGGTAAACTAATCCTCTTTGGGAATTTGGTTACCAAGTTACAACTACTGTAAAACACCAGAAAATAGCAAATAACCTGCTATTTTGACGTGCCAAGGAGGTAAAAAGCTACTTACACTGCTGTAACCATGTCAATTACTAATGAATTTCCATGGATAAACCCCAAAAGAGTAATTAAAACCCTTTTTGGACTAGTATCCATTGATTTACCTCATAGCAACCAGCCAAACACTGATATTTGCAATTCTACGTAGAAATGAGGTAAAAACTTCAAAAATTCAATAAAAATACAATTCTTAATGAATCTTTCTGAAACTTTCAGGACTAATTGAGAACTGTATTATCTATGGTAAAACCAAAAAGAATTACAGTTTTACTATTAAAATTAAAAGTTTTACCTACAGTCCATTTTTGGTTATTCTATGTGAAACGCTGAATCTTCAAAAATTCACAGTAAATACAACCTGTGATGAAATTGTCAATAACATTGATAACTTTGGGAAATCAATGATTCCTTTGGAATAAAAGAAGATTTACAAATGTTACTCCTTTTATTCTTAACCATATTGAGGTTGGTAGTCACGTAAAAGCCTCAATTAAGCAATTATGATAATTTTATGTGACAACAGATGATGTAAGTACTAATCCAAAAGGGTTTAATGCTTTCTCACTCACTGGTTTTTCAGTTTGCTCCATGGCATGCCTCTTTGAGCTGTTTTTGACTTAAAAGAGACCTTCTCTTGCTGTTTTTTCCGCATCATCATCTTATTATCATTTTATATCATTGTTACCAACAAGTAAGTATTAGTTAGACTATTCTTAAGTGTTTTAAATCTTTCTGAATCAATCAGAAAGACGTGAAATCATAGAATCCAAACTATAAATTGTTGTAATCCTGCTATAAATCATTTTGATCTCTTAAATCCACAATTCTACGTCAAATTTCTCTACTTTTATCTATCAATAAGTTCTTTGGAGTATTAGTGAGTCATTTATCTTTAATTCTTACAGTTTTTCTCTAGTAATAGTTTTCTTCAAGAATTAGCTTTATAATTATTCTTGCAAAAGATAATTATATATTAAAATAATTTTATTATTTTAATAAAAGAAGTTTTTATTATTAAATTCTTCTTGTAACTGATTCTTGTAGACAATTACTTCCTCACTGTTAAAATCACTAGTAGTGTTTGACACGTGAAAGAAATAATTCTTTAATTATTTAATTGTGGCTATAATAATATTTTATTATCATATTTCATAAGAACAGGCATAGTACTGTTGATTGATAGTAATATTATCATCAGTTTCATAGTCACATCTTACATGTAAAAAGATGAAACAAATGAGTTAGGGGGGTTTTGTGGGGAAAAAACCTTTTTTTGGTGGTTTTTTGGAGGTTTTGGACCAATACAGGTTTGTTGTTTCATTTTAATTTAAAATGGGCCAAGGGAACCCCTTATGTGTTTTTAATAAAAACGTACATTTTTTTACCAATTTATGGCAAAAACATGTATATTTTTAGTAAAAACACATAAAGGCTTATGTGGGTTTACCAATACCCTATTTTTATTGATTAGTTTTCTTCTACTCTATGTTTTTTCAAGTTTTTATTTTTCTATTCTAAACTTGAAATGTGATTTTTTTTGTTTTTGTTTATGATTTTTCATTTTTTTATTTTTTTGGGGGATGCAGACATTTTTCAGAATTTCTGCAACCCCTCCCCCAAAAAAAAATAAAAATAATTTTTTTACTTTTGATTTTCAAATTAATTTTTTATATTAAAATATATCAAGAAATTAATAGTTTTAAAAATATACTTCAAATAAATAAATGAATAAGAATTAATATTATTAAGAAAAATAATTGAAAAACTTTTATTTAAAATTAAGAAAAATATTTATTAAAATATTTTTGAAGAAAAAAGAAGTCAATATATAATAAAAAAAATCTCATTTATCATAAATTTAAATTTATAGTTATCTTCAATTAAAAAAAATAAAAAAATAACACAAATCTAAAGAAAAAGAAATCATGAGACAATAAAGTAACATGAAGAATGAAAACAATCCAGAAAGGTATAAGACAATAAGGTATCCATAATTCAAAAAAATGAAGCAAAAAAGTGACAAAAACCATATTAAAATTACAAACATCAATATCATTTTAATTGTGTTTATTAAATCTCCAAATATTGTGACAGAAAATCAGAGAAAAAATTCAATAAAAATTGAAATTAAGATGAAATAAATCTCAAACTGGTTGAAAATAGTTTAGAAGAATGAGGCAGAATGTTTCTTGATCAATTTCTACATATATTGAACACAATTTATTTTGATCTAACAAATTACTGTGTATTGAATTATTTTAAGTTTGAAATTGAATTTTAATTTCAGAGTCATAGCTCATCATTGTCAAAAGAGATTGAAAAAAGCTTCAAGCCCAAGAATATCACTATTTTAAAAAGGATAGAGAATTTGACAGAGGATTCTTATATTAATTATTTCAAAAACCTTTATGTGTTATTCATTTGAATTAATAACATTAAACATACACTTAGTGTTTTTTCAATTCAGGAATTTATAACAATAGTGAGTTATTGAATGATTCATTATCCAGCTTGTGTCCAACTTGAATACAACTTGACCAATAAATGTAGGTTGGAAAACATTTTTAGCCAAATTTTAATGAAGGTATTAATAAGTTTCACCCAAAGCTTTAAAGAAAAATACCCCACCACAAAAAGGTCTGAGGGAACTTATTTCAAATATGATTACTTTGGGAGGTATGATTTTTTTCAATAAGTGAGATAAACTATGACCACTTTCCATTTTACTTGAAGACTTCCAAAAAAATTGCAAAGAATACTCTGATCTGACTTGAATCAGATATATGAATAATTTATACTAAATTTCTTTATTGATATAGAAAATTCTTATCAGATTATAAACTCTTTAATAGAGACATTTTCTGAAATATTATCTTCTCAAATTTTTTCAAATAATCTATTTCAGAGCTGCCTTTTTTAAATCTTAGTTTAATCTCTGAAGCTAGATAGAAGAGTGATGATAAGTTGATAATTTATTTCACTGGGATGACAAACCAAAGATGGGTTTGAAAATTTTCTTAAATTGGTTTGAGTATTTTTTGTCTCAATAAAGAGAAACAGAAAATTCCATAGGCTGTTAATGTGGAATTATTTTTCCTTTTTTTCCAATTAAATAGGAAATTATTCAAACATAAAATTTCCTTTGATAGGAAAGTTAAAATTTTTTCTGTATTGAAAAACAATTTTTTATAAACCCATTGTAAATGGTAAAAATACAAAATTTCAGCTTCAAATATTCCATTTTTGCAAAAATTGATAGCAATAATGTTGGAATGACAGAAGAAAATAATATTTGTTTTTGACATGTTTAAGTCTTTCATATATATGGGCTGAATCCATAGTTGATGAAAAAAATTGAATCAAAAGCAAGTATGAGCTTATAATTCAGATATATACCTACATTGATATCCAGATGAAGTTTGAAAATTATAAATAAAATTGCCAGCTTAAAGGAATAATTCAAAAATTTCAACAGAACTATAAAATTAGAATTTTTTCTTCCAGTTCCCTGTTGAAGGGGTTAAGAGCTTTCGTATTATCTTTTGTAGAGATCAAAAATTCTATCAAAATATATGAATGTTTGAAGTGATAATCTTACATATATTTTCGATCTTTCAAATGAAAGAAAAAAATATGTTTAAAGCTGTCTTCCTATATGCTACACTTTGAGGGATTCAATCCTTTAAAGTATCTTTGAGGTGTATTCTTGGAAGCATAATATCTTAGAACTTTAATGTTTAAGAGCTAACTGTCATTTGAAAGCTATTTAAAATTTAGGAATGTAATGGGGTTATTGGAAGATATCAGTTGAACCACAAATTTCATTGTATTATATTTATCCAAATATAGTCCCTGAAGGGTTTGGAAAATGATAATCATGAATTAATATTCTATAAAATCCAATGAATTTGAGGGTGAATTTCAAAATTAATTATGCTCTTCTCATACTTAAATGAGAGATTTGTATTTTATTATTATTATGAAGCTCTTTATCTGGTGCTAAAAATTCATAAAATAATTATTAATTCCCTCATTTGAGATTTAAGGCTTCACAAAAAACTTGGATATTGGTTCCTGATTTTTATACTATTAGAGCTTATGACATACCTTAAATACAATGAAAATTACTTTTGATATGTAGAATTGGAAAGTTTATTTGTAAAATTAATCTATTGAATAAGTATTTTGATGGAGAGTTAGTAATGTTCCATAGGATTCTGATTTGAAAAAAAACTATTATAGGATTGCCAAATTTTCCCTGGAAAATAAGAAAATATTGAGATCCTGAGTTAATTTTTATTAACACACAACAATATGATATGATAGATTCTTCTTTGAAGAATCTCCTTTGTATGAATTACATGATATTCAATAATATATTTCTATCAGGCTGTTTTTTTGGTAATTTTTGTATAAATTTAATATTATGTAATATGGCAAGAAATACATTTTGTGTCATAAGAGGTCTCAGGTCACTTATATCATGGGAAAAGTTGTGAGACCAATTGAATATTAAATTGTGGTAAAATTGAAATTATATTGGGTTTTAACTTTGAAAAAAGATATTGAATTTCCAGGATACGAGAGAAAAATACTTGCTAAATGTATTTTGGGTGAAATTTCTGTTGAATCTGATATTCACAAGGAAATTGTCAAATGTAATTTACAATTTGTAAAGAAGGGCATGATATATATCATTTTTTTTATTTCCAGAAATAAACATTAATTCAGCTTTTAGGAAAACATAAGAATGAAGCATATAAGATTTTCTGTTTTTTTGAGTGAGTTAGAGATAATGATGATAGTTAATTTCTTAAAGAGATATATTTTGATGTGAAGATCTTTAACATCAGGAATATTGAGGTCTGACAAATGAGCTTTCAGAGAAATAAAATATATGAAAGGAAGGATATGATAGCTGATAAGTAAAGTGGGTATTTTGATTTTGAGAATTGTAAAGAAAACTTCATGACTAATGGGTTCATTTTCATTTCAAAGTTGTTGATTTTGCTTTCAAAGAGATTTGTGGAATAAAGGATTGTTTGAGATTTACAGAAGTTAAATAACTAAATTAACTTTGTGAATTCTTTCTGATTCTTGAAAATCCAGCTTGGAAGATCACCAAATAGTAACAGTAAGTTGCAAGCTGGGTTGGACCTAGGTTGGACCTGCTATCCCTGCCAGGGGGATAACTTTTTTCATGGTGATTCTTGAGCACTCTTGAGATTTTTTGGACAATGAGCACAAAATTAAAAAGAGAAAAAAGACTGGCCACAAAAACAGATAAAGCACAAAAAGCCCAAAAAAGATCAAATTTTCTCGGAAGACATTATTGAACCTTTTCCATCAAAAATTAAGAGTTTCTATAAATGTTTTTATCCACAATTAAGCATATTTTTTCACCAGAAATCCAATTCTGAAATTCTCAAGGTTCAAGTATTAAATCTGAAATATCCTTCCCGCCATCACTGAAGTTTTCAAAGGAAGTACTTAGGCAGAAAGATATTTATAGGGAAAATGTTTTCAAGGTGTTATTATTAGGAATCAATAATTAGTGTTTCATCAATACACCTTCTAAATGAAAGATTTTTCAATTTTAAATATGCAGAATTCACCCAACACCACAAGTGACTTAAAATGATATTCAAGAGGGAATCCATAATCTGGTTTCAAGTTTCAAAGCTCCATCAATTGAATTTAGAAAACATACTCATCCAATGCAGCCTTTTTCCATTAAACCCTGTATATCTTACAGAGAGTATGGTAATCTTATTAAATGTGGTTCATTTCCCAAGTTGGAAAGGTGTGTTTCCCACAGGAAGTCAATAAGGTTCAGTCTCAAATATCAAGGTCTCAAGCTCTCAATATTTCACATATGAAAGCCTCCCTTTCAGCCCTTGGCTTTCTCCTTGGTTAGCTAATCTACTAGGACTCAGAATTATTTCTATTCTCTTCTATATTTGTATTTAATAGTGATAGTAGCAAGTCAGTATTTTGCACCCCTTGTTTGCCTTTTCAGTTTCTATTCGCCATGAGAAAAGTGGCTAAATCTGACAGATTGTGTTCCATTTGCAATGTGACATAGGATATTTCTTTGACTTAGGTAGTAAATAGGAAAGAAACTAAATTTAGAAAAATAATTTTTGGAAGAACTTCAATAAAAATATGCAAACCTCAAAGGTTCAAGTCAATTGGCTTAATATAAGTGTTTGATAGTAATCTTCAAAGCTCAATAATTCAGCAATACATGATAGAATTATTTATTTTGATTTCCCATGTATCTTAAAAATTTTCTTCAGATACTTTCATGAGCGAAAAATTCTGAATTTGCATTCTTTTCTATGTATTCTTACATAAATATTCCAGTTTCAATATTAAGAATCTCTACAGATCACTTAGCTGAATAGAAAGATCAATTATATTGAAATTGGAGCTCTTTGACTTCAGATTGAACCTTCTATTAATGCAAAATTTCTCAAGGCCTTGACTGTTTTCTACAAATATATACTAAAATGTATATAGCCTTGTATGAAGCTGTTTTCTCGCAAGAAAATCATTATTTAGTGAGAAATTATATTACTCACTATTCTTCACTTATCAATTCAGGTGCTTTGTTTCATATTGAAAAACTATCATGCTTCATTTCACAAATTTATTTTGGGGAGAGGCTAACCAATATGAAGTACATAATTAATTATATTAACTAGTATTTAGTACCATAACCTTCTGCGGAGGAGGTTTTTTCACTCACATTAATGATACATGAATATTTGAAGTAAAATATTTGGATTTATATTTCCATGCGGGAATTCTTCATTGTAAAATCCCAATTTTTAAATTAGTAATCATCATGATCTTAATTCACAAAATATGGATTGATAATTTCACAGTTGTTTCTAATAAGAACCTCTAATATCAAGTCCTTTTATTTTTTGGTTCATTCAATATCTTCATTTCTGAATAAAAATTGATATATCCCCCTTACTATTCCTTCTGATAAAATATTTAATTATTCAGCCAAATTCTTGATGTAGTGGGTTTTTAGAAAATATGAAAAACTAAAATGATATTTTAAACAATGATTCAACTTTTGAGATTCTATTTAATGCAGCTAAGGGGGAAGCCATATCAAGAAGTTTAATATATCTTAAATACCAAAGATTTATAAAGCTTATATAAATTCAATTTAAATATATTCCTTAGTTTTAAGGGATGGTGAAATTAATTCTCACCAATAATTCACTTATTTCAAGATTCTGCATGTAGACCACTTTCTATGTATCTTCTTTCTGAATTATTTTGATTATATTTTATATCCTTTTTTCTTTTTTCTTCAATTAAGTTTATTTTGAATCCCTTTTGTTATCATTAAAATGTATGGAGGGCACTTCATATTTCAAAAAATTCAAAATCACATCTTTATTGAATTCGTTGATAAATCAACCGTCCAAAAATTACTTTGTTATTTCAGAATTTATAAACAATGAGAAAGCCCAACCTATCAGAATTAGTTGAGTAAATTATTTCAGGATGTCTTAAAATTGTGTTTTTCTAAAAGCTATTGTGAAAGAATTTTTGTATTCTCACTAAAAATTAAATTACAACCAATATGCATACCAAATATATATTTCAAGGAATAAGCCACTACTCATTTCTGAAGAAAAAGACAGTTCATCAGATTTCTTTGTGCTCATTTAAATCCATTGAGATATTGTAACAAAAATAACTTTAATAAACAAGCTCTTTCATAAAAGTTTTTCCTGAAAGTGTATTTAAAAATATTATGAGAAAGCTCTGAAGTTTTATTTAAATTGGTAAATTCATAAAGCCTAAAAAAATAACAAAGTGGGAATAATGAGCTATTTATAAGTTGAAGCTTGTTTAGATAGACATATATCTCATTTCAGCTTCTTTCACATAGAAGAGCTGCATAATTATTGTTATTCATTTTGGTCTTTATACTTAAAAGGGGGCTTTAAATATTGAAGAAACTGATATTTTGAAAAAATAGGACACAGAAATCATCTCAAGCCTTTCAAGAAATACACTTTAAGAATGAAAAACTTTACTTTAGATCCATGTCAAACCAGATTCAAAAAAATTGTCTTAATAACTCTTCAAATATTTTCATTTATTTATTAAAAATTTCCCAAGGCATTCAAATTTATTCAACTTTCAATTCGTGGGAAGTTATGAAAATTTTCATCCCAAACACTTTTCAAAGGCACAAATAGAGCTTTTTCTCTTTAATTCAAGTATTTTTTTTAATAATGAAAGATATGCCTTTATGAATTAAATTAGGGTTGAAGTTCAAAAGGATATCATTTTTGAAGCCCAAAAATTTCCCTAATCCTTTTAAAAGTAAAATAATAAAGTCAATTTTAAGGTTGAATTTATCTGACCAGGATTACATCTAAATAAGTCTTTTTGGAATAATTCTTACTGAATCATATGAATAGTATGATCAAACAGCTTTCATAGATTGAGTTACCTGGTCCCCATTTCTTAAAATATAGCATAAAATTGAAGTATTTAATTAAGATTATCAACTTTATATTGAAGTCAGAACTCTGCTGTTAACACCTGCCACATGTTTTATTACTTGATTAGGGACTCTTTTTATTTGTTAAGGATAAAACATAAAGAAGGAAATCAATAAAGAATCAATGATTAATCCTTTTTCAAAAATTATTCAAATAAAATTATAAGAGCAACTTAAGAAAGTTAATTATGAGAATATTTGTTGAAAATGAACTATTTCTCTTCTTATTTTTACTCATAAGATTATTTTTGTCATTTCAATTTGAGGAATTCTTGTATCAAAAACTGTATTCCTGCTTCTATAAACAATTATTTTCCTTAATTATATTAAATTTTGTGAGTTTTACTGTATATTGCTCTAGGATCATATGATATTATCTTATATGGTTAGTTTTTTGTTTTTTTCATTTCCCCCCCCCCAATTTGTCTAAGGTTTTGTTTTATTTTTCTTTTCTTTTTTATTATTTGAATTTCTTCAATTAATTTCAAACTTTAATTTTGAATTTAAAATTCCAGTAGTACCCCTGTAAGGCCTGCTACTGTAAAATTGTTGACAATCTCTGAGAATTTTGAATTACAGGTCCTGTAAAGCCTGCATTCTCCTGAAAAATTAATTACACTTTTCATAAATTTCACAGCAATTTCCACCTAAATTCTTGAAGTTTTACTTCTCACATATTTAAGCTCTTTTTAAGTGGCAGGTTCTGTACCACATAGTGTGTGCTACTAATATTTTAATTATAAAAATTTAACTTGTAGAACAACAGTAAGGCATTATTCTCTCATTCAAAAAGAGAAATAATATGGTAAAAAATAGAAAAACTTATTATCGTTGTATAGTAAATAAAGAATTATACAATAAAAAACAATCAAAATAAGAATGAAACTCAAAAAAACCTAATCAACAAAGAATAAGAGGTATACATTCTTTACTTTTGCTTTTGAAAATAAATAAATCAAGATAAATCTTTAAATTATTTTGTTTCTTTTTGAGCTCACATAAATTTGAATGTACAAGTCAAAAAAAGCTCAAAGGATTGAGTCTTTTAACATATGATCTTCATTACAAATGGGTAATTCTGCAAGCAATATTTCAAAAAAAATAAGTAGTAGTATTGATATAAAGTTAAGGAAAGCATCCAATGAATTGATAGGAAGGATTTATTTTGTGAACTGAAATTGTCTCATTATAACCTTCAAAAGACAATTAAAAGTGTTTATATTAAGAATATATCTGTAAAATTAATTTTTCATAGTAAATGATATTCTAATGAGGATAAAAATTGAAAGGGGGAGAAATTTAGTATCAAATACTATTAATGTATTCTATGAGATTGAAAAAATAATAAAAATATTTTAAATTCTGTGATATTCCAGTGGCCTAGCATAGCCTAGAATATTAACCAAAAATTTAATCTTGGTTAAAACCTACCTCAGAGGAAGGGTCCAAAAGCAGCCTAAGCCAGGTCAAAGGTTATTTCCAAATAAAACACCTGGTGTTAGGTGTAGTCAGTTTTCTCATGATGGTTAGTGGTCATATCCTTTACTTATTCCTTTCTTCCTTCTGAAAGGTTGGAACAGTAATTAAGATCCTTTTTTAAGTATTTTACATTGGCTTTTCTTACCCTAAATCTCATTTGTACTTTAATCATTATTATAAAATAAATATATTCTTTTACTTATTTTCTTAACCTCTTTGTAGTACTTCAAGTGAGTGCCATGCCATTTGTATATCCCAGGAGCCCATGTAACAAATATCTGAATTATGAGATACTCTAACCTTAATTGAAATTAGGAACAGTAAGATATAACCATTCTCATTCCTTTCACTATTTCAAAATTTTGGTTGAGAGCCTTTTGGTAAAAAAGACCTCCTGAGGCATTTCAGGAATTACAATAATATTCTTGAATTTTTGGAATCAAGCTGATAACAGCAGGATTTCTTAAAAAAAAGTAAAAAGTATCAAGAAATGATACCTGAGGTAGAGAAATCAAAATCTCTTCCTTGAGATAGACAGAAGCTAGATTTATATGTGAAAATGGTTTTGTGGTACATATAAAGCCCTTGATTACAGTTTGGGCTTTCTCTAAGATTATGGATTATTTGTAACCTTCTTTCAAGTGATATACATATTCCTGGGAGGGTTTATGTGAGCCTTGAGGTATATCTTACATACCCAAATAGGCTACAACTATTTTTAAAATTAATTCTGCATTATGAATAACCCATAAGTCATGCATATATTTGAAATACATCATTTTGGATTTCAGAAAAGATGAATAAAATTTTTGTGAGGAAGTGAATCTATGGATTTAATGCCAGATTTGGATTCTACACAAAAATTAACCTAGGTGAACTCCATAGAGTCAATAATCTTAAATTAACTCTATGAGGTGGTAATATGGAAAAAACTTCAATACCACGTAAAAGAATGGTGAAAAATTTTGTTTTTCTCAATTTCATGCCAAAATAATGGGAATGTGAGAAATCCCATGTTACATATACAGTAAGAATAGTGTTATTCATGTTTGTTGCACTTGAAATTATGGTATTCTTAAATACAGTTTTGGTACACCCATAGTGGATATCAGTCTTGAAGACTGAATTTCTATTTTTGACATGAAAATAGCTAAGGGGGACAAAAGACATCAAAAAGAGCCATGGTTCCCAGCTTTTGAGGCCTCTTAGGTGTGGGTAGCTCTAAGGCTTGGATCCATGGTTGATAATGGACCAATTAGTATACTAAAAACTTCTGAGAACCTGGTTACCAAGCTGAAATCTCATTAAATCATAAGAAAATTGCAAATAAGCTGCTATTTTGATATGACAAGGAGGTCAAGAGCAGCGAATAATCCTTTATACATGTTGATTGTTAATTATTTTCTGTGGATAAGCCTTAAAAGAATAATTAAAACCCTTTTTGTACTATTATCCATTGATTTACCTCATAGCAACCAGCCATATTGTGCTATTTGCAATTCTATATAGAAATGAGGTAGAAACTTCAAAAATTGATTAAAAATACAATTCTTAACAAATATTTCCAAGATCTTCAGGACCAATGGAAAATAGTACAGCTCATAGAGGAACCAAAAAAAATCATGGTTTCATAAGTAAAATCAAAAGTCTTACTTACAGTCAATTTTGGATGATTTCATGTGAAACACTGAATCTTCAAAAATTCACAGAAAATACAACCTGTGATAAAATTTCCAATAACATTGATAACTTTGAAAAATTATTATTTATTTATAAATAAAAGAATATTTACAGTTGTTACTTCTTTCATTTTTAACCATATATGGGTTGGCAGTCACCTAAAAGCATTAATTAAGTAGTTATGATAATCTTAGATGCCAAGAGATGATTCAATCAATAATCAAAAGATGATTATTGTTTTCTCACACACTGGTTCTTTAGCTTTCTCTATGTCATGCCTCTGTGAGCTGTCTTGTAAGATGTGACTATGAAACTGATGATAATATTACTATTAATCAAAAGTACTATGTCTGTTCTTATAAAATATAATAATAAAAATTATTATAACCACAATTAAATAATTATAAAATTATTTCTTTCATGTGTTATACACTACTAGTGATTATAACAGTGAGCAGTAATTGTCTACAAGAATCAATTACAAGAAGAATTTAATAATAAAAACTTCTTTTATTAGAATAATAAAATTATTTTAATATATAATTATCTTTTACAAGAATAATTATAAAGATAATTCTTGAAGAAAACTATTACTAGAGAAAAACTTTAAGAATTAAAGATAAATGACTCACTAATACTCCAAAGAACTTATTGATAGATAAAAGTAGAGAAATTTGACGTGGAATTGTGGATTTAAGGGATCAAAAGGATTTATAACATTATTACAACAATATATAGTTGGATTCTATGATTTCACGTGTTCCTGGTTGATTCTAAAAGATTTAAAACACTTAAGAATAGCTGTAACTAATACTTACTTGTTGGTAATAATGATTTAATAAATTGATAAGATGATGTGGAAAAAACATCAAGAGGAGGCCTCTTTTAAGTCAACAACAGCTCACAGAGGCGTGCCATGGAGAAAGCTGAAAAACCAGTGAGTGAGAAAACAATAAACCCTTTTGGTTTATTGATTGAATCATTATTTGTCACGTAACATTATCATAATTACTTATTTGATGCTCTTACGTGACTACCAACCCCAATATGGTTAAGAATAAAAGGAGTAAAACTTGTAAATCTTCTTTTATTCTGAAATAATCATTGATTTCTCAAAGTTATCAATGTTATCGCCAATTTCATCACAGGTTGTAATTACTGTGAATTTTTGAAGATTCAGTGTTTCACGTAGAATAACAAAAAATGGACTGTACGTAAAACTTTTAATTTTACTAGTAAAACTGTAATTCTTTTGGATTGTACCATAGATAATACAGTTCTCCTTTAGTCCTGAAAGTTTCAGAAAGATTCATTAAGAATTGTATTTTTAATGAATTTTTGAAGTTTTTACCTCATTTCTACGTAGAATTGCAAATAGCAGTGTTTTGCTAATTGCTATGAGGTAAATCAATGAATATGGGTCCCAAAAGGGTTTTAATTACTCTTTTGGGGTTTATCCATGGAAAGTCATTAGTAATTGACATGGTTACAGGAGTGTAAGTAGCTCATTACCTCCTTGGCACGTCAAAATAGCAGGTTATTTGCTATTTTCATATGATTACAGTAGGTGTAACTTGGTAACCAAGTTCCCAAAGAGTTTTGGTTTACCAATTGGGCCAAGATGAGCCATGGATCCATGCTCTGGAGCTATCCACGCCTCTGAGGCCTCAGAAGTTGGATACCCTGGCTCTCTTTGATGTCTTTTGTCCCCCTTGCCTATTTTTTACATCAAAATAGTAATTTAAGCTTAAAGTGAGATATCCACTATGGGTGTACCAAAAGTCCATGTAAGAATACCATGATATTAAGTGCTCAAAACATGCATAACACTATTCTTAGTGTATATGTAACATGGGATTTCTCACTTTCCCATTATTTTGTCTAAAAATCAAGAAAAACAAAAATTTTCACGGATCTTTTATGTGGTATTAATGATGTGGTATTGAAGTATTTTCCATTTTACCACCTCAAATACTTAAATTGAGCTTATTCACTCTATGGAGCTACCCTAGGTGAATTTTTGTGTAGAATCCAAATCTGGTCTTAAATCCATGGATTTACTTACTCAATAAAAAGTTATTCATCTTTTCTGAAATTGAAAATGATGAATTTTGGATATATGCATGACTTATGAGTTGTGCATAATTCAAAATTTCTTTTTAAGATAATTGTGGCCTATTTGGGTATGTAAAATATACCTCAAGGCTCATATTCCCTCCCACCAAAAAATAAAATTGTACTACAATTTTATTAGTGATAAAAGAATAAGGCCCCAAAGGGGGTTAATGTCCACTGTCCAACCTCTTCACATTACTCAGATCAAGTAATTTAAAGCACATTTATAGACATATTCAGGCTTGTGGCCTTCTTTCATGTCTAAATCTTCTTAAGAGTTTATCTGAGTCAGGTATTTCTGATTCTGCCATCCATTCATCTTCATGTACTGGATTTCTATATCTGACAAGATATTCTCTTTGATTTTTACCCCTAAGTCTCCTTTCTTTAATGACTTTCTTTATCTTTTTGTCTTCATTCTGTTCCACAGGGGGTACAGTTAAAGGAGTTGGGTTTCTTAAAGGAAACAATTCTTTATCAGCTGGTTGATAAGGATTTAACAAGCTGACTGGAAAGGTGGGGTGTTTATTTTCCAATTCACCACTCAATTCCACTTGAACTGCATTGGTTCCATGTAGAGCAACAATAACAAAAGGTCCTACATAATAATCCTTAAGTTTCTTTGGGCCTTTGATATTATTAAAATTCAAGGTTGAAACTAAAACTAAGTCCCCTACTTTGAAGTCTGGTACTTTATGACTCTTGTCCCACTTCTGTTTTGCATAATCAAAAGCATCAGCCATAATTTGTTTTGCATGGTGTTCACTTTATCAAGCATTATCTTGAAGCTGGAAGCTGTAGGATGAATGTCAATCAAGTCTTTCCTCAGTGTGTCTGCTGGGAGTCTTGGATTCCATCCTTTCTCTAACATAGCAGGAGTTTGTCCTGTGGAAGAATGGACTGATGTCTTGTATGCCAATTCTAATGCAGGTATCAGAGTGCACCAGTCATGGGTAAAGCCATCTGAGTCTTTGAATTCTAATCCATAAGCATAGAATCTCCTGATCATGTCTTCTAAAGTCTGAATCATCCTCTCTGCTAGCCCATCTGTTTGAGGGTGATATGCTGTAGAGAATGATAACTTAGTCCCAAACAATCTATGAAGATTGGTCCAAAGTGCAGATGTGAATTTGGGATCTCTGTCACTTATGATATTCTTAAATAATCCTGTATTAGAAATAACTCTACTCCATAAAAGAAGAGCTGTATCCATAGCAGTGTCATCTTTATGACATGGTAAGAATATGGGAGTTTTGCTATATCTGTCTACAATGACTAAGCAAGCATTATAACTTTTGTCACCACTTGGAGGAAGTGCTGTGACCCAATCCATGTGAACAACTTCCCAAGGGGATTTTGGTTCTTGAATATGGATCATAAGTCCAAATTTCTTGCCTGTACTCCTGTTTGCTTTCTGGCATCTATCACAGGTATGGCAATACTCAATGGTTTCTTTTCTCCAAGATGGCCACCATGCACAGTTCTTCACTTTTTCAAGTGTTCTGTCTTCTGATAGGTGTCCAGAGTAAATACTATCGTGACATTCATGAAGAATGGTATTGATAAGTAATCTACTGCACAATGTCATAACACAAGAATGTTTTGTTCTGTGGTAAATGATCCCATCAAACAAGTGAAATCTTCCTTCAGAATAGGAATTTTTCCAAACTTCATCAAGTGCATTAACTAAAGATGTATCCTTGCAGTCTTTATCTAATAAAGAAGTCAAGATATGGCAATTCTTGTCTTGTTTATAAGACTCTTTGACCTCTTCAAAGAATTCAGTCCCAATATCAGTTATGTTAATTCCTTCAATTGGAATCTGTGGTTCAGCTTCCAAAGGTACATAAGCTGGGTTATCAGGAGTATTGGCTAAAGCCCATCTACTAAGTCCATCAGCATTTTTGTGAATGTTTCCTGCTTTATGAACTATAGTCATGTTTCCTCTATATTCCTGAATAGCTATTTGCCATCTCAACATATGTCTGATCGGAGTTTTCATGTTAAGGAGTGATTTTACTGCATTACAGTCAGTTATCACTTCAAAAACACTGCCATCAAGGTAATAGTGTAATTTCTCAAGTGCCCATACCAAACATAAGCACTCCATTTGGCTTGCACCATATCTGGCTTCTGTTGGTTTGATTTGTCTTGAGATATAACAAACTGGTCCTTCTGTAGGTTTGTCATCAATAATTTGGACTTGATGTAGGGCTGCCCCTAATCCATCTCCACATGCATCAATGTACAATTTAAAAGGAATATTCCAGTCAGGCATGAGGAGTGAAGGTGCTTCTGTAAGGGCTTTCTTTATCTTCTCATAAGCTTTAATTCTCTCCTCTGTCATCTCAAATACAGTCTGTTGATCACAGATTCTATAGAGTGATTTGGCTAAAATTGCAAAGTCTTTCAAGTGTTGCCTATAGTAACTAGCAAATCCAAGAAAAGACATCATTTCTTTTTTATTCTGGGGTATTGGCTTAAGTAACACTGCTGCCACTTTATTTTTGTCAATACCCAAGCTTAAACCAGAAACAACATGTCCTAATGCTTTGAGTTCTTCAAAACCAAAATTGCATTTCTTAAGTGAAATTTTCATGTTCACTTCTGCAGCTTTATGAAGTACTCTTGCAAGTCTTTCAAGGTGCAAAGACCATGAGTCAGAACATATAATAATATCATCAATATAAATGATAAGCCATCCTTCAGACAATTCTGTGGGGAAGATGGTATTCATCATTCTTTGATAATGAGATGGAGCATTTTTAATGCCAAGTGGCATTCTAAGATACTCATAAATACCACAGTGAGTGATGATTCTAAGTAATTTCCTAGCTTTAGGCGTTAAAACATTTTGATGGAAGCCTTTTAATGAATCCATTGATGTTATATACTTGGCTTTAGACAATTGAGTCAAGGTTTCTTGGATCCTAGGGATTGGATACCTATCTGGAACTGTGTAGGTATTTAAAGCTCTAAAATCTCCAACCTGTCACAGGGGCTCTTGGAAGAAGAGGGCCTGGCACTCAGGAATCATGAACTCACTTGGAGGGCTCCAAAGATAAAAGAATAATAAGAATGAATTTCTTTAAGAAAGAATAAAGGGAGAAAACAAGTATGCCAAAAGATGAGATAAGAAAAAGGTGAAGCCAATGGCCAAGGATAATAAAGAAGCCAAAAGCCAAGAAGCCAACCAAGTGAATCCTCAATTCACTGTTTCAACCTGCCAGAAAAGGAAATGGAATTAGTATAAGGATATGACCACCAATATCCACTGGACAGGCGAGGAAATAAAAGAAAGGGTGCTGAATGACTGACTTAAGATTATCAGTATTAACTTTAATAAGGTAAAAGAAAATAAGGATAAAAATGAATCCACTATATTAATTAACTGGGGAAAAAGTCCCCAGGTGCTGAAAAGGTGGCCAGTATAAGTGAAAAGCTGAAAAGTTGATCCTGGAAGGTGGATCAATGACTGTATTGTCCGAATCGGGAAATACAGTTCTGGCCATCTTGAAATTTGAACTGTGTGATGGAATTCCCACAGTGGAATAAGAAGTGGCCCAATTGGGCCAAGGTCATACTGGTTGATTGAATAAGGCCTGTACGGATGAATTGGGTTGTCCAAGGAGTATTGAATACTTGATGTCTTGACAACTGATTGAATTTTGTAATACCTCTTGAGAATTGACCTTAGAATAATCCTGAATGAATTGTACCAACCCACCTCCTGCAGATACAGGTGGTTGGGATCCTTGAATGATCTTCTGAATTGCCGCCATGGATTTCCAGACTGATAAGCTGAAAAGTCCTCCTTCGAAATGGGCGTTGGAATTATGGACCTTGAAATGGAAAGGTGGAATTGGGTCCTGAAAACGTCACCATTGGATTGCTGAGTAAAAATGGTGCATAATGGTATATAATACCATATATGCACCACACCTGCAATCTTGAGTACGGAGTGCATGAAGGAAAGGAAAGAATCCCCCTTAAGTTGAGGGAAATGCTTGTTGAGATGATTTGGTGGCCTCTGGTGGTTGCCAGAGGCCATGACGGTGAAGTTGGTCCATGGTGGTCCAGGGCCAAAAGTGGGTCCTACGGGATTTATGGCCAAAGTGGGTCCAAGGTGTTTTTGGTCCAATTTGGGTCCAAGGGATTGGTGGCCAAAAATGGCTCAGGTGGGCCCAATTGTGGTTTGGGACCCACCTGGCCTTGGAGACTAGGTGGCTGCCCCCTTTGGCCCCTTTTTGCCTCATTGGATTAGGCCAAAAGGGGCCTAATCCGCCTACGGACCGCGGACCGCGGCTTACGGACCGTAGAAGCCGTGGGGGGCCTAAATGGCCCAAAAAAGGCCATTTAGGCCAAAACCCCCATAATGAAAGGGGTGGCCAGGAAACCAATGAAGGTGGCCATGGGGCCTGGAAGCCCCTGGAAGACAAAGGGACCCCCCAGGCCCAAAAACAGTGATGGAGGCCTGGGGGTTGGTGAGGTGGAAATTGGCCAAGAGGGCCAATGACGCAGGATATGGCCTGAGGCCATAAAGGATGATGGGGGCCATAAGTGGCCAATGGAATGGGTTATGGCATAAGAGCCATGGAACACCCAAAAGGGGTCAATTGGCCATAAATGATATGACATGGCCAATTGGCCCCAACTTGGCTCCAGGTTGGATTGCCGCCGCCATAAAGGAGGAGGGTCAAAATACGTGGTTGTGACAGTACCCCCCTACCTTGAATGGTGAGCTCCTGAGCACCAAGATAAGGTAGAGGCCTGTTGAGGCTAATGAGACGGATTTGACGTAAGGATTCCAGAGGTATTGAATCTTGAAAAGAAGAATTGGACTGATAAGCTTGTTGGCATATGAATTGAGGTTGACTTGATCTTCTCTTGACATTTTGGCTTTGACAAAGTTGAAGACATGATTTGACGTAAAGATTTTGGCGTTAAATAGTTATAAGAAAAGAAATTTTTAAAGAATATAAAGAGTAAAAGAGAAAAGGAAACAGATATAAAGAGAGGAACAGAAAAAATAAAGAAAATGAAATTTGAGGAGGAATCCAATCTTCATCGCGGATTACGACAATTGATTTTGAAAGTGACCAAGGACCTGAATAAAAGAATTTGATGCCAGGTGCTCACAGAGTGGCCAAGGTGATGTTTTGACAGATTGTAGACCCCTCAGGGAAGTGCACACCAGGAGAGGAACTTACTTTTAGTAGTTGCCACTCCTGCCAGTGCCATAAATAAGAAAACTCTTGATAAATGAATGTGTTGAAAGAATAAAGTCTTGGGAAGGAGAGTAAAAAAGGAATGGTCCATTTGCCCAAGTGTGAATGGCCATAAATTTGGAATTCGGATGTTGAAAGCCGGGCCAAAAGGTCTGTGTCCAAATTGAAAAGTGCTCACAGAGTGGCCAAGGTGATGCTTACAACAAAGAAGAGTAGAATACCCCTAAAGGTGCATACCAGGAGTGGGACTTACTTTTGGTAATTCCTCACCCCACCAAGCACCATAAAAATTCAAGCCATTGAAGAATTGGGTCCTGGCTTGTCAGGATATAACGAATGAAAATCTTTGACAAGTTCAGGACAATTCTTGAGGTTTTCAGCTGGTTCCCATGTGGATCTTTCTGAATCTTGACTGAAACCTTTCCATTCCACCAGATACCATAATTTTCTTCTCTTGAGCTTTGAATCCAGTACTTGAGAGACTTCCCATTCCTCTTCTTCTTCAATAATGATTGGAGGAGGAGGCTCTTGATGCCGATTTGGGATTGTTGATGTCTTGACTGGTTCCAAGAGTGAGATATGGAAGACTGGGTGGATGGATTTCCATTGAGATGGAAGCTTGAGGTGGTAAGCATGAGTACTGACTTTCTTCAAGATTGGAAATGGACCCAACCATCTTTCAGACAGTTTCTTGGTGGGTCTAGTTGATTTGATATTCTTGGAAGAAAGCCATGCCATGTCACCAGGATTGAAAACAGGTGGACTTGCTCTACTTTTATCTGCATACCTCTTAAACCGGTTTATGGCGATTTCCAGTTCTCTCTTGGCATCTTGCTGTACTGATTGGATTTTTGTTGATAACGTTCCAGAAGGAGTATCTTGAGTGATGTGAACTGAATCAAATTGTGGATCTCTTCCATAAACAGTGAAAAACGGTGATTGCTTGGTTGAAGAGTGGTCAGAGTTATTGTAGGCAAATTCAGCCAGAGGGAGCCAGGTGTTCCAATCATCTTGATGATAACTGACATACATCCAAAGATACTGTTCTAGTATCTGATTTACCCTCTCTGTGTGTCCATCAGTTTCTGGATGGTAAGCAGTTGACAAGTCTCTTGAAATCTTGAGCTGCTGACAAAGATTGGTCCAGAAGGAAGAAACAAAAAGGGGACCTCTATCACTGACAATGCTTGAAGGAAGGCCATGCTTTGAGAAGATATTCTTGATGAATAAATGGGCCAAATCCAAAGAAGTTATTGAAGACATTGTTGGAATAAAAACCGCCATTTTTGAGAATCTGTCCACTATGACAAGAATTGAGTCAAAAGAATTGGACAGGGGCAGTTGAGTGATGAAATCCATTGAGAGACAAATCCAAGGACCATTTGGAATTGGAAGAGGTTTGAGGAGTCCAAACTTCTTATGGTGGATATTCTTGTTTCTTGAACACTGTTGACAGGATGATACATAATCCTTAATGAATTGAGTCATGCCGGACCAGTGGAAATCCCGCTTGACAAGTTTGAGAGTCTTCTCTTGGCCAGGGTGTCCAGCTAGAGGAGAGTCATGACGCTTTTGAAGAATGCTGAGTTGAATTGTGGAGTCATTTGGGACTACCACCCGATCTTTGAAGAGAAGAAGTTGGGAGGAGGAATCAAGAGAATAATCTTGGACAGATTTACCTTTACCCAAATCTTCAAGGATACTTCTGTACTGAGGATCTTTCCATAATTTCTTCTGAATTGAATCAATCAAATTTGAAAAAGAATCCACCTTGACTGCAAAAAACTTTGAGGGTTGAACTTCATCTTGCTTAATGAGTTGTTGAAAATTCATTGGATTCTTGCTGATGAAATCCTCCCCCCTCTCCGGATAGACGTCGTCCCGACGTGATAAGGCATCTGGAAGAGTTGCTAGGCGGCCAGGGCGGTAAGTGATTGAAAAATGAAATTCAGATAAGAATTCAGCCCAACGGGCTTGACGGCGAGTAAGGATCTTTGATGACATAAAGTACTGAAGAGAAGAATGATCGGTGAGAACTTCAAAAGGAGAGGACAGAGAAAGAAGAAAAGCCCTCCAGCGCTTGAGAGCCCAGACTATACCAAGGAGTTCCTTGTCATGAATTTCATAGTTGAGTTCTGCTGGAATAAGCTTGCGGCTGTCAAAGGCAATGGGATGTTTTCCTGAGTCAGAGACCTGACTCAGTACAGCACCCAAAGCATAATCGGATGCATCGGTCTCTACAATGGTCGGTAGAGAAGGATTGAAGTGGGAAAGGATTGGAGCGGTAGTGAAGGCCTCTTTGAGTTGATGAAACTGGCTAAGAGCTTCCTCATTGAGGGGGAAACAGGAATCTTTCTTGAGGAAACTGGTGAGTGAACTGATTTTCTTTGAATAATTCTTGATGAAACGGCGGTAGAAGTTGGCAAAGCCAAGGAAGGATTGAAGAGTCTTGAGGTTTCTTGGAGGAGGCCAATTAAGGATCTGCTGGACTTTTGCCTGGTCCATCTTGAGGCCTTCAGAAGAAACAACATAACCAAGATATTCTACACTAGAAACATGAAAAAGGCATTTAGAAGCCTTGGCAAAAAGGTTATTGGCTCTGAGTCTGGAAAGAACAGTGGACACATGAGTGACATGTTCTTCCTCAGATTTGGAAAAGACCATAATGTCGTCCAAATAAACCACAACAAAAACATCAAGAAGATCTTGGAATATATCATTGACAAGATTCTGAAAAGAGGCAGGAGCATTGGTGAGCCCAAATGGCATAACCAAGTACTCAAAACTGCCATATTTAGTTCTGAAGCATGTCAAATGTTCATCACCCTCCTTGATTCTGAGCAGGTTATATGCACCACGCAAATCAATCTTGGAGAAGATAGAAGAACCATTAAAGACATTAAGAAGCTGGTTCATAGGAGGAACAGGATATTTGTTCTTCCTAGTGACAGCATTGAGTTTGCGGTAATCAACACACAAACGGAGGCCACCATCTTTCTTTTTAACAAAGAGGACAGGTGCTCCTGTTGAGGAGGAGCTTGGCCGGATGAAACCTTTCTCTACATTCTCTGAAATGTAGGCCCTGAGTGTATCTGACTCTTGTTTGGATAAAGAGTAGATCACCCCAACTGGAGGTAGAGACCCCTCCAGTTCGATATGATGATCACAGGCACGGTGAGGAGGAAGTTTCTCTGCCTTCACCTTGGAGAATACATCCAAGTATTGGTGATAAACAGAGGGAACAACCTTCATCACGGTTTCTACTTCTTCTGGCTCTTCCTCTTCATCCCACAACTCCTCCAGGGAGTCATGATAAGATGAAGGGGGAAGGTCCATATTCCCAAAGAAGAGATGAAGTGAAGATACAGAATTATCTTCCCCAACATCTTGAATCTCTTTGAAGACTTCATCTCCAGATGATGGTAATGACAGATGGGAATTAAGGGAAGGAATATGGACAGAAGATGGAACTGATGGTGTTCTAGAATCACCAACCAGAGCTGCACATGATTTGGCAGAAGAAGAGTCATTACGGAAGGAATTGGAAGGATCAGAATAGTCCTTTTGATCAGTATTAAAGGTGATCAGCCCTTGCCTCCAATCAATAGAAGGATTAAAATGATTGAGAAAGTCAAAGCCCAATATGAGGTCTTCTCCCTTGGGAGTATCAATGACTAAAAAATCCCATTCAAAGCTTGGGAAGGAAGGGAGCTCAACCATATATTTAGTATGGTGAGTCACAAATAACGAAGGGGACTCAGAGGAGTCCAAAATGATAAGAGGAATCTTCTCTGGAAGTTCTGACGTAGTCAATGAATACTTGTGAACAAACTGCTTTGCAATGAATGAGTGTGTAGCACCAGAATCAATGAGAATACTGTAAAAAACATCAGAAAGAGAAGAGAACACAAAAAATTTAAGAGAATTCTTGACACCAGTATTCAGAATGCACAATTGTGCTCTGGAAGGAAAACTGTGAAGACCATTGAACACAACATGATCTTCACTCAGGCTTTTCCCTGGCTGGGAAAACTGCCTGACGGTTGGGTAAGCTTGTTTTGAGGCCTTTTGACACAGGACTCAAGACTATGCTTCCCACCACAATAGGTACACAACCCCTCCTTGATTCTTCTTTCCTTTTCAGAACCTTTCAACTTGAAGTCCTTATTCAACAATGAAGAATGGGGCTTGTCCCGCTTCTGAGAATGAAATTTCTTCTTTGGTCTTGAACTTGAAGAAACTTGATGATGAGAAGAGTGAGACTTTGAGGCTTCAGGCTTCTTCTCTTGATGATGATTCTTTTCCTTCTGCCTCTCATGGTACCTGGTATCAAGTTCCAGGCTGACGTCCATTAAGTCTTGAAGAGAATCAATGTTTGAAGGATGGGAGGCCAATTGATCCAGAATCCTGGAGGCCAAGCCCTTCCTGAAATGATGAATAAGAGCCCTTTCACCCCAATCCCCAATTCTTGAAACCAGACTCCTGAAATCGGCAATATACAAAGCAACATGCCCACCTTCTTTCATCCTAAGGCCATCCAATTCAGCTTCTGCTTTTCTAACTTCATTTGGGTCTCCAAATAAAGTGAACAATTGGGATTCAAATAATGGCCAGGAATTGAGAAGATAATTTGAGTCTTGATTATTGAGGTTGGAAAGATAAGGCTCAATCCATTTTGCAGCCCTGCCAACTAAGAATGAAGTGGCATAAAGAACCTTCTTTCTGTCTTGAGAGAAGTTTGCCGGATCATTATGAAAGATGAGTTGGCAAGATTGAATAAAGCTTCTGACTTTGAAGGGCTGAGTCCCATCAAAGCATTCTGGGGCCTTCATAGAGGGAGTCTTGAAGGCTGGTGGTCTTGATAATTCAGAAGAAGAAGCTGCTTGCAGATTGGCCATAATTTGAGTCATTTGCTGCATAATGGCCAATAAAGACGGTTCAGACTGATGAGAGGCAGGCCAATCAGACTGGGCTAGAGTTGGTCCTCTGGTGCCCTCAGATGCTCCCACAGGAGCAGGAGCAGCCTCAGTGCCATTAGACTCTTCCTCTTCCACAGAATTCTCCTCCTCCTCTTCACCATCTTCACCTTGAACCTTGGGACTGGTTCTTGAAAATCCTGGGAATCCGCCAACCACTCCTGATAAAGACATTGATCTTCTTGGCCCTCTTCCTTCCTTCCATAGTGGGTCCTCTGTCCAATCTGGCCCTCAGTGAGAAACTGCTGGGGTACCATCAAGAGGAGCCCTTGGAGTTGGAGTCAGAACAGCTTGAGCTCTGGCCTGAGATCTGGTCTGTCTTGCTGGAGGTGAATGTTGAACTGGCATGATTTCAGGAATAATCAACCAAAATAAATGAAATAAAATCAAAATTTTCTTGAAGTACAAAATCAACAATCAAATCTTGAGGAAATTGGATAATCAATGAATCAAAATTCTTCAAATACGTCAATCAATCAAATCAGAATGAGTCTTGAAGCAAAAATCAATATCAATGAGAATCTTGAAGTCAATAATCCAATCAATCAAAACAATCAAAATCAAATCAAATCAAAATCTTGCAGGGAAAATCAATCAATCAAAATGAATTCTTGAGTCAAAATCAATTTATGTCAAAAATCTTGATGTGATTAATCAGCAAAATCAATAAAGTCTTCAGGTAAATCAATTATCTTGAGGTCAAGTTCAATTATGTCAAATTAGTCAATCAAATCAATTTTCAAGTGAATTCTTCCAAAAAATCAAAATTCTTGAGGAATAAATCAAAGTGAATCCTGATATGAAGAACGTGTCTGAATAACCTGATGAATAACTTGAGAACCAAAGATAAAAAATGCTTGAATTATGGATAAAAATAGATTGATTAAGATTGAGAATGAGATTGAAAAGATAACAAAAATAAAAAATGGGTCAGCTTCCAATTTTCAGAATGAAGAAGGAATGAGAGAAAATTGAGAGGTGACGAAGAATCATAAGATCATAAAACGTTAAAGAATCATAATTTTGATGAAATGAATGAATGAAATTATAAAGAAAGAATGAACAGAATGAAAAGAAATTATGAGTTAATTAATATAATTTCACAGGGGCTCGTGGAAGAAGAGGGCCTGGCACTCAGGAATCATGAACTCACTTGGAGGGCTCCAAAGATAAAAGAATAATAAGAATGAATTTCTTTAAGAAAGAATAAAGGGGGAAAACAAGTATGCCAAAAGATGAGATAAGAAAAAGGTGAAGCCAATGGCCAAGGATAATAAAGAAGCCAAAAGCCAAGAAGCCAACCAAGTGAATCCTCAATTCACTGTTTCAACCTGCCAGAAAAGGAAATGGAATTAGTATAAGGATATGACCACCAATATCCACTGGACAGGCGAGGAAATAAAAGAAAGGGTGCTGAATGACTGACTTAAGATTATCAGTATTAACTTTAATAAGGTAAAAGAAAATAAGGATAAAAATAAATCCACTATATTAATTAACTGGGGAAAAAGTCCCCAGGTGCTGAAAAGGTGGCCAGTATATGTGAAAAGCTGAAAAGTTGATCCTGGAAGGTGGATCAATGACTGTATTGTCCAAATCGGGAAATACAGTTCTGGCCATCTTGAAATTTGAACTGTGTGATGGAATTCCCACAGTGGAATAAGAAGTGGCCCAATTGGGCCAAGGCCATACAGGTTGATTGAATAAGGCCTGTACGGATGAATTGGGTTGTCCAAGGAGTATTGAATACTTGATGTCTTGACAACTGATTGAATTTTGTAATACCTCTTGAGAATTGACCTTAGAATAATCCTGAATGAATTGTACCAACCCACCTCCTGCAGATACAGGTGGTTGGGATCCTTGAATGATCTTCTGAATTGCCGCCATGGATTGCCAGACTGATAAGCTGAAAAGTCCTCCTTCGAAATGGGCGTTGGAATTATGGACCTTGAAATGGAAAGGTGGAATTGGGTCCTGAAAACGTCACCATTGGATTGCTGAGTAAAAATGGTGCATAATGGTATATAATACCATATATGCACCACACCTGCAATCTTGAGTACGGAGTGCATGAAGGAAAGGAAAGAATCCCCCTTAAGTTGAGGGAAATGCTTGTTGAGATGATTTGGTGGCCTCTGGTGGTTGCCAGAGGCCATGACGGTGAAGTTGGTCCATGGTGGTCCAGGGCCAAAAGTGGGTCCTACGGGATTTATGGCCAAAGTGGGTCCAAGGTGTTTTTGGTCCAATTTGGGTCCAAGGGATTGGTGGCCAAAAATGGCTCAGGTGGGCCCAATTGTGGTTTGGGACCCACCTGGCCTTGGGGGCTAGGTGGCTGCCCCCTTTGGCCCCTTTTTGCCTCATTGGATTAGGCCAAAAGGGGCCTAATCCGCCTACGGACCGCGGACCGCAGACCGTAGAAGCCGTGGGGGGCCTAAATGGCCCAAAAAAGGCCATTTAGGCCAAAACCCCCATAATGAAAGGGGTGGCCAGGAAACCAATGAAGGTGGCCATGGGGCCTGGAAGCCCCTGGAAGACAAAGGGACCCCCCAGGCCCAAAAACAGTGATGGAGGCCTGGGGGTTGGTGAGGTGGAAATTGGCCAAGAGGGCCAATGACGCAGGATATGGCCTGAGGCCATAAAGGATGATGGGGGCCATAAGTGGCCAATGGAATGAATTATGGCATAAGAGCCATGGAACACCCAAAAGGGGTCAATTGGCCATAAATGATATGACATGGCCAATTGGCCCCAACTTGGCTCCAGGTTGGATTGCCGCCGCCATCAAGGAGGAGGGTCAAAATACGTGGTTGTGACACAACCATTCTTGACTTATCATTATGCCATGCAATAATAACAGGTGTTGTCACTTCAACTTCCTCATTATGGCCTACTTTCCTTAGCACACCAAGTTGGATTAACTCTTGGATATGTTTTTCCAAGGCCTCTCTAGCTCTGGGACTGGCTGGATAAGCTGGTCTTCTAAGTACTGGAGGATATGGTCTATCAATATTAAGAGTAATATCAATTTCATGTCCTCTTATAGCGCCTAATGGTTCATTATCAGATGCAAATGCATTATTGTATGTATATAATACATCAATAAGTTCATTCCTCATCTTTGGTGACATTGATGGATTAATTTGTGCTTCAACAAGTTGTTTAGACACAAATTCATCTTTGTAAGTATCATT
This sequence comes from Austropuccinia psidii, assembly GCA_023105745.1. Classification (NCBI taxonomy): domain Eukaryota; kingdom Fungi; phylum Basidiomycota; class Pucciniomycetes; order Pucciniales; family Sphaerophragmiaceae; genus Austropuccinia; species Austropuccinia psidii. The sequence continues at coordinate 8,787,430 of JALGQZ010000001.1, forward strand.
GACAGAAGATACTACAGATATCTGTTTTGGTATATTGGAGAAAGCAAATTTTTGCCTTTTGTTATCTCCAATTGTGAAATATCTGTCTTTATGGTTATTTATATCAATACCATAAATATTCAAGTAATCATTTCCAAGAATGATGTGCTGAGATGTGCAATTATCCATTACCACAATCTCAGTCTTCATTCTTACACTTCCTGCTGGATGTGGGAATACAATATTAGTGTCCAATATGCCCAAGGGGTACATATTGTTACTGGCACTACTGAATTGTACACCTTCTATTGGTAATAGATGGTTTTTCCATTTAGGAAGTATAATTTGGAGATAATCTTTGCCCACACAAGTGCAAAATGCCCCTGTATCCAAATTTACTTTGGCTTCAATATCACTCATCAGAACTGATGTGATACAGGATGCCCCAGCAGTATAACCCTTTCCTCTAGCAGGTTTTGTTTTACACATTCTGGCATCTTGGATATTGATCAGGTTGCAGCAATCCTCACTGTACTTTGGCAAGTGGGTATGGACTTCTGTGACCTCAAAGAAAGCTGAAATGTTCTCAATGGGATAGTCCTCCACTGGTGTATCTTCAGAGACTGCAGAATCTTGATCAGACTCTTCTTTCTCTTCAGTACACTGAATTTCTTCAATGACTTGAACTTCATTGATCTTTGTCTTTTTAGGGCAAGTGTTGGCTAAATGTGAAGTACTTCCACATTTATGACACTTCAAGACAGGTCTTTCTGGTCTTCTTTCCTCTCTAGGAATCTTTGAGACTATTTTTGACTCTATTGGGTTTCTAATCCAAGTTTTACCAATTCTTGTTCTGGTAATGATATCTTCCATAGCATTAATGTAGTCCTCTGTTGAACGGGGTTCCACACATCTGCTTTTGATAGCATGTTCTAGTTCTCCTCCACACTTCCTTAATATTTTCATATTAATCATAGTGTCAGACATATCTGGGTGTAAAGCAGATAATCTGTCTTTTTGTTTGAAGAACCAAGTAAGTGGTTTGTCTTTTTCTGAGTTAAAAATGGCACTTTCAAAAGCATTTTCCATTTTAAACATCCAAGAATTTTTGGCCCATTTGGTAATCACTTCAGATTTCCACCAAGACCAGTCATGTCTTCCATGATCTATTCTCATCTCGTAATACCATTTCTTTGCAGTCTTGGTAAACAAACAATGTAATTTTCCCACTATGATTTCATCAGGTATATTAAAGTCTTCTTGCAACATATCAATAGTCCTGATGAATTCAATATGGTTGTATTCTCCTTCACCAGAGAATGTTGGCCATTCTTCTAATTTGGGAATATCCTTTGCAGAAATAACATTTTCTCCTAAGAATGGGGTCAAAATTTCTTTAACAGAATGTTTTTCTTCAGTCAAAGGTGTAGAATGTCTTGGCATATGTGGTTCATGATTCTTATGAATTTGTTCCACACTTGCAATTATTTCATTCTTCAATTTCTGCCTCTCACTGTCACTTTTTGCTAAATGTATAGCAAATTGATTGGTGTTCTTAACTATTTGTAAGACATGGTCTTCAAGAGTTTTAAGTCTATCATTTACTTTAAAAATGGAAAGATCCTCTGTGTCATTATTCTGAGTTTGACATTGGTTCTCAATTCTTTCACAAGCATTGCCAATTGACTCAAGGGTGACAGTTGTCAATTGATGCCATTCAGAATGTTGCTTGTCACTTTTCTTTAAATCATTGATGTCTAATGTAATTTGCTTTAGCTTTGACTCAAGTTTGCCAATTTCTACATTAATACTTCTATGTACATCAGTTATTTGCGTGGAAAAGTCCTGTTCATACTTTCCTGCTCCTTGGCTGTGAATTCCATAAGAGTTCTGGCCATATTGAAGACACTGTCCACGGCTGAAGGCTCCAATTTGGAGATCCTGTACCCTTGTGGGTAAGGTCTGTGCCAATTGGCTTTGCCTTTGCCCTTGCCTTGATGGTTCTTGGGACCTCTCTGTTTCTTTTGAGGTCCTTTGGGCTTGTCCTTGGATGCTTCTGGAGCTGGTTTGGAGCTGGTAGATGCCACTGGTGCCTCTGTCTCCAAAGTTGGAGTCATTTCCAACTCTTTCTTCTGGTCTATGGATAAAAGACTTTGGTTCTTCAACCAATTTTTTATCTTTGTGACCTTGTCTTTGCAAGACAGGGGGCTCCAACCTCCTAAGAGTTCTATGGTCTTCTCCTGACCCAGAAAGCTCTTGATGTGTAAGTAGGAGTTCATGGCCCCCTGCCAAAGGCTTGGGCAGATTTCCCACTCCTCTTCTTTGGCTGCTCTGAACCCATTTTTGTACTGGCTCTGATATATTTCTATTGCTGCCACTTGAAAATGGTTCATCCCTGGAAATATTATCATAAATTAGTTCAGGCTCAGAATTCACGTCAAAATCTGTTGGTACAGACCTTGGGGAATGGGGGGCAACTCTGGCATCCTCCAAATGTGTCTTTCTTGTGGAAGACTTGACACTTCTGGATTTGGTCTTGCCTCTTCCTTGTCCACATCCATCTGGCTGGACTGAATAGTTGCTTCCATTTCTGGTATGCACCATTTTCACGTCAATTTAAAGATAAAAGGTGAAAATATAAGGTAAAATACACACCTTTTGGTGGTAATTTAGCTTTTTCTGAGTTGAATAAGGTGCCTCTTTTAGCAATTTGCACCTCAATACTGTCTTCATATTCTGCTTCTGAAGATTCTGGACTAGTGATATATCTTTTACGGAGTCTGTTGCCAGCTGCACAGTATTTGATTAAAGACACTAAAAAAATTATAAAAGAGAAAAAAAAATTATTTTTTATACTTTTTAAAATATTTTTAAAGATTTTTTATAAGTTTTATATTTTTTAATATTAAAAAATTATTCTCTTTAAAGAAAAAAATTAAAATTTAAGATTTTGAATGAAAATTAATTCAGAGTAACTCAAAGAATAATTTCATAAGTTTTTGGATGTGAAAAAGCCACGTGTAAAACAGTATAAAATTAAACCAAATTCCTCAATGAAAAAGATTTCCAAAACAATTTCAAAAAGAAGAATTAATTTAACTTTAAAATGAAAGAAAAAAATATTAAATTAATATATTTTAGAGCTTAAAAATATATTAATTAAGGGTACAAGGTTCAAAAAACACGGCCAGGCCCCCAAATGTAAGATGTGGTAGGTATGGTGGTTTTTTAGAACACAAAAATGAAGTCTAGAATATGATTAAAGCCAAGTCTATGGATAAAATCACGGCCACGCCCCCAAATGTAAGATGTGACTATGAAACTGATGATAATATTACTATTAATCAACAGTACTATGTCTGTTCTTATAAAATATAATAATAAAAATTATTATAACCACAATTAAATAATTATAAAATTATTTCTTTCACGTGTTATACACTACTAGTGATTATAACAGTGAGCAGTAATTGTCTACAAGAATCAATCACAAGAAGAATTTAATAATAAAAACTTCTTTTATTAAAATAATAAAATTAGGGTGTTGGTAAACACACGTAAGTGACCTTAATTTTCAAAAAAAATTCCTCAGGCTCAGTTTTGAGGTTTTTTTTAATTTTCTTTTGCCATATTTTTCCCGACTTGGCATGTCAATAAGCACAAATTTTTTCAAAATTTTTTTTTTTGCCAAATTTCACAAATTTGGCCAATATGCCAAAATGGCATATTTTTTTCAAAAATTCATTTAAAATCTTCCCAATTATGAATTTCCTTCATTTTTTTTAAAAAATAAAGAGTTCAATGTGAAGAATAAAGAACCAGAATCCCATAATTTTGGGAATTTTTTTGGGTGGGACAAGTGAAGGCGCAAAAAGAGTTTTTTTTTCAAATGTTTTTTCCCGTCATTGTAATATGCCTATTTTTAAAAAGTGAATTTAATAACTTCCCACTTATGAATTTCCTTCATTTTTTTTAAAATTAAAGGGTTCAATCTGGACAATAAAGAACCAGAAGCTCATGAATTGGGAAAATTTTTTGGGTGGGACCACAAGTGAAGGCGCAATGAGTGTTTTTTTTAACTGTTTTTTTTCTTGTGTGTAATATGACTATTTTCAAGTACAAAAGTTCCACATGTTTGATAAAAAAGGAGACTGAGGTGGGATTTAAGCAATAAATATGACTGAGGAGGGGGATAATTGGCATAAATTGTATATACAAAAATCATTCAATCAGAATCAACCTCCAAAATAGTGGGTTTTTTCTGAGAGGGGGGAGGAAGATTGGACAAATACAACATTCTGTGTTTCTTAAATTTATCAGCCCACCCCAGGGCTTGTTTTTGGGCATGAATCTCCCAGTTCACAGTAATGGGGGGGACTGGATAAATTTTAGAAATGATGATGTCCAATGGAACAAAATGAGCACAACTATTCAAGAAGCAGATGAAAATGGGGGGATTATCATTTGGAGGACAGAAATAAGGGAAAAAGGAAAAAGATTGGGCTGTGGAATAAAAGAAAACTGGTCTTTTATACTTATTTGCAATTGGATCCCCCATGTCAGGCATGGACATCCACTTGCTTTTCGGAGCCTGGCCAACATCTTCATACCATTCAATTCTTTCCAAATAAGAGGATACTGAGGGAATTAAGGTGTTCATGGCTTCATAAAGGTCTTGATTTTGGTGAATTTCTTCAGCCAAGTCACCTCTGACATCAGCCCATTGAACTTGAGTCTTGTAAATGAAGTGGGATACTGTTCTGTAGCCACAGTTTCCATCACCTTGGACATTGATGGCCGTGAAGGTGTATTTCAATATAAACTTGGGCAAGTCTTCTGAGCCAGTTATCTGATAAAATAAGTTCAAAAAATGAATAAATATCAAAATAAACAACATAAAATTACATTAAAAAGAAACAGAAACTCACAAACAGCTTGGAGCATTCATCACTTGTGTGATAGTTGCTTTGACAATGCTCACAGGTCAGGTCAATTGCATCATAGATATTCAAACTGGTGGCAGGCTTGTGTGATTTTCTTTGTGATGTTTTGCTTCCAATTGCCAATCTTCTGGACCTTCTAAGGGTTACTTCTGATCTATTTAATTCAGTTGCTGAGGGTAGTGAATCTGATGAACTGATGGATTTAGATAATGAGTCCTCAGAATCTTCAGAATCTTCAGATGAGTCCACTTCCATAATTGGAGAGGGGACATTTTACTGGGATCTTGAAGTTGTTGTGCTGGTCACTTTTGATGGGGGTCTTCCTCTTCTCTTTGTTTGACTCTCAATGATTTCAAATCTTGAAGGTTCTCTTTTGTTTTTATTCTTGGCTCCTTGGGGTCTTCCACGGATATTCTTGCATTCTAGAGGGTCTTCATAATATTGATCATCCTCTTGACTCTTGGGAATTTGATCAAATGGGACTTTTCCAGTCAAAACATCTTGAAAATGTTGGAGTATTGGGGTGATTTCTGCCATTGGTCTTTGAAACAGGTCTTCCCCAATGTCTTCAAATATTTTCTTGGCTTCATTCTTTCTTTATTTTTCAACACTTTGATCATCACCTTGAAAACCAGTCTGAGAAGAATATGACAAGTAAAATCAGTTAATAAGAAAAAAATAATAAGAAGAAATTAAAAACCCTCACAGGAAAATTCAAATGCCACTGAGGATGGAAGTCTGATAATTCAAGCCTTTGGCGCTTGGCAAATGCCTTTTGGGTCTTATGCTTGCAAGGAATGCCTTTATAATTGTTGTATTTGTTGGTGCATTTTTCATTTGGAGGAAATTTTGTTTTGAAATTTTCAAAGGCAATCTGAAGAGCATAATGAGACACCTTGCCATTGAGGGCACAGATGTGTGGAGGAAAATTCTTGACATGGACAATCATTTCTTTGGAGATTCTGTTGATAATTTCAATAAATTGTTTTCTGAATGCCATGTGGAGTGCCCTGACTACCTCCAGGAGAGTACCAGTGGACTTTTGTAGCCAAAGTTTAACCATGGCATGGGCACCTTCAACTCTGGAGGTGGAGCCCACACCCAGGTGGCAATGGTGGTTTGTCCAGGCTGGCACATAATACTCCTTTAGAGGAAGCCAAGTATTTTCCAAATACTGCAAGACCTCAGCATTTTTAACTTGCTTTTGAAGCTTCTTCCAGTTGTCTTTGAAAGACTTTTCAGTGGGTGAATACATAAGCTGAGAAAAGAATCCCAAAGTCATTAATAAAGACAATAATAAGAAAAAAAGTGAAATAAAAAGAAATAAAATGAAGAAGTATATTACTTGATTCCAAAGGCCCATAAAATTTTCAAAATCAGTTCCATGACCAATTTTCTTCATGCAATGAGCAGATACATCCTTGTTGATGTGCCAAATGCATAGCATGACTTTGGAGTCTGGGAAGAGCTTCTTAATAGAGTTTTTCAAGGCCAGATCCCTGTCGATAACAATAACTGGGGGGGAACAAGATTGGTGTTGTTGAGGACCTTTTCAATGTATTGATTTAATGCCCAAGTATATGAAGTTTCATTTTCATTCTTCATCAAACAAAAAGCCCCAGAAAAGGTCTTATTTGTTGAGCTGAATCCAACAATATGAAAAGGGGCATTTTGTACTTATTGGTCTTATAAGTACAGTCCATAAGAATGACATGAGGAAAGCCATGAAGAAGTTTTATGGCCAGGGGGTGAGTAAAAAACAAGGAGGTAATGTGTCCCTCAGAATCCCTTGCAGAGGACCAAACAAAATTTTCTTCTTTGAGAGTGTCAATAAGAGCATCAATGGGCCTTCTGCCTTGCAGTTTGTCTTTCTTTATTTTCTTGACTTGGTTATAAATGTCTTGAAGGATTACAGGCCTGTCAGACTCCCTCTGGCTGCATAATTGGGCCTGAATTTGCCTTGGCATGAGGAGTGATTCAGACATTTGAGCAATTTGGGATGTTTCTTGCTCAATGAATTTCCTGAAAGCAGGATGTGCCATGATATTTTCAGTGGCATCATGGCTATGTTCAGGATTTTTGACTTTAAGAGTCCAAGTGGTACTCTTGGCATATTTCCTGGCATAAAGTCTAAAAGGACAGTCAAGCTTTCTTGAGGTGACTGTTTTGGAGGGGCTTTTGTTGGGATTTGGGGTGCCAGACCTATCACAACATATTTCAATTTGGTTGTGGGTCATATTGGACCTCAAGGTGGACACAGCATACCCCTGAGCCCTGGCAACATTATGCACATGTTGCCAAAGAAGCTCAAGGGTCTGAAATTCACCTTCAGTGGGGGGTTGGAGCATTTTTGAATGAAAAATATGTGTAAAAGTGAAAAAAAGGGGGATTTGGGGATTTGGAATGGGGTAAGAACCTTTCGAAATGTGAAAAAGAGGTGAAAAAAGGTGTGAAAAATGAACAGAAGGGGTTAAGAGTGAAAGAAAGTGGTTTAAATATGGGATTAATGGATGAGGGAAGGTAAAAAATTGGAAATTTGGAGGCTTGAAAGCAGGTTGTTGTGGTGGAAAATGCAGTCTTTGGGTGAAAAAAAGAAAAAAAAGTGTGAAAAGCTTTGCAAAATGGCTTTGGTAATGCTGTTTTTCCAAAAAAAAAAAACAATGGTTTGGGGTGGGGATAATGTGGATTGTTGGGGTGTTTGGGCTTTTTTTTTGGGGGGGGGCTGGGCAATAAAATCTGAAACAATTTGGAGTTAGAGAGGTTTTGTGGGGAAAAAACCTCTTTTGGGCATGTTTTGGCCCAATACAGGCATTGTTGTGTTTCATTTTTAATTAAAAATGGGCCCAGGGCACCCCTTACGTGATTTTACTAAAAACCTATGTGTTTTTACCAAATTATGGCCAAAACACGTAAGTTTTGAGTAAAAACACGTAAGCTCTTACGTGTTTTTACCAATACCCTAAAATTATTTTAATATATAATTATCTTTTACAAGAATAATTATAAAGATAATTCTTGAAGAAAGCTATTACTAGAGAAAAACTTTAATAATTAAAGATAAATGACTCACTAGTACTCCAAAGAACTTATTGATAGATAAAAGTAGAGAAATTTGACGTGAAATTGTGGATTTAAGGGATCAAAAGGATTTATAACAGTAGTACAACAATATATAGTTGGATTCTATGATTTCACGTCTTTCTGGTTGATTCTGAAAGATTTAAAACACTTAAGAATAGCTGTAACTAATACTTACTTGTTGGTAATAATGATTTAATAAATTGATAAGATGATGTGGAAAAAACAGCAAGAGGAGGCCTCTTTTAAGTCAACAACAGCTCACAGAAGCGTGCCATGGAGCAAACTGAAAAACCAGTGAGTGAGAAAACAATAAACCCTTTTAATTTATTGATTGCATCATTATTTGGCACGTAACATTATCATAATTACTTATTTGATGCTCTTATGTGACTACCAACCCCAATATGGTTAAGAATAAAAGGAGTAACACTTGTAAATCTTCTTTTATTCCAAAATAATCATTGATTTCTCAAAGTTATCAATGTTATTGCCAATTTCATCACAGGTTGTAATTACTGTGAATTTTTGAAGATTCAGTGTTTCACGTAGAATAACAAAAAATGGACTGTATGTAAAACTTTTAATTTTACTAGTAAAACTGTAATTCTTTTGGATTGTACCATAGATAATAAAGTTCTCCTTTAGTCCTGAAAGTTTCAGAAAGATTCATTAAGAATTGTATTTTTAATGAATTTTTGAAGTTTTTACCTCATTTCTACGTAGAATTGCAAATAGCAGTGTTTTGCTGGTTGCTATGAGGTAAATCAATGAATATGGGTCCCAAAAGGGTTTTAATTACTCTTTTGGGGTTTATCCATGGAAAGTCATTAGTAATTGACATGGTCACAGGAGTGTAAGTAGCTCATTACCTCCTTGGCACGTCAAAATAGCAGGTTATTTGCTATTTTCATATGATTTGTCAGGGTGAGTCTATGTAGTAGCTTAAAAATAGTAAATACAAGCTAGTACTATGACTGTGACACGTCAAAATAAATAAAAAATGAAATCTTCAGGTCCTACGGCTACGTGGTAACAGTGGTGATGAGTCTATTGAGGACCTGGGTTGCAATGCTCTAATATCTTTGACTGTAAAGAAACACTACAATAATTATATTCTAATTATATATTTAATAATTCTAAGGACACTACTGATGAATAACAGTCTTGTCACGTAAGAATATTGGTAAAGTAAGATAAGATGATGGGTTTTCAAGGGAAAAACCCTTCTTTTTATATCTTTCAAGACTGTCAAGAGTTATTAACTCTTCACACGTCAGAGGAGTGAAAATTTTCACTCCAGTGGTCAGTCTGTGGTTGTGGATCCTCAATTCTGACGTCAATATAGACAGAATTGTGGTTTTGGAACCACAAATGATCATTCTGGATCAATACAGGGTGAAAAAACTTTTCACCTGCCACGTCAGCACTTGAATGACGTTGTTCTGGTGTCTGTATGATCAATATTAGTCATTCTGGGCGGGTTTAAGCTTCAAATAACCATTATTTTAAGTATCATGACTGTACTGGTTGGTACAGGTTTGGTACAGACCAGTATAGGTCAAAAATACTTCCAACCAAGATATCTCAGTCAGTTTTTGAGATATCAAGAAACCAAGAGCACAGAATTGAAGGGCTCAATGAGCTCTTCAATTTGGTATGCTTTATTTTTACCCTTCTTGCAAATAGCAAAAGCTATAAGGGTTTTAAGTTTTTGGATGTAATTTTGTACATCAGTATGAGGCTTCAAAAACTTCCATGCTAGATATCTTCTTCAATTTGGAAAATATCTGTATTCTGATGATACAGTTTTGTAGGGCTTGATTAGCTCTACAGTTTGGTATATTACACTGTACAGTTGTATGAGTGTATGCCAACGATACAGGGGTTTGTTTATTTTCTTGTTTTCAGAATATCTGTATTTTGGTTATTAAACCTTTGAACCAAGATCCCTCAGTCAATTTAAGAGATACAGAGGTCTAAGGTGTCTCAAATTAAAGCTCTTGTTGAGATCTTTAATTTGGTTATACTTTTGTACAGTTTTGTACAAGCCCTCTTTGACTTTCAGGGGGACTTGGTTTTGAAAATGAGGTTATATGGTATCTCCAGTTGTAGTGGTGTTACAACAACATGGATGATATCATTGTGTAGCTCTCTATGTGAGCTTTAAGAAAAATACCATTTTGGTATAGAATAACTTAAATATGCATAAGTTAGATGAGAGGTGAAAATAAGGGTTTTGACTTGTTTATTCTCCTCTGGGTTTCCTTATTCTGTTTGGATAAGGTTGGTGTTTAATTTAAGAGGATTATTTTCTCTTAATTATTACCTGTATTGACTATTTTTGTTCAATACTTGTCATACCATTATTTATGGTATGTTGGATGTCATGCTAGTGCTCTGTTTTGAGTCACAGGCTGACATACCCTCCCTCAAAAGAAGGCCCATCATTGATGAGACTCTTCAGCCCTCCTGGAGGCTCTGAATCTTCTGAGGTGTATTTGTCCATCTGGGATTTCTTTCTCAGTTAACCATTTGTCTTTATCTGCTGGTTTATTCTTAAATCTAACCAGGTATTGCCTGTTGTCTTTCCCATTAATTCTTATTTTCCTGGCTTTAATGATCTTTTTCACTGGTCCAGGTGAGTCATCTTCCTCTACCAATCTTTCATGGGTGACTGTCTTCTTTCTGTCAGGGAATTTCTCCTCATCTGTCTGGTGATAAGGTTTGACCAGGCTCACAGGGCAAACTGGGTGTTTCCTAGAGAACTCTTTGGTCAGGTTGACTTCTACTGCATTCTTTCCTATTAATTTAATAATGGTGAATGGTCCTATGAATGAGTCTCTCATCTTCTTGGGTCCTCTTAGGTTGTTGAAGTTAAGAGTTGAGATTAGAACTTGGTCTCCTTCTTTGAAATCAGGTTCTTGGTGACTTTTATCATATCTCTGTTTGTTATATAATTTGGCTTCAGCCACACATTGCTCTGCTTTTTCACAGGCAGTCTTCCACATTGTGTGGAAGTCCTTAGCTGTGGGGTGTACTGAGAGGAGGTTCTTCTTCAATTAGTCTATTGGAAGTAGTGGGTTCCATCCTTTCTCTAATGTGGCAGGGGTTTTTCCTGTCACTGAGTGTATACTTGTGTTGTATGCCAATTGTACAGCTGGTAGGAGGGTTACCCAGTCATGGGTATATCCCTCATTGTCTTTATATTCCATGCCATATGCACAAAGCCTCCTAATGATGTCTTCCAATGTTTGGATCATTCTTTCTGCTAGACCATCTGTTTGTGGATGGTAAGCTGTGGAGAATGCTAGTTTGGTTCCCAGCATCTCATATAGATTAGTCCAAAATTCTGATGTGAATTTAGGGTCTCTGTCACTAATTATAATTCTTGGGACTCCACAGTTTGCTATCACATTGTTCCAGAACAATATGGCTGTGTCCATTGCTGTGTCCTCTTTGTGACAGGGGAGACATCTGACACTCTTGCTGTACCTGTCTACTACTACTAGGCATGCATTAAAGCTGTCTTTCCCTCCAGGGACCAGGCCTGTTACCCAATCCATGTTTATTCTTTCCCAGGGGTGTTTGGGCTCCTCTATACTCTGGAGTAATCCATATCTTTTTCCATGACTTCTGTTGGCTTTCTGGCATCTGGTACAAGTGTTGATGTATTCACTCAAGTCTTGTTCCCACTTTGGCCACCAAGCTGTGCTAAAGACTCTTTCTTTAGTTCTTTCTTCACTCATGTGTCCCATGTATGGGCAGTCATGGCATTCCTATAGTATCAGGGAAATATGTTCTCTATTTATTATTACCAGGGCACTTGTGTGTTTTTCCCTATGGTATAGTAGTTCATCTATCAGGAAAAATCTATTCTCTCTGAAGTTTTTGAGCCATGGCTCTTCCAATTGGCTTTCTAGTTCAGGACTCCTGTACTTTTGTTTTAATAGTTGTATCAATATACTACACTGTTTGTGTTTATTGTATGATGATTGTACTATGCTAAAGAACTCTGTATTCAGATTAGAGGAGCTGATTCCCAGTATGGGTATCTCTTTTCTCTCTCCAAAGCTCTGTGCTGGGTTTGATGGGTCATTCCTTAATGCCCAGTTTGATAGTTTGAAGTTATTTCTCTTATCTATCTCCATGCATTGTATGGGTATTTTGGCCCCATTTTCTGGGTCATATGCTGGATTCTCTTGGTCATTTTTCAGTGGCCACCTGCTGAGGCCATCTGCATTAGTATGACTTTTCCCTTCTTTATAGATGATAGTCATATTCCCTCTATATTCTTGTATGGCTATTTGCCACCTAAGCATGTGTCTGTTTGTTGTCTTCATGTTCAACAGTGACTTGAGGGCTGTGCAATCAGTAAAAACTTCAAATACTGCTCTTTCTAAGTAGTAGTGGAGTTTCTCTAATGCCCATACCAAACAGAGACATTCTGTCTGAGTAGCTCCATATCTGGCTTCTGAGTCTTTCAGTTGTCTTGATATATAGCAAATTACTCCTTCTTTGGGTATTCCATCCACTAGTTGCCTCTGGTGTAGTGCTGCTCCTAGTCCTTGGCTACATGCTTCATCTATATATAGTTTGAATGGTAGTTCAAAATCAGGCATCATCAGGACAGGGGCATTGGTCAGTTCATATTTGATCTTCTCAAATGCATCCCTTCTTTCTTTGGTGATTTCAAAGACTACATCTTTTGAGCACAGTTTGTATAGGCTACTAGTGATGTGTGCAAAGTTTTTTATGTGGCTTCTGTAGTAACTAGCAAAGCCCAAAAAAGATTGCATTTCCTTAATGTTCTTTGGTATTGGTTTCTTCAGTACTGCAGCAACTTTATTTTGGTCTATAGCTAGACTCAAACCTGAAACTTTGTGTCCTAGGGCTAGCAGTTCTGGCTGTCCAAAGTTACATTTTTTAAGAGATATCTTCATGTTGATTGGTGTACATTTTCCCAATATTTTATCAATTTTCCTCACATGGTCTTCCCATGTTTCTGAGTATATTTTGATATCATCAATGTACACTACCATCCACCCTTCCATTATTTCATCTTGAAATATGGTATCCATCATCCTCTGAAAATGGGCTGATGCATTCTTAATGCCAAATGGCATTCTAGTATATTCATATATGCCCAGATGGCATATAATTCTTAGCAATTTGATTGAATCTGGTTTCACCCCATTCTGGTGGAAACCTTTCATGCAATCCATTTTTGTAATAAACTTGGCTTTTGCTAGCTTATCTAGTGCATGTGGTATCCTTGGGATGGGGTACCTGTCTGCTTTGGTGTAATTATTCAAATCCCTGAAGTCACTACATAGTCTGGATTTACCATCATGCCAAGTTATAAGGACTGGTGTAGTGACCTCTACTATCTCATTATGTCCTATTTTTCTTATTACCCCCATTTCTAGGAGTTCATTGATATGTTTCTCAATTTCTTTCCTAGTTTCCATGCTGGCTGGGTATGGTGGTCTCCTAAGCATAGGTGGATATGGTCTTTCTACATCCAGATATAATTCTATATCATGTCCTTTGATTTTTCCTAGTGGTTCATCTCCTATTGCAAAAGCTTCTCTATGTTTTCTCAATACTTTCAGTAAGTTGAGTTTCATTTTACTGGTGAGTTGAGTGCCATATTGAGCTTCTTTGAATTCTTCCACTAGTTCTTTCAAGGTGTTATCATTTGTTACATGATTTATGTCAAAGGAAAATTTTTTGTCTTTGTTTGTACCTATGGTAAGATATCTGTTTTTACTATTGCAAATATCCATGCCATACATTCTTTGGTACTCTGTACCTAGTAAGAATCCTTGTACATGTGCATTTTCTAGAACTACAAATTCAGGTTCCAGTCTGATATTTCCTTTTTGGTGTGGGATAATTATCTCTTTGATTATTGTCCCCAGTGAGTGCATTTTGCCTGATGCACTTTTAAAGTTTCTAGCTTTTGTTGGGATTATCTCTTCTTCCCATTTGGGGAAGTGTTGTTTCAAATATTCTTTTGCCACTATGGAGCAACTTGCTCCTGTGTCAATGATCATTGGGTGTTTACAGTTCTCAATGTAAACTGTCAATTTTGTGGGTGTTCCATGAATGAATCCCATCCCTCTATTTGGGGTTACCAGGAATGTTTGTGCATTCTGTGTGTGCTTACAGAGCTCTTTGTCTGTTGTTATTTGTGGTATTCCTGAATCCAATTCAATGTCTTGTATGTCAAGTGAACTTTCTTCATTGCATTCCACTATGTATTCTTCCATGGTATCAGGTTCACTTTGTGATTCTGCTCTCATACCATTTCCCATGCTGTCAGAATCAGATTTTCCACCTGTTTGTTCTTCTTCTGATTCTTCATCAATTGCATATATTTTCTTTTTTGGTTTTGTGCAATTGTTGGCATAGTGGTCTGGTGATCCACAGTTGTGGCACACATATTTCTTTTTTGGGGTTTCTTTCCCTTTTTCTTTGTTTGTCTCTTTAACTTCAGGCCTCTTGTCTTTGGAGTTTGGTTTATAGGATGTGTACCTTCCTATGGAGGTTTTTTTTCTCACATCTTGTATGACATTTGCTATGTCATCAATGCTGCTGATGTTGTTGCATCTGCATTTGACTGCATGTTCTAGGTCTCCTGGAAATTTTGTTAGGAGTTTATGGTTTCTCATTTCTATTGTCATATTGGGATCAATAGCTTTTAGCCTCTTTGTTTGTTTGAGGCACCATTCATAAGGGTCTTTTTCTGTGGAGTATCTATCACCTTCAAAGGACATGGTCTTGTGCCAGATCCAACTACCATTGCTATACTTTTGTATAATCTGGTTCCTCCACCATGGCCAGCTTTTCCTGCCATGTATTTCTTTCATCTCAGTATACCATATGTTTGCATGGCCTCTGAATGCTGTGTTAAGTCTTGTTGTGATCCAGTAGTCTGGTATCTTTGGGACATCAACAAAGAGTCCATCAATATAGTCAATGATCTCCATATGGTCATATTCCCCAATTCCTGAGAACTTTGGCCAGTTTGTTACTTCTGGTAACTGTTTTAGTGCCTGTTTCTCTGAATAGTTGAGATTTTCCCCATCTTGGTACACTGACTCTGATCTTAACTTTGGAATCTGATATTCAGGTTCCTGGTCATAGTCTTTATCCTCTTCTTTCAATTTTGTAGAGGTAGTAGGTTGACCTTGTGTTGGAGGGTATTGATTGTCTTCTCTGTCATAGAGGTAATCAATTTCTTTATCAAAGCTATCCTGTTGCTGCTGGATGCTCCTCAGGTCCCTCCTCACAGTTTGTTGTTCTTCTAGAATTGAATTCAACTGTCTGTTAGTTTTTTCAAATTCTGTCCAAATTTTGGCCAGATTTGTATTTAAGTCTTTAATGACTGTTGCTTGGAAAGCATTTTCTTCTTTCAATGTTTCCACTTCTGTCCTCATTTTTCCTGAGGTTTCATATGTCCAATCCATGAATTGGGCCAATTTGGTCCATGTGAATTTGTTTTCAAACTCATGAGTGTGGATTGTAGTTTCAGTCATTCATTCTGGGTCTATTGAGTCAGAACTATCAAAACTATTTGTAGGTACAACTATTTCTTGCTTTTGTGTACTTCTTGGACTAAGTCCATCAGCTTTTTCATCAATGGGTCTGCTTCTTTCTTCCTCTGGTTGAAAGAAGTTTTTTTTTCCCTTGGGCTCCTTTTCTCCTGTTGGAAACTACCTGGAAGGGTTGGGGAGCCTTGGATGAAGTTTCCTTTGGCTTGTAGGGCCTGGAACTGCTGGATTGTTGTGGGGAAGATGGGACTTCTCCTTCCATTTCTGGGGGTACCTGAATCTGACTGGGCTCTTCCTTGTGCCAAGATCTCTCTATGGCTTGTATGGCTGCCTGGTTCTCTTTGATTCTAGTTGCTCTTTCTTCTAAGAGTTTGAAATTCTTGTTGGGATTCCAACCTTGCATTTCTGTCATAAGTTCCATCCAAGCCATTTGCTTGAGACAGATCTTCTGGGTTGTTATCCCCACTTCTGCCCATGATGCTGCCATAGTGAACATTTTGTTGTCCATGCTCCATGTGAAGAGGTCTCTCAGGAGTTTTTGTATTTGGAGGACCTGTTCTGCATCTGTCCAATCTCCTGGTTGGACTTCTGGGTTGAATTTGATTTGGAACAAGACCTTGGGTAGGAGTTCCCTGATGGTAAGTCCTTTGCTGGTCATTTGCTCCAGTTCTTCTTCCTCTGTGTCTTCTTGGCCAGTGTTCTGGTTGATTTCTTGGGAATCCAAGATCTCTAAGAAGTGGAGCTGTCATGTTAACAATGTTAAAAAATGACAGACAATAAAAAATGTTGTATTTTTCAAGGTTTATTTACCTTTAGCAGGCCCTTGTACAAATTTATGGTCTATACTCTTTGGCAATTTGCCTTTAGAGTTTACAACTGGGCTGATAACAGTGATTTTCTGTTTCTCAATCTGTTTTGGTGATCCAACTGGTTTTGTTGGAGCTTTTCTGGGTTTTTTGGCCCTTGGCACGGCTATTGGTGTCCAATCTTTTGAGTTGATTGTCACTTCACTGTGTCTTTTCTGCTTGCCTTTGGTTTTTGGCAGCACCTCTCTGTCTTCTGAGGCTGTCACAGATGGATTTCCTTGTGACTGGGTTTCTAATGGAATATAGTCTTTTTCCACTATTCAGAAAAGATATTTCAGATTGTATATCAGTATTTTATGATAAAACAAAATGATTATATTCAATTCTACTGTTATTTTTTGAAATTTTTGAGGTTTTTTATGTTTATTTATTATTTTTATGTGTTTTTTGTTGAAAAATAACAGTTTTTTGAGTTTTTCACTTATGTTTTATAAGTGAAAACTGTAATATCCAAGTGTTTTGTGAATGATTCACTTGGATATTATTGTGTTTTTATATAAACACGTCAAATTTATTAAATTATAATAAATTTGATTTGTTATTATAAATATTATAAATAATATTTATTATAACACTTGATATTGATTAAAATATCAATTAATTACAAGTTTTCACGTCAATTTGAGTGATATCTTGTTTTTAAAGGAAATATTTAATTAAAATATTCCTTATAAATAATAAAAAATTATTTTATTATTTAATATTTATTAATTATTTATTAATAAATGTTTCTATATTAATTTTCACGCACTTTGGTGAAAAATAATAGTAAAATAAATAATATACTGTTTGTATATTATTATTTTTATTGAAATTTGAATAATACTGTTGTATTATTATCAAATTTCGTGGAAAATATTGCAATATAATAAAAAAGAGGATATGTACTCTTACTCTCAACAAAAAATATTTGTAATATATATTTTTTGGAGGAAAAATATGTGTATATAGTATATGATTCTAAAAAAATAATGATAATAAAAAAAATTCGAAATTTTACTTACTGTTAGTGAAATACCTTTTAAATAACTGAATTTTACGCCTAATTCAGTTCAAACACGTCCAATAAGGTTGAAAAACCATGGCCAGGCCCCCAAAATGTCAGGGTGAGTCTATGTAGTAGCTTAAAAATAGTAAATACAAGCTAGTACTATGACTGTGACACGTCAAAATAAATAAAAAATGAAATCTTCAGGTCCTACTGCTACGTGGTAACAGTGGTGATGAGTCTATTGAGGACCTGGGTTGCAATGCTCTAATATCTTTGACTGTAAAGAAACACTACAATAATTATATTCTAATTATATCTTTAATAATTCTAAGGACACTACTGATGAATAACAGTCTTGTCACGTAAGAATATTGGTAAAGTAAGATAAGATGATGGGTTTTCAAGGGAAAAACCCTTCTTTTTATATCTTTCAAGACTGCCAAGAGTTATTAACTCTTCACACGTCAGAGGAGTGAAAATTTTCACTCCAGTGGTCAGTCTGTGGTTCTGGATCCTCAATTCTGACGTCAATATAGACAGAATTGTGGTTTTGGAACCACAAATGATCATTCTGGATCAATACAGGGTGAAAAAACTTTTCACCTGCCACGTCAGCACTTGGATGACGTTGTTCTGGTGTCTGTATGATCAATATTAGTCATTCTGGGCGGGTTTAAGCTTCAAATAACCATTATTTTAAGTATCAAGACTGTACTGGTTGGTACAGGTTTGGTACAGACCAGTATAGGTCAAAAATACTTCCAACCAAGATATCTCAGTCAGTTTTTGAGATATCAAGAAACCAAGAGCACAGAATTGAAGGGCTTAATGAGCTCTTCAATTTGGTATGCTTCATGTTTACCCTTCTTGCAAATAGCAAAAGTTATAAGGGTTTTAAGTTTTTGGATGTAATTTTGTACATCAGTATGAGGCTTCAAAAACTTCCATGCTAGATATCTTCTTCAATTTGGAAAATATCTGTATTCTGATGATACAGTTTTGTAGGGCTTGATTAGCTCTACAGTTTGGTATATTACACTGTACAGTTGTATGAGTGTATGCCAAAGATACAGGGGTTTGTTTATTTTCTTGTTTTCAGAATATCTGTATTTTGGTTATTAAACCTTGAAACAAAGATCCCTCAGTCAATTTAAGAGATACAGAGGTCTAAGGTGTCTAAAATTAAAGCTCTTGTTGAGATCTTTAATTTGGTTATACTTTTGTACAGTTTTGTACAAGCCCTCTTTGACTTTCAGGGGGACTTGGTTTTGAAAATGAGGTTATATGGTATCTCCAGTTGTAGTGGTGTTACAACAACATGGATGATATCATTGTGTAGCTCTCTATGTGAGCTTTAAGAAAAATACCATTTTGGTATAGAATAACTTAAATATGCATAAGTTAGATGAGAGGTGAAAATAAGGGTTTTGACTTGTTTATTCTCCTCTGGGTTTCCTTATTCTGTTTGGATAAGGTTGGTGTTTAATTTAAGAGGATTATTTTCTCTTAATTATTACCTGTATTGACTATGTTTGTTCAATACTTGTCATACCATTATTTATGGTATGTTGGATGTCATGCTAGTGCTCTGTTTTGAGTCACAGGCTGACATGATTACAGTAGGTGTAACTTGGTAACCAAGTTCCCAAAGAGTTTTGGTTTACCAATTGGGCCAAGATGAGCCATGGATTCATGCTCTGGAGCTATCCACGCCTCTGAGGCCTCAGAAGTTGGGTACCCTGGCTCTCTTTGATGTCTTTTGTCCCCCTTGCCTATTTTTTACGTCAAAATAGTAATTTAAGCTTAAAGTGAGATATCCACTATGGGTGTACCAAAAGTCCATGTAAGAATACCATGATATTAAGTGCTCAAAACATGCATAACACTATTCTTAGTGTATATGTAACATGGGATTTCTCACTTTCCCATTATTTTGTCTAAAAATCAAGAAAAACAAAAATTTTCACGGATCTTTTATGTGGTATTAATGATGTGGTATTGAAGTATTTTCCATTTTACCACCTCAAATACTTAAATTGAGCTTATTCACTCTATGGAGCTACCCTAGGTGAATTTTTGTGTAGAATCCAAATCTGGTCTTAAATCCATGGATTTACTTACTCAATAAAAAGTTATTCATCTTTTCTGAAATTGAAAATGATGAATTTTGGATATATGCATGACTTATGAGTTGTGCATAATTCAAAATTTCTTTTTAAGATAATTGTGGCCTATTTGGGTATGTAAAATATACCTCAAGGCTCACATGTCTTTTACTTAAAAGAGGCCTCTTCTTGCTGTTTTTTTGAAATCATCTTATTATTCAATTATATCTTTGTTACCAACAAGTTAGTATTAGCTAAATCTTTCATAATCAATCAGAAAAAGGTGAAAAATTATAAATAAACTATTTATTTTCATAATACTGCTATAAAATCAATTTTGATCCTTTAAATCCACAATTATCCATCAAATCTCTCTACCAATCTCTTTCCAAAGTTCCTTGGAGTATTAGTAAGTGATTTATTATTAATTATTAAAAGTTTTTCTCTAGTAATAGTTTTCTTCAAGAACTATATTTATGATAATTCTTGAAAATAAATTATATCTTAAAATAATTTTATTATTTTAATAAAGAAGCTTCATTATTAAATAATTCTTGTAATTGATTCTTGTAGACAATTACTGCTTACTGTTATAATCACTAGTAGTGTATAAAAAGTAAAAGAAATAGTCAATTATTAATTAATTATTTAATTATTCAATTTTGGTTATAATGATTTTTGCTATTATATTTCATAATAACAGTCATAGTACTTTTGATTAATAGTAATATTATCAACAGTTTCATAGACACATCTTTTTGCACTCAGTGAAAAGCTATTTTAATTTAAAGCTTTTCTTCTAATAATTTTTTTATTTTTTTCAATGAAGTAAAGTTGGTTGGTTTTAGTCTCATAATTAATTTTTCCCACAGTCTTTTTATACTTTTTTTATGAGAAACTTAATTTTGTTTTGACTACGCTTGAAAAAAGAATTTGAAGGCATCAGAAGCAGATTTTGGAGATATAGCTTTGTGTACAAAATTTCCTCATATCAAGATTTTACCATGAGATATAACAGCTAAATTAGGATTTAATTGATTGCTTCTATTTTTTGTATAATTTAAATTTTTCAGTTGGAGGCATTACTTTTGTAAATATCCCTCAATATATATTTAATAACCCTACAGATAGCTGAAGGAACGTTCTTTTTAGATGATACTCTGCATATATATCTGTTTGAGTTAATTAGTGTTCATTACAACCACTATTTGTTTATAAAAAAATAAGTATGTTACAGCTAGATTATGTGAAGGATCTCATATTATTGTATACGTTAATTGTAATCACATCTCTCGTCTTGTGGACAAGCCAAAAAATTTATCTCTGTTAATTGTACTTTACATCTAATTTGCCAAATAATCAACCCAGATGAACTATTGGCCAAGACTGGATTTTTGAGTCACAAAACTAACCTTTGAAACATTTCTGGAAGGAAAACCAGAGTAATTCAAAGAAAAAAGGAAAATAATTAGAAAATATTTTTCTTGATGTTGAGAATAAGATTCCATTTCACATTTAAAATATTATATATTATATATTTGAGTGTACCAATTGATTTAATAGCTGTAAGGGTAAATTCAATGACCAAAATTTGTATTCAAAGATAAGATGAGACTTCTATTGAGGTTTCAATAGATATTGAACTTAAATTAAACAAAATATTAATATAAATTAGTAATAGAATTAATTATGAGATTATTCTTAATTTCAAGAATTTTCCCATTCATGTTGGTTCCTGAAATTAAACATTTTAACATCATGAGCTTCAAATTTCCTTGAAAAATTATTACAAAAAAGTATAAAAAGAGAAGCAATTAATATAAAAATGTCTAATATATTAAGGACCTCTATTAAAGAAGTTCGTAAAGAGGGTCTAAATAGGAATAGAAAAAATATCAAGTTCAATATTTCCATCTCCAATATAATTTGAAAATTATCAAAAAGGATTTCTTTGGGTAGAAGATCCAATGAATTAACAATTTTCCGATCTATTTGGAGCTAATATGAGTAAGGTGAGAGGAACTGTGAACAATCAAGCAATAAGAAGTCCAATGAAATATGAAATTCAATTGGGGAAGAACTATCCAAAAGGAAAATATGAGGGATTCTCCCGTCACCCTAAATCTCCATTATTTTTCGAGTTGAAGGGTAAAATTACAACAACATACAGTTGTGTGGATAAATATTACTATTGTAATCCTAATAAGTATAGAAAGATATATGAAATAGCCCCTGCAGCCAAAAAATAAATAAATATGTTGAGGAATCGAATCAAAAGCACGCCTTAGAGAGAAAAGCTAGTGCTTTGTATAAAAGAAAGCTTTTAAAAAGAAAAGCTCTTTTGTATATTACTCCTAACATTGTAAAAAGACGAAAGAAAAGTAAAGTACTTTTCTATCGTCGCATTAGGTATTGGGACCGTGATGGAACAACGTTCCATCTACGACGACCAATCTATAAATAGACCGTTGTCTAGTAGCTTGTAAATAGATTAATTATTCATTATCATCTTGTATCTCTTATCTCTTATCATTATTTTTATCTCTTATAATTAAAAAACACATTAACATCTTAACAAAATAGAACCTCAAAAATATGTAATTGCACAAAGGAAAGTAAAACGAAGGAAGTCATATATAAAATTTTCAAATTTGCTTTGGTAATGAGGATTGTTAGATTTTAGGAATATTTGAAGACCATTTATTACCCTATTTTGGTTCTACCACTGATCCCAAAATCACCACATTAGAATTTGAGATTCCTTAAAGAATAATTAACCTCTTATTAAATTAGGACTAATTTCAGGTTTATTCACAGGAAATAGGCCATTCTGTCTGAATATCAAACCCCTTATTTCATTTTCAAGAGCTTTTAGAGTAATTATAACTGAATTAATTTTTCTAAAAAGTGTTTTATGTGGCTTTTCTGATTAATTAATCAATTAATGTTTATTTTCTTTTATATATTGAATTAGGATCATGGTTCATAAAAGCTATCATCATCTATCTTGAAATGAACCTTTGAGTTTTCCCATTTTATTTTTGAAATAAATTGTGAATATATAATAGTATTTCATTTAATATAGAATATTGAAAACAAATCAGAATATCTAAAGGGGACCTGTATCCATTAAATAAAATAAAATAAAGAAATATGTTAATACATTGTCAAATCTTTACCCTTATATAGATATTACTTGGAAAGACCTATATAGAATGAAAATTTATGTCAATATGGAAAGAGAAAGTGGATTTACAAGTCACGCATGGGTGACTCAATTTGAAAATTAAGTATCAAATATCAGCGTTTGGAGTTAAAACCCTAATGAATATTTTCATCTTTCCTAATTCCTGTACTCAAAACTAATTAACCAGTTCTCATATTCTTCTCTGAAAGATTCATTGATTTTTTTCTCCCAAATATTTTGATCTAAATGATATGCTCCATTAGACAAATGAATACTCATTAAGAGGCTTATTTGAAAAAAAAATCAAAGCATGGGAATAAAAATATAAAGAACATAGGATAATTTTTATTTTAAAAGCTTGAATCACCACTCAAAAAATGTTAAAATTATCAGAAGTAAATGGTTCTTAAAATTGGTAGCTAATGTTTTTTATTTTGATTCTTTTTCACAACACCTTTGAATTTATTTGACTTCTTGTTGGATTTTTATGAATTTCTTGCGTCCTTTTCTTTACGAAATAATTAGAAGAATTTTGGAATTTATACTGTATTTTAAATCTTTTATATCATACATTATGACCTTATTTCTTCATAGAAAATAAATCTCAAAATATTATTGGTATTAAACCTTATTGATACCAGATTAGTTGAAAGAGGCTTGAAAGAATTCATCTGGTCATTTGGTCTAGTAATAGTCACACCCCCAGGTATTTAATTTTAGTAGGTCCTCTTATTCACCTTTCGAAAGGAATTAATGATAAATTCCTCTATTCATACAAACAAAAGCTCACCACTACCCCCCTGATAAAAACCAACATTTCATGATAGGAGAAAGAAATAGCCACATTTGGGCTTGGAATTCAGCCTTCAAGTTGTCTTTTTGAGACCAAAAGAGTCTCTTAATAATCAACTAAAATTAGTCTCTTCCATTAGACAAAAATTAATTTTGAAATTAGAGTTAATTCAATAAATTTTATCTCAAAAATTGTGAATTGTTGGTTATGTGTTCCAAACTAGCCAAAACTAAAATTCAAAACTATCCTTAGTTTAAATAAATTTCAAAAAAAAACATTTTTAATTAAATTTGGAAATCCCCAAATAAAATGAATTCTATCAAAATATAGGACTTGAGAAATTTCACCTTGATAATTTTCAAAAAAATATAAACTTGAAAATTTTTGAAGAAAAAAATCAAGCTTTTTCTTAATTCAAGTCCTGAAAAACTGGATATTGTCAAAAAACAACCTTCAAAATATTTTATTTTTGTAAATATTTAATAGTCAATTGACTTAGATATAAGAGAAATGCAAGAAAAATATCAATGTTGCAAATTATTTTAATCATGGCCTTCAATTTACATTTTTGAAAGATCTCAAAGGATTAAAAGTGAGCTCAATGTAGTTTTTAAATTTCATTTTCATATTCACAAAACATTTTCTGAAAAAAGTGTTTTGTAATTGGTCCTTTGTTTATCAATTTTATGATGTTGTGCTAAAATTCAGTCTAGGGCTAAAGATGCTTATATTGCGGACCTCATGTAGTACTTTTTTGAGGTGAATATCCCTTGATGTTCCCTTTCGAAGATGAAGTAAAATATTTATTAACAGAATGTACACTAAACAACTATTCTTTCTTTAGAAAATTTCTATGAGAATTATGAGAAACTTGCATTGGATTGTATGTTCAATTTAAATCACCAATTCAAATTCTCTTGTTTTCTGACAACTCAAATATGTTAGTCTTAATCATTTTCAGTTTAAAAAATAAAAATTTTCCCTTTAAATTCAATTAATTAAACAAGTTTGTATTTTTACAATGGAATAGGGCCCAAAACCTATGATTTCAAAATATTATTAGGGGAACTGAACTTTTTGAGCTTCTGGGTTTGTATTTCTTTTTAACCTTTTCCACTTTTTCATTATTATGTATGTCATAATGTTTCAAATCGCAAACAGACCAGTTAAAATGACAAGTCTTGTGAGTCATGAGGTTTACGGTATTCATGATTAATGGAGTTAAGCAAAGGATTGATTTGGCCCTCAAAGAGTAACTTGTCAGTCAAGTGGAAGAAGATTAAGGGAGGCTTATATTGAAGTCTAACTTGATTGGTTTTAGTATTTCTAGAAATCACCAAGGAATTCATTTGATTTTGCTTAAGATCCAAATGAATAATGAATGAGTGGACCGAGTTCTCCTGATCAAGATGGATGATTTTATGGCCAATTGAACATAAAAATGAGATTTTTACAAAGTTTTTGAGATTATTTCGATTTTAAGAATCCTTCCAAGATCACCTTCAGTATTTCAAAATCTCTCCTCAAATCAAGACTAGATCAACTTATCGCCAATCGAATGATAAACGATTAATTCATCTCGTTATCAATCTTGTGAGATCCAGTCGATTCCTTACAAATTTCAAAACTTGTTTGATCTTATCGGGCCTTTTCATCTTGATAACTTATGACTTATCTTGGTTTATCGTTTCTGATGCAAAGGGTCTCAGTAAATCGTCTTTTGATCTTAAAAAATCAAGCAATCGATCCAGTTCACTCATTCTATAAATATTCTCTCCTGGTAATCGAAGCTTTTGGCCTTTCTTATCTCCTATGTGGCCTGCCAAAGCTGATGATGATCTGAATGTGTGCTTAGATGAACTCGCTAACTTGGTTACTTGCTCCTCGGACTCGTTCTGGTTCTCTAAATCATCTGAAACATTTAAAAACTCAAAGACAAAGTTCCTTTTCGAGCAAATCCTCGTCTCTTTCGCCTTCAACTCTTGATCTCGGTTCTGGTCCCCGAGAGTCAGAAGCCGAGATGGTAGACAAGATGGTAGACAGTATAGAACGTTTTAGTGGTCCCGCTGTTGCAAATAAACTTGAACGAAAGGCCAGCATAGGCCTAGATGGAATTTTGAGATTTGGTCTACCTGGAATAACGGAACGCCGTCGGACTGTTCATCTCGAATCTATACCTACTCCTTGTCAAGCTGATCGATCCGAGGTTGTCAATCAAGATACAAGCCATTTACAATCATCTTCCGCCACCAAACTCCCTCAGATACACCAACATCTTGCTAGGCTTTTACCTGTTCGGCTTGGAATCAATCTTTATATCCTCATTCGTCGGTTCTTGTCACTCTTTGGTCTTCGTCTTTCTCCTCTGGAATCTCCTTCAGATAAGAGGTCTTCAGATCAATCTTCTGATCAGTTTTTCAAAAGAATTTGGTCAAGATTCATCAAAAAGAACAAATCTGTCAAGACAAGGCAAGTGCCACGGACAAACAAGACCCTTGTCCTAGATCTAGATGAAACTTTGATTCATTCAACCAGTAGGTTGGGTGGAATGGGAGGGAGCAATGGCTGGACTAATCAAACGAGCAACTCTGCCGGACTAAAGGCCCGAGTAGTCGAGGTCGTCTTGGATGGTCGAATAGTTGTATATCATGTCTACAAGCGTCCCTGGGTTGACTTTTTCTTGAAAACTGTTAGTGTCCTGTGCCCCATAACCTTAATTTATCTAACACAACCTTCTCTTAGGTCTCAAGTTGGTATACGGTTGTCATCTTTACTGCTTCTATGCGTGAGTATGCAGATCCGGTCATTGATTGGTTAGATCAAGGTCGAGGGTTGATTGACGCAAGATTATTCAGAGAAGTGAGTCTGCTTCTATTTTAGCTCTTCGTTTAATTAAAACTTATTATAAGCTCTTGATTACAAAAGTCATGTACAAACATTAAGGGCTCTTATGTGAAGGATTTAACGATTGTTGAGCGAGACTTGAGCAAAGTGTGTTTGGTTGATAATAGTCCGATTAGTTATGGGCTTCATCAAGGTCAGATTTCACTTTTGACCAGCGAGATTACAGCCCGTTTGACAGTCTTTAACTTTTTTTTTCTTAGCCAATGCTATACCAATCGAAGGGTGGCTTAATGATCCGTCAGACGAGGGACTTCTGGAACTTTTGCCAATGCTGGACAGTTTGAGGTTTACTAAAGACGTTCGCAGAATATTAGGATTAAGGGGTTTCGGTCTTGAAAATTCACAAAGTTAATAAAATGATATGTGTTAATTTTTATAATATCCTTCAAGCGCAAGCCACCAGGCCTAACACAAAAGTCTCGTTGAATCATTGAAAAATCGTAATTATCAGTTCCAAATCTACGCTGCATACAACTTTTTCTTTTTTGCGATAATCTCATAAATTATGCTCTTTCTTTCTCTTATTTTCAATTAAAAAAGCCAGAAACAACATTCCATGCGGTGAAAGATTTTTGTTATATTATCATGTATTTAAAATAAAGCACAAATTATAAATATATATCTGAAACGCTATTTTCTTGAACAAGAACTTCATTCTTTTCAAAAAAGTTGAATTTTATCTGTAAAAGTACATCCATGTCCAAAAAGTATTTGCAAGTAAATGTGAGTTTTGGTTTATTTGTCTTTAATATGTAAATAAAGGTATATACAGTTTTTGATTTCTTTGACCCGATTGTCAGCGAACTTGTCTTATTAAATAAATGCATAGGTTCAACATATTTTTCTGTAGTAGCCAACTTATGTTTAAACGCTGCTGGATGAAATTTTTGTACTTATTTGTATAATCAGGTTTTGCCTGTCGGACGAACATCTTCAGAGTCTACAGTAGGGTGGTTGGTGCCCAACACAGGCGACCCCAGGTTCGCCATCACCCTGAAAACGGGGGTTGGCGTGCCATTATTTTTGAGCATTGTTGCATGCGATGTGCAAGGAACAATTATGGATTTTTTTATTCTTTGTTAAATCCTTCCATTTTATTCTTTTTTATTCCCACTTTGATGCTCCTTCTTCTATCCTCCTCTGCTTTCTTTACTTTATCTTTGAGTCAATCCTTCATTCTTACTTTTTATGACATCTCAACAATTTCTTGTCTTTTCACACGTCATAACTATAATATCTATTTTTTTGAAAAATCAATTATAAATGCCTGAAAAACAAAATGAATGGCAAGTCCCATCAAAGATGCATGGTCCTTATTGGAGTGGCTTTTTCATGTCTTATTCCACATCACAATAAGCTCATCAACAAAAAGTGAAACATACTCATTGTGGATTAATTTTCAATGATGCATGACCTCCTTAATTGTTTTCTCTTGTGAAAGATGATTTCAGCAAAATTTTGTGTGAAACAAAAATTGAATATAGAAAACCAGCACTTCAACTTCAGGCATGCAGCTCAACTTCTGGCTCCAATGAAGAAGTGTCTGCATTCAGTTCTTTGAAAAGCATTTCCTGGAATCCACTGGTGTTGAAAATAACCTAAAAAGGAGAAGCTTGAAGCAACACACTGTCTGTTTATGGCTATTTTCATGCACTTTAAAAAGAACAAACTCAAGACATACATGAGTTGCTGTTTCAGGAACTCATTGTTTCAAATATACTTTGTGATTCCTAGAAAATCCACTTTTCCAACCTTATCAAGAAGCTCTTTTTCATTCTCCCTACAAGCTTCCCTCAAGCTTTGGTTTCTCACAATCTGTCATCTATTCATTAAAAGCATGGAATCAGGATTTTGAAAGTAATAAGAAATAAAAAGGGACTTACATTATCATTGAAGGGCTGGACTGATATTTCCAGAACATCATATTATGAAATGGTCTTATTATGAAGCACTTATGTATGGCAGTTTATCAATATTTCAGGGATCCATCAATGGCAACACAGGGCTTAGATCCATTTTCTGGCTGTGAATACCTCATTTGAAAGAAAAATTTTTGATACAAAAAAAAAATGCTGTGTTTTTAATTATTCACCTCTAATATCAGCTGAATTTTAAGTAAGTTATTTTTTCAAAAAAAAACATGCATTGAGAAATGAATCATTTATTTTTGGTATGTAGACACTTCTACAGAAATAATACCCACACCTAGTCAAAAAACTTGGTGTTCCTCATGCTTTTAATTTGATAGGAAAAGGATTTATCAACCAACCCTCAATGGAAGAAATAATCAAAAATAATAAGATTCTTGTCAACTATGTTACATCATCAGTTTTTTGGACTGAACAATTACAGAAAGGGGAAAAGGAAAACAATATAAAACATGAACTTTCAACCTTTTTTTAACCTTAGAGTATTTCCATATAATAAGAATATCACAAATTTGAATACACTTCATGATAAAAAATGATGTAGTTATTGTTAAATATTAGAATAAATTTTAAAATCAAAATCAAGATAATTATGAATTTACATAAAAATGAAAATTCAACAAAAATTGTAAAAAGTCAAGTAAAAATAAACTGTCAAATATTTCTTCAAAGATAAGATAATTTTTTGAGGAAAGTTAATAAAAGTCATGATTTCTTTTTTTGAAATGAATAAACATATAAGAGATATATCACCATTGGATTCTGTCACAGCCATGGAGACAGGAAGGGCATTACCATTAATTACTAATTGAAGATCTTCCAACACCCAATCAGCAAGGGGTTTCAAGGAAGATTCACCAAATACAGTTTCAAACCTGAATACAGCTCAATACAGGATTCACCAAATACAGGCCTGTCCTCAATACAGCTGCAAACACCTGTATTGATTCAAATAATTGTATTGGATACACCAATACAGTTTCACATCTCAAATATGGCTCTTTGTTATTGCTTTTGTTTTTATTTCATGTCTTTAATGCTCATTCTTTATTAGTAGGAATTTTATACTTTATCTTATTGCTCTTATCTTTTGAGTACTTGTGAGCCTTTATGATATAACCATATATCCAAAAAGGTCACAACAAAATTTCTGTAATAATTATACTCATAATAATTATCTTAAAAACTAGTAAAAATACCATAAATAAGTACAAAGTCTGAATTAACTCAGAATATAATGGATAAACATTTAAAATAAATTACACCATTAGATTCCTCATTGTAAGATACACATATGTGATTTTCAAGGCATATCTGAAAACTCAATAATTACTGAAGTATGGGTAATAATATCCTAAAAAAGGTACGAAACCTCATTTATCTCAGAAACCAATGAAACAACATGTGAAATAATTTGTACCATTGGATTCCCCATAAACATCTACACATAAAAGAATTATAAATCTAATCTCTAAAGGCAATACTTAAGGAATTAAGCTGAATATATGCACTTTTTGGTCAACACATATATTCCAGGTTTTTAGCTAATATCTCTTGAAATATACAAGATAGAGAGATAAACCAAAAATAAAGTCACCACGTAATTACTTTAGGAATACAGATATGAGCTTTCCTTTACAAGTTATAAACAAGGTTAAAACTTGTAATGGATTATTGAATAAAATCAATAGAGCTGTTGACCACTTTGTTGTGAAAGTGGTCCAAACTTAAAAAAAAGTAGACAGTCAGATTCTACTAGTTCATATGTGAAGAAAAATGTGATTTGTATTATAATATTCAAGGTATAACACCTTGAAATCATTGTTTGAAGCTCAGAATATTAAATTTTGACAGAAAAGATGAGTTACAAGAAAAATCATCAAAAATAGAGTTTTGATGATGTAATGAAATTCTCATGGAAGTTGAATAATGACATGCCAAGATATCAGAATCCACTCTCAAAGTAGCTGTAGCCTGTATAACTCAAAAGGTATTAATGATCAAAGTTTAAGCTTAAATTTGATCATTTATGATCACTCACTGTAATCTTATTTTAAGTTTGACAGTCATATAAGTGATAAAACTGATGAATACTATTAGATTATGATTAATAATTATAAAATCAACGAAGTTTAGGCTTCTGCCAAGCCTATGATTTCATCAAACTTAGAGTTATAGTAATAACATCAAATAATGGCATAATAGTGAGATAAGATGGTTTGATCATGATGTAATAATAAATAAACCTTAAAATATTGATCATTTATAGTAGAAAGCATCAGTACACGTCTACTAGAAGCCTGCTGGACTCTAGAAGGGAGGTATTTACTATAAATAGAGCTCTTTTTACTCTATTTTCCCCTCAGACACTTACAAAACTCTAAATAATTAATTCAAAAATAGGTAGATTCTTTATTCTTTATATATAAAACTTTTATATTATTAAAGACAAAAGATAATCTTTATTATAATAATCAATCTTGACATGATTACTTCAATTATTTAATTGTTTTGCTCAAAAATCTCTTTAAACTCTATTTCCATGTAAAATCAAAGAATATTTGTAATTTCCCTATTTTTATTTGTAACTACAGTTTTCATAGATTGCATTTACATTATTTTGGTGTAAAATCTTTCAAAATTATTATATTAAGTGTTAAAAGTAGGTTATTTTCTCTTTTATAATAATTTCTCTTTATTACTACTTTTAATAATTCTTATATTGATATAAATAGTATTTATATTAATAAATAACTTTAGTATTAGTAATATTATTGTTATTAATTGTTTTTTATTTATAAAAAACAATTTTTTATGCCTTTATTATCTGTTTGTAAAAATAATAAAATGCTTATAAAGAGATTGATTATTATATATTAATATTTTTTTTTAGTATATTATCTTTTTATAATATAAATTATATTATTATATTTATTTAATAAGATAATCATTTTTTATGCCTTAATTATAATAATTAACAGTTATTATAATTAGTTTTATCTTATTATTCATTATTCATAAGGACATTCATAGTACAATAAGTGAAATATTTGTAATATTTACTTATTGTTTCATAGTCAAACCTTACAGTACTTCCCTTGAGCCCTCTATAAGTAAGTCTACTCAATGAGTGCCAGGCCCTTTTCATTTAGAATAGCCCCTGTGACAGATTCCTAATGAAATTTGTTAGAGCTTTCTATGAAAATGATGATAATATTACTACTATTAATGAAGAATAATATGACTATTCTTAGGAAATATAAGAAATAAGTTTGTTATAAAAAGACAAATAAATAATTTTTTAATTGTTTCTTTTACTTTTTATACACTACTAGTAATTCCAACAGTAAATAGTGATTTCCTACTAGGATCAATTACAAGAAGTATTATTAATAAAACTTCTTATAAAAATGATATGAAATTATTTTAATTAATACTTATATTCAATTCTTGAAGAAAAATAAAGTTTTAGAGAAAAAAATACAAGAATTAATAAAAAAATGCACCAATACTCCAAAAATAACTTGAAAAGAACTGGCAGAGTAATTTGATGGATTATTTGTGGATTTAAGGGATCAATATTGATTTATAAAAGTAATGAAAAAATTCAAAAGTTTAAACTCATTGGAAGTAGTTTCTTTCTATGATTCCATGTATTTATTATTTATTGGAAACATTAAAAAAACTAAAGAAAAGATTTAAATAATACATACTTTTGGTACTAATGATAAGATTGAAGAATAAGAAGATTCTTGGAAAATACAGCAAGAGTAGGCCTATTTTAAGTCTAAAACAGCTCACAGAGATATGTAATGGAGAAAACTAAAGAAAGAAATTAGTGAGAAACATTTTAAATCCATTGGCTTAATGATTACATCACTTTTAGTCATGTTAAATTATCATAATTACTTAATTAAGTCAATTCACATGCCTACCAACCCATTTATGGTTAAAAAATACAGGAATAAAACTTTAAATGTTCTTTGATTTAAAAATAAGCATTAGTTTTTAAAATTTATCAATGTTATTTGAAATTTTGTCACAGTTTGTATTTTTTGTGAATTTTCAAAGATTGAGTGTTTCACATGGAGTTATCTGTCACAGGGGCTCTTCTGAAGTGAAGAGGGCCTGGCACTCAGTAAACTGGGACTCACTTATGGAGGGCTCAAAGATATGGTAAGAAAGGATACACTTAAGAGTGTTAAAGATGAATAACTAAAAGAATGAATATAAGAAAGCAGCAAAAAAAGAATAGAAGAGCCAACCACAAACAAGTCCAAGTCCACTGTTTCAACCTGTCAGAATGGAAAGAGAAGGGTTAATAAGGATATGGCCACCCAACTCATACTGTACAGGTGAAGAGAGAAATGCAAAGACTAACTTAATATTAAATAAATATAATACCCAAAATAAAGATAAGAATATTCATAAAATAATAAATAAACTAAATTAATTAACTGGGGAAAAGTCCCCAGGGGGGGAGAAAGAGGGGCTGGTATATGTGAGAAACACCAGCCCTGATCCAGAGGAACAACTTTCATGAGAGGATTGAATCATTGAGTTGAGTCTGGCCAATACAGGTCCTGTACAGCTGTACAGAAGCTGTACAAGAGGTGTGGTGGATTTGAGTGATCATACAGTTTCATACTGGTGTATTGAAATCGTATTGGGTGAATTCAACCTGTACAGGTATTGACAGGCTGTATTGATGTACCAAGCTGTATGCATGTTTCAGAATGAAAATTTCTGAAACTGAATGCTGATGCAGATACTGGATCTGCTGATTTGAGGTGTTTGAGTGGGTGTATTGATGAATACCCTTACCCCTGGTGAGTGGTTGTTACAGTATCCCCCTCTTGAAACTGGTGGGCTCCTGAACACCATAATACCCTGCCACTTTTGAGTGGTATCTCAATATCCCCACATTTTTTGAAAAATTTTCTTTCTAATTTTCTTTTTCTCTTGACCATTATCCTGAAAATACTTCTTCAATTCTTCTCTGTCAAATTAAAGTGATTCCCCCCTTCTTTCAAGTTTTGAGTAAGTATTCCACTTTGAAATATGATTTTTTCTTTCTTCTGATTCAATCAATCTTGCCCTTGAAATATATCCCAAA
Source organism: Austropuccinia psidii (assembly GCA_023105745.1). Lineage (NCBI taxonomy): Eukaryota > Fungi > Basidiomycota > Pucciniomycetes > Pucciniales > Sphaerophragmiaceae > Austropuccinia > Austropuccinia psidii. The sequence continues at coordinate 8,820,879 of JALGQZ010000001.1, forward strand.
ATGGTGGCCACTGAGCTCTTGTTCTCAAAAAATGATGCCCAATGAGTATATGAAGTGTACTCATTGGGCAAGGCTTAATAAATATGAAATCTTGAAAGAATTCCTTCAAGGGGTCTTTTCCCCATTGTCCATGGAAATTGCCTCAAAAAGCCCTCTATAGTGTTTTTGGGCTGTGGCCTCTTCCCTGATGAATCTTGATTTTATGGCCTTTTGGGCCTTTTTGGGGTTTTGGTGATTTTATGATTTATGGCCATTTTTTGTCTTTGGGGTCCTACGGTCCACGGTCCGTGGGGGCTATTTGAGGCCCCCAGGACCAAAATGGACCCCCTGGGCCCAATATAGCTGGGGACCCAGGGGTACCATGGGCCAAGAATTGGCCCAGATCCAAAAAACCTCACCATACATGGCCTTGACCCATTGATGGGGTCCAGAACCATCAAGATCCTGGCCTCCCCAAAGTTGCAGGGGAGGACCTGGGTGATGAGTTCAGCCCCAAAGGGGTATGAATCCTCACCTTTGAGCCTTTGAGGGGGGGCATAATTGAGTTATGGCCCCCATTTCCTTGAGATCAAAATTTTTTCTTGATATGGAGTGGACTGATTCTGACGTCTTGAATCTTCTGCTTGCATATTCTTCAGTTATGAGTTCCAAACTGACTGAAATCACTGAATCTTCCCCTTCCGCACTGCCACCATCTGTTCTTTGTGGTTCTGGCTTCTTCAGTCAATTATCCTCCCCTTCCATGGCGTCTTCTGGTCATTTTGATCCCTCCCAAACCTATGATGGGTTCAGAGAAGTTGAAGTTCTTGATCCTTCCTGTACTGAATGTTTGGCCAAGGGTAAGGATTGCTTTCAACATTACAATCCTTGATTGTCAAAATGTCATTTTTGCTTCATTGGAAAGAAACCATGTCGTCGTACCGGGTTGACTTTGTCCAACATCAGGATGCATTTATGGAGCAGAAAGGATGGGCCTTTTGGGAAGGAATTCCCCATTTCTGAGGAACCTACTCCTGATTCAACCTCAGGATTTTCTCAATGTGAGTGATTTGCATATCTTGATTGAATTGGTACTGATATTTTTATGTAGTGACTGGTTCCAGGAAGAGGGATGTGGCCAGGTTGACTAATGTTGGAGGGCCCATTCCAATTGGTGGTAGTCCCATACATTACAGCTCAGAAGTCCCAATCTCAAGGACCAATACTGATGGAGTAGTGAAGGTAGTGAAAAGGATAAGAAGGCTTGCTGATTCCCCATCTGATCCAGATGCTGAGGGGAGTGATGAGTTGGATGGTGAAGAAGTTGAAGTTGTTCCTCATTCAGTTGGCCATCCATCCAGAAATTCCTCTGCTCAGCCTCTTGCCAACAGATTCCAAAGCCAACTAATTCCCAGTACCCCCAGAACCTTCCAACCAATGCTTGCTTCCATTCCTTCCACAATTCCTCCTCCTTCGCCAACTACTTCCCATGCCAGGCATGCCTTGAATTCAGAAGTAAGGCCATCACCAGTCCAACCATCCAGAATCTCACCCATGACCACCTCTTGTCAACTCCAACCTGAGGCCAGCTCCAGGAGAAGAAGGGATAGTTTGTCTCCTTTACCGTTTCCTGCCGCTCAAGTGTTTCAAAGAAGGGATTGTTGGCCTATCTGAGTTACCAGAGAAGATCCCAATGCGGGGAGTGAAAATCAAGATGCTTTGGCCAGATTATTCAGGAGGGTTGATAGAAATAGCAGAGAGGTGATCATGTATGCCAATGATAGAATGATTCCAGGGACTGCTTCTGCAGAGATGGCTGCTAAATTTGCCTGGTATGAAGATGAGTTGACAAATGACTTCCAGAGAGCCTTTGAGGATTTAGGTAAAGATAACTAGTTTTCCTTTTCCTTGTTTGTGTTTGGTTTGACTTCTATCACCACTCTTATAAATACTAAAATGAAGAAAAATAATGGAACCTCCCAATACATGCTTTGGGGAGGGGATGCTGCTGCTTTAAAGAAATAAAAGAAAGAAAATTATACTAGTAAAGAAAGAAAGAAATAAAAGAATAACAGAAAATGAGAGTAAAGAAAAGAAATAAAGAAAAATCCTGATGGCTGGTCCTCCTTGTGGTGAGTTGCTTGATTCTGGCGCAGAAGTGTCTGAAAAATGAAAACCAAGCATTTGATGCTCACAGAGTGGCCAAGGTAATGTTTTACAAGAAGTAGAACCCTCAGGGATGCATACCAGGAGATGGAACTTACTTTCATAACCTCCACTCCCCACCAAGCACCATAAAACTGAAATGAATTGCCATAAATGACTTCTGAAATGAAATTCCATAAATGACTTGTAAAATGATATGCCATAAGTGACTTGAAGTAATGAAGGTCTTGAATTATGATGATTGGCATACATGAAATGATAAATAAAAGAAAAGGAAAGGAAAAAGAAAGAAAGAAAACATTTGGACATATCTTGATATGGTCCAAATGGAGTGTATTGATGTCATATGCTTCCTGAACCTGTCCAAAGAATTGACAAGTGCTCACAAAGTGGCCAAGGTGATGCTTACAACAACATATGGGTAGATTACCCCCTTAAAGGTGCATGCCAAGAGAGGAACTTACTTTCATAACTTCTTCTCCCCACCAAGCACCATAATCAAACTCTTGAGGTATTTGGACCAGGCTTGTCTGGATATAATGAATGGAAATCCTTGACAAGGTCTGGTGAGTTGGTAAGGTTGGAAGCTGGTTCCCAAGTGGTTCTTTCTGGGTCTTCACTGAATCCTTTCCACTCTACAAGATACCATAATTTACCTCTTTTGAGTTTTGAGTCCAGAACCTGAGCCACTTCCCATTCTTCTTGCTCCTTCACTAAGACTGGTGGTGGCGGCAATTGATGTTGATTTGGGATAGTTGATTGCTTGACTGGTTCTAATAAGGACACATGGAATACAGGGTGAACTGTCTTCCATTGCTGAGGAAACTTGAGGTGATATGCATGGCTGCCAATCTTCTTCTCCAGAACTTCAAAAGGTCCCAACCATCTTTCTGATAATTTCTTGGTGGGCCGTGTTGTCTTGATATTCTTGGAAGCTAGCCATACTTTATCCCCAGGTTGGAAATCAGGTGGAATTGCTCTATTTCTATCTGCATACTTCTTGTATCTCCTTATTGCTGACTCTAATTCTTTGTTGACCACTTGCTGTACTGATTGGAGTTTTGTTGATAACTTTCCAGCAAGTGAGTATTGAGAAATATGGATTGAGTCAAAGCTGGGATTTATTCCATAGGTGGTGAAGAAAGGTGATTTCTTTGTTGATGAATGTTCTGCATTATTATAGGCAAATTCATCCAGAGGGAGCCAGGTGTACCAGTCATCTTAATGATAGCTGACATACATCTGAAGATACTGTTCTAGAATCTGATTTACCCTCTCTGTCTGTCCATCTGTTCCAGGATGAAAAGCAGTTGAAAGATCTCTTGATATCTTGAGCTGCTGAAATAATTGAGTCCAAAATGATGAAACAAATAAAGATCCTCTATCACTGACAATACTGACTGGAAGGCCATGCTTGGAAAATACATGACTAATGAAAATTTGAGCTAAGTCCAGAGCAGTGATTGTTGCATGAGTTGGAATGAAGATTGCCATTTTTGAGAACCTGTCCACAACTACTAAAATTGAGTCAAAGTTGTTTGAAAAGGGGAATTGAGTGATAAAGTCCATTGATAAGGAATTCCAAGGACCAGATGGAATTTGAAGAGGCTTGAGTAGTCCAAACTTCTTGTGATAAATTTTCTTGTTTCTTGAACATTTCTGACATGAGGACACATAGTCCTTGATGAATTGATTCATGCCAGCCCAATAAAAGTCCCTCTTGATGAGCTTGAGGGTCTTCTCCTGGCCAGGGTGGCCAGCCAAAGGTGAGTCATGACGCTTTTGAAGAGTATTGCGTTGAAGTTCTTCATTGCTTGGGATTACCACTCTAACTTTAAATAATAACAACTTGGCTTGAGGTTCAAGAGAATAATCTGGAATTGATTTGCCTCTTGCTAGCTGCTTGAGTATTTCTTCATAGTCCTTGTCTTGCCATACTTCTTTTTGAATCTTGTCAACTAAATCTGAAAACACTTCCACTTTGATTGAAAAGAATCTTGACTCTTGAATTCCATCTTGCTTGATTACTTGATGAAAATTTTGAGGATTCTTGCTGATTAAGTCCACCCCCCTCTCTGGGTACACGTCATCCCAACGTGACAAGGCATCTGGCAAAGTGGCCATCCTGCCTGGGCCGTAAGTGATAGTGAAGTGAAATTCTGAAAGGAATTAAGCCCAATGAGACTGATGACGAGTAAGAACTTTGGAAGACATAAAATACTGCAAGGAAGAGTGGTCTGTAAAGACCTCAGAGAAATTGGAAAGAGAGAGAAGAAATTCTCTCCAGCGCTTGAGAGCCCAAACTATGCCAAGGAGTTCCTTGTCATGAATTTCATAGTTCAGCTCAGCTAGGAGAAGCTTACAACTATCAAATGCAATGGGATGCTTTCCTGAGTCATTCACCTGGCTCAGTACAGCACCCAAAGAATAATCAGAAGCATCAGTCTCTACTATAGTAGGTAGAGAAGGATTGAAGTGAGATAAGATAGGAGCAGAGGTGAAAGCTTCTTTGAGTGCTTGAAACTGACTAAGAGCTTCCTCATTGAAGATGAAAGGAGAATCCTTTTTGAGGAGGGAGGTGAGAGAAGTGATTTTGTTAGAATAACTTTTAATGAAACAACAATAAAAATTGGCAAAGCCCAGAAAAGATTGAAGGGCCTTGATGTTTTTGGGCTGAGGCCAATTGAGGATTTGCTGAACCTTTGAAGAATCCATCATGAGGCCATCACTTGAAACAACATAGCCCAAGTATTCCACACTTGAGGCATGGAATACACACTTGGAGGCTTTGGCAAACAAATCATTGTCCCTCAGTCTTTGGAGAACAGAGGCCACATTTTTGACATGTTCCTCCTCAGAACTGGAAAAGACCATAATATCATCTAAATAAACCACAACAAACACATCCAAGAGATCTGCAAAGATATCATTTACTAGATTCTGGAAATAAGCAGGAGCATTGGTCAAACCAAATACTCATAACTACCATATTTGGTTCTAAAGGCAGTCAAGTGCTCATCCCCCTCTTTGATTCTCAGAAGGTTATATGCACCACATAAGTCTATATTGGAGAAGATAGTGGAACCGTTGAATACGGTCAGGAGCTGGTTTATAGAAGGAACAGGATACCTGTTCTTCTTAGTAACAGCATTAAGTTTGCGGTAATCAACACACAAACTAAGAACTCCATCCTTTTTCTTAACAAAAACAACAGGTGCTCCTGTTGAAGAGGAGCTTGGTATGATGAACCCTTTCTCTATATTCTCTGAAATGTAGGCCCATAGTGTTTCTGACTCTTGATTTGACAAAGAGTAGATAACACCAATTGGAGGTAGAAGACCCTCCAATTTGATATGGTGATCACAGGCGCGGTGTGGAGGAAGTTTCTCTGCTTTCACCTTGGAGAATACATCCAAATATTGGTGATAGGCAGGAGGGACTACCTTCAACACAGTTTCTATTTCTTCTGGCTCTTCCTCCTCATCCCACTGCTCCTCCAACAAGGCATGAAAAGATAAAGGAGGAAGGTCCATATCCCCTTGAAAGAGATGAAGTGAAGATATGGCAACATCTTCTCCAACATCCTTTATCTCTTTGAAGACTTCATCTCTTAATGAAAGTAATGACTGAGAGGGAATGATGGAAGGGATATGGACAGAAGAAGGAAGGGAAGGTGTCTTAAGGTCACCGACCAGAGCAACACTGTTGATAGCAGTGGCTAAGTCATTACTAGTAGGAGGAATAATACCACTAGAATCCTCATGACTAGAATCATAGGTGATCAATCCATTTTTACGATCAATAATGGGATTAAAATGGTAAAGGAAATCATAGCCCAATATCAGGTCTTCTCCCTTGGGTGAATGTATGGTAAAGAATTCCCATTCAAAGCTTGGCAAGGAAGGTAAGTCAACTACCCACTTGGTATAATGGGTGATGAACAAGGCAGGGGATTCATTAGAATCCAGAATGAAAAGAGGAATCTTTTCAGGGAGCTCTGACAGAGTCAATGAGTACTTGAGAACAAAATTCTTTGCAATAAAGGAATTTGTAACACCAGAATCAATGAGGATACTATAAAAAAATATCAGAGACAGAAGAAGAAATAAGAAATTTTAAAGATTTCTTGACACTAGTATTCAGAGTGCACAATTGTGCTCTTGAAGGAAATAAGTGAGAACCATTGAACACATCATGATCCCCACTCAGACTTTTCCCTGCTTGCTAGGGAAGCCTCCTGATGATGACCCAGGCTTGTTCTGAGCTCTCTTGAAGCATTTCTCAATTGGGTGCTTTCCACCACAATAAGTACACAACCCCTCTTTAATCCTCCTCTCCTTTTCAGAACAAATTAATTTATTGTCCTTATTCAGGAGAGCAGCATGAGGCTTGTCCTTTGAAGATTGGAACTGCTTGCCCTTCTTGTTCTTTTTCTGGTGCTGCCTTTTTGAAGATGAGTTTTGAGGAGGTCTAGATTGATTGGATCCATTGACTAAAGGCTTCTTCTCTTGATTTTCACCCTTTTCGTTTTGCCTCTCATGATATCTTGTGTCTAACTCTAAAGTGACATCCATAGGTTCTTGAAGAGTATCAAAGTTTCCAGGGTGAGTAGCCAACTGATCCAAAAATCTTGATGCCAATCCTCTTCTGTAAACATGGATATAAGCTCTTTCCCCCCAATCTCCAATTCTTGAAATTAAGCTTCTGAAATCTGCACTGTACAAGAAAACATGACCACTTTCCTTCATCCTCAAATTTTCCAACTCTTGTTCAGCTTTCCTGACTTCATTGGGGTCACCAAACAGAGTGAATAATTGAGATTCAAATAATGGCCAATTATTGAGGAGGTAGGAAGGGTCTTCATTGGAAATATTTGAGAGATAGGGTTCAATCCACTTCCCAGCTCTACCAGTGAGAAAAGAAGTTGAGTAAAGAACTTTCTTCCTGTCAGAGAAGAAGTTTGCTGGATCATTATGGAAGATTAATTGACAGGATTGGATAAATCCTCTCAATTTATGAGCTTGAGTACCATCAAAAGAATCAGGTGCTTTCATGGATGGAGTCTTGAAGGCAGGGGCTTTGGAATTGTCCCTGGGAGCAACTGCTTGAGTGAGTTGCTCCATGAATTGAGTCATTTGCTCCATCATCTTGAGGAGACTCGGATCAGTTTGAGAGACAAGAGGTTGAATAGAAAGGGCTAGATTAGAACCCTGAGGCACCTCTGGAGCTTTTGCCAAGGCATCTGCCACTTAAGTTTCCCCAGAATCTTCCCCCTATTCATCTTCAACTTCCCCTAATCTTGCTCTTGCACCTTCAGACATGCCGGGATAGCTACCCAAAAGTCCAGAAAAGGATCTTGATCTTCTAGATTGCATTCCACCTCTTCTTGAGGGTGCTTCTCCTTCCATTGGTGGTCCTCTATCCAAGTTTGCACTCAGTTGATGAACTGATGGTGTGCGGTCAAGAGTTGCCCTTGCTGTAGGAGTGAGAATAGCTGGAATTTTTTGGGATCTAGTGTTCCTTTCTGGGGGAATATGCTGAACTGGCATTATGAACAGAAGTTGAATAAAAGAACTTGATGGTATTGAGAACAGAAATCAAAACTTGGCCAAATCAATCGAAATAAAATCTTGATGAGTCTTGAGGAATCAATTCAATTTTGAGGTGAAATCAACTTCAATCAACAATCAATAATCAACAATAAATCAAATTCAAATCAAATATCAATAATCTTGAGTAAATCAACAATAAATAAATATTCAATCAATAAATAAATCAGTGTCTTCAATATGAATCGAGGTCTTGAGGAATCAATCAATCAAACCAAATCTTCAAAAATCAATTCAGATATCTTGATGAGTCAAATCAATCAATAATCAAATCAATTCTTGAGGATCAATAAAATATCTTGAGAATTCAAAGTCAATCAATCCAATCTAAAAGAAAAATCCTGAATTGCTGAATCAATAAACCCAATGAATCCCAACAAATAATCCAATCAATAATCCCCTAAATAAGACCTGAATGATAACACAGAAAAAATTGATTTGATAAGATAAAATGAAGTGAATGAAATGGTCAGCAATGATTAAGAAAGAAGAAAGAATCAATTTTCATATAAATGAAATGAATGAGATGAAAATTGATGAGAGAGAAAATCACAATCATTAAGAATCATAAGATCATTAAAAAGTCATAATTGATGAATGAGAGAAATGATTATAAAAGAATGAAAAGAAACAAACAATATGAGCTAATTAATTTTTTGTCACAGGGGCTCTTCTGAAGTGAAGAGGGCCTGGCACTCAGTAAACTGGGACTCACTTATGGAGGGCTCAAAGATATGGTAAGAAAGGATACACTTAAGAGTGTTAAAGATGAATCACTAAAAGAATGAATATAAGAAAGCAGCAACAAAAGGATAGAAGAGACAACCACAAACAAGTCCAAGTCCACTGTTTCAACCTGTCAGAATGGAAAGAGAAGGGTTAATAAGGATATGGCCACCCAACTCATACTGTACAGGCAAAGAGAGAAATGCAAAGACTAACTTAATATTAAATAAATATGATACCCAAAATAAGGATAAGAATATTCATAAAATAATAAATAAACTAAATTAATTAACTGGGGAAAAGTCCCCAGGGGGGAGAAAGAGGGGCTGGTATATGTGAGAAACACCAGCCCTGATCCAGAGGAAGAATTTTCATGAGAGGATTGAATTATTGAGTTGAGTCTGGCCAATACAGGTCCTGTACGGCTGTACAAAACCTGTACAAGAGGTGTGGTGGATTTGAGTGATCATACAGTTTCATCCTGGTGTATTGAAACTGTATTGGGTGAATTCAACCTGTACAGGTATTGACAGGCTGTATTGATGTACCAAGCTGTATGTATGTTTCAGAATGGAGATTGCTGAAACTGAATGCTGATGCAGATACTGGATCTGCTGATTTGAGTTGTTTGAGTGGGTGTATTGATGAATACCCTTACCCCTGGTGAGTGGTTGTTACATTATCAAAAATGGACTGTAAGTTAAACTTCCAATTTGAATTCAAATGTTATAGTCATTTTTAGTTTGAGTATGGATTATCCCTTTCTCCGTTTTAACTAAAATTTCAAGAAGGATTGATTAAGAATTCCTGAATTTTCTCCCTTATTTCTACATAGAAATGCAAATAGTATAGCTATAGCTGGTTTCCATGAGGTAAGCTCATGAATACTAGTCCAAAAAGAGGTTTTAAGTACTATTTTATGGTTTCTCCATAGAAATAATTTATAATGGAAATGATTACCGGAGTCAGAGTTTCTCATTACATCCTTGTCACTTCAAAATAGCAGCTTATTTGCTAGTTTTTCATGATTTAAGGAGGTTTTAACTTGGAAACCAGGTTCCCAAAAGGTCTTAGTAGAATAATTGGAGAACTATCAGAAATGAATTTGACCTTGAGAGCTGGCCACTTCTTAGAGGCCTCAGAAGTTGGGTACCCTGATTCTCTTTGATTTCTTTTGTCCCCCTTTGCTATTTCCATGTAAAAAATAGTAATTCAGGATTAACAACTGATATACACTTTAGGTGTATCAGAAATTTATGTAAGAATAAATGAATCTCAAGTTTCACAAACATGCATAACACTATTATTAGTGTATATGTAACATGGGCTTTCTCACATTCCCATTATTTTGGCATGAAATTGAGGAAAAGAATTTCTTCACAATTATTTGATGTGTTATTGATGCCGTTATGCTGAAGTATTTCTCATATTAACACCTAATAGAGTTAATTTAAGCTTATTAAACCTATCAAGTAACCCTAGGTTAATGTTTGTGTGGAATTCAAATCTGGCCTTAAATCCATTGATTTACTTACAAAAAAAAATTTATTCACCTTTTCTGAAATGAAAATTGATGAGCTTTGGATATATGCAAGACTTATGGGTTATGCATATTTCAAAAGTTATCTTGATATTTATTGTGGCCTTGTTGAATGCCAGATTGTGACTCAAACCCAGAGCACAATCATGACAGCCAAATACAATAAACCAATGGTAAAGCTAAGATACCACAAAAACCAGCTCAAAAGGTATCAAAAGGAAGAGGAAACTCCACTCTTTCCAAATATGCAAGTCCCATCATCATAGGCCAAAGAATAACAAAGTTATTCTTGCTCAAAGTTGTTGCTGAGCATAAAGCTTAATTTTTACCTCTCATCTGAAATCCAGAGGAGTAGGCTTAACCCCAGAAAATGGGTATTCAAATTGAAGCTCTACATCAGGGCTCTCCAATGGTACTAGCCAAATTGAGCTAAAACCCAAACTACAGAAGCTATAGCCAAAATAAGGTGAATAAAATATTCACCTGTCAGGCTGAGTCTATGATGAAGCAGTAATTAAGCTATTTGCAACTTCAACTATGACTGTGACATGGTGATAAAGTTCAAAAATAAAGGTATCTAAAGATAATGAGTGGGATTTACTATTGTGGAATAGTCGTGGTTAGCGCTGTTGAAAGCCCTGAGTGCAGCTTTACCTGTTGGATTACAATAATAAAGACTACAATACTTAAGTTTAAAGTATACCTGATTATTTTCCAATAGTATAGCTGTTTTTGACAGTTTTACTTCATAGGAATTCAAGAGAATGATGGGGATTCCTTTTCTGGAAGTGAAAAGGCCTCTCTTTATCCTGAAATGGGGTGAAAAGGTTGCTAGACCTTTTCACGTGGAGGAAATGAAGATTTTTTACTCTCCAGGACAGGCTTGTGGTTTAAAAAAGGCCTGTATAGCCTTTATTGGGCTCAGATGTGGTTTTGAAACCACATCTGGGCAGTTTTCAGCAATACAGGGTGAATATTTTCATCTGGGGACCACACATCCTGATTCTGACATGTATGACACATAGAATGCTGTACAGAACCTGTATGGGAGCCCAGTATTGGATGAACTGTAAGGTATTGAAGTAAAAAAAGATTCTTTGTCTTTTTGACACCTCATAATCATGGTTATGGGATATTATCCCATGGTAAGGCTGTATTGGCCAAACTGTGGGATTTTGACATTAAAACAGCCATACCTTTGTCAGTTCTTGAGATATAAACCTCAAAATTGGTTCAGTGTGTAGCCCTGTATGTGGTCTACACAATGGTACCCCCATTTGATATGGTTATCATTAGATATGGCAAAGATATCCTATGTACAAGATTTTTGTACATATGCGTGGTTTTAGGCCAAAGCTGTATTGGGCTTGTTTGCCTTATAGCTCTTGTTCTAGATGGGATATGGGGAAATGAATGGAAACATAAGATATCCCTGATTGTTCTCTTTCCAAAAAGACCCTACTTTAGGTATCTCACACTAAAACTGTAGAAGTTAGATGAGAGGTGAATATTTTATTCACCCTTATTTGGCCTGAATTTGGCCGTGACTTCAGTAATACTGATTCTAGCTCAGTTTGGCTGGTACCATTGGATAGCCCTGACTTAGAGCTTCATTTTGAATACCCATTTGATGAGGTTAGGCCTCTTACTCTGTATTTCAGATGAGAGGTGAAAATTAAGGTTCATGCTTAGCAGCAACTTTGAGCAGGAATAACTTTGTCATTATTTGTCTTATGGTGATAAGACTTGTATATCTGGAAAGGGGTATGTTTCCTCTTTCTTTTGATACCTTTTGATGCAATTTTTCTCAGCTCCCTGTTTTGGTGGTATCTTGGCTATACCATTGATTTATGGTATCTGGCTGTCATGCTTGTGCTCTGGTTTTGAGTCACAGGCTGACATACCCTCCCTCTACAAAAGGATAATCATTTGTGAGACTTTTCAGTCCTCCTAGAGGCTCTGAATCTCCTCAAATGAAGGTTCCCATCTGGTATGGAATATTCTGCAAACCATTTGTCTTTATCAGCTGTTTAGTTTTTGAATCTGACTAAGTATTGTCTCTGATCCCTACCATTATGTCTGATCTTCCTGGCCTTGGTAATTTTCTTCACAGGTCCGGGGGAGTCCTCTTCTTCCAATATGTCTGGTGGGGTGGTGTTTCTTCTCCTGGAGGGGAATTTATCCTCCTCTTTCTGGAAGTATGGCTTGACTAAGCTCACTGGAAAGACTGGGTGTTTCCTGGAAAACTCTTCTGTGAGTTTGACTTCCACTGCATTTCTCCCTATTGACTTAGTGATAGTGAAGGTCCCTACAAATGAGTCTCTCATTTTCTTGGGTCCTTTAATATTATTAAAGTTTAGTGTAGACACTAACACCCGGTCCCCTTCCTTGAAGTCAGGTTCTATGTGTGTCTTTTCCCACCTCTTCTTGTTATATTCTTTGGCCTAAGCTATGCATCTGGCATCTGTGTCACAGGCCTTCTTCCACATGTCATGAAATTCTCTGGCTGTGGGGTGGATGGTTAGAAGGTTTCTCTTCAAGTGATCCACTGGCAAAAAAGGGTTCCACCCTTTTTCTACCAGTGCAGGTGTTTTTCCTGTGATAGAGTGCTGACTTGTATTATAAGCCAGTTGGACCGCTGGTAGGAGAGTAAACCAGTCATGGGTGTATCCTTCATGGTCCATGTATTCCATGCCATAGGCACAGAATCTTCTAAGGATGTCTTCCATTGTCTGGATAATCCTTTCAGCTAGTCCATCTGTTTGTGGATGGTAAGCTGTGGAAAATACAAGTGTGGTTCCAAGAATTTCATACATGTTGGTCCAAAATTCAGGTGTGAACTTTTGGTCCCTATCACTAATGATGATCTTAAGGACTCCACAGGTAGATATGATGTTATTCCAGAATAACAGAGCAGTATCCATGGCTGTGTACTCTTTATGGCATGGCACACACCTCATACTCTTGCTGAACCTATCAACTATGATTAAACAGGCATTGTAGTTTGCTTTGCCTCCTGGGACAAGTCCTGGTACCCAGTCCATGTTGATGGTTTCCCATGGTTGTTTGGCTTCTTCTATATGTTTAAGTAGTCCATAATTCTTCCCATGTTTCCTATTTGCCTTCTGTCACATGGTGGAATGTGATCTACAACTTGCCAGTATTAATCGGTCTTTCAACAGGTTTAATAGCCTTTTTGGAAAGAGTTCCCTTTGCTGAGGTCTGGCAGACAGCATTGGGACACCTTCTGGAATCTTTCACAAGTGTTGATGTATTCACTCCTTTCTTGTTCCTACTTGGGCCACCAAGCTGTGCTTTCTACCCTCTCTTTGGTCCTGTCTTTGCTCATGTGTCCCATGTGGGGGCAGTCATGGCATTTCTGCAGGATCAGAGAGATGTGGTCTCTGTTTACCACTGTGAGTGTACTTATGTGCTTCTCTCTATGGTAGAGCAGGACATCTATAAGGAAAGATTTATTGTCCTTGTAGTCCCTCAACCAGGGTTCCTGCAACTGGGACTCCAGTTCTGGGCTCCTGTATTTTTGTTGAAGGAGTTGTAACAATATGCCACACTGTTTGTGTTTGGCATATGTCTTCATTACTGCATTGAAGAGTTCAGTGTGCAGTTCTGAGGAGCTTATTCCCAGTATGGGGGTTTCTGTTCCTTCTGAGTCAGTGTTTCCACTCTCAAGGGTACCACTTCCTGGTGCCCACTCAGAGAATATGAAGTTTTTCTTCCTATCTATTTCCATGAAATGGATAAGAATTTTAGCTGCTACTTCAGGGTAATAAGTTGGATTGCTTCTGACATTATCCAATGGCCATCTTCTGAGGCCATCTTCATTAGTATGGCTTTTACCTTTTTGTATATGATGGTCATATTCCCTATATACTCCTGGATGGCTATTTGCCACCTCAGCATGTGTCTATTGGTAGTCTTCATGTTTAGTAAAGACTTCAAGGCTGTGTAGTCTGTTTAGACTTCAAAGACTGCACCCTCCAAATAATAATGGAGTTTCTCTAGAGCCCAGACTAGACATAGAAATTCAGTCTGGGTGGCCTCATACCTGGCTTCTGAATCTTGAAGCTGCTTAGAGATGTAACATATTACTCCATTTCTTGGTTCACCACCCACAATTTGTCTCTGGTGAAGGGATACTCCTATGACTTGGCTACATGCTGCATTTATGTATAACGGGAATGGTAGCTCAAAGTCAGGCAAGATGAGCACAGGTGCATTTGTGAGTTCATATTTGATCCTCTAATATACATCCCTTCTTTCCTTGGTGATTTCAAGAACTATATCTTTTGAAAATAACTTGTATGAACTACTAGTTATGTGGGCAGACCTTTTGATGTGGTTTCTATATCAACTAGCAAACGCAAGGAAATATTGCATCTCTGTGATGTTTCTTGGTAGTGGCTTTTGCAGTACTGCTGCTACTTTATTCTGGTCAATTGCCAGACTGAGACCTGAGACTTTATGTCCTAGAGCTAATAGTTCTTGTTGGGCAAAATTTCACTTTTTAAGTGAAATTTTAAGATTTATGAGTGTGCATTTACTTAGTACTCTGTCTATGTACTGCACATGGTCTTCCCATGTCTATGAGTTTATAATGATATCATCAATATATACTACCATCCATCCTTCCAGTATTTTATCTTGAAATATTGTGTCAATAATCCTTTGGAAGTGGGCTGATGCATCTTTGATTCCAAATGGCATCCTGGTGTACTCATATATGCATATATGGCATATGATTCTGAGTAACTTCATGGAGTTTGGTTTAACTCCATTTTGGTGGAAGCCTTTCATACAATCCATTTTGGTTATGTATTTGGCTTTTGCCAGTTTGTCTAAGGCATGAGGTATCCTGGGTAGAGGATACCTGTCAACTTTTGTGTCGTCATTCAGAGCTATGAAATCTGCACACAGCCTAGACTTGCCATCATGCAAGGTGATCAGGACTGGGGTGGTAATTTCCACTATTTCATTGTGTCCAATATTTCAGATGACATCCATGTCCAGGAGTTCATTGATATGTTTTTCAATTTCTTTCCTGGTTTCCAGACTTGCTGGGTAAGGAGGGTTCCTGAGCATAGGTGGGTAAGGCCTTTCCACATCCAGATATAGCTCTATAGCATGGCCTTTAATCTTGCCTAATGGTTATTCCCCAATGGCAAATGCTGGTCTGTTCTTTCTCAGAATCATCAGTAGACTTAGTTTTTGTTTACTGGTGAGGGCAGTGCTAAAATGGCCCTCTCTGAATTAATTCAGTAGTTCCTCAAGTGGATCCTGAGAAGATATTTGGTATATATCAAGTGAAAATTTCTTTTCCTTGTTGGTAACAATGGTAATATGCCTATTTTTACTGTTGTAGATATCTATGCCATACACCCTCTGGTAGTCTGTTCCCAGTAAGAAACCTTGGATGTGGGAATCATTAAGCACTACAAACTCTGTTTTGAGTCTGATGTTACCTTTCCTACGGGGTATAATTATCTCTTTGATAATTGTACCATTGGAAGTCATCTTCCCTGAAGCACTTTGAGAGTTCTTTGCCTTGGTGGGAAAGAGCTGTTTATCCCAGTTTGGGAAGTGGTTGTCCAAATAATTTCTGGCCACTATGGATCAGTGTGCTCCACTTTCAATGATCAATGGATGTTTAGCATTGTAAATACAGACAGTCATCTTGGTGGCTGTTCCATGTATGTATGTCATTCCTTTAGTTTGTGTGACCAGGAATGTTTGAGCATCCTGTGTATGTTTGTACAGGTTTTCATTAGCATTATCTTGTGGCATGCCTGCTTCCAGCTGTATATCCTGGATTTATAGTGGGGTTTCTTATTGGCATTCCACTAGAGGTTCTTCTCTTGGGTCTTGGTCATCATCAGATGGTTCTCAAATGGCATCACCCATAGAGTTCGATTCAGAATCCTCTGTTGGGGATTCCTCCTCTGGGACTTTCTCAATGGAATAGACTTTTTCCTTTGCCTTTGGACAGTTGTTGGCATAGTGGTCTGTTGAACCACAATTGTGACAAGCATTTTTCTTCTAAGCCACTGCTGCCACTCTTTCCTTGGGTTTGTCTTTAAATTCTACCCTGAAAGGTTGTTTCTCTTTGAAACTACTGCTTCTATATGGGGTGAATTTCCCTATATTACTCCTTTTCCCTACATCTTGTAAGGTATTTGCAATGTCATCTTGAGTGAAATTCTAGTTTCATCTGCATTTCACTGAATACTCTAGTTCTCCTGGCATTTGTGTCAGAAGTTTGTGATTCCTCATTTGAGTATTCATTGGAGGATAAATGGCTTTGAGTCTTTTAGACTGTCTAAGACACCACTAATTTGGATCTTTGTCCACTGAGTATTTGTGATTTTCAAATGAAGTGGTCTTTTGCCATGTACAAGTACCATTGCTGTACTTTTGAATAATTTGACTCTTCCACCATGGCCAGTTTCTCCTGCCATAGATTTCTTTCATTTCTTTGTACCTTATACTGGCATGACCTTTAAATGCTGTATTGAGTCTAGCAGTAATACAGCAGTCTGGTATGCTTGGTAAATCAATGAAGAGTCCATCAATATAATAAGTGAGTTCCATATGATCATATTCTCCAGTTCCAGGGAATTTGGGCCGGCTTGAGGCCTCAGGAAGCTGTTTCAAGGCTTCCTTCTCTGAATAAGACATATTATCTCCATCCTGTTATTGTGATGAAGATCTTGCCTTATTAACCAACATGGCATCTGGCTTGATGTCATCTTGGTAATATGGATTATCAATAACATGGCCTTGTGGTTGGGGCTTCATGTTATGGTTGACATTAAACAATTTCTTTATGTCTTGATACAGACAATCCCTGTCCCTTCTGCTGTGGTTTTGTTCTTCAAAGACTATTTTCAGTCTTTTTTTGGTTTCTTCAGAGGCTTTGCTCAATTGAGAATGTCCTTCTTGAAGAGGTTTAACAATTTTATCCATGGAGGCGGTTAATTTTTTCATCCTCTCATGGCTTGCTTCAAGTTCTGAAAACTGCTTTTGAGCTTGCTCAGCATATTGGGACATTTGTAACCACTGTGCATCACTGTTTAAGTTACTCTCAGGTGAGACAGCATTATGTTCAATCTGAGTGGGGGTAATATTCCTATTAAGGGGACTGCTGATTCTAGAGTGGTTTAAAAGTACTTCTGGCTCTTGTGTACTTCTTTCACCAATTCTAACAGTTTCTGCATCATTGGGTCTGACTCTCTCTGCCTTTCGTGGAAAGAGGTCTTTTTCTTGCCCTTGTGTCCTTGTCTTCTCCTTGAACCCTCCTGGGAGTGTGAAGAATGGTGACTCTTGGCCACTGATCACTTGGTTTCTGAATGGTGTGAAGCCACTGGAGAGCTGGTTTGGCCTACTCCTTGTGAGCCTGAAAGAATCTGAATGTGCCCTGTGTATGTCAGTTTTTCTTCTATAGCTTGGATAGTGGCTTGTTTCTTTCTTATCCTGTTTGCTCTCACCTCCAGGAGTTTGAACTGCCTGGTGGGATTCCAACCTTTGGTGATTATCATAAGGTCTTTGAAGTCTATCTATTTGAGACAGATCTTCTGGCAACTTGCTCCAAGTTCTTCCCAGTGAGATTCCAGGTTGAACCTCTTGTTGTCCATGCTCCATTGAAATAAATCTTTGAGGAGTTGGTGGAGCTGAATAACTTGATCCATATCTTTCTAGTCCTCTGGTTTGAGGTGTCTGTTAAATTAGAATTTGAATGGCAGTGTGGGTATGACTTCTCTCAGTGTTTTGCCATCCACCACTGTGTCCAAGGTGTCTTCTTTCAGGTCTTCTGGTTCTGGACAAGCCTTCTCTGTCCTCTGGTTGGTTCCTTTGGAAGCCAAGGTCTCTGAGGTATGCAGGATACATATCAGTGTTTGCAAGCAATCAAAAACTTTATGTTCTTTTTTCTTTGGAAATGGGCTGGTGCATTTTTGATGTGAAATGGCATCCTGGTGTACTCATTATATGCCCATATGACATATGATTCTGAGTAACTTTATGGAGTTTGGTTTTATCCATTCTGGTGGAAGCCTTTCATACAATACATTCTGGTTATGTATTTGGATTTTGCCAGTTTGTCTAAGGCATGAGGTCTTCTGGATATAGGGTACCTGTCAGCTGTTTTGTAGTTGTTCAGAGCTCTGAAATCTCCACACAGCCTAAACTTGCCATAATTCCAGGTGTGGTAATTCCCACTATTTCATTGTGTCCAATCTTTCTGATGACATCCATGTCCAGGAGTTCATTGATATGTTTTTTAATTTCCTTCCTGGTTTCCAGACCTGCTGGGTAAGGAGGTCTCCTGAGCATAGGTGGATAAGGTCTTTTCACATCCAGATATAGTTCTATATCATGCCCTCCAATCTTGCCTAATGGTTTGTTGGCAATGGCAAATTCTGGTCTATTCTTTCTCAGCATCTTCAGTAAACTTAGTTTCTGTTTACTGGTGAGGGTAGTGCTTAACCTTCCCTCTCTGAATTCATTAAGTAATTCTTCCAGAAGATCTTGGGCAGATATTTGGTATATATAAAGTGAGAATTTCTTTTCCTTGTTGGTACAAATGGTAATTTTCCTGTTGTTACTATTGTACATATCTATGCCATACATCCTCTGGTAATCTGTTGCCCATAAGAACCCTTGGATGTGGGCATCATTAAGCACAACAAACTCTGGGTTAAGTCTGATGTTACCTTTTCTATGGGGTATAATTATCTCTTTGATAATTGTCCCAATGGAAGTCATCTTCCCTGATGCACTCTTGAAGTTATTTGCCATGGTGGGCAAGAGCTGGTTTTCCCAGTTTGGAGAGTGGTTGTCCAGATACTTTCTGGACACTGGAGCAGTGTGCTCCACTGTCAAGTTTCAATGGATGTTGAGCATTGTAAATACAAACAGTTATTTTTGTGGCTGTCCCATGTATATACACCATTACTTTGGTTGGTGTGACCAGGAATGTTTGTGCATCTTGTGTTTGTTTGCACAAGTTTTTTTGGCAGTGTCTTGTGGAATGCCTTATTCCAACGGTATGTCCTGTATTTCTAGTGGGGTTTCCCCTTGGTACTCCACTAGAAATTCTTCTCTTGGGTTCTGTTCATCATCAGATTGTTCTCTGTTAGCATCACCAATATAGTCTGATTCAGAATCCTCTGTTGGGGATTCCTCCTCCGGGACTTTCTCAATGGCATAGACTTTTTTCTTTTCCTTTGGACAGTTGTTGGCATAGTGGTCTTTTGGACCACAGTTGTGACAAGAATTTTTCTTCTTTGCTATTTCTGCCACCCTTTCTCTGGGTTTGTCTTCAAACTCCACCCTGAAAGGTTGTTTCTCTTTGAAACCACTGCTTTTATATGGGGTGTATTTCCCTATATCAGTTCTTTTCCTTACATCTTTTAAGGTGTTTGAAATTTCATCTAGAATGCAATTGTGTTTGCTTCTGCATTTTCATGCATTCTCTAGCTCTCCTGGCATTCGTTTCAGTAGTTTGTGATTTCTCATCTGAATGTTCATTTGAGGATCAATTGCTTCAACTCTTTTAGACTGTCTGAGACACCACTCATATGGATCTTTGTCCACAGAGCACTTGTCATTTTCAAATGAAATGGTCTTTTGCCATATTCAAGTACCATTGCTGTACTTTTGGATTATTTGACTCTTCCACCATGGCAAGTTTCTTCTGCCACAGATTTCTTCAATTTCTGTGTACCATATACTAGCATGTCCTTTTAATGCTGTATTAAGTCTAGCAGTAAGCCAGTAGTCTGGTATTCTTGGTAAATTGATGAAGAGTCCATAAATATAATCAATGAGTTCCATATGATCATATTCTCCAGTTACAGAGAATTTGTGCCAGCTTGAGGCCTCAGGAAGCTGTTTCAAGGCTTCCTTCTCTGAATAAGACATATTATCTTCATCCTGGTATGGTGATGGAGATCTTTCCTTATTTATCAACATGGCATATGGTTTGATGTCATCTTGGTTATATTGATTCTCTATAACATGGCCTTGTGGTTGGTGCTCCATTCTATGGTAGACATTAAAGAGTTTGTTTACATCTTGATCCAGACAATCCCTGTCCCTTTTTCTGTGGTTTTGTTCTTCAAAGACTAGATTCAGTCTTTTGTTGGTTTCTTCAGAGGCTTTGCTCAATTGAGCATGTCCTTCTTGAAGGGTTTCAACAATTTTGTCCATGGAGGCTGTAAATATTTTCATCCTCTCATGGCTTTCTTCAAGTTCTGCAAACTGCTTTTGAGTTTTCTCAGAATATTGGGACATTTGTAACCACAGTGCATCACTGTTTAGGTTACTCTCAGGTGTTAAAACATTATGTTCAATCTGAGTGGGGGTAATATTTATAGTAAGGAAACTACTGATTCTAGAGTTATGTACAGCTACTTCTGGTTCTTGTGCACTTCTTTCACCAAATCCAACAGTTTCTGGATCATTGGGTCTGACTCTCTCTTCCTCTGGCTGAAGGTGGTCTTGTTTTTGCGCTTGTATCCTTGTCTTCTCCTGGAAAATTCCTGGGAGTGTGAAGAATGGTGACTCTTGGCCACTGATCTGTTGGTTTCTGAATGGTGTGAAGCCACTGGAGACCTGATTTGGCCTGATCCTTGTGACCCTGAAGGAATCTGAGTATGCCCTGTCTGGGTCAGCTGTTCTTATATATAGCTTGGATAGTGGCTTGATTCTCCCTTATCCTGTTTGCCTTCACCTCCAGGAGTCTGAACTGCCTTGTACAATTCCAGCCTTTGGAGATTACCATCAAGTCTCTGAAGTCTATCTCTTTGAGATAGATCTTCTGGCAACTTGCTCCAAGTTCTTCCCAGTGGGATGCCAGGTTGAACCTCTCACCAGGGCGAATCTCGTGTCAATCGTCGGCGATTGACTTCACGTCGCACCGCGGTCAGTATAAAATCTTGCTTCAGTCGCGTTAGTGTCACTTTATAGTCACTGGATTTAGTGGGTCACGTCACGTCAGCGTCAAGACAACGTCAATCGTCACATGTGTCACATGAGAATGTCACTCAAAGCCCAAACCCATTTCAACACTATGCGCAACATTCGTGTAATTTCACCTCATTGGCTTCCGCCTCCCCGACGCTTAGCATGCTTACGCACCCGCACCGCCCTCCATCCGGATGATACTCCGACACTGCCCGCCCCTCTCCGTCCTCACCACTCCTTACGCTTTCACACCCCCGCCCCTACCATCCTCACGCTTGTGTAATACCCTCCCGACATGCCTCCGACAACGCTTACCATCCTTACGCTCATGTAGTGCCCTCCTGACATGCCTCCGACACCACTGATGACCCTTACGCTTGTGTAGTGCCCTCCCGACATGCCTCCGACACAGCTTACCATCCTTACGCTCATGTAGTGCCCTCCCGACATGCCTCCGACAACAGTTACCCTCCCTCCCGACATTCTCCCGACACTGCTTACCATCCTTACGCTCATGTAGTGCCCTCCCGACATGCCTCCGACAACAGTTACCCTCCCTCCCGACATTCTCCCGACACTGCTTACCATCCTTACGCTCATGTAGTGCCCTCCCGACATGCCTCCGACAACAGTTACCCTCCCTCCCGACATTCTCCCGACACTGCTTACCATCCTTACGCTCATGTAGTGCCCTCCCGACATGCCTCCGACAACGCTTACCCTCCCTCCCGACATTCTCCCGACACTGCTTACCATCCTTACGCTCATGTAGTGCCCTCCCGACATGCCTCCGACAACAGTTACCATCCTTAAGCTTCCGTACTACATCCATAGTGTGTACGGTGGCTTGTTGGCGTACACAATGGACGCCATCGCCGAAATATGCTGAGTGGCCTTCTCTGCCAACAGGACCTCAGGGGAAATTGGTCAGTATATTCACAATGTTGTGGCTAGGGTTTAAATCATGAGACTCACAAATTAAAACCTAATAAGTGGACTATTTAAGACAAGAATTGTGTCTCCTGTTTCGCCGACAAAACCATTTTATTTCATATCAATCAAATGAACACTTTGCTTAGTCCTTACCTCATGAGCATTGAATAGTTCAAAAGTTGACTTTAGTAGGTTTCTCACTAGTCAACTTTATTCAATGTCTCACAGGGAAGTGATTTCATTTGCATGATATGAAATAATTTGCAAAACATCGCCTCCTTCAATTTCCCGACAAATCGCATTTGCACCTTTTTTCTTGAATTTGGATCTTTTATCAAAAAATTTTCAAACAAGTTAGCAATCAACTCGTCACCATCTATTTGCTTAATAAACTACCTCTGCTATGGCCCGAACCCCGGGAAATTCAACAGAATTCAATGAACGACCAACTTCAGCCCCAGAGAGTGGAAGTGAAATCTCTGATATCGCCAGTAGTCGTGAATTAGGCATTGAAGTAGAGAGCCAGTCACATGAAGATAATCAAGATCCACCAGTTCTTCCGGAATGTGAGTATGCATCCATCTTTAATATTTCAAATCTCTCAAAACCTGATATTGTGTCATAGCCTTTATTTCAGGGCAGCCTCCAAGCTCTCAGAAACCGAATTTTAAAAGTTATGAGAAGGAAAAGACTGTTGAACCTTGTGCACCGACAGAAGATGATGGGCAAGATGATGTAATTTTCAGTGGGGAGGTGGAAATTATATCCAAGGAACAATTTGTCTCCAACATTGCTCAAACAATCCCAAGGCTCGAAAAAATCCAAAATGATAGTAAAATTCCTGATTATGTGCGTCAAAAGATTGCTGAAGCCATGAGCCTGCTCAAAATGGATTTGAACTGTAAGTCCATTACTAATTCAAAACAAAATTGATAAAAATAGCTGCTTACAATATATGGGCAGGTGTGGAGGTGGGAGAATCTCTACCTGAAGGATCTCGAGTCGTAATTGGATTTCCAGGCAAAGGATTAGGAAAAAGACCAAATATACATGCGACCAAAAAAACAAACAAAAAACGCCGTACCTTTGAAGCCGCAAACGATTCTCGCGATCAAGGTGATGAAATTATCAATGTTGAAGGGGACCATATTGATAATGAACCTCCGCATACTGAACCCCCCCAATACTCAATGAAACAATCCATGATGAAGCTCCACATACTGAAAGTCCCCCAATACCCAATGAAACAATGCATGATGCAACCCCTCCTGCCTCTCCTCGGAATATTCAAGCCTTTCAAGAAAGGGAAACAATTAAACATGATACAATGAGACGAGATATGACTGATATAATTCCCGACGCTGAGCCCGAAGTGTCATCCGCTGCGAATTTTCAAGGAATATTTTTATCCCGCATGGAAGAGTTTGCAGGCGTTTTGAATTATCATTCCAATATTACTCAACAATCATGGAAAAGGGGGCTTGATAATATCAATAGGATTTACAAAAATAGATGGGACAATTTACCAACAAAGGATGCTCATACATTCCTGCCCGTTGGTATTAAGGTGATCAGTAACCGAGATCTTAAAATGTCGGCTTGGCTGCAGGACCTTGAGATGGCAGGTGAGTTTTTTTTTATCTTTGTGCATGATACTTGATTATTGGCTGTTGACTGGTGATATAAATTGCAATATACAGGGTTAGATTTTTTTAAGCCAACCGAAACAGAAGCGTTTTTTGATCACAACATTTGGAATCTCAAATTGATGAAGGAATCAGCTAAACCTCCAGATAATCTCCCAAAATCTGAACACTCCTTCTTCAAAATGGTTCAGAGCCTTCTTTACCCCGCCAATCCAGTTAAACATTTTTGGGCAAATGTTATGTTTGAATCCATTAGTTTAGTCTCATACGATGTGATTGCACCCAAACCATATGTTGCACCAACATCAAATTCAACCGATCCTCTTGGACTCGAACGGGGAGCAGTTGAATACCTTGCCTCCTGCTTGAGTAAATCGAAGCAACGTGCAACCCAACTCAGCATTGAAGGTGGCGGGGCTGACAATGAGATATCCACAAAGCCGCACAAGAACCTGGAGGATCTAATGGATACAGTTATCCATTTGATGATTGCATACAACATGGTACGTGCACATACAAAGGTCGAAGTTAATGGCATCAAAGGCAAACTCACAAACTCAAAAAAAAATGAGGCCATCAAAGATCTTTTGGCGTGTCACAAGAATCTTGGAATCAATCGAATTTGCTATGGTATATTAGCGGCATTCTGTGCGGCGGGGGTTCGTGGTTTGATGGTATGCTCAGATGACTGGAGAACAAGCTCAGTTAAAGGGGCTTTAGCACTAATTGACATTTCCGCAAAACTTTCAGAGGGTAAAAATCTAGTGGAGCCAGTGTGGCTACGTACTAATAAGTATATATGTAATTTACTGAATAAAAGTTTCTTCTCATCAGAGTCTTTTAACCCCACTGTACCTCTTAGATTTGATTTTGCACGATGCTTAGTATTAGACTTTGGTGATGCCTGGGTGGCGAATCGCGGGCTTGGTTCAAGTGATGAGGTCACCTTGACGGTACCCAGGTCAGCTAAACTCACAACCAGGATTGACCCGTTTTAGATTAGCTTTGTACTAGATAGATTGTAATTTAATTTTGCAAAGTTATTTATGAATTTAATAATCATGACTTCCTATCCTACTACTGCCCGGATGCCACAGTCTGAGTACCAATAGTAATTGTACGGCGGCATGCCTCCGTACATCATTGCGAAGACTCCGACAAGACGCAAGCTGAGTCAGGCGTTGTGCCCGCGAGTAGCACACGCGGGGGAATTGCGGGAGGTCGCGTGTATCACTTCACGCCAGCCCATAATAGGCAAAAGGTTCCTGTGTCTTTCAAGAGGAGTGGGATAACTAGGGATCCGCAGCAGGATGCATATTGCATTTGCGTGTGCTTGCAATATTCCAAATTGCTGGATTGGAAAGTGATTGCATGGGAACATCAATGTGTAAAATTGAATAATGCACTATCCACTGCAATTTTCAGGTTCAGGTATTTGAGATCGTGAATTTGCCAAGGTCAGGCGTGAGCTTTCTTTTTAGCCGCAATTAAAAAAGATTCATCCACCGCAATCCAATTTAGGTGATATTAAGAAATCAGTAATCATTCGGTTTCATTTCATTTTCTGCTGAAAGCATGCCATTCACGAAAAAAGGAAAAGAGCGTAAAAGGGAACTCGCGAGAAAGCGTCGGGCTGAGGAAGGAAAGTGTGAGTTACTCGCTTAATCTCAGTGTATATATATAGATATATATATATGCTTCCACATTTATGTGGCACCCTCATTGGGCCCCACTGAAGAACATGGGCTTTAGTCGGTTCAGATTGTGCCAATGTCATGTGGGCTCCAACAGGGAAGTCAAAGGATGTGTGCCGAAGAAAGCTCCTTGGCAGTATCTGATATCTTGTGTGCTTCAACACATAGTGATCCCGCAACCACTCGGGAATAGTAGCAGATCCCAAAAGACAAATGAGCGCAAAACGACCCGAATGAATAGGTTTTTTTCCTCCTCTCGCCCAACAGCACAAATATCAATGCCAGTATCAGCAAATATCACCCCAAGTGAAATTCGGAGGGTGGTGGATGTCAATCAGATCAAACGCATTCACTTTGGCCGTGTGGCAATTTTCTCTTCAACCGGATTACTCATTGCCCTTGTTGAATTCCGACCATTCACAACAATGAGTGAAGTCGAGGTCAATCAATGGGATGAATTATCACAATTCTTATTTCGCGAAAAGAGGTTCACTGACCCTATTGCAACAAATGGAGCATTACTGGAGGGATTTATGTTCGCGATTGGGTGGCGCAAATGCACCACGAAGAATGAACAATTTGGTCTGTATGGTAGTGCTGGCAAAATTGAAAATGCAAAAGATGAATGGCGGGACCAAGGTGCCAATCTTAGCTCGGTGGGTCGCATTCTAGGTGAATCCTTACGATATGTTGGGGATAATTTATTTCAGAAGATTCAAAATTGCTACAACTCATTGGGGGTTCCGTCTTTTGATCAAGTCAACTATGAAGGCGATATTCCGGCAAATCAGGGTGCATTCGAGTTCGCTTCCGCACTCACTTTCACCATGAATGGATTCAAAAACGCACCTCATGTTGATAAGGATGCATCGCTGTATGCTTCGGGATGGTGGTTTCAAGCTGATAAGCGGACCGGCCAAATTCAAAGAGATGCGTCAAAGCGGTGTACAGGGGGAAAATTGATTTTCCCAAATGAGCATTTTTGGATTGATCTATCCACATGTCATGGGCTCATTCAGGTAGTGTGGGCCAGTAGTACATTTGTTCATTATACTGATCCAGCACAGGACAACGAAAGCACGACACTAGTGGGTATGTCCGCACAATGCTCAAGCAGGTTAGCAAAAACAATGCGGCAAAAAAGCAATGGCTATTATGAGATTGGCGAGAGAGCGGGCTATCAAATCAGGGATGGTAATACAATCTCATGCCGATTCAAAGAATGAGGAGATTTGCAAGTGGGTTGGGTAAGTAATGGTGAGGTAAGGCAGAGGACAATATACACCAGGATTGGATGGATTCGAGTGCGGGAGATGGGGCGTCTCACATGAAAAAGGGGTGAAGTGGATTATGTACGGTGGCATGCCATCGTACATCGGTCCTGGTTTGTTGCTATTGTCCAGGATGCCAATGCTTCACACGCGAATCCTCATGCTTGTGCAGGTTCTGACAATGCTAAAAGTTCCTTACTCCTATGCGGGGGGCCATCGCTACACACGCCAATCCTTATGCCTGTGCAGGCTCCCGAAAGTTTACACGCCAATCCTTACGCCTTTACAGGCTTTCGACGATTCACACGCCAATTCTTACGCTTGTGAAGCTTCCCCACAATGCTGAAATTTTCTTTAGCCTGTGCAGGATCCCAAGAATTCACACGCCAATTCTTACGCCTGTGCAGGCTCCCAACAATTCACACGCTAATCCTTATGCTTGGGGAGGGTCCCAAAAGTGCTAAAATTCCTTATGCCTGTACAGGCTTCCGACGATTCACACGCCAATCCTTACGCATGGGAGGGTTGCCAACAATGCTGACAAATTCTTACGCCTGTGCAGGCTCCCAACAATTCACACGCCAATCCTTATGCCTGTGCAGGCTCCCAACAATTCACACGCCAATCCTTACGCCTGTGCAGCCTCCCGACAAGTCACACGCCAATCCTTACGCTTGTGAAGGTTCTAGCCAATTTAAACAATTCAATACATGAGTAAGACTAATAGCGTGTGACCATAGGAAAGGCCATGTTTCACGAATCTGGACTCGATTGCTCACATACGGGAACCTCCCGCTTTTTTACAGTTAAGAATGGGTATGGCTCTAAACCATGGGAGAAGAAAATATAGGAGAGGATAACGGCAACTATTGGCGCATTTTGAGAAAAAGAGGTTCACGAAAACAAATACTCACTCAAACTCTTGGTGGGGCACTTACAAAAATAATTATCACGCAATCAGGGTTTTTCTCTAAGGAGGAAATAAGTAATTTTTACGTGAACAAAGAATGTAATAGAATTTGCACATAACAATAATTTAAGACAAATATTTTATTCAAAAGAAAGTATTACAAAAAATAAAAAGAGGAAATAATGACATTTTTTTAAATTTTTATTTTTCGAGGAATTTGGAGACCATCCCGGTTATGTCCTCCTTTGGATAATCCTCCAGTGCCTGGGCAAGGAGGGAGTTTAGTTCCTCCCGGAATTCCCGGTGCATCTCATTTCGATGAGTTGCATCCACGAAAGGAATCATGTGGAGCAAGCGACGATGCTCCAACAAGATTCGGTTGATCGAATCGTGGACGATGGCTCGAGGAATCATTAGGGTCGGTCGCAGGTCGGTGAATTCCTGGCGAGCGTCATCGTGAGAATGAGACGAGCTTGGCACCGGGGGGGAGGAGGCGTTGGGGTTCTCGGGGGCACTGGAAGGGATCTCTGGGGAGGGAACCGGGGTTGGAGTGGAAGGGGAAGATGGTGGAGTCGGTGAAGAAGAAGGGGGAGGGGGATGGGGTGATCCCACGGGCGTATCGTCGATGATGATGATCGAGCGAGGAGTGGCGGGACGATCTGGAGACGGTCGAAGAAAAAATGAGGAAAGGTGAATATGGATCGAAGAGAAAGAAGGGGTGACTTACCATAAGGTTCCTCCGTGGATTGCGTAGGAGCCACCTCAGGTTCTGGCTCACGAGTCGTATCGTCCTCAGGTGGTTGGGACGATGGACTCGGGCCAGGAATAGGTGGCTCTTCGGTTCGGGAGGGTTCTAAAAAAGGAGTAAGAGTCAGTTCACTCGACTCGAAAGTGAAAGTGAAAATGAAATGAAACTTTGGCTGCTTACCACGGAATAATTCCTCAGACCATCGGGTGCCACTCGGGCCTGGAGTGGGTTGCCGGGGGGTTTGCTCGCGAAGGCAAACTGGGAACGGGAGAGTCGTGTCGGGGGGGATTCGGGGGGTTTGGTTCTATGAGTAATGGAAAAAAGTCAGTATTATTGTGTGAAGAGAAATGAGATAAAGAGGAGAAATAAAACTTACTTTGGCATTTGAATCCCATCGGTGACAAGACATGGTGACAATCAGCCCAAGCTCGAATGTCCTCTCGCCATCGCCATCCTTCATCGGCCGGATAATCACTTCGCTCCGGTCAAGGAGTGAAGTGACCATCGGATGGTGGCCTAGGAGGGGGAGTGGACAAATCGATACTGGAGGGGACAGGGCTAATCGTCCGGAATCGTTCCCGTTGGCCTGTTTGGGGGCCCAGCGTCCATTCACGCTCGGAAATGGTTTCATCATCGTCGACCACAAAGGAGTCCTCGCGAGGGCGTCTTGGGCGAGAACTCGTCTGGCCTCGTGGTCGGAAGGGGCGGACAACGAACGAACATTTCTTGTGTGCTTGTCGGCAAGCATCACAAGCGTCGTTTGTCGTCGAGGAGCGAATGCAGGGGATACCCCGCTTGGTGCATAACGTGCACGACATCTAAAAACAAAACAAAACAGGTTAGTAACTGAATAGAAAGTAAGCAATCAAGAAAGAAAAGGAAGACATACGATGATTTATATAAATTTAAAACGGAATCAATATAAAAACGCTCTAGTCGGAAGTTTTTAAAAGTCTGGAAGGAAGTCGTGAAGAAAGAAAAATATTAATATCGGTACATAATGTTGACAAAAGTTTAATTGGAGAAAACGTACAAAGTAGATAGAAGTGGGGTTCTGAAAGTA
Organism: Austropuccinia psidii; assembly: GCA_023105745.1. NCBI lineage: Eukaryota > Fungi > Basidiomycota > Pucciniomycetes > Pucciniales > Sphaerophragmiaceae > Austropuccinia > Austropuccinia psidii. The sequence goes on from JALGQZ010000001.1 coordinate 8,850,144, forward strand.
TTAGCAGGAAAAACAAAAAGCGAGCAGGAAGGGGAGTGGGGTTAGTCGAGTGCGAAAGAAAAGACTGGAAAGGCAGGAAGACGAGGGGGAATACGCACAAGAAGGACAAACGCGGGTGAGGTTGAGCGAAGTGGAGCGGGTGAGAAAGAAAGTGAAGTGCGTGTCGTGTGAAGATGGTCTTTTATACCAAGGTGAAGCTGAGATGATCTCAGCAGTTGCAGCACCCGCAAAAGTCTCAGCTTCAAGGCGTGTGGGCAAAATTGAAGCTGAGTCTCAGCGAATGCTGCAACTGAGAAGTGAAATGCTCGCGTGAGGCAGAAGAACAATGGGGGTCTGGCTGAGTATTTCAATTTATTGAATTGTCAAGCTGAGTATTGCAATTTATTGAATTGTCATGCTGAGTCAAATCCCCTTTGTTTCCTTAAATTGCCACCCGATCACCCAGGAGGGTGGTCGTGAGGCCCTTATTGATTGTGCATTGTGGGTGCAATGCACAAGTGACCGCGGCAAGATCACCGGCCTTATGGCCTGGTGATAGTCTTTGAACAAAGGGGGGGGCTGTAAGACAAGTGAATACAGCGTGAGCTTGCCTCGACCCATTGCTCAGGTTTGCTTTCGGGTCATAATTGAAATGCTCAGTGGCTGAACATTTTAATTGCACAGTAATTGAACAATTGATATAACAATATCAAATGCACCGCTGAGTATTGCAATTTATTGAATTGTCAAGCTGAGTCAAATCCCCTTTGTTTCCTTAAATAGCCACCCGATCACCCAGGAGGGTGGTCGTGAGGCCCATGTTGAATGTGCATTGTGGGTGCAATCCACAAGTGACCCATGCAGAAAAGCACCCGGTGCATTTGGTCACAAGTGACCGCGGCGAGATTACCGGCCATATGGCCTGGTAATAGTATGTGAACAAAGGGGGGGGCTGCAAGACAAGTGAATACAGCGTGAGCTTGCCTCGACCCATTGCTCAGGTTTGCTTTCGGGTCATAATTGAAATGCTCAGTGGCTGAACATTGGAATTGCACAGTGATTGAACTATAGATATAACAATATCAAATGCACCATGCTGAGCCATTGCTCAGTCGTTTTTGTATGCGCGCACTCTGAGCATTTGGCACAGCATCGGATGACATTTCAGCCAGGTGCAGCATTTCACACGCTTTGGTGAAGTGCTCCAAACTGAGCCTTCCAATGAACTATTGCAAAAAAGTTCATTCCATGGCTTCACTGAGCACTTTCTCACGGTGCTTTTGACCATGACATGCTCAGCTTGCGTGTGCAAATCGGGTGAAACGCAATGCTGAGCATGTGGCACATGAGCTACGTAAATGCAAACGATCGGAAGGTGCATGCACATTTGCTAGATGGATGCAGGCTCAAGTAGTATTACACCTTCCTGATCTGTACAGTACAGTCGACACTGTAGTACGCAGTACACCTTTGTAAATGTACTGCGGGGCAGAGCAAAAATCTGTTCAACAATGTAACATGCAATAACGTCAAGCCATCGAGTCATATCTCTCACCTGCATCCCTTTGAAGCACCTTGTTGGACAGCTCTGCCTAACTACGGCACAGATGCGCATGTAATCCAAATTAATGTAAGTGGGTCTTAATGGGATGACTTAATATTTGGGTCTAACACAAAGAGTTGATTCACTCCGGTGCCATTGTTGGGGCAAACAATGACTGGCCCGCTTGTTCATTGTCGGGCAGCCACACGCTTTCATACGCACCCCCGATGGGTCATACACAGGCAACTTTCACACGCCTGGAAGAAATTTTACTGCCAGTCTTCCAGCTGCCTATTTTCTTGGTCGGGTTGTCAGCTTGACTGCAGACGCTCACCCGCTTGCGCGTGGAAACCTGAGGCCAATCAGTGTGGATTCGCTTCAGCCTCATCCACATTAGAATAACAATCCCAGCCTATGATTGCTGAGGCTGGTCATGTTCGCGTGGGTATCTCCCACCGCGGGTCATTTTCTTCACGTTCTCACACGCCCCGCGCAAGTTGTGGCACCTGGCTTGCAGCCAAAAAATTCCTCGGGCGTGTGGCCTCTTTCTCCGGAGTTCTGTACGCGCGTGAGGCAAAGAGGCCAATGCCAATCTCGGTGGATTAGTACTCGCCTCAAACGCCATAGGGGTGAATGTATATGTGGATCACGGCTCACGGCTGGCGCCCCCTTTGATCATCCCAGACATTCCCCCCTGAAAGCCCAGTATGCATCAGTCAGCAAGAAACTTCAGGCCAAACCAAAGTCATGTTCGGTGGCATGCCACCGAACATATCTCACCCGCCCACACACAAACATCCCCACAGTGAGATTGCCCTTTGAAACTGCCAACATTGCCCAGTAGGTCCCTGTGAACAATTAACCTGGGGAGGATACGCTCATTGTTCGCTGTCACACCAGCGAACATGACTGCATGCCTCTAATATGCCCTCCACAATAAGCTGCTACAACCCACCCAATTTTGGATGTGCTAATGTCAGCCTTGTTCCACCAAAGGTTTCGTAACTCGCTGCAGATCCAGCAGTCAAATGGTGCACCCACATTTTGGCCACCTTGCCTTGATATATGCCCCAAATCGGATATGAAAATTATGAGCCCAAGAGGCCCACCCCCATCAAGACCATGCACGTAACCACAGGCCATCCCCCCTTGACCCCATTGCTGCCTCTCATATAAGTTCCCCACCTGCGCTTGTTTGTCTTCATTCCGTTTAGCTACCCCCTCCCGATCATATAATTTCCAACTGTCCCCAAATAGTTCAAAATAGCCATCATGTCAACCCCTTCACAACCACTTTGCATTAGGATGATTAATATTCGTATTCAAATAAATAGTGATATAGCCTTAAATCCTGAGAATTCCCACTTAGCTTTTTGGATTATCCTATGGCACAATCAACACAACATATTCGTATATCTCCCCAATCACCAGCATGCTATTGGCTCTCTCCCGGGAACCCTTTCCCAAACGTTGATACCATTCCTTGGGGCACCCAAAACGTTCATGCACTGTGGTCCTGGTGGGGCATGGATTGAAAATTGCCAATCCAATCCTACTCAAATATTATTCGTTGAGGGAGTATTTATGACTGATGCCAATGATCCCTCCTCATCTCAGAAACCCAATCTAGCATTGATGTTCTTCACATGGTATCCAAACGTTCTATTCATAATGGAAAGCTTTCGAACACAAGATTTCAAGCTTAAAATGCCCAAAGAATATGACTGTACTACTCATTGTCAATGTCAACTCTTTACTCCGACATTTCCTGCTTCAAACTCGACGCCTGCTTCATATCCTGCTGTTTCATCATTGATTTCCAAGCAAAAACTGATACAATTACCCAGTGGATCAGACCTCCCCATGATGACCCTGCCCCATGCCATTATTCAAACCCCCCTCCTCCCTCATCAAAAGACCGGACTAGCTTTTCTCTGGGATCGAGAAATCCCCAATGGCCAATCAGCCCGTAACCTTTGGGCAACCTCACCCCCAGGATCCACTTTTAATGCCAGGCACATCATTACAAACAAGGTCGTTAGCTCATTTGAATCCCTTTCGACCAATACCCCTCTTGGAGGACTGCTTGCGGATGATATGGGATTAGGTAAAACCATTCAGGCCATTGCTCTAATTGGTACCTCCAAGGAGCGGATGATTGCAAACCCCCATCGCTCCACGCCCACCATGATCATCTGCCCCCCTCGCTTAATTACCAACTGGCAATCAGAAATATCCAAGCATGCTCAGGCTGGAGCACTGCATGCCAAAATCTACCATGGTCCCACTCGTCACTCATTATCCCAAGCCGACATCTTAAAATATGATATCATCATCACTTCTTACAATACTATCACCCAAGAATTTAAGCAAACCAATCCCTCTACATCATTCATTTTTCAAATCAATTGGCATCGTATAATCTTGGATGAAGCACAGTGAGTGGCTGAGCTTAAATGATTCAAATTACCTTTTATATCCAATAACCCTTGCCCCCTCTTATAGCTATATTCGCTCTCAATACACTGCCACTCACCCTGCCATTAATAGCCTCCTTTCATCCCGTCGAATATGTTTAACGGGCACACCTATTCACAACACCATTTATGACCTTTTGGGCATAATATCCTTCATCACTCAACCCCAGAGCGCCGATCAAGATAACTGGTCACCATTCATCCTGAGTAGTCTTTCAAAAGGTTGCAATGATATTTTGCATTTGGCATTGCGGCATTTAAGTTTGCGCCGCACCAAAACCACACATCTCGAATCTCTCCCCACTATTAGCCATCATTATGAGCTGCTCCCACTCAACCCGACCATGCAGCAAGAATATTCCACATTATATGAAGAATTCCTATCATCCAAAAGCAAAGGACCAGGAGAGTTTTTCAGAAATATTAATAAGCTGCAAATATGTTGTAACCATCACATCATGCTTAACACAATTGCGGAGGCGGAGCTGGAAGACCCCGAGGGCAGGAGCACTCAGGATAACTCCCCAAGAATCACACGAACTATTGTGGATGTGGAAACATGCATGATGAGTAGTAAAATTGCACACCTCCTACAAAGCTTAATGAAGAACAAACAAACAAGGTGTGGTCCAACGAAATCGGTGGTTTATACCCAATGGACCCAATTTCTAGATTTGTGCGTTAATTCTAATATGCATCCATTACCAATTGACTCCATCTGACTTTTTTATATTGTAGAATTGGTATTGCTCTTGCCCATCACTCTATCCTTTCAGCACGAATTGATGGAACAATTACACCACGAGCGCAGGACAAGGCGCTTGAGAATTTCTTCAATAATCCTGAATGTGAAGTACTCATTGCATCCATTGCCGCGGCTGGAACTGGCCTCAATATAACTTGTGCTAATGTAGTCTATTTAATGGTGAGGGGCCCCCCAAAATTCTCCCCTGATTTTCGGACCCTGACATCCACATTTCCAGGAGCCCAATTGGAACCCAGCCATTGAGGCTCAGGCTGTTGATCGTCTACATCGTATTGGCCAACAACGACCTGTACAGGTCATCCACTATATCACTCCTCATTCAGTTGAGGTCAACATGCGGAAGGTACCTTTCAAGCTCATCTTTCACTTGATTGTATTACTATTCTGAAATCATTCCTTATGGGAATGCCATATTCCAATTACCAATAGGTCCAAGAAAAGAAAAAATCATTAACTGCGTGAGCCTTACTGATATTATATAATTTGTGATTGACAAAGTTGATAACTCCTGTTGACTCTGGCACAGGTCCACAATTATGAACACCATGAGCTGGATCGAACTTCTTCAATATTTCTTCAATGAAAATGAGCAATAGAGTATTATTGCAAGGGAGACGGTGATACATTTCAATTCATATTGTCTATATTCTAACATATTTAGCAAGTTGTTGCATCCTTAAGAGATAATAATCAGATTTTATTACACCTGCACAAATAATTCACAAAATTTTAATTTGTCACAGTGCTATACCGTGACCAATTACTAAGTTATTGCAGAGCATCACCATTAGGCCTAATAACTGGAATGTCAAGTATCTTGAGGGCGCTAGTCTGCATCTTACTACAGCCTTTGAGCCAATCTTGATCAAATACCTGAAATGATAGGCCTTCCGGAATATCACCATCATCTGTCGATCGTAATTCTGGCAATCTATCAATAGTTTTTTTACCCTTTTTTTTAATCCGATTACAAAACTCTATGTCTCTATCCATTTTCAATACCAAATCATTAAATAACTGGGAGCGCCAGCGTAATCCCACTTTGCGGTAAACTTGACGGCCATTTTCCAGTACCTCCTCAGTATCTGAGCATACTCGAGGGTCATTGAATTGTGATGCTAGGATGGGAAATTTAGCCGTATCACACCATTCACGACGGCGCTCACAGGTCTGCACATAATCAAGTAGATCATCATCAGACTTGGTCCACAATGAAGAAGAGATACAGTAACTAACTCTTTGACGAATCTTTGCGAGCTTTTGATTCTCTTTCTTTTTTACCAAATACTCGGCATCCTTTTGAATAGACTTCCATTCTCTTTTCAAATAAGTGAAATATCGCTCCATTAAAGCCGCCACGACCCCATAGTTGTTATGATCCTTGTTCCAACAGTAGTGATGATACTCAGTGCTGACAAGTGCAAGACGGAATGTACGGTAAAACACCATAGACATCAGCTCGTTGAACGGATGTTGCCATGAGCTCTCCCAGTCCCAAGTGAATCGCTTTAGTCCTAGCTTGTGGAGCTCATTTTCGCAGTAGCTTTGGAAACCCTGAGACTGAACCTGTGTTGATGGCTCATTGAACACATCCTCGGGGACATAACCGAGATGACCAGCCACTTGAATTGCAATTTCACGCTCTTCTGTGCTGGGTGGTGTTGGTAGTGAGGAAAAATCCTTATCCCTAACTTTGAGTAGGAACAGGCAATGTGCGTGTACTGCTGATCTCATTCCATGGACATTCTCTGGAAGTTCTGCCTTCAGCCATTTTTGTTGCTCCTTCTGGCTTGCACGTTTCGCCACATTGTGAGCTTTGCGGGCCTGGTTCCTTTGCTGTCTGACCTCGGATTGTTCAAGCATACTCTGGGTGAGGCCCAGCTGAGGATGGGTGAACTCACTATTTGATTGAGTGCCTTGCTCATGCGCTGTGAAATTGTCCCTCCTTGGTTCATCATTTCTTTCACTTTGAGTCGGAGACATGTTCTCATCCTCATCATCCACCATTGTTTCTCTTGATGTACTGGCATGACCCGTTCTTGGTTTGGAGGCATATGGATGATGACGTCCACTGACTTTCTCTTTATGGACCAGAGGTGAAGACGCATAAAGTTCATCCCCTGCTATGCAAATCATCAGTTAACACATTAAAACATTAATGAAGACTGGTCATCCTCACGATCTTCAATTGGCTCCTGAGATCGGACTGACTTGCCTTTAGGTGCCATATCTAACCCATGAAACAAACATATCAAATCATGAATAAGTTTCTACTCCAAAATTCAAATGACTTACTTTGATGAAGCGTCAATACTGGATTTCCCTCCGACAGACCGCTCCAAGTTACATTTTCCAAAGGTCTTTTTCGTCGCCCCCCATCCACGCGCCTTTCATCACCCACATGAACCTGCGATCCTGATGGAATATTGAGGGTTGGCTGTTTACTTTGGCCAAAGGGATCCTGGGATGCGACTGGACTCCGACCGGGATTAAGGAGGAACTCACGTGGAAATTTTGATTGGGGATTAGTGTGTGAGGAGATTTGAGGTGTGCCTTCTGGCCCCTGAGACACATGAATTTGTGTATTAGTGGGATTCGGGGGAATTGGAGTGACGGAAATATTTGGGATCGACCAAGTGCTTGAAGTTGGAGCCTTTGGATTGCCCACATCAATGTTAAGACCTGATACATTCATTGAGGATGCGATAGGGGTTGTGAGAGGAATGTTGGGACTCAATGGTGACTGTGTTTGAACATATTCTATGCTAGATTCACTATTTGAGTCATGAACAGAACCTGAACGGGATTTATGTGACTTGAAAGATGACATAAGGGCCGAAAAAGTACAGTAATATTTTTAACTAGATAAAACACCTCAGTATTATGATAAAATAGAGTGATATGAGATGAAATCTTTTCAAATTTAGAATAGAGAAATTCTATGAATAGTTGGAACTAAGTGTTGTGTGGAAGTCGGATAAGACTCTTTTGAGGAGAATCCTCCCTGCCTCCTCTTGAGCTCCTCCGCTTTTGTCGGAAACCACCCTGCACGGCCTACCAGCATATAATGTGATATTTCCTTGATCTGAAAGGGGATCCATCATCCATAGGTAATCATATTTGGTAACATTTCCGCCTCCCCATTGTCACATTTTGTGAATTATCCAAACTGCCAATATATGCATTGAAATTCCCCAACATTTTACATCTGTAAAGGGGTATATTCATGAAGGATTTACCCACAAAAGAGACATCACCTTTTCACGAAAGGCAAGACAATCCAAATCACATTCCAACTGATTCAAAGCCCGCCGTACTCAAACCAAATACCAAGACTTTAGCTGCACTCCAACCCCTTATGTAATAGAGTTATATAGTTATGTCTGTAATAAGGTTTAAACCATGTACGATGGCGTGCCAGCGTACATGGATTAAATGTTAATCCCCTCAATTCAATGGTAACACTTCACTAATGGAACCCCCTCAATGGTCAAACCCGCACTATCACAATGTGTAAATAAACTAGAATATGTATGAGCATTGAGCAGCATGGCATTTTACCCAATTAAACGCCTAACCAATTCCGCCATCCAGATGAGACATGTTAAACTTTATCCACTGCAGCTCATGCTCCATTACAAATGGGATAAAATCCTCAGCTGGCTCAAATCATCTCCCCCTTCATAAATAATCACTGAATTTTATTTCCAATTAATAACACTCCTAAACACTTTCACATCAACCATAGATATTTATACACAAACCAACCGTACTCCCAATTCCTGCAACAATGACAACCCGGCCATATTCCTCAATGCGTATATGCATGTGTCAACACTGCTCAACTCAAACACATTCTTCCCCTGAGGGTGATAGGCAAGGAGTTGCCTTCACACCTTTCCAATATAAACAGCACATTAAAAAGCTCAAATCAACCATTGCACCCAAATCTCTTCCAAACATCCCTACTTCTGCATCAGGATCTGGGTGCCCACAAATTCTATTGGATCAAATCTTCCCAGCTGATTATTCACGTTTGACCCAAAGCACTTTCCCAACTCCAGCGGGTCTCAATTCAACTGCACAGAAACCATATAGTGGCAGTCAAACCCTTCCCCCACAAGACCTAGGAATGATAATATCTGCCATTCTATCATTAAGGTATAATTTACCCCGCAGGGCTTCACGCATACTCAACCCCGCCCTGAACCTGCTGATCAAGTCCAGTATCTCAAGCTCAGCTGGTCCCCCCGCTCCTGCATTCCATATACCTCAAGATCTGAGTACCATATTTGAACATCTCCAATTGGAGCCAGTGATTCAAAACTATATATGTTGTCCTCAATGTTTCTCTCTTAATGGCCTTACTGAATCAGTCACAACTGACCAACCCCACTGTCAACGCCATAATGACCCAAATGATCATGATCCCCCTTGCACACAATCATTAGGCAAATTCATCTATTCATCTGAACCCCACACCCAAAACACAACCAACATGAAGCAAAAATTTATACCAACAAAACATTTCATTTATCAACCATTCAAAAATTGGCTTGCCAGATTCCTCCAGCGGGCTGGAATTATGGACATTCTGCATCAACATCAACAATCCCAAACTCCCGAAGATTCCCCAAAACGTGACGTCTGGGATGGATTGGTCTGGAGACGCTTCACTGGCACTAGAAATATCCATGACCCCCCATTCATGTCCATTCCTGGTGCATTGGCCTTCTCCATATATGTGGACTGGTTTAATGCACATGGAAAGTCAACCCGGTTGGCTAGCATTGGACCTATCATGCTTATTTGTCTTAATCTCCCCCCAAGTGAAAGATTGAAGCCCGAGAATGTCTATGTTGCAGGAATCATCCCTGGTCCGAAGGAGCCAACTGCGCTTCAATTGAATTATCTATTAATGCCACTCATCAACGAGCTCAAAGAGCTATGGCAAGGTTACCATTTTGCACCCACCTCAACAGGTCCATCAGGATCCTTTATCCGTGTTGCCATCCTCACAGCCATTGCGGATGTGGTTGCCATGCGCAAGCTTACTGGATTTATTTCCCATTCAGGAAACCACTTTTGTAATTTTTGCACCATTCACAAAGCTCAAATTGAAGAAATTGGTCCTCAATTTCACTACACGCGCTCATACCAAAGTCATAAATCAACCATTGCCAAATGGCTTCGGGCAACCCCACAACAAAGACAAGCAATTTTCTCTGAGTATGGAGTGCGATATTCAATTTTGGAAGACCTTCCGTATTGGGATGCAACCAGAATGGTTAATCTTGACATAATGCATAATTTAATACTTGGAATTTTGAAGGATCATGCAACTTTCAAATTGTGCATTCCAGAGGCGAAATCAAAAATTTACTTCAGGTCCCGCAGGAAATCCAATGACACCAACAGTTCAGACTCAGATTCCATGACCTCCAAAAGCTCTCTTGATAAAATCACATTGAGAGAGGCCCGCTCCCTGAGAAGAGACGCAGCAAAAATAATAAATGAGCCACTCCCCACTACTTCCACCCGAAAAAACTACTTCCCAATGCCCACCCCTAACACAGAACATCCATCTAGTGGTTCTGCGGAGATTCCTTCATTTGATGCCGATTACATCCCCACTTCTGAAATACCCTCTGAATTGGATATCACTGCACTGAGTGATCACCAGATCAAGGGTGAGGCTCTTGAGCATCTCCGACAAATCATATCTGAGACCATAATTCCCTCATCATGGACAAGAGTTCCCCGCAAAATGGGTTCCCCCTCTCATGGTAGCTTAAAAGCCGCTGAATGGGCTCTCTTATATAAGGTCTATATTCCATTTCTAATGCTCAGTCAACAGATGTCATTAGATGCACACCAATCTGCCAACACTCAAAGAAAAATGGGTCAGTCAGAAGAACTTGCAAATGAACTAGCCAAGAATACATTCCATTTGATTAGTGCTATCAACATTGCCACAAGCTGGACTGTTTCAATAGATGATGCGACTGCATTTGCTGAACATTGGAAAAAATTCCGCCTTTCCAATCAACACCTGTTCCCAAAACAGAAAAGTAAACCAAATCATCATTTTGCTGATCATATTCCCGAACTCTTCCAACGTTGGGGCCCAGCACAAGCCTCAGCCACATGGGGTTATGAGCGCTTGATTGGAGTATTTGCAAAGATGCCAACAAATAACAAGATATGTAAGTCAATTAATAAGATCAATATATTCACATTGATTAAACACCTGAACTGAATAAGACTAACTTTTTGCAACTCTGAATAGATGATATAGATAAAACCTTACTTCAACATATCTGTCGATGTTCCAACCTTTCCGTTCTCCTGAAATCCCCATCTGTGCCATGTGAAATAAAACAGCTTTTCAAATCACAGCCACCTGCCGTGTTCAATCACCATAAATATAACAAGCCATCCCGCCATGACCAACAAAATTATGATTGCCTGGTTGAGTACTTACAGACTTTTCATGCAACAAGGGAAATAGTTGATTGGATCAGCTTAGACACTACTGTGCAATCCACAAGTCCTCCCACTTCAAGGATTGTCTCACCTTGGTATTTTCCAGTTTCAAACATTAATATTGGGAACAATATATTTTCAACTGAATCCAAAAATATCAGCAACAGTGTGATATGTTTTCTGAGGGGCAACTCACGACAATTTGGTATTATTGATAGCATTTTCAAAGTCTCTGAGCCATCTAGCATACTGAACAATAACTTTCTGATTTTAAAACCTTTGAAGATTGATGTGAATTTCCTACCAGATTGGCCGCATCTGAATATTTATAAAGCTGTTGGTTTTGATGATGGACACTTGATTATATCTGAAGAAGAAATAGAAGGTAACTGTGGATTGTATGATAACAAAGCTCTGTCATGTGGACTGCTTGTAATGATAAAGCCGTTATTTCATGATATTTAGTCTACTAAAATGCAAATCTCTCAGATTCATTAGCAATTTTGCTAGTGAAATAATTGCCTCAAAATTTAGTGACAGAGACATTCCATTGTGACAAGCAAAGCCCATTATTTCACATTGCCACAAAGAAGTTACTATTTTGACATTGGGTACAGTGTGAATAAGCCAAGTCCAATGATCAAATGACCCACACACTCACCTTTCACAGCATCCAAAATTTCTAACTGCGCCATCATCATGTTGGAAGCGGAATCGGCTTTTGCGTACCCACACCCGCATGTGCACCCGCACGCGCCAATGCACACGCACACGCACACCCACCGGCACGCGCCAATGCACACGCCCACGCACCCGCACATGCTCCCGCACACGCCAATGCACACGCAAACGCACCCGCCCCCACGCATGCACACGCACACTTCATGGATGACCTGGTGAAGTCAAACCCCCCGCCTACATCAAGACTGGCTGAAGGACATCTTTGATGTGTGTGTGTGCAAACAGGCGGGTCTGGTGTAATTTTTACCAATCATCGGACGGTTGTGGGATGATCAGGCGGTGAGGAATCTGAGTTGAAGGCACAGGGGAACCAATATTATTGGATGTCACAGGATTTGGTGTAAGACCAGAGTGTGACGTGTGCTCGACGTTCGCTTGATTTTCGCTTGACGTGAGCTCGACTTTTATCCTGCTTGACGTTTGCTTGACGTGAAGTCAATTGCCGACGATTGACACGAGATTCGCCCCGGTGTCTTGTTGTCCATGCTCCATTGAAATAAATCTTTGAGGAGTTGGTGGAGCTGAAGAACTTGATCCATATCTTTCCAGTCCTCTGTTTTGAGGTTCCTGTTAAATTGGAGAGTGAATGGAAGGGTGGGTATTATTTCCCTCAGCTTCTTGCCATCCACTACTGTGTCCAAGGTGTCCTCTGCCAGGTCTTCTTGTTCTGGACAAGCCTTCTCTGTCCTCTGGTTGGTTCCTTTGGAAGCCAAGGTTTCTGAGCTATACAGGTGACATATCAGTGTTTGCAAGCAGTCAAAAACTTTATGTTTTAGGGTATTTACCTTTGACTGTGCGTTGTAAAAAACTGTTGTCTGCTGATTTAGGCAATTTACCTTTAGAGGTTCGAACTGAATTAATTATGGTAATCTTCCCTGTACAAGCTGTTAAGGTTTGTTTACCTTGTATTGAAGAAGAGTTTAGTGGTTTTCTACTCCTCTGGGTGGCAATTGGTGTCCACTTCTTTGCTGTGATAAGGACTTCACTGTGCCTCTTTCCTTTTCCCTTGCTGCCCTCTGGCTCTGAGGGTGTCACTGGTGTGTTGGCCTGTGACCGGGTTTGTAGTGGTATGTATATGGAAAAGGTATCTCATGTACAAGAGTTTTGTACATATGCATGGTTTTAGGCAAAAGCTGTATTGGGCTTGTTTGCCTTATAACGTTTGTTCTAGATAAGATATGGGGAAATGAATGACACCATCAGGTAGCCCTGATTGTGCTATTTCCAAAAAGACCCCCTCTTAGGTATCTCACACTAAAACTGCAGAAGCTAGATGAGAGGTGAATATTTTATTCACCCTTATTTGGACTGAATTTGGCAATAACTTCAGTAATACTGGTGCTAGTTCACTTTGGCTTGTACCATTGGATAGCCCTGACTTAGAGCTTAATTTTAAATACACATTTGATGGGGTTAGGTCTCCTACTCTGTATTTCATATGAGAGGTGAAATTTAAGGTAAATGCTTAGAAGCAACCTTCAGCAGGAATAACTTTGTTATTACTTGTCCTATGGTGATGGGACTTGTATATCTGAAAAGGGGTAATTTTCCTCTTAATTTTGATACCTTTTGAGCTGATTTGGCTCAGCTCCATGTTTTGGTGGTATCTTGGCTATACCATTGATTTATGGTATCTGGCTATCATGCTTGAGCTCTGGGTTTTAGTCACAGGCTGACATCACCTCTCATCTAGCTTCTACAGTTTTAGTGTGAGATACTGAAAGTGGGATCTTTTTGGAAAAATAACAATGAGGGCTATCTGATGGTGTCATTCATTTCCTCATATCTCATCTAGAACAAAAGTTATGGGGAAAACAAGCTCCAAACAGATATTGAGAAATCATATGTCTGAATAAAAAAATTTGTACATGGCATAAACTTTCCATATGTAATTTTGCCCATACATGATGAGGTAACATTGTGTAAATCCCATCCAGGGCTACACAATGAGCCAACTTTGAGCTCAATATCTCAAACTCTGACAGAGGTATAGCAGGTTTGAGGTTAAAATCCCACAATTGAGCCAAAACACCTTTTCTGTGGGATACTATCCTATAGGTATGTTTATGAGGTGTAAATCAGATGAAGAAGAATGTTTATACTTCAATACCTCATATTTAAATTAATAATGGAGTCCCATACACTTTCCGTACAGCATTCTATGCATTCTAAATTTCAGAAGAGGACTGTGTGGTCCCCAGATGAAAACTTTCACCCTGTATTGGTGAAAACTGCCCAGATGGGGTTTCAAAACCACATCTGAGCCCAATACAAGGCATACAGGCCCAGTGAAAGCCACAAGCCAGTACTCTGAAGTGAAAAAATCTTTACTTCCTCTACCTGGATGGTTGAGAAGGCCATTCCACCCCTTTTCAGGATAAAAGGAGGCCTTTTCTCTGCCAGAAAAGGACTCCCCATCCTTCTCTTGAATTACTATGTAGTAAAAACTGTCAGAAACAGTTATAGTCTTGGAAATAATCAGGTATAATTACAATCCTAATTATTGTAGACTTTATTATAATAATTCAATTGGTAAAGCTGCACCCAGGGCTTTCAACAGCACTCACCACTACTAAATGTTTTTAGTAAAGCCCTTTATATGAGTTAAAAACATTTTTATCATTTTCCCCATGTCAAAGTCATAGTTAAAGTTGTATATACTAGTATTATCACTTTATCATAGACTAAGCCTGACATTGAATATGTAACATATACCTCAGGGCTCACAAGAATTTAGGTGGGACCACCTCTGAGTGAAATTACTGTAACTCAACTCCAAATGAGCTTCAATTAAGTTTTGAGTATCTTCTGTAAAAAAATCTAGAAATCCTCAGAGCTGGAATTCTATTCACAACACTTGACATGTTAAAAATAAAATTTGTGTTATCATTGAGGTGTGGTGCATAATTGAAAATCTATGAGGATTTGAAGTCTTTTGAATTGATACATCCAAATGTGTACATGTACCACATTGGTTAAATTAAATTTAAAGATGAGTAATCAATAATTAAAGTTCTGTACTTTAATCTTTCAGTTTAATTACATATGTAGAAGTAAAAGTATAATACAAGTGGAGGAATTGAAATAAATTAAAATGGAAAGATTAAGTTTGGGGGAAAAGGAATCTTAGCTCCAAGGGTGCCAGACTTGCCTAAATTCCTTTCTGAAAGGTTTTTGATATCAATATATATATAAAAAACTTCATTAAATTTGGCCTGGCATCAAATTTCAGGGTGTATGATTGACTTGATGATGAGGTTTTGATACCAACCAGGGAAGTTTTAACTGTTGGAAAGAGGGTCAATGTAAGGTGTGGATATAAAACTTTTATTAAAAAATAAAGTACTTTTCCTGTCCTCAAAATTTGTATAAGGTAAGAATTGATTAAAAATGGTATGAAATAAGATTTTTAAGAGAAAACACACCAATTTGAGTGTTTTGACATTTATAAGTATAAAACAATAATATTATAAAGACTTATTGATTTACTAACAATAAACATTTATCCAAAAATACTCTATAAGAGATATTTAGGGCTACAAAAGAAATTTCTTCAAGAGCAATTTCAATTGGAATTAATTGAGAAAAAAAATGCAGGATATTAATATAAGAACAGATTCTTTAAACAGATAGTAAAGAGAAAACACACCCAAAACTTACCAGAGTAAATTTGGAAACAAAGTGACAAAGTTAAGAGTGATGAAAGATGATTTAATTCACTTATGGGGTGGTTCAAAGGTAAAAATGATTATAAGAGTTACAAACAATGATTCCAAGGATTTTTTCACTTGGATTAAAGTTTTAGAATGATAAAAAAAAGGGTGGTTGGAATCTTTTATTGATTGGTTTAACAGTTTTTAGACTAATTATAAAAGGAAAAGATTCTAACATGAAGAGAAAAGTGGGCCAAAGAAGACATTCTTTTATAGCCATAAATTCTATTACTACAAAAGTAAAATTTGCTCTTATCAGTTGTGGAAAACACTCTGTAAACAGAAAAGCCAATAATGGCATCATTGAACCCTGGCTTGGACCAAAAAGGGCTGGTTTTAGCCATATTGGACCCTTAAATAAGCCATTTCTATAGTAATACCTGGTTTTAAGCCTTCAAAAACACATCGGAATGTGTGTAAGAGATGTAAAAACCAGTTAAGACTGTTTTTAAAATGTTTGTTTTATTCTAAGGGTAGTTTTACCCTCTTGGAAACAGTTTAAACTGCCCTGGTTGGTATCAAAACCTCATCATCAATTGAGACACAGACCCTGTGACTCATATTCCAGGCCAAAAGTGATGAAATATTGCATGGATTTTGACATCTCATGCCTGTCAGCAAGGAACTTGGGGGTCTGGCTCCCCCTTAGAGCCAAGATTCTTTTCCCCCCAGAATTAATCTTTCCAATTTATTTTTTCTTTAATTTCTCATCAAGTATTACACTTATAATTTACATATGTAGTTCAATTGAGTTTTTACAGTACACCACAGTAATAATTGATACCTCATATGTAAATCAAAGTTCACTTGTGTAATACACGTGCACATCTTGACATTTCAATTGAAAGTACTTTGATTCCTCATAACTTCTAAACTTCACACAACACCTCAATTTTAACACAAAAATTGATGGTTAACACCACATGTGATATGAATTAAGTTAAGGTTTTAAGGATTTTCAACTTTTGTACAGAATATACTAAAAAATGCATTTAAGATTATTTTGCATCAAGTTACAGAAATTTTTCATATTTTTATTTGTAGGATAAAAAGTTATAAAAACATTTATTTAACTTGTTTCCAAAAATATTTCAATTTTGGTATTTTTGTTGAAAATTCATTTTTACTTAATTTTTTAAAGTAAACATGTGTTTTCACAATTTCAAATTTCAATGTAATTTTGTTTTTAAATTATAATTAAATTTTCATTTTTGTGTATAAATTTATATTTATATTTTAATTTTTTTTGATAATATAAATAAATTTATTTTCTTTCATTATTTGTGGCCTTTTGGATATCAGAAAATACATTGAAGGCTCACATTCCCTCACCCTAAAAAAAGAATATGAATTTGTAATATTGTCATATTTAGTGTGTCTAAACCTTCTGAGAAGTTTATTAGCTTCAGGTATGCTCTTTTCTGCTAACCATACATCTTAACAAGTTGGGTCACTGTACCTAATCAGGTATTCCCTTGCTTTCTTGGTTCTTAACTTCCTTTCTTTGAGAAATTTGGTGATTTTTCTAGTACCAGAAGATTCAATAGGAGGTATATGCTGGGGAATGTTTTTTCTCAAAGGAAACCTTTCAGCATCACTAGAGTTATATGGTTTTACCAAGCTTGCTGGAAATGTAGGATGCCTATTGCTAAGTTCCTCAGATAATTCTACCTCAATTGCATTTTCTTCATGGAGGGCCTCAATAAAAAAAGGTCCTGCAAAGGAGTCTTTGAGATTTTTACATCCTTTGATTTTATTGAAGTTAGTGGTGGATACAAGTACTAAATCTCCCACTTTGAAATCTGGAGTGGTGTGTGATCTGTCCCATTTGTCTTTGGCATATGCAAATTAGTCCTCCATGGACCTTATTGCATGATTTCTAGCTTTGTCCAGCATTCCTTTGAAGCTACTAGCTGTGGGATGTATTTCAACCAAATCCTTCCTTAATTAATCTTGGGGTTATTTGGGATTCCATCCCTTCTCTAGAATAGGAGGAGTTTCATTGGTACTGGCATGAATGGATGTTTTATATTCCAATTCTATAAATTTTTACCAAAAAATATTTTAATCCAATAATTTTTATTTAAAATTCATTTTTACTTAATTTTTACAAGTAAAAATGTATTTTTATAATTTTAAATATTATTGTAATTTTATTTTTAAATTATAATCAAATTTTGATTTTTAAATATAAATTTGTATTTATATTTCAATTTTTATTTTTATAATATAAATAAATTTGTTTTATTTATATTTGTATCTTAATTTATCATTTGTGGTCTTTTGGGTATGTAAAAATACCTCAAGGGCTCACATTCCCTCCCCCTAAAAAAAGAATATTACTTTGTAATATTTCTATTTCTAGTGTGCCTGAACCTTCTGAGAAGTTTAGTAGCTTCAGGGATGTCTTTTTCTGGAAACCATTCATCTTCACAAGTTGGGTCACTGTACCTAACAAGGTATTACCTTACTTTGTTGGTTCTCAACTTTCTTTCTTTGAGAACTTTGGTAATTTTCTTACTACCAGATGACTCAATAGGAGGTATAACTCAGGGGACTTTCATCCTAAAGGGAAATCTTTCAGCATCACTAAATTTATATGGCTTTATCAAGCTCACTGGAAATGTAGGATTCTTATTGCTAAGTTCTTCAGACAACTCTGCTTCAAAAGAATTTTCTCCATCAAGGGCCTTAATACCAAAAGGTCCTGAAAAGGAGTATTTCAGCTTTTTACATCCTTTGATGTTATTGTAGTTAGTGGTGCATACAAGAACTAAATCCCCCACTTTAAAATGTGGAGTTGCATGTAATTTATCCCATTTGTCCTTAGCATATGCAAAAGAGTCCTCTGTGCACCTTACTGCATTCTTTCTAGCTTTGTCTAGAATTCCTTTGAAGCTAGCAGCTGTGGGATGTATTTCAATCAAATCTTTCCTCAAGGAATCTTGAGGTAATTTGGGGTTCCATCCCTTTTCTAGGATAGCAAGAGTTTCATTGGTACTGGCATGTATTGATGTTTTATATGCTAATTCCAGTTCTGGCAACAGAGTACACCAATCATGAATAAATCCATCACAATATTTGAATTCCACGCCATATGCACAAAGTCTTCTTACCATGTACTCTAAGGGTTGGAACATCCATTCAGCCAGACCATCAGTTTGTGGGTGGTAGGCTGTAGAGAAAGAAAGCTTAGTGCCAAAAAATTGGTGAAGATTTGTCCATAGTGCTGAATTGAATTTGGGATCCCTGTCACTAATGATATTTGTAAATATTCCAGTCCATGACACTACTCTATTCCATATTAGAAGAGCTGTATCCATGTCTGTATCATCCTTGTGACATGGTAAAAAGATTAGAGTTTTACTGAATCTGTCTACAATCACTAGGCAAGCATTAGAGCTTCTGTCACCTCCTGTTGGTAGGCCAGTTACCCAATCCATATGGAAAATTTCCCAAGGTCTGCTAGGTTCTTGGATTTTCATAATATTTCCAAGTCTCTTGCCAGTGAATTTTCTTGTCTTTTGACATCTGTCACAGTTTTTGCAATACTCTGCAACATCTTTCTGCCACACTGGCCACCATATTCAGGTCTTTACTTTTTCTCTTGTTCTGTCTTCAGACATATGTCCTGAAAAGGGGCTGGCATGGCATTCTTTTGGTACAAGATTGATTAATGATCTGTCCACAACTGTAATGACACATGTGTGCTTGGTCCTGTGGTAAATTATACCATTCAGTAGGTGAAATCTTCCTTTATCATAAAATTTCTTCCATAATTCATTCAAGGAATGTATCAGATAGCTGTCTTTACAGTCTTTGTTAAGTAATTGTCATAAGATGCTACAATTCTTATCTTGAGTGTAACTGTTTCTTACCTCTTCAAAGAAGGTGGTGTTCAAGTCTGTAACACTTATTCCTTCTATTGGGATCTATGGTGAAGCTTCTTCTGGAACATAAGCAGGATTATCAATATCATTTGGTAATTTCCATCTGCTTAGTCCATCTGCATTTTTATGAATATTCCCCTCTTTATGAACAACAGTCATATTGCCTCTGTATTACTGTATGGCTATTTACCATCTGAGCATATGTCTGTTAGGTGTTTTCATGTTCAAAACTGATTTTACAGTTGTACAATCTGTTATCACTTCAAAAATACATCCCTCTAAGAAGTAGTTCAATTTTTCCAAGGCCCAGACAAGGCATAGACATTCCATTGAACTTGCTCCATATCTGGCTTCAGTTGGTTTGATCTGCCTGGATATGAAACATATGGGTCCTTCCACAGGTTTATCATTTATGATCTGAGCTTGGTGAAGTGCAGCACCCAGCTCATCCCCTGATGCATCAATATACAATTTAAAAAGCAACTTCAAGTCTGGCATCAGTAAGAGTGGAGCAGTGGTCAAGGCTTCAATTAGATACTCAAAAGTGTTGACCTTTGACTCTGTCAAAATTGATTTCAAATACTGTGTCTTTGTCACACAATCTATAAAGTGGTCTTGCTATGGATGCAAAATCTTTAATTTTTTGCCTGTAATATCCTGCAAAACCTAAAAATGACCAAATTTCCTTTTTGTTCTGAGCCATGGGTTTTAGCAATACTGCTGCAACTTTGTTTTTGTCAATTCCAAGGGACAAACCAGATACAACATGTCCTAGTGCTTTAAGGTCTTTAAATCCAAAATGACATTTATTCAAAGAGATTTTTATGTTCACTGATTGAATTTTTTTCAAGCCTCTGGAAAATCTGTACATTTGCTCTTCCTGTAAGATTTGACTATGAAGCTGATGATAATATTACTATTAATCAACAGTAATATGTCTGTTCTTATGAAATATAATAATAAAATATTATTATAACCACAATTAAACATTTAAAGAATTATTTCTTTCAGTTTTTAAACACTACTAGTGATTTTAACAATGAGCGCTAATTGTCTACAAGAATAAATTACAAGAAGAATTTAATAATAAAAACTTCTTTATTAAAATAATAAAATTATTTTAATACATAATTATCTTTTGAAAGAATAATTATAAAGATAATTCTTAAAGAAAACTAAATTTAGAGAAAAACTTTAAGAATTAAAGATAAATGACTCACTTATACTCCAAAGAACTTATTGAAAGATATAAGTAGAGAAATTTGACGTAGAATTGTGGATTTAAGGGATCAAAAATGATTCATAGCAGCATTGAAACAATATATAGCTGAATTATATGATTTCACGTCTTTCTGATTGATTCTGAAAGAATTAAAACACTTCCAAATAGTTTAACTAATATTTACTTGTTGGTAACAAGGATATAAATGGATAATAAGATGATTTGATGTAGAAAAAACAGCAAGAGGAGGCCTCTTTTAAGTCAAAAACAGCTCACAGAGGCATGCCATGGAGCAAACTGAAGAAAACGTGAGTTAGAAAACAATAAATCCTTTTGGATTATTGATTGAATCATCTGTTTTCACGTAAGATTATCATATTACTTAACTGATGCTTTTACATGACTACCAACCCCAATATGGTTAAGAATAAAAGGAGTAACATCTGTAAATCTTCTTTTATTAAAAAATAGTCATTGATTTCTAAAAGTTATAAATTTTATTGGAAATTTCATCACAGGTTGTAATTACTGTGAGTTTTTGAAGATTCAGTGTTTCACAAAGAATAGTCAAAAGTGGACTGTAGGTAAAACTTTCAGTTTTACTAGTAAAGCCAAAATTCTTTTTGGTTTTACCATAGATAATACAGTTCTCCATTGGTCCTGAATGTTTCAAAGAGATTCATTAAGAATTGTATTTTTAATGAATTTTTGAAGTTTTTACCTCATTTCTATGCAGAATTGCAAATATCAGTGTTTAACTGGTTTCTATTAGGTAAATCAATGGATACAAGTCCAAAAAGCATTTTAATTACTCTTTTGGAGTTTATTCATGGAAAATCATCAAGAATTGACATGGTTACAGGAGTCTAAGTAGCTCTTTACCTCCTTGGCACATCAAAAGAGCAGGTTATTTGCTATTTTCTTCAGATTTATTGTAGTTGTAACATGGTAACCAAGTTCCCAAAGTGTTTAAGTTTACTAATTGGGCCAAGATCAGCCATGAATCCAAGCTTTGGAGCTGTCCACGCCTCTGAGGCCTCACAAGTTGGGTACCCTGGCTTGATTTGATGTCTTTTGTCCCCCTTGCCTATTCACTCTATGGAGCTACCCGAGGTGAATTTTTGTGTAGAATCCAAATCTGGCCTTAAATCCATGGATTTACCTACTCAATGAAGCATTATTCATCTTTTCTGAAATCAAAAATGATGAATTTTGGATATATGCATGACTTATGAGTTATGCATAATTCAAAATTTATTTTTAAGATATTTGTGGCCTATTTGAGTATGTAAAATATGCCTCAAGGATCATACTTCCCAAGTCTTGTAGCAGACAATAATGTCATCAATGTAAATGATTAAATATCCTTCTGAAAGCTCTTCAGGGAAGATTTCATTCATCATTCTTTGGAAGTGTGAAGGTGCATTTTTGATAACAAAGGGCATTCTTAAATATTCATACACTCAACAATGAACAATAATTCTCAAATATTTTCTTGCTCTTGGTGTCACCAAATTTTGATGGAATCCTCTAAGGGCATCCATAGTGGTTATATACACTGCTTATGATATTTGAGTAAGGGCAATTTGGATTTTTGGTATTGGGTACCTATCTGGAACAGTGTAAGTCTTCAGAGCTCTAAAGTCTCCAACCATTCTGGATTTTCCATTATTCCTTGCCACTACAACTGGTGTAAATATTCCTAATTCTTCATTATGGCCAATGTTTCTTATTACATCAAGGTCTAGAAGTTCTTTGATATGAGTTTCCAGAGCTTCTCTTGACTTGGGACTTGCTGGGTATGCAGGTCTTCTCAAGGGTAGTGGATAAGGTCTTTTGATATTAAGAATGAGGTCAACTTCATGACCAATAATTGCTACTAGAGGTTCTTTTTCTGAAGCAAATGCTCCTTTGTGGTCATACAAAAGGGAAGAAAATTCATTTTCTTGTTTATCATTCAGAAGAAGGCTTATTTCAGCCTCCCTCAACTGTTCAGATTTGAATTTCTCAAATTCTAAGCTGACTGGTGATACTTTATTTACTGAAATTTGTCTTTTAAATGGTAAAAAGGGAAATTTTCTGACCCTTATTTTCTCCAATAGTAAAGTATCTGTCTTTGGTGTTATGAAAATTTACCCCATACATGATGAAACAGTCATTTCCCAATATAAAATGGGTACTAGAGCAGTTTTCCATAACAGAAAATTCAACTGTGATTCTTAAATTCCCAATAATGTGTGGGAATATGACATTGGTCTCAAACATTCCTAATGCTTTCATTGGATTACTTGCACTATTGAATTTTATAGCATCAATTGGTAACAGTTGGTCTTCAAAATTTGGTACACAAGTTTTAAGAAACGATTTACCAAAACAAGAGCAGAAGGCTTCTGGGTCAAGAAAAAGCTTAGTGGGCTTGTTGTCAATAACCGCTTCTGTTATACAGGAGTTACCAGCTGTATAACCTTTCCCCCTGTTTGGTTTTGTTTTCATAAGTTGTTCATCTTGAACCTTTGATAAAGCAAGTTGACCATTGCTCTATTGTGGCAAGTGGGAATAAGTTTTCATGATGTCAAAAGTGGCATTGATATTTTCTATATCTTTTGAAGATTCAGAAAATATTGATGACTTATCATCTGAATTGTCTTCAATTATTTCATATTTTTCAATATCAGGTTCCTTTTAAATATCAATTCCATTGATTTTCCCCTTTTTTGGACATGTATTGGCTAGATGGGTGGTGCTTTGGCAAATATAGCACTTTCTGACTGTATCTGCAGATTTATACTTATTATTAGAATTTTCTTTGGGGTTTTTGTCCACAGAATTTTTCCAAGATGTATTAAACCTTGTTTTGAGATTCACCCTACTAGAACCAATTTTGGTTCTGGTGGTTACTTATTCTAATATATTGATCATATTCTCTGCTTCAAATTGTTCAGTAGTCCTGCTTTTGACAGCATTCTCTAAGTCACCTCCACATTGTCTCAGAATATTTCTGTGGATCATAAATTCTGAATTGTCAGGGTATAATGCTGTTAGTCTGTATTTTTGTTGGAAAAACCATGGTAAAGCTTTGTCTTTATCAGCATTAAATTTGGCATATTAAAAGGCTGTTTCCACTTTAAATCTCCAAGAATCATTTGCCCATTTTTTGATAATTTGATTTTTCCACCAAGTCCAACTTTGGTGTCCATGTGCTTGTCTTAATTTGACATACCATCTGTGAGCCTATCTGGTAAACAAGGTGTCAAATCTTCCTGTTACCAATCTGTCTTGTAATTCAAAATATTCTTTAATCATTTCAATTTCTCTGATGAATTCCATATGGTCATATTCTCCTTCACCACTGACGTGAGGCCATTCTTTAAGTTTTGGTACTTCTTTCAAAAGTGCTTGGCCCATTGATGGTTCCAAGTTATAAAAAGAAGTGGATAATTCATTTTTCAACTCTGAATTATCAGGGGGCAATACTTGTGCATTCAGAATCCTTTTGCCCTCATTTTGATTCAGAGGTGTAGACATTCTTGGTAAGGTGTTCAGTATTTGTTCAATACCATTCATTTTACTGTTGCTACACCTTTTGGAATTCCTGTATTCATGTTGGAAGGCTTGTATTAAATTTATTACTTCAATTTTATACATGTCTTCTTTATTTGTCAGTTCTTGCCATAACTCTGTCTGTCTTTTATTATAAGCAGTGACTTGATTCAATTTCATTGATAATTTTGATACTTCTTCTTGTGAAGCATCAAAAAACTCTCTCAAGGAAATGGTATATGTCTTCACTTCAGTAAATAAAGTTGAAATTTCCTCAAGAATTTTCTTGTTATCTGTCTTGATAATATTTATGGCTTGTTTCATTCTTGTGTCAATTATGTCATCAACATTGAATTTGGAATATTTGTCTTTTAGCTCTTTAATAATGGCATATTGTTCATTTATTTTATTGCCAAAAGAATTATCATTATTGGAAGTTTTAATTGTTCTTAAAGCTTTTTCAAAACACATAAGTGTTTCATTCATTTGGCACAGACTCAAGTTGTTTGTTTAATGTTGTTACAAATGGTTTCATTTTTATCAGAAAGATGTTTTTTCACGTAATTTATAGCTTCATACAACTCTGGGATAGAATCAAATATATCAGAAATTATTTCTGGAATCTTAATCTGGTTGCCTCCTTCTTCTGTAATTCCATAATGATTCTGGCCATCTGAAATACATTTTCCATGGCATCCTGTAGCCCTGGCTGTAAGGCTTTGGGGCTGGTGCCTTCCCCTTGCCCTTGTTTTGAGCTTGTGGCAGCTTTCTCACATTGGAATTTCTGCTGCTGGTCACTGGGGCTGGTCTTGGCACTTGCATTGGTGGTGGAGGGTTTTTTTTCCTCCATTCTGCTTTTAAAAGAATAATATTCTTCTTTTCCATAAATGGATGCCATCAATTGAGTAACTTGCAAGTGCTGGGATGACCCAGAAGTTTTCTTACAGTCAGGTATGAGTTCATGCAGTTTCTCCAAAGATCTGCAAGGATCTGGTACTCTTTTTGCTACAGTGCATTGTTGTAGGCCTTCTGGATGGCTTTGTAAATGTCCACTGAGTCTTCTTGTGGCAGTTTCAGCTCTTTTTGAAGTTAAAATAGTGTCATCAGCTTCAGAATTGGACAATTTATTGTTGTGGAAGTTTTTTTACTGACCCTTGTCCTTCTGTATTTGATTGGCCTCTGCCATAATCACATCTATGACCTTTTTGAGAGCTGCTTTAGGGCTTATAGCTTGCTCCTGATCTGGTTGAAGGCATAATTTATGATTAGAAAGGTTTCAAATAGTAATTTTACATCAAAAACTTACTATTTGCCAAATTTTTAGCTTTCTGAAGAGTATTACTGATATCCAAGTTGATCAATTCAGAAGAAATTGGCTCTTGTGGGTTATTCTGAGTCATAATAGCAGTGCTATTATGATCAGAAATCACAGTGCTTGCAGGAATAATGCTAGCAACTGTGGAGGCGGTTTCAATATTTTCTTGTCTTACCACATTTTCAGACACTAAAATTAATGAAAAAGCCAATTAATTAAGTAAAAAAAGGTTTTTCAAAAGAGATATAAAAAATGAAGCTTCACTTATAACTATGAAAAGAAATTACTTTTTAAGGATTTTTTTTGCATTGTAAGTATTTTTTATATAGTTTTAAATTTTTCAATATAAGAAAAAAAGATTAAAAAAGTAAACAATTATGTCACAGGTAAAATATCATGGCTGGGTGCCCAAATGTAAGGTGTGGATATGAAACTTTGATAAAATATCAAGTACTTTTACTGTCCTTGAAATTTGGATAAGGTGAAATTATTTAAAAATAGTAAGAAAGAGTATTTTTAAAGAGAAAACACACCAATTTTATTTTTTATAACTCTGTAAGTATAAAAAAATAATATAATAAAAATTTATTGTTTTACCAACAATAAAGGTTTATCCAAAAATACTCTACAAGAGATATTTGAGGCTACAAAAGAAATTTCTTCAAGAGCAATTTCAATTGGAATTAATTGAGCAAATAACTTCAAGAAATTAATTAAAGAAAAAAGTCTTTAAAAAGATATTTAAAGAGAAAACATGCTCAAAAGTGACCAGAGTGGATTTGGAAACAAAATGACAAAGCTAATAGTGATGAAAGATGCTTTAATTCACTTTTGGGGTGGTTCAGGGGTAAAAATGATTATATAGGTTACAAAAAAATTATTATAATGATTTTCTCAGGTGGTTAAAAGGTTTAAAATGATATGAAAAGGGTGGTTGGAATATTTTATTGATTGGTTTAACAGTATTTAAACTAATTATAAAAGGGAAAGATTCTAACATCAAGAGAAAAGTGGGCAAAGAAGATATTCTTTCATAGCCATCAAATTTTTTAATCCAAAAGTGAAATTTACTCTTTTCAGTTGCAAAAAACAGTCTGACAACAGAAAAGCCAATTATGGCATTATTGAACCCTGGTTTAGACCAAAAAGGGGCTGGTTTAAGCCAGCTTTTGCTATTTTTAGCCATTTTAGACCCTTAAATCAGCCATTACTATAGCAATACCTGATCTACAGCCTTCAAAACACGTAAGAATGTGTGTAAGAGGTGTAGAAACAAGTTAAGAGTGTTTTTACTAACATTGATTTAACTTAAGGGTACTTATGCCCTCTTGGAAGCAGTTAAAGCTACCCTGGTTGGTATCAAAACCTCATCATCAATTGAGTCACAGACCCTGTGACTCAATTCCAGGCCAAAAGTAATGAACTTTTGCATGGATTCTGACATCTCATGCCAGTCAGCAAGGAGTTTGGGGGTATAGCTCCCCCTTAGAGCTAGAGTGTCTTTTCCCCCCCAGAATTAATCTTTCCAATTTATTTTTTCTTTAATTTCTCATCATGTAATATGATTATAGCTTACATAGGTAATTTAATCAATTTTTTAATTAAACATCTGTAATAATTGATACCTCATATGGAAATTAAAGTTCACTTATGTAATACACGTGCACATTTTGACATTTCAATTGAAAATACTTCAATTCCTCATAACTTCTAAACTAAATAAAACACCTCAATTCAAACACAAAAATTGATGGTTAAAACCACATTTGGTGTGAATTAAATTAAGGTTTTGAGGATTTTGATACTTTTGTACAAAAAATACTAAAAGCTTAACTCACGCTTATTTAGAGTTGAGTTACAGAAATTTCATCCAGAAGTGAACCCACTCGATTTTTTATGAGGAATCCAATGGTGTGATAAATTCTTTATTTTTATTTGTTGGATAAAAAGCTATAATATATTTTATATAACTTTTTACCAAAAATATTTTAATTTCATAATTTTTATTAAAAATTCATTTTTACTTAATTTTTACAAGTGAAAATGTATTTTCATAATTCAAATTTTATTGTAATTTTATCTTTAAATTATAATTAAGTTTTGATTTTTAAATATAAATTTGTATTTATATTTCAATTTTTATTTTTATAATATAAATAAATTTATTTTATTTATATTTGTATCTTAATTTATCATTTGTGATCTGTTGGGTATATGAAAATACCTCTAAGGCTCACAGTTTTGGTTTTCATTAGTTATGCATCTTGAATTTTTGATAAATCAAGTTGACCATTTATTAATTGTGTGAAGTGGGAATGATATTCCCTGATACCAAAAGTGGAATTGATATTTTCTATATCTCTTGAAGATTCAGAAAATATTGATGATTTATAATCTGAATGATCTTCATTAACTCATTGTTTTAAACATCAGGTCCCTTTTCAATGTAAATTTCATTGATTTTCCCCTTCTTGGGACATGTATCAGCTAAATGTGTGTTGCTTTGAAAATCATGGCACTTTTTCATTAGATCTGGAAATTTATAATTAATATTATTAGACTTTTCTTTGGAAATTTGTCCACATAATCTTTCCAAAGTGTATTAAACCTTGTTTTGAGATTCACCCTACTAGAGCCAATTCTGGTTCTGGTGACTACTTTTTCCCATATATTCATGATATCTTCTGCTGAAGATTGTTCAGTAGTCCTACTTTTGACAGCGTTCTCTATGTCACCTCCACATTTTCTTAGAATGTTTCTATGAATCATACATCCTGACATGTCAGGATATAATGCTGTTAATCTATATTTTGATTGTAATAACCATTGTAAAGCTTTGTCTTTGTCAGCATTGAATTTAGAAGCTTAAAAGGATGTTTCAACTTTGAATCTCTGAGCCTCATTGTCTAATTTGTTGATAATTTGGGTTTTCCACCAAGTCCAGTTTGGTGTCCATGTGCCAGTCTCAATTTTATATACCATCTGTGTTCTGATCTGGTAAACAAGGTTTTTAATCTTTCTTTTACCAATATTTCAGGTAATTCAAAATCTACTTTAATCATATCATGCCTCTGATGAATTCCATATGGTCATACTCTCCTTAGCCACTGAAGTGAGGCCATTCTTTAAGTTTTTGTTCTTCTTTTAAGAGTGCTTGGCCCATTGATGGTTCCAAGTTATGAAAAGAAGTGTAAAATTCATTTTTTAACTGTGGATTCTCAACATACAATACTTGTGGATTGGGAATTCCTGCACCCTCATTTTGATTCAGAGGTGTAGACATTCTAGGTCAGGTGTGAAGTAATTGTTAAATATGATTCATTTTACTGTTTCTACACCTCTGGGTCTTTCTGAACACATGTTGAAAGCTTTGTATTAAATTCATTCCTTCAATTTTATAGATATCTTCCTTGTGTGTTAATTATTTCCATAATTATGTCTTTCTAGTATTATCAGAAGTGACTTGATTAAGTTTCACTGTTAATTTTGATACTTCTTGTTGTGAGGTGTCAAAACACTTTTTCAAGGCAATTGTAAATGTCTTTACTTCAGTAAGTTAATTTGAAATATCATCAAAAACTCTCTAATTATCTTCTTTGATAATATTTATTTCTCGTTTTATGCTTGTTTCAATTATGTCATCAATATTGAATTTAGAATATTTGTCTGTTAATTCTTTAATGATGGAAGATTGTTCATTTAATTTATTTCCAAATGAATTTTCATTATTACAAGCTTTAATTCTTCTCAAAGCCTTTTCAAAACACATAAGTGTCTCATTTATTTGGCTCAGACTTAAGTTATTTGTCTCAATATTGTTACAAATTGATGAATGTTTATCAGAAATATGACTTTTCACGTCATTTATAGCTATATTCAATTTTGGAATTCCATCTATAATATCAGAAATTGTTTCTGATATTTTAGTCTGGCTTCCTCCTTTTTCTGCAATTTCAACCTTGTTCTGGCCATCTGAAATACATTTTCTAAGGCATCCTTCTGAATCTTTGGGATTATGTAGCCCTATATGTAAGGTTTTGTGGCTTGTGCTTTGCCTTTACCCTTGTTCTGAGCTTGTGGCTGCTTTTTCACATTGTAAATGCTGCTGCTGGCTACTGGGGCTGTTTTTGGCACTTGCTTGGGTGGTGTAGGGTTGTTTTTACTCCATTCTGCTGTTGAACACATCATGTTTTTCTTTTCCATCAATGGATTTCATCCATTGAGTTCTTTCAAGTGTTGGTATGGCCCAGGAATTTTCTCACAGCCAGGTAAGAATTCATGCAGCTATTACACAGATCTTCAAGGATCTGGTACTCTTTTGCTGCAATGCATTGTTGTATGCCTTCTGGCTGGGTTTTTAAATGTCCACCAAGGCTTCCTGTGGCGGTGTCAGCTCTGTTTGAAGGTAAAAAAGCATTATCAGCTTCCAAATAGCATAATTTGTCAGTTTGGGATCCATTTACTGACCCTTGTCCTTCTGTAACTGATTGGTTTCTTCCAGAATCACATCTATAACCTTTTTGGGAGCTGCTTGAGGGGTTATAGCTGGCTCCTGATCTGGTTAAAAGCATTATTACGATTAAAAAGTTCCAAAATGGTAATTTTGTATCAAAAATTTACTATTTTCCAAGTTCTTAGCCTTTTGGAGAGTATTACTAATGTTCAAATTGATTAATTCTGAAGAAATTAGTTCTGGTTAATTATTCCAAGTTATAATAACAGTACTTGCAGGAATAATGCTAGTACCCTTTGATGCAGTTTCAATATTTTCTTTTCTTACCACCTTTTGAGAGACTAAAATAAATGAAGAAAGAAATTAATTGAGTAGAAAAAGGATTTTTTGAAAGAGAAATCAAAAATAAAGCCTCACTTATAATATGAAAATGTTTCATTTTTTATGAAATTTTTGAATTATAAGTATTTTTTATGGATTTTTCAAATTTCTAAATATAAGAAAAGGGATTTAAAAAGATGAAAAATATGTGTCATAGGTAAAATATCACAGCTGAGCCCCAAATGTAATGTGTGGATATTAAACTTTGATTAAAAAGTCAAGTACTGATCCTGTCCTCAAAATTTGTATAAGGTAAGAATTGATTGAAAATAGTATGAAATACGATTTCTAAGACAAAACACACCAATTCTATTGTTTTTAACCTTATGAGAATAAAAAATAATATTCTAAAGATTTATTGTTTTACCAACAATAAATATTTATCTGAAATTACTCTACATGAGATATTTAAGGCTACAAAAGAGATTTCTTTGAGAGCGTTATCAATTGGAATTAATTGAGCAAAGGACTGCTGGAAATTAATATAAGAACAGAGTGTTTAAAAGGAATATTAAACAGAAAACAGGCCCAAAAGTGACCAGAGTGAATTTGGAAACATAGTGACAAAGTTAATAGTGATGAAAGATGCTTTAATTCAGTTATGGGGTGGTTCAAGGGTAAAAATGACTATAAGAGTTACAAAAAATGATTATAATGATCCTTTATCATGGTTAAAAGGTTCAAAATGATAAGAGAAGGGAAGTTTTAATCTCTTATAGATTGGCCTAAAAGTGTTTAAACTAATTTTAAAAGGAAAAGATTCTAACATGAAGAGAATAGTGGGGCAAAGAAGAAATTCTTTGATTACCATAAATTCTCTCACTACAAAAGTAAAATTTGCACTTTTCATTTGTGGAAAGCACTCTGACAACAGAAAAGCCAAGTATAGCATCATTGAACCCTGGTTTAGACCAAAAAGGGTTTGTTTTAGCCATTTTGAACCCTTAAATCACCCATTGCTATAGTAATACCTGGTTTTAAGCCTTAAAAACACCTCAAAATGTGCGTAGGACACGTCAAATCCAGTTAGAACTGTTTTTACAATTTTTTTTCTATCTTAAGGGTAGCTTTACCCTCTTGGCAACAGTTAAAACTGCCCTGGTTGGTATCAAACCCACATCATCAATTGAGACACAGACCTTGTGACTCAATTCCAGGCCAAAAGTGATGAACTTTTGCGTGAATTTTTACATCTCATGCCTGTCAGAAAGGAATTTGGGGGTCTGGATCCCCCTTAGAGCCAAGATTCCTTTTCCACCAGAATTGTTCTTTCCAATTTATTTTGCCTTTAATTCCTCATCATGTAATATACTTATAATTTACATATGTAATTCAATTGCGTTTTTACAGTACACCACTTTAATGATTGATACCTCATATGTAAATTAAAGCTAACTTATGTAACACACATGCACATTTTGACATTTCAATTGAAAATACTTTGATTCCTCATAACTTCTAAAATACACACAACACCTCAATTTTAACACAAAAATTGATGGTTAACACCACTTCTGATGTGAATTGAATCAAGTTTTTGAGGATTCTCAACTTTTTTAC
Organism: Austropuccinia psidii; assembly: GCA_023105745.1. NCBI lineage: Eukaryota > Fungi > Basidiomycota > Pucciniomycetes > Pucciniales > Sphaerophragmiaceae > Austropuccinia > Austropuccinia psidii. The sequence goes on from JALGQZ010000001.1 coordinate 8,882,210, forward strand.
AGAAAATACTCAAAACTTAATTTAAGCTTATCTAGAGTTGATTTACAAAACGCTTACCCAGAGGTGACCCTCCTTATTTCTATGAGGAGTCCAATGGGGAAATAATTCTCACATGTTTACTTGTAGGATGAAAAGCTATAACAACTTGTATTTAACTTTTTTCCAAAAATATTTCAATTTTGGTATTTTTGTTGAAAATTCATTTTTACTTCATTTTTTGAAGTCAAAATGTTTTTTCACAATACTAAATTTCAATGTAATGTTATTTTAAAATTATAATTGAATTTTCATTTTTGTTTATAAATTTATATTCATATTTTAATTTTCTTGATAATATAAATAAATTTATTTTATTTATAATTTTATCTTGTTTTATTATTTGTGGTCTTTTGGGTATCTGAAAATACCTCTAAGGCTCACAGTCAAACAAACCTTAAGTGACAAAAAACTTCAAGGAAAAAGTTAAAACTGTTTGAGAGGGTCCTCACAAAGCCTTTGAGATGTTTTTGAAGCCTTTAACTAATTATTACTATAGTAATGGCTGGCTTTTATGACTAAAATGGCTAAAATCAGCAGAAAATGGTTAAAATTAGCCCTTTTGTGTTTAAACAAAGGGTCAATGATTCAATACTTACCTTTTATGTTGCGGCTATTTTTCTCACAACTGCTAAGAGAAGCTTACAATTCTTGGGGAAGAACTATGGGGGCTATAAAAGAATGTCTTCCTTTCCCAAGCTTTTCTTGTCATGTTAGAATCTTTTCCTTTGATGATTTGTTTGAGCGTTTTCAAGCCAATGAGTAAGCTACTCTTACCACCATTCTCAAATTATTTTCAACCTCCAAACCAAGTGAAAAAACAGTTATAATCATTCTTACCTTTGAACCACCTCAGAAGTGAATTAAAGTATATTTCATCACCATGAACTTTGTCACTTTGTTTCCAAATTAACTCTGGTAGAGTTTGGATTTTTTCTTCTTATTTGTTAATTAATTGCAGCTCTTTTCTCATTTCCTCAAATAGAAATTTCTCTTGGAGAAAATATTGTTGTAGCCATAAATATATCTTGTACAGCATTTTTGGATAAATGTTTATTGTTGGTAAAGAAATAAATCTTTCTAACATTATTTTTTTATATGAAAGAATTAAAAAATGTTTTTGGGGTGTTTTCTTTTAAAAATGTTAAAATTACTGTTTTTGATTAATTTTACCTTATAAAAATTTCGAGGATAGGAAATTTCTTATTTTTTATCAAATTTTCATATTATCAACTTAAATTTGAAACCCAGCCATAACATTTTATCTGTGACATACCTTTGTACCTTTTGAAATACTTTATTAAATTTAAAAACCTAACCAATCCATAAAATATGCTTCCAAATTCCAAAAATTCTCAAAAAATATCCTTTTTTAATATCAGAAGTAAGGATTTAGTTTTCATTTATGCTCCAAAAATTTCTACTTTGAATTAGAAAATTTGTTTCCTTACTCAATTTTGGTTTCTGAAACCATGGGAGGACAATAGAAGCTTGAAACAGCTTCAACAGTAACCAGAATTATCTCTGCAAGTAATATGAATTCTGAACATAATAGAAAACTTATTATAGGTCAGAATAAGCAAAAAGAACAAAAATATTCACCAAAAAAGTAAATAATATGGAAAATAGTGAGATTTTTGATGTAAAATTGTTATTGTTAAGCCCTTTTAATCGTGATTATGCCTTCAAATAAATAAGGAGCCAGATATAAGCCCGCAAGAGGCTCTCCAAAAGGTTATAGATGTAAATATAAAAGAATCCAATCAGGTACAGAAGGAAAATGGTAAGGAAATAAACCACACACTGTCAAATTATTTCATTTTGAAGCTAATGCATCTGTGTTACCTTCAAATAGAGCTCAAATGGTTACAAGAAGCCTCAATGGAAATTTACAAATCCAGCCATCAGGAATAAAACAATGAAATTCAACACAAATAGTATCAGATTTTAACAACTCTTTGGAAAAACTACATGAACTCCTACCTGACTGTGAGAAAACCCTTGTGCCATTCCAAAAGCTTGAAGTTTACTGGATGGGTGGCATTCATTGATGAAAGGTAAGAATATAATTATTATGATGTCATAATGGAGGAAAAAAAACCCACAGACACTCAAACAAGTTCCAAACTCTACCCCAGTGGAAAAAAGAAACAATTCAAACATGAGAAAGCATCCAAAATCTCAGAAAAAGGAAAATGCCAAGGCATCATCCACCAAACTATAAATCCAGGACTACAGAATCACAAATATTTTAACAATATAAAATGGAGAATTTATTTCATATGTTCAGAGCTATGATAGAAATAAGAAAAGGGAGGAAGATAGACCAAAAGATCAGAAATAATCCATGATATTTTGGATTTATTTCCAGATTTTTACATATCCATAAGCAACATAAAAATTCATAATTCTGATAAAAATTGAAAATATTTTTACAATCTTAAGACAAATAATCTGAGTTTGAGCCAAAAAATGAGGCATTAATATGTTTTGAGAAATTTTCAAGAACACTTATTATTATCAAAGAATTAAAAAAGCTATGTTTTAAATTGAATATTGATGGCATGATTTAGAAAAGAATAAAAAATCCATATGTATGATCAAAGAAAACAATAAAAATATTTTTGATGATAAAAAAATCATCTACTGAAGTAAAGAAATATAAAATGGCCCTTAAAAAGAGTAATTTTCAATATCAACAATGAAATTTGACAAGTTAATATCTGAAAGTACCCAAAAAACAGAATTATGGAAAGAAATGAGAATAAAATAAGATATGTACAAAATTGAGCTGATAAATTCAATACAAAGCTTCCAAAAAAATAAATAAGTTCCACAAGGTTTAACAAAAGTAAACTAATTGAAATTTGAAGAATATTACACATCTTGCCAAGCAATTTTATACCTCTGAATAAAGATCAGAAAAGGTGGAATTCAAACCCAAAATTATTGGATATAGAAAATTCACAAATAAGAAATAAATTTTCCACCTCTTTCCATAGATTGAAACCATTGATAGGCCAAGAACTTCTGAAAGAGATAACAATACTTAAAGAATAGCCTTACTTCAGTGGTGAAGGAGAATATGGCCATATGGAGCTTATTAGATGTATTGAAATGATGACAGAAGCATTTGATATAGCATAAATATTGGTTACAGAAATATTAAATGTATTGTTTACAAGATAAGAGAACAGATGGTACATCAAAGGAAGGAAAGAAAATGAAAACCAAATATGGACTAGGTGGAACACCCAGATTGTCAAAAATGGGCCAAATATTCTTGGAGATTTAAGGGTGAAACAGCCTTTGAATTTGACACATTTAATGCTGACAGAGACAGAGCCTTTCCATGGCTAATCCAAAAAGAAGACACACTGACAGAATTTTATGCTGACATGTAAGAATTTAAAACTCACAGAAAGCCTCTGAGACAATGTGGAGGAGAATCAAAGCATGCTGTAAAAACTTTGAATACTTAAAAATCCTCAGAAGATGATATCATGAATATATTGAAAGAAGTAACAACTAAAGAAAAAACTGGTTCTTGTATTATTAATCTTGGAAAAAGTTTTATAACACCTTGCAGATATTATGCGGACAAAAGTCTCAAAGAAAATTTTAGTACTGTAAGAAATAAATCTGAAGAAAAATAATGAAGTACTAAGTTTTAGAAAGTACCAAAAATTTAGCCAATGAATTTTAAAATAGAGGGAGAATCAATTAAATTAGAATTGAAAAAGAACCAGATGAAGAAAAAGATGATATTGCTGAAGAAAACCCATATTATAAATAATCAACATTTTCTAAATCTTCCAAAGAAATGGAAAATTTAAATTATAGATTTGATATAATGGAATATTACTCCCACCTACCACAGTTGAGGAACACTAAACTTCATTTATTAAAAGTTTGAGATCCACAGCTTATGAAAACCAAACCAAACAGGGAAAAAAAGTATACATCAGGGATTTTGCGTATAACAGGAGTGGTAATTGATAAAAAAATGACTAAGCTTCTATTTGACCCAGGATCCTTCTACTCTTGTGTTGGCAAATCCTTTTTCAAAGGTTTAATGCCAAACTTTGAAGATATATTTTTACCAAATTATGGAGTAAAATTTAAAAGTGAGAGTATTTCAAAAAAGCCATTTGGAATATTTGAAGCCACTTTCATATTCCTACATATAAATGGCCAATTAAGAATAACTACTTACTTGGATTTTATGTAACATTTTTCAAGGACCCATTCTATATTTGGGAATGATTATTCAATAATGTATGGTGTATATTTACACAGAAAAAAGATAGATAATTTAATATTTGTTACAATAAGGGTCATAAAGCTTCCTTTTTCACTTTTAAAGGACAAATCAAAATGAATAAATTTTCAAAATTAAACTTAGAATTAGATCAGTTAAAATCAGAGCAGATTAATGAAGTTCAAGTTAGCCTTCATCTTACTGATATACAGGAAAAGGAGATCTCTCTTGATTTATATGACCATAGAGAGGCCTTTTAATGAGATAACAAACTATTAAGGTCCATCATTGGTCATGAAGGTGGTATTATCATAAAAATGGGAGAGTAACCCCCCACTCTTAAGGAAACCTGAATACCCTGAAATCCCCAAGTCAAGAACATCCCTTGAGCTACATAGTAAACAGTGCTCAGAGCATGGTGTAATAAGCAATTCTGGATGCAAGGAGGAAGCATAAATAAATAAACCAGTAATAAAGAAATGGAAAAATGGATAATTGAGAATAGTTGTGTATTTTAAAGCTTTGAATAATTACACTGATTCAGACAGCTACCTCATACCAAAAATACAGACATTTTTCAATCAAATATTGAAAGAAGTGTAAATAAGCACCATAGATTTCTTGTAAGGAGTCCACCAAACTGTGGTAAACTCAAGAGCAAGAAATGGTTTTAGAATTTTGTGCATTTTGTGGTTCATGAATACCTAATAATGCCTTTTGGTATCAAAAATGCACCTTCTCATTTGAGAGAAATGATGAATTATATTCTCCCTGAAGAACTTTAAGAAGTTTGTCTGATTATATACATTGATGAAAATATTGGTTTTTCTAAGCCTTGGGGAGAAAACATGGCAGGATTGTTCAGAGTTCTAGGGAAAATACAAGAAGTGAACACAAATATTTCTTCAAAGAAATGTAACTTTGGCTTCATAGAAATGAAATCCCTAGGAAACGTAGTATATGGTCTGTCCCTTGGAATAGAAAATAAATAAATATGCAGAAGTCTTGTTGAAATATATGCCTTGGAAAAAGAAAGGAATAGAATAATTTGTAGGAGTCTTTGAGCTATCAAATATAGAATATTAAAGATTTTTCATAAATTAACTTACCTCTTTATAAAAGGTCTGATAAAGATACATTGCTTGAAATGAATTTTGATAGAGTCAAAGCCTTAACCACTGCACCATTTTTACTGATGACAGATTTGAAGCTACCCTTTAAGCTTTCTATTGATTCACCAAGAGATGGGATAGGAGCTTCACTTCACCAAGTTTAAATAATTGATCACAGGCCTGGGGAAGTACCAATATGGCTCCTATATAGGAAAAAAAACACCTGAAGCCAGATATGGGGAAGTCAAACATTGAAAATTTGGAATATGTTCCAGAAGAAGCTTCTCTAAAAATACAAATAGAAAGAATTATTGTTACAGAGCTAGAAAAGACCTTCTTTGAAGAAGTAAGGAACAGCCATTCTCAGGACAGGAATTGCAGCATTTCATGCCAATTAATTTCTCAATTTTTAAAAGATATTTTAATAAATTATTTTGATAAAATTGGAAATATTATGGGAAAGGGAGATTTCCCCTACTTTAAAGAATAATTCACCATAGAATAAAGAAGACCTGTGTTATGACACTGATATATATATCTCTAATCAACCTTGTATTGAAAGAGTTCCATGACATCCCCTTCTGAGGAAACCTCTATTAGGACAGAAAAAGAACTTTTAAGACTGGAATATGGTAACCAATGTGGAAAAAAAAAGTTCCATAATAATGAAAAAGCTGTGGAAGGTGTCAAAATTCCAATAGATCTACTGGGAAAATACTTGGTAATATGATAAAAATCCAAGAACCCAATAGACCTTAAAAAATATTTCATATATATTGGGTAAATTTCCTGACACCAGGGGGTGAAAGAAGCCATAAAACCTTACTAGTGATTTTTCACTGAGTTAGTAAGAATCAAATATTTTCATCATGTCACAAAGCTGATACAGACATGGAAACAGCTCTTATAATTGAGAATAATACATAGTAATGTCATGGACTGGTATATTTACCAAAATCATTAATGATAGAGATCCTAAATTCATTGCTGCACTAAGGACAAATTTTTCTCCACTATTTTGGACCAAATTGCCGTTCTTCACAGCTTTTGACCCACAAAATGATGGCTTGGTTGAATGAATGATACAGAAATTAGAAGATATGGTCAGAATAGTTTGTGCACATGGCCTTTAGCTCAAAGAGTGTGATAGGTTCACAAATTATTGATATACCCTTCTATTTTCACTGAAGCTAGCATATAAAAAATCTGTACATGCCAGCACTGACAAGACTCCTTCTGTTTCATAAAAATGATGGAATCCCAAACTACTCAACAATTCTTTGAGGAAAGATCTGTTTGAGATAAATCCCACAGCTGAGATATTCAATGAAATACTTGAAAGAGCTAGGACACATGCAGAAAGATTCATGAAGGATTATTTTTCATATTCCAAAGAAAATTTGTATAAGCTACATGCTTCTCCATAATTCAAAGTGGCGGACCTAGTACTTGTGTCCACCACCAACTTTAATAACATCAAAGGAGGAAAAATATGAAAGAATCCTTTGCAGGACCGTCGTAAATTGAAGATATTCATTTAAAAAAATGACTTAGAGCTGGAGCTTTATATAGAAGTTAACAACAAGAATACTAAATTTTCAGTAATATTAATAATTCCTTAAAAATATTATGATTCTAAAAAATTCCCCTTAAGGAATAAAGTACCCAAGAATATACCTCAAGCTGTAATATCAAGTACTAAGGTAATCGAAAATTGCTTGAAAAAAGGAAATTTACGAAAAAGAAAGTAAGAGTACCTTGTAAGATCTAGTGATCTATGTTGTCAAGGTGAATGGTTAGCTGAAAAATACATACCTGAGGCTACCAAACTTCTTTTAAGGTTCAGAAATACTAGAAATAGAAACATTCAAAACCAAAGTTACTTTTTTGGAAAGGGAATGTGAGCCTTTGGGGTATTTTAGTACACACAAAAGAGCACAAAGCTAAAGACAATTGATGATAAAAAACAATTAAATTCTTTTAAGGTATAAAAATCAAAAGAATTCTAAATTGATATAAATGTATAAATTGACCAAAGGTTTTAAAAAATATTATAACTTGAAAACAATAAAGTAAAAATAAAATATTTTTGGAAAAAATCTGATAAGAACTATTACAGCTATTTTACCCAAAAAAACATATGAAACTTATTTTGCCTTTGAATTATTCATGAAATTTCAAATGAGTGACCTCTGAGTGAGACTAATGTAGCTCAAATTCAAATAAGCTTTCATTAATGTTTGATAATTCTCTGTATGAAAATCTGAAAATCCTCAAATATTTAATTTAATTGAAACCCAATGTGGTGTTGAAAATTGAATTTTGTGCTGAAATTGGGGTGTCATGAATAATTGAGAAGCTATGAGGAATTGAAGAATTTTCAATTGAAATGTCAAAATATGTGTATATATCACATAATTGAACATAAATTTACATATGAGCAATAAAGAACTACATTTTTGCTGTAGTTTTCATTAGAAATTACAAGCATAGTAATTCAAGTATAATACCAGTGGAGGAATTATAGTAAAATGAACTTAAAAAATTAAATCTTGGGGAAAAGAAATCTTAGCTCCAAGGGTGCCAGAGTCCCCAAATTACTTCCTTCCAGGCATGAGATTCCCAAATTCACAAAAGATTTCATTGCTTCTGGCCTGGAACTTAATCAAAGGGTCTGTGACTCAATTTATTATGAAGCTTTGATACCAAAAAAGGTGGTCTTAACTGTTTCCACAAGGTTAAAACAGCCCTTCATTTAGAAAATGCCCCACAAAAGCAATGTGAATTGTTCCAAAAGCTTAAACACATTTTTACATGTGTTTGAGGCTTACAACAAACTATTACTACAATGATTTCTGTTTAAAGGACTAAGATGGTTAAAAAAGCCCTTTTTTTGGAAAAAAATAGGGTTCAATAATTTCAAAATGATTTCTTCTGTTTTTAATATTTTTCTCATGGCTGATAAGAGTAGATTTCACTTTTGAAGGAAGAATATGGGTGGCTATAAAATGATGCCTTATTTTCCCCATCATTTCTCCTAATGTTAGAATATCTTCCTTTTATAATAAGCTGAAAAGTTTTGAAAAAAAAAATATTCCAAACACCATTCCAAAGTCATTTTGAGAAGAGTTTTTGACTCTTTGTAATTGTTTTTACCTTTGAAACACCCAAAAAGGGAATTAAATAATCTTTTATTACTGTAAGCTTTGTCACTTTTGGAAGTTTTTTATCTTTTGTATGCATCTTAAATACTCGATTTTCATATCAATTGCATGGAACTGTTTTTGAAATTAATTGAAATTAAAATTGGTATTGAAGAAATTTATTTTGTAGCCATAAGAATATCTTGTAAAGTATTTTTGGATAGATTTTGATTTCTGGTGAAATAATGAATCTCTGTAATTCTATTGTTTTACACTAAGAAATTGAAAAGAAATAATTTTGTTGTGTTTTTCTATTAAAAATATTAAAATTAAAGTTTGTGCTTCATCATACCATATACAAATTTTGAGGACAGGAGGAGTACTGGTTTTCTATCAAAGTCTCATATTCACACCTTAAAATTTTTCAGTTTGTTTCCAAATTCACTCCGGTCACTTTTAAGTGTGTTTTTCTTTTAATATTAATTTGAGAGATTATTTTCATATATCAATTTCGTGAACCCCTTTGCTCAAGTAATTCCAATCAAAATCTTTGTTCAAGGAACCTCTTTTGTAGCCATAAATATCTCTCTTAGAGTATTTTTGGATATATATGTATTTCTGGTAAAACAAGAGATATTTATAATTTAATTGTCCTATACTAAGAAATTTACAAATAATTTGATGTGATTTTCTTTTCAAACCACTCAAAATTATTAAATTCCCATAATTTTACCTCATACAAATTTTGAGGATAAAAAAGTACTTGATTTTGAATCAAATTTTCACACCCAAACCTTTAAAGTGTGAGAAAAATTATGCTGTTAATCAGAAAAGCTCTGCCTTGGCATTCCAGCCCATGCAGAATGATTCAATAATTACCTATCCATGCTCAAAAATTCATCTCTATGCACATCAATTGATTTAAAAGGAGAAGTGACTCTAATAAAGACCCACCAAAAATTGAAAAGCAATCAGGATTTAGTTGATATTCTAAAGTACCTTGCTGGCATAATTTCCCACTTAGAGAAGCAAGAAGACTTCCTTTCAAATGGTTTGCAGGAGCTGTCACAGCTACTATAAGGGGTAATTGGTATGCAGTCGTGTCTTTACTCATAATAACCAGAAAAGAAAATAAGAATTAAGCTTCAGAAGCTTCCTTGAAGAATTAAATACAGTGTTGTCTTACCCATACAGGATGAGTTCACTAAATACAGTCTTGGAGTGATCAATCTGGAACTTTATTATCACTAAATCTCACCATACCTCCTGTACAGACCCTGGGCATCCATAAAGATCCTTTACTTTTGAAATAAATTCTTATCATCATTAAATTCCCTCTTTGGACCTAGGCTGGCTGATTCTCACATATACCAGCCCCTTTTCCTCCCTATGGGGAGTTATTCCCAGTTAATTAATATATTTGATTTATTATTCTTGAGTATTTTTTTCTTACCCATTGGAATATCTCATTTCTCAATATAAAGTTAATCTGGTCTTTTACTCACCTGTGCAGTGGAGCTGTGGTGGCCATATCTTTATTATAACTTCTCTTTCCTTATGGAAGGTTGGAAAGGTGGATATGAACTTGCTTTTGGTTGGCTCTTTCATTGCTTATTACTTTTTTTAATTATGAATACTATTTTTTATTTCTTATTAGAAATATCCTTCTAATTTACACTTCTTAAGTGTTCATTCTTATCCCTTCCAAGCCCTCTTTAAATGAGTACAGTTTACTGAGTGCCAGGCCCTCCTTACTTAGAAGATCCTGGAAAAGTATATAAAGAAGTTTTGTATGTTAATATTCATGAAATATATTTGAATTTTAAACAGAACTGCAGTAAGGCATTTTATGAGAAATTGACTGCTTTTCAGGCAGACATTCATGTAATATATTATTATTTTAAGAAAAATGATTGAAAATTGAAACATCTCTAAGACATTCAATAGAAGCCCTGCTCTTAGAATCTCAATAGAAATAATATTTCAAGGAGGGTTCTGGAAATTATTGTCAATGAAATTAGGTTTCACCCTTTTAATCTGGAAGAAAAAGGTATTTTGTATTTTTCACTTACCTTTCTCCTCATGCTACATAACTGATGATTTCTAGCTAATATTGAAAAACAGCCCATTAAATATGAGATAAGTATTCCTGATTCTGAAGGAATTAGAAATAGCCATATGTGAAATAGTTGCACATTTAGGTAGGATAAACTGATTTTTCTCAATGATGCTTGAAGTGAAGAAGAAAAAAAGGAATCAAATGCAACCATTAGCTATAATTATTCTGGCTCAGATAAAACTCAACTTGATTCAGAAATACCCCTTTCCTCAAAAAAGCAAAAAGCAAACTAAAGAACACAGACTAGATCTTCAATCCAAATTTTATTTTTCTCAATTCCCCTTATGAGATTAAAGAATCGAAGAAAGAAATTTTGAACCAAGTGAGAATGCGCCTGCATGAGCTTTGTCTTTTATGGGTTCATTATTTTATTTTTATTTTGGTACCAAATCAACAACACTCCTGAAAATGAAGCACATCCTATAATTTTGAATTCAACTGTATTGCAAATAATATGTGACCCTCACAAGATAATGCTATATTTCTTTAAAATGTATTTTTCCTTTGTTAGTACTTCTTTAGCTAAAATATGTATTCAGGTTTCCTCAAAATTATCCTTATTGAGATTTTTTGAGTAAGATGAATATTTTTCCATTAGTATCTCAAAAAACAGGCTTTGCCCTGGCCACCTTATAAAACAGTTGTGCCCATTTCATAGAGTTGTTAGCAAAGCTAAACAATTTGTTGGCACAGAGTAGTGCAAAAAATCCAAATTCCTTGGCAAATACACCCATGGAAAAGTTTCAAGGGGGAAAAATATTTGACACAAAAACAAAACTATTCATTTCTCAGGATAACAAATGCGATATTTTTATAATATACAAGATTTGTAAAATTAGAAATACAGAAATTAATCCCTACCAGAGCAATATTTATTTCACTTAGGTTTTCGGAGAAAATCTGGGATTAATTCCATTCTCCCTCATCATGATGAGAATTGATGGTATCATTACCATTTAGCTCATTTCCTGAATTTAATTGTTGGCATAGGTTAAAATAGAATAATGTCTATATTCAGGAATCTTGCCTTGATGGGATAGGATCATACTCAAGCACAAAGATGCCTTCTTCAAAATCTTCCAGGTCTCTGGGGGTATCAAAGGCATCATATCTGGTCATATGATTATACTCAGTTGACATACTAAAGGGGTCACACCTTTTTGAGATTTTAGGTTCTTGCTTGTTACAAGAGTTCAGTATATAAATAATCCCAAGTATAATTTGAATAAGTATTTTAAGAAAAATGGATGAATTGGAGCTTTTCAGTTTTGATTCAGTCCCCAAAATCATAAAACAACTACTCAACACCAGCTGCACGTGGAAAAATATCACCCACTTTGATTGCTAATTTCTTAAACATTTTTGTTTGGATGAAGTCTGGGACTTGTACTCAATAGTCCGAAGTATCATATTCAATTTATTACCTAATAGTATATTATAATATCAGTCACCTTTTTAAGACTATAAAAAATAAAAACTTCCCACCTTTGATTATGGTATTGTATGGATAACTTACATTATAAAAGTGTAAGACTTTCTTTGAGATCATCTTTGCATCATTCTGTAGAGATTTAAAGTCTTTGGCTAGTTGCAGAATCATGATGATTTTTCTTGCCAAGGAGTTCTTGTGTGAAACAGCTATCTTGTAGCAAAATGCATGTAATATAAATGAAACAATGTAAAAATGATTTTCAATGGCTCTTTCTCACTGATGTAAAATATTGATTCAGTTCTGGTTGAACTCCTTGTATTTATGAGAAAAATAAATTGATTTTGTTTCAAGAGAAAGACTTTCTATCTCCTTACAGATATGTGAAAGGCAGTTTTTTGCATCCTCAAGTCATGCAATACTATAAAAAGGCAGCTTACATAAGGACAAAATACCCGGATTTGAAGTGAAGTGATCTCTGTTTTGTCTTTCGTTGAGAAATGGCTTTGTTATTACTGGTGTACAAACAAAGGGATTATTATGCATTGATAAGACTTTTCTAAAGCTTTCTTCATGATGTTAAGAAACAAGGAAGACATTTGCCACAAAATACAATTGTGTTTCACAGAGGATGGACAGAACATCTTTGTCAGGCTGAGTCTATGAAGAGGTGATAATAATAGTAGTTAGAACCTAAGCTATGACTGTGGCACTGATAATGATAAAAAATGGTTTCAAATAAAATATAAGGGCTTTACTAAAAGATTTCAGTGGTGGTGAGTGCTGTTGAAAGCCCGCGGTGCAGCTTTATCAATTGGATTATTATAATATATTCCACAATAATTAAAATTATAATTATACCTGATTATTTTGAGGCGTATAGCTGTTTTTGACAGTTTTACTATTTAGAAATTCAAGAGCAGGATGGGGAGTCCTCTTTTGGGAAGAGAAAGGTCCCTTTTTATCCTGAAATTGGGTGAAAAGGTCCTCTAGACCATTTCACGTGGATGAAGTGAAGATTTTTCACTTCATAGTACTGGATTGTGGTTTCAACAAGGCCTGTATACCCTTTATTGGGCTCATATGTGGTTTTGAAACCACATCTGGGAGGTTTTCACCAATACAGGGTGAAATTTTCATCTGCGGACCACACAGCCCTCTTCTGAGGTTTATTACACATAGAATGAGGTACAGAACCTGTATGAGACCACTGTATTGAATTAACTATGAGGTATTGAAGTATTAAAATGCTTCTTCATCTTTTTGAAACCTCATAATCATAGTTATGGGATATCATCCCACAGAAAAGGTGTATTGGCCCAATTGTGAAATTTTAGCCTTAAAACTGCTATAGCCTTTTCAGTTTTTGAAATATTGAGCTCAAAGTTGGTTCATTGTGTAGCCCTGGATGGGCTTCACGCAAAGGAATCACATTTGGTATGGGTAAAATTAAATATGGCAAAGTTATTCCATGTACAAATTTTGTTATTCAGATATATGATTTTCTCAATATCTGTATGGAGCTTGTTTTTTCCATAAGTTTTGTTCTAGATGAAATATGAGAAAATTAATGGCATCATCAGATAGCCCTGATTTTTCTCTTTCCAAAAGAACCGACTTCAAGTATCTCACACTAAAACTGTAGAAGATAGATGGAAGGTGAATATTTCATTCACCCTCATTCAACCTTATTTTTGCAATAACCTTTGGAATTTTGGTTTTAGCTCAATTTGGATAGTACCATTGGATAGCCCTGACTTAGAGCTTCAATTTGAACACCTATTTTCTGGGGTTAGGCCTCTCCCTCTGGATTTTGGATCAGAGGTGAAAATTAAGCTTTATTCCCAGCAACAACTTTGTTATTCTTTGTCCTATGAGGATAGGACTTGTATATTTGGAAAGAGGTGATTTTCCTCTTCCTTTTGATACCTTTAAGTTGGTTTGGCTTAGATAAATGTTCTGGTGGCTTCTTAGCTTTACCATTGGTTTATGGTCTTTGGCTATCATGCTTGTGCTCAGGTTTTGAGTCACAGGCTGACAATTCTGACACTCATTTTCTTCAGCCCAAAGGTGGAGTTTTCAACTAAAAAATGGATAAAATGAAGGAGTTGGCCAGAAAATAATTATTCTTGACAATGTCAGCCATTGATGAACATTTGGTAAGTCTAGGATGAAGCTATAAAACATTATTTACCCAGCCTAACTATAAATGTGACATGTATAGCTAAGCTTAAAATATATATTATAGTAATATTGGGGCTTGGATATAGTAGATATAGCAATGGTGAGCACTGTTGAAAGACAAGGTTGTGGGTATCTTTTCTCTGGGTTACTACAATGACAACTCAAATAATTTAGACTATAGTCATACTTTGTTATTATTTCCAAGTGTGTATGTCAGGATGAAACTATGATAAAGGTGTAAATAGGTTAGTGACAACTTAAACTATGTTTGTGACATGGTAAAAATGGTTAAAAAAGATTTATAAGAGCTGAAGATGATTTGATTTAAGATTAAAAGGGCTTTACTATATATAATATAGTGGTGGTGAGCGCTGTTGAAAGCCCTGGGTGCAGCTTTATCTGTTGGGTTACAATAATAAAAGACTACAATAATTAAGATTTATAATTATACCTGATTATTAACCAAGTGTAAAACTTTTTTTGACAGTTTACTATGTACGTTATTCAAGAGCAGGATGAGGAGACAATTCTGGCTGTGAAAAGCCTCCTTTTTATCCTGAAATGGGGTGGAAAGGGTGCTAGACCTTTCCACGTAGAGGAAGTGAAGATTTTTCACTCTCTAGTACTGGCTTGTGGTTTTCAAACAGGCTGTACAACCTGTATTGGGCTCAGATGTGGTTTTAAAACCACATCTGGGCAGTTTTCACCAATACAGGGTGAAAAGTTTCATCTGGGGACCTCACAGCCTGATTCTGACGTGTATGACGTGTAGAATGCTGTACAGTAGCTGTATGGGACCCCAGTATTGACTGACATATGAGGTATTGAAGTAAAAACAAGCTTCTTTGTCTATTTGACACCTCATATTCATGGTTATGGGATATTATCCCATGATAAGGTTGTATTGGTCAGAATGTGGGATTTTGACCTTAAAACAGCTATACCTTTGTCAGTTCTTGAGATATCAACCTCAAATCTGAGCCTGTGTGTAGCCCTGTATGTGGTCTACACAATGGTACCTTATTTGATATGGTTATCATTAAATAGGGCAAAGTTATGCTATGTACAAAATTTTTGTACATATGCGTGTTTTAGGAAAAAAGCTGTATTGAGCTTGTTTGCCCCATACCTTCTGCTGTAGTTGAGATATGGGGAAGTGGATGAAACCATCAGATGGCCCTGATTGCACTCTTTCCAAAAAGACCCCACTTCAAGTATCTCACACTAAAACTGTAGAAGTTAGATGAGAGGTGAATGTTTTGTTCACCCTTATTTGGCCTGAAATTGACCATAACTCCTGTAATATTGGTGCTAGCTCAGTTTGGCTGGTACCATTGGATAGCCCTGGCTCAGAGCTTCATTTGGAGTACCCATTTGATGGGGTTAAGCCTCTCCTTCTAGATTTTAGATGAGAGGTGAAAATTAAGGTTTATGCTCAGCAATAACTTTGAGCAGGAATAACTTTGTTATTCTTTGTCCTATGGTGATGGGACTTATATTTTCAGAAAGGGGTGAGTTTCCTCTTTCTTTTGATACATTTTGAGCTGATTTGGCTCAGTCCCATGTTTTGGTTGTATCTTGGCTATACCATTGGTTTATGGTATTTTGGCTGTCATGCTTGTGCTCTGGTTTTGAGTCACAGGCTGACATACCCTCCCTCCAAAAAAGGCTCATCATTGATGAGACTGTTCAGTCCTCCTAGAGGCCCTGAATCTCCTTATATGAAGGTTCCCATCTGGTATGGCATCTTCTGCCAACCATTTGTCTTTATCAGCTGTTTGGTGCTTGAATCTGACTAAGTATTGTCTTTGATCCTTTCCATTAAGTCTGATGTTCCTGGCCCTGATGATATTACTCACAGGTCCTGGGGAGTCCTCCACTTCCACTATATCAGGTGGTTTGGGGTTCTTCTTCCTGGAGGGGAATTTATCCTCCTCTTTTTGGAAGTATGGTTTTACCAAACTTACTGGGAAGACTGGGTGCTTCCTGGAAAATTCCTCTGTAAGTTTGACTTCCACTGCATTCTTTCCTATCAACCTAATGATAGTGAAAGGCCCTAAAAATGAGCTCCTGATCTTCTTGGGTCCTTTAAGATTATTAAAGTTCAGTGTAGACACTAGCACCTGGTCCCCTTCCTTAAAGTCAGGTTCCATGTGTGTCTTGTCCCACCTCTGTTTATTATATTCTTTTGCCTCAGCTATGCATTGGGCAGCTGTGTCACAAGCCCTCTTCTACATATCATGGAAGTCTTTGGCTGTGGGATGGATGGTCAGAAGATTTTTCTTTAAGTGATCCACAGGCAACAGGGGATTCCACCCTTTCTCTACCACTGCAGGTGTTGTTTCTGGGGTAGAGTGCTGACTTGTATTATAAGCCAGCTGGACAGCTGGTAGAAGGGTAACCCAGTCATGGGTGTATCCTTCATGGTCCTTGTATTCCATGCCATAGGCACAGAACCTTCTAAGGATGTCTTTCATAGTCTAGATCATCCTCTCAGCTAGGCCATCTGTTTGGGGATGGTAAGCTGTGGAAAACGCAAGCTTGGTGCCAAGCATGTCATAAAAGTTGGTCCAAAATTCAGATGTGAATTTTGGGTCCCTATCACTAATGATGATCTTAGGGACTCCACAGGTAGATATGATGTTATTCCAAAATAACAGGGCAGTATCCATGGCGGTGTCCTGTTTGTCGCATGGTAGATACCTCATGCTCCTGCTGAACCTATCAACTATGATCAAGCAGGCATTGTAGTTTTCTTTGCCTCCTGGGACAAGTCCTGTAACCCAGTCCATGTTGATTGTTTCCCATGGGTGTTTGGGTTCCTCTATATGTTGAAGTAACGCATACTTCTTCCCATGTTTCCTATTTGCCTTTTGACATCTTTCACAAGTTTTGATGTATTCTCCCAACTCTTGTTCCCACTTGGGCCACCAAGCTATGCTTGCTACCCTCTCTTTGGTCCTGTCCTCACTCATGTGTCCCATATAGGGGCAGTCATGACACTCCTGTAGGATCAGAGAGATGTGGTCTCTGTCTACCACTGTGAGTGCACTTGTGTGTTTTTCTCTGTGGTAGAGCAGGCCATCTATAAGGAAGAACATTTTATCCTTATAGGCCCTCAACCAGGGTTCTTCCAGATGGGATTCCAGTTCTGGACTCCTGTACTTTCGTTGAAGGAGTTGTAGTAATATGCCACACTGTTTGTGTTTGGCATAAGACTTCAGTACTGCATTGAAAAATTTATTGTGCAGTTCTGAGGAACTTATCCCCGGTATGGGAGTTTCTGTTCCCTCTGAAGCAATGTTCTCACTGTCAAGGGTACCATGTTCTGGTGCCCATTCAGAAAATCTGAAGTTCTTCCTTCTATCTATTTCCATGAAATGGATAGGGATCTTGGCTGCAACTTCAGGGTCATAAGCTGGATTGCTTTTGACATTGTCCAGTGGCCATCTGCTGAGGCCATCTGCATTGGTATGACTCTTACCTTCTTTGTATATGATGGTCATGTTACCTCTATACTCCTGGATAGCTATTTGCCATCTCAGCATGCGTCTATTTGTAGTCTTCATGTTTAGTAAAGACTTCAAGGCTGTGCAGTCTGTGTAGACTTCAAAGACTTCACCCTCAAAATAATAATGGAGTCTCTCTAGAGCCCAGACTAGACATAGATATTCAGTCTGGGTGGCTCCATACCTGGCTTCTGAATCTTTCAGTTTCCTAGAGATGTAACACATTACACCCTCTCTTGGTTCACCATCCACAATTTGTCTTTGGTGAAGGGCTGCTCCTAAGCCTTGGCTACATGCTGCATCTATGTATAACTTGAATGGTAGTTCCAAGTCAGGAAAGATGAGCACAGGTGCATTTGTGAGTTCATGTTTGATCCTCTCATATCATATTTGAGCCTCTGATATACATCCCTTCTTTCCTTGGTGATTTCAAAAACTACATCTTATGAACATAACTTGTATAAACTACTAGTCATGTTTGCAAATTTTTTGATGTGGTTTCTATTGTAGCTAGCAAACCCAAGGAAGGATTGAATCTCTTTGATGCTTTTTGGTACTGGCTTTTGCAGTACTGCTGCTACTTTATTCTGGTCAATTGCCAGACTAAGACCTGAGACTTTATGTCCTAGAGCTAGTAGCTCTTGTTGGCCAAAATTACACTTTTTGAGTGAAATTTTCAGATTGATGGGTGTGCATTTACTTAGAACTCTATCTATATATTGTACATGGTCTTCCCATGTCTCTGAGTATAAAATGATACCATCAATATATACTACCATCCAGCCTTCTAATATTTCTTCTTGAAATATTGTGTCCATCATCCTTTGGAAGTGGGCTGGTGCATTTTTAATGCCAAATGGCATCCTGGTATACTCATATATGCCCATATGGCATATTATTCTGAGTAATTTCATGGAGTTTGATTTAACTCCATTCTGGTGGAAGCCGTTCATACTGTCCATTTTGGTTATGTATTTGGCTTTGTCGAGTTTATCCAAGGCATGAGGTATCCTGGGTATAGAGTACCTGTCTGCTTTTGTGTAGTTATTCAGAGCTCTGAAGTCTCCACACAATCTAGACTTGTGAGCCTCAGAGGTAATTTCATATACCCAAAAGACCACAAAATACAAAATTAACATATGAATATAAATAAAATAAATTTATTTATATTATTAAAATAAAAATAAAAATAAAAATATAAAATTAAAAATTTGATTACAATTTAAAAATAAAATTACATTAAATTTTGGAATTGTAAAATTACATTTATACTTGAAAAAATTAAGTAAAAATGATTTTTTAATAAAATTGTAAAAAATTAAACAAAAATTATTATAACTTTTTATCCAATAAATAAACATATAAAAATTATTTCACCATTTGATTCCTCATAAATAAATTAGGTGGGGTCACCTCTGAGTGAAATTTTTGTAACTCAACTCTACATAAGCTTAATTTAAGTTTTTAGTATTTTCAATAGAAAAGTTGAAAATCCTCAAAACTCTAATTTACTTAACACTACATAAGGTTTTAACCATCAATTTTTGTGTTAAAATTGAGGTGTTGTGTTTAGTTTAGAAGTTATGAGGAATTGAATCATTTTCAATTGAATTCAATTGAAATGTCAAAATGTGCACATGTATTACATAAGTGAACTTTGATTTACATATAAGGTGTTATTTATTACTGTATTTTACTGTAAAATTCAATTGAATTACATATGTAAATTATAAGTATAATACATGATGAGGAATTAAAGGAAAAAATAAATTGGAAAGATTAAAATTGGGGGGGAAAAGGAACTCTAGCTCTAAGGGGGAGCCAGACCCCCAAAATTCTTGCTGACAGGTGTGGGATGTCAGAATTCACGCAAAAGCTCATCACCTTTTTCCTGGAATTGAGTTACAGGGTCTGTGAACTCAATTGATGATGAGGTTTTGATACCAACTGGGGTAGTTTTAGCCATTGCCAAGAGGGTAAAACTACCCTTAAGATAAAACAATCATAGTAAAAACAGTTTTGACTAGTTTCTACGTCTCTTACACACATTCTGACGTGTTTTGAAGACTCTAGACCAGGTATTGCTATAGTAATGGCTGATTTAAGGGTCTAAAATGGCTAAAAATGGCTAAAAATGGCTTAAACCAGCCCTTTTTTGGTCTAAACCAGGGTTCAATTATGCCATAATTGGCTTTTCTGTTGTTAGACTGTTTCTCAGGACTGACAAGAGTCAATTTTACTTTTGGAGTAAGAAAATTGATGGCTATAAAAGAATGTCTCCTTTGCCCCACTTTTCTCTTCATGTTAGAATCTTTTCCTTTTATTAATTAGTTTAAACACTGTTAAACCAATCAATCAAAAATTCCAACCACCTTTTGTAAATATTATTTAACCTTTTAACCACGTGAAAAATCATTATAATCATTGTTTGTAACTCTTATAATCAGTTTTACCCCTGAACCACCCCAAAAGTGAATTAAAGCATCTTTCATCACTGTAAACCTTGTCACTTTGTTTCCAAATTCACTCTGGTCACTTTTGGGCGTGTTTTCTCTTGAATATTATTTTTAAAGACTTTGTTCTTTAATTAATTGCCCGCAGTTCTTTGCTCAATTAATTCCAATTGAAATTGCTCTTGAAGAAATTTCTTTTGTAGCCTTACAATGTCTCTTGTAGAGTATTTTTTGGATAAATTTTTATTGTTGGTAAAACAATAAATTTTTATTATATTAATGTTTTATACTAATAAAGTTATAAAAAATAAAATTGGCGTGTTTTCTCTTAAAAATAATATTTCTCACTATTTTTTAATTGATTTTTACCTTATACAAATCTTGAGGACAGGAAAAGTACTTGATTTTTAATCAAAGTTTCATATCCACACCTTACAAGACTTGCCATCATGCCAGGTGATTAGGACAGGAGTGGTTATTTCCACTATTTCATTGTGTCTAATCTTCCCAATGACTTCCATGTCCAGGAGTTCATTGATATGTTTTTCAATTTCTTTCCTGGTTTCCAGACTTGCTGGGTAAGGAGGTCTCCTAAGCATGGCTGGATAAGGCCTTTCCACATCCAGATATAGTTCTATATCATGGCCTTTGATCTTGCCTAATGGTTCTTCACCAATGGCAAATTCTGGCCTGTCCTCTCTCAGCATCTTCAGTAAACTTAGTATTTGTTTACTGGTGAGGGTAGTGCTAAACTGTCCCTCTCTTAATTCCTTCAGACGTTCTTCTAGTGAATCTTGAGAAGATATCTGGTATATATCAAGTGAAAATTTCTTTTCCTTTTTAGTACCAATGGTGATGTGCCTATTTTTACTGTTGTAAATGTCTATGCCATACATCCTCTGGTAGTCTGTTCCCAGTAAGAACCCTTGGATGTGGGAATCATCAAGCACTACAAACTCTGGGTTGAGTCTGATATTACCCTTCCTGTGGGGTATAATTATCTCTTTGATAATTGTCCCAATGGAAGTCGTCTTCCCTGATGCACTTTTAAAGTTCTTTGCCTTAGTGGGCAAGAGCTTTTTTTCCCAGTTTTGGAAGTGATTATCCAGATAGTTTCTGGCCACTATGGAGCAGTGTGCTCCAATATCAATGATCAGTGGATGCTGAGCATTGTCAATACAAACAGTCATTTTTGTGGCTGTCCCATGTATATATGCCATTCCTTTGGTTTGTGTAACCAGGAATGTTTGTGAATCTTGTGTGTGTTTGCACAAGTTCTTGTTAGCAGTGTCCTGTGGCATGCCTGCTTCCAACTGTATGTCCTGAATTTCTAGTGGAGTTTCCTCTTGGTATTCCACTAGAAATTCCTCTCTTGGGTCTTGATCATCATCAGATGGTTCTCTGATGGCATCACCCATAGAGTCTGATTCAGAATCCTCTATTGGGGATTCCTCTTCTGGGACTTTCTCAATGGCATAGACTTTTTTCTTTGCCTTTGAACATTTGTTGGCATAGTGGTCTGTTGAACCACAATTGTGACAAGAATTCTTCTTTTTTGCCACTTCTGCCACTCTTTCTCTGGGTTTGTATTTAAACTCTACCCTGAGAGGTTGTTTCTCTTTGAAAACATTGCTTCTATATGGGGTGAATTTCCCTATATTAGTCCTCTTCCTTATGTCTTGTAAGGTGTTGGCGATGTCATCTAGAGTGCAATTTTGGTTGCATCTGCATTTTATTGCATGCTCTAGTTCTCCTGGAAGTTGCGTCAGAAGTTTGTGATTCCTCATTTGAATGTTCATCTGAGGATCAATGGCTTTAAGTCCTTTAGACTGTCTGAGACACCACTCATATGGATTTTTGTCCACAGAGTATTTGTCATTTTCAAATGACATGGTCTTTTGCCATATCCAAGTACCATTACTGTACTTTTGGATGATTTGACTATTCCACCATGGCCAGTTTCTTCTGCCATGGATTTCTTTCATTTCAGTGTACCCTATACTAGCATGACCTTTAAATTCTGTATGTGTCCTGACAGTGATCCAGTAAGCTGGTATGCTTGGTACATCAATAAAGAGTCCATCAATATAATCTATGAGCTCCATATGATCATATTCTGCTGATCCAGAGAGTTTGGGCCAGCTTGAGGGCTCAGGAAGCTGTTTCAAGGCTTCCTTCTCTGAATAAGACATGCCATCTCCATACTGGTATTGTGATGGAGATCTTGCCTTATTCATCAACATGGCATCTGGTTTGATGTCATCGGGTTGATATGGATTATCCATAGCTTGGCCTTGTGGATGGGGCTTCAAGTTATGGTAGACATTAAGCAGTTTGTTTATGTCTTGATCCAGACAATCCCTGTCCCTTTTTCTGTGGTGTTGTTCTTCAAAGACTAGATTAAGTCTTTTGTTTGTTTCTTCAGATGCTTTGCTCAACTGAGCATATCCTTCTTGAAGATTCTTAACTATCTGTTCCAAGAAGGCTTGTGTTTTTTTCATCCTCTCATGGCCAGCTTCAAGTTCTGCAAACTGCTTTGCAGATTGTTCAGCATATTGCAACATTTGTAACCACAGTGCATAACTGTTTAAGTTACCCTCAGGTGTGACAATGTTGTGTTCAATCTGAGTGGGGGTGATGTTTCTATTACTAGGACTACTGATTCTAGAGTGGTTTACAACTACTTCTGGTTCTTGTGTTCTTCTTTCACCAAATCCAACAGCTTCTGGATCATGGGGTCTGACTCTTTCCTGCTCTGGTTGAAGGAGGTTTTGTTCTTGCCCTTGTTTCCTTGTCTTCTCCTGGAAACTTCCTGGAATTGTGAAGAATGGTGAATCTTGGCCACTGATCTGCTGGTTTCTGAATGGTGTGAAGCCACTGGAGAGTTGATTTGGCCTGCTCCTTGTGAGCCTGAAGGAATCTGAGTAGGGCCTGTCTGGGTTAACTGTTCTTCTATAGCTTGGATAGTGTCTTGATTCTCCTTTATCCTCTGTGCCCTTGCCTCCAGGAGTCTGAACTGCCTGGTAGGATTCCAAACTTTGGTGATTATCATAAGGTCTTTGAAGTCTATCTCTTTGAGACAGATCTTCTGGAAACTTGCTCCAAGTTCTTCCCAGTGACTTGCCAGGTTGAACCTTTTGTTCTCCATGCTCCATTGAAATAAATATTAGAGGAGTTGGTGGAGCTGAAGAACTTGATCCATATCCTTCCAGTCCTCTGGGATGAGGTTCCTGTTGAATTGGAGTGTGAATGGCAAGGTTGATATTCTTTCCCTCATTGTTTTGCCATCCACCACTGTGTCCAAGGTGTCCTCTTCCAGGTCTTCTGGCTGTGGACAAGCCTTCTCTGTCCTCTGGCTGGTTCCTTTGGAAGCCAAGGTCTCTGGGGTATACAGGGGACATATCAGTGTTTGAAAGCAGTCAAAAACTTTATGTTCTTAGGGTATTTACCTTTGACTGTGCCTTGTACAAATTTGTTATCTGATGATTTGGGCAGTTTGCCTTTGGAGGTTACAACTGGGTTAATAATTGTAATTTTCCCTGTACAAGTGGTTAAGGTTGGTTTCCCTTGTATTGATGCAGAGTTTTGTGGTTTTCTACTCCTCTGAGTGGCTATTGGAGTCCACCTTTTGGCTGTGATGAGACCTTCACTTAGCCTCTTTCCTTTACCCTTGCTGCCCTCTTGTTCTGAGGGTGTCACTGGTATGTTGGCCTGTGACTGGGTTTCAAGTGGGATATAGTTTTCTTCCACTGAATCAAACAGGAAAAAAAGCGCTTATGTCAGTTAAGACTTCTTAAAAGGTTGGTTTTGCACGTCTAAGAATGGCCTCTGGGCCTGTATGTTACTACAATGTGCCCTTGTATAATGACAGTGTAATTGAATCAACAATTTCCCGTCAGAATTACAGCTTATGGTACCTTGTCACACTGTTTGTGTGCCAGTATCCCACAGATACACTTGTGGTTTTCAGGTGTAATCTGAATAAGTGGCTCTGTATAAGTGTAATTGAGTTAACAATACACTTAACCAGGCCTCAACTGATGGTTTTTCAATCAGAGGTGTCCTTATTCTATCAAGAATAAAGGACTTATTGATGGCTTATGTGTTTTTTTATGTAAACACGCCAAAAATAAAGGTTTTTGTGGGTATTAGCCACGTGGTAAGTACTCTTATAATATGAGTATTAAAGTAAAAATAAATATTTTTAAAAGAAATTACGCCTAAAAAGATAAAATAATTGTCAGCAATAAAGAATAAGAGAGAAAACTTTCTTGTAAGGTCCAAAAAAAAAAGTTTAAAACACGGCCAGGCCCCCAAAATGTCAGGATGAAACTATGATAAAGGTGTAAATAGGCTAGTTACAACTTTAACTATGTTTGTGACATGGTAAAAATGGTTAAAAAAGATTTAGAAGAGTTGAAGATGATTTGATTTAAGATCAAAAGGGCTTTACTATATATAATAGAGTGGTGGTGAGCGCTGTTGAAAGCCCTGGGTGCAGCTTTATCTGTTTAGTTACAATAATAAAAGACTACAATAATTAAGATTTATAATTATACCTGATTATTAACCAAGAGTAAAACTGTTTTTGACAGTTTACTACGTAGTTTATTCAAGAGCAGGATGAGGAGACAATTCTGGCTGTGAAAAGCCTCCTTTTTATCCTGAAATGGGGTGGAAAGGGTGCTAGACCTTTCCACATAGAGAAAGTGAAGATTTTTTACTCTCTAGTACTGGGTTTTGGTTTTCAAACATCCTGTACAATCTGTATTGGGCTCAGATGTGGTTTTGAAACCACATCTGGGCGGTTTTCACCAATACAGGGTGAAAAGTTTCAGCTGGGGACCTCACAGCCTGATTCTGACGTGTATGACGCATAGAATGCTGTACAGAAGCTGTATGAGACCCTAGTATTGACTGACATATGAGGTATTGAAGTAAAAACAAGCTTCTTTGTCTATTTGACACCTCATATTCATGGTTATGGCATATTATCCCATGGTAAGGCTGTATTGGTCAGAATGTGGGATTTTGACCTTAAAACAGCTATACCTCTGTCAGTTCTTGAGATATCAACCTCAAAACTGACCCAGTATTTAGCCCTCTATGTGTTCTACACAATGGTACCTTATTTGGTATGGTTATCATTAAATATGGCAACGTTATGCTATGTACAAGATTTTTGTACATATGCATGTTTTAGGCAAAAGGCTGTATTGAGCTTGTTTGCCCCATAACTTCTGCTGTAGTTGAGATATGGGGAAGTGGATAACACCATTAGATAGCCCTGATTGTGCTCTTTCCAAAAAGACCCCACTTCAAGGAGCTCACACTAAAACTGTGGAAGTTAGATGAGCGGTGAATGTTTTGTTCACCCTTATTTGGCCTGAAATTGACCATAACTCCAGCAATATTGATGCTAGCTCAGTTTGGCTGGTACCATTGGATAGCTCTGGATTAGAGCTTCATTCTGAGTACCCATTTGATGGGGTTAAGCCTCTTCTTCTAGATTTTAGATGAGAGGTGAAATTTAAGGTTTATGCTCAGCAATAACTTTGAGCAGGAATAACTTTGTTATTTCTTGTCCTATGGTGATGGGACTTATATTTTCAGAAAGAGGTGAGTTTCCTCTTTCTTTTGATACCTTTTGAGCTGATTTTTCTCAGCTCCATGTTTTGGTGGTCTCTTGGCTATACCATTGGTTTATGGTATTTTGGCTATCATGCTTGTGCTCTGGTTTTGAGTCACAGGCTGACAGTGTAATTTTTTGTTAAGAATTGTACCACCTAGGAAATATAAGAGAAGGATGGGGGGTTCTCTTCTGGGAAGGGAAAGGTCACTTTTGATCCTTAAGAGGGGGGAAAGTCCTCTGGAACTTACCACGTAGAAGGAATGAAGGGTTTTTTCACTTCCAGTGGTGAGCTCATGACTTTCAAAGACCTGTAGAGCCTGTATGAGCCTCAGATGAGGGTTTTCAACCACATCTGCCCATTTTTACCAAATAAAGGTTGAAACGTTTCACCCAGAGTCCTCACAGGTCAGGAAGGTAGTAATCTGTACAGCCCACATCAGTGGACCCTGTGTGTGAGCGTTTGAGGTATGACCACATATCCAAAAAGGTCACAAGAAACACTTTATAATAATCATCTTAAAGTTGGTGAAAATGCCATAAATAGGTATAAAATTTGAATTAACTCAGAATATAATGAGTAAAAATTTGCAATCAACTACACTATTAGATTCCTCATGGTAAAATAAACATATATCATTTTTATGGCATATCTGTAAAGTCAATAATTACTGAATACTAAGTTGTAAGATGTGACTATGAAACTGATGATAATATCACTGTTAATCAACAGTACTATGTCTGTTCTTATGAAAAATAATAATAGAATATTATTATAACCACAATTAAATAATTAAAGAATTATTTCTTTCATGTGTTAAACACTAATAGTGATTTTAACAGTGAGCAGTAATTGTCTACAAGAATCAATTACCAGAAGATTTTAATAATAAAACTTCTTTTATTAAAATAATAAAATTATTTTAATATATAATTTTTTTTGCAAGAATAATTATAATGATAATTCTTGAAGAAAACTAATTTTAGAGAAAAACTTTAAGAATTAAAAATAAATCACTCACTAATATTCCAAACAACTTATTGTAAGATAAGATAGAGAGATTTGACGTAGAATTGTGGATTTTAAGGATCAAAATGAATTTATAACAGTATTACAACAATATATAGTTGGATTCTATGATTTCACGTCTTTCTGATTGATTCTGAAAGATTTAAAACACTTAAGAATAGCTATAACTAATACTTACTTGTTGGTAATAATGATTTAAATGATAATAAGATGATGATGTGGAAAAAACAGCAAGAGGAGGCCTCTTTTAAGTCAACAACAGCTCACAGAGGCGTGCCATGGAGCAAACTGAAAGACCAGTGAGTGAGAAAACAATCAACCTTCTTGGATTATTGATTGCATCATCTGTTGTCACATAAGATTATCATAATTACTTAATTGATGCTTTTACGTGACTACCAACCCCAATATGGTTAAGGATAAAAGGAGTAACATCTGTAAATCTTCTTTTATTCCAAAATAATCATTGATTTCTTAAATTTATCAATGCTATTGGCAATTTCATCACAGGTTGTAATTGCTATGAATTTTTGAAGATTCAGTGTTTCATGTAGAATAGTCAAAAATCGACTGTAAGTAAACCTTTTAATTTTACTAGTAAAACCATAATTATTTTTGGTTGTACCATAGATGATACAGTTCTCTATTAGTCCTGAAAGCTTCAGAAAGATTAATTGAGAATTGTATTTTTAATGAATTTTTGAAGTTTTTACTTCATTTCTACATAGAATTGCAAATATCAGTATTTCAATGGTTGCTTTGAGGTAAATCAATGGATACAAGTCCAAAAAGGGTTTTAATTACTCTTTTGGGGTTTATCCATGGAAAATCATTAAGAATTGACATGGTTACAGGAGTCTAAGTAGCTCTTTACCTCCTTGGCATGTCAAAATAGCAGGTTATTTGCTATTTTCTTAAGATTTACAGTAGTTGTAACATGGTAACCAAGTTCCCAAAGGGTTTTAGTTTGCCAATTAGGCCAAGATCAGCCATGAATCCAAGCTTTTGAGCTTTCTACACCTCTGAGGCCTCAGAAGTTGGGTACCCTGGCTCTCTTTGATGTCTTTTGTCCCCCTTTCCTATTTTTCACGTCAAAATAGAAATTTAAGCTTAGTGAGATATCCACTATGGGTGTACCAAAAGTCCATGTAGGAATACCATGATATTAAGTGCTCAAAAAATGCATAACACTATTCTTAGTGTATATGTAACATGGGATTTCTCACATTCCCATTATTTTGGCGTGAAATTAAGAAAAACAAAATTTTTCACGGATGTTTGATGTGGTATTGATGATGTGGTATTGAAGTATTTTCCATTTTACCACCTCAAAGAGTTAATTTGAGCTTATTCACTCTATGGAGCTACCCTAGATGAATTTTTGTTTAGAATCCAAATCTGCCCTTAAATCCATGGATTTACTTACTCAATAAAAAGTTATTCATCTTGTCTGAATACAAAAATGATGAATTTTGGATATATGCATAATTCAAAATTTATTTTTAAGATAATTGTGGCCTATTTTGGTATGTAGAATATACCTCAAGGCTTGAATAAGTAATAATACCCTAAAAAAGACATAAAATCTTATTCAACTCAGAAAAAAAGGAAACAACATGTGAAAAATATTGCACCATTGGATTCCTCATGAAAAAATACACATAAATCAATTTTATGACAATTCTCTAAAGTCAATACTTAGCAATTCAAGCTGCATATATGCACTTTTTTGGTCAATGCATACATTCATGATTTTTAGCTAATATCTCTTGAAATATATATGATAGAGAGTCAAGCCAAAAAGAAAGTCACTACGTAATTACTGTAAGAGAACAGATGTGAACTTCATTTGACAAGCTATAAACAAGATTATAACCTGTAAGGGTTTATTGAACAAAATTACTAGAGCTGTTGACCACTTCGTTTTGAAAGTGGTCCAAACTTAAGACAAAGTGAATATTCAGATACTAAAAGCTCATAATTGAAGAATAATGTTTTTTTATCATAATATTCAAGGCAAAAACCCCTGAAATCAATGCTTGAAGTTTAAAATATTGAATCTCAACATGTCACAGGGGCGCTTCAAAGTGAAGAGGGCCTGGCACTCAGTAAACTGGGACTCACTTATGGAGGGCTCCAGGATATGGAAAGGTTAAAGACACTTGAGAGTGTAAGGAATGAATTACTATAATAAAATATATAAGAAAAGCAGCAACAAAGAAAAAAGAGTAAGGAATAGAAGAGCCAACCACAAACAAGTCCAAGTCCACTGTTTCAACCTGCCAGAATGGAAAGAGAAGGGTTGATAAGGATATGGCCACCCAACTAATACTGTACAAGCAAAGAAAGAAAATGCAAAGACTAACTTAAAGTTAAATAATTATAATACCCAAAATAAGGATAAGAATAATTATAAAATAATAAATAAACTAAATTAATTAACTGGGGAAAAGTCCCCAGGGGGAGAAAGAGGGGCTGGTATATGTGAGAATCACCAGCCCTGATCCAGAGGAAGAATTTTCATGAGAATAATTGATGATTGAATTTAGTCTGGCCAATACAGGTCCTGTACAGCTGTGAGCCTTTGAGATATGACCACATACCCAATAAGGTCACAAAAAATACTCAGAATAATTATACCTTTAATATAATTATATTAAAATTAATTAGAATAATTATACACTAAAAATAATTACTCAAATATACAAAAAATACCATAAATTGGTACTAAAATTGGTTTAACTTAAAAACCAATGAATGAACATGTAAAATAAATTATACCATTGGATTCCCCATGGAAAAATACACATATACCACTTTTATGGCATATCTGTAAAGTCAATATTTAAGGAATTATAAGGTATAATACCTTATAAAAATCATAAAACCTTATTTATCTCAGAAACTAATGAAACAACATGTAAAATAAATTGTACCAGTGGATTCCCCACAAAAATCCACATATAAAACAATTAATAAGCTAATTCCCAAAATCAATACTTAAGGAATTATCCTGAATATATGCACTTTTTTGGTCAATACATATATTCAGTGATCATAGCTAATATCTTCTAAACTATACATGCTAGAATGATGAACCAAAAATAAAGTTACCACGTAATTACTGTAAGAACACAGATATGAACGTTATTTTGCAAATTATAAACAAGGTTAAGACCTATGAGGAAATATTGATAAAAATCAACAGAGCTGTTGACCACTTTGTTGTGAAAGTAGTCCAAACTTAAAAAAAAGTACACAGTTGGATTCTCCTAGTTCATTCGTGAAGAATGATGTAATTTTTATTATTAAATTCAGGGTATAACCCCCTGAAATCAAGGTTTGAAGTTTAAAATATTGAATTTCGACAGAAAAGATGAGTTACAAGAAAAATCATCAAAATTAGAGTTTTGATGATGTAATGAAAAGCTCTTGGCAGCATAATACGGTTATGTCAGGCTATCAGAATTCACTCTCTGAATTGCTGTAGCGTGAAAACCTTAAAAGTTATTGAGGATCAAAGTTTGAGCTTAAATTGAGCTGTTATGATCACATACTGTAACCTTAAATTAAGTTTAACAGTCTTAATAGTGATAAAATTGGTGAATACTATTAGTTTATGATTAAAACTAATAAAATCCACGAAATTTGGGGTTCTGCCAAGCCTCTGATGTCATCACAATTAGAGTTATAGTGATAACTCTAAATAATGGTGTAATAATGATGTAATATGGTTTGATCATGATGTAATCACCCTCAAACCTTAAAATATTGATCAATTACAGTGGATATGATCAGTACACGTCTACTAGAAACCTGTTGGACTCTAGGAGGGAGGTATTTACTATAAATAGAGCTCTTTTTACTCTGTTTTCCCCTCAGACGCATAAAAAACATTAAATCAATTAAATCAAAGGTAATTTCTTTATTCTTTATATATAAAACTGTTATATTATTAAAGACCAAAGACCACCTTGCTATAATCATCTATTTTGACGTGATTAAATCATTTATTTAATTGTTTTTGTTAAAAATCTCTCTAAAAACTCATTTCCACGTAAAATCAAGAAATTTAGTAATTTTCTTTATTTTTTATTGTAAATACAATCTGAAAAAGTTGTATTATATTCTTTTGGCGTAAAATATCTCAAAATTATTATTTTAAGTGTTAAAAGTAGGTTATTTCATCTTATTATAATAATTTCTCTCTTATTATTACTCTTAATAATTCTTAATTAATATAAATAGTATTTATATTAATATATAACTTTAATATTAGTAATATTATTGTTATTAATTGTTTTTTATTTATAAAAAACAGTTTTTTACGCCTTTATTATTTGTTGGTAACAATAATAAAGAGCTTTATAATATATTAATTATTTTATATTAATATATTATTTATAATATTATAATTTCATATAATATTAATTATATTATTATATTTATTTAATAATATAATATTTTTACGCCATAATAATAATATTTCTTTATTATTATTATTATTTTAATCTTATTTATTTCAATTATAAGGACATTCAGAGTACAATAAGTAAAAAATTAGTAATTTTTATTTATTGTTTCATAGTCAAACCTTACATTTGGGGGCCTGGCTGTGATATTTACTTAAAAGACCTTTAAAAAGATTCTAATTGGGTTTATCCAATAATAAATTATATTTATAATCATAAAATTATATAATAATTTTATATTTTATTGATTTTAAAAGCTATTGAGGCATTTGGAAAGCAATTGTACTGTCTTACACGTGGTTTTTCACATCCTTAGACTTGCAAGAACTTTCTTTGAGTGACTCTAGTGATTAAAAAAGATAATTTATAAATTAAAAATAATTTTTATTATAATTTAATTTTATAAGAATCATATTCATTTTTTATTTTATTCTTTAAAAATAAAAATATACATAAAAAATATTAAAAAATATTAAAAACCAATAAAAAAAGTTATTTTTATTCATTTTTATTCATTTCTTTATTTATTTCATTTTTTTTAAGATATAAAAGCAATTTCTACGTGGAAAATTGCCATATCTTGCCAAAAATAACACTTCTTATAAAAAGACTTATATTTATTTGTCTTTTTTAGTGTTTGAAGATAACCCAACAGAAGACAACCAAGCTACTGTTGAGAGATTGGTGAAAGAAACTTGTCAAAGTTCTCCAACACCAGTTATCACCAAAAGAAAGAAAGCTAAGAAATTAGACTTTCCAGGGCCCACCATTCAAGACTCTAAAGGTGAGCACCTCTTTTTAAATTGCCATAAAAGAATTTTATTCTAAAATACTTTTATTTTTTCTTATTCTTTAATTATGACTACCAGAAGAGGTTCCCAATACTCCATCCAATCAGATGGAGCTGGACTCAGAAGTAGAATTGATCCCTCAAAAGGGAAAAGAAAGGGCAATATCCCCAGTGGAACAGAATCCACACAAGGAAGTGCCTTATCCCAAAGGCAAGTCCCAGAAATGCCCATGATATCTGAGCCTGAATTGGAACTAAGTATGAGTAACTCAAACAGGTACAAATCACATTCAGAAGGCTCAAATAGACATGTACATGAGCCAGTACAAGCAGTATTACACAGTATACAAGGACAAAGACTGGGAAATGCTGCCTCAAATACACCAAGGAGTGATGAACTCCTGGCACATCCTGAAAAAGTTCCTCAAAGAGGAGGAGATAGTGAGATACTCCAATGGATGGAATCCACTGTCATCCAAACCTCAAATCAAAAAAATCAAGGATTATCATGCCAAAAAGAGGGAGGCAACCAAGGAAGAAGCCCCAGTAGCTTCTACCAGCAAGCCTCAAGCCAACCCACTTCCCCAAGAAGGGAAGAAGAACAAGAAAAAGCATTGGAGGAAACCATATTCCCCAAGCTACAGAATCCCAAGAATCCAAAAGGATGCCATGGACAATGTTTTCAACATGGCCAGAACCTTGATGGAATTCAAGGACAAGGAAGAGCAAAGAATGAGACAACCTCATTTCCCAAAGAAATAACCTTGTCCAAAGATGTTGTAAATACTTTAACAGAAATTAAAAATAGTATATTACCTCTAAAAGAAATTGAAGACAGTTTATTATCACTACAAGAAATAAATAACAATTTATCTTCTTTAACAAAAATTGTTGTACAAAACAAGAAAGAAATTGACAACATTAAGTTTATTGTTGAAAATAATAAACCAAAAAATTTAATTGACAATACTCAAAAATTAATACAAGGACAACAAGAATTGTATAAATACATAAAAGATATCAAAGATAAGACTTTGACAATCAATTATGATGTGAGTATTGACAATCTTACAGAAAAATTAAATAAATTAAGTATTTCTGTAGAAAAATTTGAAGAAAAGACTTCATCACACCAAAAATTACTTTTGGACCATGTGGAAAAAAGTGATGAAGCAAGAATGCATCTGAAAGATGATATTCAAAGTGAAATAAGGCTTATTACAGAAAAAATGGATAAAATTAATGAGGCTAATTTAAATATGCCAAAGTTATCAACACCATTTTCTCATATAAGAAGCCCTATTAAAACAAAAGAGGAATTGTCAAATCCTTTCATAACAGACTTGAGTCACCAAGATAATAACCAAGTCTTAATGAAGGAAGCACCTCAACTGAAAGAATGGCCAACATTCACAGGAGAAGGTGAATATGACCACATGTCATTCATTAAAACAATTGACATGTTACAAGAAGATTATGCCATACCAGATGAATTAATCACTGCAAGATTACATTCTTTGTTTGAGAAATCTGCAAAAAGATGGTATTATTGCATAAGACAAACAAATGGTAAAAATACCTGGTCTTGGTGGAAACAAGAAATAATCACCAAGTGGGCAAATGATGCCTGGAGGTATAAGATAGAAAATGCATTTGAAAACTCTTTCTTTGACCCAGAGAAAGATAAACCTTTAACTTGGTTCCTAAAACAAGTTGAAAGGCTTAATGCACTGTACCCAGAAATGTCACAGAAGATGGTGCATATGAAAATACTTAAAAAATGTGGAGGGGAACTAGAACATGCCCTAAGAAGCAGGTGTATAGAACCATGCTCCACAGAAGAGTATATAAATGCACTAGAAGATATAGTGACAAGAACAAAAATTGGCAGGACTTGGAAAAAATTGGACATTAAAAGCCCAAATAAACCATTTATCAAGAAAGATAAATCAAAAGAATCCTTCAAACCCAATACATCCAACAATAATGAGCAAAGAAAATGCCATAAATGTGGAGGTATTGAACACTTAGCCAATAATTGCCTTAAAAAAGCAAAGATTAATGAAATTGTGGAAACAGAAAACCACAATGACAAAGAAGAAGAATCTGACTCTGAAAAAGAGACAGAAGAATCAGAAAGCTCTGAAAGTGATGAAATCAATATAATTAATGCACAAATTAATAATATTGATATAATTTATGAAGTACTGGATGTTAACTCAAACTTGCCACAAGTTGGAACATCTGACAAAAATCTGGCAAACATACAAGATGCCAAAATGTATAGAACCAAACCTGCAAGAGGAATGGGATATACAGCTGGAAAATCAAGTATTAGTATTGTTATGGTTGATAACCAAGAAGGAAAGGTTAACTTGGATACAGGAGCATATTGCACCTGTGTTGGCAAAAGTTATTTAAAAACCATTGTCCCAAATTGGCAAGAAAAACTTATGCCAATACAAGGTGTCAAATTTAGTAGTGCAAGTGAGAGCATGAAGCCCCTTGGAATAATTGATTTAACACTAATTTTCCCTCATCCCTCACAATGTGTTAGAATTAAAGTAGAGTTTGTAGTAATGGACAACTGTACTAGTAATCATTTCATACTTGGGAATGACTACTTATCAATCTATGGTATAGATATCTCCAACCAAAAAGACAGATATTTTACCATAGGAGATAACAAAAGACAAAAGTTTGGCTTCTTAAATAACAAAAAACAAATCACAGTTATTAAGGAAGAAAAAATTCCAGAAAAAGAAATTTTTATATCTGAACAACTTAAAGAGGCAGAATTCAATCAAGAATTAACAGAAAAAATGAAAGAAAAATTGATTGACCTCTTATTTAAGTATAAAAATGCCTTTGCAACTGACAAAGAGCCACTAGGTGCCATAATTGGACATGAAGTGGATATAATTCTTAATGTAGAAAAGCCTTACCCACCTTTATTAAGAAGACCTGCTTATCCAGCCAGTCCAAGAGCTAGAGAAGCCTTAGAGGTACACATTAAAGAATTAATGGACCTTGGAGTATTAAGAAAGGTTGGACATAATGAACAAGTAGAAGTTACTACACCTGTCATTATAACTTGGCATAATGGAAAGTCAAGGATGGTAGGAGACTTCAGAGCCCTGAATACCTATACCATTCCAGACAGATATCCAATACCCAGAATCCATGAGACATTGACCCAATTGTCACAAGCTAAGTTCATCACAGCTATGGATGCTCTTAAGGGTTTTCATCAAAATGTCTTAACAGACAATGCCAAGAAACTACTAAGAATAATAGTCCATTGTGGAATTTTTGAATACTTAAGAATGCCATTTGGGATAAAAAATGCACCTTCCCATTATCAAAGAATGATGAATACCATATTTCCTGAAGAATTATCAGAAGGATGGTTAATAATCTACATTGATGATATCATAGTTTGCTCAGAAACTTGGGAAAATCACCTGACAAGACTAGAAAGGGTACTACAGAAAATAGTCCAAGTAAATATGAAAATTTCATTGAAAAAGTGTCATTTTGCATATAGTGAATTGAAAGCCCTAGGACATGTAGTATCTGGACTTAGTCTAGGCATAGACAAAAATAAAGTAGCAGCAGTACTACTTAAACCAATGCCTCAAACTAAAAAAGAAATGCAATCATTTCTAGGATTTGCTGGTTACTATAGACAGCATATAAAGGACTTTGCAAAGATTGCTAAATCCTTGTATAAGCTATGTGACCAACAAACAGTCTATGAGATGACAGAAGAAAGAGTCAAGGCATATGAAGAATTGAAAAATTCTTTAACAAATGCCCCATTTCTTCTAATGCCAGATTGGAAACTACCTTTCAAACTGTACATTGATGCTTGTGGAGAAGGACTAGGTGCTGCACTTCACCAAACACAAATTACCAATGATAAACCAGTGGAAGGACCAATTTGTTTCATTTCAAGGCAGATAAAGCCAACAGAAGCAAGGTATGGAGCAAGCCAAATGGAATGCTTATGCCTAGTGTGGGCTTTAGAAAAGCTGCATTATTATTTGGATGGCACAGTATTTGATGTAATCACAGACTGTAATGCTGTGAAATCACTATTAAATATGAAGACTCCAA
This sequence comes from Austropuccinia psidii, assembly GCA_023105745.1. Lineage (NCBI taxonomy): Eukaryota > Fungi > Basidiomycota > Pucciniomycetes > Pucciniales > Sphaerophragmiaceae > Austropuccinia > Austropuccinia psidii. The sequence continues at coordinate 8,918,496 of JALGQZ010000001.1, forward strand.
ATAGACATATGCTGAGATGGCAAATTGCTATCCAAGAATATAGGGGAAATATGACTATTGTTCATAAATCTGGAAATATTCATAAAAATGCAGATGGTCTTAGCAGATGGGCTCTAGCAAATACCCCTGACAATCCAGCATGGGTACCACAAGAAGAGCACCATATAGAAGGAATATGTGTTACAGACATTGGCACAGAATTCTTTAACCAAGTTAAAGAAAGCTATAAGACAGACAAAAATTGCCATATCTTAAGCCAACTTCTAATGAAAGACTGCAAAGATCCATCACTTTCATCAAAACTAGATGAAATATGGAAAAAGGCATATGATGAAGGAAGATTCCACCTCCTTGATGGAATCCTTTACCATAGAACAAAACACACATGTGTTATGGCCTGAACAGACAGAACACTAATAAACACTATTTTACATGAGTGTCATTATAGTGTTGCATCTGGACATCTCTCAGAAGATAGGACACTAGAGAGGGTGAAAACCTGCTCTTGGTGGCCAAATTGGAAGAAAGATGTTGCAGAGTACTGCCAAACCTGTGACAGATGCCAAAAAGCCAACAGAGCCACAGGAAAGAAATTTGGAATGATGATCCAAATCCAAGAACCAAAATCCCCATGGGAAATAGTTCATATGGATTGGGTAACAGCTTTACCTCCAGGAGGAGACAGGAGTTATAATGCATGCCTAGTATTAGTTGACAGGTACAGTAAAACTCCCATGTTCTTACCATGTCATAAAGATGACACAGCTATGGATTCAGCCATAATGATATGGAATAAATTCATTAGCCACACAGGCTTATTCCAAAATATTATAAGTGATAGAGACCCAAAGTTCACTTCAGCATTATGGACAAATCTCCATAACTTGTTTGGGATAAAATTATCATTCTCAACAGCTTATCATCCTCAAACTGATGGTCTAGCAGAAAGAATGATACAGACCCTAGAGGATATGATCAGAAGATTCTGTGCTTATGGGCTAGAATTCAAAGATTCTGATGGTTTTACCCATGATTGGTGTACACTAATACCAGCACTTGAACTGGCATATAAGACATCAATCCATTCTTCTACTGGCAAAACACCAGCAATGCTAGAGAAAGGTTGGAATCCAAGACTTCCTTATGATACCCTCAAAAAGGACTTAGTGGATATACATCCAACAGCAAGCAGCTTCAAGATAATGCTTGACAAAGCAAGACACCATGCAAACAGATGCATGCAAGATTCTTTTAAATATGCAAAAGAAAGATGGGATAAAAGTCATAAACCACCTGATTTCAAAATAGGGGACTTGGTTTTAGTATCAACCCTTAATTTCAATAACATAAAAGGCCCAAAGAAACTGAAAGATTCCTTTGCAGGACCATTTATGATAAAAGCACTTCATGGACCCAATGCTGTGCAATTAGAACTCACAGGTGAACTAATGAACAAACACCCAACTTTCCCTGTAAGTCTGATAAAACCTTACAGTTCAAGTGACAAGGAATTATTTCCACTAAGAAATAAACCCCCACTTGAAATTCCCCCCTTGGAGGAAGGAGAGGAAAAGAGAATAGTAAAAGTCCTTAAAGAAAGAAGGACAAGAAACAAAAAAGAAAGGGAATACCTTGTAAGGTATAGAAATTCAACTCAAGAAGATGAATGGATACTTGAGAAAGATATAACAAATGCTGATAAATTACTAAGAAGGTTCAGACATGAAAGAAAACCTGAAAAATAAAAAGTTAAGCATTATTGAGCTTCAAGACTAACAAAAGTCTATTGAAGAGGTAGGACAGTGGATGATACCCTAATCACATATATCAGATTGTGGTACAATCTTTTTTGGTGGTAGGGAATGTGAGCCTTTGAGATATGACCACATACCCAATAAGGTCACAAAAAATACTCAGAATAATTATACCTTTAATATAATTATATTAAAATTAATTAGAATAATTATACACTAAAAATAATTACTCAAATATACAAAAAATACCATAAATTGGTACTAAAATTGGTTTAACTTAAAAACCAATGAATGAACATGTGAAATAAATTATACCATTGGATTCCCCATGGAAAAATACACATATACCACTTTTATGGCATATCTGTAAAGTCAATATTTAAGGAATTATAAGGTATAATACCTTATAAAAATCATAAAACCTTATTTATCTCAGAAACTAATGAAACAACATGTGAAATAAATTGTACCAGTGGATTCCCCACAAAAATCCACATATAAAACAATTAATAAGCTAATTCCCAAAATCAACACTTAAGGAATTATCCTGAATATATGCACTTTTTTGGTCAATGCATATATTCAGTGATCATAGCTAATATCTTCTAAACTATACATGCTAGAATGATGAACCAAAAATAAAGTTACCACGTAATTACTGTAAGAACACAGATATGAACTTTATTTTGCAAATTATAAACAAGGTTAAGACTTATGAGGAAATATTGATAAAAATCAACAGAGCTGTTGACCACTTTGTTGTGAAAGTAGTCCAAACTTAAAAAAAAGTACACAGTTGGATTCTCCTAGTTCATTCGTGAAGAATGATGTAATTTTTATTATTAAATTCAGGGTATAACCCCCTGAAATCAAGGTTTGAAGTTTAAAATATTGAATTTCGACAGAAAAGATGAGTTACAAGAAAAATCATCAAAATTAGAGTTTTGATGATGTAATGAAAAGCTCTTGGCAGCATAATAAGGTTATGTCAGGCCATCAGAATTCACTCTCTGAATTGCTGTAGCGTGAAAACCTTAAAAGTTATTGAGGATCAAAGTTTGAGCTTAAATTGAGCTGTTATGATCACATACTGTAACCTTAAATTAAGTTTAACAGTCTTAATAGTGATAAAATTGGTGAATACTATTAGTTTATGATTAAAACTAATAAAATCCACGAAATTTGGGGTTCTGCCAAGCCTCTGATGTCATCACAATTAGAGTTATAGTGATAACTCTAAATAATGGTGTAATAATGATGTAATATGGTTTGATCATGATGTAATCACCCTCAAACCTTAAAATATTGATCAATTCCAGTGGATATGATCAGTACACGTCTACTAGAAACCTGTTGGACTCTAGGAGGGAGGTATTTACTATAAATAGAGCTCTTTTTACTCTGTTTTCCCCTCAGATGCATAAAAAACATTAAATCAATTAAATCAAAGGTAATTTCTTTATTCTTTATATATAAAACTGTTATATTATTAAAGACCAAAGACCACCTTGCTATAATCATCTATTTTGACGTGATTAAATCATTTATTTAATTGTTTTTGTTAAAAATCTCTCTAAAAACTCATTTCCACGTAAAATCAAGAAATTTAGTAATTTTCTTTATTTTTTATTGTAAATACAATCTGAAAAAGTTGTATTATATTCTTTTGGCGTAAAATATCTCAAAATTATTATTTTAAGTGTTAAAAGTAGGTTATTTCATCTTATTATAATAATTTCTCTCTTATTATTACTCTTAATAATTCTTAATTAATATAAATAGTATTTATATTAATATATAACTTTAATATTAGTAATATTATTGTTATTAATTGTTTTTTATTTATAAAAAACAGTTTTTTACGCCTTTATTATTTGTTGGTAACAATAATAAAGAGCTTTATAATATATTAATTATTTTATATTAATATATTATTTATAGTATTATAATTTCATATAATATTAATTATATTATTATATTTATTTAATAATATAATATTTTTACGCCATAATAATAATATTTCTTTATTATTATTATTTTAATCTTATTTATTTCAATTATAAGGACATTCAGAGTACAATAAGTAAAAAATTAGTAATTTTTATTTATTGTTTCATAGTCAAACCTTACAACAGCTGTACAGATCCTGTACAAGAGGTGTGGTGTATTTGAGTGATCATACAGTTTATACTGGTGTATTGGAACTGTATTGGGTGAGTCCAACCTGTACAGGTATTGACAGGCTGTATTGAGGTACCAAGCTGTATAACTGTTTCAGAATGAAGATTTCTGAAACTGAATGCTGATACAAGTGCTGGATCTGCTGATTTGTGATGCTTGAGTGGGTGTATTAATGAATACCCTTACCCCTGATGGATGGTTGTTACACAACAGAAAAGATGAGATACAAGAAAAATCATCAAAAATAGAGTTTTGATGATGTAATAGAATTCTCTTTGCAGTTTAATCAAGACATTCCAGGCTATCAGAATTAACTCTCTGAAAAGCTTTATCGTGTATAACTTTAAAGTTATTAATAATAAAGGTTTAAGCTTAAGATTGTTCATTTATGATCACTCACTGTAATCTTGTTTTAAGCTTAGCAGTTATATGACTGATAAAACTAGTTAATACTATTAGATTATTATTAATTCTAATAGAATCCACAAATGTTAGGTATCTTCAAAGCGTATGATGTCATTAAACTTAGATTTATAGTGATAACTCTAAATAATGGCATAATCATGTGATAAGATTGTTTGATCATGACATAATCATCACTAAACCTTAAATTACTGATTATTTCCAGTGGATACCATCAGTAAAAATCTACTAGAAGCCTACTGGACTCAAGAAGGGAGGAGTTTACTATAAATAGAGCTCTTTTTACTCTATTTTCCCCTCAGACACATCAAAACAATAAAAAAATTAAATCAACAGGTAAAATCTTTATTCTTTATATATAAATATTTTATATTATGAAATACCAGAGATAATCTTTATTATAATCATTAATATTGAGATGATTACTCCAAATGATCATTTGTTTTGTTATAATTCTCTTAAAAATCTTATTTCCACATAAAAATCAAGAATATTTGTAGTTTCTTTTATTTTTTTTTTGTGAATACAATTTAAATAACTTGAATTTACATTATTTGGCGTAAAATGTTTCAAAATTATTATATTAAGTGTTAAAAGTAGGTTATTTTCTCTTATTATAATCATTTCTCTCTATTGTTACTATTAATGATTCTTCAATTAATATAAATAGCATTTATATTAATATATAGCTTAAATATCAGTAATGTTATTGTTATTAATTGCTTTTTATTAATAAAAAACAATTTATTAAACCTTTCTTATTTGTTGGTAACAATGATAAAAAGCTTTGAAATATATTAATTATTTAAAAATTAATATCTTTATTTATTATATTAATCTTTTATGATATAAATTATATGATTATATTTATTTAATAATATAATTGCTTTTACAGCATAACTATAATAGATATTTATTATTATAATCATTTTTATCTTATTTATTTCATTTATAATGACATTCAGAGTACAATCAGTAAAATATTGGTAATTTTTACTTATTGTTTTATAGTAAAACCTTACACTGTGTTATTCATAATATGATGTTTTGAAGTATGAACAAGCTTTTCAATGCATTTAACACTTAATACTTCATACTTATGGGATGGTATCCTACAGTATTGGGTGTCTTTCAATATTGTGGGATTTTGACCTTAAAAGTGCCATAAATATGTTAGTTCTGAAGATATTGGGCTCAAATGTGGTTCAATTAGTAGATATTAATGGGTTTTAACTAGTGGATACTCATTTGGTATTCATATCATACAATATGGAAAATGTATACAAGTTTTGAATTCAACTTTTGGAATGTGGATTGCTGATCCAACCTGTATCAAGTTATTATCCTTGATAAAATTTACTCTAAATGTGGAACAATGTTATGGATTTTACCATTGGAAAGCTCAGCTTTTTCTCTTTATAATTAGATTACACTTTTTATATCTAACACTAGAACTGTAGAAGTATAATAAGAGGTAAACATTTTGTTCCCCCTATTTGGTTTTTTTTGACCCTAATTTCTGTAATTTTTATCCTAGCTCAGTTTGGTTAGTATCATTAAATATCCTTTACTGAGAGCTTCAATTGGGACACCAATTTAATGAGGTTCTTCCTCTTTCTCTAGATGTTAGATGAGAGCTGAAAATTCAGGTTTATTCTCAGTTCTTACTATGAGCTAAAATAACTCTTTTATTCCTTGTCCTTTAGCTATGGGAGTTACATATTTGGAAAGGGGGGGTTTTGTTCTTTGTTTTTATATTCAATGATGAGCAATTTTGGCTCAGCTCAAATTTCATTGGATTTTTCCTCTACCATTGATTTTATAGGATTTGGCTGTAATGCTTGTGCTCTCTTTTTGAGTCACAGGATGACATACCCTCCCTCAAGAAAAGGCTCATAATTGATGAGACTTTTCATACCTCCAATAGGCTCTAAATCCCCTCAGATCAAGGTCACCATCTGAAATTTAATCTTCTGCTAATCATTTTTCTTCAGAAGCTGTTTGGTTCTTGAACCTAACCAAATATTTTTAATGCTCTTTGCAATCAAGTCTTATCTTCCTGTATTTAATGATTTTATTCACTGGGCCAGGGGAGACATAAACTTCTGCTATGTCTTGTGGAGTGTGAGTATTGTTCCTGGAGGAGAACCTATCCTCTCCAGCTTGGTGATATGGATGGCTTGACCAAGCTCACTTGGAATACTGGGTGTTTCCTAGAGAATTCCTCTGAGCTTAAGCTCAACTGAATGTTGGCTATCAGTATTATGATTGCAAATGAACCCACAAATGAGTCTCTAATTTTCTTGGGACTATTTATATTATTGAAGTTGAAGGTAGAAACCAGAACCTAGTAACCTTCCCAAATTTCAGGCTCCCTGTGGGTCTTGTAATACCTCTTCTTTATATACTCCTTTTATTCAGCTATGAATTTTGCTTCTGTGTCACTTTACGTTTTCCACATATGATAGAAAACTTTGGTTTTGGGGTGGATGGTTGAAAGATTTTTCTTTGAGTTATCCAATGGCGATAGGGAGTTCAATACCTTCCCTATCAGAGAAGGTTATGTCCCTGTGGTGGAGTTCTGGTTGGTGTTATAAGCCAGTTTTATAGCTGGTAGAAGTTTATCCCAAGAAGGGTCTTTGTATTCCATGCCATAGGCACAGAATCTGTGAGCCTTAGAGGTTTTTTTATATAGCCAAAGGACCACAAATGAAAAATTATGTTATGATTATAAAGAAATGAATTTATTTATATTATACCAACAAAAATTAAAATATAAATTGAAAATTTGTATACAAATTTGAAAATTTTATTATAATATAAAGTTGAATTACATTGAGATTGAAAATTGTGAAAACACATCTTTACTTGAGAAATTCAGTAAAAATAAATTTTCAACAAAGATGTTAAAATTGAAATATTTTTGGAAAAAAGTTGAATAAAATTATCATAATTCTTTATCCAATAAGTAAACTTACAAAAATTATCTCACCATTGGATTCCTCATACAAAATGAGGTGGGGTCACCTCTGGGTGAAATTTCTTAATCTCAACTGTCAATAAGCTTAGATTAAGTTTTGAGTATTTTCTGTGTAAAAATTGAACATTATCATAAAAATAATTGAATTAACACCACAAGTGGTTCTAACAACCAATTTGCTTTACAAAATTGAAGTGTGGTGTGTAATTTAAAAGCTATGAGGGATGGAAGTATTTTCACTTTAAATTTCAAAATGTGCACATGTATTAAATAAGTGCATTTTTTTTCATATTAGGTATCAATTATTACATATTTAAGTTACAAGTATGACATATCACAAGGTATTAAAGAAAAATCAAATTGAAAAGATAAATTGTTTTGGGGGAAAGGAATTGTGGCTCCAAGGGTTCTAGACTCCCCAAAATTCCTTCCTGAAAGGTGTGGGATGTCAAAATTCACGCAAAAATTCATCACTTTTGGCCTAGGATTGAGTTTCAGGGTCTGTGACTCAATTAATGATGTGGGTTTGATACCAACCAGGGCAGCTTTAATTGTTGCTAAGAGGGTAAAAATACAAAAGGTTGAAAAAATCGCAGTAAAAACATTCTTAACTGATTTGACCTCTTTTGCACACATTTTGACATGTTTTGAAGGCTTGAAACCAGGTATTACTATAGCAATGGCTGATTCAAGGGACAAAAATGGCTAAAACCAGTCCTATTTTGGTCCAAATCAGAGTTCAATGATTCCATAATTGGCTTTCATGTTGTCATAGTGTCCCTCACGACTGAGAAAAGTAGTTTCTCCTTTTTGAGTACAAAGCTTTGTGGCTATAAAAGAATTTCTTCTTTGCCCCACTTTTCTCTTCATGTTAGAATCTTTTCCTTTTGAAATTAGTTTAAATACTGCTACACCAATCAATAAAAGATTAAAACAACAGTTTCTAAATAATTTTTAACCTTTTAACCATGCAAAAAAATGATCATAATCATTGTTTTTAACTCTTATAATCAGCTTTACCCTGGAACCACCCCAAAAGTGAATTAAAGCATCCTTCATGACCATTAGCTTTGTCACTTTGTTTCAAGACTCACTCTGGTTGCTTTTGGGTGTTTTTTCTCTTTAATATTGTTTTTAAAGACTTTTTTCTTGTATTAATTGTGTTCAGTTCTTTGCTCAATCAATTCCCATTGAAATTGCTCTTGAAGAAATTTTTTGTGTAGCCTTAAATATCTCTTGTAGAATATTTTTGGATAAATGTTTATTGTTGGTAAACCAATAAGTCCTTTTAATATTATTTTTTTATACTAAGAAAGTTAAAACCAATAATTTTAGTGTTTTTTCTCTTGAAAATATTAAAATTTACTATTTCAATTAAATTTTACCTTATTTAAATTTTAAGGACAGGAAAAGTACTTAATTTTTAATAAAATTTGCATATCCATACATTACATCTGTGGGCCCAGCTGTGATATTTGCCCTGTGACATATTTTTTCATCTTTTTATCTTTTTTCTTCTATTGCAAAACTTTAAAAAGACTTACCATTAAAAAAATTATAAAAAATAAAAACTTTGTGATCTTATAAGTGAGGCTTTACTTTTTCATTTCTCTTTTGAAACACTTTTTCTTACTTAATAAATTGCTTTTTCATTTGATTTTAGTGTCTGAAAACATGGTAAGACAAGAAAATATTGAAACAGCATCAACTACTAGTATTATTCCTGCAAGTGCTGTTGTTTCTGATTTTAATAGCACTGTTACTATAGCTAAGAATGATAATTCATAGCCAATTTCTTCTGAATTGATCAATTTGGAAATTAGTAATACACCCCAAAAGGCAAGGTATTTTTCCAAAAGTAGGTTTTTTGACGTATTAATACTGTTTTAAGCTTTTTTTAATAATAATTATGCCTTAGACCAGACCAGCAGCAAGCTATTACCCCTCCAGTAGCCCCAAAAAGGTTATAGATGTGATTATGGCAGAAGCCAATCAGTTACAGAAGGGCAAGGGTCAGTAACCAAAGCCTAAACTGAAAAGGTATGCCATTCTGAAGCTGATAACACTGTTTTACCTTCAAACAGCACTTAAACTGCCACAAAAGGCCTCAGTGGACATTTCCAAAGCCAGCCAGAAGGCTTAAAACAATGCCTTGAAGCACAAAGAGTACCAGATCCTTGTAGATCTGTGGAAAAAATTCATGAACTCTTACCTTGCTGTGAGACAGTTTGTTGGCCATCCCAAAATTGAAAGTTACTCCATCAATGGCATACATTGAAGGAAAAGAAAGATATTACTATTTTAACAGCAGAATGGAGGAAAAACAACCCTCCACTACCCAAACAACTACCAAAACCAGCTGCAAGAGCTGGAAGCAGCAATTCAAATGTGAAAAAGCAGCCACAAGCTCAGAACAAGGGCAAAGGCTAAGCATCAGCTACAAGACCTTACAGCCAGGGCTACTGAATCCCAAAGATTCATAAGGATGTCATGGAGAATGTATTTCAGATGGCCAGAACAATGATGGAATTGCAGAAAAAGGAGGAAGCCAGACTAAAATATCAGAAACTATTTCTGATATTCTAGATGGCATTCAAAACTTGTATATAGCTATAAATGACATGAAAAGTAATACTTCTGGAAAACAATTTATCAAGCTGTAACAATCTTGAGACAAATAGCTTAAGTCTGAGCCAGATATATGAGACCCTTATGTTTTTTGAAAAAAGTTTCAAGAACAATTAAAACTTGTAATAATGACAATTCATCAGGAAATAAATTAAATGAACAATCTGCCATTATCAAAGAATAAACAGACAAATATTCAAAATTCAATATTGATCACATGATTGAAACAAGAATACAACCAGAAATAAATATTATTGAAACCGATAATAGGAAAGTATTTGATGGTGTTTTGAATTCATTTCCTGAAGTAAAGACATATACCATTGCCTTGAAAAAGTGTTTTAACGCCTCACAGGAGGAATTATCAAAATTAACAATGAAATTGAATCAAATGAGTTCTGATGATACTAAACAAACTGAATTATGGCAAGAAATTAAAATTAATGAAGAAATATATAAAATTGAGTTAATCAAATTAATACAACGTTTTCAACATGGATTAAGAAATTCCAAAGGTGTATCACCAGGAAAATGAATGATATTGAAAAATTACTGCACGCCTTACCAGTGTCACAGCCAAGGAGGCAGGGGCATTACCAATCATCTTCAACAATCATTACTTCATTGATACCCTTCAAAACCCAATCAGCAAGGGGGTTTCATTCAACATTCTCCAAATACAGTTTTCAGACCTCAATACAGTTTCATACAGGCAAGACCCAAATACAGGATTCACCAAATACAGGGCTGTAATCAATACAGGCGCAAATACCTGTATTGACTGTATAACCTGTATTGGATTCACCAATACAGGATTCAATCCCACATCCAACTTCTTCCAGCATACAGACAAGTATCTCAACACTCAAACTCCAAGGCTGGTATTTTTCACATATACTAGCCCCTCTTCACCCACCTATGGGTTTTTCCCCCAGTTAATTAAAATATTGGATTTATTATTTAATATTATTTTATTTCTCATTAAGAAATATTATTTTATTAATTATTAAGTTAGTCTTTGCCTTTCCTCACCTGTTCAGTAGAGTCCTGGTGGCCATATCCTTTATTAATCCTTTTCTCTTTTCTGAACAGGTTGAAACAGTGGTACATGATGAGTTGTGGTTGGCTCTTTATTATTGCTTTTGTTTTCCTCTCATATCTTTTAATTCTTATTATTTTATGACTAGGAAATTATTATCTTATTTTATTACTCTTATCATTTGAGTATCTTATTCTGAGCCCTCCATAAGTAAGTCTGTTAACTGAGCGCCAGGCCCTCTTCACTTAGAAGAGCCCCTGTGACATTATTTTGATTAAATCATATTTGATTCTTTCTTTTCATTCCTTTATATTCATTTCTCTCATTCATTGATTATCATTTTTTCATGATCTTATGATTTTTATGATTTTTTCTCTCTCATCAATTTTTATCTCATTCATTTCATTCAAATGAAAATTGATTCTCTTTCTCATTTCAAAATTTTGCTGACCATTTCATTCTCTCTTAATTCTCAATCAAATTTCATTTTCATTTTCTGTCTGAATTCAGGTTTTTTATCAGGTTTATTTGATTGGAATTTTGGATTAATTGATTTATCGTTTCAGGAGTTATTGAATTGGGGTTATCATTGGTTGATTTTGTAATTTCTCAAGCTTTATTGATTTATCAATTGATTGCTCAAGAAATTGACTTACCTCAAGACTCTGATTTGAGTTAATTGATTGATCTGATTTGATTCCTCAAGATAGCTGATTTATCCTCAAGATTTGATTTAATTGATTGATTTGAATTTTATTCCTCAAGAAAATTGAATTGATTTTGAAAGATATTGATTGAATTCCTCAAGACTTAATTCATTTGATTTTGAATTGACTTGATTTACTTGTTTGACTTATTGATTAAAATTGATTATTCATAAGAACTTGACTTTGTCATCTTCACTCTTCAAGATTTAGTCATATTGATTCACTTCAAGATTATTGATTGATTTCTCAAGTTCATCAAGATTCTCATTTGATTTTTTTGGTCAAAGCCTTGTTTATTCTCAAGTATCATCAAGTTTTATTTTCTTTCTTCAAAAATGCCAGTTCAGCATAGCCCCCCAGCCAAGAATACAAGATCTCAAAGACATCAAGCTGTTCTCACTCCTACAGCAAGGGCTCCTCTTTACCACACACCAACAGTTCATCAACTGAGTGAAAACTTGGACAGAGGACCACCAATGGAAGGAGCAGCACCCTCCAGAAGAGGAGGTGTGAAGTCAAGAAGATCAAGATCATTCTCTGGCTTGTTGGGTGGCTATCCAAGCATTCCTCAAGGGCCTAGAAGCAGATTAGGGGAAGCTGAAGATGAAGAGGGGGAGGAGTCTGTGGAAGAGGAGGGGTCTCAAGAGACTGAAGTTGCAGCTGCCTTGGCAGGTGCTCCTGAGGCTTCTGAAGCTTCAAATCTAGCCTTTTCTAATCAACCTCTTGTCTCTCAAGCTGAACCAAATTTTCTCAAGATGATGGAGCAAATGACTCAATTTATGAGACAACTCACTCAAGAAGTTGCCCCAAGGGACACTTCAAAAGACCCTGCATTCAAGACTCCATCAATGAAGGCACCTGATTCTTTTGACGGTACTAAAGCTTATAAATTGAGAGGATTTATTCAATGTTGTCAATTAATTTTCCATAATAACCCAGCAAACTTCTTCTCTGACAGGAAGAAGGTTTTGTACTCAAGTTCTTTTCTTACTGGTAGAGCTGGCAAATGGATTGAACCTTACCTCTCAAATATCTCTAATGAAGACCCTTTCTATCTCCTCAATAACTGGCAGTTGTTTGAAGCCCAGTTATTCACTCTGTTTCGTGATCCCAATGAAGTCAGAAAAGCTGAAGAAGAGTTGGATAATTTGAGAATGAGGGAAAATGGTCAATTTTCCTTGTACATAGCTGATTTCAGAAGTTTAATGTCAAGAATTGGAGACTGGGGGGAAAGGACATATATTCATGTGTAGAGGAGAGGCTTGGCATCAAGATTGTTGGACCAATTGGCTTCTCACCCTGGAGCTTTTGATAGTCTTCAAGAACTCATGGATATCACCTTGGAATTAGATACCAGGTACCATGAGAGGCAGAAGGAAAAGGGTAGTCATCAAGAGATGAAGCCTTCAATCAGTGAATCCAACTCCTCCAAGCCCCCTCAAAGTTCATCATCAAAAAAGCCTTATCACAGGAAGAATTTTCAAGTGTCCAAAGACAAGCCTCATGATGCTCTGCTCAATAAGGACAACAAATTAATTTGTTCTGAAAAGGAGAGGAGGATTAAAGAAGGCTTGTGCAATTATTGTGGTGGTAAACACCCATTTGAAAAATGCTTCAAGAGTCCTGAGAATAGGCAAGGGTCATCAAAAGGCTTCCCTAACAAGCAGGAAAAAGCCTGAGTGGGAATCATGATGTGTTCAATGGTTCTCACTTATTTCCTTCAAGAGCACAATTGTGCACTCTGAATACTAGTGTCAAAAAATCTTTAAAATTTCTTATTTTCTCTCCAATCTCTGATCTTTTTTATAGTATTCTCATGGCCTCTGATGCTACAAACTCCTTTATTGCAAAGAATTTTGTTCTAAAGTACTCATTGACCATGTCAGAGCTCCCTGAAAAGATTCCTCTTTTCATTCTGGATTCCAGTGAATCCACGTGCTTGTTCATCACCCATTAGAGCAAGTGGGTTTTTGACTTACCTTCCTTCCCAAGCTTTGAATGGGATTTCTTTATCATAGATTCACCCAAGGGAGAAGACCTAATATTGAGCTATGATTTTCTTTACCATTTTAATCCTATTATTGATTGGAAAAATGGATTGATCACCTATGATTCTAATCATAAGGATTCTAGTGGTTTTAACCCTTCTATTAGTAATGACTTAACCAATGCTGTCAACAGTGTTGCTCTGGTTGGTGAACTTAAGACACCTTCCCTTCGTCCTTCTGTCCATAACCCCTCCACTTTTCCCTCTCAGTCATTACTTCCATTAAGAGATGAAGTCTTCAAGGAGATAAAAGATGTTGGAGAAGATGTTGCTATATCTTCACTTCATCTCTTTCAAGGGGATATGGACCTTCCTCCATTATCTTTTCATGCCTCCCTGGAGGAGCAGGGGGATGAGGAGGAAGAGCCAGAAGAGATTTAAACTGTGTTGAAGGTAGCCCCTCCTGCTTATCACCATTATTTGGATGTATTCTTCAAGGTGAAAGCAGAGAAACTTCCTCCACACCGCGCCTGTGATCATCATATTGAACTGGAGGGTCTTCTACCTCCAGTTGGTGTTATCTACTCTTTATCTAAAAATGAGTCCAAAACACTGCGGGCCTACATTTCAGAGAATGTAGAGAAAGTTTTCATTAGTTCAAGCTCCTCCTCTACAGGAGCACCTGTCCTTTTTGTTAAGAAAAAGGATGGTGGTCTTCGTTTGTGTGTTGACTACCGCAAACTTAATGCTGTCACTAGGAAGAACAGGTATCCTGTTCCTCCAATGAATCAGCTTCTTACCGTCTTTAACGGTGCTACTATCTTCTCCAAGATAGATCTGCATGGTGCTTATAATCTCCTGAGAATTAAAGAGGGGGAAGAGCACTCAACTGCCTTTAGAGCCAAATATGGTAGTGATGAGTATTTGGTTATGCCATTTGGCTTAACCAATGCTCCAGCTTCATTCCAAAATCTTGTGAATGATATCTTTGCAGATTATTTGGATATTTCTGTTGTAGTGTACTTAGATGATACTATGGTCTTCTCTAGCTTTTTGGATGAAAATGTTAAACATGTGGCCTCTGTTCTCCAAAGACTGAGAGGCAATAATTTGTTTGCTAAAGCCTCAAAGTGTGTATTCCATGCCTCAAGTGTGGAAGACTTGGGCTATGTTGTTTCAAGTGATGGCCTCAAGATGGATTCTTCAAAAGTTCAACAAATCCTCAATTGGACTCAGGCCAAGAACATCAAGGCCCTCCAATATTTTCTTGGCTTTTCCAACTTTTATTGTTGTTTCATTAAAAATTATTCCAAAATAATATCTGCTCTCACTTCCCTCCTCAAAGAAGATTCTCCCTTTATCTTCAATGAGGAAGCTCTTAGTCAGTTTCAAATACTCAAAGAAGCTTTCACCACTGCTCCTATTATCTCTCATTTTAATCCTTCTCTACCAACTATTGTAGAGACTGATGCTTCTGATTATGCCTTGGGTGCTGTACTGAGTCAGGTGAATGACCCAGGAAAGCATCCCATTGCATTTGATAGTCGCAAGCTCTTACCAGCTGAACTCAACTATGAAATTCATGACAAGGAACTCCTTGGCATAGTTTGGGCTCTCAAGCGCTGGAGAGCTTTTCTCCTTTCTCTTTCTGATTCCTTTGAGGTCTTGACAGACCATTGTTCCCTTCAGTATTTTATGTCCTCTAAAGTCCTTAGTCTTTGTCAAGCCCGTTGGGCTGAATTTCTATCCAAATTCCATTTTATCATCACTTACCACCCACGCAGGCTGGCCACTTTACCAGATGCCTTGTCACGTTGGGACAACGTGTACCCAGAAAGGGGGGTGGATTTCATCAGCAAGAATCCTCAAAATGTTCATCAAGTTCTCAAGCAAAATGAAATTCAAGAGTCAAGATTCTTTTCAATAAAAGTTGATATATTTCCAGATGTAGTTGATCAAATTCAAAGACAAGTATGGCAAGACAAAGATTATAAGGGAATCCTCAAGAAATTAGCAAGAGGAGAATCAGTCCCAGAGTATTCTCTTGAACCTCAAGAAAAATTATTATTTCTCAAAGATAGAGTAGTCATTGCAAGCAATCATGAAATTCAATTGGACATTCTTCAAAAGTGTCATGACTCACTGTTGGCTGGCCATCCTGGCCAGGAAAAGACCCTCAAGCTCATCAAGAGGGATTTTTATTGGGCTGGCATGAATAAAATCATCAAGGACTATGTGTCCTCATGTCAGCACGTCAGTGAGAGAGGTTCATTATTTGTTTCATCATTTTGGACTCAATTGTGTCAGCAGCTCAAGATATCAAGAGATCTTTCAACTGCCTTTCACCCTGAAACAGATGGACAGATAGAGAGGGTAAATCAGATTCTAGAACAGTATCTTTGGATGTATGTCAGTTAACATCAAGATGACTGGAACACCTGGCTCCCTCAGGCTGAATTTGCCTATAATAATGCAGAACATTCATCAACAACACAGTCACCATTTTTCACCATTTATGGAAGAAATCCCAGCTTTGATTCAATTCACATTTTTCAAGATACACCTTCTGGAAATCTATCATCAAAACTCCAATCAGTACAGCAAGTTGTCAGAGAAGAATTAGAGTCAGCAATAAAGCGTTTTAAGAAGTATGCAGATAGAAATAGAGCAATTCCACCTTATTTCCAACCTGGGGACAAAGTATGGCTAGCTTCCAAGAACATCAAGACAACAAGACCCACCAAGGAGCTTTCAGAAAGATGGTTGGGACCCTTTGAAGTTCTCAAGAAGATTTGCAGCCATGCATATAACCTTAATTTGCCTCAACAATGGAGGTCAGTTCACCCTGTCTTCCATGTTTCCTTGTTAGAACCAGTGAGGCAATCAACTATCCCAAATTGACACCAACTGCCACCACCTCCAGTAATAGTGGAAGAGCAAGAAGAATGGGAAGTGTCTCAGGTTCTGGACTCAAAACTCAAGAGAGGTTCATTATGGTATTTAGTTGAGTGTAAACGATTCACTGAAGACCCAGAAAGAACAACTTGGGAACCAGCTTCCAACCCTACCAACTCCCCAGACCTTGTCAAGATTTTCACACTTTGTATCCAGACAAGCCTGGCCCAAATTCCTCAAGAGTTTCATTTATGGTGCTTGGTGGGGATTGGAGGTTATGAAAGTAAGTTCCTCTCCTGGCATGCACCTTTGAGGGGGTATTCTACCCAAATTTGATGTAAGCATCACCTTGGCCACTTTTTGAGCACTTGTCAATTCTTTGGACAGGTTCAGAAGGCCTTGCAACATCATACTCTCAAGAATTTGGACCTTTCATCAAGATATCGCCCAATCTTTCTCTTATTTTCTTTTCTTTCTCTAATCATGCCATAAATTATCTTTCAAGAAATTCATTACCACAATTCATTTTATGGCATAATTGATTTTTCATTTATGGTGCTTGGTGGGGTGTGCAAGGTATGAAAGTAAGTTCCATCTCCTGGTATGCATCCCTGAGGGGTCTACTTCTTGTAAAACATTACCGTGGCCATGCTGTGAGGATAAAATGCTTGATTTTATCTTTCAGAACATTTTGGCTAAGATCAAGCAGCTCACCACAAGGAGGACAACCCTCAGGCATTTCTTATTTCTATTGCTTTACTCTCTTTTTCTCTCAATTCTTTTTCATTTTTATTTTTTATTTCATTTTCTTTTACTTGTATGATTTATTTTTCATTTTTTATTTCAAAAGCAGTAGTCATCACTTCCATATCATGTTTGGGGAGTCAATTCAATCAATAATCAAAGAGCAAAACACTAGTAATGGTAAAGACCAGCTAGAGATAACCCTCATCAAAATTTCTTCAAATCAACCTTGAACTCATCTTCAAGTCAAATTTCAAAGTCAAGACCAAGCAAATCATGGAAAGTTTCAAGTCAGCAAGTCAAATATGGCAATTTGAAATTCAAGAACAGAGTGAAGCACAAGAAAATAGAAGAAAATCACCATCAAAAACTGTTCCATAGGCCAAATTGGCCATTTTCATGCATTTGCGCATTTTGGCTTCATTCTTCTTCAAAACATCAAAATCAATTTTTTATTCAAATCTTCAGCAAGATATGCCATTTTGACCATATTGGCATATTTGCCCATATTTGGGAATTTGACATCATCTCTCTTCAAATCAGCCTTGAACTCATTCCTTAAGATCAAAATTGAAAGCCAAAACCCAATCAGAAAGGCATTTATGGCAATTGACCAGTCAAGGAGGGGATAAGAAGAAAGACATTCAAGAAGAAATCAAGATCAAAAGAAACAAAAAACTGCTTCAAATGGCCCAATTGGCCAATTTAATGAATTTATGCACTTTGGCACAAATGGCCATATCAGACTTCAAAACTTCAAAATTGCTCTGTTTTATCATTTTTCATCAAAATATGCTTAATTATGCATATTGGCAAATTTGCGCAAAAGGCCTCTTTATCTTGTCAAAAGGCTTCAAAAGGCCTTTTTGGCCCATTTCATCATAATTGCGCATTTGCGCATTTTGCGCAAAAATGCGCAAAATGGCCAGAATACTTTATAAGGCCATTTTTTCATCATTCATCAACTTTTTTTTCAATTTTTTCACCAATATATGCCATCATGGCATATATTCGCATTTGCGCATTTTGCGCACTTTGCCCAAATTGGGCAAAAACCCCTTTAATCACAAAATCAAGGATTTTGGCCAGGACTTCTGAAATGGTCCAAAATCTCAAGTATTGGCCATTTTATACAAACACTCTCAAGATTCAAAATTATGATGAAATCATGTGTTCTTTGAACATAAGCCCAGGTCACCCATTTTTCAGAAGCCATGAGGACTCAAGGAAAGTTTAGTGACGACACTCAATACAAGAATGAATGAATTTTAAGAAGAATGAAGGCATTTTGAAGGAAAAGAGGGAATTCAGAATCAGGATCAAGGGGAAAGTACCTACAAGTGATCAAATGAAGATTTTTTTTTTGAGTATTGATTGAAGAAGAAAGCTTAATGGGATAAATATAAGGAATTGGGGAAAGAACTGTATGGATTGATTGCAAGCTGATCAAGACTCACTATACTTATGGTGCTCAGAGCTCACCACTTTCAAGAGGGGGATAATGTCACAGCCAAGGAGGAAGGGGCATTACCAATCATCTTCAACAATCATTACTTCATTGATACCCTTCAAAACCCAATCAGCAAGGGGGTTTCATTCAACATTCTCCAAATACAGTTTTCAGACCTCAATACAGTTTCATACAGGCAAGACCCAAATACAGGATTCACCAAATACAGGGCTGTAATCAATACAGGCGCAAATACCTGTATTGACTGTATAACCTGTATTGGCTTCACCAATACAGGATTCAATCCCACATCCAAATTCTTCCAGCATACAGACAAGTATCTCAACACTCAAACTCCAAGGCTGGTATTTCTCACATATACCAGCCCCTCTTCACCCACCTGGGGGTTTTTTCCCCAGTTAATTAAAATATTGGATTTATTATTTAATATTATTTTATTTCTCATTAAGAAATATTATTTCATTAATTATTAAGTTAGTCTTTGCCTTCCCTCACCTGGTCAGTAGAGTCCTGGTGGCCATATCCTTTATTAATCCTTTTCTCTTTTCTGAATAGGTTGAAACAGTGGTACATGATGAGTTGTGGTTGGCTCTTTATTATTGCTTTTGTTTTCCTCTCATATCTTTTAATTCTTATCATTTTATGACTAGGAAATTATTATCTTATTTCATTACTCTTATCATTTGGGTATCTTATTGGAGGGCCTGACACTCAGTGAACAGACTTACTTATGGAGGGCTCAGAAGAAATACTCAATTGATAAGAGTAATGAGATAAGAGAAATAAATGCCTAGTCATACAATAATAAGAATTGAAAGATATGAGAGAAAACAAAGGCAACAATAAAGAGCCAGCCACAAATGATCCTGTATCACTGTTTCAACCTGTTTAGAAAAAAGAAAAGGGTTAATAAAGGATATGGCCACCAGGACTCTACTGAACAGGTGAGGGAAGGCAAAGACTAACTTAATAATTAATAAAATAATATTTCTTAATGAGAAATAAAATAATATTAAATAATAAATCCAATATTTTAACTAATTGGGGGAAAAACCCCCAGGTTGGTGAAAGGGGGCTGGTATATGTGAAAAAGTTCCAGCCTGGAGTTTGAGTGTTGAGAAACCATGATTGTAGGATTTAAGAACCTGTATTTGAGATTTGAAACTGTTTTGGTGTATCCAATACAGTTATTTGAATCAATACAGGTGTTTGCACCTGTATTGAGGGAAGGCCTGTATTTGGTGAATCCTGTATTTGGGTTCTGCCTGTATTGAGCTGTATTGAGGTTTGAAACTGTATTTGGTGAATCTTTGATGAAACCCCTTGCTGATTAGGTGTTGGAAGATTTTCCATTAGTAATGAATGGTAATGCATTGCCTGTCTCCATGGATGTGACATCATCCCCCTCTTGGAAGTGGTGAGCTCTGAGCACCATAAGAGTAAGTTAATCTTGATGAGGTAAATTGAAGCTTTCTTCCCCTCAATTACCCAATTTTCATCCCTCGTAATTTTTCTTCAGCAATCATAATCTCAAACTCCTTCATCTTCACAACTTGTGAGCCTTAGGGCTATTTTCATATAACCAAAATACCACAAACAAAAAATTAATATACAAACATAAATAAAATATATTCATTTACATTATTAAAATACAAATTGAAGTATAAATATGAGTTGATATACAAAATCAAAAATTTAATTATAATTTAAAAATAAAAATACATTAAATTTGAAAATTGTAAAAACACAATTTTACCTGAAAAAATTAAGTAAGATTGAATTGTTAATAAACAATTATGAAATTAAGATATTTTTGATAAAAATTCATATAAAATATATTATAGCCTTTTATCCAATAAATAAAAATATAAAATTTATTTCACCATTGGATTCCTTATAAAAAATAAGGTGGGGTCACCTCTGATGGAAAATTTTGTAACTCAACTCTAAATAAGCTTAAATTAACCTTTCTGTATTTTCTGTATAAAAGTTTAAAATACTCAAAACCTTAATTTAATTCACATCAAATGTAGTGTTAATCATCAATTTTTGTGTTCAAATTGAGGTGTTTTGTGTATTTGAGAAGTTATGAGGAATTGAATTGTCAAAATGTGTGCATGTATCACATAAGTGAGCTTGGATTTACATATGAGGTGTCAATTATTACAGTAGTGTACTGTAGAAATCAATTTAATTACATATGTAAATTGTAAGTATAATACATGATGAGGAATTAAAGAAAAAATAAATTGGAAAGTTTAAATTTGGGGGGAAATGGAACTCTAGCTCTAAGGGGGAGCCAGACCCCCAAAATCCTTGCTGACAGGCGTGAGATGTTAAACTCCACACAAATGTTCATCACTTTTGGCCTGGAATTGAGTCACAGGGTCTGTGACTCAATTGATGATGAGGCTTTGATACCAACCAGGGTAACTTTTCTACATCTCTTACACTCATTCTGACGTGTTATGAAGGCTCTAGGCCAGATATTACTATAGTAATGGCTGATTTAAGGGTCTAAAATGGCTAAAACCAGCCCTTTTTTGGTCTAAGAAAGGGTTCAATGATGCCATAATTGGCTTTTTTGTTGCCAGAGTGTTTTCCACGACTGACAAGAGTAAATTTTACTTTTGGAGTAAGAAAATTGATGGCTATAGAAGAATGTCTTTGCCCCACTTTTCTCTTGATGTTAGAATCTTTTCCTTTTATAATTAGTTTAAATACTGTTAAACAAATCAATAAAAGATTCCAACCACCCTTCTCATATTATTTCAAACCTTTTAGCCATGTGAGAAAATTACTATAATCATTGTTTGTAACTCTTATAATCATTTTTATCCCTGAACCACCCCAAAAGTGAATTCAAGCATCTTTCATCACTGTTAGCTTTGTCAATTTGTTTCCAAATTCACTCTGGTCACTTTTGGGTGTTTTTCTCTTTACATATATTTTTAAAGACTTTTTTCTTCAATTAATTGCTTGCATTTCTTTCCTCAATTAATTCCAATTGAAATTGCTCTTGAAGAAATTTCTTTTGTAGCCCTAAATATCTCTTGTAGAGTATTTTCGGATAAATCTTTATTGTTGGTAAAACAATAAATTTTTATTATATCATTGTTTCATACTTAAAAAGTTCAAAAAAATAAAATTGGCGTGTTTTCTCCTTAAAAATACTATTTTTTTACTATTTTTAAATTTTACCTTATACAAATTTTGAGGACAGGAAAATTGCTTGATATTTTATCAAATTTTCATATCCACATCTTACACAACTTGTAGGTCCTTCTTCTTTGACTTGATTCTGATTCTTCCTCCCTCCTTTGAAAAATTTCTTTTCATTTCTTGTGTTTCTTCTATGTTCTTCACCCAATTTTTCTTCAGTCCCCATGGCTCATGATAAATAGTGATTTCAGGTTTATGTCCTAAGAACTTACTGCCATGGCATAAATTGTCTTCATTTTTGACATTGGGCCAATTTGGCCTTTTCTTGCTTTTGGGCCTATAAAGGATCCATGGAAATGTTTCCCCATTTATTTTTTTCTGGTGTTTTCCGACTGATTTGCCCAAAATGCACAAAATTGAAGATATTGAAGATTTTGATGATTTCTTGATTGAAATGACTGATTTTTCAGTTTTTCATGATTTTGAAGAAGTAATAGCCAGAAATGCGCAAAATGCACAAATTTGCACAAAGTGTGCAAAAATGCGCAAATATGCCAATATGACTGAAATGGCATATTTTGATGAATTTCTGAATGAAATGATGCTTTGAAGGGTTTGGATGCAGATCAGCCAGAAATGTGAAAAATGGGAAAATTTGTGCAAAGTGTGCAATAATGCACAAATATGCCAATATGACTGAAATGGCATATTTTGATGAGTTTCTGAAAGCTTTTCACATGATTTGATAGAATTGTGCGCAAAATGCACAAAAATGCACAAATGCTTAGAAATGGCCAATTTGGCAAATGAAACAGTTTTTTATGACAATTTACTCTATTTTCTTGTGCTTCACTCCACTCTTGAATTTCAAATTCCCATAATTGACTTGCTAACTTGGAATTCTCCATTATTTGCTTGGTCTTGGCTTTGAATATTGACTTGAAGATGAGTCCAAAGTTTCCTTCCATTTGTGACTCCAATCACTCTGATTCCCCAGCTTCTGTCCTTTATGGTCCTGTTTTCTTTAATAACTTGAGGGAGCTTTTGAAGAAATTTTGATGAGAATTATCTGTGGTTGGTCTTTATCATTAATAATGTTTTGGTCTTTGATTATTAAATAACTTTACTCCCCAAAAGATATGGGAGTGATGACTTCTGCTTTTGAAATAAGAAAAAGAAAAAGCAAAAGCAAAAAGGAAATGATACAAGTGAAAGTAATGAAATAAAATGAAAAGAAAGAATTCAGAGAAAAGAGAGTAAAGCAAAGAAAATAAAGAAAATTCTGAGAATTGATCTTCTTGTGATGAGCTGCTTCATTTTGGCCATAAATTTCATGAAAACATAAAACCAAATATTTGATGCTCACAGAGTGGCCAAGGTGTTGTTTTACAAGAATCAGAACCCTCAGAGATGCATAACAGAAGATGGGACTTTTCATAACTTCCACTTCCCACCAAGCATCATAGAAGAATACAAACTTTGCCATAAATGAATTTGATTTAATGAATGTATTGAATAATATTTAATGTCATAATTTTGAATAATAAAATATGAAAGAAAGATAAAGAATAAAAGGAAAAGAAGGAATTTGGCCATATCTTGATGAAAGGTCCAAATTCAAGGGTATTGGTGTTGCAAGGCCTTCTAAACCTGTCCAAAGAAGTTGAAAAGTGCTCACATAGTGGCCAAGGTGATTCTTACAACATCTTTGGGTAGAATACCCCCTTAAAGGTGCATGCCAGGAGAGGAACCTACTTTCATAAACTCCAATCCCAATCAAGAACCATAAAAAACTCTTGAGGAATTTGGGCCAGGCTTGTCTGGATACAAAGTGTGAAAATCCTTGACAAGGTCTGGGGAGTTGGTAGGGTTGGAAGCTGGTTCCCAAGTTTTTCTTTCTGGGTCTTCATTGAATTGTTTCCACTACACTAGATACCATCATGTGCCTCTCTTGAGGTTTGAGTCCAGAACCTGAGCCACTTCCCATTCTTCTTGCTCTTCCACTATTACTGGTGGTGATGGAAATTAATGTCAATTTGGGATAGCTGATTGCTTCACTGGTTCTAATAAGGACACATGAAAGACAGGGTGAACAGACTTCCATTGTTGAGGCAACTTGAGGTGATATGCATGGCTGCAAATCTTCTTCAGAACTTCAAAAGGTCAAAACCATCTTTCTGAAAGTTTCTTGGTGGGTGTTGTTGCCTTGATGTTCTTGGAAGCTAGCCATACTTTGTCCCCAGGTAGGAAATCAGGTGGAATTGCTATATTTCTATCTGCATACTTCTTGAAACGTTTTATTGCTGACTCTAATTCTTCTTTGACAACTTGCTGTACTGATTGGAGTTTCGTTGATAACTTTCCAGAACGTGTATCTTGAAAAATGTGAATTGAGTCAAAGCTGGGATTTTTTCTATATATGGTGAAAAATTGTGACTGTTTTGTTGATGAATGTTCTGAATTATTATAGGCCAATTCAGCCAGAGGGAGCCAGGTTTTGCAGTCATCTTGATGGTAACTGACATAAATCCAAAGATACTGTTCTAGCATCTGATTTAACCTCTCTGTCTGTCCATCTGTTTAAGGGTGAAAGGCAGTTGAAAGCTCTCTTGATATGTTGAGCTGCTGACACAATTGAGTCCAAAATTATGAAGCAAATAATGAACCTCTATCACTAACAATACTGATTGGAAGGCCATGTTTGGAAAAGACATTCCTGATAAAGATTTGAGCTAAGTCCAAAGCAGTGATTTTTGAATAAGTTGGAATAAATATTTTCATCTTTGAGAATCTTTCTCCAATTACTAGAGCTTAATCAAAGTTGCTTGACAGAGGCAATTAAGTGATAAAGTCCATTGATAATGAATTGCAAGGACCAGATGGAATTTGAAGAGGCTTGAGTAATCCAAACTTCTTATGGTGAATGGTCTTGTTTCTTTAACATTGCTGACATGAGGACGCATATTCATTGATAATTTGATTCATGCCAGCCCAATACAAATCCCTCTTGATGAGATTGAGGGTCTTCTCCTGAACAGGGTGGCCTGCCAACAGTGAGTCATGATGCTTTTGAAGGATATCTAATTGAAGTTCATTATTTCTTGGGATGACTACTCCATCTTTGAATACTAACAATTGTGCTTGAGGTTCAATAGTAGAATCAGAGACTAATTAACCTATTGCTAATTGCTTGAGAATCTTCTTATAATCTTTCTCTTGCCATACTGCCTTCTGAATTTGATCAACTAAATCTGAGAAAACTTCAACTTTGATTGGGAAACATCTTGACTATTTATTTAATTTTGCTTGAGAACTTGATGAAAGGTTTGAGGATTTTTTTTCTGATGAAGTCCACCCCTCCCTCTGGGTACAGGTTGTCCCAATTTAACAAGACATCTGGTAAGCTGGCCAGTCTGCCTGGGCGGTAAATGATAGAGGGAAACTCTGGCCAATGGGCTTGATGGCAAGTAAGGAATTTGGCAGACATAAATTATTGAAGGGAAGAGTAGTCTTTCAAGACTTCAAAGGAATCAGAAAGAGAAAAAAGAAAGGTTCTCCAATGCTTGAGAGCCCAAACTATGCCAAGGAGTTCCTTGTCATGAATTTTGTAGTTGAGCTCAGCTGGGAGGATCTTTTGGCTATCAAATGCAATGGGGTGCTTTCCTGAGTCATTCACCTGACTCAGTACAGCACCGATAGCATAATCAGAAGCATAAGTCTCTACAATAGTTGGTAGAGAAGGATTGAAATGGGATGGGATAGGAGCAGTGGTGAAAGTTGCTTTGAGTATTTGAAACTGAGTAAGAGCTTCCTCATTGAAGATGAAAGGAAAATCCTTTTTGAGGAGGGAAGTGAGGCAAATTTTTTTTTGAATAATTGTTAATGAAACAAAAATAGAAGTTGGCAAACCCAAGAAAAGAGTAGAGTGCTTTGATGTTCTTTTGCTGAGGCCAATCAAGCATTTGCTGAACTTTGGAAGAATCCATCTTAAGTCCTTTGCTTCAAACAACATAGCCTAAGTATTCCACACTTGAGGCATGGAATACACACTTTGAGGCCTTAGAAAACAAATTATTGTCCCTCAGTCTTTGGAGGACAAAGGCCACATGTTTGACATGTTCTTCCTCAGAACTAGAGAAGACCATAATATCATCTAAGTATACTACTCCAAAAATATCCAAGAAATCTACAAAAATATTATTCAAAAGATTTTGGAATGAAGCAGGAGCATTGTTCAAGACAAATACTCATAACTACCATATTTAGTTCTAAAGGCAGTTAAATGCTCATTCCCATCTTTGATTCTCAAGAGATTATAAGCACCACACAAATCAATCTTGGAGAAGATAGTAGAACCGTTAAGGAGGGTAAAGGAGCTGATTCATTGGAGGAACAGGATAGCTGTTGTCCCTAGTCACAGAATTGATTTTGCATAAGTCAACACACAAAAAAAGGCCACCATCTGTTTTCTTAACAAAAAAGACAGGTGCTCCTGTTAAAGAGGAGCTTGTCTTGATGAAACCCTTCTCTAAATTCTCTGAAACTTAGGCCTGTAGTGTTTCTTACTCATTCTTTGATCAAGAGTAGATGACACCAACTGGAGGTAGAAGACCCTCCATTTTGATATGATGATCACAGGGGTGTGGAGTAAGGTTTTCTGATTTCACCGTGGAGAATACATCCAAATATTGGTGATAAGAAGGAGGGACTACCTTCAGCACACTTTCACTCTATTCTGGCTCTTCCTCCTCATCCCACTGCTCCTCCAGGGAGGAATGAAAAGATAAAGGAGGACAGTCTATATCCTCTTGAAAGGCTTCAAAATCTTTTATCTCTTTGAAGGCTTCATCTCTTGATGGAAGTAATGACTGAGACGGAATGATGAAAGGGATGTGGACAGAAGGAGAAAGGAAAGGTGTCTTAAGTTCACCAACCAGAGCAACATTGTTGACAGCTGTGGAAAATTCATTACTAGTAGAAAAGTTAATACCACTAGAGTACTTATGACTAGAGTCATGGGTGATCAATCCATATTTCCAATCAATAATGGGATTAGAATGGTAAAGAAAATCATAGCCCAATCTTAGGTCTACTACTTTGGGTGAGTCTATGATAAAGGAATCCCATTCAAAGCTTGGGAATGAAGGCAAGTCAACAACCCACTTGGTATAATGGATGATGAACAGGGAAGTGGATTCATTGGAATCCAAAATGAAAATAGGAATCTTTTCAGGGAGCTCTTACATGGTCAATGAGTACTTTAGAACAAAATCATTTGCAATAAAAGAGTTTTTAGCACCAGAATCAATGAGAATACTATAAAAAATATCAGAGAGAAGAGAAAATAAGAAATTTTAAAGATTTCTTGAAACTGGTATTCAGAGTGCACAATTGTGCTCTTGAAGGAAAAAAGTGAGAACCATTGAACACATCATAATTCCCACTCAGGATTTTCCCTACTTGCTAGGGAAGCCTCTTGATGACCCCTGCCTATTGTCAGGCCTTTTGAAGCATTTTTTATATGGGTTCTTTCCACTACAATAGTGGCACAAGCATTCTTTAATCCTCCCTCCTTTTCAGCACCAATTGATTTGTTGTCCTTAGTGGGAGAGCAGCATGTGGCTTGTGTTTGGACACTTGAAAATTCTTCCCCTTCTTATTCTTCCTGTGATAAGGCTTTTTTTAGAAAGTTTGAGGACGCTTGGAGGAGTTGGATCCACTGATTGGAGGCTTCTTCTCTTAATGGCTACCCTTTTCCTTCTGCCTCTCATGGTACCTGGTATCTTATTCCAAAGTGGTGTCCATGAGTTCTTGATGGCTATCAAAGTTTCCAGGGTGAGAAGCCAATTGGTCCAACAATCTTGATGCCAAGCCTCTTCTATACACATGAATATAGGTCCTTTCCCCCAGTCTCCAATTTTTGAAATTAAGCTTCTGAAATCTGCTATGTACAAGGAAGCCTTACCACACTCTCTCATCCTGAGATTGTCTAACTCTTGTTCAGCTTTCCTGACTTCATTGGGATCATCAAACAGAGTGAATAACTGAGTTTCAAAAAACTGCAAGTTATTGAGGAGATAAGAAGGGCCTTCATTGGAGATATTTGAGAGGTAAGGTTCAGTCCATTTGCCAGCTCTACCAGTGAGAAAGGAAGTTGAGTACAAAACATTCTTTCTGTCACAGAAGAAGTTTTCTGGGTCATTATGGAAAATTAATTGAAAAGATTGAATAAATCCCCTTAATTTATAAGCTTTAGTACCATAAAAGGAATCAGGTGCCTTCATTGATGGAGTCTTGAATTCTTGGGCTTTTGAAGTGTCCCTTGGGGCAACTGCTTGAGTTAGTTGTCCCATGAATTGAGTCATCTGCTCCATCATTTTGCAAGAATTTGGTTCAGCTTGAGATAAAAGAGGTTGATTATAATGGGCTAGATTTGGATCTTTGGAAGCCTCAGGTGCACCTTCCAAGGCAGTTTCTACTTCAGTTTCTTCAGAATCCTCCTCTTCATCTTCAGCTTCCCCTAATCTGCTTCTAGGACCTTGAGAAATGCTTGGATAGCCACCCAACAAGCCAGAGAATGATTTTGATGTTCTTGACTTCACACCTCCTCTTCTGGAGGGTGCTTCCCTTTCCCTTGGTGGTCCTCTGTCCAAATTTGCGGTCAGTTGATGAACTGATGGTGTGCGGTCAAGAGGAACCCTTGCTGTAGGAGTGATAACAGCTTGATGTCTTTGAGATCTTGTATTCTTGGCTGGAGGGCTATGCTGAACTGGCATTATTGAAGAAAGAAAATAAAGTCTGATGATACTTGAGAATAAAACCAGGCCTGAGAAAATCAATCAAATGAGAATATTGAAGAACTTGAGAAATAAATCAATACTCTTGAAGTGAATCAATATGAATAAATCTTGAAGAATGAACATGACAAAGTCAAATTCTTATGAAGAGTCAATTTCAATCAATAATTCAAACAAGTTGATCAATAAATCAAATCAATTCAATAAATTCAAAATAAAATCAATTATTTCTTGAGGAATTCACTCAATATCTTCAAACATCAATTCAATTTCTTGGGGAAAAAAATTTGAATCAATCAATTAAATCAAATATTGAGGATAGCTTAGCAATCTTGAGGAATAAAATCCAATCAATAAATTAAATTAAATCAGAATCTTGAGGTAAAGTCAATTCCTTGAATAATCAAATCAATCAATCAATTAATCTTGAGAAATTTCAAAAACAACATTGATAACCCCACTTCAATGAAAACTCCTGAAATTATGAGTCAATTAATCCCAAATTCCAATCAATTAAACCTGATAAAAGAACCTGAATTAAGACAGAAAATGAAAATAACATTTGATTCAGAATTAAAAAGAAAGTGAAATGGTCAGCAAAATTTTAGAAATGAGAAAGAGAATCAATTTTTATTCGAATGAAATTAATGTGATGAAAATTGATGAGAGAGAATGAAATCATAAAAATCATAATTGAGAATGAGAGAAATGAACAAGAATCAATGAAGGAAAATAAGCAATTATGAGTTAGTTAAAACAATACCACAGGGGCTCTTCTAAATGAAGAGGGCCTGGCACTCATGGAGGGGTCAGAAGAAATACTTGATTGATAAGAGTAATGAGATAGGAGAAATAAATTCCTAGTCATAAAATAATAAGAATTAAAAGATCTTAGAGAAAACAAAAGCAACAATAAAGAGCCAACCACAAATAATCCTGTATCATTGTTTCAGCCTGTCCAGAAAAGAGAAAAGGATTAATAAAGGATATGGCCACCAGGACTCCACTGAACAGGTGAGGGAAGGCAAACACTAACTTAATAGCTAATAAAATAATACTAAGTAATAAATCCAATATTTTAATTAACTGGGGGAAAACCCCCAGGTGGGTGAAAGGGGACTGTTGTATGTAAAAAAGTGCCAGCCTGGAGTTTGAGTACTGAGAAACCATGATTGCATGATTGAAGAACCTGTATTTGAGATGTGAAACTTTATTGGTGTATCCAATACAGTTGTTTGAATCAATACCAGTGTTTGTACCTGTATTGAGGGAAGGCCTGTATTTGGGTTCTGCCTGTATCAATCTGTTGTGAGGTTTGAAACTGTATTTGTTGAATCTTCCATGAAACCCCTTGCTTATTAGGTGTTGGAAGATTTTCTAGTAGTAATTAATGGTAATTCCCTGCCTGTCTCCATGGCTGTGATACCTTGCCATTTTCATTTCAACAGAAAGAAATATTAACAAAGTCATATCCTGACATGTCAGAATGTATGATCCACAGAAAAATTCTGATACAATGTGGAGGTTACTTAAAAAATTCTTTCAAAAGAAGGAATACTTAACAATATTCAGAAGAATATATAGTGAGTATATGAGAACAAGTGACCACTAGAAACAGGAATTATTCTAGTAGGGTGAATCTTCAAATAAGTTTTAATTCAGCTTGGAAAGATTATATGGGTAAAAATATCAAAGAAAACACTAATTATATGAAATATAAATCAGCAGATACAATCAGTAAGCTCCATATTTGCCAGAGCACCACACATTTAGCTAATACATGTCCAAAAAGAGGAAAATTCAATGAAATTGACATTCAGAAAGAATCTGATGTTGAAAAAGATGATGTAAATGCAGAAAATTCAGATTATAAATCATCAATATTTTTTTGAATTTCCAAAATATATACAAAATATCAATGTCACATTTGAAATCATGGAATCGTATTCCCACTTTCTCAAATTAAGCAATAGTTAACTTTATTTGTCAAGAATCCAAGATACACAACTTATGAAAACCAACCCAAACAGGGGGAAAGGTTTTATGGCTGGCAATTCCTGTATAACAGAAGTGGTAATTGTTAACAAACCAACTAAACTTTTACTTGAATCAGGAGCCTTCTTCTCTTGTGTTGGCAAATTTTTTCTTAAGAAATGTGTACCAGATTTTGAAGATCAATTATTACCTATTGATGGAATAAAATTTAACAGTGCAAGTAATCCAATGAAACATTGGGAATATTTGAGACAACTGTAATCTTTTCACGTATGAATGGTAATTTAAAAATTACTGTTAAATTTTTTTCCATGGAACTCTTCTCTAGTACCCATTTGATATTGGGGAATTATTATTTAATCATGTATGGCATAGATTTATGTAAGAATAAAGACAGATACCCTGATATTGGGGACAATAAACGTCAAAGATCTGCCTTTTTAACTTTTAAGAGACAAATTACAGTGAATTAACCATCATTAGTCAGCTTAGAGATATAGAAATTCAATTCATAATAGATGAAGGAAGCTGAAACAAGTCTCCATCCTACTAATATACAGGAAAATGAACTATCTACCCTTATATATGACCACAAAGAAGTGTTTGAAACAGATAAAGAACCATTAGGGAAAAGTCTTGGTCATGAAGTTGACATTAATTTGAGATGTGAGAGACCTTATAAGCCACTCTTGAGAAGGCCTGAATACCCAGAAAGCCCAAAATCAAGAGAAGCCCTTGAGCTTTAGATTAAAGAACTCTTAGACCTTGGTGTAATAAGAAAGGTTGGCCACAACAAGGAGGTAGAAATAAACACACCAGTCATAGTTTCATGGCATAATGGAAAATCCAGAATGGTTGGGGAATTCAGAGCTCTGAACACTTACACTGTCCCAGACAGGTATCCCATACCCAAGATCCAAATTTCCCTCATTCAAATATCTCAATCAGTGTACATAAGAACTATGGACCCCCTAAAAGTATTAAAATAAAATATATTGACACCAAGAGCAAGCAAATATTGGACAATTATTTTGTTTTCTGGAGTGTATGAATCTTTAAGGATTCCTTTTTTGTATCAAAAATGCACCTTCACACTTTCATACGATGGTAAATAAAATCTTCCCTGAAGAAGTTTCAGAGGGATGGTTAAATATTTACATTGATGGTATTATTTTCTCTTCCAAGACTTGGGAGGAACATATGTAAAGATTATCCAGAGTTTTGGGAGAAATCCAATCTGTAAACATGAAAATTTTCTTGTAGAAATTTCATTTTGGATTTAAATGACTCATAGCTCTAGGACATGTAGTATTCGTCCTATCCCTTGGAATTGACAAAAGCAAAGTTGGAGAAGTACTACTGAAACCTCTTCCTCAGAACAAGAATTAAGTCCACTCCTTTTTAGGATTTTCAGGATACTATAGGAAGCACATTAAAGACTTTGAATCCATAGCAAGACCCCTTTCTGAATTACATGACAAAGACACAGTATTTTAAATTGCCGTTGACAGTGTCAATGCCTTTGAATCCCTGAGACAAGCCTTAAACACTGCTTTACTCTTACTAATTCTGGATTTTAATCTGACCTCAAAATTTATATTGATGAATCTGGAGATGGACTAGGAGGTGCGCTTCTCAATTCCAGATTATTAATGACAAACCTGTGGAAGGACCTGTATGTTTCATATCTAGGCAAATCAAGCCTACTGAAGCCAGATATGGAGCAATTCAAGTGAAATGTTTTGCCTTTTCTGGGCCTTGGAAAAGCTTAATTACTTTGTTTAAGGATGTGTTTTAAAAGTTATAACATATTGTACTTCTGTTAAGTCACTTCTAAGCATGAAACCAACCAACAGAAATATTCTTAGATGGCAAATATACATACAGGAACATAGGGGTAATATGATCATTGTACACAAAGATGGGAATATTCACAAACATTCAGATGTACTCAGAATATGGCCATTAACCAATGACATTGGAAATCCTTCTTACATGCTAGAAAAAGCTTCCCCACACATCCCAATAGAAAGAATTAGTGTTAAAAACCTGAAAATTACCTTCTTTGAGGAAGTAAGGAACAGTTATACTCAGGATAGCAATTGTAGCATCCTATTTGAATTACTTACTAAGGACTATAAATATAACTCCTTGATAAGTTCCTTGGATGAAATATTGAGTAAATTATATGATGACAGAAGATTTAATTTACTTGATGGCTCAATCCACCACAAGACCAAACACACATGTGTAATGACAGTGGTAGACACATCCTTAATAAATATTTTATTGAAAGAATGCCATGACAGCCCCTTCTCAGGACACCTATCTGAGGAAAGAACAAGAGAGAAAATCAAGACCTGCATATGGTTGCCAATTTGTCACAAAGAAGCTGTATAATATTTCAAAACCGGTGAAAGATCTCAAAAGGAAAACAAATCCACTGGAAAAAGACTTGGAAATATGATCAAAATCCAAGAACCCAGTAGAACTTGGCAAATTTTCTATATGGATTGGGTAACTGGCCTCCAACCAGGGGGTGATACAAGCTTTAACTCCTTCCTAGTGATTGTTGACAGGTTCAGTAAGACTCCAATCTTTTTGCCATGTCACAAATATGATACAGCCTTGCATACCAATCTTCAAATATAAAATAGAGTAGTATCATTTACTGGCATATTCACAAACATTATTAGTGACAGGGATCCCAAATTCACATAAGCACTATGGACAAACCTTCACCAATTATTTGGAACAAAGGCACCCTTCTCTACAGCTTACCACCCACAAACTGATGGTCTAGCTGAAAGAATGATCCAAAGTTTGGAAGATGTGGTCAGAAGAACTTGTGCATATGGCCTAGAATTAAAATATTGTGATGGATTCATCCATGATTGGTGTAACCTTCTATCCGCACTGGAATTATCATATAAAACATCTGTTAAAGCTAGTACCAATCAAAATCCTGCTATTCTAGAGAAAGGATGGAATGACAGACTTCTCCAGGATCTATTGAGGAAATATTTGGTTGAGATTCATCCTACAACTGCTAGCTTCAAAGGAATTCTAGAAAAAACTACAAAGCATGCAGTGTGATGTATGGAAGACTCATTTGCATAGGCCAAAGACAAATGGGACAAGTTACATTCTACTCCAGAGTTCAAGGTTGAAAATTTAGGGCTTGTATCTACCATTAAGGGAAATAGCATCAAAGGATGCAAAAAGATAAAATACTCCTTTGCAGGACCATTTGTGATCAAGGCCCTCCATGGGCAAAATGCTGTTGAAGTAGAACTATCTGAGGAACTGAGTAATAAGCATCCTACATTTCCAGTAAGCCTGATAAATCTTTACCAATCTGGTGTGCTAAAAATTTTGCCTTAAGGAATAGATTTACCCAGCTTATAACTCCTGTTGAATAATGTGGTTTTAAGAAAATTACCAAGGTTCTCAAAGAAATAACATTTACAACTAAGAAAGTAAGGGAATACCTTGTCAGGTAAAGTGACCCACCTTCTGAAGATGAATGGTTAGAAGAAAAATACATACCTGAAGCTACCAAAATTCTCAGAGGGTTCGGAAACACTAGAAATCACAATATTACGAGGTAATATTCTTTTTTAAAGGGAGGTAATGTGAGACTTAGAGGTATTTTTATATACTAAAAAGATAACAAATAACAAATTATGTTATAACTATAAATAGATAAATTCATTTCTACTATACAAAAAAAATTAAAATAGAAATATAAAATTTAGATACAAATTAAAAATGTTATTATAATATACAATTAAAATTGAATTGAAATTTAAAATTGTGAAAAAACACTTTTACTTGAAAAAATCAAGTAAAAATAAATTTTCAATAAAAATGTTAATATTAAGATATTTTTGAAAAAAATTTAAATAAAAATGATTATAGCTCTATCAAATAAAAAAGCTTATGAAAATTATTTTACCATTGGATTCCTCATAAAAAAATAAGGTTGGATCACCTCTGGGTGAAATTTCTGTAACTCAATTCTAAATAAGCCTAAATTAAGTTTTTAGTATTTTATGTATAAACATTGGAATACTCAAAGACTTAATTTGATTCTTCAACTGTCAAGTTTTGTGTTACAATTGAGGTGTGGTGTGCAGTTTAAAAGCTATGAGGAATAAAAGTATTTTCAATTGAAATGTCAAAATGTGTGTGTGTATTACATACGTGAACTTTGATTTACATATCAGGTATGAATTATTACAGATTTGTACTGTAAAAGCTCAATTTGATTACCTATTTAAATTAGAAGTATAATACATGATGAGGAATTGAAGAAAAAATAAATTGGAAACATTAATTTTGGGGGGGAAGGGATATTGGCTCCAAGGGCTCCAGACTCCCACAAATTCCTTTCTGAAAGGTGGGGGATGTCAAAATTCACCCAAATTTCATCACTTTTTTCCTGGAATTGAGTTGCAGGATCTTTGACTCAATTTATGGTGAGGTTTTGATACCAACCAGGGGATTTTAGCTGTTTCCAAGAGGGAAAAACTACTGGTGAGCTGAAAACACCTTATTAAAAACATATTTAAACAGTTTTGAAGTCTTTTACACACATTCTGATGTGTTTTGAAGGCTTGAAATCAGGTATTACTATTGAAATGGCTGATTCAAGGGTTCAAAATGGCTCAAACCAGCCCTTTTTTGGTCCAAAACAGGGTTAAATCATGCCATCATTGGTATTTATGTTTTCAAAGTGTTTCTCACGAATAACAAGAGTGAATTTTATTTCTGTAGTACCAAAATTTGTGGCTATAAAATCATGTCTTCTTTGCCCCACTTTTCTCCTCATGTTAGAATCTTTTCCTTCTATAATTAGTTTAAACACTGTTAAACCAATCAATAAAATACCACAAACACCTTTATTAAATCATTTTAAACCTTTTAGAAATATGAAAACATGATTATAATCATTTTTACTCTTGAACCACCCAAAAATTGAATTAAAGTATCTTTAATCACTGTTAACCTTGTCAATTTTGTTTCCAAGTTAACTCTGGTCACTTTTTGATGTGTTTTCTCTTTGATAATCTTTTGAAAGACTTTGTTCTTATATTAACTGCCTGCAGTTATTTTCTTAATTGATTCCAACTGAAATTTCTCTTGAAGTAATTTTTTTCAGCCTTAAATATCTCTTGTAGAGTATTTTTGGATAAATTTTTCTTGTTGGTAAAACAATAAATCTTTATAATATTATTGTTTTATACTTAAAAATTTAAAAACTATAAATTTGGTGTGCTTTCTCTTGAAAATCTTAAAGTTTACTATTTTAATTAAATTTTACCTTAGACACATTTTTAGGACAGGAGAAGTACTTTATTTTGAATCAAAGTTTTATATGCACACCCTACACTAGCCAGAGCACAAGCATGACATTCAAAATACCTGCAAGGTGTGGATATGAAACTTTGATTAAAAATCAAGTACTTTTCCTGTCATCAAAAATTTCTTCAAGGGAAAATATGGAAAAATGTTAAGAATTAATACTTTTAAGAGAAAACACACCAAATTTATTTCTTCAAATTTATATGTGAGCCTTGGAGGTAATTTCATATACCCAAAAGACCACAAATACAAAAATAACATACTAATATAAATAAAATAAATTTATTTATATTATTAACATAAAAATCAAAATATAAATATAAAATTATATTAAAAATAAAAAATTAATTACAATTTAAAAATAAAAATACATGAAAAATTTTGTAAGTATAAAATTACATTTATACTTGAAAAAATTAAGTAAAGATGAAATTTTAACAAAATTGTGAAAAAATAAATAAATTTGGAAAAAAGTTAAATAAAAATTATTATAGCTTTTTATCCAATAAATAAACACATAAAAATTATTTCACCATTGGATTCCTCATAAAAGATCAGGTGGGGTCACCTCTGGATAAAATTCTTGTAACTCAACCCTAAATAAGCTTAAATTAAGTTTTTAGTATTTTCAATACAAAAGTTGAAAATCCTCAAAACTTTAATTTAATTCACACCACATGTGGTGTTAACCATCAAATTTTGTGTTAAAATTGAGGTGTTGTGTTTAGTTTAGAAGTTATGAGGAATTGAAGTATTTTCAATTGAATTCAATTGAAATGTCAAAGTGTGCGCGTGTATTACATAAGTGAACTTTGATTTACATATGAGGTGTCAATTATTACTGTATTGTACTGTACAACTCAATTTAATTACACATGTAAATTATAAGTATAATACATGATGAGGAATTAAAGGAAAAATAAATTGGAAAGATTAAATTTGGGGGGGGAAAGGAACTCCAGCTCTAAGGGGGAGCTAGACCCCCAAAATCCTTGCTGACAGGCGTGGGATGTCAAAATTCACACAAAAGCTCATTACTTTTGGCCTGGAATTGAGTTACAGGGTCTGTGAACTCAATTGATGATGAGGTTTTGATACCAACTGGGGTAGTTTTAGCTGTTGCCAAGAGGGTAAAACTACCCTTAAGATAAAACAATCATAATAAAGACAGTTTTAACTAGTTTCTACGCCTCTGACACAAATTCTGACGTGTTTTGAAGGCTCTAGGCCTGGTATTGTTATAGTAATGGCTGATTTAAGGGTCTAAAATGGCTTGAACCAGCCCTTTTTGGTCTGAACCAGGGTTCAATGATGCCATAATTGGCTTTTCTGTTGTCAGACTGTTTTTCACGACTGACAAGAGTAAATTTTACTTTTGGAGTAAGAGAATTGGTGGCTATAAAAGAATGTCTTCTTTGCCCCACTTTTCTCTTCATGTTAGAATCTTTTCCTTTTATTAATTAGTTTAAACACTGTTAAACCAATCAATAAAAGATTCCAACCACCATTTTTAAATCATTTTAATCCTTTCAACCACGTGAAAAAATCATTATAGTCATTGTTTGTAACTCTTATAATCATTTTTACCCCTGAACCACCCCAAAAGTGAATTAAAGCATCTTTCATCACTGTAAACCTTGTCACTTTGTTTCCAAATTCACTCTGGTCACTTTTGGGCGTGTTTTCTCTTTGATATTCTTTTTAAAAGACTTTGTTCTTTAATTAATTTCTTGCAGTTCTTTGCTCAATTAATTCCAATTGAAATTGCTCTTGAAGAAATTTCTTTTGTAGCCTTAAAATATCTCTTGTAGAGTATTTTTTGGATAAATGTTTATTGTTGGTAAAACAATAAATTTTTATAATATTATTGTTTTATACTAATAAAGTTATAAACAATAAAATTGGCGTGTTTTCTCTTAAAAATAATATTTCTTACTATTTTTAATTGATTTTTACCTTATACAAATTTTGAGGACAGGAAAAGTACTTGATTTTTAATCACAGTTTCATATCCACACCTTACATTTGGGGGCCCAGCGGTGATATTTTACCTGTGACAATTTTTTTTACTCTTTTTAAATCCTTTTTTCTTATATTGAGAAATTTAAAAACATATAAAAAAATACTTATAATCAAAAAATCCATAAAAAATAATTTTTTTTCATATTATAAGTGAGGCTTATATTTTCATCTCTTTTTGAAAATATTCTTTTTTTACTTAATTAATTGGTTTTTTCATTAACTTTATTGTCTGACAACGTGGTAAGACAAGAAAACATTGAAACAGCCTCAACAGTCACCAGCATTATTCCTGCCAGTACTATTAATTCAGACCATAATAGTACTGTTATTGTCACTCATAATAACCAACCTCAACCAATATCTTCTGAATTGATTAACTTGGACACAAGTAATACTCTTCAGAAAGCAAAAGATTTGGCCAATAGTAAGTTTTTGATGTAAAATTACTATTTTAAGCCTTTTTAACCATAATTATGCCTTCAACCAGGTCAGGAGCCAGCCATAAGCCCTCAAGCAGCTCCCAGAAAGGTAATAGACGTGATTATGGCAGAGGCCAATCAGGTACAGAAGGAAAAGGGTCAGTTGATGACTTCCAAACAACTAAATTGGGTCATTCTGAAGCTGATAATACCATTTTACCTTCAAAAAGAGCTGACACCGCCACAACAAGCCTCTGTGGACATATACAAAGCCAGCCACAGTGGATAAAACAATGCACTTCAATTCAAAGAGTACCAGATCCTTGCAGACCTGTGGAATAATTGCATGAATTCTTACCTGACAGTAAGGAAATTCCTGGGCCATCCCAACACTTGCAAATTGCTCAATGGATGGCATGCATTGATGGAGAAGAAAAACATGATGCTATTGACACTAGAATGGAGGAAAAACAACCCTCCACCACCCAAACCAGTGCCAAAAACAGCCCCAGTGGCCAGCACCAGCAATTCCAACGTGAAAAAACAGCCACAAGTTCCAAACAAGGGCAAAGGGAAGGCACAAGCTCCAAAACCTTACAGCCAGGGCTACAGAATCCCAAAGATTCAACAGGATGCCATGGAAAATGTATTTCAGATGGCCAGAACCATGATGGAATTACAGAAGAAAGAGGAAGCCAGATTAAAATTCCAGAAATGATTTCTGATATATTTGATTCCATCCCAGAGTTGTATGATGCTATAAATGACGTGAAAAAACATCTTTCTGATGAAAATGAAACCATTTGTAACTAAATTAAAACAAACAACCTGAGTCTTTTCCAAATTAATGAAACACTTATGTGTTTTGAAAAAGTTTTAAGAACAATTAAAATTTCCAATAATGATAATTCTTTTGGCAATGAAATGAATGAGCAATCTGCCATTATTAAAGAATTAACAGATAAATATTCTAAATTCAATATTGATGACATAATTGAAACAAGAATTAAACAAGCCATAAATATTATCAAAACAGATAACAAGAAAGTCCTTGATGACATTTCAAATTCATTTACTGAAGTAAATACATATACCATTGCCTTGAAAAAGTGTTTTGATGCTTCACAAGAAGAAGTATCAAAATTATCAATGAAATTGAATCAAGTCACTGCTGATAACACAAGACAGACAGAGTTATTTCAAGAACTAACACATAAGGAAGACATGTATAAAATTGAAGTAATAAATTTAATACAAAGCTTCCAACATGACTACAGAAATTCCCAAAGGTGTAGCAACAGTAAAATAAATGAAATTGAACAAATACTGAACACCTTACCAAGAATGTCTACACCTCTAAATCAAAATGAGGGCACAAGAATTTCAAATCCACAAGTATTGGATCCTGATAATTCACAATTAAAAAATGAATTATCCACTTCTTTTCATAACTTGGAACCATCAATGGGCCAAGCACTCTTGAAAGAAGTTCCAAAACTTAAAGAATGGCCTCACTTCAGTGGTGAAGGAGAGTATGACCATATGGAATTCATTAGAGGTATTGACATGATCAAAGAGGATTTTGAATTACCAGACAGATTGGTAACAGCAAGGTTTAACACCTTGTTTACCAGATCAGCTCACAGATGGTACATCAAAATAAGACAAGCACATGGACACCAGAGTTGAGCTTGGTGGAAAACCCAAATCATCAAAAAATGGGCAAATGATGCTTGGAGGTTTAAAGTTGAAACAGCCTTTGAATCTGCCAAATTTAATGCTGATAAAGACAACGCTTTACCATGGTTTTGCCAACAAAAAGACAGATTAACAGCATTATATCCTGGTATGTCAGAATTTATGACCCATAGAAAAATTCTGAGACAATGTGAAGGTGACTTAGAGCATGCTGTCAAAAGCAGGACTACTGAACAATCTTCAGCAGAAGATATTATCAATATATTAGAAGAAGTAACCACCAGAACCAAAATTGGTTCTAGTAGGGTGAATCTCAAAACAAGGTTTAATACACCTTGGAAAGATTCTGTGGACAAAATCCCCAAAGAAAATTCTAGTAATATGAAGTATAAATCTGAAGATACAGTCAGAAAGTGCCATATTTGCCAAAGCACCACCCATTTATCCAATACATGTCCAAAAAAAAGGAAAAACAATGAAATTGACATTGAAAAAGAACCTGATGTTGAAAAAGAAGACATAATTGAAGACAATTCAGATGATAAGTCATCCATATTTTCTGAATCTTCAAAAGATATTGAAAATGTCAATGCCACTTTTGACGTCATGGAATCTTATTCCCACTTTCCACAATTGAGCAATGGTCAAGTTGATTCATCAAAAGTTCAAGATGCACAACTTATGAGGACAAAACCAAACAGAGGGAAAGGTTATACAGCTGGTAACTCCTGTATAACAGAAGTGGTGATTGACAACAAGCCCACCAAACTTTTACTTGACCCAGGAGCCTGCTGCTCTTGTGTTGGAAAATATTTTCTTAAGACTTGTGTACCAAATTTTGAAGACCAGTTGTTGCCAATTGATGGTATAAAATTCAACAGTGCAAGTAACCCAATGAAAGCATTCGGAATCTTTGAGACCGATGTCATATTCCCACACATCAATGGGAATTTAAGAATCACAGTTGAATTTGTTGTTATGGAAAATTGCTCTAGTACCCATTTTATATTGGGAAATGACTATTTAATCATGTATGGGATAGATTTGCATAACAATAAAGACAGATACTTTACTATTGAAGACAATATGCGCCAAAAATTTGCCTTTTT
Source organism: Austropuccinia psidii (assembly GCA_023105745.1). NCBI lineage: Eukaryota > Fungi > Basidiomycota > Pucciniomycetes > Pucciniales > Sphaerophragmiaceae > Austropuccinia > Austropuccinia psidii. The sequence goes on from JALGQZ010000001.1 coordinate 8,959,874, forward strand.
ACCATTTAAAGGACAAATTACAGTAAATAAAGTATCACCAGTCAACTTAGAGTTAGAGAAATTCAAGTCTGAACAATTAAATGAAGCTGAAATAAGCCTTCATTTGACTGATAAACAGGAAAATGAACTTTCTTCCCTTTTGTATGACCACAGAGGAGCATTTGCTTCAGAAAAAGAACCTCTAGGAGCAATTATTGGTCATGAAGTTGACATCTTTCTTAACATTGAGAGACCTTATCCACCACTCTTAAGAAGACCTGCATATCCAGCAAGTCCAAAATCAAGAGAAGCTCTAGAAATTCATATCAAAGAACTTCTGGACCTTGGTGTAATAAGAAAGGTAGGCCACAATGAAGAAGTAGAAATAACTACACCAGTCATAGTGGCATGGCATAATGGAAAATCTAGAATGGTTGGGGACTTTAGAGCTCTGAACACTTACACTGTGCCTGACAGATACCCAATACCAAAAATCCAAATTGCCCTTACTCAAATATCCCAAGCAGTGTATATAACCACTATGGATGCCCTTAAAGGATTCCATCAAAATGTGGTGACACCAAGAGCAAGAAAATACTTGAGAATTATTGTTCATTGTAGAGTGTATGAATACTTAAGAATGCCCTTTGGTATCAAAAATGCACCTTCACACTTCCAAAGAATGATGAATGAAATCTTCCATGAAGAACTCTCAGAGGGATGGTTAATCATTTACATTGATGACATTATTGTGTGTTCCAAAACTTGTGAGGAGCACATGTACAGATTTTCCAGAGTTTTGACAAAAATTTAATCAGTAAACATGAAAATCTCCTTGAAGAAATGTCATTTTGGATTTAAAGAACTTAAAGGACTAGGACATGTTGTATCTGGTTTGTCCCTTGGAATTGACAAAAACAAAGTTGCAGCAGTATTGCTAAAACCCATGCCTCAGAATAAGAAGGAAATTCAGTCATTATTAGGTTTTGCAGGATATTACAGGAAACACGTTAAAGATTTTGCATCCATAGCAAGACCACTTTATAAATTGTATGACAAAGACACAGTATTTGAAATGACTGTTGAAACAGTCAAAGCTTTTGAGTCTCTAAGAGAAGCCTTGACCACTGCTCCACTCTTACTGATGCCAGACTTTAAATTGCCTTCTAAACTGTATATTGATGCATCAGGGGATGGGCTGGGTGCTGCACTTCACCAAGTTCAAATCATAAATGATAAACCTGTAGAAGGACCCATTTGTTTCATATCCAGGCAAATCAAACCAACTAAATACAGATATGGAGCAAGTCAAATGGAATGTCTATTCCTTGTCTGGGCCTTGGAAAAATTAAACTACTTCTTGGAAGGATGTGTTTTTGAGGTGATAACAGATTTTACAGCTGTCAAATCACTTTTAAATATGAAAACACCCAACAGACATATGCTCAGATGGCAAATAGCCATACAATAATACAGAGGCAATATGACTATTGCTCATAAGGATGGGAATATTCATAAGAATGCAGATGCCCTAAGCAGATGGCCATTGCCAAATAATATTGATAATGCTGCTTATGTTACAGAAGAAGCTTCACCACAGATCCCAATAGAAGGAATAAGTGTTACAGACTTGAACACCACCTTCTTTGAGGATTTCAGGAATAGTTACACCCAAGATAAGAATTGTAGCATCTTATGCCAATTACTTAGCAAAGACTGTAAAGGCAACTCTCTAATACATGCCTTGGATGAAGTATGGAAAAAATCTTATGATGAAGGATGATTTCACCTACTGGATGGTAGAATTGACCACAGAACCAAGCACACATGTGTCATGACAGTTGTGGACAGGTCATTAATCAATCTTGTACTAAAAGAATGCCATGATAGCCCCTTTTCAGGACATCTTTCTGAAGACAGAACAAGAGAGAAAGTAAAGACCTGCATATGGTGGCCAATGTGGCAAAAGGATGTTGCAGAGTATTGCAAAACCTGTGACAGATGTCAAAAAGCAAATAAATCCACTGGCAAAAGACTTGGAAATATGATCAAAATCCAAGAACCCAGCAGACTTTGGGAAATTGTCCATATGGATTGGGTAACTGGCCTACCACCAGGGGGTGACAGGAGTTACAATGCTTGCCTAGTCATTGTGGACAGATTTAGTAAAACTCCAATCTTTTTGCCATGTCACAAAGATGATACAGCCATGGATACAGCTCTTCTAATATGGAATAGAGTAGTATCATGGACTGGAATATTTACAAATATCATTAGTGACAGAGATCCTAAATTCACCTCAGCACTGTGGACAAATCTTCACCAGCTATTTGGGACAAAATTATCCTTCTCCACCGCCTACCACCCACAAACTGATGGCCTGGCTGAAAGAATGATTCAAACCTTAGAAGATAGGTGAGAAGATTTTGTGCATATGGCATGGAATTTAAAGATAGTCATGGTTTCACCCATGATTGGTGTACTCTTCTACCCGCACTAGAACTGGCATACAAAACTTCCATCCATGCCAGTATCAATGAGACTCCTGCTATTTTTGAAAAAGGATGGAATCCCAAATTACCCTAAGATTCTTTAAGGAAAGATTTGGTTGAAATACATCCTGCAGCTGCCAGCTTCAAAGGAATGCTAGACAGAACCAGAAACCATGCAGTAAGGTGCATGGAAGACTCATTTGCATATTCTAAAGATAAATGGGACAAATCTCATGCCACTCCAGATTTCAAGGTAGGGGATTTAGTACTAGTATCCACTACAAACTTCAATAACATCAAAGGATGTAAAAAGCTCAAAGACTCCTTTGCAGGACCTTTTGTTATTAAAGCCCTCCATGGGGAAAATGCTGTTGAAGTAGAATTATCTCAAGAACTTAGCAATAAGCATCCCACATTTCCGGTGAGCTTGATAAAGCCATATAAATCTAGTGATGCTGAGAAATTCCCCTTGAGGAATAAGATTCCCCAAGGTATACCTCCTATTGAGACATCTGGTACTAAGAAAATTACCAAAGTTCTTAAAGAAAAGAAATTAAGAACCAAGAAAGTAAGGGAATACCTTGTTAGGTACGGTGACCCAACTTGTGAAGATGAATGGTTAGAAGAAAAAGATATACCAGAAGCTACCAAACTCCTCAGGAGGTTAAGAGACACTAGAAATACCAATATTACAAAGTAATATTGTTTTTTAGGGGGAGGGAATGTGAGCCTTAGAGGTAATTTCATATACCCAAAAGACCACAAATACAAAAATAACATATTAATATGAATAAAATGAATTTATTTATAGTATTAAAATAGAAATCAAATTATAAATATAAAATTATATCAAAAATAAAAAATTAATTACAATTTAAAAATAAAAATACATTAAAAATTTTGTAAGTATAAAATTACATTTATACTTGAAAAAATTAAGTAAAAATGAAATTTTAACAAAATTGTGAAAAAATAAATAAATTTGGAAAAAAGTTAAATAAAAATTATTATAACTTTTTATCCAATAAATAAACACATAAAAACTATTTCATCATTGGATTCCTCATAAAAGATCAGGTGGGGTCACCTTTGAGTGAAATTCTTGTAACTCAACTTTAAATAAGCTTAAATTAAGTTTTTACTATTTTCAATACAAAAGTTGAAAATCCTCAAAACTTTAATTTAATTCACACCACATGTGGTTTTAAACATAAAATTTTGTGTTAAAATTGAGGTGTTGTGTTTAGTTTAGAAGTTATGAGGAATTGAAGTATTTTCAATTGAATTCAATTGAAATGTCAAAATGTGCGCGTGTATTACATAACTGAACTTTGATTTACTTATGAGGCGTCAATTATTACTGTATTGTACTGTACAACTCAATTTAATTACATATGTAAATTATAAGTATAATACATGATGAGGAATTAAAGGAAAAATAAATTGGAAAGATTAAATTTGGGGGGGAAAAGGAACTCCAGCTCTAAGGGGGAGCTAGACCCCCAAAATCCTTGCTGAAAGGCGTGTGATGTCAAAATTCACGCAGAAGTTCATTACTTTTGGCCTGGAATTGAGTTACAGGGTCTGTGAACTCAATTGATGATGAGGTTTTGATACCAACTGGGGTAGTTTTAGCTGTTGCCAAGAGGGTAAAACTACCCTTAAGATAAAACAATCATAGTAAAAACAGTTTTAACTGGTTTCTACGCCTCTGACACACATTCTGACGTGTTTTTAAGGCTCTAGGCCTGGTATTGCTATAGTAATGGCTGATTTAAGGGTCTAAAATGGCTAAAAATGGCTTGAACCAGCCCTTTTTGGTCTGAACCAGGGTTCAATGATGCCATAATTGGCTTTTCTGTTGTCAGATCGTTTTTCACGACTGACAAGAGTAAATCTTACTTTTGGAGTAAGAGAATTGGTGGCTATAAAAGAATGTCTTCTTTGCCCCACTTTTCTCTTCATGTTAGAATCTTTTCCTTTTATTAATTAGTTTAAACACTGTTAAACCAATCAATAAAAGATTCCAACCACCATTTTTAAATCATTTTAATCCTTTTAACCACGTGAAAAAATCATTATAATCATTGTTTGTAACTCTTATAATCATTTTTACCCCTGAACCACCCCAAAAGTGAATTAAAGCATCTTTCATCACTGTAAACCTTGTCACTTTGTTTCCAAATTCACTCTGGTCACTTTTGGGCGTGTTTTCTCTTTAATATTCTTTTTAAAAGACCTTGTTCTTTAATTAATTGCTTGCAGTTCTTTGCTCAATTAATTCCAATTGAAATTGCTCTTGAAGAAATTTCTTTTGTAGCCTTAAAATATCTCTTGTAGAGTATTTTTTGGATAAATTTTTATTGTTGGTAACACAATAAATTTTTATAATATTATTGTTTTATACTAATAAGGTTATAAACAATAAAATTGGCGTGTTTTCTCTTAAAAATAATATTTCTTACTATTTTTAATTGATTTTTACCTTATACTAATTTTTAGGACAGGAAAAGTACTTGATTTTTAATCAAAGTTTCATATCCACACCTTACATTATAAGTATAAAACAATGATATTATAGAGAATTATTCATTTACCAAAAATGAAAATTTATCCTAAAATACTCTTCAAGAGATATTTTAGCTACAAAAGAAATTTCTTAAAGAGAAATTTCAATTGGAATTAATTGAGCAAAAGAGTGCAGGCAATTGATATAAGAACACAGTATTTAAAAAGAACTCCGAAGAGAAAACATACTTAAAAGTGACCAGAGTGAATTTAGAACCAAAGTGACAAAGTTAACAATGATGAAAGATGCTTTAATGCACTTATGGGGTGGTTCAAGGGTAAAAATGATTATAAGAGTTACAAAAAATGATTATAATAATCTTTTCATGTGTTCAAAACGTTTAATATTATAAGAAAGGGTAGTTGGATGCTTTTATTGCTTGGTTTAACAGTGTCTAAACTAATTTCCAAAAGGAAAAGATTCTAACATGAATAGAAAAGTGGGGCAAAGAAGACATTCTTTTATAGCCACCAATTTTCTTACTCCAAAAGTAAGATTTACTCTGGTCAGTTGTAAAAAAAACTCTGAAAACAGAAAAGCCAATTATGGCATCATTGAACCCTAGTTGAGACCAAAAAGGCCTGGTTTAGCCATTTTGGACCCTTAAATCAGCCATTTCTATAGTAATACCCGGTTTTCAACCTTTCAAAAACATCAGAAGGTGTGTAAGAGACGTCAAAATCAGTTGGAACACTCTTTACTACAATGGATTTATCTTAAGGGTAGCTTTACCCTCTTGGCAACAGTTAAAACTGCCCTGGTTGGTATCAAAACCTCATCATCAATTGAGACACAGACCCTGTTACTCAATTCCAGGCCAAAAGGGATGAACCTTTTGCATTAACCTTTAAATATCAGGCCTGTCAGCAAGAAACTTGGGGTCTGTCTCCCTTGAAGCCAAGAATCCTTTTCCCCCTCCAAAATTAATCTTTGCAATTTATATTTTCTTCAATTCCTCAGCATGTAATATACTTGTAATTTACACATGCAATCAAATGGATTTTAACAGTTACAAAGCTGTAATAATTCATAACTAATATGTAAATTACAGCTCACGTATGTAATACATGCACACATTCTGACATTTAAATTAAAAATACTTCAATTACTCATAACTTCCAAACTACACACCACACCTCAACTTTAACACAAAATTGATGGTCAAAATCACATGTGGTGTGAGTTAAATTAAGGTTTTGAGGATTTTCAATTTTTATACAGAACATACTAAAACCTTAATTGAAGCATATTTAGAGTTGAGCTACAGAAAACTCACCCAGAGGTGATGCCACCTTATTTCTTTATGAGGAATCCAATGGTGAAACAAATTGATTATTTTTATTTTTTTGGATAAAAAGCTATAATAATTCTTATTTAATCTTTTTTCAAAAATATTTCAATATCAGTAATTTTGTCAAAAATTCATTTTTACTTAATTTTTTCAAGTAAAAATGTGTTTTCACAATTTCAAATTTCAACGTAATTTTATTTTTAAATTATAACTAAATTTGCATTTTTGTGTATAAATTTATATTTATAGTTGAATTTTTTTTGATATTATAAATAAATTTATTTTATTTATAATTTTATCTTGTTTTATTATTTGTGGTCTTTTGGGTATATGAAACTACCTCTAAGGCTCACAGTACCATAAACCAATGGTTGAGCAAAATTCTACTAAAGACTTAACTGGGGAAAAAACTCATAAAGGGGATGAAAAGAAATAGGAAAGTCACTTGTTTCTAGAGATAAAACTCCCATAACTATAGCTTAAGGAATGAAAGAGCTATTCCATCTGAAAGCAAGAACTGATCATTAACCTTGATTTTCATCTCTACTCTAAAATACAGAGGAAGAGGCAGAACCCCATCAAATGGGTGTTACAATTGAAGCTCCCAATCAGGGCTATCTAATGATACTATCCAAATTGAGCTAGCATCAAAACTCCAGAGGTTAAGTCTAAACATTAGCAGAATAAGGGTGAACAAAATATTCATGTCTCATCTAACATCCATAGCTTTCTTGTGAGATACCTAAAGTGGGGTCTCTTTGAAAAGAGAACAATCAGGGATTCCTGATGGTTACATCCATTTCATCACATCTCATCTAGAAAAAAGGGTATTGAGAAAATAAGCTCAATACAGGATGCATAATAAAGCCACAAATTGATAATAAAATTTAGAATTGATATAACTTTGCCATATTTAATTATAGCAATACCAAATGAGTAGCCATGGTGTAGAGCCCATCAAGGGGTAAAAAATGGGTCATTTTTGGAGCTCTCTATATTCAAAACCAGCAAGGATATTCAGTCTGTAAGATTTTAATCCCACACTATCCAGCATGAGATCTTACTGTGGGACAGCTGTTCATAAAATTGTATTAACAGATAATTAATTGAATTAAATTCTTTTTATTCTTTAATTTATCATGAACTGGCAAATAAGAGTAATACAGGAATGTTCTTTAAGCTTATGATGCATCAGAGGCACCAGGACACACCTGTAAACTCCATGATTCAAAATTTTCACCCTGAATAGGGTGAAAATGCCAAATTGTGGCTCTAAAATCACATTTCTACCCCATAACAGTCTGTATTTAGTGTATAGAACCACAAATAAACCAAAAGTAGTGAAAATTATCACTCTGCGGTTGTGTGCAGAAGTGAGCAACCTCCCACTACCCCAGAACAAGATAAAAGGAGGCTTTTCCTCACCAAAAAAAGCTAATCCCTCATCCTGTTCTTAGTACTCTTAGGTGATATAGCTTCTTGAAGAAGTGGTACCCTTAAAAATAAACAGCTATAGTTATAATTGTGATTATTGTAGGGTTTATTATTGTAAACCAATAGGTAAGCACTGCACCCAGGGCTATCAGCAGCACTCACCATCACTAAAACTGTAAGTATAGCCTTTCCAAACCATCTTATAATTATTTTATCATCATTATTTGCGTGTCAAACTCAGAGTTGTACCCTTTTATTATAATTGCAAAGCTATATCATAGAGTCACCCTGACACATTTGGAAGGTTGTTGGCACAGTGGTCTGTGGATCCACAATTGATACAAGAGTTCCTTTTCTTAGGTACTTCTGAAAGTCTTCCTTTGAGTTTGTATTTGTTATCAACCGTGAAAGGCTGTTTATCTTTGAAAATTTTGCTTTTATAAGGGGAATATTTTCCAGTATGTGTCCTCTTCTTTACATCTTGTAAGGTGTTGGAACTTTCATCTAGGGTTCAGTGTTACATTTTTCTTTCGCTGAATGTTCCAGTTCTCCTTGAAATTGTGTTAAAAGCTTATGATTCCTCATTTAAATGTTCATATTGGGGTCAATGGCTTGAATTCTCTTGGACTGTTTAAGAAACCACTCATATGAATCTTTTTCCACTGAGTACTTGTCATTTTCAAATGTGTACAATCAATGTACCACTTTATTATGACTCTTCCACCATCAATTTCTTTCATTTCAGTGTACCATATACCAGAATGTCCTTTTAATTCTTTGTTCAGTTTAGCTGTTATCCAGTATCTTGGTATTCTTGGTACATAAATGAAGAGTCCATTGATATAATCAATGAGCTCCATGTGATCATATTGTCCTGCACCTGAGAGTTTGGGCCATCTTATGGATTCCAGAAGTTTCTTCACTTCTTCCTTCTCTAAAAAAGTAATATTATCTCCAGCTTGATATTTTGATGAGGGTTTACTCTTATTTCTCATTGGAGCATCTGGTTTGATGTCCTCTTTGTGGTATTGAGTATGTATGCTACCTGAAACATAGCCCTGTGTCTGTGGGGTTATGTTTTGGCAGACACTGGAAAACATTTTCATGCCTTGATCCAGGTATTCTAATTTCTGGTGAATACATTCTATGAACCTTTTGGAGTTATTTTCCTCCTCAAAGACTTGATTTAGTATTCTGTTTTTCTCTCCTGGGGCTTTAATCAATCCAATGTAGTCCTTCTGGAGGTAATATACTGTTTTGAGCTGTAAGGGTTTTACCTCATGTAACCTTGAAATACAAATATTGAGTTTATAAAACTATGTTTGAGTTTTCTCTAAAAATTGGGACCTTTTTAGCCACAGTTAATTGATTTTTATGTTACTCTGAGGTTGGAAAACACCATGTTCACTCTGAGGTGGATTCCATTTCCAATTTTGGGACTAGTGATTCTATCAGTAGTATTTACAACTATTTCAGGCTTTTTACCACTTCTTTCACTAAGTCCAACAGCTACTGGATCATTGGGTTGGAGTATTTCTGTCTCTTGCTAAAAGAAACTTTTCTTCCCTTTTGATACTTGTCTTCTTCTGGAAGCTACCTGGGATTGTGAATAATTGTGACTCTTGGCCACAGATTTGTTTTATTATGAGTGTTGTAAAGCCACTGAGAAGTTGAGTTGGTTTACCATCCCTTGTGCACCTGAAGGAATCATAGTATTCTCTTTCTGGATCAATTGTTTTTCTATGTGTTAAAAATTGGCTTTATTATCCCTTGTACTGACTTCTATCTCCTCCAGAAGTCTGAACTTCCTGTTGGGATTCCCTCCTTTGCTGATTTCCATAAGTTATTTGAAGTATATATCTTTGAGACATATCTTTTGAAAGATTACTCCAAGACCTTCCCAGTGTGATTCTAGGTTGAACATCTTGATTTACATTCTCAATTGAAACAAGTCTTTGAGGAGTTAATGGAACTGAAGAACTTTATCTATATCCTTCCAGTCCCCTTCTTTAAGGTTCCTGTTGAATTTGAAGGTGAATGTTCCTTGGGACTCCAAGGTCTCTGAGGTGTACAGGTGACATAATATCAGAATGGTAAAACAGTCAAAAACCTTTTCTTATTAGGGTATTTATCTTTGGTTGCACCTTTTACAAACTTGTATTCTACTGTTTTTGGCAATTTACCTTTGTCATTTACAACATGGTTAATAATGGTTATTTTAACTTCAAAATTTTACAAAGTTGGTTTAACTTGTATTGAAGCAGAACCACATGGCTTTCTAGTCCTGGGAGTGGAAATGGGTGTCCACATCTTTGTAACAAGCATTATTTAGGGGTAAGGGTATTCAAGCTTACACCCACTCAAGCACCTCAAATCAGCAATCCACTGTGTGTATCAGAAATCAGTTTCAGAAATCTTCCTTGCTGAGACATGCATACAATCTGGTGCATCAATACAGCCTTTCAATACTTGTACAGGTTGGAATTACCCAATACAGTTTGGATACATAATCCTGAAGCATTATTATCACCCACCACTACCACTCCTCCTGTACAGATCCTGTACAGACTGTACAGGACCTGTATTGGCCATATTCAATTCAGTCATCAATCCCTCTCATGAAAACTCTCTGTCTGGATCAGGGCTGGTGATTCTCACATATACCAGCCCCTCTCTCTCTCCCCTTGGTACTTTTCCCCCCTTAATTAATTTAGTTGATTTATCATTTTATGAATATTCTTACCCTTATATTTGGGTATTATATTTCCTGATTTTAAGTTAGTCTTTGCATTTCTTCTTTGCCTGTTCAGTATGAGGTGCGGTGGCCATATCCTTATTAACCCTCCTCTTTCCTTCTGACAGGTTGAAACAGTGGGATTGGACTTGTTTGTGGTTGGATCTTTTATTTCTTACTCTTATTCTTTGTTGCTACTTTTTCTTATATTATTATTTATTAGCAATCTTACTCTCATTAAACTCTTAAGTGTTTGCCTTATCTTATCCTTGAGCCCTCTGTAGTTAGTCCCAGTTCACTGAGTGCCAAGCCCTCTTCACTTAGAAGAGCCCCTGTGACATTAAACTAATTAACTCATATGTGCTTCTTCCTGTTCATTAATCTAACTTCATTTCTCTCATTAATCAATTATTACCTTTTCATTATTTTATGATTTTTCATGGTTATGATTATGACTTTTCTCTCATCAATTTTCATGTCACTCATTATATTCATATGAAAATTGATTCTTCTAATTTCTTAATCATTTCTGACTATCTAATTTCATTTTCAATTCTATCTCAAATCAAAACTTCTAATTTGTTTGCTTATTCAGGCCTTATCAGCATTTTTATTGTTTTTTTAATTGATTAGTTGGGATTCATTTGGTTGATTGATTCAGAAATTCAGGATTTTGTTTTGGATTGGATTAATTGACTGTTTTCTAGTCCTCAAGATAACTGATTGATCTTCGAGAATTTATTTTCATTATTGATTGAATTTGACTCATCAAGATATTGAACTGAATCCTGAAGATATTGATTTGACTGATTTATTCCTCAAGATTCTGATTTTATATTGAAGACATTGATTGATTGATTATTTAATTCCTCAAGTTTTATTGATATGGGATGTGAAGCTATTGTTTATATGACTGAATTGATTGATTGATTGATTAGTTGAATTTGATTTCACCTCAAGACTGTTGATTGAGTCCTTAATATCATCAAGATTTTATTGATTTCTGATTTGACCAAGCTTTTATTCCTTATTGTCAAGTATCATAAATTCTTATTCTTAATTTCTCAATAAAGTCAGTTACGCCTAGCCCTCCCACCAAGAACACTATATCTCAAAGAAATCCAGCTGTTCTTACTCTTCCATAAATGGTTCCTCTTGACCTCACCCCATCAGTTCATCAACTGAGTGCAAATTTGGACAAAGGACCACAAATAGAAGGACAGCACCCTGCAGAAGAGGGGGATCAAAATCAAGAAGATCAGGATCTTTCTCTGGCCTTTTGGGTGGCTACCCTGGCATGTCTGGAGTTTCAAGAGCAAGACTAGGAGAAGTTGAAGATGAAGAGGGGAGGAGTCCATGGAAGAGGAAGATTCTGGGGAAACTGAAGTGGAGGATGCTTTGTCAAATGCTCAAGAGATACTCCGGGGCTCTAATCTAGCCCTTACTAATCCACCTCTTGTCTCTCAATCTGATCCAAGTATCCTCAATATAATGAATAAAATGGCTACTATCATGGGGAAACTCTCTCAAGCAGCTGCCCCTTCTTTCAAGATTCCATCAATGAAAGCACTGGATCCTTTTGATGTTACTCAAGCCCATAAATTGAGAAGATTTATCCAATCCTGTCAATTTATTTTCCATAATGATCCAGCAAATTTCTTTTCTGGCATGAAGAAATTTCTGTAATCAACCTCCTTTCTCACCGGTAGAGCTGGAAAATGGGCTTAACCCTACCTCTCAAAGCTTTTCCAATGAAGATACTTCCTACCTCCTCAATAATTGGCAGTTATTTGAAACCCAATTCTACACTATGTTTGGTGATCCCAATGAAGTCAGGAAAGCTAAACCGGAGTTGGAAAATTTGAGGATGAAGGAAAGTGGTCATGTATCCTTGTACATTGCTGTTTTTAGAAGCTTGATGTCAAGAATTGGAGATTGGGGGAAATGCCTCATATGCATACTTATAGAAGAAGACTGGCATCAAGACTTTTGGACCAGTTGGCTTCCTACCCTGGTAGCCTTGATACTCTTCAAGAACTCATGGACATTACCCTGGTATTGGATACCTGATACCATGAGAGACAGAAGGAGAAGGGTAGTAATCAAGAAAAGAAGCCTTCTGTTACTGGATCCAATTTCTCAAGGTCTCCTCAAGGCTCATCTTCAAAAATTCCTCACTATAACAAGTACAAGAAGGGAAAGCAATTTCAATGTTCAAAGGACAAGCCCCATTCTGCTCTTCTTAATAAGGATAATAAATTAATCGGTTCTGAAAAGGAGAGGAGGATCAAAGAAGGTTTATGTACTTATTGTGGTGGAAAGATCCCACTTGGGAAATGTTTCAAGAGACCTCAGAACAAGCCTGGGTCATCAAGAGGCTTCCCTAGCAAGCAGGGAAAATCCTGAGTGGGGATCATGATGTGTTCAATGGTTCTCACTTATTTCCTTCAAGAGCACAATTGTGCACTGTGAATACTAGTGTCAATAAATCTTTGAAGTTTCTTATTTTCCCATCTTTCTATAACATTTTTTATAGTATTCTCATGAATTCTGCTGCTAAAAACACTTTCATTACAAATAATTTTGTTCTCGAGTACTCATTCACTATGTCAGAGCTCCCTGAAAAGATTCCTCTTTTCATTATGGATTCAAAGGAATCCCCTTCCTTATTCATCAGCCATTATATCAAGTGGGTAGTTGACTTGCCTTCTTTCCCAAGCTCGGAACAGGAATTTTTTATCATAGATTCACCCAAGGTAGAAGATCTGATATTGGGCTATGATTTCCTTAACCATTTTAATCCCATTATTGATTGGAAAAATGAATTGATCACCTATTATTCTAGTCATAAGGATTCTTGTGGTATTAAATCTTCTTCCAGTAATGCCTTGGCCACTGCTGTCAACATTGTTTATCTGATTGGTGAACTCAAGACACCTTCCCTTCCTTCTTCTTTCCATATCCCTTCCATCATGCCCTCTCCTTCATTACTTCAATCAAGAGATGAAGTCTTCAAAGATATAAAAGATGCTGGAGAATATTTTTCTATATCCTCACTTCATCTCTTTCAAGGGGATATGGACCTTCCTCCTTTATCTTTTCATGCCTCCCTGGAGGAGCAGTGGGATGAAGAAGAAGAGCCAGAAGAAATTGAAGCTGTGTTGAAGGTAGTCCCTCCTGCTTACCACCAATATTTGTATGTATTCTCCAAGTTTAACATATAGAAACTTCTTCCACATCAAGCCTGTGATCATCTTATTGAACTGGAGGGTCTTCTACCTCCAGTTGGTGTTATCTACTCACTATTGAATCATTAGTCAGAAACACTGTGGGCCTACATTTCAGAGAATGTAGAAAATGGTGACATAAGGTCAAGCTCATCTTTAACAGGAGCACCTTTCCTTTTTGTCAATAAAAAGGATTGAGTTCTTTGTTTTTGTGTTTACAACCGCAAACTTAATGCTGTCACTGGGAAGAACAGGTATCCTGTTCCTCCAATGAATCAGCTCCTTACCATCTTTAACAGTTCTACTATCTTCGCCAAGATAGATCTGCCTTGTGCATATAATCTCCGGAGAATCAAAGATAGGGATGAGCACTCAACTGCCTTTAGAGCCAAATATGGTACTTATGAGTATTTGGTTATGCCATTTGGCCTTAGCAATGCTCCGGCTTCTTTCCAGGATCTTGTTAATGATATATTTGCAGATTTCTTGCACATTTTTGTTGTAGTCTATTTAAATGACATTATGGTCTTCTCTAGCTCTGAGAAGGAACATGTTAGACATGTGGCCTCTGTCCTCCAAAGACTAAGGGACAATAATTTGTTTTCCAAAGCCTCAAAGTGTGTATTCCATGCCTCAAGTGTTGAATATTTTTGCTATGTTGCCTCAAGTGATGGTCTCAAGATGTATTCTCAAAACGTTCAGCAAATCCTCAATTGGTCACAGCCCAAGAACATCAAAGCCCTCCATTCTTTCCTCGGCTTTGCAAATTTCTATTGTTGTTTCAGGAAAAATTGCTTCAAAAAGGTCACTTCTCTCACTTCCCTTCTCAAAAAAGACTCTCCCTTTATCTTCAATGAGGAAGCTCTTAGGCAGTTTCAAATATTCAAAGAAGCTTTCACCACTGCTCCTATCCTTTCTCATGTAAATCCTTCTCTACCAACTATTGTAGAGACTTATGCTTCTGATTATGCCTTGGGTGCTGTACTGAGCTGGGTGAATGACTCAGGAAAGCATCCCATTGCATTTGATAGTTGCAAGCTTCTCCCAGCTGAGCTTAACTATGAAATTCATGACAAGGAACTTCTTGGCATAGGTTTGGCTCTGAAGTGCTGGAGAGCTTTCCTTCTTTATCTTTTCAATTTATTTGAGGTCTTGAAAGACCACTCTTCTCTTCAGTATTTCATTTCTTCCAAAGTTCTTACTTGTTTTCAGGCCCGTTTGGCTAAATTTCTTTCTGAGTTTCATTTCACTATCACTTACTGCGCAGGCAGGCTGGCCACTTTACCAGATACCTTGTCACGTTGGAACAACGTGCACCCAGAGAGGGGGTGAACTTTTTCAGAAGGAATCCTCCAAATTTTTATCAAATAATCAGGAAAGATGGAATTCAAGAGTGAACATTCTTCTCAATAATGGTTGAAGTATTCTCAAATTTATTTGACCAGATTCAAAAAGAAGCATGAAAAGACAAAGACTATAAAGGAATACTCAAGCAACTAGCAAGAGGTGAATCAGTTTCATATTATTCTCTTGAACCTCAAGCCAAGTTATTTTTATTTAAAGATAGAGTGTAATCCCAAGCAATGAAGAAATACAACTGAATATTCTTCAAAAGCGTCATGACTCACCTTTGGCTGGCCATCCTGGACAGGGTAAGACCCTCAATCTCATGAAGAGGGATTTCTATTGGTCTGGCATGAATCAATTCATTAAGGACTATTTGACCTCATGTCAGGGATTTTCAAGAAACAAGAACATTAATCATAAGAAGTTTGGATTACTCAAGCCTCTTCAAATTCCATCTGGTCCTTGGAATTCATTATCAATGGAATTTATTACTCAATTTCCCGTTTCAAACAACTTTGATTCATTTTTTGTAGTTGTGGACTGGTTCTCCAAAATGGAAATCTTCATTCCAGCTTATGGAACAATTACTGCCCTACACTTAGCTCAAATTTTCATTAACCATGTTTTTTCCAAACATGGTCTTCCAGCCAGTATTGTTAGTGATAGAGGATCTTCATTTGTTTCATCATTTTGGACCCAATTATGTCAGCAGCTCAAGATATCAAGAGATCTTTCAACTGCTTTTCACCCTGAAACAAATGGACAGACAGAGAGGCTAAATCAGATTCTGGAACAGTATCTTCCAATGTATGTCAGTTACTATCAAGATGACTGGCACACCTGACTCACTCTGACTAAATTTCCTATAATAATGCAGAACACTCATCAACAAAGCAATCACCTTTTTTCACCATTTATGGAATAAATCCCAGCCGTTATTCAATCAATATTTCTCAAGACTCACCTTCTGGAAAGTTATCAACAAAACTCCAATCAGTACAGCAAGTAGTCAATGAAGAATTGAAGTCAGAAATGAGGAGATTCAAGAAGTATGCAAATAGAAATAGGACACTTCCACCTGATTTCCAACCTGGAGAAAAGGTATTGCTAGCTTCCAAAAATATTAAGACTACAAGACCCACCAAGAAACTTTCAGAAAGATGGTTGAGACTCTTTGAAGTCTTGAAGAAAGTCAGAATCCATGCATATCACCTCAAGTTGCCTCAACAATGGCAGTCAGTTAACCCTGTCTTTTATGTGTCCTTATTAGAACCAATGAAGCAATCAACTATCCCAAATCAATATAAACTTCCACCTCAAAACTCAAAAGCAGTAAATTATGGTATCTTGTAGAGTGGAAAGGATTCAGTGAAGACCCAGAAAGAACAACTTTGGAACCAGCTTCCAACCTTACCAGCTCACCAGACCTTTTCAAGGATTCTCACCCATTTTATCCAGAAAAGCCTGGCCCAAATACCTCAAGAGTTTGATTTTATGGTTCTGGGTGGGGATTGGATTTTATGAAAGTAAGTTCCTCTCCTGACATGCACCTTTAAGGGGGTATTCTACCCAAATGTTGTTGTAAGCATCACCTTGGCCACTTTGTGAGCACTTTGAAACTCTTGGGAAAGATTAAGAAGGCCTTGAAACATCAATACTCTCAAAGTTGGACCTTTCATCAAGATATGGCCAAATTCCTCTATTCTTTTTATTTCTTTCTTCTCCAAAGTATGCCAATTATCATTATTCAAGACATTCATTACCTCAAAGTCAGTTATGGAAAAGTTATCTGTTTTATGGTGCCTGGTGAGGAGTGGGAGTTATGACAGTAAGCTTCATCTCCTGGTATGCATCCCTTAGGGTTCTACTTCTTGTAAAACATCACCTAGGCCACTCTGTGATAATACAATGCTTGGTTTTTATCTTTCAGAAAATTCTTGGCCAAAATCAAGCTGCTCACCACAAGAAGGACAAACCTCAGGAATTTCTCTATTTCTTTTTCTTTACTCTCTTTCTTTTTCTCATTTTCTTTCTTATATTTACTTTTATATCTCTTTTTATTTTATTATTTAAAGCAGCAGCATCCCCTCCCAAATCATATATTGGGAGGTTCAATGTATTTTTGATTTTTTAGCATTTATAAGAGTGGGGATATAATTAAAACTAAACACAAACAATGGCAAGGAAACTAGTTATCTCTACCCATATGATCAAACGTCTCTTGAAAATCATTGATTAGTTCATCTTCATACCAGGAAGATTCTGCAGCCATTTCCTCAGAGGCAGTCCTATTATTGGCATACTCGATCAACTCTCTACTATTTCTATCTACTCTTCTAAGAAACCTGGCCACAGCATCTTGATTTTTACTTGCTATATTCAGGTCTTCTCTGGTAACTTGGATGGGCCAATGCTCTCTTTTTTGAAAGACTTGGGTAGCAGGAAAGGGAAAATGGGAAAGTTCTTCTCTTCTTCTACTGGAGCTTGCCACAGGTTGAAGTTCTTGAGAAGTGACTATGGGGAAATTCCTGGACTGAGGGATGGGGGTCAGTCTTACTGCTGGAATCAAGGCAGGCCTGGAAGTGGAGGAACTTGGTGAAGAAGGAAGGGTAGCAAGAGTTTGTTGCAAAGTTTTGGGAGGTCTGGGAATAATGTGACCTTGGAATATTTTTGCAGGAGGATGAGAAGGGGAAGTACTGGATTGATGGCCAATGGAATTATGAACCACCTCAACTTCTTCACCATCCAATTCATCACTAACTTCAGGATCAGGATCAGGTGGGGAATTGGAAATTTGTCTTATTCTATTCACTACACCTTCATTATTGATCCTGGATATGGGGACTTCTGAGCTGGAATAGACTGGCCTACCACCAACTGGGATGGCCCCTCCAACATTTTTCCACCTGGCCACATCCCTTTTCCTTGAACCAGTCACTGTATCAAGATGTCAGCATTCAATTCAATAAAGAAATTTACCAGACTCACAGTTAGAATACCCTGAATTACTATTGGGAGTAGGGGCCTCAGAAACTGGGAGCTCCTTCCCAAAAGGTCCATCTGTTTTACTCCATAAAACCCGTTTGATTTTGGAAGCCAATGGCCCAGAACAACAACATGCCTTCTTCCCAACAAAGCAGAAATGGCACTTTGAAGATTTTGGATTGAAATTCTGGAAGCAATCTTTTCCCTTGTCCAAACACTCAGTACAAGAAGGATCAAGAACCTCAACTGCCTTGTAGGCATCATAGGTGTGGCCAGGATTAAAGTTGCCAGAGGAAGCCATCGACCAAGGCAAAGCCAATTGACTGAGGATGCCAGAAACACAAAGCACAGATGGTAGCAGCACAGAAGGAGAAGTGTAAGGTTTGTCTATGAAACTGTTGATAATAGTAACAATATCAAGAGTACTATGACTGTCCTCAGTAGAAAAATATAATATAATAAAATATTATAACCACAAATTTAAATATAATTATTAAAAATAATTATATAAAGAAAATCTAATTATTATTATATAAAAAAATAATAATAAATTATATTTATTCTATTATTGTTATAGTCACGGACAATTATAACAATAAGAAGTGTAAAGCTCTTAATGAGACAATTACATGTGTAAAATATAAATAATATATAAATTTTATTTTTGAAAGAATTATAACACACACTGTGCAGAAATAATTCTTATAGAGAATTCTATATAAAAAAACTAATAATAGATAAAAAAGATATAGAATTTTGGAGAAAACTTACTTATAATATTTATTCAATACAACAAGTCAAACAACAACATTTATTATATCAAATAATAATTATGAGTGAAAAAACCCAACAAATCAATATTTTAAATGATAAAAAAACTTTCTATAATAAAAAATATAATTAAAGAGTTTTTGAGAGAAATTCGTGGATTTTAAAAGATATTTTAAAGACAATAATTTTATAAAATAAAATATATTATAGGTTATTACAACAATAATCTAATTTCTATGATTTCAATTCTTTAATTTGATATTTTTAAAGGATAAAATACTTGAGAAATACTTTAATAATAAGATTTTATATATAATAAAACTTGACCTGTTTAAATGTATAATGTCAGGTTGAGTCTATATTGAAGTAGTAATAAAGGTATTTACAACTAGAATTATGACTGTGACACGTAGAAAGTTGATTTAAAATAAGGTTTTAAGGTTTTAAAAGATGATTTATATTGTAATTAAAGGGTTCTACTATTGAATAATAGTGGTGGTGAGCACTATTGAGAACCCAGGGTGCAATCTTACCAGTTGGTTTACTATAATAAGAGTTACAATAATTAAAAATATAATTATACCTGTTTATTACCCAAGAGTAAAACTGTTTTTGACAGTTTACTACGTAGGGTATTCAAGAGCAGGATGAGGAGAGGTTTTTGGCTGTGAAAAGCCCTCCTTTTATCCTGAAATTGAGGTGGAAAGGCTGCTAGACCTTTCCACGTAGAGGAAGTGAAGATTTTTCACTCTCTATGACAGGCTTGTGGTTTGCAAACAGCCTGTATATTCTGTATTGGGCTCAGATGTGGTTTTGAAACCACATCTGGGCAGTTTTCACCAATACAGGGTGAAAATTTTCATCTGGGGACCTCACAGCCTGATTCTGACGTGTATGACGCGTAGAATGCTGTACAGAAACTGTATGGGACCCCAGTATTGACTGACATATGAGGCATTGAAGTAAAAACATGCTTCTTTGTCTATTTGACACCTCATATTCATGGTTATGGGATATTATCCCATGGTAAGGCTGTATATGACAGCAGGTGGGATTTTGACCTTAAAATGGTCATAACTCTGTCAGTTTTTGAGATATCAAGCTCCAAATTGGTTCATTGAATAGCTCCATATGAGCTCTACACAATGGTACCCAACTTGACATGGTTATCATTAAATATGGCAAAGTTATCCCATGTACAAGTATTTTTGTACATTGGCATGGTTTGGGCAAAAGCTGTATTAAGCTTGTTTGGCCCATAACTTCTGTTGTAGTTGAGCTATGAGGAAATGGATGGCACCATCAGATAGCCCTGATTGTGCTCTTTCCAAAAAGACCCCACTTTAAGTATCTCACACTAAAACTGTAAAAGTTAGATGATAGGTGAATGTTTTGTTCACCCTTATTTGGTCTGAATTTGACCATAACTCAAGTAATACTGGTGCTAGCTCAGTTTGGCTAGCACCATTAGATATCCCTGGCTTAGAGCCTCATTTTGAATACCCATTTGATGGGGTTAAGCCTCTTCTTCTAGATTTTAGATGAGAGGTGAAATTTAAGGTTTATGCTCAGCAATAACTTTGAGCAGGAATAACTTTGTTATTTCTTGTCCTATGGTGATGGGACTTATATTTTCACAAAGAGGTGAGTTTCCTCTTTCTTTTGATACCTTTTGAGCTAATTTGGCTCAGCTCCATGTTTTGGTGGTATTTTGGCTATACCATTGGTTTATGGTATTTTGGCTATCATGTTTGTGCTCTGGTTTTGAGTCACAGGCTGACATACCCTCCCTCTAAAAAAGGCTCATCATAGATGAGACTGTTCAGTCCTCCTAGAGGCTCTGAATCTTCTTAAATGAAGGTTTCCATCTGGTATGGCATCCTCTGCCAACCATTTGTCTTTGTCATCTGTCTGGTTCTTGAATCTGACTAGATATTGTCTCTGATCCTTCCCATTAAGTCTGATTTTTCTGGCCCTGATGATTTTACTCACAGGTCCAGGGGAGTCTTCTACTTCCACTATTTCTGGTGGAGTGATGTTTTTCTTCCTGGAGGGGAATTTATCCTCCTCTGTTTGAAAGTATGGTTTGACCAGGCTCACTGGAAAGACTGGGTGTTTCCTAGAAAACTCCTCAGTGAGCTTGACCTCTACTGCATTCTTCCCTATCAACTTAATGATAGTGAAGGGCCCTACAAATGAGTCTGTCATTTTCTTAGGTCCTTTGAGATTGTTAAAGTTCAGTGTAGACACTAACACCTGGTCCCCTTCCTTGAAGTCAGGTTCCATATGTGACTTGTCCCACCTTTTCTTGTTATACTCTTTGGCCTCAGCTATGCATTTGGCAGCAGTATCACAGGCTTTCTTCCACATATCATGGAAGTCTTTGGCTGTGGGGTGGATGGTCAGAAGATTTTTCTTCAAGTGATCCACAGGTAACAGGGGATTCCACCCTTTCTCTACCAGCGCAGGTGTTCTTCCTGTGGTAGAGTGCTGGCTTGTATTATAAGCCAGTTGGACTGCTGGTAAGAGGGTGACCCAATCATGGGTGTATCCCTCATGGTCCTTGCATTCCATGCCATAGGCACAGAACCTCCTGAGGATGTCCTCCATTGTTTGGATCATCCTCTCAGCTAGGCCATCTGTTTGTGGATGGTAAGCTGTGGAAAAAGCAAGCTTGGTGCCAAGCATGTCATATAAATTGGTCCAAAATTCAGATGTGAATTTTGGGTCCCTGTCACTAATTATGATCTTAGGGACTCCACAGGTGGATATGATGTTATTCCAAAATAACAGAGCAGTGTCCATGGCTGTGTCCTCTTTATGGCATGGTAGACATCTCATGCTCTTGCTGAGCCTATCAACTATGATTAAGCAGGCATTGTAGTTTTCTTTGCCTCCTGGGACAAGTCCGGTGACCCAGTCCATGTTGATGGTTTCCCATGAGTGTTTGGGTTCTTCTATGTGTTGAAGCAACCCATATTTCTTCCCATGTTTTCTATTTGCCTTCTGGCATCTTTCACAAGTGTTGATGTATTCACTCAACTCTTGCTCCCACTTGGGCCACCAAGCTGTGCTTGCTACCCTATCTTTAGTCCTGTCCTCACTCATATGTCCCATATAGGGGCAGTCATGGCATTCCTGCAGGATTAAAGAGATGTGGTCTCTGTCTATCACTGTGAGTGCACTGGTGTGCTTTTCTCTGTGATAAATCAGGCCATCTATAAGGAAGAATTTATTGTCCTTATAGGCCCTCAACCAGGGTTCCTCCAGCTGGGTTTCCAGTTCTGGGCTCCTGTATTTTTGTTGAAGGAGTTGGAGTAGTATGCTACACTGTTTGTGTTTAGCATAAGATTTCAGTACTGCATTGAAAAATTCATTGTGCAGTTCTGAGGAGCTTATTCCCAGTATGGGGGTTTCTGTCCCTTCTGAATCAGTGTTTCCACTGTCAAGGGTACCACTCCCTGGTGCCCATTCAGAGAATCTGAAGTTCTTCTTCCTATGTATTTCCATAAAATGGATAGGAATTTTTGCAGCAACTTCAGGGTCATAAGCTGGATTGCTTTTGACATTGTCCAGTGGCCATCTGCTAAGGCCATCTGAATTGGTATGGCTTTTACCTTCCTTGTATATGATGGTCATGTTCCCTCTATACTCCTGGAAGGCTATTTGCCATCTCAGAATGTGTCTATTAGTAGTCTTTATGTTTAGTAAAGACTTCAAGGCTGTGCAGTCTGTGTAGACTTCAAAGACTGCACCCTCCAAATAATAATGGAGTTTTTCTAGAGCCCAGACTAGACATAGACATTCTGTCTGGGTGGCCCCATACCTGGCTTCTGAATCTTTCAGCTGCCTGGAGATGTAACATATTACACCTTCTCTTGGTTCACCATCCACAATTTGTCTTTGGTGAAGGGCTGCTCCCAAGCCTTGGCTGCATGCTGCATCTATATATAACTTGAATGGTAGTTCAAAGTCAGGCAAGATGAGCACAGGTGCATTTGTGAGTTCATATTTGATCCTCTCATATGCATCCCTCCTTTCCCTGGTTATTTCAAAAACTACATCCTTTGAGCATAACTTGTATAAACTACTAGTTATGTGTGCAAAGTTCTTAATGTGGTTTCTATAGTAGCTAGCAAACCCAAGGAAAGATTGCATCTCTTTGATGTTCTTTGGTACTGGCTTTTGCAGTACTGCTGCTACTTTGTTCTGGTCAATTGCCAGACTAAGGCCTGAGACTTTGTGTCCTAGAGCTAGTAGCTCTTGTTGGCCAAAATTACACTTTTTAAGTGAAATTTTCAGATTGATGGGTGTACATTTACTTAGCACTCTGTCTATGTATTGTACATGGTCTTCCCATGTCTCTGAGTATATAATTGTAACAACCACTCATCAGGGGTAAGGGTATTCATTCATACACCCACTCAAAACCCCCAAATCAGCAGATCCAGCATTTGTATCAGCATTCAATTTCAGCAATCTTCATTCTGAACATGAATACAGCTTGGTACCTCAATACAGCCTGTCAACACCTGTACAGGTTGGATTCACCCAATACAGTTCCAATACACCAATATGGAACTGTATGGTCACTCAAATACACCACACCTCTTGTACAGGTTCTGTACAGCCGTACAGGACCTGTATTGGCCAGACTCAATTCAATCATCAATTATTCTCATGAAAATTCTTCCTCTGGATCAGGGCTGGTGATTCTCACATATACCAGCCCCTCTTTCTCCCCCTTGGGGACTTTTCCCCAGTTAATTAATTTAGTTTATTTATTATTTTATAATTATTCTTATCCTTATATTTGGGTATTATAATTATTTGATTTTAAGTTAGTCTTTGCCTTTTCTCTCTTCGCCTGTACAGTATGAGTTGGGTGGCCATATCCTTATTAACCCTTCTCGTTCCATTCTGACAGGTTGAAACAGTGGACTTGGACTTGTTTGTGGTTGGCTCTTCTATTCTTTATTCTTATTCTTTTTGTTGCTGCTTCTTATATTCATTCTTTTAGTAATTCATCTTTAACACTCTTAAGTGTATCCTTTCTTACCATATCTTTGAGCCCTCCATAAGTGAGTCCCAGTTTACTGAGTGCCAGGCCCTCTTCACTTCGAAGAGCCCCTGTGACATTAACTTAATTAACTCATATTTGATTCTTCTTTTCATTCATTTATATTCATTTCTCTCATTCATCAATTATGATCTTTTTTATGATTTAATGATCTTAATGATTATGATTTTTCTCTTTCATCAATTTTCATCTCATTCATTTCATTCTTATGAAAATTGATTCCTTTTTCTTTCTTAATCATTGCTGACCATTTCATCACTTCATTTTATTTTTATCAATCAAATTTTTCTGTGTTCTTATTCAGGTTTTATCTAGGAATTATTGATTGGTTTAATTGATTGGATTATTCATTGGGATTCATTTGGGTTATTGATTCAGGATTTATTGGATTTATGGACTTTGAACTCTCAAGATATTGATTGATCCTCAAGAATTGATTTTGATTATTGATTTGATTTGACTCATCAAGATATTGAATTGATTTCTGAAGATTTTGAACTGATTGATTGATTCCTCAAGACTTGATTTCATATTGAAGACATTTATTGATTGATTAATGATTGAATATTGATTGATTATTGATTTCCTCAAGATTATTGATATTTGATTTGAATTGATTTTGACTGATTGAATTGATTTGACTGTTGATTGAATTTGATTCCTCAAGATTTGAATTGATTCCTCAAGATTCATCAAGATTTTATTGTGATTGATTTGGCCGAATTTGATTATTCTTCTTAATACCATCAAGTTATTTTAATTCCTTTCATAATGCCAGTTCAGCATAGTCCCCCAGCCAAGAATACTAGATCCCAAAGAATTCAAGCTGTTCTCACTCCTACAGCAAGGGCTCCTCTTGACCGCACACCATCAGTTCATCAACTGAGTGCAAATTTGGACAGAGGACCACCAATGGAAGGAGCAGCACCCTCAAGAAGAGGTGGAATGAAATCTAGAAGATCAAGATCTTTCTCTGGACTTTTGGGTGGCTACCCTGGCATGTCTGAAGGTGCAAGAGCAAGACAAGGGGAAGTTGAAGATGAAGAGGGGGAAGAGTCTGTGGAAGAGGAAGATTTTGGGGAAACTGAAGTGGCAGATGCCTTGGCAAATGCTCCAGAGGTGCCTCAGGGTTCTAATCTAGCCCTTTCTAGTCAACCTCTTGTCTCTCAAACTGATCCAAGTCTCCTCAAGATGATGGAGCAGATGACTCAATTCATGGGGCAACTCACTCAAGCAGTTGCTCCCAGGGACAATTCCAAAGCCCCTGCTTTCAAGACTCCATCCATGAAGGCACCTGATTCTTTTGATGGTACTCAAGCTCATAAGTTGAGAGGATTTATCCAATCCTGTCAACTAATTTTCCATAATGATCCAGCAAACTTCTTCTCTGACAGGAAGAAGGTTGTGTACTCAACTTCTTTTCTTACTGGTAGAGCTGGCAAGTGGATTGAACCTTACCTCTCAAATATTTCCAATGAAGACCCTTCCTACCTCCTCAATAATTGGCCATTGTTTGAATCTCAATTATTCACTCTGTTTGGTGACCCCAATGAAGTCAGGAAAGCTGAACAAGAGTTGGACAATTTGAGGATGAAGGAAAGTGGTCATGTATCCTTGTACATTGCAGATTTCAGAAGCTTAATGTCAAGAATTGGAGATTGGGGCGAAAGAGCTTATATTCATGTGTATAGAAGAGGCTTGGCATCAAGATTGTTGGACCAATTGGCTTCTCACCCTGGAGCTTTTGACACTCTTCAAGAACTTATGGATGTCACTTTAGAATTGGACACAAGATATCATGAGAGGCAAAAGGAAAAGGGCAGTCATCAAGAGAAGAAGCCTCCAATCATTGGATCCAATTTCTCCAAGCCTCCTCAAAGTTCATCATCCAAGAAGCCTTATCACAATAAGAATAAGAAGGGGAAGAATTTTCAAATGTCCAAAGACAAGCCTCATGCTGCTCTCCTCAATAAGGAAAACAAATTAATTTGTTCTGAAAAGGAGAGGAGGATTAAAGAAGGCTTGTGCAATTATTGTGGTGGAAAGCACCCATTTAAAAAATGCTTCAAGAGGCCTGAAAATAGGCAAGGATCATCAGAAGGCTTCCCTAGCAAGCAGGGAAAAGCCTGAGTGGGAATCATGATGTGTTCAATGGTTCTCACTTATTTCCTTCAAGAGCACAATTGTGCACTCTGAATACTAGTGTCAAGAAATCTTTAAAATTTCTTATTTTTTCTTCAATCTCTGATATTTTTTATAGTATTCTCATTGATTCTGGTGCTACAAACTCCTTTATTGCAAAGAATTTTGTTCTCAAGTACTCATTGACCATGTCAGAGCTCCCTGAAAAGATTCCTCTTTTCATTCTGGATTCCAGTGAATCCACGTGCTTGTTCATCACCCATTATACCAAGTGGGTTGTTGATTTACCTTCCTTCCCAAGCTTTGAATGGGATTTCTTTATCATAGATTTACCTAAGGGAGAATACCTGATATTGGGATATGATTTCCTTTACCATTTTAATCCCATTATTGATTGGAAAAATGGATTGATCACCTATGATTCTAATCATAAGGATTCTATTGGTATTATTCCTTCTACTAGTAATGACTTTGCCACTGCTGTCAACAGTGTTGCTCTGGTTGGTGAACTTAAGACACCTCCCATTCCTTCTTCTGTCCATACCCCTTCCATTATTCCCTCTCAGTCATTACTTCCATTAAGAGATGAAGTCTTCAAAGAGATAAAGGATGTTGGAGAAGATGTTGCCATATCTTCACTTCATCTCTTTCAAGGGGATATGGACCTTCCTCCCTTATCTTTTCATGCATCCCTGGAGGAGCAGTGGGATGAGGAGGAAGAGCCAGAAGAAATTGAAACTGTGTTGAAGGTTGTTCCTCCTGCTTATCACCAATATTTGGATGTATTCTCCAAGGTGAAAGCAGAGAAACTTCCGCCACACCGCGCCTGTGATCACCATATCAAATTGGAGGGTCTTCTACCTCCAATTGGTGTTATCTACTCATTATCAAATCAAGAGTCAAAAACACTGCGGGCCTACATTTCAGAGAATGTAGAGAAAGGTTTCATTAGACCAAGCTCCTCTTCAACAGGAGCACCTGTCCTTTTTGTCAAGAAAAAGGATGGAGGTCTTCGTTTGTGTGTTGACTACCGCAAACTCAATGCTGTCACTAGGAAGAACAGATACCCTGTTCCTCCTATGAACCAGCTTCTTACCGTATTCAACGGTTCCACTATCTTCTCCAAGATAGATTTGCGTGGTGCATACAACCTTCTGAGAATCAAAGAGGGGGATGAGCACTTAACTGCCTTTAGAACCAAATATGGCAGTTATGAGTATTTGGTCATGCCATTTGGTTTGACCAATGCTCCTGCTTCTTTCCAAAATCTAGTAAATGATATCTTTGCAGATTTTTTGGATGTGTTTGTTGTGGTTTATCTAGATGATATTATGGTCTTTTCCAGTTCTGAGTAGGAACATGTCAACCATGTGGCCTCTGTCCTCCAAAGACTGAGGGACAATAATCTGTTTGCCAAAGCCTCCAAATGTGTATTCCATGCCTCAAGTGTGGAATACTTGGGCTATGTTGTTTTAAGTGATGGCCTCAAGATGGATTCTTCAAAAGTTCAGCAAATCCTCAATTGGCCTCAGCCCAAAAACATTAAGGCTCTTCAATCCTTTCTTGGCTTTGCCAATTTTTATCGTTGTTTTATTAAAAATTATTCCAAAAAAATCACTTCTCTCACTTCTCTTCTCAAGGAAGATTCTCCTTTCATCTTCAATGAGGAAGCTCTTAGTCAGTTTCAAGCACTCAAAGAAGCTTTCACCTCTGCCCCTATCTTATCTCATTTCAATCCATCTCTACCTACTATTGTAGAGACTGATGCTTCTGATTATGCATTGGGCGCCGTACTGAGTCAGGTGAATGACTCAGGAAAGCATCCCATTGCATTTGATAGTTGCAAGCTCTTACCAGCTGAACTCAACTATGAAATTCATGACAAGGAACTCCTTGGCATAGTTTGGGCTCTCAAGCGCTGGAGGGCATTTCTTCTTTCTCTTTCCAATCCTTTTGAGGTCTTGACAGACCACTCTTCCTTGCAGTTTTTCATGTCTTCCAAAGTTCTTACTCGTTGTCAGGCCCGTTGGGCTGAATTTCTCTCAGAATTTCATTTCACTATCACTTACCGCCCAGGCAGGCTGGCCACTTTGCCAGATGCCTTGTCACGTCGGGACGACGTGTACCCAGAGAGGGGGGTGGACTTCATCAGCAAGAATCCTCATAATTTTCATCAAATACTTGAGCAAGATGGAATTCAAGAGTCAAGATTCTTCTCAATCAAAGGGAAATTTTCTCAGATTTAGTGGACAAGATTCAAAAAGAAGTATGGCAAGACAAAGATTATAAAGAAATACTCAAGCAACTAGCAAGAGGTTAATCAGTTCCAGATTATTCTCTTGAACCTCAAGTCAAGTTATTATTATTCAAAGATAGAGTGGTAATCCAAGCAATGAAGAACTTCAACTCAATATTCTTCAAAAGCGTCATGACTCACCATTGGCTGGCCATCCTGGCCAGGAGAAGACCCTCAAGCTCATCAAGAGGGATTTTTATTGGGCTGGCATGAATCAATTCATCAAAGACTATGTGTCCTCATGTCAGCAATGTTCAAGAAACAAGAACATTCATCACAAGAAGTTTGGATTACTCAAGCCTCTTTCAATTCCGTCTGGTTCTTGGAATTCATTATCAATGGACTTCATCACTCAATTGCCACTGTCAAACAACTTTGATTCAATTTTAGTAGTTGTGGACAGATTCTCAAAAATGGCAATCTTCATTCCAACTTATGGCACAATCACTGCTCTGGATTTAGCTCAAATCTTAATTAGTCATGTATTTTCCAAGCATGGGCTTCCAGTCAGTATTGTCAGTGATAGAGGATCCTTATTTGTTTCATCATTTTGGACTCAATTGTGTCAGCAGCTCAAGATATCAAGAGATCTTTCAACTGCTTTTCGCCCTGAAACAGATGGACAGACAGAGAGGGTTAATCAGATACTAGAACAGTACCTTCGGATGTATGTCAGCTATCATCAAGATGACTGGTACACCTGGCTCCCTCTGGCTGAATTTGCCTATAATAATGCAGAACACTCATCAACCAAGCAATCACCTTTCTTCACCATTTATGGAAGAAATCCCAGCTTTGACTCAATCCATATTTCTCAAGACTCACCTGCTGGAAAGTTATCAACAAAACTCCAATCAGTACAGCAAGTTGTCAAAGAAGAATTAGAGTCAGCAATAAGGAGATTCAAGAAGTATGCAGATAGAAATAGAGCAATTCCACCTGATTTCCAACCTGGGGACAAAGTATGGCTGGCTTCCAAGAACATTAAGACAACAAGACCCACCAAGAAATTATCAGAAAGATGGTTGGGACCTTTTGAAGTTCTGAAGAAGATTGGCAGCCATGCATATCACCTCAAGTTGCCTCAGCAATGGAAGACAGTTCACCCTGTATTCCATGTGTCCTTATTAGAACCAGTCAAGCATTCAACTATCCCAAATTGTCACCAATTGCCGCCACCACCAGTTTTAGTGGAGGAGCAAGAAGAATGGGAAGTGGCTCAGGTTCTGGACTCAAAACTCAAAAGAGGTAAATTATGGTATCTTGTAGAGTGGAAAGGATTCAGTGAAGACCCAGAAAGAACCACTTGGGAACCAGCTTCCAACCTTACCAACTCACCAGACCTTGTCAAGGATTGTCATTCATTATATCCAGACAAGCCTGGTCCAAATACCTCAAGAGTTTGATTTTATGGTGCTTGGTGGGGAGAAGAAGTTATGAAAGTAAGTTCCTCTCCTGGCATGCACCTTTAAGGGGGTATTCTACCCATATGTTGTTGTAAGCATCACCTTGGCCACTTTGTGAGCACTTGTCATTTCTTTGGACAGGTTCAGGAAGCATACAACATCAATACCCTCCATTTGGACCTTATCAAGATATGGCCCAATGTTTTCGTCTTTATTTTTCATTTCTTCCTCTATTTATCATTTCATTTTATGCCAATCATCATAATTCAAGACATTCATTACTTCAAGTCATTTACAGCAATTCATTTCGGAAGTCATTTATGGCAATTCATCTCAGAAGTCATTTATGGCAATTCTTTTCACTTTTATGGTGCTTGGTGGGGAGTGGAAGTTATGAAAGTAAGTTCCATCTCCTGGTATGCATCCCTGAGGGTTCTACTTCTTGTAAAACATTACCTTGGCCACTCTGTGAGCGTCAAAATGCTTGGTTTTCATTTTTCAGACACTTTTGGCCAGAATCAAGCAACTCACCACAAGAAGGACCAACCATCAGGACTTTTTTTTCTTTATTTCTTTCTTTACCCTCATTTTCTCTTATTCTTTTATTTTTCTTTCTTTCTTTACTTGTATAATTTTCTTTCTTTTATTTCTTTAAAGCAGCAGCATCCCCTCCCCAAATCACGTATTGGGAGGTCCTTTTATTATTTTAATCATATTATCTTATCTCATTTATTAGTTATTATAAGAGCATGAATAGGAGTCAAACCAACCGTAAACAGGAACAAGACACTGGATTTCACTCCACCCAAATCGTCAAGTCCACGTCAAATCAAAAGTTCGACCTCAAGGGAAGTGGGCCACAAGTCAATCATGGCCCCCTCAAAACCTCTCAAGGTCAAGGTCCAAGGCCCCTTTGGGGGCTGGAGTCAGCATGGGGGGCCTCCCCTGCAAGTTTGGGGGAGGCCAAGGTTTGGTGGTCCTGGACCTCACCAATGGGTCCAGGCCATAAAGGTGAATTTTGTTGATTTTGGGCCATTTTAGGTCCCATGATCCCCTTGGGTCACCAGTAAATTTGGGCCCAAGGGGTCCATTTTGGTCCTGGGGGCTTCCAATAACCCCCACGGACCGCGGACCGCGGCGTACGGCCCACGGACCGTAGGACCCCAAAGACTCAAAAAAGCCAAAAAGGCCAGAAAATTACCAACAACCACAATTTGGCCATAAAAGGCCATGAACCAAAATCACATCAAAAACACCCAGGACCCAAGAAAAGGCCAGAATTGGCCATGAACCACATTTCACCCCAAAGACACCAAGGATCTAAAAGAGGCCAAAATGGCCATAAATTCAAGGATCCTCAAGAACCTCCATAGAGAAGGCACCAGCCCAAAATCACTATAAGGGCTGGTTGAGGCATTTTGAAGGCCATTGGGGACAAGACCCCTGAATTCTTGTCACCATCATTTCCCTGATTGGGCTGGCCAGATGAGTACACTTCATATACTCATCTGGCACCATTTTTTGAGCACAAGAGCTCAGTGGCCATCATTTTGGGATACAACCCAAGGCCACGCCCCAAGGACGTCAGTTGTTGAAATCATAAGAACAGTTCAAAGTGGGGTACTTACTCAAAGTTAAAGAAAGGGGGAAATAAATTTAATTGACAAGAGAAGAGATGGAGAAGGATTTTGAGATTATGGTCAAAAGAAAACTTTTCAAAGAATTGTGTGGGGTAGTGAGATGCCACTCAACAATGGCAGGGTATTATGGTGTTCAGGAGCCCACCAGTTTCAAGAGGGGGATACTGTAACAACCACTTATCAGGGGTAAGGGTATTCATTCATACACCCACTCAAAACCCCCAAATCAGCAGATCCAGCATTTGTATCAGCATTCAATTTCAGCAATCTTCATTCTGAACATGAATACAGCTTGGTACCTCAATACAGCCTGTCAACACCTGTACAGGTTGGATTCACCCAATACAGTTCCAATACACCAATATGGAACTGTATGGTCACTCAAATACACCACACCTCTTGTACAGGTTCTGTACAGCCGTACAGGACCTGTATTGGCCAGACTCAATTCAATCATCAATTATTCTCATGAAAATTCTTCCTCTGGATCAGGGCTGGTGATTCTCACATATACCAGCCCCTCTTTCTCCCCCTTGGGGACTTTTCCCCAGTTAATTAATTTAGTTTATTTATTATTTTATAATTATTCTTATCCTTATATTTGGGTATTATAATTATTTGATTTTAAGTTAGTCTTTGCCTTTTCTCTCTTTGCCTGTACAGTATGAGTTGGGTGGCCATATCCTTATTAACCCTTCTCATTCCATTCTGACAGGTTGAAACAGTGGACTTGGACTTGTTTGTGGTTGGCTCTTCTATTCTTTATTCTTATTCTTTTTGTTGCTGCTTCTTATATTCATTCTTTTAGTAATTCATCTTTAACACTCTTAAGTGTATCCTTTCTTACCATATCTTTGAGCCCTCCATAAGTGAGTCCCAGTTTACTAAGTGCCAGGCCCTCTTCACTTTGAAAAGCCCCTGTGACAATAATGATATCATCAATATATACTACCATCCAGCCTTCCATTATTTCTTCTTGAAATATGGTGTCCATCATCCTTTGGAAGTGGGCTGGTGCATTCTTGATGCCAAATGGCATCCTGGTGTACTCATATATGCCCATATGGCATATTATTCTGAGCAATTTCATGGAGTTTGGTTCAACTCCATTTTGGTGGAAGCCTTTCATACAATCCATCTTGGTTATGTATTTGGCTTTGGTCAGCTTATCCAAGGCATGAGGTATCCTTTGTATAAAGTACCTGTCTGCTTTTGTGTAGTTATTCAGGGCTCTGAAGTCTCCACACAATCTAGACTTGCCATCATGCCAGGTGATCAGGACAGGAGTGGTGATTTCCACTATTTCATTATGTCCAATCTTCCTGATGACATCCATGTCCAGGAGTTCATTGATGTGTTTCTCAATTTCTTTCCTGGTTTCCAGACTTTCTGGATAAGGAGGTCTCCTCAGCATGGGTGGATAAGGTCTTTCCACATCCAGATATAGTTCTATATCATGGCCTTTAATCTTGCCTAGTGGTTCTTCACCAATGGCAAATGCTGGTCTGTTCTTCCTCAGCATCTTCAGTAAACTTAGTTTTTGTTTACTGGTGAGGGTAGTGCTAAACTGTCCCTCCTTTAATTCCTTCAAGAGTTCTTCCAGTGGATCCTGTGAAGATATGTGATATATATCAAGTGAAAATTTCTTTTCCTTGTTGGTACCAATGGTAATGTGCCTGTTTTTACTGTTGTAAATATCTATGCCATACATCCTCTGGTAATCTGTTCCCAGTAAAAACCCTTGGATGTGGGCATCTTCAAGCACTACAAACTCTGGGTTGAGTCTGATATTACCCTTCCTGTGGGGTATAATTATCTCTTTGATAATTGTCCCAATGGAAGTCATCTTCCCTGATGCACTTTTGAAGTTCTTTGCCTTAGTGGGCAAGAGCTGTTTTTCCCAGTTTGGGAAGTGGTTATCCAGATAATTTCTGGCCACTATGGAGCAATGTGCTCCACTGTCAATGATCAGTGGGTGCTGAGCATTGTCAATACATACAGTCATTTTTGTGGCTGTTCCATGTGTATATGCCATTCCTTTGGTTGGTGTAACCAGGAATGTTTGTGCATCTTGTGTGTGTTTGCACAAGTTCTTGTTGGCAGTGTCCTGTGGCATGCCTGCTTCCAACTGTATGTCCTGGATTGCCAATGGGGTTTCCTCTTGGTATTCCACTAGAAATTCCTCTCTTGGGTCTTGATCCTCATCAGATGGTTCTCTGATGGCATCTCCCATAGAGTCTGATTCAGAATCCTCTGTTGGAGGTTCTTCTTCAGGGACTTTTTCTATAGCATAGACTTTTTTCTTTGCCTTTGGACAGTTGTTGGCATAGTGGTCTGTTGAACCACAATTGTGACAAGAATTCTTCTTCTTTGCCACTTCTGCCACTCTTTCTCTGGGTTTGTCTTTGAACTCCACCCTGAAAGGTTGTTTCTCCTTGAAACTACTGCTTCTATATGGGGTAAATCTCCCTATATTAGTCCTCTTCCTTATGTCTTGTAAGGTGTTGGCTATATCATCTAGAGTGCAATTCTGGTTGCACCTGCATTTTACTGCATGCTCTAGCTCTCCTGGCAGTTGTGTCAGAAGTTTGTGATTCCTCATTTTGATGTTCATCTGAGGATCAATGGCTTTAAGTCTTTTAGACTGTCTAAGACACCACTCATATGGATCTTTGTCCACAGAGTATTTGTCATTCTCAAATAACATGGTCTTTTTCCATATCCAAGATCCATTACTGTACTTTTGGATTATTGGACTCTTCCACCATGGCCAGTTTCTTCTGCCATGGATTTCTTTCATTTCTGTGTACCATATACTTGCATGAACTTTAAATGCAGTATTCAGTCTAGCAGTAATCCAGTAATC
This sequence comes from Austropuccinia psidii, assembly GCA_023105745.1. NCBI lineage: Eukaryota > Fungi > Basidiomycota > Pucciniomycetes > Pucciniales > Sphaerophragmiaceae > Austropuccinia > Austropuccinia psidii. The sequence goes on from JALGQZ010000001.1 coordinate 8,994,133, forward strand.
TGGTATGCTGGGTACATCAATGAAGAGTCCATCAATATAATCTATGAGTTCCATATGATCATATTCTCCTGATCCAGAGAATTTGGGCCAGTTTGAGGCCTCAGGAAGCTGTTTCAAGGCTTCCTTCTCTGAATAAGACATGCCATCTCCATCCTGGTATTGTGATGGAGATCTTGCCTTGTTCAACATCATGGCATCTGGTTTGATGTCATCTGGTTGATATGGATTCTCCATAGCTTGGCCTTGTGGTTGGGGCTTTAAGCTATGGTAGGCATTAAACAATTTGTTAATGTCTTGATCCAGACACTCCCTGTCCCTTGTGCTGTGGTGTTGTTCTTCAAAGACTTGGTTCAGTCTTTTGTTGGATTCTTCAGAGGCTTTGCTCAGTTGAGCATATCCTTCTTGAAGATTTTTAACTATTTGTTCCAAGGAGGCTTGAGTTTGTCTCATCCTCTCTTGGCTAGCTTTAATTTCTGCAAATTGCTTTGCAGATTGTTCAGCATATTGGGACACTTGTAACCACAGTGTATCACTGTTGATGTTACTCTCAGATGTGACAATGTTATTCTCAGTCTGAGTGGGGGTAATGTTTCTATTACTAGGACTACTGATTCTAGAGTGGTTTACAACTACTTCTGGTTCTTGTGTACTTCCTTTACCAAATCCAACAGCTTCTGGATCATGGGGTCTGACTCTTTCCTCCTCTGGTTGAAGGAGGCTTTGTTCTTGCCCTTGATTCCTTGTCTTCTCCTGGAAACTTACTGGAATTGTGAAGAATGGTGACTCTTGGCCACTGATCTGCTGGTGTCTGAATGGTTTGAAGCCACTGGAGAGTTTATTTGGCCTGCTCCTTGTGAACCTGAAGGAATCTGAGTAGGCCCTGTCTGGGTCAACTGTTCTTCTATAGCTAGGATAGTGGCTTGATTCTCCCTTATCCTCTGTGCCCTTGCCTCCAGGAGTCTGTGCTGCCTGGTAGGATTCCAACCTTTGGTGATTACCATAAGGTCTTTGAAGTCTATCTCTTTGAGACAGATCTTCTGGAAACTTGATCCCAGTTCTGCCCAGTGAGTTGCTAGGTTGAACATCTTGTTGTCCATGCTCCATTGAAATAAATCTTTGAGGAGTTGGTGGATCTGAAGAACTTGATCTATATCCTTCCAGTCCTCTGGTTTGAGGTTTCTGTTGAATTGGAGTGTGAATGGCAAGGTTGATATTATCTCCCTCATTGTTTTGCCATCCACCACTGTGTCCAGGGTGTCCTCTTTCAGGTCTTCTGGTTCTGGACAATCCTCCTCTATCCTCTGGCTGGTTCCTTTGGAAGCCAAGGTCTCTGAGGTATACAGGGGACATATCAGTGGTTGCAAGCGGTCAAGAACTTTATGTTCTTTGGGTATTTACCTTTGACTGTGCCTTGTACAAATTTACTGTCTGCTGACTTGGGCAGTTTGCCTTTGGAAGTTACAACTGGGTTAATAATTGTAATCTTTCCTGTACATGTGGTTAAGGTTGGTTTACCTTGTATGGATGCAGAGTTTCGTGGTTTTCTACTTCTCTGAGTGGCTATTGGTGTCCACTTCTTGGCTGTGATGAGACCTTCACTGTGCCTCTTTCCTTTGCCCTTGCTGCCCTCTGGTTCTGAGGGTGTCACTGGTGTGTTGGCCTGTGACTGGGTCTCAAGTGGGATGTAATTTTCTTCCACTGAAATCAAGGCAGAAAAGGGAGGACTTATGTCAGTTAAGACTTCTTAAAAAATGCTGGTTTTGCACGTCTAAGATTGGCCTCTGGGCTTGTATGTTACTACAATGTGCCCTGTATAATGACAGTGTAATTGAAACAACAATTTCACGTCAGAATTACAGCTTTTGGTACCCTGTCACACTGTTTGTGTGCCAGTATCCCACAGATACACTTGTGGTTTTCAAGTGTGTTCTGTACAAGTGGTTTTGTATAAGTTATTGAGTTAACAATACACTTAATCCACGCCTCAACTGATGGTTTTTCAGTCAGAGGTGTCCTTATTCAGTCAAGAATACAGGACTTTATTGATGGCTTATGTGTTTTTATATACAAAACACGCCAAAAATAATTAAATTCAGTGGGTATTAGCCACGTGAATAATACTCTTATAATATGAGTATGTAAAAAAGGTTCAAAATATATATAATATATATATTTAAATAAAGAAATTACGCCTAAAAAAGATAAAACACTGGTTAATAAGTCATAAAAAGAGAAAAAGACTTACTTATAAGGTCCAAAAAAGTTTTAAAACACGGCCAGGCCCCCAAAATGTCAGGTTGAGTCTATATTGAAGTAGTAATAAAGGTATTTACAACTAGAATTATGACTGTGACACGTAGAAAGTTGATTTAAAATAAGGTTTTAAGGTTTTAAAAGATAATTTATATTGTAATTAAAGGGTTCTACTATTGAATAATAGTGGTGGTGAGCGCTATTGAGAACCCAGGGTGCAATCTTACCAGTTGGTTTACTATAATAAGAGTTACAATAATTAAAAATATAATTATACCTGTTTATTACCCAAGAGTAAAACTGTTTTTGACAGTTTACTACGTAGGGTATTCAAGAGCAGGATGAGGAGAGGTTTTTGGCTGTGAAAAGCCCTCCTTTTATCCTGAAATTGAGGTGGAAAGGCTGCTAGACCTTTCCACGTAGAGGAAGTGAAGATTTTTCACTCTCTATGACAGGCTTGCGGTATGCAAACAGCCTGTATACTCTGTATTGGGCTCAGATGTGGTTTTGAAACCACATCTGGGCAGTTTTCACCAATACAGGGTGAAAATTTTCATCTGGGGACCTCACAGCCTGATTCTGACGTGTATGACGTGTAGAATGCTGTACAGAAACTGTATGGGACCCCAGTATTGACTGACATATGAGGCATTGAAGTAAAAACATGCTTCTTCGTCTATTTGACACCTCATATTCATGGTTATGGGATATTATCCCATGGTAAGGCTGTATATGACAGCAGGTGGGATTTTGACCTTAAAATGGTCATAACTCTGTCGGTTTTTGAGATATCAAGCTCAAAATTGGTTCATTGAATAGCTCTATATGAGCTCTACACAATGGTACCCAGCTTTACATGGTTATCATTAAATATGGCAAAGTTATCCCATGTACAAGTATTTTTGTACATTGGCGTGGTTTGGGCAAAAGCTGTATTAAGCTTGTTTGGCCCATAACTTCTGTTGTAGTTGAGCTATGAGGAAATGGATGGCACCATCAGATAGCCCTGATTGTGCTCTTTCCAAAAAGACCCCACTTTAAGTATCTCACACTAAAACTGTAAAAGTTAGATGAGAGGTGAATGTTTTGTTCACCCTTATTTGGTCTGAATTTGACCATAACTCAAGTAATACTGGTGCTAGCTCAGTTTGGCTAGCACCGTTAGATAGCCCTGGCTTAAAGCTTCATTTTGAATACCCATTTGATGGGGTTAAGCCTCTTCTTCTAGATTTTAGATGAGAGGTGAAATTTAAGGTTTATGCTCAGCAATAGCTTTGAGCAGGAATAACTTTGTTATTTCTTGTCCTATGGTGATGGGACTTATATTTTCAGAAAGAGGTGAGTTTCCTCTTTCTTTTGATACCTTTTGAGCTAATTTGGCTCAGCTCCATGTTTTGGTGGTATTTTGGCTATACCATTGGTTTATGGTATTTTGGCTGTCATGTTTGTGCTCTGGTTTTGAGTCACAGGCTGACATATAATATGATTGGATTTATAATTGATGATGGACAAAAACAGTTATGAAAAGACTCTTTTTATTTCTACAGAGCAGCTATAATCATTTATAATGGATTTAGAGGGTGTGCTGCAGTCAAAACTGAAAAACCATGCTTAAAAATAAGGTTCTTAACTTAAGGTTACTTATAATTCCAAATCAAAGTTGACAGTGTTATTCTTAGCTCCAAGTAGCTTTAATCCTCATTTAAGTTAATTATTTTAGGTTTTAATATAAAAAAAATTATTTATATTAAAGTTCATCACATGTATAAGTATATTTAAAAGAGTAAATTTCCAGGCTAATTACCCAAGAAATTTGTTTAAAAACAATATCTCAAATTTAATTTATATATATATAATATTGAATTGTCAGCTTTGTGAAAATTTTAAGAAAATCCATTGAGAATTGGATCTTTAATAAATTTTTGAAGTTATTGCTATTTTTCCATGTAAAATAGCAATACACACTAAACCCCAACTTTTGATAAGGTTTTAATGCTTTTAACCTTAAAGTTTTAAGCTTAATTAAGTTTTGACAGTTCTCAAAACATTGATTTCAAGCCTGCATATTGGGATTTACCCTTTGGCAGCTTGAAACTCTTGTCCGAATTGGGATAAAATTAGCTTAAACTTTAAGGTTGGATCAAAGTCTAATCTTGAAGTTTAAATAAGGTGGAAAACTTTAATTGAATCCTTGCATATCCAAAAAGCTGGGTACCCCAGCTCTGTTTGGTCTTTTTCCTTTGTCCCACCTTTTTGCATGGATTTTGCCCTTTCATTTATTTAAAGCCATACTATGGCCTCAAACACTTTTAAATTGAGCTCACACAGTATTTACATTCTGTAGGTCAAATCCTTAACCAATTCAGTAAATATACACAACACCTCAATTTTAACTAGAATTTTGGTAAGTTTGCATAAACCTTATGCAACTTTAAATTTAAGCTTATTTAAGCTCAAATTTAACAATTTTAAAGATATGTTAAAAAAGTTACATTAGTACTGTGAGATTCTTAAATCTTCCAATAACATAAGAAATAAGCTTTTTTGGTATAACACCCTATGGGTGTACCCTAGGTCATTTTTGGTGTAGAATCCAAAAATGCAATAATATTGATAACTTTGTTTATCCAAAAAAAGGTATACTTATTTTTTGTTACTTTTTATTTTAAATTCAATTTAAAAGTCTGTTGAAGACTAAATCAGCTGTATATAAAAGCATTTGTGGCCTTATGGGTATGTTATATATACCTCACAGGATCACAAGAATATTCAGTTAGTTCAGTCAGTTTGGAACTCATGGCTAAATATTGTGCAGGCAGAAGAATTTAAGGCATCAGAATAATGCACTCAAAGCCTCAAAATTTCATCAATGAAGTAGGCCCATAATCCAGTTATGGCCCCTCAAATTGGGCCCCAATCAATCACCCAAGACCTCCCCTTCAATATTGGGGAAGGTCAACTTCTTATGGTCCTGGACCCTCTCAATGAGCCTAGGCCATAGGGTGAAGATATGGTCCACGGCCATTTTAATGGTCCCATAGACCCCCTTGAATCCCGCAATATGGGTCAAATTTGGCCCTGGGGGACTCTAATAACCCCCATGGACTGTGGACTGCAGCATACAGATTGTATGGCCCACAGACCGTAGGACATGCAAAAGACAAAAGGGACCCAAAAGGGCCAAAAAATCCCCTAATCCCAATTTTATCAGAATGGTCATAGTGATGGCCAGGACCCAAAACACTCAAGATGTTCCAAAGTGGCCCAAGGCCATTTTTATGCCAAGTCTCAAGGACAATGGGGACAAGCCCCCTCCTTGGATTATGCCAAAGATCAATGAGGATTAGGAAGACCAAAGAGGACCAACTTGCTAGTCAATAATGGTATATATTCATATAACCATTATTTATTATTTTCTGAGAAGAAGAGCTCTAAGGCCTTCTTTTTGGAATACAACCCAAGGGCCATGCCTTAAAAGGAAAATATTGATTGAACTCAAGGAAAGAGCATAACTCAAAAGTTGAAAAACTGACTCAAGAATAAAAGAAGGGGAGAACACAGATAATCAAGGACAATGAGTAGAGAAGAGGATTTTCAGGATAATGGCCAAGAGGAAAGAATAAATCAAAAGGAAATTTTTGGAAAAAATGTGGGGATTTAGTGATGCCACTCAACAGTGGCAGGGTATTATGGTGTTCAGGAGCCCATCAGCTCCAAGAGGGGGATACTGTAATAACCACTGATAAGGGGTAAGGGTAGTCAAGCTTACACCCACTCAAACACCTCAAATCAGCAATCCACTGTGTGTATCTGCAATCAGTTTCAGAAATCTTCCTTGCTGAAACATGCATAAAATCTGGTGCATCAATACAGCCTGTCAATAATTGTACAGGTTGGAATTACCAAATACAGCTTGGATACATCATCCTGAAACTGTATGATCACTCATCACTACCACTCCTTCTGTACAGGACCTGTATTGGCCATATTCAATTCAGTCATCAATCCCTCTCATGAAAACTCTGTCTGGATCAGGGCTGGTGATTCTCACATATACAAGCCCCTCTTCCTCTCCCCTTGGGACTTTCCCCCAATTAATTAATTTGGTTGAATTATTATTTAATGAATATTCTTCCTCTTATTTTGGGTATTATATTTATGTGGTATTAAGTTAGTCTTTGCATTTTTTCTCACCTGTTCAGTATGAGGTGTGGTGGCCATATCCTTATTAACCCTCCTCTTTCCTTCTGAAAGGTTGAAAAAGTGGAATGGTACTTGTTTGTGGTTGGATCTTTTATTTCTTACTCTTATTCTTTGTTTCTGCTTTTTCTTATATTAGTATTTCTTAGAAATCTTACTCTCATTACACTCTTAGGTGTTTGCCTTATCTTATCCTTGAGCCCTCTGCACTGAGTCCCAGCTTACTGAGTTCCAAGCCCTATTCACTTAGAAGAGCCCCTGGGACAGTCTTGGCTGTGACAAGTATTTCACTGTTCCTTTTTCCTTTTGAATTCTGCACATTTTCAGTTTCAGATGGTGTCACAGAGGAGTTTCTCTGTGATTTTCTGTCCAGTGGGATGGAACCGTCTTCAACTGAAACACAAGATGTGAAACTAATGTCATTGAAGACTCTTATCATTCTTCTTCACATGAAAGAAATAGCCTCTGATACAATATATGGGTATATTGTATCCTTGAATTATGACCCAAAGCCAAATTTGTCAATTTTTATGTCAAATATAATGTTTGACAAATGTATTAGCTATTACTGTAGCCCAAGTATCTCACAGACTATTTTGAAATTAACAAAAATAATCTAAAAAGTTGCTATAATATGAAAAACATTATGGATTGTACCATAGGAAGTTTTTTTTTTTTTTTTTTTCTTGTGTTTTTTTGTGTTTTTTGTGTTTTTTGTGTTTGTTTGTGTCTTTCCTGTCTTTTGTTTTTTTTGTGTCTTTTTATTGTATTCAGAAGAAACAAGAATATTCAAAAAGAAAAAATAATCATAATCCTTTTCTTTTGTATAAGTTCTGAGTGAACTCACTATAAAATACTTAATTATGAGGATTCTTACTCAAAACAAGCACATTGTTTGCATTTTATTGAATCGGTAATTCGTATATTTAGACATATATACATTGATACCACTATGCAAATGACAATATTTTTCAATTATAAGAAGATTTTAACCATAAATTCAATGAATAAAATTACCTTTTCCAAATATTGGGACAAATTATTAGTAACCCTTTTAATTATTGATTGGAGTAGCTCTGAGTTATATTTACTCTTATTAAAATAAAAAGGAGTGGCAGGTTGATTATACTCTCATCTGATTAAGAAGTAATTTATTCATTTTAAGAGGGAAAGTAAGCTTTGTTGAAATAGAAGAAGTATATTTCATTTCTGTTTCTTCTGATTTAGCTCTCTTCAATTCTTGGTTGAGCTGAGTATAAGAATTATTTTATTTTACATTTATCTTCAGATGGTATTCTTTCAGTGTTGATGATATGATTCAGGCATGTTCATGAAGAGATTCAAAAAGATGTATTACTGTACTGATGGAAAGAAAAATTTAATTCAAAATTTAAGGAAGATACTCAATTCAAATGAAATTTTCTAATAAGTCCACAAACACAAATAGAAGAACCTAGCAAAGGTAGACTTTAAATGTGACCATCTCAAAGGGAATTTTTTTTTCCTTTCAGAATGTTGGAGTATTCCACCATTTAAATGGTGATTTTATTTTTTTATTTTACAATTTATTTTTACTTTTGTATTAAACGAAATAATACTACTTTTATTTTTTTCCTTATTGTATATTTATTCTGTACCAATAATGTACTATTTATTATATTAAGAGGCGGTAGCGTTTTGTCATTTAAAAATATGAAATTAATATAAAAATTAATTAATATCATCATTGTTTTTCTCATTACTTCTCTACTGTATAGTCAACACATTACCAGTACCAATTGCTCGGAAATTGGAAAATGTTTTGTTTTGAAGTATTATATTCATCGTCTTTATCTCTCTTGTCCAAGCTGTGTGAACCCAGAGGAAAATGACCTACTGGTTGTATCCCAGCATTTTTCCTCCTTTGTTTTTATTATTGTCATCAGGTTGTCAAATAACTTGAGTAGTTTTCTACTACTCACTTCTGAAAATTATTTCACATGGGTAACCATGATGCAGTCAGAGCTATATATTATTGGAGCCTTGGACCTGACTCTAGGAGCTGATGAACAGTCCAGAGAAATTCAAGAGACTCTCAATTTCAAGGCCTATGACTTAATCATTTGATGGTTAAGTGAAGAAAATATCTCATTTGTCTCAAGTATTCTCAGTGAAGAAAAAAGAAATGGACAGGTTCTATGGAATATGCTAAAAGAAAGATATGTGTCCAATGACATTTCAAGTCAAGCTTTAGCATTCACACAATTCAGTGAAGTAAACCTTACAACAACATTAGATTTTATTCAAGAAATTTGAGCTACGGTTAGCAAGATGCAATTAGTAGGGTTTAAATTGGAAGAATCCGCATTAAGTATTATGGTTCTCAGCAAACTACTATCAGAACTAAACTCATTTGTACAAGTAATGTCCTATGACCTTTAGAACAATAGGACTTGACTTCTTTCTCAAAAAGCTAGAACAGGACTACGTACAATTCAAATTTAATGAAGATAATCAGGAAACTGTAACAGCAATGTAAAGTCAAAAGAAAAAGAAGTTCCGAAATTTTTGCAAAATGAGGAGACACATAGAAGAATACTGTTGGGAGAAACATCCCAAAAATAGGCCAACAAACTTGACTGCTCAGACTGGGGAAGAGGATGAACCCTCAATTTCATTCTAATCTACACCGTCTCAACACTGAGTTAGCATGTTGAAGTATTCCAGCATTGAAACAATGCTTTTCTTTTTTTCTTTTACAATTTATTTCTACTTTTATTAGTTGTACTTTGTCACAACCATGGCAATTCATCCCCTTGGACTTCAATATGGCATATCCATGCCACGTCCAATATATGGCAATTCTGCCATATCCATAAATCATTGGCCAAATTGGCCATCTCACCTCATTTGGCCTTTTATGGCCATTTCATCATCTGGGCCCAACTTGGGCCTTTCCTGGCCTTTCTCTACTTTTGGGCTATTTTGGTATTTCCCAGTCAACAGGGGAAATACAGCCCAAGAAGCTGTATTTGGCTTTAAATACAGTTTCTGCGCATTTTTGCGCATTTGGGCACTTTTGTGCATTTTGCGCATTTTTGCGCACTTTGTGCATTTGCGCACTTTTTTCGCACTTTGCGCAAATACAGTTTTAAGGCTGTATGATCTGTATTTGGCCAAATACCTCAAAAGACACTCTGACACCTCTGAAGCCCTCCAAAACCAAATTTCACCAATATCCTCCTGGCGTCATCTCTGAAGACTTATGGCCATGTTCAACCTCCAATAACCAAAATGCCATATATGGTGTTATACACCATTATGCATCTTTTTTCAGAAGCAATACACTGGCAGCAATATCATCTGGTTATTCCAAATTTCCATCAAGCCATCCAGTCACGTCATCAAGAGGATTCATCAAGGCTCAAGGGCAAGTGTCAAAACCTCAAATACCAATGACGCCATCAAGCAGTCATTGGTCATTCTCACTACAAGTATTCCTTCCAAGGGAATACTGTCAATTCATTCTCAAGGTGTATTTCAAGAGGCAGTGCCAAAAGTAGTTGTGAAGTGTCAAAGCTCCACTCAATCCATCTTGGCAACCACCTTCTTTTCAATACAGTCTGAATCCATCAAGAACTGTATTTCATTTTCAAGTGTGGGAAATTCATTCAACCCATTTCAATTTTAATATTAGCCAGCTTTATCAATTCCCAAAACAATCAATACAGCCTCAAGGATCAATACAGATCAGCTTTCAGCCTGAAGAACTCAAGCTCCCAACCTTTCACATATACCGGCTACCCTTTGACCCTGGGGGGTTTTTCCCCAAGTTAATGAATATACTTTGATTTATTTTTATCTTTATTTTCTTTTCATTTTAGTTAAAGCAAATACTGATATTATTAAGTCAGTCATTTAGCACTTTTCTCTTTCTCTTTCTTTGCCTGTCAATGGATATTTGGTGGTCATATCCTTACTAATTCCATTATTCATTTTTGGCAGGTTCAAACAGTGATTAAGGACTTACTTGGTTGGCTCTTTGGCCATTTGGCTTCCCTTTCCTCTTTTGCATCTCATCTTGTACCTGCATATCTTTTAGAGGAATTCATTCTTATTATTTTTATTCTTTATTCTTTTGGAGTCTTCCAAGTGAGTTCCCTGATTGCTGAGTGCCAGGCCACTCTTTTATTTCCATTAGAGCCCCTGTAACATACTTTTGTATTAAGCAACAAATAGCACTTTTATTACTTGCCTTATTGTATATTTATTCTGTACCAATACTGTACTTATTAGTATTTAAATAGGAAGTGGATTTTTTTCATTTAAGAATATCAAATTGGTAGAAAAATTAATTAATATTATCATTTTTGTTGTCGCTTTGCTATTGTATACTCAACACAGAAAATATCATTCTAATTACCAAACAGTAAGAATGAACCAAGTAAATGAGGATGAATTAAGTTAATATTGGATTAGATTATTAGGAAGATAAGATTACAAAATTCTAGAACGTGAGGGAGGAAAAATTTCAAATATTCAAAAATTATTAAAGAGCTTTTTTCTTATATTTTTATGTTCCAGTTTCTGCCTCACTTTTCTCACTTGGAGAGTAGTTAAATTATGATTCTTTGCAAATTCACATATTATTCAGCTTAGAGCCTAAGTGGGCTGCTCTATATAATTTCAGAATAACAAATTTGATTTTTAGAAATGATTGATCAAAAACTTCATTTATTTAAAAGTCCTCCAGAAAAAAAGCATCTGTTAGTCTTCTTTTAGAAGTTTTACAGCAATATGAATTGAAAATCTGCTTATTACTGAATCAAAACTTGTGATTCTTGGTGAGGAAAATTTTTGTTTTCTCAATTTTACATTGAATCTTAATTAATTCAGTCAATTGGGAATTTTAATAAAATCTAATAGTAAGATCTATGCTGTGTATTGCATCCTATTCATTTTTTTATGAAACATTACTTATTATCAATTCATAACCCAAGCCTAAAATATCAAACAAATTTAATATAAATACAACAAAATGAATCTAAGAATAACAGAGACCCCAATTATTCACAGTATAAATTTGCCTTAGCTTGAAAGCTTTAGAAAGTAAAAACAGGTGGATTAAATTCTCTTAATATTGAACTAACTTTTTAAAAGAATATTACTTAATTTATAAAACAACTGTCACATGTATATTATTCTCAAATAACTGAATATATCCCTATATCAAGCTGCTTGACATTTCCCTAGAGGTCTTAGTTTTCATATACAACTTTGGCTATTTCTCAATAGAATGTTTAATTTTACATTCATAAATATTTCTCACTTATTTCTATTAAGACTCTTAGTGACACGTAAGATATTACATTATTAGAAGCTCTTGAGAATTCAAAACATAGATATTTTCAGATTTGTTTTGATTTTTCATTGCACAAAAAAAACATGTTTAATAATTTTCAAGTATTGGTTTAGGTAAGTGATGCATTTCAATTGGGAAAAAAATACAAAAGGCAATTTAAATTTGTGATTCCAGAAAGCTTTAGATCAGGTTGCTTCATAGCTTAAAAAAGGCTTGAGACGGTGCTGGCATATGCATTTTTATAGGTAGAATCTTTCCAAAATTTCCAAGTTTATAATTTTAGAAAATCTCAGGAATTAAGAAGCGTGTTTCATTATGCGCCAAATTAGTGGACAAGTTTATGCATGAGCTTGGGAGGGTTCTGCAGTAAAACGGTTTCTAATGATCCTGGTTTCAGGTTCATTTCCCCAAAGAATTAAAATTCTGAAAGTTTTTCTTTTGTAAATGGTCACAGTTTACTACATGAAGCTTGCTGGTGGTGAAGCACCTAGTAAGCTGCCTACAAAACAAACCTTGTCTGATGCCTGCACTGGAGGGGAAGTTCTAGGAAGGCCATTTTTAAAAGAAAAAAACCAAGGTTCATACTGTATTAAGAGTATCTCTAAAAATGGAGGCAAAAAGGCAGAAAAGGGACTTCTCAAGGGTGTTTCCTATTCATAAGCCACACAAACATTTTAACCTAATGCCCTTTCCTCTTCCTACTAGCTACTCCTTGCATTATCAACACCAATTGCTCTTTCCAATATCAAAAACCAACAGAATAATCAAATTCCTGAAGGAAGCAATATCATCAAAAGAAACTTCCCAAAGCTTAAATGAATAGAAAAGCAAACAACTACTTACTTGTCACAGCCAAGGAGGCAGGGGCATTACCAATCATCTTCAACAATCATTACTTCATTGATACCCTTCAAAACCCAATCAGCAGGGGGGTTTCATTCAAAATTCTCCAAATACAGTTTTCAGACCTCAATACAGTTTCATACAGGCAAGACCCAAATACAGGATTCACCAAATACAGGCCTGTCATCAATACAGGCGCAAATACCTGTATTGACTGTATAACCTGTATTGGATTCACCAATACAGGATTCAACCCCACATCCAAATTCTTCCAGCATACAGGCAAGTATCTCAACACTCAAACTCCAAGGCTGGTATTTCTCACATATACCAGCCCCTCTTCATCCACCTGGGGGTTTTTCCCCCAGTTAATTGTAATATTGGATTTATTATTTAATATTATTTTATTTCTCATTAAGAAATATTATTTTATTAATTATTAAGTTAGTCTTTGCCTTCCCTCACCTGTTCAGTAGACTCCTGGTGGCCATATCCTTTATTAATCCTTTTCTCTTTTCTGAACAGGTTGAAACAGTGGTGCAGGATTATTTGTGGTTGGCTCTTTATTATTGCTTTTGTTTTTTCTCTTATACCTTTTAGTGCTTATTATTTTATGACTAGGAATTTATCCTCTTATTTCATTACTCTTACCAATTGAGTACTTTATTCTGAGCCCTCCATAGGTAAGTCTGCTCACTGAGTGCCAGGCCCTCTTCATTTAGAAGAGCCCCTGTGACATTATTTTGATTAACTCATAATTGCTTCTTTTCTTTTATTCATTCTTATTCATTTCTCTCATTCTCAACTATGATTTTTTCATGATTTTATGATTTTTATGATTTCATTATCTCTCATCAATTTTCATCTCATTCATTTCATTCTCATGAAAATTCATTCTTTTCTCATTTCTCATTTCTGCTGACAATTTCACTTTATTCTTTATCATTCTCATTTCTCTTTTTGTCTTAATTCAGGTTTTTATCAGGTTATTTGAGTGGAATTGTTTGGGTTAATTGATTCATCATTCATGGATTTTATTGATTTGGGGTATTCAGTGATTTTGATTTTGAATTTTCTCAAGATTTATTGATTGATTGATTGATTCCTCAAGACTTTGATTTGACTTTGATTTATTTGATTTGATTTATTTGATTTGATTCCTCAAGATAGCTGATTTATCCTCAAGATTTTATTTGATTGAATTTATTTTAAAGATATTGATTGAATCCCTCAAGACTTAATTGAGTTGATTTTGGATTGACTTGATTGACTTGAATTGATTTATTGATTGACATTGATTATCCATAAGAATTTGATTCTGTCATTTTCATTCTTCAAGATTTCTCTGAGTATTTTCACTTCAAGACTGTTTATTGATTCTTCAACATCATCAAGATTCTCATTTAATTTGATTTGGTAAAGACTTATTTTATTCCAAGTATTATCAAGGTTTTATTCATTCTTCTTTCATGATGCCAGTTCAGAATAGCCCACCAGCCAAGAATACAAGATCCCAGAGACATCAAGGTGTTCTTACTCCTACAGCAAGGGCTCCTCTTGATTGCACACCAACAGTTCATCAACTGAGTGCAAATTTAGACAGAGGACCACCAATGGAAGGGGCAGCACCCTCCAGAAGAGGAGGTGTGAAGTCTAGAAGATCAAGATCATTCTCTGGACTATTGGGTGGTTATCCTGGTGTTTCTCAAGGGCCTAGGAGTAGATTGGGGGAAGCTGAAGATGAGGAGGGGGAGGAGTCTGTGGAAGAGGAAGAATCTGAGGAGACTGAAGTAGCAGCTGCCTTGGCAGGTGCTCCTGAAGCTCCTGAGGCTCCAAATCTAGCCCTTTCTAATCAACCTTCTGTCTCTCAAGCTGAACCAAATTTCCTGCAGATGATGGAGCAAATGACTCAGTTTATGGGACAACTCACTCAAGCAGTTGCCCCAAAGGAAAATTCAAAAGCTCCAGCATTCAAAATTCCATCAATGAAGGCACCTGATTGTTTTGATTGTACTAAAGCTCATAAATTGAGAGGATTCATTCAATCCTGTCAATTAATCTTTCATAATGACCCAGCAAACTTCTTCTCTGACAGGAAGAAGGTGCTTTACTCAACTTCTTTTCTTACTGGTAGAGCTGGCAAATGGATTGAACCCTATCTCACAAATATCTCCAATGAAGACCCATCTTATCTCCTCAATAACTGGCAGTTATTTCAAACCCAGTTATTCACTCTGTTTGGTGATCCCAATGAAGTCAGAAAAGCTGAAAAAGAGTTGTACGATTTGAGGATGAAGGAAAGTGGTCAAGTTTCCTTGTACATAGCTGATTTCAGAAACTTAATGTCAAGAATTGGAGACTGGGGGGAAAGAGCTTATATCCATGTTTATAGAAGAGGTTCGGCATCAAGATTATTAGACTAATTGGCTTCTCACCCTGGAACTTCTGATAGTCTTCAAGAACTCATGGACATCACCTTGGAATTAGATACCAGGTACCATGAGAGGAAGAAGGAAAGGGGTAATCATCAAGAAAAGAAGCCTCTAATGGTGGGATCAAACTCTTCCAAGCCACCTCAAGGTCAAGCTTTGAGAAGGCCTTATCAAAAAAAGAACAAGAAGGGCAAGAGTTTTCAAGTTTCCAAAGACAAGCCTCATGCTTTTCTCCTCAATAAGGAAAATAAATTAATTGGTTCTGAAAAGGAGAGGAGGATCAAAGAAGGCTTTTGCAATTATTGTGGTGGTAAACACCCATTTGAAAAATGCTTTAAGAGGCCTGAAAATAGGCAAGGGTCATCAAAAGGCTTCTCTAGCAAGCAGGGAAAAGCCTGAGTGGGGATCATAATGTGTTCAATGGTTCTCACTTCTTTCCTTCAAGAGCACAATTGTGCACTCTGAATACTAGTATCAAAAAATCTTTAAAATTTCTTATTTTTTCTTCAATCTCTGAAATTTTTTATTGTATTCTCATTGATTCTGGTGCTACAAACTCCTTTATTGCAAAGAATTTTGTTCTCAAGTACTCATTGACAATGTCAGAGCTCCCTGAAAAGATTCCTTTTTCATTCTGGATTCCAGTGAATCCACTTCCTTGTTCATCACCCATTATACCAAGTGGGTTGTTGATTTACCTTCCTTCCCAAGCTTTGAATGGGATTTCTTTATCATAGATTTACCTAAGGGAGAATACCTGATATTGGGATATGATTTTCTTTACCATTTTAATCCTCTTATTGATTGGAAAAATGGATTGATCACCTATGATTCTAATCGTAAGGATTCTAGTGGTTTTAAACCTTATATTAGTAATGACTTAACCACTGCTGTCAACAGTGTTGCTCTGGTTGGTGAACTTAAGACACCTTCCCTTCCTCCTTCTGTGCATAACCCCTCCATCTTTCCCTCTCAGTCATTACTTCCATATAGAGATGAAGTCTTCAAAGAGATAAAAGATGTTGGAGAAGATGATGCTATATCTTCACTTCATCTCTTTCAAGGGGATATGGACCTTCCTCCTTTGTCTTTTCATGCCTCCCTGGAGGAGCAGTGGGATGAGGAGGAAGAGCCAGAAGAGATTGAAACTGTGTTGAAGGTAGTCCCTCCTGCTTATCACCATTATTTGGATGTATTGGTCAAGGTGAGAGCAGAGAAACTTCCTCCACACCGTGCCCGTGATCACCATATCGAATTGAAGGTTCTTCTACCTCCAGTTGGTGTTATCTACTCTTTATCTAAAAATGAGTCAGAAACACTGCGGGCCTACATTTCAGAGAATGTAGAGAAAGGTTTCATTAGACCAAGCTCCTCCTAAAAAGGAGCACCTGTCCTTTTTGTCAAGAAAAAGGATGGTGGTCTTCGTTTGTGTGTTGACTACTGCAAACTTAATGCTGTCACTAGGAAGAACAGGTATCCTTTTCCTCCTATGAACCAGCTTCTTACCATATTCAACGGTGCTACTATCTTCTCCAAGATAGATCTGGGTAGTGCTTATAATCTCCTGAGAATTAAAGAGGGGGATGAGCACTTAATTGCCTTTAGAACCAAATATGGTAGTTATGGGTATTTGGGTATGCCATTTGGCTTAACCAATGCTCCAGCTTCATTCCAAAATCCTGTGAATGATATCTTTGCATATTATTTGGATATTTTTGTTTTAGTGTACTTAGATGATATTATGGTCTTCTCTAGCTCTTTGGATGAACATGTTAAACATGTGGCCTCTGTTCTCCAAAGACTGAGAGACAATAATTTGTTTGCTAAAGCCTCAAAGTGTGTATTCCATGCCTCAAGTGTGGAATACTTGGGCTATGTTGTTTCAAGTGATGGCCTCAAGATGGATTCTTCAAAGGTTCAACAAATCCTCAATTGGCCTCAGCCCAAGAACATCAAGGCCCTCCAATCTTTTCTTGGCTTTGCCAGTTTTTATCGTTGTTTCATTAAAAATTATTCCAAAGAAATCTCTGCTCTCACTTCCCTCCTTAAGAAATATTCTCCCCTTATCTTCAATGAGGAAGCTCTTAGTCAGTTTCAAATACTCAAAGAAGCTTTCACCACTGCTCCTATTCTCTCTCATTTTCATCCTTCTGTACCAACTATTGTAGAGACTGATGCTTCTGATTATGCCTTGGGTGCTGTACTGAGTCAGGTGAATGACTCAGTAAAGCATCCCATTGCATTTGATAGTTGCAAGCTCTTAACAGCTGAACTCAACTATGAAATTCATGACAAGGAACTCCTTGGCATAGTTTGAGCTCTCAAGCTCTGGAGAGCTTTTCTCCTGTCTCTTTCTGATTCCTTTGAGGTCTTGACAGACCATTGTTCCCTTCAGTATTTTATGTCCTCTAAAGTCCTTAGTCGTTGTCAAGCCCGTTGGGCTGAATTTCTATCCAAATTCCATTTTATCATCACTTACCACCCACGCAGGCTGGCCACTTTACCAGATGCCTTGTCATGTTGGGAAAACGTGTACCCAGAAAGGGGGGTGGATTTCATCAGCAAGAATCCTCAAAATGTTCATCAAGTTCTCAAGCAAAATGAAATTCAAGAGTCAAGATTCTTTTCAATAAAAGTTGATATATTTCCAGATGTAGTTGATCAAATTCAAAGACAAGTATGGCAAGACAAAGATTATAAGGAAATCCTCAAGAAATTAGCAAGAGGAGAATCAGTCCCAGACTATTCTCTTGAACCTCAAGAAAAATTATTATTTCTCAAAGATAGAGTAGTCATTGCAAGCAATAATGAAATTCAATTGGACATTCTTCAAAAGTGTCATGACTCACTGTTGGCTGGCCATCCTGGCCAGGAGAAGACCCTCAAGCTCATCAAGAGGGAGTTTTATTAGGCTGGCATGAATCAGATCATCAAGGACTATGTGTCCTCATGTCAGCAATGTTCAAGAAACAAGAACATCCACCATAAGAGGTTTGGGCTACTCAAGCGTCTTGAAATTCCATCTGTTCCTTGGAATTCTTTATCAATGGACTACAACACTCAATTGCCACTGTCAAACAACTTTGACTCAATCTTAGTAATTGTAGACAGATTCTCAAAGATGGAAATTTATCTCCCAGCTTATGGAACAATCACTGCTCTGGACTTAGCTCAAATACTCATTAATCATGTCTTTTCCAAACATGGTCTTCCAGTCAGTATTTTCAGTGATAGAGGTTCTTTATTTGTTTCATTATTCTGGACCCAATTATGTCAGCATCTCAGGTTATCAAGAGATCTTTTAACTGCTTTTCATCCTGAAACATATGGACAGACAGAGGGGGTAAATCAGATTCTAGAACAGTATCTTTGGTTGTATGTCAGTTACCATCAAGATGGCTTGAACACCTGGCTCCCTCTGGCTGAATTTGTCTATAATAATGCAGAACATTCATCAATAAAACAGTCTCCGTCTTTCACTATTTATGGAAGAAATCCCATCTTTGATTCAATTCACATTTCTCAAGATACACCTGCTGGAAAGTTATCATCAAAACTCAAATCAGTACAGCAAGTTGTCAGAGAAGAATTAGAGTCAGCAATAAAGCGTTTTAAGAAGTATGCAGATAAAAATAGAGCAATTCCACCTGATTTTCAACCTTGGGACAAAGTATGGCTAGCTTCCAAGAACATCAAGGCAACAAGACCCACCAAGAAACTTTCAGAAAGATGGTTGGGACCCTTTGAAGTTCTGAAGAAGATTGGCAGCCATTCATATCACCTCAAGTTGCCTCAACAATGGAAGTCAGTTCACCCTGTTTTCCACATTTCCTTGTTAGAACAAGTGAAGAAATCAACTATCCCAAATCAACATCAATTGCCACCACCACCAGTAATAGTGGAAGAGCAATAAGAATGGGAAGTGGCTCAGGTTCTGGATGCTAAACTTGAGAGAGGTTCACTATGGTATTTAGTTTAGTGGAAAGGATTCGGTGAAGACCCATAAAGAACACCTTGGGAACCAGCTGCCAACCTTACAAACTCTCCAGACCTTGTAAAGGACTTTCACGCCTTATATCCTGACAAGCCTGGCCCAAATGCCTCAAGAGTTTGATTTATGGTGCTTGGTGGGGATTGGAGGTTATGAAAGTAAGTTCCTCTCCTGGAATGCACCTTTAAGGGGGTATTCTACCCAAATTTGTTGTAAGCATCACCTTGGCCACTTTGTGAGAACTTGTAAATTCTTTGGACAGGCTCAGAAGGCCTTGCAAAATCATAACCTCAAGATTTTGGACCTTTCATCAAGATATGGCCCAATCTTTTCTCCTATTTTCTTTTCTTTCTTTAATCATGCCATAAATTATCTTTCAAGACATTCATTACCACAGTTCATGTTATGGCATAATTTCTTTTTCATTTATGGTGCTTGGTGGGCAGTTGAAGTTATGAAAGTAAGTTCCATCTCCTGGTATGCATCCCTGAGGGGTCTACTTCTTGTAAAACATTACCTTGGCCACGCTGTGAGCATCAAATGCTTGATTTTATCTTTCAGAACATTTTGGCCAAAAATCAAGCAACTCACCACAAGAAGGACAACCCTCAGGCATTTCTTATCTCTTTCTTTACTCTCTTTTTTTTCTCTCATTTCCTTTTAATTTCTTTATTTTTTATTTTACTTGTATAATCCTTGTTTTTTTTAATTTCTTTTCAAAAGCAGCAGTCAATCCTCCCACATCTTGTATTGGGAGGCTAATTCATTTATTTTTTATGTAAAAAGGAAAAATAGCAAAAGTGATAATAGAGACTAACTACTAGTAATCCTCGTCAAAAATTCTTCAAGGCTTCTTTAAACTTTACAACCAAGGCATTTATGGCAATTGACCAGTCAAGGAGGGGATAAGAAGAAAGACATTCAAGAAGAAATCAAGATCAAAAGAGAAAAACTGCTTCAAATGGCCCAATTGGGCAATTTCATGAATTTATGCAGTTTGGCACGAATGGCCATATCAGACCTCCAAACTTCAAAATAGCTCATTTTTATCATTTTTTATCAAAATATGCTTAATTATGCATATTGGCAAATTTGCACATTTGCGCACTTTTGCACAGTTTTGCGCAAAAGGCCTATTTATCTTTTCAAAAGGCTTCAAAAGGCCTTTTTGGCCCATTTCATCATAATTGTGCATTTGTGCATTTAGCCCAAAAATGCGCAAAATGGACAGAATCCATTATAAGGCCATTTTTTCAATTTTTTCACCAATATATGCCATTATGGCATATATGCGCATTTGCGCAAATTGGCCAAAAAGCCCCTTTAATCACAAAGTCAGGGATTTTTGCCAGGACTTCTGAAATGGTCCAAAACCTCAAGTATTGGCCATTTTATGCAAACACTCTCAAGATTCAAGGTATGATGAAATCAGGTGTTCTTGGTACATCAGCCCACATCACCCACTTTTTACAAGCCATGAGGACTCAAGAAAAGTTTGGTGAAGACACTCAAGACAAGAATGAAGAAATTTTAAGAAGAATGAAGGCCTTTTGAAGGAAAAGAGGGAATTCAGAATCAAAATCAAGGGGAAAATACCTACAAGTGATCAAATGAAGATTTTGTTTGAGTATTGATTGAAGAAGCAAGTTTAATGGGATAAATTTAAGGAATTGGGGGAAAAAACTGTATGGATTGATTGCAAGCTCATCAAGACTCAGTATACTTATGGTGCTCAGAGCTCACCACTTTCAAGAGGGGGATAATGTCACAGCCAAGGAGGCAGGGGCATTACCAATCATCTTCAACAATTATTACTTCATTGATACCCTTCAAAACCCAATCAGCAAGGGGGTTTCATTCAACATTCTCCAAATACAATTTTCAGACCTCAATATAGTTTCATACAGGCAAGACCCAAATACAGGCCTGTCATCAATACAGGCACAAATACATGTATTGACTGTATAACCTGTACTGGATTCACCAATACAGGATTCAATCCCACATCCAAATTCTTCCAGATACAGGCAAGTATCTCAACACTCAAACTGCAAGGCTGGTATTTCTCACATATACCAGCCCCTCTTCATCCACCTGGGGGTTTTTACCCCAGTTAATTGAAATATTGGATTTATTATTTAATATTATTTTATTCCTCATTAAGAAATATTATTTTATTAGTTATTAAGTTAGTCTTTGCCTTCCCTCACCTGTTCAGTAGACTCCTGGTGGCCATATCCCTTATTAATCCTTTTCTCTTTTCTGAACAGGTTGAAACAGTGGTACAGGATTATTTGTGGTTGGCTCTTTATTATTGCTTTTGTTTTTTCTCTTATACCTTTTAGTGCTTATTATTTTATGACTAGATATTTATCCTCTTATTTCATTACTCTTATCAATTGAGTACTTTATTCTGAGCCCTCCATAAGTAAGTCTGTTCACTGAGTGCCAGGCCCTCTTCATTTAGAAGAGCCCCTGTGACATGACTCAAGAAGAACACATAAACACTTTAATACAACAAGAAGCAAAATAAAATTAAATATAATCACCAAAAACTGGTTTGGATTTAATAATGAGATGTCTTGAAAGGTATACTGACAAACATTAAATGCACAAGTAGCACCTGTGCATGTCTCAACTAAAGAAACTTGGGGTTGAAGTGCTTCTGAGACCAAAATAAAAGGCAAATCTGGGAGGAATTTCCCAGAACCCTCATCAAAGATGATGAATATATTCAAACTAGCCACCATGGTGTTTTGAAATCCACCCACATTTAATGGATTTGATTTGGTCTCTCAAAGTTGCATCACCAACATGATCAAAAAGGTCCTTCACTGTAAGATTTTATCATGAAACCAATGATAATATTACTATTAATCAACAGTACTATGTCTGTTCTTATGAAATATAATAATAAACTATTATAACCACAATTCATTAATTAAAGAATTATTTCTTTCATGTGTTATACACTACTGGCAATTATAAAAGTGACCAGTAATTGTCTACAAGAATCAATTACAAGAAGAATTCAATAACAAAAACGTCTTTTATTAAAATAATAAAATTATTTTAATATATAAATATCTTTTGCAAGAATAATTATGAAGATAATTCTTGAAGAAAAGTAAGTTTAGAGAAAATCTTTAAGAATTTAAGATAAATGACTCACTTATACTCCAAAGAACTTATTGAAAGATATAAGAAGAGAAATTTGACATAGTATTGTGGATTTAAGGGATCAAAATGATTTATAGCGGTATTACAAAAATATATAGTTGTATTCTATGATTTCACGTCTTCCTGATTGATTCTGCAAGAATTAAAACACTTAAGAATAGTTTAACTAATATTTACTTGTTGGTAACAATGATATAAATGGATAATGAGATGATTATTCTTGAAAAAAAACAGCAAGAGGAGGCCTCTTTTAAGTCAACAACATCTCACAGAGGCATTCCATGGAGCAAACTGAAAAACAAGTGAGTGAGAAAACAATAAACCCTTTTGGATTATTGATTGCATCATCTGTTGTCACATAAGATCATCATAATTACTTAATTGATGCTTTTACATGACTACCATCCCAATATGGTTAAGAATAAAAGGAGTAAAATCTGTAAATCTTCTTTTATATCAAAATAATCATTTATTTCTCAAAGTTATCAATGTTATTGGCAATTTCTTCACAGGTTGTAATTACTGTGAATTTTTGAAGATTCAGTGTTTCATGTAGAATAGTCAAAAATGGACTGTAAGTAAGATGTTTACTTTTATTGGTAAAACTATAATTATTCTTGGTTGTACCATAGATAATGCAGTTATACATTGGTCCCAAAATTTTCAGAGAGATTCATTAAAAATTGTATCTTTAATGAATTTTTGAAGTTTTTACCTCATTTCTACATAGGATTGCAAATATCAGTGTTTAACTGGTTGCCATGAGGTAAATCAATGGATAAAAGTCCAAAAAGGGTCTTAGTTACTCCTTTAGGGTTTATCCATGCAAATTAATTAAGAATTGACATGGTTACAGGAGTCTAAGTAGCTATTTAACTCTTTGGCACATCAAAATAGCAGGTTATTTGCTATTTTCTTATGATTTACTGTAGTTGTAACATGGTAACCAAGTTCCCAAAGTGTTTTAGTTTACTAATTGGGCCAATATCAGCCATGGATTCAAGCTTTGGAGCTGTCCACGCCTGTGAGGCCTCAGAAGTTGGGTACCTTGGCTCTCTTTGATGTCTTTTGTCCCCCTTTCTTATTTTTCATGTCAAAATAGAAATTTAAGCTTAAAGTGAGATATCCACAATGGGTGTACCAAAATTCCATGTAGGAATACCATGATATTAAGTGCCCAAAACATGCATAACACTATTCTTAGTGTATATGTAACATGAGATTTCTTACATTCCCATTATTTTGGCATGAAATTAAGAAAAACAAAAATTTTCACATATCTTTTATGTGGTATTGAAGTATTTCCCGTATTACCACCTCAAAGAGTTAATTTGAGCTTATTCACTCTATGGGACTACCCTAGGTGAATTTTTGTGTAGAATCCAAATCTGGCCTTAAATCCATGGATTTACCTACTCAATAAAAGGTTATTCATCTTTTCTGAAATCAAAAATGATAAATTTTGGATATATGCATGACTTATGAGTTATGCATAATTCAGAATTTATTTTTAAGGTAATTGTGGCCTATTTGGGTATGTAAAATATACCTCAAGGCTCACATTTCCTCCCACCAAAAAATGAAATTGTACTACAATTTTATCAATGTTATAAAGAAGGAAAAGGCCCCAAAGGGGGTTAATGTCCATTGTCCAACCTCTTTACATTACTTATATCAAGTAATTTAAAGCACATTTATAGACATATTCAGGCTTTTGGCCTTCTTTCATGTCTAAATCTCCTTAAGAGTTTATCTGAGTCAGGTATTTCTGATTCTGCCAGCCATTCATCTTCATATACTGGATTTCTATATCTGACAAGATATTCTCTTTCATTTTTACCCCTAAGTCTCCTTTCTTTAATGACTTTCTTTATCTTTCTGTCTTCATTCTGTTCCACTGGTGGTACAGTTAAAGGAGTTGGGTTCCTCAAAGGAAACAATTCTTTATCAGCTGTTTGATAAGGTTTTATCAAGCTGACTGGAAAAGTGGTGTTTTTATTTTCCAATTCACCACTCAATTCCACTTGAACTGCATTGGTTCCATGTAAGGAAACAATAACAAAAGGTCCTACATAAGAATCTTTAGGTTTATTTGGGCCTTTGATATTATTGAAATTCAAGGTGGAAACTAGAACTAAGTCCCCTACTTTGAAGTTTGGTACTTTATGAATCTTGTCCCACTTCTGTTTTGCATAATCAAAAGATTCATCCATGCTTTGTTTTGAATGATTTTTCACTTTATCAAGCATTATCTTGAAGCTGGAAGCTGTAGTATGAATGTCAATCAAGTCTTTCCTCAGTGTGTCTGTGGGGAGTCTTGGATTCCATCCTTTTTCTAATATGGCAGGAGTTTGACCTGTGGAAGAATGGACTGATTTCTTATATTCCAATTCTAATGCAGGTATAAGAGTGCACCAGTCATGGGTAAAGCCATCTGAGTCTTTAAATTCTAACCCATAAGCACAAAATCTCCTGATCATATCTTCTAAAGTTTGAATCATCCTCTCTGCTAGCCCATCTGTTTGAGGGTGATATGCTGTAGAAAATGATAACTTAGTCCCAAACAATCTATGAAGATTGGTCCAAAGTGCAGATGTGAACTTGGGATCTCTGTCACTTATGATATTCTTAAATAATCCTGTATGAGAAATAACTCTAATCAATAGAAGAAGAGCTGTATCCATAGCAGTGTCATCTTTATGAAATGGTAAGAATATGGGAGTTTTGCTATACCTGTCTACAATGACTAAACAAGCATTATAACCTTTGTCACCATTTGGAGGAAGTTCTGTGACCCAATCCATGTGAGCAACTTCCCAAGGGGACTTTTTATCTTGAATATGGATCATAAGTCCAAATTTCTATGGCAATACTCAATGGTTTCTTTTTTCCAAGATGGCCACCATGCACAGTTTTTTGCTTTTTCAAGTGTTCTGTCTTCTTATAGGTGTCTAGAGTATATGCTATCATGGCATTCATGAAGAATGGTATTGATAAGCAATCTGCTACACAATGTCATCACACAGGAATATTTGGTTCTATGGTAAATAATCCCATCAAACAAGTCAAATCTTCCTTCAGAATAGGAATTTTTCCAAACTTCATCCAGTGCATTGACCAAAGATTGATCTTTTCAGTCTTTATCTAATAAATAAGTCAAGATATGGCAATTCTTTTCTTGCTTATAGGATTCTCTGATTTCTTCAAAGAATGCAGTCCCAATATCAGTTACGTTAACTCATTCAATTGGAATTGGAGATTCAGCTTCCAAAGGTACATAAGCTGGGTTATCAGGAGTGCTGGCTAGTGCCCACCTACTAATTCCATCACCATTCTTGTGAATGTTTCCTGCTTTATGAACTATAGTCATCTTTCCTCAATATTCTTGAATAGCTATTTGCCATCTCAACATATGTCTGCTGGGAGCTTTCATGTTAAGGAATGATTTCACGGCATTACACTCAGTTATCACTTCAAATACACTGCCATCAAGATAATAGTGTAATTTCTCAAGTTCCCATACCAAACATAAGCACCCCATTTCGCTTGCACCATATCTGGCTTCTGTTGGTTTGATTTGTCTTGAGATGTAACAAACTGGTCCTTCTGTAGGTTTGTCATTAATAATTTGTACTTGATGTAGGGCTTCCCCTAATTCATCTCCACAAGCATCAATGTACAATTTAAAAAGAATATTCCAGTCAGGGATGAAAAGTAAAGGTGCTTCTGTAAGAGCCTTCCTTATCTTCTAATAAGCTTTAATTCTCTCCTGTGTCATCTCAGATACTGTCTGTTGATCACAGATTCTATTGAGTGACTTGGCTAGAATTTCAAAGTCTTTCAAGTGTTGCCTATAATAACTGGAAAATCCAAGAAAAGACATCATTTTTTTTGATTCTGGGGTATTTGTTGAAGTAACACTGCTGCTACTTTGTTTTTGTCAATACCCAAGCTTAAACCAGAAACAATATGTCCTAATGCGTTGAGTTATTCAGAACCAAAATTGCATTTCTTGAGTGAAATTTTCATATTCACCTCTGCAACTTTGTGAAGTACTCTTGCAAGTCTTTCAAGGTGCAAATATCATGAATCAGAACATATGATAATATTATCAATATAAATGATAAGCCATCCTTTAGATAATTCTGTGGGAAAGATGGTATTCATCATTATTTGATAATGGGATGGATTATTTTTAATGCCAAATGGCATTCCAAGAAACTCATAAATACCACAGTGAGTGATAATTCTAAGTAATTTCTTAGATTTAGACATCAAAACATTTCGATGAAAGCCTTTCAATGCATCCATTGATGTTATATACTTGGCTTTAGACAGTTGAGTCAAGGTTTCTTGAATGCTAGGGATTGGATACCTATCTGGAACTGTGTAGGTATTCAATGCTCTAAAATCTCCAACCATTCTTGACTTATCATTATGCCATGCAATAATAACAGGTGTTGTCACTTCAACTTCCTCATTATGGCCTACTTTCCTTAGCACACCAAGTTGGATTAACTCTTGGATATGTTTTTCCAAGGCTTCTCTAGCTCTGGGACTGGCTGGATAAGCTGGTCTTCTAAGTAC
Organism: Austropuccinia psidii; assembly: GCA_023105745.1. Lineage (NCBI taxonomy): Eukaryota > Fungi > Basidiomycota > Pucciniomycetes > Pucciniales > Sphaerophragmiaceae > Austropuccinia > Austropuccinia psidii. The sequence goes on from JALGQZ010000001.1 coordinate 9,020,960, forward strand.
TGGAGGATATGGTCTGTCAATATTAAGAGTAATATCAACTTCATGTCCCTTTATAGCACCTAATCGTTCATTATCAGAGGCCAATGCACCATTGTATGTGTATAACACGTCAATAAGTCCATTCCTCATCTTTGGTGACAATGATGGATTGATTTGTGCTTCAACAAGCTGATTAGACACACATTTATCTTTATAAGTATCCTTAACAGAAGATACTACAGATATTTGTTTTGGCATATTGGAAAAATCAAATTTCTGTCTCTTGTTATCCCCAATTGTGAAATATCTGTCTTTATGGTTATTGATGTCAATACCATAAATATTCAAGTAATCATTTCCAAGAATGATGTGCTGAGATGTGCAATTATCCATTACTACTATCTCTTGCTTCATTCTTATACTTCCTACAGGGTGTGGGAACACAATATTAGTGTGCAATATTCCCAAAGGGTACATATTGTTTCTGGCACTACTAAATTGTACACCTTCTGTTGGTAATAGGTGGTTTTTCCATTTAGGAAGTATAACTTGGAGATAATCCTTTCCTACACAAGTGCAGAATGCCCCTGTATCCAAATTTACTTTGGCTTCAATATCATTCATCAGAATCGATGTGATACAAAATGCTCCAGCAGTATAACCCTTACCTCTCGCAGGTTTCATCTTACACATCCTGGCATCCTGGATATTGATCAGGTTGTAGCAATCCTCACTGTACTGTGGCAAATGGGTATGGACTTCTGTGACCTCAAAGAAAGCTGTAATGTTTACAATGGGATAGTCCTCCACTGGTGTATCCTCAGAGACTGCAGAGTCTTGATCAGATTCTTCTTTTTCTTAAGTACACTGAATCCCTTCAATGACTTGAGCTTCATTGATTTTTGTCTTTTTGGTGCAAGTGTTGGCTAAATGTGAAGTGCTTCCACATTTATGACACTTCAAGACAGGTCTTTGTGGTCTTCTGTCCTCTCTGTGAATATTTGAGACCAGCTTGGATTCCATAGGTATTTTAGTCCAAGTTTTACCAATTCTTGTTCTGGTAATGATATCTTCCATTGCATTAATGAAGACCTCTGCTTAACAGGGTTCCACACATCTGCTTTTGATAGCATTTTCCAGTTCTCCTCCACACTTCCTTAATATTCTCATATTAATCATAGTGTCAGACATATCTGGGTGTAAAGCAGATAATCTGTCTTTTTGCTTGAAGAACCAAGTAAGTGGTTTATCTTTCTCTGAGCAAAAATGTCACTTTCAAAATAATTTTCCATTTTAAATCTCCAAGAATTATTGGCCCATCTGGTAATCACTTCATATTTCCACCAAGACCAGTCATGTTTTCCATGATCTATTCTCATCTTGTAGTACCATTTCTTTGCAGTTTTGGTAAACAGACAGTGTAAATTTCCCACTATAATTTCATCAGGTATATTAAAGTCTTTCTGAGACATATCAATAGTTCTGATGAGCTCAATATGGCTGTATTCACCTTCACCAGAGAATGTTGGCCATTCTTCTAATTTGGGAATATCTTTTGCAGAGATAACATTTTCTCCTAAGAGTGGGGTAAAACTTCCTTCAACAGAATGTTTTTCTTCAGTAGAAGGTGTAGAATTCCTTGGAATATGTGTTTCATAATTCTTGTAAGGTTTGTCTATGAAATGCTTGATAATAGTAGCAAAATCAAGAGTACTATGACTGTCCTCAGTAGAAATATATAATATAACAAAATGCTATAACCACAAATTTAAATATAATTATTTTTTAAGAATTATATAAAAAAATGAATTTAATTATTATTATAAAAATATAATAATAATAAAAAATAATAATTATAATAAATTATAATTATTCTATTATTGTTATAGTCACTGACAGTTATAACAATAAGAAGTGTAAAGCTCTTAATGATACAAGTACACATGGAAAATATGAATATTAACCACTTATAAATAATATAAATATTATTTATAAAAGAATTATAACACACACTGTGCAGAAATAATTCTTATAGAATAAAATTCTATATAAAAATACTAATACTAGATAAAAAAATATAGAACTTTAAAGAAAACTTACTTGTAATATTTATTTGATACAATAAGTCAAACAACAGTTATTATATTAAATAATAATTATAAGTTAAAAACACGCCAAAAATAAATATTTTAAAAGATAAAACAGCTTTTTATAATAAAATTATGATTAAAGAGTTTTTGAGAGGAATTTGTGGATTTTAAAAGATATTTAAGATGATAATTTTATAATATAAAATATATTATTGATGATTACAACAATAATCTGAATTCTATGATTTCAATTCTTTAATTTACAATTAATAAAGAATAAAATAACTTAAGAATTACTTGGATAATAAGATTTTATAAATAATAAAACTTTACCTGTTTAAATTTCTAATATGATTGGACTGATAATGAAAGATGGACAAAAACAGTGATGAAAAGACTCTTTTTATGTCTTCAGAGCAGCTCTCATGATTCATAATAAATATAGAGGGCGTGCTCAGGTCCAAACTGAAAAACCATGCTTAAAAACAAAGTTCTTAACTTAAGGAAACTTGTTTTTAATTCCAATTTAAAGTTACCAGTGTTATTCTTAACTCCAAGTAACTTTAATCCTCATTTAGATTAATTATTTTAAGTTTTAATATAAAAGAAGTTTATTTATATTAAAATTCATCACATGAACAACTTAAAAATAGAGTTTCAAGGAGAAATCTCTTAAACTCAATTTTTAATTAATTTTTAAAGAAATCATAATTTTCTTTGAGCTCAATTAAATGAGTAAATTTCTAGGCTAATTACCCAGGAAATTTATTTATAAAAGATACTTAAAATTTAATTTATATGTAGATAATATTAAATTCTAAGCTGTGTGAAAGTTTCAAGCAAATCCATTAAGAATTGGATTTTTAATGAATTTTTGAAGTTATTGCTATTTTTCCATGTAAAATAGCAATACACACCAAACCTTAACTTTTGATATGGTTTTAATGCTTGTAACCTTAAAGTTTTAAGCTTATTTAAGTTTTTTAAGCTTGATTAAGCTTTGAAAGTTTTTAAAACCTTGATTTCAAGCCTGCATATTGGGATTTACCCTTTGGCAGCTTGAAATTCCTGTCCAAATTGGGATAAAACCAGTTTAAACCTTGAGGTTGGATCAAAGTCTAATCTTAAATTTTGAATAAGGTTGAAAATCCTCCAATACAGGTGGAAAACCTTAATTGAATCATTGCAGATCCAAAAAGTTGGGTACCCCAGCTCTATTTGGTCTTTTTCCTTTGTCCAACCATTTTGCATGGATTTTGCCCTTTTATTTATTTAAATCCATACTATGGCCTTAAACCCTTTTAAATTGAGCTCACGCAGGATTTACATTCTGTATGGCAAATCCTTAGCCAATTCAGTAAATATACACAACACCTTAATTTTAACTAAAATTTTGGTAAGTTTGCATTAACCTTATGCAACTTTAAATTTAAGCTTATTTAAGCTTAAATTTAACAATTTTAAAAAATGTTAAAAAAGTTACATTAGTACTGTGAGATTCTGAAATCTTCTAATAACACAAGAAATAAGTGTTTTTGGGTATAACACCTTATGGATGTACCCTAGGTCGTTTTTGGTGTAGAATTCAAAAATAACATAATATTTATAACTTTGTTTATCCAAAAAAAAGCTATACTTATTTTTTGTTATTTTTTATTTTAATTTTAACTAAAAATTCTGTTTAAGACAAGATTAACTGTTTATAAAATCATTTGTGGCCTTATGGATATTTTATGCATACCTCACAGGCTCACATTCCCTACCACCAAAAAAAAAATTGTACTACAATTTTTTTTTTGTAGTATACCCCCAAGTTATTTGGGGGGGTATGATCCACTGTCCAACCTCTCTATGTATACTGTTCAAGTATGTAAAGCACACAATTCAAACTTATTGAGGAATTGGTCTTCTCTAATGTCTGAATCTTCTGAGAAACGTTTGGGAATCAGGTATTTTGCTTTCTACAATCCATTCATCTTCATGTTGTGGATTTTTGTACCTGACTAAGTATTCTCTTTCATTTTTTCCCCTAAGTCTTCTTTCTTTCAAGACTTTTAGTACCTTCTTTTCCTCACTTAGATCAAGTGGGGGTACCTCTAAGGGTGTTTCATTTCTTAAAGGAAATAATTCCTTATCACTTGAAGTGTAATGCTTTACAAGACTGACAGGAAAAGTTGGATGTTTGTTTTCCAACTCCCCTGACAGTTCTACTTGTACTGCATTTGTCCCATGAAGGGCTTTGATAATAAATGGTCCTGAAAAGGAATCTTTCAATTTATTTGGGCCTTTAATATTATTAAAGTTCAAGGTTGAAACTAGTATTAAGTCCCCTACTTTGAATTCTGGGGTTTTATGACTTTTATTCCGTTTTTGTTTTGCATATTCAAAGGCATCATTCATGCTTTGATTTGCATGATGCCTTACTTTATCAAGCAATAACTTAAAGCTTGAAGCAGTTGGATGAATATTAACCAGATCTTTTTTCAAAGTATCAACTGGAAGTTTGGGGTTCCATCCTTTTTCCAACATTGCAGGAGTCTTGCCTGTTGAAGAATGGATAGAGGTCTTGTAGGCTAATTCCAAAGCTGGTATAAGAGTACACCAATCATGGGTAAAGCCATCAGAATCTTTAAACTCCAGGCCATAAGCACAAAATCTTCTGATCATGTCCTGAAGGGTTTGGATCATTCTTTCTGCCAGCCCATCTGTTTGTGGATGGTAGGCTGTTGAAAATGATAATTTTGTACCCAAAAGCTTATGTAAATTGGTCCATAAGGCTGATGTAAATTTTGGGTCTCTGTCACTGATAATATTTTTAAAGAGACCAGTATGGGATATGACTCTATTCCAAATCAAAAGATCTGTATCCATAGCTGTGTCTTCTTTGTGGAATGGTGAGAAAATTGGTGTTTTGCTATATCTGTCTATAATAACAAGACATGCATTGTAACCTTTATCACCTCCAGGTGGTAATGCAGTTACCCAATCCATGGGAATGACTTCCCATGGGGTACTTGCTTCTTGAATATGGATCATTAAGCCAAATCTTTTACCAGTAGCTTTATTGGCTTTCTGGCATCTATCACAACTGTGACAGTACTCAATGACATCTTTTCTCCAAGATCTCCACCAGGCACATGTCTTAATTCTTTCCATGGTTCTGTCTTCAGACAGATGTCCAGAATATATGTTATCATTGCATTCTAGTAATATGGTGTTAATCAACATTCTACTAAATAGGACCATGACACATGTGTGTTTAGATCTATGATATAGTATACCATCAAACAAATGGAATCTTCCATTATCAATTGATGTTTTCCAAATATCATCCAGAGAATTAGCCAATGCTGCATCTTTGCAATCTTTATCAAGTAGAGTAGTAAGTATATGGCAATTTTTATCTTGCTTATAGCTTTCTCTAACTTCCTCAAAGAATTCTGTTCCCACATCTGTGATGTTAATTCCTTCAATTGGGATTTGAGGTTCTGCACTTGTCGGAACACAGGCAGGAATTTCAGGTGTATTGGGTAATTCCCATCTACTTAAGCCATCAGCATTCTTGTGAATATCTCCAGCTTTATGTACTATGGTCATATTGCCTCTATACTCCTGTATAGCAATCTGCCATCTTAACATGTGTCTGTTTGGAGTTTTCATGTTCAGAAGTGATTTTACTGCATTACAATCAGTAATTACTTCAAACACACTACCATCAAGATAGTAATGAAGTTTTTCCAGAGCCCAAACAAGGCAAAGGCACTCCATTTTGCTAGCTCCATATCTTGCCTCAGTAGGTTTAATTTGTCTTGAAATAAAACAAATTGGACCGTCATAAGGTTTGTCATTGACAATTTGAACTTGATGAAGAGCAGCTCCTAAACCTTCACCACATGCATCAATATACAGCTTGAAAGGAAGTTTCCAGTCTGGCATTAATAATAATGGTGCATTGGTCAAGGCATACTTGATTTTATCATATGCTTGAATCCTCTCCTGTGTCATTTCAAAAACAGTTTGCTGATCACAAATTCTGTATAATGATCTGGCATGGATTGCAAAATCTTTAAGTTGTTGCCTGTAATAACTGGCAAACCCTAAAAAAGACATCATTTCTTTTTTGTTCTGGGGCATTTGTTTCAGTAAAACTGCAGCCACTTTGTTCTTATCAACACCAAGGCTTAGTCCTGAGACTACATTTCCTAGAGCTTTTAGCTCATGAAACCCAAAATTACATTTTTTAAGAGAAATTTTCATGTTCACTTGTAGAATTTTCTTAAGTACTAATGAAAGTCTCTCTAAATGTAATTGCCAGGTTTCTGAACAAATGATAATGTCATCAATATAAATGATTAACCATCCCTCTGATAATTCATGTGGGAAGATAGTATTCATCATTCTTTGGTAATGAGAGGGTGCATTTTTAATACCAAAAGGCATCCTCAAATATTCATAAATACCACAATGAGCAATTATTCTCAATAATTTCCTAGCATGAGGTGTTAAAACATTCTGATGGAAGCCTTTGAGAGCATCCATGGAAGTAATAAATTTTTCTTTGGATAATTGAGTCAAAGTCTCATGGATTCTAGGGATTGGATACCTGTCTGTAATAGTATAGGTATTCAGTGCTCTAAAATCACCAACCATCCTTGACTTATCATTATGCCAAGTGATGATCACTGGAGTTGTGACTTCTACTTCCTCATTGTGTCCAACCTTTCTAAGAACTCCCAGTTTCATTAGCTCATTAATATGACTTTCTAATGCTTCTCTAGCCCTAGGGCTAGCTGGGTAAGCTGGTCTTCTTAATAGGGGAGGATAAGGTCTCTCCACATTAAGCATTATATCCACTTCATGGCCTTTTATAGCCCCCAAGTGGTTCATTATCAGAAGCAAAGGCTTCTCTATATTGAAATAAAATTTCAATAGGTTCTTCCTTCATTTCTGGTGTTAATTCAGGACTAATTTGTGCTTCAATCAATTTACTTGACACAAATTTTTCCTTATTAGCATTTTTCACTTGTTTAATGACAGTAATTTCTCTTTTTTCTAGAGGAAAAGCAAATTTTTGCCTTTTATTTTCCCCTATAGTGAAATACCTGTCCTTACAATTATTAATATCAATACCATAGATATTGAGATAATCATTTCCAAGCATAAAGTGTTGTGAATTACAATTATTCATAACAACAAATTCAGCTTTCAATCTTATACTCCCTGCAGGATGAGGAAATATTATTTCTGCTTCAAATATACCCAAAGGGTGCATGTTCTGGCTAGCACTGCTGAATATTATACCTTCAATTGGCATCAACTTGTCTTGCCAATTGGTATGAATCTTGTCAAGATAATCTTTTCCAACACAAGTGCAAAAAGCACCTGAGTCAAGATGTATCTTGGCTTCTTTGTTATTTATCACAATATTAGTGATACAAGATGACCCAGCTGTATAACCTTTACCTCTGGCAGGTTTGGATTTTTGCATTTTGGCATCTTGCACATGTATGAGATCCATACATTTGTCACTGTACTGTGGTAAGTGAGTATGTACCTCAGTGACTTCAAACGAAACATTAATATTTTCTATACCAAGTTCTTCTGATACTTCTTCTTCTTCTGAAGGCTCAGAATCACTTTCATGTAAAGATAAATCAGTTTCTTTTGTGTCTTCCACTTTTTCAACATTTATCTCATTGACTCTTGTTTTTTTTGGACAAGTGTTTGCCAAATGAGATGTACTTCCACATTTATGACATTTCAAAGGAGGTTTGTCATGTGGTTTATTTGGTTTTGAAATTGGTTTCCCATTAGTCTTGTTGTCTATTGGGGTTTTGCACCAATTTCTTCCAATTTTTGTTCTAGTAGTGATGTCCTCCATAGCATTGATATAATCTTCTGTAGAGAAAGGCTCAATACATCTGCTTCTTATAGCATGCTCAAGGCCACCACCACACTTTCTTAATATCCTTTTATGTACCATTGTTTCAGACATATCAGGATAAAGGGCAGTTGATCTGTCCTTCTGTTTAAGAAACCAAGTCATGGGCCTGTCCCTCTCAATATTAAAAATGGCTTCTTCAAAAGAGTTTTCCATTCTAAATCTCCAGGTATCATTTGCCCATTCGGAAATAATTTGTTCTTTCCACCAAGGCCAAGAATGTTTACCATGGTCTTGTCTCATTTTATAATACCATTTCTTTGCTGATTTGGTAAATAATGAGTGTAATATGGCACTTATGTATTCATCTGGTATGTTAAAGTCTTCTTTGAACATATCAATTTTTTTCATAAATTCCATATGATTATATTCTCCTTCACCACTGAAGGTTGGCCATTCCTCTAATCTTGGAATGTCCTTAAAATCTCAAGCAGTTTCCACATCATGACTTTAAATTGTATGATGTAAATTATTATTCAAGTTAAGAACATTTCTGTCAAGAATTGGTGTGGATTGCCTTGGCAATTTATTTTTTAGTGATATATTATTAATACTTGATTGAATATCTTCTTTCAATTCAAGTCTTGCTTTATCACTTTTTTCCAATTGTTCTTGAAAAAGAGCTTCATTGTGACCAGTTGAATTTTCCAAGTTTTGAACTTGTATTTTCCATTCCCTTAACTGTCCAGTTATAAAAGAAATCGAGTTCTCATCTGGTTGGTTGAGTAAGGTAACTTTAGACTCAAGTCTTTCACAAATTTGCGTCAAAGACACAATATTGTCTTTATTAACATTTTCAAGGCCAATAATGGTCTTTTGCTGCTCTTTGACTTTTAATATCTCATTACCCAACTTCTATTGGACATAATCAAATTCTTTAAATTTTTTCATAATTTCTTTATTACAAGATTCAAAGTGAGTTACAAGTTTTACAAGATCTATTTCTTTGGGAAAGATTGGTTCAATCTTTCCTCCTCCTTGTTTTTAAATTCCATCAAGGTTCTTGCCATATTGAACACATTGTCCATGGCTGTCTTTTCCTTCTTTGGGATTCTGTAATTCTGAGGGTAAGGCTTGTTCCACTTGGGCTTTGCCTTTCCCTTTGCCTTTTGCTTGCCCTTCTGGTTGGTCTTTGGGGCTTTCTTGGGCTTGTTTGGCACTTGTTGAGGCGGACTTTTGCTGGTGGCTGCTTGGGGAGCTTCCACTAGGCTGTTTTCCTTGCCTTGGGCCAACTTCTTCTTCTGATCCTCTGATAACATGCTTTGGTTTTTCAACCAAGCTTTTATCTGTTGGACTTTTCCTTTGACACACATGGGTGTCCAACCCATCAGAAGATCTTCTGTCTTTTCTGGTCCCATGAACTTCTTTACTTGAAGATAAGAGTTCATGGTGCCTATCCAAAGACTTGGGAGAAGTTCCCACTCTTGTTGTTTTGATGCCAAGAACCAGTTCTTTCATTGAGATTGATAAATTTCCACAGCTGCCTGTTGGAAATGGTTCAGGTCTAACAGCAATAACAGTTATGTCAGCTTCTGGACTCCCAATAAGAGGTTCAAAGGTGCTGACTAACCTTTGGGAGCTGGTGGAAGTTCTGGCATCTTCCATTTGTGCCTCTCCTCTGGGAAGACATTCTTGCCTTTTTGATTTGTGGCTGGAATGTCCTAGTCCAGATCCATTTGATTGGATGGAGTAGTTACTTCCACTTCTAGCAGGAGTCATTTCATGTCAATTTTAATAAAAAAATAGAGTAAAATTGAATTGAATTCACCTGCAGGACCTTTAAAGGGCTCTTTGGTTATCAAACCCCTTGGTGGTGGGCTGGTTTTAATTTCAATACTGGACTCTGAGGCTTCAGAGTCTGAAGAATTTTCTCTGATGGAAGACACTAGAGAAAAAATAATAAAAATAACTTATAAACTCAAGTTATTAAATAAAGTTGTTTTAATGTAATTTGATGGCAAATTACGTCAAAAATAAAGAAAAATGTCTAAGATAAAAGAAAAAATGTTTTTAGTAAAGATTTTTTATTTTATTTATTATTTTCTTTAAAGAAATAATAATTATGCAATTAACAAGTTAATTAATCAAAATTGTATTATTATTCACTTTATACTAGAATAACTCAAAGAATAAATTTCAAGTCTGTGATTTGAAAAAGCCACTAGTTAGACAAAAGAAATTTATTCCAAGTAACTCAATAGTATATTGTTTCAAACAATATTCTGAAGAAAAAAATAACTTTATTAATATTATAAAGATTATTTATAAGGGATAAGTCCCAAAAAAGCCAATATTAAGACAAATATGGCAATTTTACGTCAAAAAATAGTAAAATAAGGTATAGAATATGATTTATGTCCCAAAAATTGGTTTAAAATCACGGCCAGGCCACCAAATGTAAGATTTGTCTATGAAACTCTTGATAATAGTCGCAAAATCAAGAGTACTATGACTGTCCTCAGTAGAAATATATAATATAACAAAATATTATAACCACAAATTTAAACATAATTATTAAATTTAATTATTATTATAAAAATATAATAATAATTATTCTATTATTGTTATAGTCACTGACAGTTATAGCAATAAGAAGTGTAAAGGTCTTAATGAGACAAGTACACGTGGAAAATATGAATATTAACCACTTATAAATAATATAAATATTATTTATAAAAGAATTATAACACACACTGTGCAGAAATAATTCTTATAGAATAAAATTCTATATAAAAATACTAATACTAGATAAAAAAATATAGAACTTTAAAGAAAACTTACTTATAATATTTATTTGATACAATAAGTCAAACAACAACAGTTGTTATATTAAATAATAATTATAAGTTAAAAACACGCCAAAAATAAATATTTTAAAAGATAAAACAACTTTTTATAATAAAATTATGATTAAAGAGTTTTTGAGAGGAATTTGTGGATTTTAAAAGATATTTAAGATGATAATTTTATAATATAAAATATATTATTGATGATTACAACAATAATCTGAGTTCTATGATCTCAATTCTTTAATTTACAATTAATAAAGAATCAAATAACTCAAGAATTACTTGGATAATAAGATTTTATAAATAATAAAACTTTACCTGTTTAAATTATGAATATGATTGGATTGATAATGAATGATGGACAAAAACAGTGATGAAAAGACTCTTTTAATGTCTTCAGAGCATCTCTCATGATTCATAATGAATATAGAGGGCGTGCTCAGGTCCAAACTGAAAAACCATGCTTAAAAACAAAGTTCTTAACTTAAGGAAACTTGTTTTGAATTCCAATTTAAAGTTACCAGTGTTATTCTTAACTCCAAGTAACTTTAATCCTCATTTAGATTAATTATTTTAAGTTTTAATATAAAATAAGTTTATTTATATTAAAGTTCATCACATGAACAACTTAAAAATAGAGTTTCAAGCAGAAATCTCTTAAACTCAATTTTTAATTAATTTTTGAAGAAATCATAATCTTCTTTGAGCTTAATTAAAAGAGTAAATTTCTAGGCTAATTACCCAGGAAATTTATTTTGGTAAGTTTGCATTAACCTTATGCAACTTTAAATTTAAGCTTATTTAAGCTTAAATTTAACAATTTTAAAAAAATGTTAAAAAAGTTACATTAGTACTGTGAGATTCTTAAATCTTCTAATAACACAAGAAATAAGTGTTTTTGGGTATAACACCTTATAGATGTACCCTAGGTCATTTTTGGTGTAGAATCCAAAAATGACATAATATTTATAACTTTGTTTATCCAAAAAAAAGTTATACTTATTTTTTGTTATTTCTTATTTTAATTTCAACTAAAAAGTCTGTTTAAGACAAAATTAACTGTTTATAAAATCAATTGTGGCCTTATGGGTATGTTATACATACCTCACAGGCTCACAATTTTTATGAATTTGTTCCACATTTTCAATGATTTAATCCTTTAACGTTTGCCTTTCACTGTCACTTTTTGCTAAATGTGTAGCAAATTGATTGGTATTCTCAGATATTTCTAAGATATGATCTTTTAGAATTTCAAGTTGGTCATTAATGTTAAAAATGGAAAGATCTTCCATTTCATCATTATGAACCTGACATTTACTCTCAATTCTGTCACATGTATTAATAATGGAATCAAGTCTGACATTTGTAAATTGATACCATTCAGTATGCTTCTTGTCATTTCTTTTCAATTCACTGATATCTGATGTAATTTTATGTATCTTTGCATCAAAGTTACCAAGTTCTACATCAATACTACTTTTTAGAAAATGTATTTGTTGTATTATTTGTGTGGAAAGGTTCTGTTCATCCTTTCCTGCTCCTTGGCTGTGAGTTCCATCAAGGTTCTGGCCATGTTGAATACACTGTCCATGGCTGAAGGCCCCAATTTGGGTATTATGTACCCTTGTGGGTAAGGTCTGTGCCAATTGGCTTTGCCTTGATAGCTCTTGGGACCTCTCTTCTTCTTCTGAAGTCTCTTGGACTTGTCTTTGGACACTTCTGGAGCTCTCTGGAGCTGGTAGACACCACTGGGACCTCTGTCTTCAAAGCTGGAGTCATTTCCAACTCTTTCTTTTGGTCTATGGATAAAAGACTTTGGTTCTTCAACCAATTCTTTATGTTTTTGACCTTGTCTTTGCAAGACAATGGGCTCCAACCTCCTAAGAGTTCTATGGTCTTCTCCTAACCCAGAAAGCTCTTGATGTGTAAGTAAGAGTTCATGGCCCCCTACCAAAGGCTTGGGCATATTTCCCACTCTTCTTCTTTGGCTACTCCAAACCAGTTTTTGTACTGGCATTAATATATTTCTATTTCTGCCACCTGAATATGGTTTAGCCCTGCAAATATTTCCATGAATCAGTTCAGACTCAAAATTCACATCAAAATGTGTGGGTACAGACCTTGGGGAATAAGGGGCAACTCTGGCATCCTCCAGATGTGTCTTTCTTGAAGAAGACTTGGCACTTCTGGATTTGGTCTTGCCTCTTCCTTGTGCACATCCTTCTGGTTGGACTGAATAGTTGCTTACATTTCTGGTATGCATCATTTTCACATCAATTTAAAGATAAAAGGTGAAAATATAAGATAAAACACACACCTTTTGGTGGTAATTTATTCTTTTTTTAGTTAAATAAGGTGCCTCTTTTAGCAATTTGCAACTCAATACTGTCTTCATATTCTGCTTCTGAATATTTTGGACTAGTGATATATCTTTTACTGAGTCTGTTGCCAGCTGCACAGTATTTGATTAAAGACACTAGAAAAAATTATAAAAGAGAAAAACTTATTTTTTATACTTTTTAAAATATTTTTAGAGGTTTTTTATAAGTTTTATATTTTTTAATATTAAAAAAATTATTCTTTTGAAAGAAAAAAAAATTAATTTTAAGATTTTGAATAAAAATTAATTCAGAGTAACTCAAATAATAATTTTATAAGTTTTTAGATGTGAAAAAGCCACGTGTAAAAACAATATAAGATTAACCCCAATTCCACAATGAAAAAGATTTCAAGACAATTTCAAAAATAAAAATTTATTTTAACTTCAAATTGAAATAAAAGAATTATTATTTTAATATATTTTAGAGCTTAAAAATATATTAATTAATTGTAAAAGGCTCAAAAAACATGGCCAAGCCTCCAAATATAAGATATGGGTAGGTATGGTAGTTTTTAGCACAAAAATGGAAGTCTAGAATATGATTAAAGCCAAGTCTATGGCTAAATTCACGGCCAGGCCCCCAAATGTTAGATTTGACTATGAAACTGATGATAATATTACTATTAATAAACAGTACTATGTCTGTTCTTATGAAATATAATAATAAATTATTATAACCACAATTGAATAATCAAAGAATTATTTCTTTCATGTGTTATACACTACTAGTTATTATAACAGTGAGCAGTAATTGTCTACAAGAATCAATTACAAGAAAAATTTCTTAATAAAAACTTCTTTTATTAAAATAATAAAATTATTTTAATATATAATTATCTTTTGCAAGAATAATTATGAAGATAATTCTTGAAGAAAACTAATTTTAGAGAAAAACCTTAAGAATTAAAGATAAATGACTCACTTATACTCCAAAGAACTTATTGAAAGATACAAGTAGAGAAATTTGACGTAGTATTGTGGATTTAAGGGATCAAAATGATTTATAGCAGTATTACAACAATATATAGTTGTATTCTATGATTTCACTTCTTTCTGATTGATTCTGAAATAATTAAAACCTTTAACAATAGTTTGACTAATACTTACTAGTTGGTAACAATGATATAAATGGATAATAAGATGATTATTCTTGGAAAAATGTCACAGGGGCTCTTTCAAATGAAGAGGGCCTGGAACTCAGTGAACAGACTTACTTATGGAGGGCTCAGAATAAATACTCAAGCAATAAGAGTAATGAGATAAGAGAATAAATTCCTAGTCACAAAATAATAAGCATTAAAAGATATGAGAGAAAAACAAAAGCAATAATAAAGAGCCAACCACAAATAATCCTGTATCACTGTTTCAACCTGTTTAGAAAAGATAAAAGGATTAATAAAGGATATGGCCACCAGGACTCTACTAAACAGGTGAGGGAAGTCAAAGACTAACTCAATACTTAATAAAATAATATTTCTTAATTAGAAATAAAATAATATTAAATAATAAATCCAATATTTCAATTAACTGGGGGAAAAACCCCCAGGTGGGTCAAAGGGGGATGGTATATGTGAAAAAGTGCCAGCCTGGAGTTTGAGTGTGGAGAAACCATGATTGTATGATTGAGAAACCTGTATTTGAGATGTGAGACTGTATTGGTGTATCCAATACAGATATTTGAATCAATACAGCTCTTTGCACCTGTATTGAAGGCAGGCCTGTATTTGGTGAATCCTGTATTTGGGTTTTGCCTGTATTGAGCTGTATTGAGGTTTGGAACTGTATTTGGTTAATCTTCCATGAAACCCCTTGCTGATTAGGTGTTGGAAGATTTTCCATTAGTAATGAGTGGTAATGCCCTGCCTTTCTCCATGGCTGTGACATTACCCCCCTCTTGAAAGTGGTGATCTCTGAGCACCATCAGAATAGTGACTCTTGATAAGATCAACTGAAGTTTCTTCCCCCAATTACCCAATTTTCATCCCTCATAATTCCTCTTCATAAATTATAATTTCCAACCCTTTAATCTTCACAACTTGTAGGTCCTTCTTTTTTGACTTGATTCTGATTCTTCTCCCCTTCTTTAAGCTTTCTTCACTTCCTCCTTTTCTTCTTTTTTGATCTTCTTCTCATTGCAGAGTTCTTCACTCAATTTGTCTTGAGTCCTCATGGCTCATGATAAAAGGTGATTTCAGGCCTATGTCCTAAGAAACCACTGCTTTGTCATCAAATTGTCTTCATTTTGAGGTTGGACCAAAATTGGCCATTTTTCTTGCTTTGGACTATTTCACAGTTCCTTGAATTCCCCCAAATTGTTGTTTTTTGGGGTTTTTGGCCAAAATGGCCAAAGTGCGCAAAATTCACAAAAAATGCGCAAAAGTGCGCAAAATGCAAGATATTGAAGGTTTTGAAGATTTTTTGATTGAACTTGCTGTTTTGGCATTTTTTATGATTTTGAAGAAGTAATAGCCAGGAATGCACAAAATGCGCAAAAGTGCACAAAATGCACAAATGTACCAATTCCACTATTTTTCTTTGGTTTTTGATGTTTGAAGACTTTTCAGGTAATTTGAAGATGTTTTGATGGCATTATGTGCCAAATGCGCAAATGCCTTAAAATGGCCAATTTAGCCAATGAAAGAGTTTTTGATGATAACTTCTTCTATTTTCTTATGCTTCACTCTGTTCTTGAAGTTCAAATTGCCATATTTGACTTGCTGACTTGGATTTTCCAGGATTTGCTTGGTCTTGGCTTTGAATCTTGACTTGAAGATGAGTTCAAAGCTGACTTCCATTTGTGACTCTGATCACTCTGATTCCCCGCCTTCTGTACTTGATGGTGCTGGTGTCTTTTCTCACTTGAGGGAGCTTTCTGAAGAGAGTATGTCCCCTAAAGAGATTTGGGACATCAATAAAACCTATAATGGTTTTCAATCTGTCAGAGTTATTGAACTACCCTGCATCAATTGTCAGAGGAAAGAGATTCCTTGTGTTGAATCTGCTACTGCTAGGTCCACCACGTGTCAATTCTGCAATCTTGGAAAAATAAATTGTTCTCAAGCCCACTACCGCTTTCCTGACAATCCCAGAAGATTATAGAGCAGCATCAAGAAGGGTGGAAGATTTGGATTGGAAGCTCCTGTTGATGAACCTCCCACCTCTGATGCCACCTCTGGTCACTCAAATTGTGAGTTGATTGGTCATAAAACTAATGTGTTACTGACTTCTATGGTTTCTTTTCTTCTTCTTCAGTGACTGGCTCCAGAACGAGAGGTGTCCAACAATGGAATAATACCAGCAGCTCCTGGGCCAACATTGGAGGATCCATTCACCTCCAAGGAAACCCCATTGGAGTGGCCCCAGAGGTTCCCATTTTGGTCACCAGAAAAGATGGAAAACTTGGAAAATTGAAGAGAAATTTGGTGGTTCAAGATGAAATTGATACTGATGCTGAAGGCAGTGATGAGATTGATGGAGAAGAGCTTGAAATGACTACCCCAATCCAGAAAAGAAGAATTCAATCCCCTTCACAATCCCCAGTCCAAGCCAGTACCACCAATAATGAAGTGATCAGGTCCCCCCAACCACCTCAACTTCCAATTAGATGCCCAACCAGGCCATCCACACTTGCCTCTACCTCTACCAGTATCCAACCACCTGTGTCCAGCACTCCCAGAGACCCAATGTCTCCAGAACCTGAATCAATCTTTGAGCTCTGTCGCCGCTGGAATATAACTGGAAACCTCACTGATCAGAAAAGGGTGAACAAGAAGGTGGTCACATCCTTATTTGCTGAAGTTGATGCTTTGACTGAGGTGTTTGTTGATAAGGCTCTGAAGAGTGCTATTCTAGGGGAGCCTACTATTGCTTTGGCCAAGGAGGCAGTTGCTTATGAAGAAGCCATGGTTGTTAAGTTTAGAGAAGCCTTGAAGAAATTTTGATGAGGATTATCTGTAGCTGGTCTTTACCATTACTAGTGTTTTGCTCTTTGATTATTGAATTAATTGACTCCTAAAACATGATATGGGAGTGATGACTACTGCTTTTGAAACAAGAAATAAAAAATAAATCATACAAGTAAAAGAAAATGAAATGAAAAAAAATAAAGAAAGAATTGAGAGAAAAATAGAGTAAATAAAATAGAATAAAGAAAACATCTGAGGATTGATCTTCTTGTGGTGATTTGCTTGATTTTGGCCATATTTTTCCTGGAAAGATAAAGTCAAACATTTGATGCTCACAGAGTGGCCAAGGTGTTGTTTTACTAGAAGTAGAACCCTCAGAGATGCATACCGGGAGATGGAACTTACTTTCATAACTTCCACTCCCCACCAAGCATCATAGCAGAATAGAAAGCTTTTCCATAAATGAATTTGAGTTAAAGAATGTCTTGAATAATATTGAATGGCATAATTTGGAATAATAATTGTGAAAGAAAGAAAAAGAATAAAAAGGAAAGAGGGAATTTGGCCATATCTTGATAAAAGGTCCAACTTTGGAGTATTGATGTTGCAAGGCCTTTTAAACCTGTCCAAAGAAATTGACAAGTGCTAACAAAGTGGCCAAGGTGATTCTGACAACATATCTGGGTAGAATACCCCCTTAAAGGTGCATGCCAGGAGAGGAACTTACTTTCATAAACTCCAATCCCCACCAAGCACCATAAATCAAACTCTTGAGGAATTTGGGCCAGGCTTGTCTGGATACAAAGTGTTAAAATACTTGACAAGGTCTGGGGAGTTGGTAAGGCTGGAAGCTGGTTCCCAAGTTGTTCTTTCTGGGACTTCATTTAATCCTTCCCACTCCACTAGATACCATAATGTACCTCTCTTGAGTTTTGAGTCCAGAACCTGAGCCACTTCCTATTCTTATTGCTCTTCCACTATTACTGGTGGTGGTAGCAATTGATGTTGATTTAGGATGGTTGATTGCTTCACTGGTTTTAAAAAGGCCACATGGAAGACAGGTTGAACTGACTTCCATTGTTGAGGCAACTTGAGCTGATATGCATGGCTGCCAATCTTCTTGAGAACTTCAAAGGGTCCCAACCATCTTTCTGAAAGTTTCTTGGTGGGTCCTGTTGTATTGATGTTCTTGGAAGCTAACCATACTTTTTCCCCAGGTTGGGAATCATGTGGAATTGCTCTATTTTTATCTGCATACTTCTTAAAATGCTTTATTTCTGACTCTAATTCTTCTTTGACAACTTGCTGTACTGATTGGAGTTTTGTTGATACCTTTCCAGCAGGTGTATCCTGGGAAATGTGAATTGAGTCAAAGCTGGGATTTCTTCCATAAATGGTGAAAAATGGTGACTGTTTTGTTGATTAATGTTCTGCATTATTATAGGCAAATTCAGCCAGAGGGAGCCAGGTGTGCCATTCATCTTGATGGTAACTTACATACATCAGAAGATACTATTCCAGAATATGATTTACCTTCTCTGTCTGTCCATCTGTTTCAGGGTGAAAGGCAGTTGAAAGATCTCTTGATATCTTGAGCTGCTGACACAATTGAGTCCAAAATGATGAAACAAATAATGAACCTCTATCACTAAAAATACTGATTGGAAGACCATGTTTTAAAATGCATGACTAATAAAGAGTTGAGCTAAGTCAAAAGCAGTGATTGTTAAATAAGTTTCAATAAATATTGCCATTTTTGAGAATCTGTCTCCAACTACTAAAATTGAATTAAAGTTTCTTGACAGAGGCAATTGAGTGATAAAGTCCATTGATAGTGAATTCCAAGGACCAGATGCAATTTGAAGAGGCTTGAGTAATCCAAACTTCTTATGATGAATGTTCTTGTTTCTTGAACATTTCTGAGATGAGGAAACATAGTCCTTGATAATTTGATTCATTCCAGCCCAATAAAAATCCCTCTTTATGGGCTTGAGGGTCTTCTCCTGGCCAGGGTGGCCAGCCAATGGTGAGTCATGACACTTTTGAAGGATATCCAATTGAAGTTCATGATTTCTTGGGATGACTACTCTATCTTTTAATAATAACAATTTGGCTTGAGGTTCAAGAGTATAATCTGATACTGAGTCACCTCTTGCTAATTGCTTGAGAATTTCCTTATAATCTTTTTCTTGCCATACTGCCCTCTGAATTTGATCAACTAAATCTGAGAAAAATTCAACTTTGATTGAGAAAAATGTTGACTATTTAATTTCATTTTTCTTGAGAAATTGATAAAAGCTTTGAGGATTCTTGCTGATGAGGTCCACCCCCCTCTCTGGGTACATGTTGTCCCGACGTGAAAAGGCATCTGGTAAAGTGGCCAGTTTGCCTGGGCAGTAAGTGATAGAGAAATGAAATTCAGAGAGAAACTCAGCCCAACGGGCTTGACAGCAAGTAAGGACTTTGGAGGACATAAAATATTGAAGGGAAGAGTGGTCTGTGAAGACTTCAAAGGAATTAGAAACAGAAAGAAGAAAGCCTCTCCAGCGCTTGAGAGCCCAAACTATCCCGAGGAGCTCCTTGTCATGAATTTCATAGTTGAGCTCAGCTGGGAGGAGCTTTCAACCATCAAATGCAATGGGATGCTTTCCTGAGTCATTAACCTGACTCATTACAGCACCCAAGGCATAATCAGAAGCATCAGTCTCTACAATAGTTGGTAGAGAAGGATTGGAATGGGATAGGATAGGGTCAGTGGTGAATGCTTCTTTGAGTATTTGAAACTGACTAGGAGCTTCCTCATTGAAGATGAAAGGAGAATTTTTTTGAGGAGGGAAGTGAGAGCAGAGATTTTTTTGGAATAATTTTTAATGAAACAACGATAAAAGTTGGCAAAGCCAAGGAAATATTGGAGTGCTTTTATGTTCTTTGGCTGTGGCCAATTTCTGATTTGCTGAGCTTTGGAAGAATCCATCTTGAGGCCTTCACTTGAAACAACATAGCCCAAGTATTCCACACTTGAGGCATGGAATGCACACTTTGAGGCTTTGGCAAACAGATTATTGACCCTCAGTCTTTGGAGGACAGAGGCCACATGTTTGACATGTTCCTCCTGAGAACTGGGGAAGACCATAATATAATCTAAGTATACTACAACAAAAATATCCAAGAAATCTGCAAAGATATCATTCACAAGATTCTGGAATAAAGAAGGAGCATTGGTCAAGCCAAATGGCATAACCAAATATTCATAACTACCATACTTAGTTCTAAAGGCAGTTAAGTGCTCATCCCCCTCTTTGATTCTCAAGAGGTTATAAGCACCATGCAAATCTATCTTGGAGAAGATAGTAGCACCATTAAAGGTGGTAAGAAGCTGATTCATTGGAGGAACAGGGTACCTGGTCTTCCTAGTAACAGCATTAAGTTTGCAGTAGTCAACACACAAACAAAGGCCACCATCCTTTTTCTTAACAAAAAGGACAGGTGCTCCTGTTGAAGAGGAGCTTGGCCTGATGAAACCTTTCTCTACATTCTCTGAAATGTAGGCCCGCAGTGTTTCTGACTCATTCTTTGATAAAGATTTTATAACACCAACTGGAGGTAGCAGACCCTCCAGTTCAATATGATGATCACAGGCACTGTGTGGAGGAAGTTTGTCTGCTTTCAACTTGAAGAATACATCCAAATATTTTTTATAGGCAGGAGGGACTACCTTGAGCACAGTTTCAATCTCTTCTGGCTCTTCCTCCTCATCCCAATGCTCCTCCAGGGAGGCATGAAAAGATAAAGGAGGAAGGTCCATATCCCCTTGAAAGAGATGAAGTGACGATATAGCAAAATGTTTTATCTCTTTGAAGACTTCCTCTCTTAATGGAAGTAATTACTGAGAGGGAATGATGGAAGGGATATGGACAGAAGGAGGAAGGGGAAGTGTCTTGGGTTCACCAACCAGAGCAACACTGTTGACAGCAATGGCAAAGTCATCATTAGTAGAAGAAATAATACCACTAGAATCATAGGTGATCAATCCATTTTTCCAATCAATAATGGGATTAAAATGGTAAAGAAAATCATAGCCCAATATTAGGTCTTCTCCTTTGGTTGAATCTATGATAAAGAAATCCCATTCAAAGCTTGGGAATGAAGGCAAGTCAACAGCCCACTTGGTATAATGGGTGATGAACAGGGAAGTGGATTCATTGGAATCCAAAATAAAAAGAGGAATCTTTTCAGGGAGCTCTGACATCGTCAATGAGTACTTGAGAACAGAATTCTTTGCAATAAAAGAGTTTGTTCCCCCAGAATCAATGAGAATACTATGAAAAATATCAGAGATAGAAGAGAAAATAAGAAATTTTAAAGATTTCTTGACACTAGTATTCAGAGTGCACAATTTTGCTCTTCAAGGAAATAAGTGAGAACCATTGAGCACATAATTATTCCCACTCAGGCTCTTCCCTGCTTGCTAGGGAAGCCTTTTGATTACCTGTGCCTATTCTCAGGCCTCTTGAAGCATTTTGCAAATGGGTGCTTTCCACCACAATAATTGAACAAGACTTCTTTAATACTCCTTTCCTTTTCAGAACCAATGAATTTGCTGTCCTCATTGAGGAGAGAAGCATGAGGCTTGTCTTTGGACACTTGAAAATTCTTCCCCTTCTTATTCTTCCTGTTATAATGCTTCTTTGATGATGAACTTTGAGGGGGCCTGGAGGTGTTGGATCCACTCATTGGAGGCTTCTTCTCTTGATGACTACCCTTTTCCTTCTGCCTCTCATGGTATCTGGTATCTAATTCCAAAGTGATGTCCATGAGTTCTTGAAGGCTATCAAAGGTTCCAGCGTGAGAAGCCAATTGGTCCAACAATCTTGATGCCAAGCCTCTCCTATACACATGAATATAGGCCCTTTCCCCCCAGTCTCCAATTTTTGACATTAAACTTCTGAAATCTGCTATGTACAAGGAAACTTGACCACTTGCTTTCATCCTGAGATTGTCTAACTCTTGTTCAGCTTTTCTGACCTCATTAGGATCACCAAATAGAGTGAATAACTGGGTTTCAAACAACTGCCAGTTATTGAGGAGATAAGAAGGGTCTTCATTGGAGATATCTGAGAGGTAAGGTTCAATCCATTTGCCAGCTCTACCAGTAAGAAAATAAGTTGAGTACAAGACCTTCTTCTTGTCAGAGAAGAAGTTTGCTGGGTCATTATGAAAGATTAATTGACAAGATTGAATAAATCCTCTCAATTTATAAGCTTTAGTACTATCAAAAGAATCAAGTGCCTTCATTGATGGAGTCTTGAATGCTGGGGCTTTTGAAGTGTCCCTTGGGGCAACTGCTTGAGTTAGCTGTCCCATGAATTGAGTCATCTTCTCCATCATTTTGAGAAAATTTGGTTCAGCTTTAGAGACAAGAGGTTAATTAGAAAAGGCTATATTGGGAGCTTCTGAAGCCTCTGGGGCACCTGCCAAGGCAGCTGCTACTTCAGTTTCTTCAGACTCCTCCTCTTCCGCAGACTCCTCCCCCTCTTCATCTTCAGCTTCCCCTGATCTGCTTCTAGGCCCTTTAGGAATTCTTGGATAGCCACCCAACAACCCAGAGAATGATCTTGATCTTCTTGACTTCACACCTCCTCTTCTGGAGGGTGCTGCTCCTTCCATTGGTGGTCCTCTGTCCAAAGTTGCCCTCAGTTGATGAACTGATGGTGTGCGTTCAAGAGGAGCCCTTGCTGTAGGAGTGAGAACAGTTTGATTTCTTTGAGATCTTGTATTCTTGGCTGGGGGGCTATGCTGAACTGTCATTATTAAAGAAAGAAAATGAAACTTGATGATACTTGAGAATAAACAAGGCTTGACCAAAACAATCAAATGAGAATCTTGATGAACTTGAGAAATCAATCAATAGTTTTGAAGTGAATCAATATGAATAAATCTTGAAGAGTGAAGATGACAAAGTCAAATTCTTATGAATAGTCAATTTCAATCAATAAGTCAAATCAAGTCAATCAATAAATCAAATCAAATCAATCAAGTCAGTTCAAAATCAAATCAATTGTGTCTTGAGGAATTCAATCAATATCTTCAAAAATTAATTCAATTTTCTTGAGGAATCAAATTCAAATCAATCAATTAAATCAAATCTTGAGGATAAATCAGCTATCTTGAGGAATCAAATCAGATCAATACATTAAATCAAATCAGAGTCTTGAGGTAAAGTCAATTTATTTAATAATCAGATCAATCAATTAATAATTCTTGAGAATTTCAAATCAACAATGATAACCCCAATTCAATAAACTCCTGAAACAATGAATCAATTAATCCCAAATTCCAATCAATTAAATGTGATAAAAGAACCTGAATTCAGACAGCAAATGAAAATAAAATTTGATTGAGAATTAAGAAGAAAATGAAATGGTCAACAAAATTTTGAAATGAGAAAGAGAATAAATTTTCATTTGAATGAAATGAATGAGATGAAAATTGATGAGAGATAATGAAATCATAAAAAACATGATTGAGAATGAGAGGGATGAATAATAACGAACAAAAGAAAAGAAGAAATTATGCGTTAATTAAAATGATGTCACAGGGGCTCTTCTAAATGAAGAGGGCCTGGCACTCAGTGAACAGACTTACTTATGGTGGGCTCAGAATAAATACTCAATTGATAAGAGTAATGAAATAAGAGAATAAATTCCTAGTCACAAAATAATAAACATTTAAAGATATTAGAGAAAAACAAAAGCAATAATAAAGAGCCAACCACAAATAATCCTGTATCACTGTTTCAACCTGTTCAGAAAAGAGAAAAGGATTAATAAAGTATATGGGCACCAGGACTCTACTTAACAGGTGAAGGAAGGCAAAGACTAACTTAATAATTAATAAAATAATATTTCTTAATGAGAAATAAAATAATATTAAATAATAAATCCATCATTTTAATTAACTGGGGGAAAAACCCCTAGGTGGGTCAAAGGGGGCTGGTATATGTGAAAAAGTGCCAGCCTGGAGTTTGAGTGTTGAGAAACCATGATTGTATGATTGAGAAGCCTGTATTTGAGATGTGAAACTGTATTGTTGTATCCAATACAGATATTTGAATCAATACAGCTATTTGCACCTGTATTGAAGGCAGGCTTGTATTTGGTGAATCCTGTATTTGGGTTTTGCCTGTATTGAGCTGTATTGAGGTTTGGAACTGTATTTGGTTAATGTTCCATGAAACGCCTTGCTGATTAGGTGTTGGAAGATTTTCCATTAGTAATGAGTGGTAATGCCCTGCCTGTCTCCATGAAAACAGTGATACAGGATTATTTGTGGTTGGCTCTTTATTATTGCTTTTGTTTTTCTCTCATATCTTTTAATTCTTATTATTTTGTGACTAGGAATTTATTCTCTTATTTCATTACTCTTATCAATTGAGTATTTATTCTGAGCCCTCCATAAGTAAATCTGTTCACTGAGTGCCAGGCCCTCTTCATTTGGAAGAGCCCCTGTGACAAAAAAACTGCAAGAGGAGGCCTCTTTTAAGTCAACAACAGCTCACAGAGGCATGCCATGGATTAAACTGAAAACCCAGTGAGTGAGAAAATAATAAACCCTTTTGGATTATTGATTGCATCATCTGTTGTCACGTAAGATTATCATAATTACTTAATTGATGCTTTTACATGACTACCAACCCCAATATGGTTAAGAAGGAAAGGAGTAACATCTGTAAATCTACTTTTCTTTCAAAATAATAATTGATTTCTCAAAGTTATCAATGTTATTGGCAATTTCATCACAGGTTGTAATTACTGTGAATTTTTGAAGATTCAGTGTTTCACATAGAATAGTCAAAAATGGACTGTAAGTAAACCTTTTAACTTTACTAGTAAAGCTATACTTCTGTTTGGCTGTACCATAGATAATACAATTTTCCATTGGTCCTTAAGGGTTTAGAGAGATTCATCAAGAATTGTATTTTTAATGAATTTTTGAAGTTTTTACCTCATTTCTACATAGAATTGCAAGTATCAGTGTTTAACTGGTTGCTATGAGGTAAATCAATGGATAAAAGTCCAAAAAGGGTTTTAATTACTCTTTTAGGGTCTATCCATGGAAGGTAATTAAGAATTGAAATGGTTACAGGAGTCTAAGTAGCTCTTTACCTCCTTGGCACATCAAAATAGCAGGTTATTTGCTATTTTCTTATGATTTACTGTAGTTGTAACATGGTAACCAAGTTCCCAAAGGGTTTTAGTTTACTAATTGGGCCAATATCAGCCATGGATCCAAGCTTTGGAGCTTTCCACGCCTCTGAGGCCTCAGAAGCTGGGTACCTTGGCTCTCTTTGATGTCTTTTGTCCCCCTTGCTTATTTTTCACGTCAAAATAGAAATTTAAGATTCAAGTGAGATATCCACTATGGGTGTACCAAAAGTCCATGTAAGAATACCATGATATTAAGTGCCCAAAACATGCATAACACTATTCTTAGTGTATATGTAACATGGGATTTCTCACATTCCCATTATTTTGGCGTGAAATTAAGAAAAACAAAAATTTTCACGGATCTTTTATGTGGTATTGAAGTATTTCCCATATTACCACCTCAAAGAGTTAATTTGAGCTTATTCACTCTATGGAGCTACCCTAGGTGAATTTTGTGTAGAATCCAAATCTGGCCTTAAATTCATGGATTTACTTACTCAATAAAAAGTTATTCATCTTTTCTGAAATCAAAAATAATGAATTTTGGATATATGCATGACTTATGAGTTATGCATAATTCAGAATTTCTTTTTAAGGTAATTGTGGCCTATTTGGGTATGTAAAATATACCTCAAGGCTCACATTAATGACTTAGGAACCTAAGTGCATCACAAGTCAATAGAAGTCCAAGGAGTAAAACAACTACCATCAACAGATCTCCAAATATACACCTCAACTAAATCTGAAGGCTTATGGCTACTACTCAACAAAAACCACTGGACAGCTCAGCTAAACACAACACTGAACACCTACCCCACCCAGGCCTTCAACCCTGAGGACCAAGCTCACTTGGTTCAATTTGCCCCATTGATGATCCAATCAGCTAGATGGTTTCAAGACCCCAACACAATATACAAGGAGCATGGCTCAGCTGCACTGTACCTGATAAACAAGGAAGTATCTTTCAAAATCAAATTCTCAGGAATTTTCATCAAGAATGAATACTTTGTCAGATCACACTACTTTAGGAAAGCCACTCAGTGCTACAAGTTCTGGAAGATAGGCCACACTGCACCATGGTGTAAAAACCAAGCACTATGTGGTAAATGTGGCAATACTCATGACACCACAATATGCACCACAATAAAAGTAACTCTAGATCAACTACCATGTATAATGTGTGTCACTAAAAATAAAGCTACTTCCAAACACCATGAAAAAATGCTATCCCAGCCAGCAGGGGTAAAAAGTCTAACATGGGTCCAACCTTATTTCAACCTAGTTCTTAACCTTGGTTCTAACCTTGTGATACTTTTTCAGATACTTTCAGAAACAGCTTTGGTAACTCATAAGTTTACTCAATAAAAATAGAATATTATAGATCTGTCAAAACGTTTATTTATTTCTTCATCGATTGAATGTCCACCACTAATTGATATAAGAATGTTCTAAAAGAAACTTATTATCAATGGGGAAGGAAGATTCTGAAATTTCAATATCTTTGAAGCAATTCCACAATCATTTAAACTCACATGTTCCCAGGAGGAAAAATATTAATATTTAACTTTTGTTGAATGCAAAAATTAAAATTATAAAAGCAGATCTTACAAAGAATAAGCCCTTTTTAGCCAAACCCTGCATCATATCATTTTTTATGACCTCTTACATCCTTTATATACCTGTCCAAAAGGAAATTTTGAGCCTTTAATGTTATTTCTACAAGTACATAATCTCTCTTTTATGAAACATTGATATCCCATATTTATGTTGGGAAACTTATTTTTACAATTATTTGGAGCTAGATTTTCAGCTATTAATTTACATAAATCAGGAGTATCATTATTTTCTCCAAAAACCTTTACTCTTTCATCAATTATTTGATATATTAATTTGAAGTCTATTCTTAAATATTTATAAACTTTTTTCAATCTGATTGAAAATCTTCATTATCAAACCTCTTTTCCAATTCAAAGCTACTTGCATATTAAGTGGAATCATCCTTCAATCAATGAAATATGGTCCATAAAAGATTGGACTTTTTTATCTCACCTTTTTAAATTTTTTTTCAAATACCTAATCAATATTCTCACTTGATTACTTTTTAACAAAATTTCTGCATGAAACTTTGAAAATGATGAGTATTTAGTTTTCAAAGTTACAATTTATGTAAATCTGGATATCCTAATTTCTCTTATCAGTAAAATTATTTCAAATTTCCAAATTTCTTTTGAAGAACTTGAAAATGATAAAAAAGAAAAACTGACTATTTTTTTCAAATTTCAATATTGTCTTTTAATTTGAGTTTTTTTTATTATTTTTTGATAATCTATATATTCTCAATTGTTTCTTAGCTTTTGAAAGGAATATTATTTTATTCTTAAGTTTTTTACAAATTTTTTTCCAATTTGACTCCATTTTTTCACTTTTTGAAAATATCTCTGGAGCTTTTCTGAGTTAATTTTTTGCTTTTTGGTATTTCCATATTTTTGATATTTCAGCTTTTTGTTAGTTGTGTAACTTTTTCCATTATAGATTAATTTTAATTTTGTTTAATCTTCACTTTTGTATTTCTCAATTGTGAATAAGGTTTTTTCAATTATTAATTTTTTATAAATTTTATTTTCAATTTCTATTGGTTGTTTTTTAATTTTTTTAATTTCTATTTCTATTTTTCTTTATTTTTATTTTTGTTTGTTGAAATTTTTTTGTTTATTTTTTTTAATTTTTTTTCTTGTTTATTTATTTTCAGTGGGTGAAATTACTCTAAATCAGTGTAGAAACATTGATTAGGAGTTATATTTGGCCATTTGTTTGCAATAGCACTATCACGCACAAATGCGCACAAATGGCTAAATAAAACTCCAAATCAGTGTTTCAACACTGATTGGGAGTATTTACACCCCGCTAAAAAAATGAAAATAAAAAAATAAAAATAAAAAGCCTAGGAAAAGAAAATGATAAAAAATACAATAATATGATAATTCATTAATAAAATAAGAAAACTAAAAAGAAGAAAAGAGAAATAGAAAAATCAACAAGAAAAATAAGCAATATTAACAAAAATTAAATAAAAATAGAAAAAAGTTGAAAATTCAAAAATAAACAAAAGTGAGAAAATAATCGAATCAAAATTTTAATCTAGAAAGAGAAAAAGTACAAAAACACATATGCAAGTTGAAATGATTATTTTTATTGGAACTATATTGATCAAATATGGAAATGAAATCACAAAAAATGACAGAAAAAGAAAAGAAATATTAAAATATAAATAATGTGACATAAAGAATAAACTGGTTTAAAGCATTATCAAAAGGTAATAAAGAATTCTGATTCAGAAATTTGTATTTATATCAAAAAAAAGAATCCTTCACATAATAAATGCTTGTGGAGCAAGATATATTGACACCAAAATTGACTCAGATCTTTTTGGTTATATTTTGAAGTCATTCAAGAATGTTGAGAGATTTTAAAACACACAATATATTTCCATTTTTCACATTATTGATAAGACATTAGAGGATATATCTGTGAAATAATTAAACCCATCTTATGGTTCAGTTATTTGAACAAATAGCCTCCAACATACACTTAGCAGGTTTTAAGCTCAAGAATGTATAAGAGGAATGGATTATGAAATAATTCCACATCCAATTTGTTTTAAAATCTACTAAAACTAAGATGTTGCAAGCCAGTTGGACAAAGGCCTGAGCCAAATCTTAATAGAGGTGAATTTAAGATTCACTCAAGGCTAGAACAAAAAATAAAAATAACCAAAAAATCTATGTAGGAGCCATTTTTCAATATGATTACATCTGGAGGCTTCAATATTTTACTTGGTAAACAAAACGTTTGACCACTGAGCAGTATATTTTACAAAATTCAAGAAGAATTCAAATGTGACTTTGATTTTCCTTGAATATCATATCTGAAGAGTTCATACTCAATTTTTTTATGAAAATAAGAAATTTTTATGAGATTACAAAGTTTTACATAGAGACATTTATGACAATATTACTTTCCCCAAGTTTGAAAGATCTTTCACTTCAAATATTCTTTACATAATTGTAGTTTAAATATCTGAAACTAGGAATTAGAATGATTATAATTGAAAGATTTATTCCACTAGGATGGTTAAAACAGAATGGTTTCTACAATTGACTTAAGTAACTTTCTGATTCTCTTTTCTAAATCAAAACAAAAAAGAATCATCATAGACTATTAAAATGAATCTGTTTTATATTTTCTTTCCCATTTACAAATAAAGAAGGTGCTTAAAGAGAAAATCAAATCAGGCTTTTTTCTGTATGCAAACATCATATAGTCTGGACCAATCATATACATCAGAGATTAGCATCTTCAGCTTCAAATATTAAATCTTTGGAAGAATTGATAGCAATAATTCTTCACTGAAGAAAGAGAATACTACTTGTTATTGAAATTTTTTAGATCTAGTATTGGATATATATAGCCACTATACATATATTATGGAGAAATTTCAAATCCAAAGCTTGTACCAAACTATAATTTAGAAAGAGAGGTAAACCTATATATGTATTTACTTTGAAAATTCTAACAAAAAATTTTCTTTCAAAGGGAATATTCAAATTTTCCAAGAGAACTATGTAAATCAAATACTCTTGGACAAGTTCCCTTTTGAGGTGATGAATAACTGGGGTATTATTGCTTCTAATGCTCACTAAGCTCATGAAGCTATATAAATCTAAAAGTGAGTATCTTTTAATATACTCTGTCCTTTCCCAAAAGAGAGATAAAAATAGGTTACAAACTTTCTTCATATATCCACACTTGAAGGGTATTAATCCTTCCAGAAAGTGGTGACAAGAATTATTTGAATAATATTATTTTAAACATTCCAGGTTGAAGCAATACATATCATTTCAGAAATATTTGAGCTTATTGAAAGAGATCAGCTTTACAGCTAGTTTTATATTATAACACATAGCAAAACTATATACCTTCAGGTTTCTGAAAGAAATGATAACCAGTAGCTTTTCATAAAGGTATTTGAGGGGAAATTTTGAAATTAAATATACTAGTCTCACCCCTAAATGAAAGATTCATGTTTGAGTATTATTATTAATTTCTTGATCCAGTGCCAAAAAATCATAAGAGAAATTGGATTTATAAAATTATTGATTAAGCTTTGGAATGTGTTGATTCTTTTGTTTTCAATTGGATCCCAATATAAATATACAAGTGCATTAAGGTTTTAAAAGTGATATACCAAGATGGTTGATATTTTTGGTAAAACCAAAATGATAATTCTTCATCATAAAATTGTACAGTTGCACTTGATTTGTAATTATCAGGAGAATCAGAATCAAAAATGTATTTTCAAATCAATTCCAAAATATCTTTTGAGAGAAATAATTTTCTTTGGAAAATCAATTATGAAAAATTCAAAATGAATGTCATGAAAGTTAATTTTGATTTAAATCATGAAATTTTCCAATTGTGATTTAAGTCTAAAACAACCTTGAAAATTTATTGCTGATTTTGATATGTTGAAGATCTTAGTGCAAATCTCCAATCCAAATGAGGTTCTTGTTAATATGAGGAATTGGAATCATAACTGTGAACTTGTAAAATTTTTAATTCGATAATCTGGAAAGATCACGATAACGTTACTTATCTCTCTCTTTAAGAAATAAAAAATTAAGAACCTCAGTCAAAATTCATTTCATCCAAATGGAAGGATATAATTAAGTATTGTTAAATAATATCCTTTGTATTAATTAAATGAAATTTAAAGTTAAATTACTATCAATTAGTTTATTTTAAAAATTTTAGGTATATTATACTTTATTTGAGATGGAAAGGAATTATGTTTGAGCAATAAGGTCTCTCAGGTTACTTCCATCATGCAAAAGAGGTGTGACAGTGAGTATATCTTAAATTTTGGAACAATAAAACAATATTCCCCATTTTTGAAGAAAACAATGGGTATCAGGGATAAGAGAAAGCACAGAATATACTCAAGGAATTCTTTTGAAAAATATTTGTTTTGAACTTAATATCCACAAGAGATTTCCAAAACTGCCTCATGGTTGCTAAAGAAGGGAATGATGTATTGTCATTTGTTCCTAATGTCTGGAAATCAAGATGAAGTATGAATCTGGGAAAAGGTAAAGACTGCACATAAACATATTGTTTTTTTTTGTGAGTGAGAGAAATTTATGATGAGGAAGTTTTTAATGAAAATTAATTGGATGTATGAGATTTCCAGGTTGGAAATACTGTGATCTGATTGACAAATCAGAAGAGAAGGGAAGCCATGAAAGGAGGCATATTATAAGTAATGACAGAAATGGTATTTTGATTTTGATAAATTGAAAAAGGCAATATTTCATGGTCAATAGCTTCATTTTGATATTGACATTATTAGTATTTTCTAAAAGATGCTTTTTGAATGAAGAATTCTTTGGGATTCCCAGAAGTTACCTAATTCAATTACTTTTATGTGATGTATTTTTGAATCTTGAAACTCCAGCTTGGAACATGCCCAGATAGTAATAGTAAGTTAACGCCCACTATGAAGCAAGTTGGAAGCTGGGTTGGACCTGCTACCCCCACCAGCAGGGATAGCTCTTTTTTTCATGGTGAAAGGTGTTATAAACACACTAGACAAAAAATATGCTCACACGCCATTATCACAAGATGAATGCCCCACTCTAAAGTCTGCTCTCCTTGAGAGTGAAAAAACTCAATGGAGGGCATGAAACTTGTTTATGCATCTCTATTTGTTTAAGTTTAGTCTACTGATTAGTTTTATAATTACAAAATCACTTGTTACTACAAAACCTGGAATTTTTTGGTATTAACTGACACCTAACTTTTTTGTAACTACTGATGATATACACAACTAGTGCGGGAT
This sequence comes from Austropuccinia psidii, assembly GCA_023105745.1. Taxonomy (NCBI): domain Eukaryota; kingdom Fungi; phylum Basidiomycota; class Pucciniomycetes; order Pucciniales; family Sphaerophragmiaceae; genus Austropuccinia; species Austropuccinia psidii. Next base: position 9,053,146 of record JALGQZ010000001.1, read on the forward strand.
TTGAAATACAATGTGCTTTTTCAAAAAAAAAAGAGTATTGCTAAGAAGGGATCGCTACAATCAAAGCCAGAAGACAGAAAGAAGTTCTCATCAATGAGACCACTAACGTAGCTTCATAGCTCCATGCTTACTGGCTGATTATCAACCATTGCCATATGGAAGCGATGCAGCGACTGTTACTGCGTTTGCGTTCAGCATGGAAAAGTAGGCCCGACTGATGGCGTTGCAGGTGCCTCGGTGTGAGGTTGCTTTCAACACTCAGGCAGGTGCAGGCCATCAATACCTCGATAGTGATGACATCGCGGTTTCGCTATTCGCAAGTGCTACCGCGCAATTAAAAAAATCTCAGACGCCTTTAGTTACAGCCTTGTCGGTACTTTTTATGTTGGTGGTCTTCGAGCGAAGTTACTTCAAATGGCCCCCTTTCATAAGTGAAAAAAATTTGACGTCGAAGTAAAATTTTATATTTTAATTATATTTATCAGTATTTTTTTGTTTGTTCCTCTAAATTTCGAAATCGCTGTGCTTTGGTCCTGTTTAATTAGATTACTCGCTCTTTAACAGCGAAGTTTCGTCAAGTTCTTGCTGAATTTCAGTTTATAGAGTCAGGAGGAGGCAGAATAAAGAATAGCATCGCATCAAAGTGAGTCGAGCTTTTACTTAATTTTGCATCTAAAAACTGCAATGCTACTGCTATTGCTTGGAGTGTAACAAGAAATTGTACTCCCCGGTAGCTTTCTATGCTTCCTCACTTCCTACAAGGTGCTGAATTGGCATCAAATAGTGAATTGACTAGCTTTTTCCCTCGAGTTTAGGCTCATTCATGGATTCTTTCTGAGGAACGTTTTGGGTAGTAGTCACATGAACAATCGCGCAAATAAATAACTAACATTGGGGTTTGGGGTCGACTTACTGTAAAAATTCTACTCAGTGCCTTTGATTTGACTATGTAAGTGAGGAGCTCGAAACGCCTTCTTTTTCTACTCAAAAAAAGTGAAAATAAGGGGTAAAGCTAAAATTGTCTCCAGTTTATAACCGAAAATAGAACTTACACCGTAAGGAGAAAAAAAAGACATTCACTAAATCTCAACATATGGCAGATGTTGAAAAAGGAAACGCTGGCGCTCCTGCTGGAACAGGACTCAGCCAAAAAGAGAAGTTTAAACAAGATAATTTTTGGTCGAAAAGAGCACTTTATATCGCGTTCGTATCGCCCCTTTCAGCTGCTGGTTTGAATGACCTTATGTTTGATGAGAAAGTACCTCCTCTTCCCTTAAGCAGGCTTGGAAGTTTTTTGGTTTTGATAGCTTGTAAGCGAGAAAACAGCTTATTTGATTCTGCAATTGTTGTCTGATTTCTTGGTTGTTTCATAACACAATGGCGGTACTCCAACTCTTCAGTCTTCTTCTCCTGCCGCATTTTACCCCAGGCTATCTCACAACATTGTCAGATGGGCTAAATTCCAACTATTGAATTTTTACCCAAACACGATCAAAGGCATGTTTAGAGGCGCACAGGCTCTATCATCTTGCAGCTGAGACCATCCAATAATCTATAATAGATTGACTCTTACTAGCCGCGTTCAACATCATCGGGAATCCGTACCATGTATATTTATTTACATTCCCCATGAAACCAAAGGTAACACTTGCTTCTTCTATTCGGGATTTGGGGTAGAAAGCAGTCTACTGGGACAGAACCTAGGTTCATTAACCTTTTCAAGTCGTAATTTAACTTATTAATTCTGTTATACTGTTTGAAATGGTTTTTTTTACATTTTGTTTCTCCAAACTGGCAAAGTCCCTTGACTGAAGTAAGCCTTTCAATTTTTAATTTCTAATTTATTGTAAATCGAGCAATCAAACAAAACAATTGATTTGAGAAAAACATGGATGGAAATAAAATTATTTAGCAAGAGTAAACGTGTAAAGCAGGAGACCAGAAAAAACTGCTTCAGCTTATAAAAAATTTCCTAACTGCCATTCTGATTCGAATGAAGTTGATATTCAGACCAGAATAGAAGATAAAAAAACTGAGGTTATAATCAGATCCCCAAAAGCCATTCTTGAACATCTCCTGGCCACTTTTCCTTGGATTTGATTCATGAGGTTAATCTATAGAACAATTTTTTAAAATATTTTCTGATTTATATTTGTGTGATGTGCTATGATTTTCTGTTGGTCGAAAGTTATTCTTAAATATAAAAATTGTTCTTATTGCCAGATCTGCAATTTTTCAAATTTACATGAAAATAGGGGAAAATGAAGACTTTTTTAAACTATATTTTATAAAATGAGAATTAAAAATGTTAATTTGTGTTGAAGTTTTAGTAGATATTCAGCTTAGTATACTATTTTGAACTGCATATTATTCTATAAAGTAGTTATTTTTGAATCTTATTTGGATTCCAATTCAAATAACTCAGAAATTATGTTAAACAAAATCAATATTAATTAGGAAAAAAAATATTCAAACAATCTACCTTTTCAGATGAGCTCCAAAGATTTGCTCATGGGGATACATCAAAAATCTCAATTCAACTTTCTCAAAATTCAATTTTATGGCAATTTGAGAAATTTTGAAATATTTTCATTATTTGAATTTCCAGGAAACATTGGGTTAAATTTTTTTAATTCCTTTGATTATCTTGAAAAAATAATTTGAATGAATATTTAAATGAAATAACATTATTTTGATCATTAAAATATATCAAGGATTTAAACTAAAAATAGGTAAATAATTTCTGGATGAAAATTCTGGAAATATATTCCTCACCAAGAGAATGTGAGCCTTGTAAGGATTTTCATATACCCAAAATACCACAAAACGTTCAATGAATATTATAGCTAAAGACAAAATTCATAGTTTTAAATATGAAATTAAGATATTTTTTTCAATATAAAATTGAAATTCATAATAAAAATTCAATAATGAATTTATCTGAATATGAAATTTGACAAAACCAATTCAAAAAATTATTATTACTTAAAATAATGAAATAAAAATACTTTTTTTACAAAAATCTTATCAATAAAATAATATTTGGAAAAAAGTTGAGAAAAATTACTATAGATTTTTTGCAATGAAGAGAAATTTGAGAATTATTTCACAATTTGGTTCCTCATTAACTTTCAGGTGGGGTCAACTCTGAATGAAATTTCTGTACCTCAACTATAAATAAGCTTGAATTAAGTTTTTAGTATTTTCTGTATGAAAATTTAAAAAGACTCAAACCCTTAATTTAATTCACATCAAATGTGGCATCAACCATAAGTTTTTATGTCAAGATTGAGGTGTTTTGTGTAATTTGAAATTTAGGAGGACTTAAAGTATTTTAAATGAAAGTCAAAGAGTGCATGTGTATTAAATAAGTGAACTTAAATTTACATATGAGGAATTAAGAATTAAGGTGGTGTACTGTACTTTTTCAACTGAATTACACATATATAAATTTAATTATAATACATGATGAGGAAGTAATGAGAGAATGAATTGGAAAGATTAAATTTTGTGGGGGAAGGTAATAATGGCTCCAAGAGTGGCAGACTCCCCCAAATTCCTTCCTGAAAAGAATGAGATTTCAAGCTTTGCACAAAAGTTCATCATTTTTGGCTCACAAGCTCTGTGATGCAATTGATGATGAGGGATTGATAAAAATCAAGGAAGTTTTTGTCTATTAGTGATAGGATCAACATGGAATGATCACATAGTAAGTTAAAGTACCACATGTAAACACACAAGGACAGACAGAGGAGGATATAATCTATGAAGTTCAAGGCAACAATAAAAGTTATTAGTTTTACTTCATCAAGACTGTGGGGAAAATATTGTTGGGGTATTCTTAGATTTTTCTTATAAATAAAAAGCTTCTCTTTACTAGTGAAGAAGACCACTTTGTATCACATTGACTATTCTATTACTTACAATTTCTTTCATCATATCTACTTTGTAAGCTCATAGGACTCAGGAGGAGTTAAGGTATATTAACTTCTTTATAATTCTTTTGTTATTTCATGTTACCAGTTTCTTTTAGTTGATATATAGCTTTTCAGTTTTCTATAAAACACTAGTTGTGTGCTAGTCATATATATATATAATTCCTCTTAGTCAGGTATATTCAAATTTAACTACTATAACATAAATATTTTCTGACATGTATGTTTTGTCTTTTAAGTATTATGACTTATGGGTTTGAATATTTGTCTAAAGAAATTTGAAGTAATTTAAACAACCCACTTAATGTTAGCAAGAGTTAGTTGCAAAATTGTTTTAAATAAATATTAAAGACCAGAGCTAAAATACAATAAAAATTGTTTTAGGATCTCCACAAACATACCAGAGATTATAATTAGCACTTAAGACTTGTCATCAGAAGAGGAAGTAATCAAAGCCAAGTTAATGAAACTCACAATAAAAAACTGGGTTCAGTGGAGCTTTCAGGTCAAAAATTACATCATCAGTAAAGTACTTGATGATATTTTACTGAAGAAACATCAGGAACAAAGAGAACTGCTAAATTTCACAAGAAAAATAGAAGCGCCATTGCCTTATTATGGTCAAGTATCAGTACTTAATTCATGGGAATTTTGTTAAACAATAAAACCTCTTTTCTTGATTTATGGGAAGTACTGGGAAGTGCATGCAGAAAAACCTCAATCATGAAATTGAGCAGAACCTTAAATCAACCAATGAATCTACATTGAAATCCAGGAACCTCATTAGAGAATCACATTGATGAGTTTCAGAAGGTTCATGAAAAATACCAGTCACTGACTTTGAGCACTACTACCAATATGCAATTATCTAGTGATATGGCAGAAGTATGCTTTCCTCATAGTCTAGGTAATGACAATAAATTAAGCAGTATTTGTAAGGAATTCTATGATTTAAAACCTTTCAATGTAAAAACTATCACTGACCACATTGCTGTAGAGAGCAATCATAGACAATCAGAAGGAGCTACTATCCTTATGGCTGCTAAGTAAAAGCAAAAATAAAATTTAAAATAACACCAGGGCCAAGAAAATAAATCAAAAGGTAATAAGCGTAGAGAGAATAAAGAAAAAAAATCAATTTCTACCTAGAAATCAACATAACAATAGTAATGACTCAAGCAAAAGGGTTGAAAACCTTAAAGAAATGTTGGAAAAAATACACCCTAAATTAAAAATCTCTACTTTAAAAATGGCTGACAGTGTCAGCCTGTGACTCAAAACCAGAGCACAAGCATGACAGACAAATATCATAAACCAATGGTAGAGCCAAGATACCACCAAAACATGGATCTGAGCAAAACAAGCTCAAAAAATATCAAAATAAAGAGGAAAATTACTTCTTTCCAAATATACAAGTCCCACCATCATAGGACAAGGAATAACAAAGTTATTCCTGCTCAAAGTTGTTGCTGAGCATAAACCTTATTTTTCACCTCTCATCTAAAGTCCAGAGGAAGAGGCTTAACCCCATAAAATGGGTATTAAAAATGAAGCTCCAAGTCAGGGCTATCCAATGGTACTAGCCAAATTGAGTTACCACCAGAATTACAGAAGTTATGACCAAAATAAGGTCAAATAAGGGTGAATTAAATATTCACCTCTCATCTAACTTCTACAGTTTTGGTGTGAGATACCTAAAGTGGAGTATTTTTGGAAAGAGAACAATCAGGGATATATGGTGATTTCATCTGTTTCCCTATATTGTCTCTAGAAAAAATGTTATGGGGCAAACAAGTTCCATACAGATTTTAAGCAAATCATACATATGTACAAAAAATCTTGTACATGGCATACCTTTGCCATACTTGATGATAACCATATCAAATGAGGAACCATTGTGTAGAACACATCCAGGGCTACACAATGAACCAAATTTGAGCTTGATATCTCAAAGCCTGACAAAGGTATGGAAGTTTTAAGATCAAAATCCCACAGCTGGACCAATACAGCCTTACTGTGGGATATTCTCCCATAACTATGATTATGAGGTGTCAAACAGACAAAAAAGCCTTTTTATACTTCAATAAATCATATTTTGGTCAATACTGGGGTCCTGTACAGGTCCTGTACAGCATTCTATGTGTCATATAAGTCAGAAGAGGGCTATGTGGTCCCCAGATGAAAATTTTCACCCTGTATTGGTGAAAACTGCCCAGATGTGGTTTCAAAGCCACATCTGAGCCCAATAAAGGCTATATAAGCCTTGTGAAAGCCACACGCCAGTCCTTGTAAGTGAAAAATCTTCACTTCCTCTACGTGGAAAGGTATAGAAGCCTTTTTCACCCAATTTTAGGATAAAAAGGGACCTTTCCTCCACCAGAAAAGGTTTCCTCATCCTTCTTTTGAATTCCTACGTAGTACAACTGTCAAAAACAGCTATACTCTTGGAGAATAATCAGGTATAATTATAATTTTAATTATTGTAACCCAACAGGTAAAGCTGCACCCAGGGCTTTCAACAGCGCTCACCACCACTATTTCTCAATAGTAAAACCCTGAATATTCTTTTATGAACCCTTATCATCATAAATAAACCTTTTTATTATTATTTTTACTGTGTCACATTCATAGTCAAAGCTTGTAAATAGTCATTAATAAGCTTCATCATAGACTCAGCCTGACAGACAGTCTAAATCCAGCTCCAGAAGTTCAATCTGACTCAGAAGCATTCATGATAGAATATTCTCATTCAGTAAGATCAAAAAAGGAGAAAGAAGGAATCATTTATCTTGATTCAGGAGCAGGGAAATTGGTAGTGAATGATTTGTCTCTGTTGTCTAACCCAGCTTAAGTCAACAAACAGAGTAACACTTTCTCATCTCCAGTAAAATCAACTCACAAAGGAACATTAAATTTCAAGGGAGTTGATATGCATCCAGTATTTTACATACCTGATGGACCAGTCAACCTGCTTTCTGTTTCACAGTCATGTGATCATGGACTAAAAATATCCCCTAAATCTACCATGATGTTGATTAAACAGGAAGATTAAATTATGGCCACTTTTCATTGGAAAGGAAATCTATTCCTAATGAAAAGTCCTAAAATACAAGAAAACTCATTATACTCACTGCTGACAGGAAATCATAACTGGCATGTCACCCTGGGACATACAAGTGATGGCAATATAGAAAAAATGTTGAAAACAGAAAGAATAAAAGGAAAATTCACAAGAAGCTCAGTGTATGATTTATGTAAAAATGCAAATATTAAGAATCATCCTTACTCCAGCTAATAACCAATGGTGACTACCCTGTTTTTTAAACTACATATGGATACTCTCCAAATTTCCCCTCATAATCAAAAAGGACATCAATATGTGTTAGTAGTAACTGATGAATTCGGCATATTTGATATAGTATACCCAATGTGTAAAAAGGATGAAGCTGAAATACATTTAGAATTGTACCTAAGTGAAATAAAAAATCAGCTATGTATCATTCCTTCTTCTTTCCCTTCCTAATGAGGAGTTGAATTTAATTCAACTGAAATTTCAAGGTATATGTATAGAATAAGGCCCACCAAACTCACCAGAAACCCATGGTGTAGCAGAAAGATTTAATAAATCACTACTAACCCAATTATGTTGTTTATTAAGTCAATCAAATGTACCCATATGCTACTGGGATGAATCAATAAATCATGCTTCACTAATTTTAAACAACCTACCTCACAAATATCTAAACATGAAATCTCAAATGAAAATATTGAGCATGAATAAAATTAATATAGAAATGAAAATTTGACTTGAACAAATTATACCATTTAGAATGAAAGTAATACTTGAATAAATAGCAAATATTAGTAAGCTTCAAGAAACAGGAGAATCTATGAGGGCTCTGACTTTTGAGAATTACTCAGACGGTCTCCAAGTTTTGGATCCAAAACCCAGTTGCATTTGGCTCAGCAGGGATTATCTTATATCCTCAAATGGAGTAACTGCAGTAATAAGACAACCTGAAGATCAGCTTCCAAAATTCATGAAGTTAAACATAACATTCAAAACACCTAAAGGGAAGTCTTAACTGTCAGACAATGAGAATCACCTTCAGAATACCATTTAAGAACAAGAAAAAATTTAGTTAAGACCTGTGAGAAACAATCAGTAATTAGTAATTAATAAGAATTATCAGTATCTACCCTACTACAAATAACCAGAAAAAAACATTTCCAGAAATTTTAGTTCAGATAATATCATAGAAAAGAAAAAAATCAGAAAATAACCTGATAGGCTTTTATCAACCGACCTTGTACCTTATGCACAAGCAGTGAAAGATCTCATTGAGAAGGATAATTGGAAAGATGCAATGGATCAAGAATTTGATTTAATGATGTGTCATAATACCCAAAAACTAGTGCCACATCCTAAAATGGGGAAAAGTGATAAGATTAATGTGGTGTCTTACCAAGAGAAAAGGATTAGTTGGAGAATTGTACTGATATAAACCCACATGGTTTATATTGGGTAACCATCAAGAACACATGGGAATCAGTTGGAAAGAACAAAACTTCCAAAGCCATTTTATCTTTTGTAATAAACCTCAATCTGTATGCATATCAGTTTGATATTAAAGCTGCTTTTCTTCATGGGAAAATGGATACCTGTAACAACCGCTAGTCAGGGGTAAAGGTATTCAACCTCAAACCAGAAAATCCACTGTGTGTATCATCAGTCAGTTTCAGCAAACTTCCTTGCTGAAACATGAATACAGCCTGTCAAGTTCTGTACAGGTTGGAATTACCCAATACAGTTTGGACACACCATCCTGAAACTGTATGATAACACAATACAACCACACCTCTTGTACAGATCCTGTACAGCTGTACAGGATTTGTATTGGCCAGATTCAATTCAATCATCAATTCCTCTCATGAAAACTCTCTGTCTGGATCAGGGCTGGTAGTTCTCACACATACCAGCCCTTCCTTCTCCCCCCTGAGGACTTTATCCCAGTTAATTAATTTAGTTGATTTATCATTTTATGAATATTCTTACCCTTATATTTGGGTATTATATTTCCTGATTTTAAGTTAGTCTTTGCATTTCTTCTTTGCCTGTACAGTATGAGTTGTGGTGGCCATATCCTTATTAAACCTTCTCTTTCTTTCTGACAGGTTAAAACAGTGTACTTGGAATTGTTTGTGGTTGGCCCTTTTATTTCTTACTCTTATCATTTGTTTCTTATTTTTCTTATATTTCTTTTATGAGTGATTTCATCTTATACACTCTTAAGTGTATTCCAATTTCCCATATCTTGAGCCCTTAATAAGTAAGTTGCAGTTTACTGAGTGCCAGGCCCTCTTCACTTAGAAGAGCCCCTGTGACAGGTCAACTCAATTTCATTATATATCTTCAAATTTGTGGAAGGCTTGTGGGACTCTCTTTGTGAGTTTTTGCTACTCATTTCCAATCTTCTGGACCTTCTAAGGGTGACTCCTAATTTTCCAACTTCATTCAATTTGGTTTCTGAGGGTAGTGAATCTGATGAACTTATTTATTTGAATAATGAGGCCTCAGAATCTTCAGATTAATCCACTCCCATAATCTCAGAGGGTGAAATTAACTGTGATCTTGATGTTGTGCTGATCACTTTTGATGGAGGTCTTCTTCTTCTCTTGTATTGACTTTCAATGATTTCAAATCTTGTAGGATCTCCTTTATTTTTTTCTTATTCTTCTTCTTGGCTCCTTGAGGTCTTCCACAGATATTTTTGCATTCTGTGGGTCTTCATAATATTGATTTTCCTCTTGACTCTTGGGAATTGGATCAAAAGGGTTTTTCCAATCAAAACATCTTGAAAATGTTGAAGAATTGGGGTTATTTTGGCCATTGGTCTTTGAAAATTTTCTGCTCCAATATCTTCAAATATTCATTTGGCTTCATTTTTACTTTATTTCTTTCCCAACACTTTGATCATAACCTTAATAAAAAGTCTGAGAAGAATATGACAAAGAAAATCAGTTAATAAGAAAAAAAACTAAGAATTTGAAGATCAAAGAATTCTCACAGGGAAATGAAAATGCCACTGAGGATCAAAGTATGATATCTGAAGCCTCTGGAGTTTGGCAAATTCTTATTAGGTCTTGTGTGTGCAAGGAATGACTTTATAATTGCTGTATTTGTTGGTGCATTTTTCATTGGGGGGAAATTTGGTTTTTAATTTTTCAAAGGCCATCTAAAGGGCATAATGAGACACTTTTCCATTGAGAGAACAGAGGTGTGGAGGAAAATTCTTGACATGGACAATCATTTCTTTAGAGATTCTGTTGATTATTTCAATAAATTGTTTTCTGAAAGCCATGTGGAGAGCCCTAACTACCTCCAGGAGAGTACCAGTGTACTTTTGTTGCTAAATTTTGACAATGGCATGGGAACATTCACCTCTTGAGGTAGAGCCCACACCCAGGTGGCAATGGTGGTTTATCCAGGCTAGCACATGATACTCCTTTAGAGGAAGCCAGGTTTTTTCCAAATATTGCAATACTTCAGGATTTTTGACTTCCTTTTGAAACTTCTTCCAGTTTTCTTTGAAATACTTTTCAGTGGATGAATACATAACCTGAGAAATGAATCCCAAAGTCATTAATAAAAACAATAATATGAATAAAAGTGAAAGATAAAATTTTATTACTTGATTCCAAAGGCCTATAAGATTTTCAAAATCAGTTCCATGACCAATTTTCTTTATACAATGCACAGATACATCTTTATTGATGTGCCAAATGCATAACATGACTTTTGAGTCTGGGAAGAGCTTTTTGAGAGAATTTTTCAAGGCCAAATCCCTTACAATAACAATTACTGAAGAGGGAACAATATTGGTGCTTTTAAGATCATTTTCTATGTATTAATTCAATGCCCAATTATATGAGGGTTCAGTTTCATTCTTCATCAAACAAAAATCCCCATAAAAGGTCTTATTGGTTGAGCTGAATCCAACAATATGAAAAGAGGTAATTTTGTACTTATTTGTTTTGTAAGTACAATCCATAAGAATGACAAGAGGAAGGCCATGAAGGAGTTTTATGGAAAGGGGGTTATTGAAAAACAAGGAGGTAATGTGCCCCTCAGCATCCCTTGCAGAGGACCACACAAAATTTTCTTCTTTGAGGGTGTCAATAAGAGCATCAATGGGCCTTCTGCCTTTCAGTTTGTCTTTGTTTATTCTATTAACTTGGTTGTAAATCTCTTGAATGATTACAGGCCTGTCAGACTCCCCCTGGATGAATAATTGGGCCTGAATTTGCCTTGTCATGAGCAGTGATCCATACATTTGAGCTATTAGGGATGTTTCTTTCTCATTGAATTTTCTGAAAGCAGGATGTGCCATGATATTTTCAGTGGCCTCATGGTTATGTTCAGGATTTTTGAATTTAAGATTCCAAGTGGTACTCTTGGCATATTTTCTGGCATAAAGTGTAAATGGATGGTCAAGCTTTCTTGAAGTGACTGTTTTGGAGGTGTTTTTTTGGGATTTGGGGTCCCAGACCTATCACAACCTATTTCAATTTGGTTGTGGGTCATATTGGACCTCAGGACTGACCCATAATACACCTGTGTGCTTGCAACATTATTCACATGCTTCAAAAGAAGCCAGTGGGGGTTTGAAGCATTATTTAGTGAAGAATATGTATAAATTTAAAAAAGGGGGGATTTGGGGATTTGGGGTGAGAAAAGAACCTTTTGAAATGTGAAAAAGAAGTGAAAAAAGGTGTTAAAAGTCAAATAAAGTGGGAAAAGGTGAAATGAAGAGGTTTGAATTTACCAATAAAAGAAGAGGGGGGATAAAAAAAGGGAATTTTAGAGGCTTGGAAGCAGGTTTTTTTGGAGGAAACAGCAGTCTTTGGGGGAAAAAGAAAAGAAAATGTGAAAACCTTTAAAAAATGTGTTTTATAATGCTGTTTTTCAAAAATGAAAAACTGTTTTGGGGGAAATAATGTGGATTATTTGGGTGTTTGGTCTTTTTTTGTTTTGGGGGGATGTGCAACAAAAATGATACAAATGGGTTAAAGGGGTTTTGTGGGGAAAAAACCTTTTTTTGGTGGGTTTTGGACCAATACAGGGTTTTTTCATTTTAATTTAAAATGGGCCCAGGGGAACCCTTATGTGGTTTTACCAATTTATGGCAAAAACATGTACGTTTTTAATAAAAACACATAAGGGCTTACATATTTTTACCAAAATGCTTACATGGGTTTGCCAATACCCTTAATATAACAACAGAGTCTCTAAACAGAATATTCAAGAAAAACACACTCAAAAGTGACCAGAGTGAATTTGGAAACAAAGTGACAAAGATAACAGTGATGAAAAATGCTTTAATTCACTTTTGGGGTGGTTCAAAGGTAAAAATGATTATAATTCTTTCAGGCTTTTAAAAGTGGTGGCTGGAATCTTTTATTGATTTTTTCAACAGTGCTTAAGCTAATTATAAAAGGAAGAGATTCTAACATTAAGAGAAAAGTGGGGCAAAGAAGACATTCTTTTATAGCCACTAATTTTCTTACTCCAAAAGTAAATTTTACTCTAATCAGTTTTGAAAAACACTCCAACAACAGAAAAGCCAATGATGGCATCATTGAACCCTATTTTGGACCAAAAAAGGCTGGTTTTAGCCAGTTTAGTCCCTTAACTCAGCCATTGCCATAGTAATACCTGGTTTCAAGCCTTCAAAACATTTCAGAATGTGTTTAAGAGACCTCAAAAACAGTTAAAACTGTTTTTACTAATATTGTTTTAACTTAATGGTAGTTTTACCCTATTGGCAACAGTTAAAACTGCCCTGGTTGGTATTAAAACCTCATCATCAATTGCATGAAAGACCCTGTGAATCAATTCCAGGCCAAAAGTGATCATCCTTTGCCTGAATTTTGACATCCCATGCCTTTCAGCAAGGAATTTGGGGGAGTCTGCCACCCTTGGAGCCAATGTTCCTTTTGCCCCCCAGAATTAATCTTTCCAATTTATCTTTTCTTTTAATTCCTCATCATGTATTATACTAGAAATTTACATATGTAATTCAATCTAAAATTTACAGTATACAACTGTAATAATTGATTCCACATATGTAAATCCAATTTCACTTCTGTAATACATGCACACATTTTGATATTTCAATTGAAAATACTTCAATTCCTCATAACTTCTAAACTGCACACCACACCTCAATTTGAACACAACAATTGATTGTTAACACCACATGTGGTGTGAATTAAAGTCAGGTATTGAGGATTTTCAGATTTTCATACAGAAAATACTAAAAACTTAATCTAAGCTTATTTAGAGTTCAGTTACAGAATTTTTACCCAGAGGTTACCCCACCTTAGTTTTTATGAGGAATCCAGTGGTGAAATAATTTTCATAAGTTTATTTATGAAAAAAAAAAGTTATAATATTTTTTTTAAATTTTTTCCAAAAACATTTTAATTTTAATATTTTTGTTGAAAATTTATTTTTACTTAATTTTTCAAGTAAAAGTGTATTTGCACAATTTGAAATTTCAATGTAATTTCAATTTTAAATTATAATTAGAATTTTTATTTTGTATATAAATTTTATATTTATATTTTAATTTTTTGTTTGTATAATATAAATAAATTCATTTATTTATAATTCTAACATAATTTTTTTATTTGTGATCTTTTGGGTATATAAAACTACCTCTTAAGGCTCACAAAATCTGAATGCATCAATCCTTCCATAAAAGAAAAAATAAGACTTGCAATAAGGGTTGACACAGTTTATGAATTTTGTGACACCTCCAAGGCAGATTTTATTATGTATTTCCTCAATGGTTGAAAATTCACCTTTTTAGGCTTGGTTAAATATTTTATCAGAAATTACAAACTAGTTTTTCCCTTCATGTACTTCATCCTCTCAATAATACACAAAAGTAGCCCCCACAAATTAGATTTCATTATGAACCAAAAGAAATTGGAAAAAAAATTATATTTAAAATCATTTCACTTTTTTTTTAGTTTTACTCAAATTTCAAGAATAATTAATTCTCCCTTCAGCTTGTTATAAACCTTTTTGAATACCCCTGAATTTCATATTTTCATTTATAATAGATAAAATCAGTATAGGCTATTCTTAAATAAAAATCTTATTAATTAAAAAAAATATGAGTTATATATTTAGGAAATCATTTGTGAGAAAGATTTTGAAGCAAAAAGAAAAATATTTATTTGCATAATCATCAATTTTCATTTCTATTTTATCTTTTCTTTAGAAATGATATATTAAGCTCTTAGTCATAAAGCTTCTTCATTGATTAACAATTCAGTTTCCATTTATGAAAAAAATATTGAATTAAAAATAATAAAAAGAACATTTATGAATGTATCTTAAGAATAGCAATCTGAAAAATAAACAAAGAGGGTTTCTTTAGGTAAAGATATTCATGGTTTTTGTTTTATTCATTTATTTGCGATTCCATCAGTAGGAGCATTTATTTCAATTTTTTTCATTGAATTTGGGTAAAATAACTCTTTCATTTTTCTCAATTCACCTTTGAAAAAAAAAACTGCTTTTTTCTTTTCTGAGGAAGAGAGAGTACTTTTTTGATTCTCAAAGAGTATGAAAAGGAAAAAGGAAAATAAGAACTAACTCATAATTGTTTATATGAACTTATCAACTTCATTTGAATATATGTGCTTTTAACAAACCTTTATACAAATTCTTATAAAATTTTGTTCAAAATTTCTCAAAAAAGGATTTATCTAGTTTTTATTTATTTTCTCTTGTAAAATTGATTTTTCAACTCTTTGTAAGCAAATATGTAAGTTTTAGATTTCCTGGGATCAAAACATTGAATCAGGGTTTGAGTGAACTGGTTATTTAGAACATGAAATTGAAGACTTCCGCAGCATTTTGAAAACCTGTTTCTAATATATCGCTATTTCGAATTCTGCACGTTGTAAGCTCTGTTTTACCAAAACCTCAAAAAAATTGCAAAGAGCCTTGTATAGTGCAAAAGAATGCAAAAAGAAAAAAATCAAGAATATCACAAATTTGGATTTTGCACCCCACTTGCCAGCTTAATAGCAATGCCTTTTTATTGTGCAGATAATAAACCTATTTATTGATTTTTGATAATCATTGAAACTCGTATTAATGAAGGGATTCTTGTACAGAATGTCTTTTTTCTTTTTTGCAAAATGGTATTTATTACTCTCTACACTACAATTTTTTTAAAAGAAAAAACAGTTTTCCTTTCAAAAGATCACAAAGTAACACAGTCAAAAAAAGCATATAGCTACGTTTATATAAAACATACGCTTTTGCAAATTTTCAAAGGATTAAAGTCAAAGAAAATAACAAAGTATATTAGCTCGTGCCATTTCCAAAATTAATGATTGATTGCTTTAACCGGAAAAGTGAATATAACAATCTTCAGTCTTCCCATTTGTTTCAGTTAGCTTCACGTTATCTTTATCCAGTGCTGTCGCTCCGCCTGAATAATCATCCTCTGAGGTCGATAGATATGGTTTCCATCTATTCATCCAAGCATCCGGCATTACAGTAAAATATCGTCCCACTAACAAGGATTGGAAAATTAATTAGTATTGGATCAAGAAAATGAAATTGAATAATACACAAGCTACAAGGACTTACTGGCTCTTCTAAACCTTGCCTTATACAACGATGGGGTGATGACAGTAGGAGCTTCCTTGCTTGTTCCTCCTAATTCTTTCACAAGCGTTTCAAGCCTGTATTCAATTATCCAAATGTCTGTTAGACATTGCTTCCAAGAGTTATCAGAGCTGCAGACATACCGCTTATCCCAAGAGTAAGTTTGTAAATAATCTGGTCCCCCAACGGCCAAAGTACAATATTAATTACTGCTCCTTCATCTAAATACTTAAACAACTCAAGTTAAATAAAAAAAACTGACCTATAATTCCAACATACATTTCCTTTTTCTCTTCATCAAACCCGACAGCAAGTGAATAATCCATTACGTTGTTGCTAGCCAAAAAGAGTGTATCGTTGTGCAAACTAGCTTGCAAGCGCAGTAAAGAGTTTTCGTGAATGAAAACTGGATTGGTCCGAATCACTAAATTGAATATTATAAAAATCAATGTTGAAGCTGTGTAAATTCAGCGGAAGAGCTTGTTTGTGCAGAAAATTCCGCACTTTCACAAAAATTCCCATCAAGTAAAACCTCGTGAGGTCGTCCGGTTGAATTAACAGTTCGATTTCGGGTCAGGCCTTTCAAATCGTAAATCTGAAGGTGTGGTTTGGTGACCCAAAGGTTCTCGATCACTTGCACTTGTAAGCGTCCTTTACGGTTAGTGCTTTTATTGAAGAAGGAAATTTGAAAAATTCCCAACATTTTGGCAAGAGTTACAGGACGCTATGTAAGGGGAAGTATGAAATAGAAAGCAGTCACTTTTTAAGTTCTCCCGAAAAAATACGTGCAACACTTCAAAATGCAGACAGGTTCAACCTTTTCTTTTCGGGCTGACAATAAATACTCGAAATATGCAGGAGCGAATTTAGTCAAAGCTTCAAGTTCAGCCTGCCATGAAATTTTAATGATTTCTTCTCAGTAAAAAATCCACCATGAAAGCTCAAGTTCATTTAGACCAAGTTGAGAAAATAACCCAACTTTGGAAATACCTTTGATTAAATAGCGTTCATCTGAACCAAAGTTTCAAGTCAGCACGCTGCAGAAACCAAGCGGAGCTGCTTGAACCAAAGATACTACCTACCTTTGGTTTTAAGGAATTTCTGCCCAGACTTTCCTCCTGATGCGTCCCACTTGTGACAACGTGCCAATGATTCAACTATATCCTTGCACAAGAGCGTCTTTCTCAAGACTTCGAATTGCTATGATAGGCAAACAAACCCCAAAGTAATTAGACGACGACTTTAATTGTAGTGTAATTGCCGAATGACGATTTACTGACATGCATAAAAAAAACCTTGCAAGTAATAGTACAAGGAACAACGTCATAACCTATTTAGAGAGGATTGTCAAAAACGGGTTTCCGGCCCAGCCCCAGACAAGGGTTTTAAACGCACGAAATTGCATTGGCTTAGCGCTATTCATGGGTACCTTGAAGACATCGTCCACATCCAGCTCTCCGGACGTGAAATCTATCATCCCCCATGTCGAATCTATGTCGCTATTTCGATTCTTGAATTCTTCTGGCATGAAAACTTCGGATTGTTCTACTACCCTCGGTTCTGTTTCTTTCAATGTATCTTGGTATAGCTTTGAGCTGTGAAAAAAGAGGTCATCTCAAAATACCATCAATTGGAAAACTAAAATCAAAAACAAACGCTAGAGTGTAAGCTATTATCGAACTAGGTTCGTCTTCTCTTATGATTACCGGGGTCTCCTCAGATTGATGTTCAGTGGGCAATCTGAAATTCAAATCGGAAATTTAGAAGGCTTGCAACCTTACGAGTAACATTGTTGACAAAAACTCTTACTGAGGATACTCTAATGGCAAAAAATCGGCGCCTCGATATGACCACAAATTCGAAAGAGTCTTGATGATGGAATGTCGACCTGTATCACTAGAGCTCATGTCATTATCAGAAAATTGAGATACTCCTGCGGGAGGAAGTCTAAAAGACTCTGTCAGAAATGATGGAGAAGGTGGTGGATGCAGCTCGGGATTAGATTGTAAAGACTTGGAATCATGATTTGTGTCGTGGTGCTCAAGATCCGGTGAAGGATGGGGAGGAACTGGAGTGATTACTTCATGACCAAGAACAAGACGATCGGTAGCTGGATGCTTATTAAGATTTGGCACGCCTTCAGCCGAGGTTTCTGGACGATAAATATCAGGAAGAACTGTTTTTGTTATATCAATCGGATTGCTGCTATTTAAAAGTAAAGCGGTAAAAAATATTTACCATCTCCTTCATCGTCAGCATCATGCCCAGCCGGATGGCCTTCACATTCGTCAACATCAGAATCAGAATCCTCATTTACAGCAGCAGTTAAGCTGCTGAAGGCTTGTACCGAAGACTTAGCTTGGGCAATTGGTCTCGGGCGACTTCTATGTTCATTTGCTTGTTTCAATCTTTCTCGCTCTGCTTCACGGTTTATTCGGTCAAAGTGACGAGCAATAGTTGTAACTTTGTTTTGAGAAGGCAAATTGGCATGGCGCTGAATCAGGAAGCTCGGAACAGGTAGACCAGAGTCGGGCCTAGAGCGGCGCAAAACAGAAAAATCTTTATTAAATCGCGGGACCCTATAAGAGACGGGTTTTTCCAAAGCCAGTTCAGACCCGTGACTTCCCAAGCGACTCATGTGAGCTCTATGCAAATGCAAAGTATCATGAAGCCTTTTTGGAGACGCAATACGAGTCCCTAGTTTATGTTGATTGCGTGAAACCACTTTGAGACCAACATGAGAAAGCAAGTCCATACTGGGGCCCTTGTCAGATACTCTGTGAGAAGAGGAATGTGCACTTTGACTATGGTCATCATGAATAAGTCCTTTATCAACTAAGCCCACGGGACGTTTGCCTCTCATGACGGTTGAGGTTGAGCGACCAATTTCACTCTTGCCTCTTCTTAAGGATGGTCTAACTGCAAGAGTCTTGATAGGCTTGTTGGTTAGTTCAATGTCAGCAGGCGGTTCGTGAAAGGTTGAATGGTTAGAGCCTATGCCTTTGCGGCCTGCAGCAACGGGAATTTCAAATTTTTGCACGAGATTAGCTACACCACCTCGTGTGTTGAGTACCAAATCTTTGACTCTGCGACCTCGAAGGGTCAACCTCCTATTATCATTCCGCAGTTCAATTTCACTTGTAGTTGTAGTGTCAGTGTCGGACTCTGCCCGTTTCTTCCCTCTAGGTTCAGACCCTCGACTGCTTCGCACATTCACAACTGTAGAATCGCTTTGGTCGTTCTCCTCTTGATTAGGCTCAAGATGTTGGTCCGAACCAGATTCAACTTGTGCACTGGAAGGATGAATATCTGACAAAGTCAGTGCAGACTGAGAAGATGGTTTTGAGCCGGCTCGGATAGGAATAATGGTTTTTATCGAAGAGAAATCAACTGAATCAGCAGGCGTTTCAAGTTCTTTCGCAGCACCTTCACCCTCATTTGAGGCGATCATGTTCAAGCTTTCACTAGAAACTGATATAGGTGCTGGCACAGACACAGAGGTTGAAGCTTCAATAAGAACTGAAGGGATTGGCAACTCAACCGATCTTTCGGATTGCAGCTTGCTATCGGGATCAAGTTCACCTAAAGCCGTACTACTATTCGAATGCAAGTCTGAAAGGGCCTCGTCTTTGGGTCTTGCCGGTTCAGATGACTGTGGTATGCAAGAACTATCTATTTGCAAAGCCAGTCCGTTTTTCTGTTTTTCACTAGGCAACTGCACGCGTGCATCGGTTATCCCGCGACCAGGCATAGATGATGGTAGTGCGAAGGCTAGCGCATTGGCCATACTTTTGAGGGTGGGAGAAGGAAATGAGTTTTTGAAGCTGCCGGAAACCGAAGCTTTGGGAGCATGGTCAGAGTCGATTTCCGATTGTGAATTATACTGATATTTCGCAGCATTTAAGGTCGGGAAATGATTTAATCGAGGAAAAAGTTTGTCAGGAGAACCTGGCACGCTGGCTTGATCCATAAATATTTTTTTCAATGGTACGCTGGTTAATCGACGCGCCTCTTTGGGATCTCCCGCTACAAAACGAGATTCAAATGCCGTAAAGCGCTGATCCCATTCAACAGCTTTTGCAATAAGAGTTTTTCGGACGATGTTCATTCTAACACCATGTGTCCCCATACAATCTTCGTAAACTTCATCCAATTGTGACTTAACAGCCTGAGCATCAATATCAACATTTTTCAGCAATTCTCGCATGGCTTCTTCTGATGCGTCCTGCTTGTCATTTGACACTACATCGTAATTGAAGCCAATGATTCTATTTCTGACGGAATTAAAAAAGGCTTCTGATCTCTTTAGTATTATCTTGTATTCATCTTCTCGTACCTTGGTTTGAGCTTGAGATGGTGTCATCAATACCATGGGAGGAGGTACTGCCTCATAAACATTTATTTTCTGTAATTGGAATTCAATCTGGAAGCCTTGGTAAAAAAAAAAACGAGCATGGTCAGACATTGAGTCGTGAGGACAACGCGCTTGGCCTTCAGAAGATTCGCGACGAAAAAGGTCTGGGATTAATCCAGGAGCGTAAAAACATAACTGCAAGTATTTGCCTAAGCTAAGCCTCCACGCATCGTCGGACATAGGGGTTTTAAGGGAATAACTGTCACACAAGCGGCAATAACCTTGAAGCATGATAAGATTCTGGCTGCTAACTTCATCCTGGAGGTCAGAAGAATGGGATATGGGATCGGAATCCCCAGACATTGAATTAGTTCTCGAGTGGCCTGATTGCATCGAGTGATGAATGTGTATTGTTGCTTTAAGACCTCCATGAATCCAGTTAGTGTGGTGAACATTTTTTGGTTGGTTGCAGCCCTTTGCAGGGCATGGTTGCGAGTGGCAAGCAATCATCATCTGTATAATCTTGCCCACGGATTGATCGCCGGCAGAATAGAAAGAAAACGCCCGAAGATGTGGACCTTCGCATGTATAGCCCGGAGAGGCGGCAATTAGAGGTGGGCAGGTGACGGTTTCTTGAACAATAATGCTTTGATGGTCCACTGCGCAAAATGTTTCTGTGCGGTGATTAGATAAATAAAAAAAAACGGCCAGTCGTTCTTCTTCAACTCGTCGAGCAAGTTCTGCCAAATACTCAGTATGTGCAGACTCTGCAGGTAGAGCTGGCGGCAAAGGTCGGGCGGTTGTGTTGGCGGACTTTAAAGAGCTACCATCGACTGACTCAGTCTTCCCGGGTGGATTAAAAGAGGCTATGCTCTCGTTCCCTTGCAGTATCAATTCGTTCTTTGGGTTCTCACTAAGATTCAAAGTAGGAGCTGATGACTGACTGGACTTCGTAAACGACTGTCGTAGAGAAGATGCATGCTTATCCAATTGGCGGAATTTTAACAAAGCATAGGGTGGAGTCAATTTAACAAAGGGGGTGCCCGAAAGCGACAAGACTTCGTACGGCTTCAATATGTCATCAATTTGGTCCGACAGAGGCGTTGATTCCAGTGGGGTAACGGGCATATCTACTTTCCACTGAAGTTTAGACATTTGTTTGGGAAGTAGTGACATGTTGCCCAGCTGTCTCCTTGCACGTCGGAACCTGGAAAGAATGCAACGAATGTCCGTATTTTTTGCTTCCTCAGATGATGAATCTTGGGTAAAACTATTTAGATTGACAGCAGTTACGCCATTGAAAAAGGCTTGTTCAAGTCGCAACGAGTAAACAATCCGAACCATCATACTCATGAGAGCTTTTAGCTTAGTCAACAATGCCAAATCACCACCTCGTAGCAAAATAGTTGCCCCAAGTGACGGCTCGCAGCCCTCTACTCGAGTAAGCGTTTTTCGATGATTGCCAGGTATCATTCGATGTTGCAAAGTCTGAATATTAAACAGACCACAATGGCCAACTTTCAAATTTAAAAGCTTATCCAACGATGAGATAAGGGGTGTTTGAGTTGAGCGGGCAACCGCTTGTAAAACCGTTGGTTTGACGTGTCTCAAAACAGTAACACCTGCGTCGACAAGATATTCAATTGCCAGTCCAGATACATTGCCTTCCACCAGAAGTAAATCAGGTTTCAAACATGTTAGTCGCTGAACAAGAGTCTTCAAATACTGTCTCTCTTGTCGAATCAAAGGTTCAAGCTTGCTATACCCGTCGACGCGCTGGAATTCCAACGGAATACTGGTTGCCAGAACTCTGGGATTCACACAGAATGTCTTCATCTTTTTGTGAACCACATTCTTGGTAAAAACAACACCATGAATATACCTAGCAGATAGTCAATGAAAGGCATTAATATACTGATGGCTACTGTCAAATAATCATAATAAAAAGTTACTAACTCGCAATCCGTGATTTGCCCCCCTGGTATCTTTTTAATCTTAGTTAGTTGGCGAATATCGGCCGCGTCCTCACCATCGGAAGTGGGCCTAGGTGGATCAGAAGCCAATTGAAGCAATAACTTGGTTAATTGCGCTTGCCAAATTGGAGCCTTGACAACGCTTTCCCGAGTGAGAAATTGATGTATCATCAATCCAATGTGTTCGCAAGTTGAAGCTGAAAGGCCCAAACACAGGTCTTGGAGGTTGTTTTGCTCAGCTTCAGAGGACCAGCCTGCCTAACAAATTGAGCACCAGGAATTAATCAAACTGCAAAAGCGATGTGATGCGTCAAGCCTCTTAAAAACACAAGCATACCGAAGTTATTTTGGAGAGCTTTTGAGTAAAGCCCAAATCGCGCTGGTGTTGCGCTTCGGCAAGAGTTTTTTGGGGTTTTCTTAGAGTTGCAGAGGGGGGTGCGTCAAATGTTCGATTGATAGTGTTGACTTCAGCAGATGCCTCGCGGGAGATATACTCAGGAGTGGAACCGTTATAGGTTCGAATGGGGTAAAAGGGAGTAATATCTGTATCAAGCTTAGATGCACTTGAAGAAGAAAGCAAAGACGAATGATGATGGCTCAAAACCTTAATGCTAGGGAGACCATTCTGCTCTTCGTCAGAGAGCCCTTTGCGAAACGGCGCATTTGACATGGTACTGCGGGAATGAGTCACTTTGCGCGTAACTGATGGCGAACTTGCCGAACCTAGATTAGACGAGACAGTTTGCAAAGTCGGAGGAGAATTGGTTAGATAGCTCAGTTTTGACTTGACTCTGTCTGGGGTAGCAAGCTGTCGCAACTCGCTTCTATGGCGACCAGAAGACTGATCTTTAGCACTCAAGTACATTGGGCGGCCGGAGCGTTGATGATTATTCAACAAAGGCTGTTCTTTGGATAATTTATTTGTCTCTCTTTGTTTTCCATGAGTGCTCAGTTGAGGACGACTCATTCGAGAACGGGAGCCAAAAAGCTGGAATCCAGACGTCGGATCAGAAAAGGACTGCAATTTGTCACGTAGCGGAAAGGGGTAACCACGTGAGCAACAATTGTTAGCATAGAGTTTGAAGTTGCTTACGGTTTCATCATCGGTGTCTTCTCGTCCGGTGAAATTAGTTGGCTCATCAGATTCAGGCTCAAGTTTGGCAAGACAGATGTTGCAAACTCTGATGTAACCAGAACATGCAAAACGATGTCCAGATACAAGATTCGAAGCGCATCGAGAGCAAAAAATGGCACCACAAATTCGACAATGATGCTTTCGACGCCAAGAGGTAAAGACAGCTGCGCAATCGTAACATTCCTTGGCATCCTTGTCTGGCATCCAATATTCTTTGCTGAGACCCTACGAGTGATAAAAAAAAACCTGACCAACATCGGCAAATGACATGACAACAATTGATGAAAAACTCGAGATTGAAAATCTACTGTAGTAGCTATTCACTTTGCCTTGGATGCGTCCCATAGATTTCTTCGGATTGAGATTCTCCCTCACGCGACTTTGATAACTGTCCAAATGTCTCTTCGACCGTTTAAATGTAGGACTGCGACCAAAAGAGGAGCTCAAAACACTACCCGAGTCATCCCCAACTGTTTCTCTCCCCAATGGAAAGCCAGGAATATGCGAAAACGCTGGAACGATTGAAAGATCAGGTGAATGGTCACCTACGGCATTACTAAGCGCTAAAGATCGCAAAAGGGTGTCAGAACTGGTGAGGGGAAAAGTGTCATCATTTTCAGAATGAGGATGAAAGTGAAAGGGTGCGGCTCGGATTGAATCAGGTGTTGTTGGAAAGCGTCTATGAACAGGGGGATGACCACTAAAAAGTGGAGTGGAGTTTTTGTAAGAGCTCGAGCTTCCAGGTCGACTTGGGATATCCAAACTAAGGTGATGAGCATGGGAACTTCTAGGTGTGGATGACTAA
This sequence comes from Austropuccinia psidii, assembly GCA_023105745.1. Classification (NCBI taxonomy): domain Eukaryota; kingdom Fungi; phylum Basidiomycota; class Pucciniomycetes; order Pucciniales; family Sphaerophragmiaceae; genus Austropuccinia; species Austropuccinia psidii. Next base: position 9,077,043 of record JALGQZ010000001.1, read on the forward strand.
ATAAAAAAATGCAGAAAATTGTGGACTTGACAAAACAAATGCATCAAAAGAAATGCAAAGTGAGCTGCTTACCAAATGTGACGAAACTGACGACTGCAGAGGCCCCTGATGAAGTCCTGAAGAACTCAACAGCTCAATCTGACTTGACTGATTAGAACCAAAGCCCCCCACTCGCAACCGGCCACTGCTTGGGCTAAGGCAATAGAGTTTGTTGGATGAATTGGATAGGTTAAAATCTTTGGCCCCTTCACTTTCAACATGAGAGTATGATGTGGTGATAGGCGGATGTAAGGCTGGGCGCGTAGACAACGCAATAGTGGACGTTTTATGCTCGCTTGTTGTGGCGGGAGAGATCCATGCACTGGCACCAATGGCAGATTTCAATCTGCCTAACAGAGTCTTGGGGACGCGAGCTTCCTGTCGGAAAGTTTTGTCTGAATCGATTCCCAAAGACGATTGAGAAGTGTGAGGTCGCAGTGTTGACGGGGCGATAGTTTCAGGAAAAGAGACGTAAGAAGAATGGTTGGTGGAGGAATCGGGTGTTAAGGGTGCTGGACTAGCAGCATCCGTGGGGGATTGAGCGAGGGCCGACGACTGAGAAGATTTCTCGGCTGAAGAAAAACCGATAACTTGCATTGTCATTGGTGGCAAAGAAACCACGGCCAAGAGAGTGCGTCGGCTTGTCTATCTCTTTGGATGCATCTAAACATCACAATCATGTCCATCAGATCGCGAGCCTTGTTAAAAGAGTGATGGGGTATTCATACAAAGAAGTAAAGGTACGTTACATGACCAAAATAGTTGAATTGCCCTCATTCAACCAAAATCAGCCAAATCAATTGACCAGAAAAGCTGTCAACACCACAAAATCAGTATGGGTTAGGGCACTTTGGCAGTGTGGCCAATCAATTCCTGTACAAAATCAACAAAAAAAATAATTTAGGCCAAAGCAAGAAGCCTGTCAGGAAGACTGGGAGAGATGATCAAGACTTTACCTATAGTAATTTTAAATTTGAAAATGCAAAGAAGTTAATTGAATTTGAGTAAGATTGTCTATGACAATTGAAATTTGAAAGCCAGTTGGTGTGGTGGACCAAGGGCGAAGTGCGTAATAGCGACATATTCTGTCTAAACACATACATCTCGGCGAGGTGAAATTTATATGGCTTTTGACAGGGTCCTAAGTAAGTCCTGACTAAACCTGTGCAATAATGTAAATCCATAGGGCATCTCCGGCACCCGGAATGCAAACTGGGGGGGGAATGGCATTGGCAACCCTGCAAAATGCACTCTGACATTGCTGCGAAAGATTTCAAAAAATGCCCTTCTTTATCCTTCAAGATGCGCTGCCAGCTCAAGCATTTTTATTTTTATTTTTTCCTCCTGATCTTTTTTCAAAGTTTTTCTTCCCTGTCTTCCATCAAAAGCAAAATAAGATAATTTACTCCATAGTCTCATGTTAAGTCAAGAGCTAGTCTTCTATCTGATAAAGGATAATATCTTTTAAAACTATATTGCGGATGAGTCGATCATCAAAACAACACGTGGTATCCCCAAACGTGGTAGGATTATGAAGAGCTTGGCGGCAGAAGTTGATTATACGAAAACTGCTTTTCTGAGTAATCACTTGGTAATAATAAAATCTCATGAAGACACTTTGTATCTTAGCATCGATATTTTTTGAGTACCTTCATAAAAGAACCTCTTCTCTATTGTCAAAATTATTGAATTTTGCTTGATAAAAAGGATCTTTTGCCATTGAAAGGAGATTCTGCGCTGTAATTCACTGTGCTATGGATTTATTGTATTTTTTTTCTTTCTGAGAAAGTGTGATTCAATTCGTGCTTCACAATATGAGGAAGATATAAAAAGAGTTTAATGATTTTTTTCTTTCATACCTATCTGAAAGCTATGTCAAAGCCAGTCAAAATTGGCAGGAGAAGAGAAGCCACAAACCAACAAAAATCAAGAGTGATCTAAAGGCTTGGTGTTTTGTAGAAGAAAATCCAGGTGACTTAGCGTATTTGTTGGCTGGTGCCTCTTTTGTGGCTTCCAGACTAAAATACTAATAATTTAATAAACTAATTATAAGTGGAATACTATTTAAATGAAATTAATAGACGCGTCACTAGTGTTAATATGATGTACTGTTGGAATTGAGGCTTCAACAGTAGTAATAATTTGTAAGAGTGAATTTAATCACTTTAAAGGTGAGAGCGCTAATATTTCTAAAATAAAATGTAAGTAATTTTAATTATAAAAATATATTTGGTTATTGTATTTACAAATTTAAAATCAAAATAATATGAAATAATTTTAGTTTGAATGAGAAAGATTTGTTATGGTAACAGGAGCAAATCTAACAACAAAATTAATGACATAGTGGGAACATATACTATGACACAATAAGTAATCAGTCATAGCAACAAGATTCAATTCATATAATAATATTCAATTAAGTATTTGAAATTGTTTATAAAATATTGAAAGAAAATGAGACAAAATTTTAAAGAAAGTGATTGGGGTCTGTATAGCAGGTAAAGGTTTACATGCTTGCAGGCTCACAGTATTGAATATATTTTTTAAGATTAACTATCCAAAAGTATGACCAAAAGAGATTTTATAATACCACAAAAGTGTAAATAAGCATTATTGATGATATAGTTCCATAGAAGAAAGTTTTCAAAAAATACTCAAGAATATCACAGCCTAGAAAACATGAAATCATTCTTTATAATATTAATTACAGATATCAAAATGCAATCAAAAAAATACTTGATTAATTTTATTATTACAAAATACATTATGGCTAAAGTAGGGTTACTGGCAAGAGCTGGAAGGCACACCCATCCCAGGAACACAGTAGGGTGTTCCCTGATCCTATGCCACCATCCCCAAATAAAGAATAGGTATTTCTTTATGCCTGCCCACTAATTTTGATATTGCATGTAGATTTCAAAAGTTCTTTCTTTCTAACAAAATTTCCTTTTTTTGAGAAAAGTTGAAAAAGTTCTGGAAATTTATTTCATATTTCCATCCTTTCTCTAGCATTTTTTTTTTATAATTTTGATATACCCTCTCCCTTTAGAGTCAAACATCCTGATTTTTTTATTATCCTTTTTTTTCTTCTCTCTTACTTTATGGCCAAGCCTGAAGTATCAGCCTGTGACTCAAAAACAGCGCACAAGCATGACAGCCAGAATACCATAAACCAATGGTAGAGCAAAATACCACCAAGACATGGGGCTGAGCCAAACCAGCTCAAAAGGTATCAAAAGAAAGAGGAAACTCACCTGTTTTTGAATATACAAGTCCCATCATCATAAGACAAAGAATAACAAAGTTATTCCTGCTTGAAGCAGTTGCAAAGGAATAACCTTAATTTTTACCTCTCATCTGAAATTCACAGAAAGAGGCTTAACCACAGCAAATGGGTATTCAAATTAAAGCTCTAAGTCAGGTCTACTCAATGGTACTAGCAAAGCTGAGCCAGAACCAAAACTATAGGAGTTATGGCCAAAATAAAGCCAAACAAGGAGGAACAATATATTCACCTCTCATCTAGCTTCTACAGTTTTAGTATGAGATACCTAAAGTGGGGTCATTTTGGAAAGATAACAATCAGGGTTATCTGATAATTCCATCCATTTCCCCACATCTCATATAGAACAAAAGTTATGGGGCAAACAAGTTCCATACAGATTTTGAGATAATCATATGTCTGGATAACTAAAATTCAACATGGCATAACTTTGCCATATTTAATGTTAACCATACCAAATGAGGTACCATTGTGTAGATCCCATCAAGGGCTAAACAATGAACCAACTTTGAGCTCAATATATTAGAAACTGACAAAGCTATAGCAGTTTTAAGGTCAAAATACCACATTTAGACCAATACAGCTTTACTGTGGGCTACTATCCCATAACTATGATTATGAGGTGTCCAATATACAAAGAAGCTTGTTTATACCCCAATACCTCATACTTCAGTCAAATACAGGGGTCCATACAGGTTCTGTACAGCTTCTGATGTGTCAGAAGCACCAGAACACACCTGTAAACTCCATTGGTGAAAATGTTCACCCTGTATAGGGTAAAAATGACAGCTTGTGGTTCAGAAACACAAATTCCACCCAATACCAGTCTGTAATAAGTGTGTAGAACCACTAACCAGCCCAAATTAGTTAAAATTTTCACTTTTCCGTTGTTTGAAGAGGTAAACAACCTCCCACTACCCCAGACCAAGATAAAAGGAGGCCTTTCCTTGCCAGAAGGCCAATCCATCATCTTGTTCTCAATATTATTATGTGGTATAGCTTCTTATAGAAGTGGAACCCTTAAAGTTTAACAGCTATAATTATAATTTAAGTTATTGTAGGGTTTATTATTGTAAACCAGAAGATAAACACTGCACCCAGGGCTATCAATAGAACTCACCATCACTAAATTCCTTTAGTATACCCTTTTTAATCATTGACTCACTGAATTATAATTATTATTTTTGTGTCACACTCACATTTATAGCTTTTTATTATCATTTTACAGCTATATCATAGAGTAAACCTGACATTTTGGGGGCCTGGCATAGTATTTTACCTATTTAGACAGAATTTTAGCTTATTTTCACTGCTTTCTGCTCATTTCTATGCTTCTTGAAGTTTTTAGACCTTTTTCATTTCTTATTTAGACCTTCATTGAACCATAAGAAGCCCTGAAGGGGATTCATTTTGTGGTTTTTCTCTTTTCTGATCTTTTCTACTTAAAAAAAAATATAAAAATATAAAAAATAATAAAAAAATAGAAAATTAAATAAAAAGCTGTATACATAATTTTTAACAAAAATAAGATATTTTTCATCAAAGAATTATAAATATATAATTTATATCTATAATACTCTATCCATTTTTTTAGAAGAAAATATAATCATATTTTTGTTTATTAATATTTTTTCCCATAATATATAGAAACTATAGATTATTTGAATTTTTCTATAAGAAAAACCCATATAAGTCATTTTTTCACCCAAATTGGTGTGAAAAATTGATTATTATCATTATTTTTGATAATTTCAATAATAATACTCCAGTTAAAAAATAGAATCATATTTTTTACTGATTTTCTTTTTTTCAATAATATATACAAAGTATATATTTTTTAAATTTTTCTTAAGAAAAACTCTCATAATTCATTCTTTCACCCAAATTGGTGTGAAAAATTGATTATTATCATTATTATTGATAATATCAGTAATAATACTCCAGTTAAAAATATATACAAAGTATATATTGTTTGAAGTTTTCTTTTAGAAAAACTCTTATAATTCATCTTTTCACCCAAATTTGCATGAAAAATTGATTATTATCATTATTATTGATAATTTAAATAATAATACTTCATTAAAAAATATAATAAAATCATATATTTTTTATACTGAGTTTTTTAGTATATATTATTTGGATTTTTTCTAGAAGAAGAACTCTTACTGTTTTTTCCCCTAAATTGGTGTGGGAAACTTATTATCATAGTCATTATTGATAATATTAATAATACTTCACTTAGTAAAATATACTCATATTTAATTTTACTGATTTTGTTTGAATAATATATAAAAAGTATAAATTGTTTAAATTTTTTCTTGAGAAAAAAACTTATAGCTCAGTTTTTACCCAAATTGGTTTAAAAATTGAGTATTATTATTATTACTGATAATTTCAATAATAAATATTCAAAGAAATATAACAATATTTCTTTTACTGAACTCTTTAAATATATATGAAGTATATAATTATTTTTATTTTTCTTGAAGAAAAGCTTTATAGATCAGTTTTTTCCATAAAAATTGGTTTGGAAAGTGAATTAAAATAATAATTATTGATAAGCTCAATGATACTTTGTTGAAACTGACTTATAGATCCTTAGCAGAAAAAAGAGTTAAATAAGCTGGATAAAGCCCTAATTCTGTAAACCAGAAATTACACCACCTCATTTCAAAGACGTTGGATTCCCATGGTACCATTCCTTGCAAAGAGCATCAGTCATCAGAAGGAATAAAGACCTGAGAAGGAATGAAGCTGAAGTAGATAAAAGTCATGTAGTTTGGCAAAATGAACCTTCCTTAAGCTTTCAAGATGGGTTTCAACAGAAACCCTTGAGGAGAGGCTTGCATGGAACCAGAAAGATTTATTCTGACCCATCAAATATTCAAAGAAATTCTCCAATGGGGGATGGAAGACAGGGAATAAAGCCTAGAATTCCACTGGAAAGAACCAGAAAGTATCGGGAAGATCTTCCTCAGAGAGATATTCTTCAAAGAACTAATGAAAATAACCAAAGGGTAAAATTTAAACCAGAAGTTCAAAATTATGAAAAGGAAGGGAAGCCAATATTACATACAATGAAGCTACTATCCATTAAACAGAAGAGCAATGGAACAAGAAAGAGAATACTCTGACTCCTTCAGGCTGACAAGGAGTGGTAAACCAACCAAACTCCCCAGTGGCTTCAAACCACTCAGGCACAAACAGATCAGTGACCACAAGTCACCATACTTCTCAATCCCAGGTAGTATACAGGAAAGGGGGAAGATCATAGGGAAAGAACAAGAATTATTTAAGCCAGAGGAAGAAAGAGTCAGATCCTATGATACAGAAACTGTTGGAACTGGTGAAAAAAGTACAAAAAAACAACAAATAGTTGGAAATACTTATTATGAAGCTAGCAGCCTTGGGATAAAGAATAATATCACCACTCAGATGGAACATAATATTGTTACTCCTGAAATTAACTTAAACAGTGATTAACTGTGGTTAAAAATGCCCCAATTAGCAGTTCAAACTCAAGAGAAGTTTGATGAACTCCATAGGAGCAATTTAAGGTTGCAAGAATTGACAATCTCACAAGAGGAAACAGTAAAAGCCATCCAAGAGAGCTGTGCTGAGTTAAGCAAAGCCTCAAAAGAAAACAACAAAAGACTAAATCAAGTTTTTGAAGAGAAATACCATTGCAAGAGGGACAGGGTATGTCTGGACCAAGACACTCACAAATTGTTCAATGTCTTCCAAAACATAAAGCCCCAACCACAAGGCAATGTTTGGGATAATCCATACCACCAAGAAGACATCAAACCAGATGACTTGTTGAAGAATAAAGCAAGGTCTCCATCACAATACCAAGATGAAGATAAGATGACTTATTCAGAGAAGGACGCATTAAAACAGCTTCCAGAGGCCTTAAATTGGCCCAAACTCTCTGGAATAGGAGAATATGATCATATAGAACTTATTAATCATATTGATGGACTATTCATTGATGTACCAAGTATACCAGATTACTGGATTAATGCCAGATTGTCATCCTGTGACTCAAAACCAGAGCACAAGCATGACAGCCAAAATACCATAAATCAATGGTATAGCCAAGATACCACCAAAACATGGAGCTGAGCCAAATCAGCTCAAAAAGTATCAAAGGAAAGAGGAAACTCACCCCTGCCTGAAAATATAAGTCCCATCACCATAGGACAAGGAATAACAAAGTTATTCCTGCTCAAAGTTATTGCTGAGCATAAACCTTAATTTTCACCTCCCATCTAAAATACAGAAGGAGAGGCTTGACCCCATCAAATGGGTATTAAAAATGAAGCTCTAAGCCAAGGCTATCCAATTCTACCAGCCAAACTGAGCTGGCACCAACATTACTGGAGTTATGGTCAATTTTGGGCCAAATGTCACAGGGGCTCTTTGAAGTGAAGAGGGCCTGGCACTCAGTAAACTGGGACTCACTTATGGAGGGCTCAAAGATATGGTAAGAAGGAACACAATAAAGAGTGTTAAAGATAAATTGCTAAAAGAATAAATATAAGAAAAGCAGCAACAAGAAATAAGAGTAAGAAATAGAAGAGCCAACCACAAACAAGTCCAAGTCCACTTTTTCAACCTGTCAGAATGGAAAGAGAAGGGTTAATAAGGATATGGCCACCCAACTCATACTGTACAGGCAAAGAGAGAAGAGGCAAAGACTAACTTAAAATTAAATAATTATAATATCCAATTATAAGGATAAGAATAATTATAAAATGATAAATAAACTAAATTAATTAACTGGGGAAAAGTCCCCAGGGGGGAGCAAGAGGGGCTGGTATATGTGAGAATCACCAGCCCTGATCCAGAGGAAGAATTTTCATGAGAATATTTGATGATTGAGTTGAGTCTGGCCAATACAGGTCCTGTACAGCTGTACAGAACCTGTAAAAGAGGTGTGGTGTATTTGAGTGACCATACAGTTCCATATTGGTGTATTGAAACTGTATTGGGTGAATCCAACCTGTACAGGTGTTGACAGGCTGTATGGATGTACCAAGCTGTATGCATGTTTCAGAATGAAGATTGCTGAAACTGAATGATGATACAAATGCTGGATCTGCTGATTTGGGGTGTTTGAGTGGGTGTATGAATGAATACCCTTACCCCTGATGAGTGGTTGTTACACCAAATAAGGGTGAACAAAACATTCACCTCTCATCTAACTTCTACAGATTTAGTGTAAGATACTTGAAGTGGGGTCTTTTTGGAAAGAGCACAATCAGGGCTATCTGATGGTGTCATCCATTTCCCCATAGCTCAACTAGAACAAAAGTTATGGGGCAAATAAGCTCAATACAGCTTTTTGCCTATACCACACAAATGTACAAAAATCCTGTATGTGGGATAACTTTGCCATATTTAATGATACCCATATCAAATGAGGTACCATTGTGTAGAGCACATACAGGGCTACACACCGAACCAATTGTGAGGTTGATATCTCAAGAATTGACAAAGATATGGCTGTTTTAAGGTCAGATTCCCACCTGCTGTCATATACAGCCTTACCATGGGATAAAATCCGATAATCATGAATATGAGGTGTCAAATAGACAAAGAAGCTTGTTCTCACTTCAATTCCTCATATGTCAGTCAATACTGGGGTCCCATACAGTTTGTGTACAGCATTCTACGCGTCATACACGTCAGAATCAGGCTGTGAGGTCCCCAGATGAAAATTTTCACCCTGTATTGGTGAAAACTGCCCAGATGTGGTTTCAAAACCACATCTGAGCCAATACAGGTTATACAGGCTGTTTGCAAACCACAATCCAGTACTAGAGGGTGAAAAATCTTCACTTCCTCTACGTGGAAAGGTCTAGCACCCTTTCCACCCCATTTCAGGATAAAAAGGAGGCTTTTCACAGCCAGAATTTTTTCCTCATCCTGCTCTTGAATATCCTACGTAGTAAACTGTCAACAACAGTTTTACTCTTTGGTAATAATCAGGGTATAATTATAATTTTAATTATTGTAGCTCTTATTATAGTAATCCAACTGGTAAGACTGCACCCAGGGTTCTCAATAGCGCTCACCACCACTATTCTTCAATAGTAGAACCCTGCTATTATACTATAAACCATTATATTAAATTAAAACTCTTATTTTGAATTTATTTCCACATGTCACAGTCATAGTTCTAGTTGTAAATAGCCTAATTACTGCTTCAACATAGACTCCAGCTGACATTTTGGGGGCCTGGCCGTGTTTTTTACCTTTTTTGGACCCTTATAAGTGAGTTTTTTCTCTTATTTCTCACTTTCTGACAATTGTTTTATTCTTTTTAGGTGTAATATTTCTTAAAAATATATATATTATATATATATTTTTCTTTTTTTGGTATATATACCACTTTATACTCATACTTTAAGAGTATCTGTCATGTGGCTAATAACCACAAGACCCTTATTTTTGGTGTGTTTTACATATAAAAACACTTAAGCCATTAATACAGTCTCATTTTTTAATTTAAATAAGACACCTAATACTGATAAACCAACAGTTGAGGCGTGGTTGGACATATTGTTAACTCAATTGCCCTGTTACACACCACTTTTGACAGTTTATACTTGCTAATTACAAGTTATTCTGTGAGATATTGGTATACAAAAAGTATACCAAATATCAGTGAGCTGTATTTTACGTGGAAATTGTTAATTCACTTCAAGTATCTCACACTAAAACTGTAGAAGTTAGATGAGAGGTGAATGTTTTGTTCACCCTTATTTGGCCCAAAATTGACCATAACTCCAGTAATGTTGGTGCCAGCTCAGTTTGGCTGGTACTTTTGGATAGCCCTGGCTTGGAGCTTCCTTTTTAATACCAATTTGATGGGGTTAAGCCTCTCCTTCTGGATTTTAGATGAGAGGTGAAAATTAAGGTTTATTCTCAGCAATAACTTTGTTATTCCTTGTCCTATGGTGATGAGACTTATATTTTCAGAAAGGGGTGAGCTTCCTCTTTCATTTGATACCTTTTGAGCTGATTTGGCTCAGCTCCATGTTTTGGTGGTATCTTGGCTATACCATTGATATATGGTATTTTGGCTGTCATGCTTGTGCTCTGGTTTTGAGTCACAGGCTGACATACCCTCCCTCTAAAAAGGCTCATCATTGATGAGACTGTTCAGTCCTTCTAGAGGCTCTGAATCTCTTTAAATGAAGGTTCCCATCTGGTATGGCATCTTCTGCCAACCATTTGTCCTTATCAGCTGTCTGGTTCTTGAATCTGACTAAGTACTGTCTTTGATCCTTCCCATTAAGTCTGATCTTTCTGGCCCTGATGATTTTACTCACAGGTCCTGGGGAATCCTCCACTTCCACTATCTCTGGTGGTGTGAGGATCTTCTTCCTGGAGGGGAATTTGCCCTCCTCAGTTTGGAAGTATGGCTTGAGCAAACTTACTGGAAAGACTGGGTGCTTCCTGGAAAATTCCTCTGTAAGTTTGACTTCCACTGCATTCTTCCCTATCAATTTAATGATAGTGAAGGGACCTACAAATGAGTCTCTCATTTTCTTAGGTCCTTCAAGATTATCAAAGTTCAGTGTAGACACTAGCACTGGGTCCCCTTGCTTAAAGTCAGGTTGCATGTGTGTCTTGTCCCACCTCTGCTTATTATATTCTTTTGCCTCAGCTATGCATTTGGAAGCTGTGTCACAAGCCCTCTTCCACATATCATGGAAGTATTTGGCTGTGGGGTGGATGGTCAGAAGATTCTTCTTCAAGTGATCCACAGGCAACAAGGGGTTCCACCCTTTCTCTACCAGTGCAGGTGTTTTTCCTATGGTAGAGTGATGACTTGTATTATAAGCCAGTTGGACAGCTGGTAGAAGGGTAACCCACTCATGGGTATATCCCTCATGGTCCTTATATTCCATGCCATAGGCACAGAACCTCCTAAGGATGTCCTCCATTGTTTGGATCATCCTCTCTGCTAGGCCATCTGTTTGTGGATGGTAAGCTGTGGAAAAAGCAAGCTTTGTGCCAAGAATTTAATACAAGTTGGTCCAAAATTCATATGTGAATTTTGGGTCTCTATCACTAATGATGATCTTAGGGACTCCACAGGTGGATATGATATTATTCCAAAATACCAGAGCAGTATCCATGGCTGTGTCCTCCTTGTGGCATGGTAGACACCTCATGCTTTTGCTGAACCTATCAACTATGATTAAGCAGGCATTGTAGTTTTCTTTGCCTCCTGGGACAAGTCCTGTGACACAGTCCATATTGATGGTTTCCCATGGGTGTTTGGGTTCTTCTATATGTTGAAGTAATTCATACTTCTTCCCATGTTTCCTATTTGCCTTTTGGCATCTTTCACAAGTGTTGATGTATTCACTCAACTCTTGTTCCCACTTGGGCCACCAAGCTGTGCTTGCTACCCTCTCCTTGGTACTGTCCTCACTCATGTGTCCCATATAGGGGCAGTCATGGCATTCTTGCAGGATCAGAGAGATAATACAAGTCAGCACTCTACCACAGGAAAAACACCTACAGTGGTAGAGAAAGGGTGGAATCCCCTGCTGCCTGTGGATCACTCGAAGAAGAATCTTCTGACTATCCACCCCACAGCCAAAGACTTCCATGATATGTGGAAGAGGGCTTGTGACACAGCTTCCAAATGCATAGCTGAGGCAAAAGAATATAATAAGCAGAGGTGGGACAAGACACACATGCAACCTGACTTTAAGCAAGGGGACCCAGTGCTAGTGTCTACACTGAAATTTAATAATCTTGAACGACCTAAGTAAATGAGAGACTTATTTGTAGGTCCCTTCACTATTATTAAATTGATAAGGAAGAATGCAGTGGAAGTCAAACTTACAGAGGAATTTTCCAGGAAGCACCCAGTCTTTCCAGTAAGTTTAGTCAAGCCATACTTCCAAACAGAGGAGGACAAATTCCCCTCCAGGAAGGAGAACCCCACACCACCTAAAATAGTGGAAGTGGAGGACTCCCCCGGACCTGTGAGTAAAATCATCAGGGCCAGGAAGATAAGACTCAATGGGAAGGATCAGAGAAAATACTTGGTCATATTCAAGAACCAAAAAGCTGATAAAGACAAATGGCTGGCAGAAGATGCCATACCAGATGGGAACCTTCATTTAAGGAGATTCAGAGCCTCTAGAAGGACTGAACAGTCTCATCAATGATGAGCCTTTTTTGGAGGGAGGGTATGTCAGCCTGTGACTCAAAACCAGAGCACAAGCATGACAGCCCAAATACCATAAATCAATGGTATAGCCAAGATACCACCAAAACATGGGACTGAGCCAAATTGGCTCAAAAGGTATCAAAGGAAAGAGGAAACTAACCCTCTCCTGAAAATATAAGTCCCATCACCATAGGACAAGGAATAACAAAGTTGTTCCTGCTCAAAGTTATTGCTGAGCATAAACCTTAATTTTCACCTCTCATCTAAAATCCAGAAGGAGAGGCTTAACCCCATCAAATGGGTATTCAAAATGAAGCTCTAAGCCAGGGCTATCCAATGGTACCAGCCAAACTGAGCTAGAACCAATATTACTGGATTTATGGTCAATTTCAGGCCAAATAAGGGTGAACAAAACATTCACCTCTCATCTAACTTCTACAGTTTTAGTGTGAGATACTTGAAGTGGGGTCATTTGGAAGGAGCACAATAAGGGATCTCTGATGGTGACATCTATTTCCCCATAGCTCAACTAGAACAAAAGTCATGGGGCAAATAAGCTCAATACAGCTTTTTGCCTATACCACGCAAATGTACAAAAATCCTGTACATGGGATAACTTTGCCATATTTAATGATACCCATATCAAATGAGGTACCATTGTGTATAGCACTCACAGGGCTACACACTGAGCCAATTTTGAGGTTGATATCTCAAGAATTGACAAAGTTATGGCTTTTTTAAGGTCAGATTCCCACCTGCTGTCATATACAGCCTTACCATGGGATAATATCCCATAGCTATGAATATGAGGTGTAAAATAGACAAAGAAGCTTGTTCTTACTTCAATACCTCATATGTCAGTCAATACTGGGGTCCCATACAGTTTCTGTACAGCATTCTACACATCATACACGTCAGAATCAGGCTGTGAGGTCCCCAGATGAAAATTTTCACCCTGTATTGGTGAAAACTTCCCAGATGTTGTTTCAAAACCACATCTGTGCCCAAAACAGGCTATACAGGCTGTTTGCAAACCACAAGCCAGTACTAGAGGGTGAAAAATCTTCACTTCCTCTACGTGGAAAGGTCTAGCACCCTTTCCACCCCATTTCAGGATAAAAAGGAGGCTTTTCACAGCCAGAATTTTTTCCTCATCCTGCTCTTGAATATCCTACATAGTAAACTGTCAAAAACAGCTTTACTCTTTGGTAATAATCAGGGTATAATTATAATTTTAATTATTGTAGCTCTTATTATAGTAACCCAACTGGTAAGACTGCACCCAGGGTTCTCAATAGTGCTCACCACCACTATTCTTCAATAGTAGAGCCCTGTTATTATATTATAAACCATTATATTAGATTGAAACTCTTATTTCAAAATTATTTCCACCTGTCACAGTCATAGTTCTAGTTGTAAATAGCCTAATTACTGCTTCAACATAGACTCCAGCTGACACAGATTAAATAAAGCATTCAAAGGACATGCTAGTATTTGGTACACAGAAATAAAAGAAATCCATGGCAGAAGAAATTGGCAATAGTCAAAGAGCCAAAGAATCCAAAAGTACAGTAATGATACATGGATATGGAAGAAAGCCCTTTCCTTTAGAAATGATAGATACACAGTGGACAAAGATCCATATTATTGGTGTCTGAGACAGTCAAAAAGGCTAATAGCAATTGACCCTCACATAACAACAGAAATGAGAAATCACAAACTGTTGACCAAACTACTAGGAGAGTTAAAGCATGCAGTAAAATGGAGATGCTCCAAAGAATCCACCCTGGATGAAATATCAAATACCTTCCAAGAATTAAGGATTAAAACATCTATTGGTAGATATGATATCCATAGTACTGGTGATAACAGGGAAAATACAACCCTGGGAGCCAAAGAAAGTTATGATTTAGAATGTGAAATAACAACAGGATTTCACAGCTGTGGATCTCCCAATCACTATGCAGACAATTTCCCCAAAGACAGGGAATAGATATTTGCAAGGGAGGAAGAGACAAGAAAATACAAAGAAGATTATGAATCTGACTGTGATAATATGGGGAATGGCTGTGAAGATGATTCATACAGTGAAAAAAACCCCAATGAGGAATATTTGGTGGAATTTAAGAGCCATGAGACAAAGGAAATTGGCCCATTCCACTTAAAAGGAAGGAAACCAATGACCAAACATTTGGATGGTTTGAAACATAAACCACCAGACAGGAAGAGTATTCTCAAAAAAGGTTGTTGGCTGAAGGTCCCATTGTGGGAACTCCTCTTGTGTGGGATTAAAATGAGGCAGTACCTGGAGGGGGAAATCACAGGTAACTAGTTTTGAATTTCTAATAACTCCTGTAATTAAGGGTGGCAAGGGTGTATTGCCTTCCCCTCCTAAAATACTGAATAAAAATCTCTTTTGGAGCTCACAAACAAAAATGAAATTAGTAAGTGGCTTTACAACTGCAGAAGACAAAATTCAGCAGTCTCAGATCAGACCTAATCAATATATAATATGAAAAATAATTTCAGTAATTTTGGTTATATTTGAGATTTTAATGAAATACTTGTCTGTATAATTTTCATTTTTTTGGTGAAATTGGGGTGAGTGGTTTCTTTTTGGTGATAAAATTTTTGGTAAGATGGGTCATTTAAGGTTTTCTGGAAAATTTGATGAGTATTGATAAAGGTAGTTTTGTTAACATAAAGATATAATAGAGTAAAATATTTTTTAAAAGTTTGTTGTTTTTTTAAGAGTGATCAATAATAAGGTAAGCTGTATTTTTTAAATTTAAGAGGTGAGATTCTTTGATATTGGATTTTTGAATGGGTAAGTTAATTTTAAATCTTGGTAAAAGGTGTTAATTTTACTAAGTGAAATATTTTGATAGAGTAGTAAACCTAATATTGGGTACTGGATAATTTCTCTTTTTAATAATAAGATTCCACTGAGCTTAGCTACTGGGTAATCTTCAACACTATACTTCCACTGAGCTTAGCTACCGGGAAAGTAAATTCACTATAATATGCTGGACTACCTCCCAGGTGAGGGATGAATTTTTCTTATGCTTCTACTTTGCAGGGAATATAATATGCATGGGGGTTTTTTGAAATTTAGGGGGAGAGAGCCCCTCTATTTATACCTTTTGGGAGCCCAGGGGCCCTCCATGGGAGCTGCACTTTCCCACTTTGATTTCTCTTGATTCCATAATGTGACTTTGTTTTTGGTGAAGAATTTCCTTGCATGGGTCAGGTGAAAACTCTTTCTCTGCGCAGCCTCCATTTATCACATGATGATATTTTGGTGATCTGATTATGAAATGATATTCTTGGATTTTCCTTGCATGCATGAGGTGATTTCATTTTGGCTGGGAGTTTTTCTTGTGCACAGCCTCTTTTCTGTCACATGATATGCTGTTGGTGGGTGCAGTATCACATGACACTGCAAATATTAACTGTTTTACCATGCAGTATATTGGTTATTTTTCATGGTATTAACTGTTTTACCATGAGGTATATTGGTTATTTTTCACAGTATAACAGATAGCAGTTAGCTTGTGCATGGGGTTTCTTGCGCATCCTCACCACACCTACACACAGTGCCCTCCAGTCCACCTCTGAGCTTCTCAAGGAAGTATTTCTTCATATCAATTTAGAAATACTTTGTTGAAATTTGTCATTATTTTAGCATGGTATGAGGAATTTGTATAAATGAGTTAATTTTTGTATGATGACCTTGTATTTCCTTTGCATATGTCATATTTCAGGCTTGGTAGAAGTGGTGTGTCATGACTGTGTTTTTTTTGAACTTTAAAGTGAGGTCAGGTGATAATTTCTTGAACTGATGAATTTCCTGTTGTGGAAAAGATGATGTGACTCATTTTTTATTTTTACACATGATGTGCTTAGTAATATAGTGTATCTTATTCCATATTATAATAGGGCTGTGTCATGATGGAGGTGTCTGGGATTTGCATTGCATGAACTGGGGAATTAGGTGGGATTTAGGGTTCAGCTGATATTTTCTTTCATTGTTTGATGTATTGTAATTTTTGAATTCAGTGAGGATGCGTTAACTAATTGAGTGTTGGTGTTGTTGATATGTTTCTGTAGATTTAATTCTTCCAATTAAATGTGTAAGCTGAGGATTTAAGGAGGTTTTTTTGCTTTCCTTGAAGATATTTTCATGATTTTCTGGGCAATTGTTGAAATTTTGAAATTTATTGTATTGGTTTAAAGTTTTTCATGGAGCTAGAGTGGAGATGGTATTACTGATATATTTTGTTTTCATTGTTACTGTTATTATTATTTTGAGTAGGTAAGTGTAAGTAATATATTAGTAAATATCTGTTTTCCTAAGTTTTTGTTCATTTGATGTGCATATTCAAGGTAATATTGTGGGTTAGGTTTATATTTTTCATAACAATATTTTTTAGTTATTAATTTCCTTCATCATTCCTAGAAATTCTTGAATCTTCTGATATTTTCTGAAAAATTCCCAAAACTTCCACAACATTTATTGCCAGCCATACCCTAAGCTTTGAAAGTGTTGCAACTGTGGCTTGAACCCATGACCTCGCCAGACTTCAGAATCAGAGATCCTCCTTACCAACTAACACAACTGGCAAGCAGCTGACATTGTGCTATGCGGTGTTGTCCTGATGCTCCTTGCCCAATTAACCCCGCGCAACACCTAATGCACAAGCATAGCCATCCAATTCTTTGTCAGGGGTGAGCAAGACCTCATCAACTATGCCCATTGGTTAGTGAACCAACCACCGCAAACAATTATCTCCTATTTATTTTTGAAAATTATTTCTTAATCAATTTCTTCTATGAACATCTTCAAATAAAACAAGTTTCAGCTAATTCTTTTTGACTGTCAAGGCTTTTTTTACATTACTGTTGACCCAGCTTTTTTTTTTTGACCATCAAAAATCAATAGTTTGCTGTTAAATTAATTTTGATTTGCTTTGTTTTTCATTTTAAAATATTTTTTTTCTAAATTGGTTTTCAGTTGACTTTCTTAAAAACCCTGACTATGCTTTTTCAAATTCCTTCAAGTTGATTTTTTTAACTATTAATATCAATTAGTTTTTCCTCAAGTGCTTTCAGATCAACCTTCTTTTTAACCATTAAAAAAAACTATTATCACTTTATATCAATTTCAAATCAACTTATTTTTTTGACTAAAAAAAACTGGTTTTATTTGAATTTACTATTGAATCAACTTCTCTCTTAACAATCAAGAATCAAACTTTTGTTTTAACTTCATCTTAAGTCAATTTCTCTCAACCATTACAATTAATTGATTTTTCAAATCACTTTTGAATGAACTTTTTATCAACCTAAAAGTAGTGATGGAAATCTGTGATTGCCCCCATTGCATTAAATTTGATTTTATGGATCAGAATGGCAAGAAAACTCAAGGTGTCCTGGTTTCTTGTAGGACTTGTAAGTGCCATTGGGCCAAATATTGCCAATCTGACCAACTTTCATCCAATAGCATTTCAAAAGCAATAATCTCAGAACCTCAACATTCAAAGGAGAACCAGCAGCCACGAGATTGGCATCAAAAAACTCAAAACAAAGATCACTGTACAGAGCAGACTTTTGTTGAATTAATTTTCAAGTTTATTTGATTGTTTATTTATTTTAAGTAAATAGGATTCACTGAAAATTTCTATCCAACTGGCCTTTTGTTTTGCTTTATGGCTTGGCTATATGTTGTTGGTGGAATGAACCAAGAAAAGTGTCAAATAGCTCAAAACTACCTTGTTTCCATAATCAATCTTTCAAAGCAACTAAAAAACCGTAATCCTATTCAGCAGCACATTCCCAAAGATGTGCAAACCATTATTAAAAAACTTGACCTTACTCCTGAACTCCATCAACTTGTTTGTTGTCCAAAATGCTACTAAACATATGACATTGACACAAGAATTTCTTAACATCTCTTCCATGTGGTGTGGCTTTGTTCCGCCCAGTTTATTTTATGAGACATTTACGTCATGTTAAAAGGATTTCGATGCACTATTCAAGACCTTAACAAGCTCACAAAAATCAAAAGCCATTCTCAGTATATGTGACCCAAGATTTCTCCAAGTGGCTAAGGTGGTTTATTCCTCAGTGTGAAGAATAAATTGAACAGTGGAGAATGTCTTTAATTACCTCAACTGATGCTATTTATGATTATCAGCAATCACCAGCATGAAAGGCCCTCTACCCCAGCTCTTAACAAAAAAATGATGCTACAGTGCTAGAGCTATCACTTAGCTTGTTTACTGATTGGTTTAATCCGCTTTCAAACAAGTATCCCTTGGAGTTCTAGCCCTAAACTGCCTTAACCTTCCAGCTAAAAGTCGATGGAAGCCACAAAACACATTAATTTCAGGCCTTGTTCCAGAACCCATTGAGCCAAATATGGTCACTATTAACAACATTCTAAATGTTTTTATTAATGAATCAATCCGGCTAGAGCCTGGTATAGTTATTCAAACCCCACAATATCCTCAGGGTTGCAGGGTTTTTGTGCGTGTTGGCTGCTTATTAGGGGACTTGGTAGCTAATCATAAAGTTGCTGGTTTTGCTGCTCATTCAGATACTCAATTTTGTTCTTGGTGTGATAGTCCTAAAGCTGATATTCAACAACTGCAAGTGGAAAGATTACAACAAAAGTGGTTGGTTAAAGACTACTCATGAGCATTTAAAGACCTGAAGAAAAAGGCTGAACGGACCAGGATGGTGAAGAAAAGTGGAATTAGATGGTATGAGCTAAATCGGCTTGATTATTGGGATCCTGTGCACATGATACCCATTGGGATTATGAATAATTGATTTGAAGGGATCCTTCAACATCATTTCAGGAATCGATGGAAGTGGGATTTTGAAAAAGTTGAACTCAATGAAAATGAGGATCAAGAACATGATTCAGGGGACGATTGTGAAATGCAGGATGGAAATAAATCAGCTCAAGAAGGTCCCTCATGGCAGAAAGCTAACAAGATGATGTCAGCTTTGTCAAATGTCAAGGTTCCATTTGGTGTCACTCACATCCCACAATGGCTGGGACAGGCAAAGGAGGGAAAAATTAAGGCAAGTGAATGGCAGTCACTGTTCTCAATCTATTTACCATTAGCAGAAATTAATATCCTTCTTGGAGATATTGACAAGCTATTGGAAAAGCCAAATGAAACTGGTAAGAACTGCATTTTGATCAACAGCTTTTCTGCATTGGTGGCATGCACACATTTTGGAAGCATGATCAATCACAAATGACCTCTCCTTGCAATTTGAAGAAGAGTATTGGAATTACTGTGAAACCTCAAGAACTCTATTTCCTGGCTATACAATCAACCCCAACCATCACTATGCCTTGAATATTGAAATTCAGCTCAAGTGGTGGCGGCCTTTGAATGGAGTTTTGGAAATTGCAGGTGAGAGATTAAATGGTATTCTGCAACAAATTCCGACTTCAGGGAAAGTTGGTGAGTGAGGCAGGTATTCATTCAGTTTGAGTCAATGTCTAACCAATTTGATTTGAAAAGGAAAATTTGGATCAACAATCATGAAATCCTTTTGTCAATGGCAACAACTGATGAGTAAAGATGACTGGGAAATTTCAGAACCAAAAAGAGAAGCCCAGGAAGTGGATTTTGTAATGGATCGGAACACATCCATGCAGCTGCTATTGCATTTGAAAAAGACAACACCAAATCTTTGTGATTACTCTCAAATACCACACCCAGAAGGTGCAAAAGTATTCCTCAACTATGCAAAAGAGCTATCATCAATTAGGAAAAATGGGTACTTAATTGGTAGTTTGGAACCAAACAATCTTGTTCATTATATTTCACCACATCAGATCCAATTTGGGAGGGTTCTTCATATTCTGAAGGTGATGACCAAAGATTCAAAAGATGAACTACTGGTGGTTCAGAAATTGGACAAGGCACAAACTCAGTGGGATGGAGAACAATGGTTGCAAAAAGTATTTGAAAAGTTTATGGTAACACATTTAAGGGACACCAATCAAGTCGAAATAGTCCCAAAATGTCATATCTTAGGGATGTGTGCATATAGAGATCTGCCAAAAGGCTCTATGGGTTTTAAATAGTGCAGTGTTTTGGTGCAGGTTATTTAAAAAGGGGGACATGGAAACCAATGAATGTGCATTTTTATACTCCAAAAATCATAACCCAGCTCTTTATCTTCACTTCACACCTCTCAATTTAACAAAGCTTGCTCCCAAGGCATACTTTACCCTGCTGACATGTTCCAACATTGGTTTTTTTTGAAATTTTTTCTAATTCACCATTGTATCTAGGAAATCATTGATTTATAATTTATTGACAGTCTATTTACAATCTACTTACACTTCATGTATCAAGTATTCAACCAATTGGCTAATTTGAATTACCATGTTTCTTGAAATCATAAAACCATTAGAAAAGGAAATCTATCAATTTGTACACATAAAAAACACAAAGGCTGAGTGGAGATTAGAAAAATCAAAATGAACACAACATAAACTGCCTTTGACCTTTTTTATTTCAGGCACTTCATTCCCATAGGTTTTCCTCTATCCCGTCCAATCTCCAATTTGACCTTCCCGATCTTGTATCCCAAGCATCAGACATCACCACATATTGACCAACCTCATAACTTCAACCATTTTCATTACTATCTTCTCCCTCTGATAGCTCCACATCACTTTCTTCTCCATTGTATATGAATTCCTCTTCAAACACCACGTTGTTATCAACATCAAATTGAGCATGTGAATCCACACTTACATCACCCAAACTCCTTGCCTTACTATCCCTCTTTGTAAGCTGTGGATATGAAACTTTGATTAAAAATCAAGTACTTTTCCTGTCCTCAAAATTTGTATAAGGTAATAATCAATTAAAAATAGTAAGAACTATTATTGTTAAGAGAAAGCACGCCAATTTTATTGTTTATAAATTTATTAGTATAAAACAATAATATTTTAGAAGTTTATTGTTTTACCAACAATAAAAATTTATCCAAAAATACTCTACAAGAGATATTTAAGGCTACAAAAGAAATTTCTTCAAGAGCAATTTAAATTGAAATTAATTGAGCAAAGAGCTGCAAGCAATTAATTCAAGAGAAAAGTCTTTAAAAAGAATATTAAAGAGAAAACACGCCCAAAAGTGACCAGAGTGAATTTGGAAACAAAGTGACAAAATTTACAGTGATGAAAGATGCTTTAATTCACTTTTGGGGTGGTTCAGGGGTAAAAATGATTATAAGAGTTACAAAAAATGATTATAATAATTTTTTCACGTTGTTAAAAGGATTAAAATGACTTAAAAATGGTGGCTGGAATCTTTTATTGATTGGTTTAACAGTGTTTAAACTAATTATAAAAGGAAAAGATTCTAACATGAAGAGAAAAGTGGGGCAAGAAGACATTCTTTTATAGCCATCAATTTTCTTACTCCAAAAGTGAAATTTACTATTGTCAGTTGTGAAAAACAGTCTGACGACAGAAAAGCCAATTATGGCATCATTGAACCCTGGTTTAGACCAAAAAAGTGCTCGTTTAAGCCATTTTAGAACCTTAAATCAGCCATTACTATAGCAATACCTGGTCTAGAGCCTTCAAAACACGTCAGAATGTGTGTAAGAGGCGTAGAAACCAGTTAAAACCATTTTTACTAACATTGTTTTAACTTAAGGGTAGTTTTACCCTCTTGGCAGCAGTTAAAACCACCCTGGTTGGTATCAAAATCTCATCATCAATTGAGTCACAGACCCTGTAACTCAATTCCAGGCCAAAAGTGATGAACTTTTGCATGAATTTTGACATCCCACGCCAGTCAGCAAGGAATTTGGGGTTCTGGCTCCCCCTTAGAGCTAGAGTTCCTTTTCCCCCCCAATTTTAATCTTTCCAATTTATTTTTTCCTTTAATTCCTCATCATGTATTATACTTGTAATTTACATATGTAATTCAATTTAATTGTACAGTACAATACAGTAATAATTGATACCTAATATTTAAATTAAAGTTCACTTATGTAATACACGCGCAAAATTTGACATTTCAATTGAATTCAATTGAAAATACTTCAATTCCTCATAACTTCTAAACTAAACACAACCCCTCAATTTTAACACAAAAATTGATGGTTAACACAACATGTGGTGTGAATTAAATTAAAGCTTTGAGGATTTTCAATTTTTGTATTGAAAATACTAAAAACTTAATTTAAGCTTATTTAGAGTTGAGTTACAAAAATTTCACTCAGAGGTGACCCCACCTAATTGTTTATGAGGAATAAAATGGTGAAATAATTTTTATGTGTTTATTTATGGTATAAAAAGTTAGAATATATTTTATATAACTTTTTAGCAAATATATTTTGATTTAACAATTTTTATTAAAAATTCATTTTTACTTAATTTTTACAAGTAAAAATATAATTTCATAATTTTAAATTTTATCGTAATTTTATTTTTAAATTATAATTAAATTTTGTTTTTTAAATATAAATTTAGATTTATATTTCAATTTTTATTCTTATAATATAAAGAAATTTCTTTTATTTATATTTGTGTCTTAATTTATCTTTTGTGGTCTTTTGGGTATATGAAAATACCTCTAAGGCTCACATTCCCTCCCCCTAAAAAAAGAATATTACTTTGTAATATTGTTATTTCTAGTGTGTCTGAACCTTCTGAGAAGTTTAGTAGCTTCAGGTATGTATTTTTCTGGCAACTATTCATCTTCACAAGTTGGGTCACTGTACCTAACAAGGTATTCCCCAGCTTTGTTGGCTCTCAACTTTCTTTCTTTGAGAACTTTGGTAATTTTCTTACTTCCAGATGGCTCAACAGGAGGTATAGCTTGGGGAATTTTATTCCTCAAGGGAAATTTTTCGGCATCACTAGATTTATATGGCTTTATCAAGCTCACTGGAAATGTAGGATGCTTATTGCTAAGTTCTTCAGATAACTCTACTTCAACAGCATTTTCTCCATGGATGGCCTTAATAACAAAAGGTCCTGCAAAAGAGTTTTTCAGCTTTTTACATCCTTTAATGCTATTGAAGTTAGTGGTGGATACAAGAACTAAGTCCCCCACTTTGAAATCTGGAGTTGCATGTGATTTATCCCATTTTCCTTAGCATATTCAAAAGAGTCCTCCATGCACCTTACTTCATGCTTTCTAGCTTTGTCTACCATTCCTCTGAGGCTAGCAGCTGTGGGATGTATTTCAATTAAATCTTTCCTCAAGGAATCTTGGGGTAATTTGGGGTTCCATCCTTTTTCTAGAATAGAAGGAGTTTGATTGGTACTGGCATGGATTGATGTTTTATATTATAATTTCCGTGCTGGAAACAGAGTACACCAATCATGGGTAAATCCATCACAATATTTGAATTCAAGGCTATATGCACAAAATCTTCTTACCATGTCCTTTAAGGTTTGGATCATCCTTTCAGCCAGGCCATCAGCTTGTGGGTGGTAGGCTGTAGAGAAAGACAGCTTAGTGCAAAATAATTGGTGAAGATTTGTCCATAGTGCTGAAGTCAATTTGAGATCCCTATCACTAATGATATTTGTAAGTATTCCAGTCCATGACACTACTCTATTCCATATCAGAAGAGCTGTATCCATGGCTGTATCATCCTTGTTACATGGTAAAAAGATTGGAGTTTTACTGAATCTGTCCACAATTACTAGGCAAGCATTATAGCTTCTGTAACCTCCTGGTGGTAGTCCAGTTACCCAACCCATATGGACAATTTTCCAAGGTCTGCTTGGTTCTTGTATTTTTATCATATTTCCAAGTCTCTTGCCAGTGGATCTATTTGCCTTTTGGCAGCTGTCACAGGTTTTGCAATACTCTGCAACATCTTTCTGCCACATTGGCCACCATATGCAGGTCTCTACTTTCTCTCTTGTTCTGTCTTCAGAAAGATGTCCTGAAAAGGGGCTATCATGGCCTTCTTTTAGTACAAGATTGATTAATGACCTGTCCACAACTGTCATGACACATGTGTGCTTGATCCTGTGGTAAATTATACCATCCAGTAGGTGAAATCTTCCTTCATCATAAGATTCTTTCCATACTTCATCCAAGGCATGTATTAGAGAGTTGTCTTTACAGTCTTTGTTAAGTAATTGGCATAAGATGCTACAATTCTTATCTTGAGTGTAACTATTTCTGACTTCTTCAAAGAAGGTGGTGTTCAAGTCTGTAACACTTATTCCTTCTATTGGGATCTGTGGTGAAGCTTCTTCTGTAACATAAGCAGCATTATCAATATTATTTGGCAATGGCCATCTGCTTAGGGCATCTGCATTCTTATGAATATTCCCATCCTTATGAGCAATAGTCATATTGCCTCTGTATTCTTGTATGGCTATTTGCCATCTGAGCATATGTCTGTTGGGTGTTTTCATATTTAAAAGTGATTTGACAGCTGTAAAATCTGTTATCACCTCAAAAACACATCCCTCCAAGAAGTAGTTTAATTTTTCCAAGGCCCAGACAAGGAATAGACATTCCATTTGACTTGCTCCATATCTGTATTTAGTTGGTTTGATTTGCCTGGATATGAAACAAATGGGTCCTTCTACAGGTTTATCATTTATGATTTGAACTTGGTGAAGTGCAGCACCCAGCCCATCCCCTGATGCATCAATATACAGTTTAGAAGGCAATTTAAAGTCTGGCATCAGTAAGAGTGGAGCAGTGGTCAAGGATTCTCTTAGAGACTCAAAAGCTTTGACTATGTCAACAGTCATTTCAAATACTGTGTCTTTGTCACACAATTTATAAAGTGGTCTTGCTATGGATGCAAAATCTTTAATGTGTTGCCTGTAATATCTTGAAAAACCTAAGAATGACTGAATTTCCTTCTTGTTCTGAGGCATGGGTTTTAGCAATACTGCTGCAACTTTGTTTTTGTCAATTCCAAGGGACAAACCAGATACAACATGTCCTAGTGCCTTAAGTTATTTAAATCCAAAATGGCATTTCTTCAAGGAGATTTTCATGTTTACTGATTGGATTTTTGTCACAACTCTGGAAAATCTGTACATGTGCTCCTCCCAAGTTTTAGACCAGACACTAATGTCATCAATGTGAATGATTAACCATCCCTCTGAGAGTTCTTCAGGGAAGATTTCATTCATCATTTTTTGGAAGGGTGAAGGTGCATTTTTAATACCAAAGGGCATCCTCAAGTATTCATACACTCCACAATGAACAATAATTCTCAAGTACTTTCTTGCTCTTGGTGTCACCACATTTTGATGGAATCCTTTAAGGGCATCCATAGTGGTTATATACACTGCTTGAGATATTTGAGTAAGGGCAATTTGGATTTTTGGTATTGGGTATCTGTTTGGAACAGTGTAAGTGTTCAGAGCTCTAAAGTCCCCAACCATTCTGGATCTTCCATTATGCCATGCCACTATGACTGGTGTAGTTATATCTACTTCTTCATTATGGCCAACTTTTCTTATTACACCAAGGTCTAGAAGTTCTTTGATATGAGTCTCCAGAGCTTCTCTTGACTTGGGACTTGCTGGGTATGCATGTCTTCTCAAGAGTGGTGGATAAGGTCTTTCAATATTAAGAATGATATCAACTTCATGACCAACAATTGCTCCAGGAGGTTCTTTGTCTGAAGCAAATGCTCCTCTGTGGTCATACAAAAGGGAAGAAAGTTCATTTTCTTGTTTATCAGTCAGATGAAGGCTTATTTCAGCCTCATTTAACTGTTCAGATTTGAATTTCTCCAATTGTAAGCTGACTGGTGATACTTTATTTACTGTCATTTGTCTTTTAAATGGTAAAAAGAAAAATTTCTGACACTTATTGTCTCCAATAGTAAAGTATCTGTCTTTGTTGTTATGTAAATCTATTCCATACATGATTATATAGTCATTTCCCAATGTAAAATGGGTACTAGAGCAATTTTCCATAACAACAAATTCAACTGTGATTCTCAAATTCCCATTAATGTGTGGGAATATGACATTGGTCTCAAAAATTCCTAATGCTTTCATTGGATTACTTGCACTATTGAATTTTATACCATCAATTGGCAACAATTGGTCTTCAAAATTTGGTACACAAGTCTTAAGAAAAGATTTTCCAACACAAGAGCAGAAGGCTCCTTGGTCAAGGAAACATTTGGTGGGCTTGTTGTCAATCACCACTTCTGTTATACAGGAGTTAACAGCTGTAAAACCTTTCCCTCTGTTTGGTTTTGTTTTCATAAGCTGTGCATCTTGAACTTTTGATAAATCAAGTTGACCATTGCTCAATTGTGGCAAGTGGGAATAAGATTCCATGATGTCAAAAGTGGCATTGATATTTTCTATATCTTTTGAAGATTCAGAAAATATGGATGACTTATCATCTGAATTGTCTTCAATTATATCATCTTTTTCAACATCAGGTTCCTTTTCAATGTCAATTTCATTGATTTACCCCTTTTTTGGACATCTATCGGCTAAATGGGTGGTGCTTTGGCAAATATGGAACTTTCTGACTGTATCTGCAGATTAATACTTAACATTATTAGAATTTTCTTTGGGTTTTTTGTCCACAGAATCTTTCCAAGGTGTATTAAACCTTGTTTTGAGATTCACCCTACTAGAACCAATTTTGGTTCTGGTGGTTACTTCTTCTAATATATTGA
The DNA here is from genome assembly GCA_023105745.1 of Austropuccinia psidii. Taxonomy (NCBI): domain Eukaryota; kingdom Fungi; phylum Basidiomycota; class Pucciniomycetes; order Pucciniales; family Sphaerophragmiaceae; genus Austropuccinia; species Austropuccinia psidii. The sequence continues at coordinate 9,104,255 of JALGQZ010000001.1, forward strand.
TAATATCCTCTGCTGAAGATTGTTCAGTAGTCCTGCTTTTGACAGCATGCTCTAAGTCACCTCCACATTGTCTCAGAATTTCTCTATGGATCATAAATTCTGACATGTCAGGATATAATGCTGTTAATCTATCTTTTTGTTGGCAAAACCATGGTAAGGCTTTGTCTTTATCAGCATTAAATTTGGCAGATTCAAAAGCTGTTTCCACTTTAAACCTCCAAGCATCATTGGTCCATTTGTTGATAATTTGTGTTTTCCACCAAGTCCATCTTTGGTGTCCATGTGCTTGTCTCAATTTTATATACCATCTGTGCGCTGATTTGGTATATAAGGTGTTAAACCTGGCTGTTACCAATCTGTCTGGTAATTCAAAGTCCTCTTTGATCATGTCAATACCTCTGATGTATTCCATATGGTCATACTCTCCTTCACCACTGAATTGAGGCCATTCCTTAAGTTTTGGAACTTCTTTCAAGAGGGCTTGGCCCATTGTTGATTCCAAGTTATGAAAAGAAGTAGAAAAATCATTTTTTAATTGAGAATTTTCAATATTATATACCTGTGGATTGGGAATCCCTGTACCCTCATTTTGATTCAGAGGTGTAGAAATTCTTGGTAAGGTGCTTAGTAGTTGTTCAATATCATTCATTTTACTATTGTTACACCTTTGTGAATTTCTTAATTCATGTTTCAAGCTTTGTATAGAGGTTATTACATTCTTTTTATGACCATCCTCTTTATATGTCAGCTCATGCCATAATTCTGTTTGTTTAGTATTATCAGATATAACCTCATTTAGCTTTATTGTTAATTTTGATATTTCCTCTTTTGAGGTATCAAAACACTTTTTCAAGGCAATTACATGTGTCTTTACTTCAGTAAATGATTTTGAAATATCATCAACAGATTTCTTATTATCCTTTTTGATATTATTTATGGCTTGTTTTATTCTTGTTACAATCATGTCATCAATATTGAATTTAGAATATTTGTCTGTCAATTCCTTAATAATGGCAGATTGTTCATTTATCTTATTGCCAAAGGAATTATCATTATTAGAAGTTTTAATTGCTCTTAAAACCTTTTCAAAACATTTAAGTGTTTCATTGATTTGGCTCAGACTCAAGTTATGTGTTTTAAGATTGTCACAAATTGATGCATTTTTAACAGAAACATGACTTTTTACGTCAGTTAGAGCTTAATACAACTCTGGAATAGAATAAAAAATATCAGAAATCATTTCTGATATTTTAATCTGGCCTCCTCTTTATTTTGTAATTCCATCATTGTTCTGGCCTTCTGAAACACATTTTCCATGGCATCCTGTAGCCTTGGCTGTAAGGCTTTGGGCCTGGTGCCTTCCCTTTGCCCTTGTTTGGAGCATGTGGCTGCTTTTTCATGTTGGAATTGCTGCTGCTGGCCAATGGGGCTGTTTTTGGCACTTTCTTGGGTGGTGGAGGGTTGTTTTTCCTCCATTCTAGTGTCAAGAGCATCATGATTTTCTTCTCCATCAATGGATGGCATCCATCGAGCAATTTGCAAGTATTGGGATGGCCCAGAAACTTTCTCACAGTCAGGTAAGAACTCACACAGTTTTTCCACAGATCTGCAAGGATCTGGTACTCCTTGTACTGCAGGGCATTGTTGTATGCTTTGTGGCTGGCTTTGTATATGTCTACTGAGGCTTCTTGTGGCGGTGTCAGCTCTTTGTGAAGGTAAAATGGTGTTATCAGCATCAGAATGACCTATTTTAGTTATTTGGAAGTCATCAACTGACCCTTTTCCTTCTGTACCTGGTTGACTTCTGCCATAATCACGTCTATTACCTTTCTGGGAGCTGCTTGAGGGGTTATAGCTGGCTCCTGATCTAGTTGAAGGTATATTTCTATGATTAAAAAGGCTTGAAATAGTATTTTTACGTCAAAAACTTACTATTGGCCAAATTCTTAGCTTTCTGAAGGGTATTACTTATATACAAGTTAATCAATTCAGAAGACATTGGTTCAGGTTGGTTATTTTGAGTCACAATAACAGTACTGGCAGGGATAATGCTGGTTACTGTTGAGGCTGTTTCAATGTTTTCTTGTCTTACCACGTTGTCAGACACTAAAATTAATGAAAAAGCAAATTAATGAAGTAAAAAAAGGTTATTTCAAAAAAAGAAATAAAAATATAAGCCTTGCTTATAATATGAAAAAAATATTTTTTATGGATTTTTTTGGATGATAAGTATTTTTTATATGTTTTTAAATTTTTTCAATATAAGAAAAAGGTTTAAAAAGATTAAAAAAAAAAGTCACAGGTAAAATATCACGGCTGGGCCCCCAAATGTAAGGTGTGGATATGAAACTTTGATTAAAAATCAAGTACTTTTCCTGTCCTCAAAATTTGTATAAGGTAATAATCAATTAAGAATAGTAAGAAATATTATTTTTAGGAGAAAACACGCCAATTTTATTGTTTATAGCTTTATTAGTATAAAACAATAATATTATAAAGATTTATTGTTTTACCAACAATAAAAATTCATCCAAAAATACTCTACAAGAGATATTTAAGGCTACAAAAGAAGTTTCTTCAAGAGCAATTTGAATTGGAATTAATTGAGCAAAGAACCGCAAGCAATTAATTAAAGAACAAAGTCTTTAAAAAGAATATTAAAGAGAAAAAACGCCTAAAAGTGACCAGAGTAAATTTGGAAACAAAGTGACAAAGTTTACAGTGATGAAAGATGCTTTAATTCACTTTTGGGGTGCTTCAAGGGTAAAAATGATTATAAGAATTACAACCAATGATTATAATAATTTTTTAACGTGATTACAAGGATTAAAATGATTTAAAAATGGTGGTTGGAATCTTTTATTGATTGGTTTAACAGTGTTTAAACTTGTGAGCCTTGAGATAAATTTCACATACCCAAATAGGCCACAATTATCTTAAAAATAAATTTTGAATTATGCATGACTCATAAGTCATGCATATATCCAAAATTCATCATTTTTGATTTCAGAAAAGATGAATAACATTTTATTGAGTATGTAAATCCATGGATTCAAGGCCAGATTTGGATTCTACACAAAAAGTCACCTAGGGTAGCTACATAGAGTGAATAAGCTCAAATTAACCTTTTGAGGTGGTAAAATGGAAAATACTTCAACACCACATAAAAGATCCGTGAAAATTGTTTGTTTTTCTTAATTTCACGCCAAAATAATGGGAATGTGAGAAATAACATGATACATATACACTAAGAATAGTGTTATGCATGTTTTGAGCAATTAATATGATGGTATTCTTACATGGACCTTTGGTACACCCATAGTGGATATCTCACTTGAAGCTTAAATTTCTATTTTGAGGTGAAAAATAGGCAAGGGGGACAAAAGACATCAAAGAGAGCCAGGGTTCCCAAGTTCTGAGGCCTCAGAGGCGTGGATAGCTCCAAAGCTTGGATCAATGGCTGATCTTGGCCTAATTGGTAAACTACAACCCTTTGGGGACTTGGTTATCATGTTTTAACTACTGTAAATCTCAAGAAAATAGCAAATAACCTGCTATTTTAACATGCCAAGGAGGTAAAGAGCTACTTAGACTCCTGTAACCATGTCAATTATTAATGATTCTCCATAGATAAACCCCAAAAGAGTAATTAAAACCCTTTTTGGACTTGTATACATTGATTTACCTCATACCAACCAGTGAAACACTGATATTTGCAATTCTATGTAGAAATGAGGTAAAAACTTCAAAAATTCATTAAAAATACAATTCTGAATGAATCTTTTTGAAACTTTCAGGAATACTGGAAATCTGTATTATCTATGGTACAACCAAGAACAATTATGGTTTTACTAGTAAAATTATAAGTTTTACTTACAGTCCATTTTTGACTATTCTACGTGAAACACTGAATCTTCAAAAATTCACAGTAATTAAAACCTGTGATGAAATTGCCAATAGCATTAATAACTTTGAGAAATCAATGATTATTTTGGAATAAAAGAAGATTTACAGATTTTACTCCTTTTATCCTTAACCATATTGGGGTTGGTAGTTACGCAAAAGCATCAATTAAGTAATTATGAAAATCTTACGTGACAACAGATTATGAAGTCAATAATCCAAAAAGGTTTATTGTTTTCTCACTCACTGGTCTTTCAGTTTTCTCCATGGAACGCCTCTGTGAGCTGTTGTTAACTTAAAAGAGGCCTCCTCTTGCTGTTTTTTCCAAGAATCATCATCTTATTATCATTTTAAATCATTATTACCAACAAGTAAGTATTAGTTATAGCTATTCTTAAGTGTGTTAAATCTTTCAGAATAAATCAGGAAGACTTGAAATCATAGAATCCAATTATATATTGCTGTAATACTGTTATAAATTCATTTTGATCCTTAAAATGCACAATTCTACGTCGAATATCTCTATCTTATCTTTCAATAAGCTCTTTGGAATATTAGTGAGTGATTTATTTTAATTCTTAAAGTTTTTCTCTAAAATTAGTTTTCTTCAAGAATTATCATTATAATTATTCTTGCAAAAGATAATTATATATTAAAATAATTTTATTATTTTCATAAAAGAAGTTTTATTATTAAAATCTTCTTGTAATTGATTCTTGTAGACAATTACTTGCTTACTGTTAAGATCACTAGTAGTGTTTGACACGTGAAAGAAATAATTCTTTAATTCCTTAATCGTGGTTATAATAATATTTTATTATTATATTTCATAAGAACAGACATAGTACTGCTGATTAATAGTGATATTATCATCAGTTTCATAGTCAAATCTTACAAAAATAATTTTAAAAGGAAAAGATTCTAACATGATGAGAAAAATGGGGCAAAGAAGACATTCTTTTATAGCCATCAATTTTCTTACTCCAAAAGTAAAATTCACTCTTGTCAGTCGTGCAAAACAGTCTGACAACAGAAAACCCAAATATGGCATCATTGAGTCCTGGCTTAGACCAAAAAAGGGCTGGTTTAAGCCATTTTTAGCCATTTTAGACCCTTAAATCAGCTATTACTATAGCAATACCTGGTCTAGAGCCTTCAAAACACGTCAGAATGTGTGTAAGAGGCGTAGAAACCAGTTAAAACTGTTTTTAATAACATTCTTTCAGCTTAAGGGTAGTTTTACCCTCTTGGCAGCAGTTAAAACCACCCTGGTGTCACAACCACGAGTTTGACCCTCCTCCTTGATGGTTGCGGCAATCCAACCTGGAGCCAAATTGGGGCCAATTGGCCACGTCATATCATTTATGGCCCACTGGCCCCCTTTGGGTGTCCAATGGCTCTTACGCCACAGCCCATCCCAATGGCCATATCCTGCCATCATTGGCCCTCTTGGCCAATTCACACCTCACCAACCCCCAGGCCTTCATCATTGATTTTGGGCCTGGGGGGTCTCCAGGCCCCCCCTTTTCATTAGGGGGTCTTGGGCCTAAATGGCCTTTTTGGGCCATTTAGGCCCCCTACGGTCTGTGGGCCGCGGTCCGCAGGCCTTTTAGGCCCCTTTTGGCCTAATCCAATGAGGCCAAAAGGGGCCAAAGGGGGCAACCACCTAGCCCCCAAGGCCAGGTGGGTCCCAAACCACATCTGGGCCCACCTGAGCCAAAAAATTGGCCATATTTCCCTTGGACTCAAAATTGGCCAAAAACGCCTTGGACACCTTTTTGGCCATAAATCACGTAGGACCCATTTTTGGCCATGGACCACTATGAATCAATATCTCCGTCATGGCCTCTGGCAACCACCAGGGACCATTAAATCAGTTCATCAAGCTTTTCCTTCAACTTAGGGAAAATTCTTCCATACCTCCATGCACCCTGTACTCAAGGTTGCAGGAGTAGTGCATATATGGTGTTATATACCATTATGCACCATTTTTTCTCAGCAATTCAATGGTGACATTTTCAGGACTCAATTCCACCTTCTCAACTCAAGGCACCAAAATCCAACGTCCATTTCAAAGGAGGACTTTTGGACTCATCAGTTGGGTAATCCATGGTGGCAAGCAGAAGACCATTCAAGGACTCCAACCACCTGGCTATGCAGGAGTTGGGTTGGTACTCTCATTCAGGATTCTTCCAAGGTTCATTCTCAAAGGTATTCCATCATTTCAATCAGTTGTCAAGGCATCAAGTATTTTAATACTCCTTGGACAGCTCAATTGGTTCATACAGGCGGCAATCAATCAACCAGTATGTACTTGGCCCAATTGGGCCAATTCATATTCCAATGTGGGAATTCAATCACACAGTTCAATTTCAAGATGGCCAGAACTGTATTGGCCCGATTCGGACAATACAGCCGGTGATCCACCTTCAGGATCAATCTTTCAGTTTTTCACATATACTGGCCACCTTTCAGCACCTGGGGACTTTTTCCCCAGTTAATTAATATATTGGATTTATTTTTATCCTCATTTTCTTTTACATTATTAAAGTTAAATACTGATAATCTTAAGTCAGTCATTAGCACCCTTTTCTCTTTTCTTTCTTCGCCTGTCAGTGGATATTGGTGGTCATATCCTTTACTAATTCCATTGTTCTTTCTGGCAGGTTGAAACAGTGAATTGAGGATTCACTTGGTTGGCTTCTTGGCTTTTGGCTTCCTTTTATCTTTGGCCTCTGGCTTCATCCTTATTATTCTTTTTATCTTTGGCATATTTGTCCTTTCTCTTTTTTCTGCTTAAGAAATATATTCCATAGTATTTCTTATCATCTTTGGAGCCCTGCAAGTGAGTTCTTGATTCCTGAGTGCCAGGCCCTCTTGCTTCCATAAGAGCTCCTGTGACATTATATTAATTAACTCATAATTGCTTTTCATTCTATTCATTCATTCTTCTTCATTTTATTTATTCATTCCTCATCAATTTCATTCATTCATTCATCGAAATTATGACTCTTTAACGCTTATGAAAATTAACTGATTTTCCGTCACCTCTCAATTTTCTCTCATTCATTTCTTTATTCTGAAAAATTGAAAGCTGACCCAAATTTCATTTCCTGTTTATCTTTTCAATCTTAATCTCAATCATCAATCTCATTTTATCCTTCATTTCAGGCGTCTTGTAATTTTGATTTTCAGATTATTCATCAAATTATTCAGACACGTTCTTCATATCAGGATTCAATTTGATTTTCTCCTCAAGAATTTTGATTTCAGGAAGAATTCACTTGATAATTGATTTGATTGACTGATTTGGCATAATTGATATTGACTTCAAGATATTTGATTGACCTGAAGATTTTTCCATTGACTGCTAAATTTCACATCAAGATTTTGACATAAATTGATTTTTGACTCAAGAATTCATTTGACTGATTGATTTTCACTGCAAGATTTTGGTTTCATTGATTTTGATTGATTGATTTTATTGACCTCAAGACTTTCATTGATTTGGATTTTTTGACTTCAAGACTCATCTGATTTGATAAATTGACGTACCTGAAGACTTTAATTGATTCATTGATTTCCCCTCAAGATTTGATTTGATTTTGATCCTCAAGACTATTTTGGTTTTGCCTCAAGTTTTATTCAAGTTTTGATTCTTTTTATTTAAATTTTACTCTTATTCAATCATGCCACTCCAACACTCACCTCCTGCAAGACAGACCAGGTCCCAGGCTTGAGCTCAAGCTGTTCTTACTCCTACTCCAAGAGTTCCTCTTGATGGCACCCCAGCAGTTCCTCAACTGAGGGCCCAATTAGATAGAGGACCCCGCATGGAAGGAAGGAAGAGTGCCAAGAAGACCAAATTCTTTTTCAGGAGTAGTTGGGGGTTTTCCAGGCATGTCAAGGACTAGTTTCAAAGGTCCAGGTGAAGACGGTGAAGAGCAAGAGGAGAATTCTGTGGAAGAGGAAGAGTCTGAAGGTACTGAAGGTGTTCCTGCTCCGGTGGGGGCATCCCAAGGTACTGGAAGACCAACTCTAGCCCAGTCTGATCAGCCTGTCTCTCACCAATCTGAACCATCTTTATTGGTCATTATGCAGCAAATGACTCAGATCATGGCCAATCTTCAAGCAGCTTCTTCTTCTGATTCATCAAGACCACCAGCCTTCAAGACTCCATCTATGAAGGCACCAGAATGCTTTTATGGGACTCAGCCCTTCAAAGTCAGAAGCTTTATTCAATCTTGTCAACTCATCTTTCATAATGATCCAGCAAACTTCTCTCAAGATAGAAAGAAGGTTCTTTATGCCACTTCATTCTTAGTTGGCAGGGCTGTAAAATGGATTGAGCCTTATCTTTCCAATCTCAATAATCAAGACTCAAGTTACCTTCTCAATTCCTGGCCACTGTTTGAATCCCAATTGTTCACTTTATTTGGAGACCCAAATGAAGCTAGAAAAGCTGAAGAAGAATTGGATGGCCTTAGGATGAAAGAAGGTGGGCATGTTGCTTTATATATTGCCGATTTCAGGAGTTTGGTTTCAAGAATTGGGGATTGGGGTGAAAGGGCTCTTATTCATCATTTCAGGAAGGGCTTGGCCTCCAGAATTCGGGATCAATTAGCCTCCCATCCTTCAAATATTGATTCTCTTCAAGACTTAATGGACGTCAGCCTGGAACTTGATACCAGGTACCATGAGAGGCAAAAGGAGAAGAATCATCATCAAGAGAAGAAGCCTGAAGCCTTGAAGTCTCACTCTTCTCATCATCAAGTTTCTTCAAGCTCAAGGCATAAGAAGAAATTTCATTCGCAAAAGCGGGACAAGCCCCATTCTTCCTTGTTGAATAAGGACTTCAAGTTGAAGGGTTCTGAAAAAGAGAGAAGAATCAAAGAGGGCTTGTGTACCTATTGTGGTGGGAAGCATAGTCTTGAGTCCTGTGTCAAAAGGCCTCAAAATAAGCTTACCCAACCGTCAGGCAGTTTTCCCAGCCAGGGAAAAGCCTGAGTGAAGATCATGTTGTGTTCAATGGTCTTCACAGTTTTCCTTCCAGAGCACAATTGTGCATTCTGAATACTGGTGTCAAAAATTCTCTTAAATTTTTTGTTTTTTCTTCTTTTTCTGATGGTTTTTACAGTATTCTCATTGATTCTGGTGCTACACACTCATTTATTGCAAAGCAGTTTGTTCACAAGTACTCATTGACTACGTCAGAACTTCCAGAGAAGATTCCTCTTATCATTTTGGACTCCTCTGAGTCTCCTTCCTTATTTGTTACTCACCATACTAAATATATGGTTGAGCTCCCTACCTTCCCAAGCTTTGAATGGGACTTTTTAGTCATTGATACTCCCAAGGGAGAAGACCTCATATTGGGCTTTGACTTTCTCAATCATTTTAATCCTTCTATTGATTGGAGGCAAGGGCTGATCACCTTTAATCCTGATCCTTCTAATTCTGTCTGTAATGAGCTTTCTTCTGCCAAATATTGTGGAGCTCTGGTTGGTGATTCTAGAACACCATCATTTCCGTCTTCTGTCCATATTCCTTCCCTTAATTCCCCGCAGTCATTACTATCTCCTAGAGCTGAAGTCTTCAAAGAGATTCAATATGTTAAAGAAGATAATTCTGTATCTTCACTTCACCTCTTATTTGGGAATATGGACCTTCCTCCTTCATCTTATCATGACTCCCTGGAGGAGTTGTGGGATGAAGAGGAAGAGCCAGAAGAAGTAGAAACCGTGATGAAGGTTGTTCCTCCTGTCTATCACCAATACTTGGATGTATTCTCCAAGGTGAAAGCAGAGAAACTTCCTCCTCACAGCGCCTGTGATCATCATATCGAACTGGAGGGGTCTCTACCTCCAGTTGGGGTGATCTACTCTTTATCCAAACAAGAGTCAGATACACTCAGGGCCTACATTTCAGAGAATGTAGAGAAAGGTTTCATCCGGCCAAGCTCCTCTTCAACAGGAGCACCTGTTGTCTTTGTCAAAAAGAAAGATGGTGGCCTCCGTTTGTGTGTTGATTACCGCAAACTCAATGCTGTTACTAGGAAGAACAAGTATCCTGTTCCTCCTATGAATCAGCTTCTCAATGTCTTTAATGGTTCTTCTATCTTCTCCAAGATTGATCTGCGTGGTGCATATAACCTGCTCAGAATCAAGGAGGGTGATGAACACTTGACTTGCTTTAGAACTAAATATGGCAGTTATGAATACTTGGTTATGCCATTTGGGCTCACCAATGCTCCTGCTTCTTTTCAAAATCTTTTCAATGATATCTTTCAAGATCTTCTCAATGCTTATGTTGTGGTTTATTTGGATGACATTATGGTCTTTTCCAAATCTGAGAAAGAACATGTCACTCATGTGTCCACTGTTCTTTCCAGACTCAGAGCCAATAACCTTTTTGCTAAGGCGTCCAAATGCCTGTTTCATGTTTCAAGCGTGGAATATCTTGGTTATGTAGTTTCTTCTGAAGGCCTCAAGATGGACCAAGCAAAGGTCCAGCAGATTCTCAATTGGCCACCTCCAAGAAATCTCAAGGCTCTCCAATCCTTCCTTGGCTTTGCCAACTTCTACCGCCGTTTCATCAAGAATTATTCAAAGAAGATCAGTTCACTCACCAGTTTCCTCAAGAAAGATTCCTGTTTTCCCCTTGATGAGGAAGCTCTTAGTCAGTTTCACCAACTCAAAGAGGCTTTCACCACCGCTCCAATCCTTTCCCACTTCAATCCTTCTCTACCCACCATTGTAGAGACCGATGCATCAGATTATGCTTTGGGTGCTGTGCTGAGTCAGGTCTCTGACTCAGGAAAACATCTCATTGCATTTGACAGCCGCAAGCTTATCCCAGCAGAGCTCAATTACAAAATTCATGACAAGGAACTCCTTGGTATTGTCTGGGCGCTCAAGCGCTGGAGGGCTTTTCTTCTTTCACTGTCTTCCCCTTTTGAAGTTCTTACCGATAACTCTTCCCTTCAATACTTCATGACCTCCAAAGTACTCACTCGCCGTCAAGCCCGTTGGGCTGAATTCCTTTCTGAATTTTATTTCTCAATCACTTACCGCCCTGGCCGCCTAGCTACTCTTCCGGATGCCTTATCACGTTGGGACAACGTTTATCCAGAGAGGGGGGAGGATTTCATCAGCAAGAATCCAATGAATTTTCAGCAAATCATTAAGCAAGATGAAGTTCAACCCTCAAAGTTTTTTGCAGTCAAAGTGAAATCTTTTTCAAAATTGATTGATTCAATTCAGAAGAAATTATGGCAAGATCCCCAGTACAGAAGTATCCTTGAAGATTTGGGTAAAGGTAAATCTGTCCAAGATTATTCTCTTGATTCCTCCTCCCAACTTCTTCTTTTAAAAGATCAGGTGGTAGTCCCAAATGACTCCACAATTCAGCTTAATATTCTTCAAAAGCGTCACAATTCTCCTCTAGCTGGCCACCCGGGCCAAGAGAAGACTCTCAAACTTGTCAAGCGGGATTTCCACTGGTCCGGCATGACTCAATTTGTCAAGGATTATGTTTCATCCTGTCAACAGTGCTCAAGGAACAAGAATATTCACCACAAGAAGTTTGGATTCCTCAAACCTCTTCCAATTCCAAATGGTCCTTGGACTTGTCTTTCAATGGATTTCATCACTCAACTGCCGCTGTCCAATTCTGGTCATAGTGGACAGATTCTCAAAAATGGCGGTTTTTATTCCAACAATGTCTTCAATCGCTTCCCTGGATTTGGCCCATTTATTCATCAAGAATATCTTTTCAAAGCATGGCCTTCCGTTAAGAATTGTCAGTGATAGAGGTTCACTCTTTGTTTCTTCCTTTTGGACCAATCTTTGTCAGCAGCTCAAGATTTCAAGAGACTTGTCAACTGCTTACCATCAAGAAACTGATGGTCGGACAGAGAGGGTAAATCAGATACTAGAACAGTATCTTTGGATGTATGTCAGTTATCATCAAGATGATTGGAACACCTGGCTCCCTCTGGCTGAATTTGCCTACAATAATTCTGATCATTCTTCAACCAAGCAATCCCCGTTTTTCACTGTTTATGGAAGAGATCCACATTTTGATTAAGTTCACATCACTCAAGACACTCCTGCTGGAAAGTTATCAACAAAAATCCAATCAGTACAGCAAGATGTCAAGAGAGAACTTGAAGCTTCCATAAACCGGTTTAAGAGGTATGCAGATAAAGGTAGAGCAAGTCCACCTGTTTTCAATCCTGGTGACATGGTATGGCTTTCCTCCAAGAATATCAAATCAACCAGACCCACCAAAAAACTATCCAAAAGATGGTTGGGTCCCTTTCCAATTTTGAAGAAAGTCAGTTCTCATGCTTATCACCTCAAGCTTCCATCCCAATGGAAATCCATCCACCCAGTCTTCCATATCTCCCTTCTGGAACCAGTCAAGACATCAACAATCCCAAATCGGCATCAAGAACCTCCTCCTCCAATTACCATTGAAGAAGAAGAGGAATGGGAAGTCTCTCAAGTACTGGATTCAAAGCTCAAGAGGAGAAAGCTATGGTATCTTGTGGAATGGAAAGGTTTCAGCCAAGACCCAGAAAGATCCACTTGGGAACCAACCGAAAACCTCAAGAATTGTCCTGATCTTGTCAAAGATTTCCATTCTTTGTATCCTGACAAGCCAGGACCCAATTCTTCAGAAGCTTGACCTTTTATGGTGCTTGGTGGGGAGAGGAATTACCAAAAGTAAGTCCCACTCCTGGTATGCACCCCTAGGGGTATTCTACTCCTCTTTTGTTGTAAGCATCACCTTGGCCACTCTGTGAGCACTTTGCAATTCGGACACAGATTTGTTGGCCTGGCTTTCAACATCAAGTCCAAAATTATGGCCATTTTTCACTTGGGGAAATGGACCATTCATTTTCATTTTTCCTTCCAAGTTTTCCAATTCAAGACACTCCTTAAATAAATTGATATCATTATTTATGGCACTGGCGGGATTGGTAACTTCCAAAAGTAAGTTCCTCTCCTGGTATGCACTTCCCTGAGGGGTCTACAATCTGTCAAAACATCACCTTGGCCACTCTGCGAGCACCTGGCATCAAATTCTTTTATCCAGGTCCTTGGCCACTTTCAAAAATCAACTTTTGTAATCCGTGATGAAGATTGGATTCCTCCTCAAAATTCTTTTTCTCTTTTATTTTTATTTTTCTTTCTTTATATCTGTTTCTTTTCTCTTTTATTCTTTATATTTTCTTAAAATTCTTGTCTTATAATTCTTTAATGCCAAATCTTCATGTCAAATCAGGTTTTCAACATTGTCAAAGCCAAATGTCAAGAGAAGACCAAGTCAACCTCAATTCATATGCCAACAAGTTTATCAGTTCAATTTTTCTTTTCAAGATTCAATGCCTCTGGAATCCCTACATAAAATCCGTCTCAATAGCCTCAACAGGCTTCTACCTTATCTTGGTGCTCAGGAGCTCACCATTCAAGGTAGGGGGGTACTGTCACAACCACGGGTTTGACCCTCCTCCTTGATGGTTGCGGCAATCCAACCTGGAGCCAAATTGGGGCCAATTGGCCACGTCATATCATTTATGGCCCATTGGCCCCCTTTGGGTGTCCAATGGCTCTTACGCCACAGCCCATCCCAATGGCCATATCCTGCCGTCATTGGCCCTCTTGGCCAATTCACACCTCACCAACCCCCAGGCCTTCATCATTGATTTTGGGCCTGGGGGGTCCTTTTTGTCTTCTAGGGGTCTCCAGGCCCCCTAGCCACCACCATTGGATCCACGCCCCCCCTTTTCATTAGGGCGTCTTGGGCCATTTAGGCCCCCTACGGTCCGCAGGCCTTTTAGGCCCCTTTTGGCCTAATCCAATGAGGCCAAAAGGGGCCAAAGGGGGCAACCACCTAGCCCCCAAGGCCAGGTGGGTCCCAAACCACATCTGGGCCCACCTGAGCCAAAAAATTGGCCATATTTCCCTTGGACTCAAAATTGGCCAAAAACGCCTTGGACACCTTTTTGGCCATAAATCACGTAGGACCCATTTTTGGCCATGGACCACTATGAATCAATATCTCCGTCATGGCCTCTGGCAACCACCAGGGACCACTAAATCAGTTCATCAAGCTTTTACCTCAACTTAAGGAAAATTCTTCCATACCTCCATGCACCCCGTACTCAAGGTTGCAGGAGTAGTGCATATATGGTGTTATATACCATTATGCACCATTTTTGCTCAGCAATTCAATGGTGAAGTTTTCAGGACTCAATTCCAACTTCTAAACTCAAGGCACCAAAATCCAACGCCCATTTCAAAGGAGGACTTTTGGACTCATCAGTTGGGTAATCCATGGCGGCAAGCAGAAGACCATTCAAGGACTCCAACCACCTGGCTATGCAGGAGTTGGGTTGGTACTCTCATTCAGGATTCTTCCAAGGTTCATTAGCAGAGGTATTCCATCATTTCAATCAGCTGTCAAGGCATCAAGTATTTTAATACTCCTTGGACAACTCAATTGGTTCATACAGGTGGCAATCAATCAACCTGTATGTACTTGGCCCAATTGGGCCAATTCATATTCCACTGTGGGAATTCAGTCACACAGTTCAATTTCAAGATGGCCAAAACTGTATTGGCCCAATTTGGACAATACAGCCGGTGATCCACCTTCAGGATCAATCTTTCAGTTTTTCACATATACTGGCCACCTTTCAGCACCTGGGGACTTTTTCCCCAGTTAATTAATATATTGGATTTATTTTTATCCTTATTTTCTTTTACATTATTAAAGTTAAATACTGATAATCTTAAGTCAGTCATTAGCACCCTTTTCTCTTTTCTTTCTTTGCCTGTCAGTGGATATTGGTGGTCATATCCTTTACTAATTCCATTGTTCTTTCTGGCAGGTTGAAACAGTGAATTGAGGATTCACTTGGTTGGCTTCTTGGCTTTTGGCTTCCTTTTATCTTTGGCCTCTGGCTTCATCCTTATTATTCTTTTTATCTTTGGCATATTTGTCCTTTCTCTTTTTTCTGCTTAAGAAATATATTCCGTAGTATTTCTCATCATCTTTGGAGCCCTCCAAGTGAGTTCTTGATTCCTGAGTGCCAGGCCCTCTTGCTTCCATAAGAGCCCCTGTGACACCTGGTTGGTATCACAATCTCATCATCAATTGAGTCACAGACCCTGTAACTCAATTCCAGGCCAAAAGTGATGAACCTTTGCATGGATTTTGACATCCCACGCCAGTCAGCAAGGAATTTGGGGTTCTGGCTCCCCCTTAGAGCTAGAGTTCCTTTTCCCCCCCAATTTTAATCTTTCCAATTTATTTTTTCCTTTAATTCCTCATCATGTATTATACTTGTAATTTACATATGTTATTCAATTGAATTGTACAGTACAATACAGGAATAATTGATACCTCATATGTAAATTAAGGTTCACTTATGTAATACACGCGCACAATTTGACATTTCAATTGAAATCAATTGAAAATATTTCAATTCCTCATAACTTCAAAACTAAACACAACACCTCAATTTTAACACAAAAATTGATGGTTAACACCACATGTGGTGTGAATTAAATTAAAGTTTTGAGGATTTTCAATTTTTGTATTGAAAATACTCAAGACTTAATTTAAGCTTATTTAGAGTTGAGTTACAAAAATTTCACTCAGAGGTGACCCCACCTAATTGTTTGTGAGGAACAAAAGGGGAGTGATATTTCCACGCCTTAACCTAAACTTTAGGCCTACACCTATGCATAAAACTGTGGATTAAGTTACGCCTTCACACCTTTCATGGATGTAGTTTGCTAAATCCACGCATCCAAGTGATTACTAAATCCACGCCCCAATTTTTTTTAATCCACAAGAACTATAATTTCACAGTTACCCACTTTCAATTTTGATGTTCATATGAGTCTCTAAGAAAAGTTTTGATAGCTCAGCATATGTCAAAGTACTTGCTAAAGTTGTTCTTACATGAAAAAAATAACCACCATAAGGACAGGAAAATAAAATCCAATCAGCCATTTATGGAAGGTAATAAAAGTTTATTTATTCTATTTGGCTTGGGCTTAACTGGAATGGTACTGAATTCACCTCTGCTTCTTGATGCATGGTCCAAAATTTGGGTGAGTAATTTTTGTGCAATTTGAAATCTTCTATGTGAATGATTGGATTTCTTATTTAAAGATGAGTCATTTTTGGATAAGGGGGAATCATTCACAGCTGGTGAAATAGTCCTTCCCATGGAATGATCCTCAGAATTCAAAAACAACTCATCCTTTCCGTTTTTTTTGGATAAGCTTGATTTACAAAGAGTTATTGGATGAATTGAGTCACTAATTGATGAAGAAAAATCATTTACAACTGGTGAAATAGTCCTTCCCATGAAATGTTTTTCTTCATCATTAAGTGACTCCATACATTTTGGGAGTTTGATGAGTTGAGTGGGTGAAAGTTGACTCATGATGGGTGAAATGGCAAGAAGCAACGTGTGAGGCTTTCCCCTATAAGGATTTTTATTAAAAAAAAGTAAAATAAGTAAATAAAAATCGTTCTTGCTTAAATTTTATTAACAAAAAAAACAAATAAGATTTTTTTTTAAAATATAATTTTTGTAATGAAATGAAAAAAAATATTAAATAAAAATTTAAAAAATGTTTTTCAAAAAATATGAAAAAACATTGTGATTGCTGGGGCTGTAAGAGAGCCCCAGCAATCAATTTAAAGAAAAAAAGATAAAATATTAAAAAATAAAATCATGTTTTTTTTAAAAAAAATTTCAATGCAAATTAAAAAAATAAAATAAATTAATTTTTCATTATTTTTTTTTGAAAAAAAAAAAATGTTTCTTTTTTTAAAAATTTATAATCTCAATTTAAATAAAAAATGTTTTTTTTTCAAAAACTTTTGATTGCTGGGGCTGTAAGAGCGCCAGTGATCAATTTAACTAAAAAAAAATAAAATGAAAATTTTTTTTTTTTTCAAAAACTTTTGATTGCTGGGGCTGTAAGGGCCCCAGCAATCAATTTAAATAACAAAAAATAGAATAAAAATAAATTTTTTAATAAAAAAATAGAATAAAAATAAATTTTTTAATAAAAAAATAGAAAATGTTTTTTTTTTAAAAACTTTTGATTGCTGGGGCTGTTACAGCTCCAGCAATCAATTTAAATAAAAAAAAATAAAATAAAAGTAAAAAATATTAAAAATTCAAATTTTTTAAAAAAAGAAAAAAATTGTTTTTTTTTTTTAAATAATTTTTGATAAAAACAAATAAAATAAAAATCAAATTATTAAAAAAAAACAAAAAAAAAATTTTTTAAAAAAACTTTTGGTCACTGGGGCTGTAAGAGCCCCAGTGATCAATTTCAATAAAAAAATAAAAAAAAAATTAAATATTAATTTTTTTTCAAAAGAAACAAAAGAAGTTTTTCTTTTTTAAAAAACTTTGGATCACTGGGGCTGTAAGAGCCCCAGCTAGCAACTTAAATAAAAAAAAAAATAATTAAAAATTAATATTTTTTAAAAAAAAGTAAAAAAAGTTTTGATTGCTGGGGCTGTAAGAGCCCCAGCTAGCAATTTAAATAAAAAAAAATAAAAAAAGTTTTTTTTTGAAAAAAACGCCTGATCGCTGGGGCTGTAAGAGCCCCAGTGATCAATTTCAATAAAAAAAAATAAAAATAAAAATAAAATAATTGAAAATTAATTTTTTTTGGAAAAAAAAAGGTTTTTTTTTAAAAAAACTTTTGATCGCTGGGGCTGTAAGAGCCCCAGCGAGCAATTTAAATAAAAAAAAATAATAATCAAAATTTAATATTTTTTAAAAAAAAATAAAAAAAGTTTTGATCGCTGGGGCTGTAAGAGCCCCAGTAATCAATTTCAATAAAAAAAAATAAAAAAAAAAATTAAATTTTTAAAAAAAAAATAAAAAAAGTTTTTTTTTAAAAAAACTTTTGATTGCTGGGGCTGTAAGAGCCACAGCAATCAATTTAAATAAAAAAAAAGAAAATAAAAATAAAAATAATTAAAAATCAAAATTTTGAAAAAAAAAAAAATAATTAAAAATAATTAAAAATTAAAATTTTTTTTAAAAAAAAAAAATATTTTTTTTTGCAAAAAATTGTGGTCATATTGGTAAATTGAAAATTAAAAAAGAAACTCACTTGGGTATCTTTTAATTACAAGTTTTGGGTTATGAGTATTATTTTGTATCAAAGAAAATAATATTTTGAATTAAAAAAAAATAGGTTTCAGTGATTATATCCAAAGTGAAAAGAATGCAGGTGGATTGGGGATTTTGCTCCCAAAGTGTAGGAGGAAGTCAATGTGATGTGAATGATCTAATGGTTAGAGCATCTGCCTCTCAAACTGGTTGAAAGGTAGCATGTTCAATCCTGGGCACTGGCCAGACTCACCCGGGGGCACCTGGGTTGTGAATCTGGGTGGTTGGTGACAATAGCTTTGGCAAACCAAATCCAACTCATTCTTCCTTGGTGGAACAGGTAGGCTCTGTGGGTTCAAGCCCCTCAGAAGGTCCCTGGCATCACTGCTTTCATATTTTTATCTTTCTACGCTAAATTCCCATAAGCACAATTATTCTCTATTGTGATAATTGTGGCATCAACTTTTTACCCATGACTTTTTTTGCACTCAGTTGAAAAAAGCACACTGGATAATCTTATAAGCCGCTTGGCACAAAGCTGTTCGAAGTCATGACTCCGCACAGCAAGCGTATTCTGCACTCAATAGTGATGAATTTCTGGTCACAGGTAATAATAAGTAATATGACACATGCACACTCTACTACACCTTTTGAATTTCTTTGTCAATACCAACCCTTTTAGGTAAGTTCATGATTAAATTAGACTCCAAAGGGTGATTTTTTTCATAATGGAATTTGAAACAACAAATGGAAAAGATTGAAAAGAAAGTTGATGGACATGAAATACCATTACAAAAAAATTGATCAAACAAATTCAGGAGCTCCTTAGCTTTCAATACACAAGCATTAAGCTTTGTCACCCCAAAAAGATTTTAATTTACCGTGGTAGGCCATCACTAAAAAGAAAAAGGGTAAAGTCTACCAAAAGGCTTCCATCCAAATTTGAAATTGAGCAGGATATCCTGAATTGTCACAAAAGATGCACAGAGCTACTATTGGTCCCAAAGCTCAATTTATGAGGGGGGAAAAGTTCTATTTGATGCAAAAAGAGGCAAGCCAAGATGATGAAACTACCACAAAAAGAAAAAGAAAATTGTTAAATGATATATGAAAATTGGAAATAAGCTTGAGACCCCAAAATAACTCAAATTGTTTGGAAGAACCAGTGAGTGGATAAAATTTGATATGAAAATGAATAACTGAAAAATAACCTCCTTTTCAAAGACTCTCTATATTGATCAGATACAGCCAACTTTCATGCACAAGTTCATTGAGAAAAGTTTTAATCCTCCTGCAGATGGGAATTGTGGATTCCATGCAGTGGCAAAAGGATTGTCACTTTCAAGCCCACAAAAGGAAAAGAGCTGGAGAGAAGTGAGACAAGAGTTGATAGAAGAAATTGATAGGAATTGCAATTATTACAACCAAATATTGGGAGGAGCAGTGGAAATGGATAAGATAAGAGATAATCTGATGGCTACAGCTATTACAAGAATGGATAACTGGTTAAGTAAATGGGATCATAGACTAATATTGACAAATACATATAAGCGTCCATTTGTATTTTTCCATCCAGATTGGCAGAACTTCCCACCACAGACATTCCTTCCAACCCTATGCAGTTCATGTGGAGTTTCAATTATGCATCCAATCTCCCTAGGTCACATAAATAGTAATCATTGGATACTCATCATTTTCAATAAACATGAGATAGGCAAATTACCTCCTCCCAAATTGCCACCACAGTGGCCTGGGGCACATTCACATCAATCAGCTTCAAATTGGAGAAGAGTATATTCCTCATCAATAAAAAGTATTCCAAAAATGTAGACAGATCACTTGTATATAGCATTTTTTCATTTTAGATTTTTTTGTCAAATTTCTCAGATAAAAATCTTATCAACATCTTATTTGGCGTGGATTTAGTAATGACTTGGATGCGTGGATTTAGAAAACTACATCCATGAAAGGCGTGAAGGCGTATCTGACTCCACAATTTTATGCGTAGGCGTAGGCGTAAATTTTAGGTTAAGGCGTGGAAATATCACTGCCTGAATCAAATGGTGAAATAATTTTTATATGTTTATTTATGGTATAAGAAGTTATAATATATTTTATATAACTTTTTACCAAATATATTTTGATTTAACAATTTTTATTAAAAATTCATTTTTACATAATTTTTACAAGTAAAAATATAATTTCATAATTTTAAATTTTATTGTAATTTTATTTTGAAATTATAATTAATTTTCTTTTTTAAATATAAATTTGTATTTATATTTCAATTTTTATTTTTATAATATAAATAAATTTATTTTATTTGTATTTGTGTCTTAATTTATCTTTTGTGGTCTTTTGGGTATATAAAAATACCTCTAAGGCTCAAACTCTTGCTACTTTCAGGGGTCCCAGGGTCAATTTTGTAATTCTTAATGGTTGACTCCCAGTACTTGTAATTAAAACTCAGGTCACCAAGTCTTTCATCAGGGTGCTGCTTGGTGCCAGGAGGTAAATCTTTTACTGGAATGAAGGCAACCTCTGATAAATCTGAAACTACTATCTTTTGTGAGTGGTCTTTCTCATTAAACCATTCAGTTTGGTAAACGTCAATGGGAATGTTTTGAGGAGTTTTCTCGAATTTGGAAATGACTGGGATCTTGGGCCTTCTGCAATTTTGTTGTTGTGATCTGTGACCCATCATACCCTCAGCTTCTTTGATTTTGCAGTCCAGTCTTTGAAAGAATGCAGTTGCACTATCAGATTGGTAAGCAAGTGTTTTGACCACATAAATACCAGCCTTTGAGTTGTACTCGTCATTGCTATGAGCATTGACATCTGATGCAATGATCTGATACCTTTTGGCATAATTGTGTGAAACCAAAAAAGTGTAACAGCAATAACGTAACTGTTTTGAAACATCCCCTTGGTCAGTGTTATTTTCTTTGATACTTTTACCAAATAAAAGCTTACTTGTTGTCTTTCCCGTTGTACTACTTTTCTCTCCACATCTTGCATAGCCCATCCCATCTCTCTAGCTTCTTTATTGAACTTTTTGGCCAATAAATAGTGGACGTAGTGATCATATGCCGTACTGAGCAACCCAAGGTCACTACAGTAAATCAGGTTGGCATACATATATTGATAGGCCCCACTGCATGCAATTTGGAGAAACGTCACAAGGCCACAATACAACATACACCATTGTACAGCAAATCCCGTGCTTCTTCCAGGTCAGGTGTCCATACTCAACTTCCAAGATTAGCAAGCATTGCATGAACATATGTAATATAGAAATCCTGCATCTTGATGATGTTTTCACCTATTTTTATTTTTCCATAACGTGCATCGCATAATGTTTGGACCTGGGCTTCATTGATTAGCTTAACACCTTGAGAGTTTTGTGCCACACTTTGAACTTCTTCAACACTTGAAAATTGCCGGTAAAATTCCTTCAGTAATTGTTTATCTGGAGCTATTGGCAATGCTCCTGGTGTGAGCATCCCCCACAAAAGCTTAATGTGTATGTATAATGCCGCCTAAAAATATTATATCAAAATTAGTTGTCTGAGTTCATACTTTAGTAATGTAACTCCCACATTTGTGTATTTGAAGTTGGGTGGTGCATCTTGCATCAGCATTTGGATTGGATTGCGCCCTACTGACAAGGAAGCTCTGCTTTGAGGAAGATGGGGATTTGGGGTTTTTCCAGTTGGTTCTCTACTGCTACCTATATTTAAAGATTGAGCTACTGGAAGTTGATTCTGAATACTCTTGTGACACCCTTTCCCTTTGACTTTTGTCTTGTTGTTACTCTCCAAAGCCAAAGGATTATTTTTGGCTGCTGCATCAATCTTGCAATCACTTCATCACATTGAGAGAGTGTATTCTTCATTTGTTCAAACTTGGCCAGGTGCAGCAAACTTCCTTTGGCAGGTGGGTGATAGGAATTATTATTGGGAAAGCTCATTATAGCTAATGGTTGTAAAGAAAAAGATTTCATTTACAGAAACAGTGTGAATTGGGTGGGTTTGGGTAATAAAAAGAAGACAAAAACTTGTTTCACCACTAGTATTATAAGAAAAAGCTTTGTAGATAAATTAGATGTAATTCATGATTATAGAGTTTGAAATAGTTTTGGAATGAATTGAAAAAGGTCAAAAATTTAATATTTCTAAGAATTCTATGTGAATCAAGTTGAAAGCTAACCCAGTAGCAAATTAAAGAAATTTGAAGAGACAACCAAGGTGTGAATAATTAGGAGGGGGGTATAACATCAAAGTCTAGAAGGAACCCCATGCTATAAGTTAGCATTTTTTGCTTGGTGGCAATTTAGTTTCTGAATTTCTTACAAAAAGCTTCATTCTAGAGCCTTTCTGAGACATCCCTTAGTAAATAATGTGTAATGTTTTTGAAAACCTCATGTTTAACAAGCTTTCTATCAGACTAATTATTTGAGAAATAGCTGAAAAATACACTGCGGAATACAATAAAAGTTTTTCTTTGACATCCCTTAGTACTCTTGCAAAACATTTTTGAACACAAGAGGTTTTAAAAGCAATGGCTGAAAAAGACGTTGAGAAGTAAACCAAGTCAAGCTCCTTTTGAAACTCTTTGCATCCTCAAATTTTCCAAGGGAACCTTGGATGTTTTAGCTTCTTAGAAATACACTTTGGTTTTATTGTCATTAAATTTCCAACCGCTTATGCAGGGTGAGGCAATAAAAATTCAATTTTTGTTTGTTTGAATTTATGACACCTGAATTTGTCAAGAGAACACAAAGGGAGTTTTTCATTATTGGATGCTAACACAAACACAACCCTAGTCAAACTTGTGCAGCATCAGCAACTCCCATGTTCACTAATTTTTCTCATAATCTTCTAAACTACTGTTCCTGAAGAGTTGGTTGAAAATGTGACCTAGGTTTATTTTTGATGTAAATTCCATTTCTGAAACAAAAATTTCTGGTTTAATCAATAGTTTTTCTTATAAGATGATATTTTCTTTTAAAAACCTTCTTTTTATGTCCTTTGTTGAATGGGATTGGCTTTTATGCCATTATATCATTTGGGCTAAATTAAGATGAAAGTTTTGGTGTTTTATTACAGCCTTTTCTCTCCTTTTTTGTAATCAGAGGTAAAGGATGAGCTTGAGTCTGGTCAAAAATGGTATGGAATACCACACCATGAGTCACACTAGACCCAGTACCTCAAAGAAGACAGGAAAGTTTTACCAGTGATGAGCCTTTTTTAGAGGAAGGGTATGTCAGACTGTGACTCAAAACCAGAGAACAAGAATGACAGCCAGAATACCCTAAGCCAATGGTAGAGCAGAATACCACCAAAACATGAAGCTGAGCCAAATCCACTCAAAAGGTATCAAAAGACAGACGGAACTCACCTTTTTCTGAATATACAAGTCTCATCATCATGAAGAAAAGAGTAACAAATTTATTCCTGCTCAAAGAAGTTTCTGAGCATAAAACTTAATTTTTACCTCTCATCTGAAATCCAGAGAACAAGGCTTAACCCCAGAAAATGGGTATTAAAATTGAATCTCTAAGTCAGGGCTATTCAATAGTACTAGCCAAATGGAGGCAGCACCAAAAATATAGAATTTATGGCCAAAGGAAAGCCAAATAAGGAAGAAAAAAGATTCAACTCTCTTCTAGCTTCTACAATTTTAGTATGAGATTCCTAAAGTGGGGTCATTTTGGGAAGAGCACAAGAAGGGTTATCTGATGGTACCATCCATTCCCCCATATCTCATCTAGAAAAAAAGTTATGGGGCAAACAAGTTCCATATGTATTTTGAGATAATCATATATCTGGATAACTAAAATTGAACATGGAACAACTTTGCCATATTTAATTTTAACCATACCAAATGAGGTACCATTGTGTATATACCATCCAGGGCTACACAATGAACCAACTTTGAGCTCAATATCACAAAACTGACAGTTTTATAGCAGCTTTCAGTTCAAAATCCCACATTTAGACCAATACCGCTTTACTGTGGGATACTATCCCATAACTCTGATTATGAGGTGTCAAATAGACAAAGAAGCTTGTTTATACTTCAATACTACATATTTCAGTCAAATACAGGGGTTCATACAAGATCTGTACAGCTTCTGACATGTAAGAAGTACCAGAACACACCTGTAAGCTCCATTGGTGAAAGATTTAACCCTTTATAGGGTAAAAATAACAACTTGTGGTTCTAAAAGCACAGTTCTATCCAATACCAGTCTGTATTGAGTGTGTAGGAGCATTAACTAGCCCACAGTAGTAAACGTTTTCACTCTGTGGTCGTGTGAAGAGGTAAACAACCTACCACTACCACAGAACAATATAAAAGGTGGCTTTTTCTCACCAGAAGGCCAATCCATCCTCCTTTTATCAATATTATTACATTGTATAGCTTCTTAAAGAAGTGGTACCCTTAGAATTAAACAGGTATAATTATAATTTTAATTATTGTAAACCAACAGATAGACACTGCACCCAGGGCTATCAATAGCACTCAAAATCACTAAATTTCTTTAATATAGCCCTTTTAACCATATAATAACTTAATTATCCACATTACTTTCGTGTCACACTCATGTTTATAGATTTTTACTATTATCTTACAGATATATGATAGATTCACCCTGACATGAAGTGTCAAAGTCAATGGCTGACAATTAAATAAAAAAGAAAAATCAATAAAAAATGTATGTTTCTCTTTGGAATGCATTTATTATGTCATCTCACTGTTCTTCCAAAAAAAATTTTTATAAAAAATAAAAATGTCAAAATTGTCATTTTATTTTCTTAGATTCCTGAACTCATGTTTTTTATCATCAAAGACAATTCTTGAAAATCTCCCCCACCCAAAAAAGTGAAAAAAATCAAGGAGTACTCTGAAAAGCTTGTGTAAGGTTTGTCTAAAGAGCTCTTGATAATATTAATATTAATCAAGAATACTATGACTGTCTTCAGTGAAATATAACAAAATTAATTATTAAAGAGAAATTATTATTATTGAATAATTTAATGATAAAAAACTTTAAATTATTAAAATAAATTACAATTTTTCTATTATTATGATAGTCACTGATAGCTATAATAATAAGGAATATTAAAGCTCTTATGAGAAAATTATATTTCAAAAAGAGTAAGATTTAATCACTTATAAATAATATAGGTATTATTAATAAAAGAATTTATCACAAACAGTGAAGAGATAAATTTATTGACAAATTCTATGAAAAAATATAGAAGTTCAAAGAAAAACCTTACTTATAGTATCTATTAGCTAAAAACGTTCCTATAAATTGATATTTTAAAGAAATGAAACAACTTATTATGATGAAATATGATTCAGAAATTTTTAGAGAATATTTGTTCATTTTGAAAGAAAGTTTGAGACAACAATTTTATATAATAAAATCAAGTATTGGTGGCTTCAATAATATAATATCAATTCTATTATTTTATTTCTTCATTTAAAGTTTATAAAAAATAAAAAAAATTAAGAATTATTTAATAATATAAGACTTTATATCTAGTAAAACATTAATGATATAAAGTGTCTAATTAATTTATTGTGATTATGATGGGAAAAAACAGTGATTAAAAGGCTTCTGTTATGCCTCAAGAGCAGATCTTGTAGTAAATAATGGATATATGGGGCATGCACAGAGAAAAACTGGAAAAACATGCTTGAAAATAAGGTTCTTAACATAAGGTCAGTTATTTTTAATCCCATTTTAAATTTACAAATGTTATTCTTAACTTCATGCAGCTTTAATCCTCATTTATGAATATTAATTATAGCTCTATTTTATATGAATTAATATTATCATTGAATTTCTTCATTTGAAGACTACCAAAATGAAGGTTAAAACAAATATCTCCTGATTATTCTTTTTAATTAACTTTTGAAGAAATATTAATTTTCTTCAAGAATAATTAAAGGAGGTTTTTTCAAGACCAATGACCAATAATTGTTAATGATAAAGGATATTTAAAGTTTGATTTATACACAAATAATATGAAAAAGTAATCTGTGTAAAAATTTCAAATAAATTCATCCGGAAATAAACTATATTTGAATTTTTAAAGGTATTGCTATTTTCCACATAAAAATAGCAATATACAATAAGCCTTAGCTTTTGTTAAGGTTTAAATTATTTTAGCTTATTCAAGATTGATTAAGCTTTGAAATTTTTTAAAACCTTGATTTGAATTCTGTAAGTAGGGGTTTACCCTGTGGCAGCCTGTAATTACTGTCCAAATTCGTAATAAACCTCTTTGAACTTTAATGTTTAATATCAAAGTTTATATAAGTTTGAAAATTATTTGACACACAAGGACAATCTTATTTGAGAACTTGCATATCCCAAAGGTTGGGTACCCCTAGAACCTCTTGCCAATTTTCCCTTTTTCCTGCCTTTGGTGTAGATTTTGCCAATTTATTTATTGAAAGCCATACCATGTCTTTATCAAATTTCTATGTAGTCCGTGAATGATTTAAAACATTCACGGAAAATCCTTAACCAATTAAGTAGATATACACAACACATCCATTTTAGCATAATTTTTGTAAGCTTAAATAATCCTCATGTAATTCCAAAATTAAGGTTAAGGTTAACAATTCAAATTTTTATCAAAATTCATTGAATTGTGTGAGTGTACTGCAAGATTCTCAAATATTCCAATAACCATAAAAATAGCCACTTTTGTGTATAACACCCTATGGTTCTAGCTTGAGTTCATTTTGGTGTAGAATCCAAAAATGATATAATAATTACAAACTTGTTTATCCAAAATAAAGCTATAGTAATTTTTAATTCTTTGCTTTGAAACCATTTGAAAATTAAATTTTGACTCAAAAAAATTTATAGAATACAATTTGTGGCCATATGGGTATTTCATACATACTTCAAAGGCTTGCAAAGGATGAGTCTATAATATAGATTAAAAAAGGAAATACAAGCTATAAATATGACTGTGACATAATAAAACCCATAAAAAATCCATTGAAAGGGCAACTATTAAAATAATAGTGGCTTTCAGTCTGCTGCTAGCCATAGTGTCTCTCATTAACAAGTTGGTCACTATAATAATTGAAAAAATGATCATAATCATCATTATATTAGAAAGCTCCAAGGTTTACTTCTGTATAAGGTGGTATGACCACTTAAGATTATGGGGTTTTCTTCTAATGGGGGAATCCTTAATTTATCTCAACAAGGGTGAGAAAAGAGAGATAACCTCTTACCATGTTGATAGATTCAATCTTTCACTATGATGGCTTTAGTGCATCCTAAAAATTCAAACAACACCTTTATATGTGGAATGATGTTTTGAAATAAAATCTATCTTATTTGAGCATTTAAACTGGAAAAAAAAATGGGGATATGTTTCCAGGTCCTTTGCAGCCACTCAATTAGTGTAGTTCAGAAGGTGTAAGATACCTTCAAAAAGGTCCTAAACTTTGCTTCTAAAGTGATACAGGGTCAAATATTTCACCAATTAATGGCTAATGTGGGTGTCACAACCATGGACAATCACCCCTTTGGCCCAATTTATGGCAGTCTGGCCATATCCATCACTTTTTACTAAATTGAAAATATTTACTTTTTTGGCGTTTGATTTTCATTTCATTATCTGGGGCCAACCTTGCCCCTTCACCAACCCAAGGCCACTGTTTTCCACCTTTGGGTATTTGTCAATCAACAGGGGAAATACAGGTAAAAAGGCTCTATTATACTGTTTAAGATTTCAATACAGTTTTTTGCATTTTTCACATTTAATTAAATTATGCCATTATATACCATTTTCCCATGAAACATGAGAGATATACCAAAATGACGATATTGGGACATTTGGGGCTTGATTTCCAGATTTGTGCATCTCTCATATTTTTGTGATAATACCATTTTAAGTCTGTACAGGCGTGTTTTGTGGAAAAGACCCAGAAAGTCTTTGCAGATATCAAATACACCTTTTACAATATTTGTTAAGGGAATACTCCAGAATACCTTTGAAAAAGATTTCCCTGAAACACATTGAGTTTCCATAAATGGTTTTATACACCATTATGAAGCTTTTTTCACCAGTAATCCAATGGTGACCAAATTAAGGGGATATATGTCAGGTCAAGAATACCTTTCAGCCCTCAGTAATAATATTCTCAGGAGGATTTATCAGGGATAAAGACCAACTGTATTCTGAAATAACAATAACCTCACTAATCAGGTATTGGTTATTTTCAAATATTCAGTATTCCTCCAAGGGAATGCTTGCAGTTTTTAATTCAAGGGATCTTCAGGAGGAAGTTTCAAATTAGCTTTCAAGTGTCAATGCTCCATCAACCAAGCTTAGCAACCACACTCATTTTATAAATTCTCTTTTTATAGAGGCCTATATTTTAAACACAGAACCTGGGAAGTTCATTAAACCCATTTAATTTCCCAATTTGGCCAGGTTTAAATTTTCTCAAAAAGTGAATACAGCTTCAAAAATTTAATACAGACCATTTTTTAGCCTGAAGAAGTAAAGCTCTCAACTTTTCATATATACTAGCCTCTCTTTTAACCTTGAGGGGGATTTTCCCCCAGTTAATTAATATACTAAGATTTTATTTTATATTTGGTTTTATTTTGTCTTGATAGTGAGTACTGATATTATTAAATAAGTCACTTGCACCTTATTTCTTGCATTTCAGTGGATATTGGTGGTCATATCCTTTAATAATTACATTTTTCTTTCTGGAAGCTTGAAACGGTGATAAAGGACTTAATTGGTTGGCTTTTTGGCCATTATATGTTTCTCTGTTTTGCAGCTCATCTTGTAATTGAATTTCCTCATTAAAGAAATATGATCTTTTGCTTATTTCTTTAATTCTTTGGAGTAGGCCAAGTGAGTTACCTGATTATTGAGTGCCAGGAAAATCTGGTTTTTCCCAAGAGACCCTGTGACATTGGATCAATTAACTCATAATTGATTCTTTCTTTACTTAATTTTATATCTTTCATTTTCAAAAATTACTCATTAAGCAATTATTTTTTCTATGATATCAATGAGTATTTCTTATAATATCTCAATTTCAAATAACTATTTGACTCTGGAAAATAAATTTTATCTTTATGAATTTCCTTCTTTCTTTCAAAATTTTCTTGGACAACAATTTTTAGTCATTTCCTATTCCATTCAGTTTTGATGCAGGTAACAGCCTCATTTTCATTTTAAAATTGGTCAAAAGATTCATTTCATCCACAATCTTTATTGATCAAAGTTTTTTTGATTTGTTCTTCAAGAATTTTAATTCACAGCAAGATGTAATTTTATTCTGATTGATTGATTTTTACTTCCAGAAATTGATTGATATGAATATTTTATTTCTTTGCTTTGATTTATTGATTCATTTTCTACAAGAATTCACCAGATTTGATTGATTTTCCTCAATACTTATTAATTGAATCCTCAAAATTCATTGAATTATTGATTATTGATTTTTGTTTTAAGATTTTCATTTTTATTTGCTTCAAGCTTCTCATGTTCAAAGGTTGATCTTATATAAATGTTATTCTATTCTAAAATCATGCCTGTCAAAAATTCACCTCCTGCAAGACAGGCAAGATCTCTGTGAGCCTTAGAGGTATTCTTGATACACCCAAAAGACCACAAATAACAAATTACGTTATAATTATAAATAAATAAATAAATTTATATTTAAAAAAAAGCTGAAATATGAAGATAAAATTACTAAACAAAATTGAAAAATTATAATATAATATACAATGAAAATTACATTGAAATTTGAAATTGTGAAAATACAATTTTACTTGAAAAAATTGAGTAAAAATAAAATGTTTTTGGAAAAAATTTAAATGAAAATAATTATAACTTTTCTTCCAATAAAGAAAATTATTAAAAATTTTTAACCATTGGATTCCCCATAAAAAATTAGGTGGGGTCACATCTGAGTGAAAATTCTGGAACATAACTCTAAATAAGCTTAAATTAAGTTTTTCAGTCTTTTCTGAATGAAAATCTAAAAAATCTAAAAGCTTGAATTTAATTCACACCACATGTGGTGGTAACCATAAATTTTTGTGTTAAAATTGAGGTGTGGTGTGTAGCTTAGAAATTATGAGGAATTGAAGTATTTTCAGTTGAAATGTCAAAATTTGTGTGTATTACATAACAGAACTTTTTTCAGAAGCTGTAAAGAAAATTCCTGTATGAATATTTTTTGTTGATTCACGAGAAATTAAAGAATAAAATTCATCTAATTCAATTCATTAGCTGTTAATTCAATTTTATGGACAGCTGTCCCACTGTAGGATCCCATAAGGGCTAGTATGGGATTACAATCTCAAAGCCTGAAGATATTTGTAAGTTTTAAAGATAGAGAGGTCAAAAGTGGCTCATTTTGTACTTTTTGATGGGCTCTACACAATGGGTTCTCATTTGGTATAGCTGACATTAAAAATGGCAAAGTTATACCAATTCTAAATTCCATTATCAATTTGTGGATTTATTATGAATCCTGTATTGATCTTGTTTACTTCAGAAATTTTGTTATAGAGAAGATATGAGGAGATGGATGGAATAATCAAAAACCTCTGACTGTGCTCTTTCCAGAGAGCTTCCACTTTGGGTATCTCACACTAAAACTGTAGAAGTTGGATCCAAGGTGAATATTTTATTCACCCTTATTTGGCTCTATTTTGGCCATAACCTCTATAGTTTTGGTGCTAGCTTGATTTGGCTAGTATCATTATATAGCCCTAATTTAGAGACTTAATTTAAATTTCCATTTAGTGGGGTTCAGCATCTTTCCCTGGATTTCAGATGAGAGGTTAAAGTTAAGGTTTATGCTCAGCAACTTTTTTGAGCTTGAATGACTTTGTTATTCTTTGTAAAATGTGTCTATGAAACTGTGATAATATTACTATTAATCAACAGTACTATGACTGTTCTTATGAAATATAATAGTAAAATATTATTGTAGCCACAATCAAATAATTAAAGAATTATTTCTTTTACATGTTATACACTACTAGTGATTATAACAGTAAGCAGCAATTGTCTACAAGAATCAATTACAAGAAGAATTCAATAATAAAAACTTCTTTTATTAAAATAATAAAATTATTTTAATATATAATTATAAAGATAATTCTTGAAGAAAACTATTACTAGAGAAAAACTATAAGAATTGAGATAAATTACTCACTATTAATCCAATACACCTTTTAGATGATAATAGTAGAGAAATTTGATGTGGAATTGTGGGTTTAATGGATCAAGATTGATTTATAAAAGTATTACAGCAAATTATAGTTGATTTCTATGATTTCACGTCTTTCTGATAGATTTCTGAAAGAATAAAACACTTAAGAAATGGCTTTAACTAATACTTGTTTGGTAATAAAGGTATAATATAATAATGTGATGATCTGGAAAAAACAGCAAGAGGAGGCCTCTTTTAAGTCTAAGACAACTCACAGAGACGTGCCATGGAGAGAACTGAAAAACCAGTGAGTTAGAAAACAATAAACCTCTTTGGATTATTGATTGCATCATTTGTTGTCACGTACAATTATCATAATCACTTAATTGAGGCTTTTACGTGTGTAAGGTTTGACTATGAAACAATAAGTAAAAATTACTAATTTATTACTTATTGTACTCTGAATGTCCTTATAATTGAAATAAATAAGATTAAAATAATAATAATAATAAAGAAATATTATTATTATGGCGTAAAAATATTATATTATTAAGTAAATATAATAATATAATTAATATTTAAAAAATTATGATATTGAAAATAATATATTAATATAAAATAATTAATATATTATAAAGCTCTTTATTATTGTTACCAACAAATAATAAAGGCGTAAAAAATTGTTTTTTATAAATAAAAAACAATTAATAACAATAATATTACCAATATTAAAGTTATATATTAATATAAATACTATTTATATTAATTAGGAATTATTAAGAGTAATAATAAGAGAGAAATTATTATAATAAGATGAAATAACCTACTTTTAACACTTAAGATAATAATTTTGAGATATTTTACGCCAAAAGAATATAATACAACTTTTTCAAATTGTATTTACAATAAAAATAAAGAAAATTTACTAAAAATTCTTGATTTTACGTGGAAATGAGTTTATAGAGAGATTTATGACAAAAACAATTAAAAAATTTGATTTAATCACACAAAAGTGGTGATTAATAATAAGATGGTCTTTGGTCTTTAATAATATAAGAGTTTTATATATAAAGAATAAAGAAAATTACCTTTTATTTAATTGATTTAATGTTTTTGATGCGTCTGAGGGGAAAATAGAGTAAAAAGAGCTCTATTTATAGTAAATACCTCCCTCCTAGAGTCCAACAGGCTTCTAGTAGACGTGTACTGATCATATCCACTGGAATTGATCAATATTTTAAGGTTTGAGGGTGATTACATCATGATCAAACCATCTTACATCATTATTACACCATTATTTAAAGTTATCACTATAACTTTAAGTTTGATGACATCAGAGGCTTGGCAGAACCCCAAATTTCGTGGATTTTATTAGTTTTAATCATAAACTAATAGTATTCACCAATTTTATCACTCTTATGACTGTTAAACTTAATTTAAGGTTACAGTAGGTGATCATAACTGCTCAATTTAAGCTCAAACTTTGATCTTCAATAACATTTAAGATTTACACGCTACAGCAATTCAGAGAGTGAATTCTGATAGCCTGGCATAACCTAATTATGCTGCCAAGAGCTTTTCATTACATCATCAAAACTCTAATTTTGATGATTTTTCTTGTAACTCATCTTTTCTGTCGAAATTCAATATTTTAAACTTCAAACCTTGATTTCAGGGGGTTATACCCTGAATTTAATAATACAAATTACATCATTCTTCACGAATGAACTAGTAGAATTCAACAGTATACTTTTTTTTAAGTTTGGACCACTTTCACAACAAAGTGGTCAACAGCTCTGTTGATGTTTATCAATATTTCATCATAGGTTTTAACCTTGTTTATAATTTGTAAAATAAAGTCCATATCTGTGTTCTTACAGTAATTACGTGGTAACTTTATTTTTGGTTCATCATTCTATCATGTATAGTTTAGAAGATATTAGCTATGATCCTTGAATATATGCGTTGACCAAAAAAGTGCATATATTCAGGATAATTCCTTAAGTATTGACTTTGAGAATTAGCTTATTAATTGTTTTATGTGTGGATTTTCGTGGGGAATCCACTGGTACAATTTATTTCACATGTTGTTTCATTGGTTTCTAAGATAAATAGGATTTTATGGTTTTTATAAGGTATTATACCTTATAATTCATTAAATATTGATTTTACAGATATGCCATAAAAATGGTATATGTGTATTTTTCCATGAGGAATCCAATGGTATAATTTATTCTACATGTTGATTCATTGGTTTTTAAGTTAAACCAATTTTTGTACCAATTTATGGTATTTTTTGTATATTTAAGTAATTAATTTTAATGTATAATTATATTAAAGGTATAATTATTCTTAATCTTTTTTTTTGGTGACCTTATTTGGTATGTGGTCATATCTCAAAGGCTCACAACGTGACTACCAACCCATTTATGGTTAAGCATAAAAGGAGTAAAAACTGTAAATCTTCTTTTATTCCAAAATAATAATTTATTTCTCAAAGTTATCAATGTTATTGAAAATTTTGTCACAGAATGTATTTTCTGTAAATTTCTAAAGATTCTGTGTTTCATGTGGAATGATCAAAAATGGACTGTAATTAAGACTTTTAATTTTACATATAAAAGTATAATTATTTTTGGTTTCTATATGAATTATACAGTTCATAATTGGTCCTGAAAGTGTCAGAAAGATTAATTAAGAATTGTACTTTAAATGAATTTTTGAAGTTTTTACCTCAATTCTACGTAGAATTGCAAATAGCAGTGTATGGCTGGTTGCTATGAGGTAAATAAATGCATACTAATCCAAAAGAAGTTTGAATTACTATTTTGAGGTTTATCCAGGGTAAGGCATTAAGAATTGACATGGGTACAGGAGTCTAAGTTGTTCTTTACCTCCTTGGCACATCAAAATAGCAGCTTATTTGCTATTTTCTTATAATTTACTGGAGTTGTAACATGGTAACCAAGTTCCCAAAAGGTTTTAGTTTAAAAATTGGGCCAAGATCAGCCATGGATCCAAGCTTTGGAGCTGTCCATGCCTCAGAGGCCTCAGAAGTTTGGTACCCTGGCTCTCTTTGATGTCTTTTGTCCCCCTTGCCTATTTTTCACGTTATGATAGAATTTTAAGCTTCAAGTGAGATATGCACTATGGGTGTACCAAAAGTGCATGTAAGAATACCATAATATTAAGTTCTCAGAACATGCATAACACTAATCTTAGTGTGTATGTAACACCATTATTTTGGTGTGAAATAGAGAAAAACAAAAATTTTCACAGATCTTTTATGTGGTATTGATGATGTGGTATTGAATTATTTTCCATATTACCACCTCAAAGAGTTGATTTGAGCTTATTCACTCTATGGAGATACCCTAGGTGAATGTTTTGTGCAGAATACAAATCTGGCCTCAAATCCATGGATTTCCTTTTTCAATAAAACATTATTTATCTTTTCTGAAATCAAAGATGATGAATTGTGAATATATGCATGACGTATGGGTTATGCATAGTTCAGAATGTATTTTTGAGATAATTGTGGCCTATTTGGGTATGTAGGATATACCTCAAGGCTCACATTCCCTCCCACCAAAAAATAAAATTGTACTACAATTTCATCAATGGTATAAAGAAGAAAAAGACCCCAAAGGGGGTTAATGTCCACTGTCCAACCTCTTTTCATTACTCATAGCAAGTAATTAAAAGCACATTTATAGACATATTCAGGCTTGTGGCCTTCTTTCATGTCTAAATCTTCTTAAGAGCTTTTCTGAGTCAGAGATTTCTGATTCTGACAGCCATTGATCTTCATGTACTGGATTTCTTTATCTGACTAGATCTTCTCTTTGATTTGTACCCCCAAATCTCCTTTCTTTAATGAGTTTCTTTATCTTTTTGTCTTCATCCTGTTCCACTGGTGGTACAGTCAATGGAGTTGGGTTCCTTAAAGGAAAAAATTCTTTGTCAGTTTGTTGATAAGGTTTTATCAGGCTGACTGGAAACGTGGGGTGTTTATTTTCCAATTCACCACTTAATTCCATTTGAACTGCACTGGTTTTATGTAAGGCAGCAATAACAAAAGGTCCTAAATAAGAATCTTGAAGTTTTCTTGGGCCTTTGATATTATTAAAATTCAAGGTTAAAACTAGAGCTAAGTACCCTACTTTGAAGTCTGGTACTTTGTGACTCTTGTCCCACTTCTGTTTAGCGTATTAAAAAGCATCATTCATACTTTGTTTTGCATGATGTTTCACTTTATCAAGCATTAATTTTAAGCTGGAAGCTGTAGGATGAATTTAAATCAAGTCTTTCCTCAGTGTATCTGCTGGGAGTCTTGCATTCCATCCTTTTTCCAACATAGCAGGAGATTGACCTGTGGAAGAATGGACTTATGTCTTATATGCCAATTCTAATGCAGGTATAAGAGTGCACCAGTCATGGGTAAAGCCATCTGAGCCTTTCAATTCCAACCCATAAGCACAAAATCTCCTGATAATGTCTTCTAAAGTTTGAATCATTATTTCTGCTAGCCTATCTGTTTGAGGGTGATATGCTGTAAAGAATGATAACTTAGTCCCAAACAATCTATGAAGATTGGTCCAAAGTACAGATGTGAACTTGATATCCCTGTCACTTATCATATTCTTGAATAGTACTGTATGAGAAATAACTCTAATCCATAGGAAAGGAGCTGTATCCATAGCTGTGTCATCTTTATGACATGGTAAGAATTTGGTAGTCTTGCAATATCTGTCCAAAATGACTAAACTAGCATTATAACTTATGTCACCACTTGGACGAAGTGCTGTGACCCAATCCATGTGAACAACTTCCCAAGGGGATTTTGGTTCTTGAATATGGATCATAAGTCCAGATTTCTTGCCTGTACTCCTGTTTTCTTTTTGACATCTGTCACAGGTATGGCAATATTCAATGGTCTGTTTTCTCCAAGATGGCCACCATGAACAGTTCTTCACTTTTACAAGTGCTCTGTCCTCTGACAGGTGTCCAGAGTAAATGCTATCATGGCATTCATGAAGAATGGTATTGCTAAGCAATCTGCTGCACAATATCATTACACAAGAATGCTTGGTTCTTTGGTAAACAATTCCATCAAACAAGTGAAATATCCCTTCAGAATAGGAATTTCTCCAAACTTCATCTAGTGCATTGACCAATGATGTATCTTTGCAGTATTTATCTAATAAGGAAGTCAAGATATGGCAATTTTTGTCTTGCTTATAAGATTCCCTGACTTTTTTAAAGAATTTGGTCCCAATATCAGTTATGTTAATTCCCCAAATTGGAATTTGTGGTTCTCCTTCCAAAGGTACATAAGCTGGATTATATGGAGTATTGGCTAATGCCCACCTTCTAAGTCCATCAGCATTCTTATGAATGTTTCCTGCTTTATGAAATATAGTCATGCTTCCTCTATATTCTTGAATGGTTATTTGCCATCTCAACATATGTCTGTTGGGAGCTTTCATGTTAAGAAGTGATTTCAAAGCATTACAGTCAGTTATTACTTCAGAGACACTGCCATCAAGATTATAGTGTAATTTATCAAGTGCCCATACCAAACATAAGCACTCCATTTGGCTTGAACCATATCTAGCTTCTGTTGTCTTGATTTTTCTTGAGATGTAAAAAACTGGTCCCTCTGTAGGTTTGCCATTAATAATTTGGACCTGATGTAGGGCTGACCCTAATCCATCTCCACATGCATCAATGTACAATTTAAAGGGAATATTCCAGTCAGGCATTAGGAGTAAAGGTGCTTCTGTAAGTGCTTTCCTTGTCTTCTCATAAGCTTCAATTCTTTCCTGTGTCATCTCAAATACTGTCTGTTGATCACAGATTCTATAGAGTGATTTGTCTAGAATTGAAAAGTATTTCAGTTGTTCCCTGTATCAACCAGAAAATCCAAGAAAGGACATCATTTCCTTCTTATTCTGGGGTACTGGCTTAAGTAACACTGCTGCCACTATTGTTTTCAATACCCAAGCTTAAACCAGAAACAATATATCCTAAAGCTTTGAGTTCTTCAAAGCCAAAGTTACATTTATTGAGTGAAATATTCATATTCACTCCTCTAACTTTAGCAAGTACTCTTGCAAGTCTTACAATGTGCAAAGACCATGAGTCAGAACATATCATAATATAATCAATATAAATAATAAGCCATCCTTCAGATAATTATGTAGGGAAGATGCTATTAATCATTCTTTGATAATGAGATGGAGCATTTTTAATGCCAAATGGCATTCTAAGATACTCATAAATACCACAGTGAGTCATAATTCCAAGTAATTTCTTTGTTTTGGGCATCAAACATTTTGATGAAAGCCTTTCAATGCATTCATGGATGTTACTTACCTTTAGACAATTGGGTTAATGTTTCTTGAATTTTAGGGATTGAATACCTATCTGGAGCTTTGTAGGTATTCAATGCTCTAAAATCTCCAACAATCCTTGATTTTTGATTATGCCAAGCAATAATAACAGGTGTTGCCACTTCAACTTCTTCATTATGGCCTACTTTCCTTAGTACACCAAGTTGGATCAACTCTTGGATATGCTTTTCCAAGGCTTCTCTAGCTCTGGGCCTGGCTGGATAAGCTGGCCTTCTAAGTACTCGAGGATATGGTCTGTCAATATTAAGAGGAATATCACCTTCATGTCCTTTTATAGCACCTAATGGTTCATTATCCCAGGCAAATTCATTATTATATGTGTATAACACATCAATAAGTTCATGTTGCATCTTTGGTGACAATGATGGATTAATTTGTGCTTCAACAAGATGATTAGCCAGAACCTCTTCTTTATAAGTATCTTTAACAGAAGATATTATAGATATTTGATTTGGCATATTGGAAGAAGAAATTTTTTTTCTTTTATTTTATCCAATTGTGAAACATCTGTCTTTATGGTTATTGATTTCAATACCATAAATATTCAAGTAATCAATTCCAAGCATGATGTGCAATTATCTATTACTACTATCTCTGTTTTCATTCTTACACTTCCTGCTGCATGTGGAAATTCAAGATTAGTGTCCAATATACCTAAAGGGTGCATATTATTACTGGCAGTACTAAATTGTACACCCTCTATTGGTAATAGATGGTTCTTCCATCCAGGGAGTATGGCTTGAAGATAATCTTTGCCTACACAAGTACAAAATTCCCCCATATCCAAATTTACTATGGCTTCAATATCATTTATCAGGATTGCTGTGATACAAGATACTCCAGCAGTTTATCCTTTGCCTCTAGCAGGTTTGGATTTACACATTCTGGAATCCTGGATATTGATTATGTTATAAAAATCCTCACTGTACTGTGGCAATTGAGTATGGACTTCTGTCACCTCAAAGAAAGCTGGAATGTTTTCAATGGGATAGTCTTCTACTGGTGTATCTTCAGAGAATGCAGAATCTAGGTCAGATTCCGCTTTCTCTTCTGTACACTGAACCTCTTCAATTACTTGATATTCTTTTGCTTTTGTCTTCTTGGTACAAGTGTTGGATAAATTGGAGGTGCTTCCACATTGATTAAAGTTCAAGACAGGTCCTTCAGGACTCTTATCTTCTCTGGAAGTTTTTGAAACCATTTTTGATTCCATAGGGATTGTAGTCCAGGTTTTACCAATTCTTGTCTTAGTAATGATATCCTCCATGGAATTGATGTAGTCTTCTGTTGAACAGGGTTCTACACATATGTACTTGATAGCATGTTCTAGTTCTCCTTCACATTTTCTTAATATTTTCATATTAATCTTAGAGTCAGAAATATATGGGTGTAAGGCAGATAATCTGTCTTTCTGTTTCAGGAAACAAGTAAGTTGTTTATTATTTTCTGAGTTAAAAATGGCACTTGCAAAATCATTTTCCATTTTAAATATCCAAGAATTGTTGGCCCATTTGGTGATTATTTCAGATTTTCACCAAGGCCAATAATGTTTACCATGATCTTGTCTCATTTTCCAATACCATTTCTTTGCAGTTCTAGAAAAAAAGGAGTGTAGTTTTCCCACTATAATTTCATCAGGTATTTGAAAATCCTCTTGCAAAAGATCAATTGTTCTGATGAGCTCAATATGATTGTATTCTCCTTCACCAGAGAATGTTGGCCATTCTTCCAGTTCAGGAATATCTTTTGCACAGATAGGATTTTCTCCTAAAAAGGGGGTCAAGCTTCCTTTTAGATAATGTTTCTCTTTAGTCAAAGGGGTAGAATGTCTTCACATATGTGATTCATAATTCTTATGAATTTTCTCCACATTTGCAATGAGTTCATTCTTTTATTTCTGCCTCTCACTGTTACTTTTTACCAAGTGTGTGGCAAACTGATTGGTATTATTAATTATTGCCAAAACTTCACTTCTCAGAATTGAAATTTGTTCATTGATATGTGAAATGGAAATATCTCCTATTTCATCCTCTTTAACTTGGCATTTACTTTCAATTCTGTCACATGTATTGGTAATTGAAACAAGTCTGACATTTGTCAACTTATACCACTCAGTATAAGTTTTGTCATTTCCCTTTAGTTCACTTATATTTGATGTTATTTTATTTTAATTTGCATCAAATTTACCAAGTTCTACATAAATACCAGATTTAACAAATTGTATTTCTTGTATTTTTTGTGTGGAAAGGTCCTATTAATTATTTCCTGCTCTTTGGATGTGAATTACATGAGATTCCTGGCCATATTCAAGACACTGTCCACAGTTGGAGGCTCCAATTTGGGAATCCTGTACCCCTGTGGGTAAGGTCTGTGCCAATTTCCTTTGCCTTTGCCCTTTCCTTGATGGTTCTTGGGACCTCTCTACTTCTTCTGAGGTTCCTTGGGCTTGTCTTTGGACACTTCTGGAGCTGGTGTGGAGCTGGTAGAGGCCACCGGGCCTTCTTTCTCCAAAGCTAGAGTCATTTCCAGTTCCTTCTTCTGGTCTATGGATAAAAGAATTTGATTTTTCAACCAGTTCTTTATCTCTTTGACCTTGTCTTTGCAGGATAATTGTGAGCCTGTGAGGTATGTTTAACATACCCATAAGGCCACAAATGATTTTATAAACAATTAAATTTGTCTTAAACAGACTTTTTAGTTGAATTTAAAATAAAAAATAATAAAAAATAAGTATAACTTTTTTTTGGATAAACAAAGTTATAATTATTATGTCATTTTTGGATTCTACACCAAAAATAACCTAGGGTACACCCATAGGGTGTTATACCCAAAAACACTTATTTCTTGTGTTATTAGAAGATTTAAGAATCTCACAGTACTAATGTAACTTTTTTAACATTTTTTAAAATTGTTAAATTTAAGCTTAATTAAGCTTAAATTTAAAGTTACATAAGGTTTATGCAACCTTACCAAAATTTTAGTTAAAATTGAGGTGTGGTGTATATTTACTGAATTGGCTAAGGATTTGCCATACAGAATGTAAATCCTGCGTGAGCTCAATTTAAAAGGGTTTAAGGCCATAGTATGGCTTTAAATAAATAAAAGGGCAAAATCCACG
The DNA here is from genome assembly GCA_023105745.1 of Austropuccinia psidii. Classification (NCBI taxonomy): domain Eukaryota; kingdom Fungi; phylum Basidiomycota; class Pucciniomycetes; order Pucciniales; family Sphaerophragmiaceae; genus Austropuccinia; species Austropuccinia psidii. The sequence goes on from JALGQZ010000001.1 coordinate 9,145,095, forward strand.
CAAAAAGGTGGGACAAAGGAAAAAGACCAAATAGAGCTGGGGTACCCAGCTTTTTGGATCTGCAATGATTCAATTAAGGTTGTCCACCTGTATTGGAGGATTTTCAACGGTATTTAAACTTTAAGATTAGACTTTGATCCAACCTTAAGGTTTAAACTGATTTTATCCTAAATTGGATAAGAATTTCAAGCTGCCAAGAGGGTAAATCCCAATAAGCAGGCTTGGAATCAAGGTTTTAAGAACTGTCAAAGCTTAATCAAGCTTAAAAAGCTTAAATAAGCTTAAAACTTTAAGGTTTCAATCATCAAAACCTTATCAAAACTTAAGGTTTTGTGTGTATTGCTATTTTACGTGGAAAAATAGTAATAACTTCAAAAATTCATTAAAAATCCAAATCTTAATGGATTTGCTTGAAAATTTCACACAGCTTAGAATTTAATATTATCAATATATAAATTAAATTTTAAGTATCTTTTATTAATAGGTTTCCTGGGTAATTAGCCTGGAAAATTACTTTTTTATTAAGCTTAAAGAAAATTATGATTTCTTTAAAAATTAATTAAAAATTCAGTTTAAGAGATTTCTGCTTGAAACTCTGATTTTATGTTGTTCATATGATGAACTTTAATATAAATAAACTTATTTTATATTAAAACTTAAAATAATTAAACTAAATGAGGATTAAAGTTACTTGGAGTTAAGAATAACACTGGTAACTTTAAATTGGAAGTAAAAATAAGTTGCCTTAAGTTAAGAACTTAATTTTTAAGCATGGTTTTTCAGTTTTGACCTGAGCACGCCCTCTACATTCATTATGAATCATGAGAGCTGCTCTGTAGACATAAAAAGAGTCTTTTCATCACTGTTTTTGTCAATCATTCATAATCAATCCAATCATATTAGACATTTAAACAGGTAAAGTTTTATTAAATATAAAATCTTATTATTAAAAGTAATTCTTAAGTTATTTTTATTCTTTATTTATTAAATTAAAGAATTGAAGTCATAGAATTCAGATTATTGTTGTAATCATCTATAATAAATTTTATTATATAAAATTATCATCTTAAATATCTTTTAAAATCCACAAATTCCTCTCAAAAACTCTTTAATCATAATTTATAATATAAAAAGTTGTTTTATCTTTATATTTATTGATTTTTGGCGTGTTTTTAACTTATAAATCTTTATTTAAATAACTGTTGTATTTGACTTGTTGTATTAAATAAATCTTATAAGTAAGTTTTCTCTAAAAGTTCTATATATTTTTTTATCTAGTAATAGTTTTTTTATATAGAATTTTATTCTATAAAGAATTATTTCTGCACAGTGTGTGATTAATTCTTTTTATAAATAATATTTATATTATTTATAAGTGGTTAATATTCTTATTTTCCACGTGTAATTGTCTCATTAAGAGCTTTACACTTCTTATTGTTATAACTGTCAGTGACTATAACAATAATAGAATAATTATAATTTATTATAATTATTATATTTTTTTATTATTATATTATTATAATAATAACTAAATTTATTTTTTTTATATAATTATTTTTAATAATTATATTTAAATTTGTGGTTATAATATTTCATTATATTATATTTTTCTACTGAGGACAGTCATAGTACTCTTGATATTGTTACTATTATCAAGAGTTTCATAGACAAACCTTACAATAATGGGCTCCATACTCCTAAGAGTTCTATTGTCTTCTCCTGACCCACAAAGCTCTTGATGTGTAAGTAGGAGTTCATGGCCCCCTGCCAAAGGCTTGGACATATTTCCCACTCCTCCTCTTTGCCTTCTCTGTACCAATTCTTGTATTGGAATTGATAAATGTCTATTTCTGCCACTTGAAAATGGTTCAGCCCTTGAAATATTATCATTAATTAGTTCAGACTCAGAGTCCACATCAAAGTTTGTGGGTGCAGACCTTGGGGAATGGGGGGAAACTCTGGCATCCTCCAGATGCGTCTTTCTTGAGGAAGAATTGCCACTTCTGGACTTGTTCTTGCCTTTTCTTTGTCCAAAGCCATCTGGTGGAACCAAATAGTTGCTCCCATTTCTGGTATACACCATTTTAAATCAATTGAAGCAAAAAAAATCAAGAATAAAGTCAAAAATACACACCTTTTGGTGGTTGTTTTGCTTTTTCTGTTTGTGTCACAGGGGCTCTTCTAAGTGAAGAGGGCCTGGCACTCAGTGAACAGACTTACTTATGGAGGGCTCAGAATAAAATACTCAATGATAAGAGTAATGGAGTAAGAGGATAAATTCCTAGTCATAAAATAATAAGAATTAAAATATATAAGAGAAAAAACAAAAGCAATAATAAAGAGCCAACCTCAAATAATCCTGTACCACTGTTTCAACCTGTTAAGAAAAGAGAAAAGGATTAATAAAGGATATGGCCACCAGGACTCTACTGAACAGGTGAGGGAAGGCAAAGACTAACTTAATAAATAATAAAATAATATTAAATAATAAATCCAATATTTTAATTAACTGGGGGAAAAACCCCCAGGTGGGTGAAGAGGGGCCGGTATATGTGAGAAATACCAGCCTTGGAGTTTGAGTGTTGAGATACTTGTCTGTATGCTGGAAGAAGTTGGATGTGGGATTGAATCCGGTATTGGTGAATCCAATACAGGTTATACAGTCAATACAGGTATCTGCGCCTGTATTGATTACAGGCCTGTATTTGGTGAATCCTGCATGAACTGTATTGAGGTCTGAAACTGTATTTGGATCTTGCCTGTATGAAACTGTATTGAGGTCTGAAAACTGTATTTGGAGAATGTTGAATGAAACCCCCTTGCTGATTGGGTTTTGAAGGGTATCAGTGAAATAATGATTTTTGAAGATGATTGGTAATTCCCCTGCCTCCTTGGCTGTGACAGTTTGAAACAAAGTGCCTCTTTTAGCAATTTGAACTTCAAAAATGTCTTCAGATTCTGCTTCTGAAGGTTCTGGACTGGTAATATATCCTTTACTGAGTCTTTTACCAGATGCACAGTATTTGATTAAAGACACTAGAGAAAAATTAAAAGAGAAAAATTATTTTTTATACTTAAAAAATTTCTCAAAAGATTTTTTATAAGTTTTTAGTATTTGTTATATATACACAAAAATTACTCTTCTTAAAGAAAAAAAATTAAAAAATTTAAGATTTTGATTTAAAGTTAATTCAGAGGAACTCAAAGAATAATTTGATAAGTTTTTGGATGTGAAAAAGCCACATGTAAAACAATATAAAATTGAACCAGATTCCCCAATGAAAAAGATTTTAAAGACAATTTTTAAAAATAGAAGATAATTTTAATTTCAAATTGAAAGAAAAAAATAGTTAAATCAATATATTAATTGAGGGTACAAGGCTCAAAAAACACGGACATTCCCCAAATGTAAGATTTGTCTATGAAACTGTTGATAATATTACTATTAATCAACAGTACTATTACTGGCTTATGGAGTATAATAATAGAAAGTATTATAGCCACAATCAAATTATTAATTAATTAATTATTTATTTTACCTGTTATACACTACTAGTGATTATAGCAGTGAGCAGTAATTGTCTACAAGAATCAATTACAAGAAGTATTTAATAATACAAACCTCTTTAATAAAAGAATAAAATTACTTTAATATATAATTAATTCTCTTTTAGAATAATAATCATAAATATAATGCTTGAAGAAAGCAATTACTAGAGAAAACATTTAAAAATTAAGACAAAACACTTGCTAATACTCCAATGAGCTTATTAAAAGATAATAGTAGAGAAATTTGAGAGATAATTGTGGATTTAATGGATCAAAATTGATTTATAACAGGATTACAACAATATATAGTTTATTTATATGATTTCACGTCTTTCTGATTGTTTCTTAAAGAATAAAACACTCAAGAAAAGATTAACTAATACTTACTTGTTGGTAATAATGGTGTAATTGAATAATGTGATGATCTGGAAAAAACAGAAAGAGAAGGCCTCTGTTAAGTCTAAGAGAGCCCACAGAGGCGTTCCATTGAGCAGACTGAAAAACAAGTGAGTGAGAAAACAATAACTCTTTTTGGATTAATGATTGCATCATCTGTTGTCAGGTAAGATTATCATAATTATTTAATTGATGCTTTTACATGACTACCAACCCAAATAAGGTTATGAATAAAAGGAGTAACAACGGTGAATATTCCTTTATCTTGAAATAAACATTAATTTATCAAAGTTATCATTGTTATTGAAAATTTTATCACAGAGTGTATTTTCTTGGTATTTTTGAAGATTCAGTGTTTCATGTGGAATGATCAAAAAGGGACTGCAAGTAAAACCTTTAATTCTACTTATAAAAGTATAATTACTTTTTGTTTTTGTATTAATTATACTGTCCGTAATTGGTACTGAAAGTTTCAGAAGGATTGAATAAGAATTGACTTTTTAACAAATTTTTGAAGTTTTTACCTCATTTCTATGTAGAATTGTAAATAATACTATATTGCTGGTTGCTATCAGGTAAATCAATCAATACTAGTCCAAAAAGGGTTTTAATTACTCTTTTGGCGTTTATCCATGGAAATCAATTAACAATTGACATGATTAAAGGAGTCTGAGTTGCTGTTTACCTCTTTGGCACGTCAAAATAACAACTGATTTACTATTTTTTTATGATTTAATGAGATTTTAGCTTGGTCACCAAGTTCCCAGAAGGCTTTAGTATACTAATTGGGCCAAGATCAGCCATGGATCCAAGCTTTAGAGCTGTCCACACCTCAGGGGCCTCAAAAGCTGGGTCCCTGGCTCTCATTGATGTCTTTTGTCCCCTTTGACTATTTTCACATCAAAAATAGAAATCCAGGCTTAAAGACTGATATCCACTATGGGTGTACCAAAGTTTTATGTAATAATACCATAATCATAAGTGCCACAAACATTTATAACACTATTTACAGTGTATATGTTACACAGGATTTCTCACATTCACATTATCTTGGCGTGAAATTGAGAAAAGCAAACTTTTTCACAATTCTTTTATGTGGTATTGATGATTTGGTATTGAAGTATTTTTCATATTACCACCTCTTAGAGTTAATTTAAGCTTTTTCACTCTATGGAGCTACCCTGGGTGAAATTTTGTGTAGAATCCCAATCTGGACTTAAATCCATGGATCTACTTACTCACAAAAACGTTATTCATCTTTTCTGAAAATTAAAAAGATGAATTTTGAATATATGCATGACTTAAGGGTTATACAAAGTTCAAAAGATATTTTTATAGATATTTGTGGCCTATTTGGGTATGTAAAATATAGCTCATGGCTCACAGCTCTTATATTTCATATCTTTGAGGTAGCTATATCATTTTGCATTGATTATTTTCTATAAAGAAAATTCTTTTAGGATATTATTCATGGCTTTTTTGTTAGTGTTTTCTTTTTCAAATATAGCTTTAAATGATATTCATGTTTAAAGATAAATTCAGAAATACCAATAGGAGTTTATATTGAATTGAATATAATTCCAATAATATTAATCAGAAATTAAAGATTTCTTATTGTAATAAATAGGGACCACTTCACAAAATTTGTGAGAGATCTCTGCCCATAAAGAATAGTTGTAACAACCACTCATCAGGGGTAAGGGCATTCATACTTACACCCACTCAAACACCCCAAGCCAGAAAATCCACTGTGTGTATCAGAATTCAGTTTCAGCAATCTTCCTTGCTAAAAAATGCATACAGTCTGGTTCATCAATACAGCCTGTCAATATTTGTACAGGTTTAAATTACCCAATACAGTTTGGATACACCATTTCCAAACTTTATAATCACTCAATACCACCACTCCTCTTGTACAGGCCGTGTACAGCTGTACAGGATCTGTGAGCCTTGAGGTATATTTTACATACCCAAATAGGCCACAATTATCTTAAAAAGAAATTTTGAATTATGCAAAACTCATAAGTCATGCATATATCCAAAATTCATCATTTTCCATTTCAGAAAAGATGAATAACTTTTTATTGAGTAAGTAAATCCATGGATTTAAGACCAGATTTGGATTCTACACAAAAATTCACCTAGGGTAGCCCCATAGAGTGAAAAAGCTCAATTTAAGTATTTGAGGTGGTAAAATGGAAAATACTTCAATACCACATAAAAGATCCGTGAAAATTTTTGTTTTTCTTGATTTTTAGCCAAAATAATGGGAAAGTGAGAAATCCCATGTTACATATACACTAAGAATAGTGTTATGCATGTTTTGAGCACTTAATATCATGGTATTCTTACATGGACTTTTGGTACACCCATAGTGGATATCTCACTTTAAGCTTAAATTACTATTTTGATGTAAAAAATAGGCAAGGGGGACAAAAGACATCAAAGAGAGCCAGGGTACCCAACTTCTGAGGCCTCAGAGGCGTGGATAGCTCCAAAGCTTGGATCTATGCCTGATCTTGGCCTAATTGGTAAGCTAAAACCTTTTGGGAACTTGGTTACCAAGTTACAACTACTGTAAAACACCAGAAAATAGCAAATAACCTGCTATTTTGACGTGCCAAGGAGGTAATGAGCTACTTACACTCCTGTAACCATGTCAATTACTAATGACTTTCCATGGATAAACCCCAAAAGAGTAATTGAAACCCTTTTGGAACCCATATTCATTGATTTACCTCATAGCAACCAGCAAAACACTGCTATTTGCAATTCTACGTAGAAATGAGGTAAAAACTTCAAAAATTCATTAAAAATACAATTCTTAATGAATCTTTCTGAAACTTTCAGGAATAAAGGAGAACTGTATTATCTATGATAAAACCAAAAAGAATTACAGTTTTACTAGTAAAATTCAAAGTTTTACTTACAGTCCATTTTTGGTTATTCTACGTGAAACACTGAATCTTCAAAATTTCACAGTAATTACAACCTGTGATGAAATCGGCAATAACATTGATAACTTTGAGAAATCAATGATTATTTTAAAATAAGAGAAGATTTACAAGTGTTACTCCTTTTATTCTTAACCATATTGGGGTTGGTAGTCATGTAAAAGCGTCAATTAAGTACTTATGATAATCTTACGTGACAACTGATGATGCAATCAATAATCCAAAAGGGTTTATTGTTTTCTCACTCACTGGTTTTTCAGTTTGCTCCATGGCACGCCTCTGTGAGCTGTTTTTGACTTAAAAGAGGCCTTCTCTTGCTGTTTTTTCCAGATCATCTTATCAATTTATTAAGTCATTATTACCAACAAGTAAGTATTAGTTACAGCTATTCTTAAGTGTTTTTAATCTTTCAGAATCAACCAGAAAGACGTGAAATCATAGAATCCAACTATATATTGTTGTAATACTGTTATAAATCCTTTTGATCCCTTAAATCCACAATTCCACGTCAAATTTCTCTACTCTTATCTTTCAATAAGTTCTTTGGAGTATTAGTGAGTCATTTATCTTTAATTCTTAAAGTTTTTCTCTAGTAATAGTTTTCTTCAAGAATTATCTTTATAATTATTCTTGTAAAAGATAATTATATATTAAAATAATTTTATTATTTTAATAAAAGAAGTTTTTACTATTAAATTCTTCTTGTAATTGATTCTTGTAGACAATTACTGCTCACTGTTATAATCACTAGTAGTGTATAACACGTGAAAGAAATAATTTTATAATTATTTAATTGTGGTTATAATAATTTTATTATTATATTTCATAAGAACAGACATAGTACTGTTTATTAATAGTAATATTATCATCAGTTTCATAGTCACATCTTACATTTGGGGGCCTGGCCGTGTTTTTTGAACCTTGTACCCTTAATTAATATATTTTTAAGCTCTAAAATATATTAATTTAATTAATTTTTTTCTTTCAATTTGAAGTTAAAATATTTTTATTTTTGAAATTGTTTTAAAATCTTTTTTCATTGAGGAATTTGGTTTAATTTTATATTGTTTTTACACGTGGCTTTTTCACATCCAAAAACTTATAAAATTATTCTTTGAGTTACTCTGAATTAATTTTCATTCAAAATCTTAAATTTTAATTTTTTTCTTTAAAAAGAATAATTTTTTTAATATTAAAAAATATAAAACTTATAAAAAATCTTTAAAAATATTTTAAAAAAGTATAAAAAATAATTTTTCTCTTTTATAATTTTTTCTCCAGTGTCTTTAATCAAATACTGTGCAGCTGGCAACAGACTCAGTAAAAGATATATAACTAGTCCAGAATCTTCAGAAGCAGAATCTGAAGACAGTATTGAGGTGCAGATTGCTAAAAGAGGCACCTTATTCAACTCAGAAAAAGCTAAATTACCACCAAAAGGTGTGTATTTTATCTTATATTTTCACCTTTTATCTTTAAATTGACGTGAAAAATGGTGCATACCAGAAATGGAAGCAACTATTCAGTCCAGCCAGATGGATGTGGACAAGGAAGAGGCAAGACCAAATCTTCCACAAGAAAGGCACATCTGGAGGATGCCAGAGTTGCCCCCCATTCCCCAAGGTCTGTACCAACAGATTTTGACGTAAATTCTGAGCATGAACTGATTTATGATAATATTTCCAGGGCTGAACCATTTTCAAGTGGCAGCAATAGAAATATATCAGAGCCAATACAAAAATTGGTTCAGAGCAGCCAAAGAAGAGGAGTGGGAAATCTGCCCAAGCCTTTGGCAGGGGGCAATGAACTCCTACTTACACATCAAGAGCTTTCTGGGTCAGGAGAAGACCATAGAACTCTTAGGAGGTTGGAGCCCCCTGTCTTGCAAAGACAAGGTCAAAAAGATAAAGAATTGGCTGAAGAACCAGAGTCTTTTATCCATAGACCAGAAGAAAGAGTTGGAAATGACTCCAGCTTTGGAGACAGAGGCACCAGTGGCATCTACCAGCTTCAAACCAGCTCCAGAGGCATCCAAGGACAAGCCAAAAGGACCTCAAAAGAAACAGAGAGGTCCCAAGAACCATCAAGGCAAGGGCAAAGGCAAAGCCAATTGGCACAGACCTTACCCACAAGGGTACAGGATCCCCAGATTGGAGCCTTCAGCAGTGGACAGTGTCTTCAATATGGCCAGAGCTCTTATGGAATTCACAGCCAAGGAGCAGGAAAGGATGAACAGGACTTTTTTCACGCAAATGAATGATGTACATAGAAGTATTAGTGTAGAAATTGGCAAACTTGAGTCAAAGTTAAAGCAAATTACATATTACATCAATGATTTAAAGAAAAGTGACAAGCAACATTCTGATTGGCATCAATTGACAACTGTCACCCTTGAGTCAATTAGCAATGCTTGTGATAGTATTGAGAACCAATGTCAAAATAATGACACAGAGGATCCTTCCATTTTTAAAGTAAATGATATACTTAAAACTCTTGAAGACCATGTCTTACAAATAGTTAAGAACACCAATCAATTTGCTATACATTTAGCAAAAAGTGACAGTGAGAGGCAGAAATTAAAGAATGAAATAATTGCAAGTGTGGAGCAAATTCATAAGAATCATGAACCACATATGCCAAGACATTCTACACCTTTGACTGAAGAAAAACTTTCTGTTAAGGAGAGTTTGACTCCATTCTTAGGAGAAAATGTTATTTCTGCAAAGGATATTCCAAAATTAGAAGAATGGCCAACATTCTCTTGTGAAGGAGAATACAACCATATTGAATTCATCAGGACTATTGATATGTTGCAAGAAGACTTTAATATACCTGATGAAATCATAGTAGGGAAATTACATTGTTTGTTTACCAAGACTGCAAAGAAATGGTATTACAAGATGAGAATAGATCATGGAAGACATGACTGGTCTTGGTGGAAATCTGAAGTGGTTACCAAATGGGCCAATAATTCTTGGAGGTTTAAGATGGAGAATGCTTTTGAAAGTGCCATTTTTAACTCAGAAAAAGACAAACCACTTACTTGGTTCTTCAAACAAAGAGACAGATTATCTGCGTTACACCCAGATATGTCTGACACTATGATTAATATGAAAATATTAAGAAAGTGTGGAGGAGAACTGGAACATGCTATCAAAAGCAGATGTGTGGAACCCTGTTCAACAGAGGACTACATTAATGCTATGGAAGATATCATTACCAGAACAAGAATTGGTAAGACTTGGATTAGAAACCCAATAGAGTCCAAAATAGTCTCAAAGATTCCTAGAGAGGAAAGAAGACCAGAAAGACCTTTCTTGAAGTGTCATAAATGTGGAAGTATTTCACATTTAGCCAACACTTGCCCTAAGAAGACAAAGATCAATGAAGTTCAAGTCATTGAGGAAATTCAATGTACTGAAGAGAAAGAAGAGTCTGATCAAGATTCTGCAGTCTCTGAAGATACACCAGTGGAGGACTATCCCATTGAAAACATTTCAGCTTTCTTTGAGGTCACAGAAGTCCATACCCACTTGCCACAGTACAGTGAGGATTGCTGCAACCTGATCAATATCCAAGATGCCAGAATGTGTAAAACAAAACCTGCTAAAGGAAAGGGTTATACTGCTGGAGCATCCTGTATCACATCAGTTCTGATGAGTGATATTGAAGCCAAAGTAAATCTGGATACAGGGGCATTTTGCACTTGTGTTGGCAAAGATTATCTCCAAATTATACTTCCTGAATGGAAAAACCATCTATTACCAATAGAAGGTGCACAATTCAGTAGTGCCAGTAACAATATGTACCCCTTGGGCATATTGGACACTAATATTGTATTCCCACATCCAGCAGGAAGTGTAAGAATGAAAACTGAGATTGTAGTAATGGATAATTGCACATCTCAGCACATCATTCTTGGAAATGATTACTTGAATATTTATGGTATTGATATAAATAACCATAAAGACAGATATTTCACAATTGGAGATAACAAAAGGCAAAAATTTGCTTTCTCCAATATTCCAAAACAGATATCTGTAGTATCTTCTGTCAAAGATACTTACAAAGATGAATTTGTGTCTAAACAACTTGTTGAAGCACAAATTAATCCATCATTGTCACCAAAGATGAGGAATGAACTTATTGATTTATTATATACATACAATAATGCATTTGCATCTAATAATGAACCATTAGGTGCTATAAGAGGACATGAAATTGATATTACTCTTAATATTGATAGACCATATCCTCCAGTACTTAGAAGACCAGCTTATCCAGCCAGTCCCAGAGCTAGAGAAGCCTTGAAAAAACATATCCAAGAGTTGATCCAACTTGGTGTGCTAAGGAAAGTAGGCCATAATGAGGAAGTTGAAGTGACAACACCTGTTATTATTGCATGGCATAATGATAAGTCAAGAATGGTTGGAGATTTTAGAGCTTTGAATACCTACACAGTTCCAGATAGGTATCCAATCCCTAGAATCCAAGAAACCTTGACTCAATTGTCTAAAGCCAAGTATATAACATCAATGGATGCATTAAAACGCTTCCATCAAAATGTTTTGACGCCTAAAGCTAGGAAATTACTTAGAATTATCACTCACTGTGGTATTTATGAGTATCTTAGAATGCCATTTGGCATTAAAAATGCTCCATCTCATTATCAAAGAATGATGAATACCATCTTCCCCACAGAGTTGTCTGGAGGATGGCTTATCATTTATATTGATGATATTATTATATGTTCTGACTCATGGTCTTTGCACCTTGAAAGACTTGCAAGAGTACTTCATAAAGTTGCAGAAGTGAACATGAAAATTTCACTTAAGAAATGCAATTTTGGTTTTGAAGAACTCAAAGCATTAGGACATGTTGTTTCTGGTTTGAGCTTGGGTATTGACAAGAATAAAGTTGCAGCAGTGTTACTTAAGCCAATACCCCAGAATAAAAAAGAAATGATGTCTTTTCTTGGATTTGCTAGTTACTATAGGCAACACTTGAAAGATTTTGCAATTCTAGCCAAGTCACTCTATAGAATCTGTGATCAACAGACTGTATTTGAGATGACACAGGAAAGAATTAAAGCTTATGAGAAGATAAAGAAACCGTTACAGAAGCACCTTTACTCCTTATGCCTGACTGGAATATTCCTTTTAAATTGTACATTGATGCATGTGGAGATGGATTAGGGGCAGCCCTACATCAAGTCCAAATTATTGATGACAAACTACAGAAGGACCAGTTTGTTATATCTCAAGACAAATCAAACCAACAGAAGCCAGATATGGTGCAAGCCAAATGGAGTGCTTATGTTTGGTATGGGCACTTGAGAAATTACACTATTACCTTGATGGCAGTGTTTTTGAAGTGATAACTGACTGTAATGCAGTAAAATCACTCCTTAACATGAAAACTCCCAACAGACATATGTTGAGATGGCAAATAGCTTTTCAAGAGGAAACATGACTATAGTTCATAAAGCAGGAAACATTCATAAGAATGCTGATGGACTTAGTAGATGGGCTTTAGCCAATACTCCTGATAACCCAGCTTATGTACCTTTGGAAGCTGAACCACAGATTCCAATTGAAGGAATTAACATAACTGATATTGGGACTGAATTCTTTGAAGAGGTCAGAGAGTCTTACAAACAAGACAAGAATTGCCATATCTTTACTTCTTTATTGGATCAAGACTGCAAAGACACATCTTTGGTTAATGCACTAGATGAAGTTTGGAAAAATTCCTATTCTGAAGGAAGATTTCACTTGTTTGATGGAATTATTTACCATAGAACAAAACATTCTTGTGTGATGACACTGTGTAGTAGATTGCTTATCAATACCATTCTTCATGAATGCCACGATAGCATTTACTCTGGACACCTATCAGAAGACAGAACACTTGAAAAAGTGAAGAACTGTGCATGGTGGCCATCTTGGAGAAAAGAAACCATTGAGTATTGCCATACCTGTGATAGATGCCAAAAAGCAAACAGGAATACAGGCAAGAAATTTGGATTGATGATCCATATTTAAGAACCAAAATCCCCTTGGGAAGTTGTTCACATGGATTGGGTCACAGAACTTCCTCCAAGTGGTGACAAAAGTTATAATGCTTGCTTAGTCATTGTAGACAGATATAGCAAAACTCCCATATTCTTACCATGTCATAAAGATGACACTGCTATGGATACAGCTCTTCTTTTATGGAGTAGAGTTATTTCTAATACAGGATTATTTAAGAATATCATAAGTGACAGAGATCCCAAATTCACATCTGCACTTTGGACCAATCTTCATAGATTGTTTGGGACTAAGTTATCATTCTCTACAGCATATCACCCTCAAACAGATGGGCTAGCAGAGAGGATGATTCAAACTTTAGAAGACATGATCAGGAGATTCTGTGCTTATGGATTAGAATTCAAATACTCAGATGGCTTTACCCATGACTGGTGCACTCTGATACCTGCATTAGAATTGGCATACAAGACATCAGTCCATTCTTCCACAGGACAAACTCCTGCTATGTTAGAGAAAGGATGGAATCCAAGACTCCCAGCAGACACACTGAGGAAAGACTTGATTGACATTCATCCTACAGCTTCCAGCTTCAAGATAATGCTCGATAAAGTAAAACATCATGCAAAACAGAAGTGGGACAAGAGTCATAAAGTACCAGACTTCAAAGTAGGGGACTTAGTTTTAGTTTCAACCTTGAATTTTAATAATATCAAAGGCCCAAAGAGACTTAAAGATTCTTATGTAGGACCTTTTGTTATTGTTGCTTTACATGGAACCAATGCAATTCAAGTGGAATTGAGTGGTGAATTGGAAAATAAACACCCCACATTTCCAGTCAGCTTGATAAAGCCTTATCAACCAGCTGATAAAGAATTGTTTCCTTCAAGAAACCCAACTCCTTTAACTGTACCACCTGTGGAACAGAATGAAGACAAAAAGATAAAGAAAGTCATTAAAGAAAGGAGACTTAGGGGTAAAAATCAAAGAGAATATCTTGTCAGATATAGAAATCCAGTACATGAAGATGAATGGATGGCAGAATCAGAAATACCTGACTCAGATAAACTCTTGAGAAGATTTAGACATGAAAGAAGGCCACAAGCCTGAATATGTCTATAAATGTGCTTTAAATTACTTGATCTGAGTAATGTGAAGAGGTTGGACAGTGGACATTAACCCCCTTTGGGGCCTTATTCTTTTATCACTAATAAAATTGTAGTACAATTTTATTTTTTAGTGGGAGGAAATGTGAGCCTTGAGGTATATTTTACATACCCAAATAGGCCACAATTATCTTAAAAAGAAATTTTGAATTATGCAAAACTCATAAGTCATGCATATATCCAAAATTCATCATTTTCAATTTCAGAAAAGATGAATACCTTTTTATTGAGTAAGTAAATCCATGGATTTAAGACCAGATTTGGATTCTACACAAAAATTCACCTAGGGTAGCTCCATAGAGTGAATAAGCTCAATTTAAGTATTTGAGGTGGTAAAATGGAAAATACTTCAATACCACATCATTAATACCACATAAAAGATCCGTGAAAAGTTTTGTTTTTCTTGATTTTTAGCCAAAATAATGGGAAAGTGAGAAATCCCATGTTACATATACACTAAGAATAGTGTTATGCATGTTTTGAGCACTTAATATCATGGTATTCTTACATGGACTTTTGGTACACCCATAGTGGATATCTCACTTTAAGCTTAAATTACTATTTTGACGTAAAAAATAGGCAAGGGGGACAAAAGACATCAAAGAGAGCCAGGGTACCCAACTTCTGAGGCCTCAGAGGCGTGGATAGCTCCAGAGCATGGATCCATGGCTCACTTGGCCCAATTAGTAAACCAAAACTCTTTGGGAACTTGGTTACCAAGTTACAACTACTGTAAAACACCAGAAAATAGCAAATAACCTGCTATTTTGACGTGCCAAGGAGGTAATGAGCTACTTACACTCCTGTAACCATGTCAATTACTAATGACTTTCCATGGATAAACCCCAAAAGAGTAATTAAAACCCTTTTGGAACCCATATTCATTGATTTACCTCATAGCAACCAGCAAAACACTGCTATTTGCAATTCTACGTAGAAATGAGGTAAAAACTTCAAAAATTCATTAAAAATACAATTCTTAATGAATCTTTCTGAAACTTTCAGGAATAAAGGAGAACTGTATTATCTATGATACAACCAAAAAGAATTTTAGTTTTACTAGTAAAATTAAAAGTTTTACTTACAGTCCATTTTTGGTTATTCTACGTGAAACACTGAATCTTCAAAATTTCACAGTAATTACAACCTGTGATGAAATTGGCAATAACATTGATAACTTTGAGAAATCAATGATTATTTTAGAATAAGAGAAGATTTACAAGTGTTACTCCTTTTATTCTTAACCATATTGGGGTTGGTAGTCACGTAAAAGCATCAATTAAGTACTTATGATAATCTTACGTGACAACTGATGATGCAATCAATAATCCAAAAGGGTTCATTGTTTTCTCACTCACTGGTTTTTCAGTTTGCTCCATGGCACGCCTCTGTGAGCTGTTGTTGACTTAAAAGAGGCCTTCTCTTGCTGTTTTTTCCAGATCATCTTATCAATTTATTAAGTCATTATTACCAACAAGTAAGTATTAGTTACAGCTATTCTTAAGTGTTTTTAATCTTTCAGAATCAACCAGAAAGACGTGAAATCATAGAATCCAACTATATATTGTTGTAATACTGTTATAAATCCTTTTGATCCCTTAAATCCACAATTCCATGTCAAATTTCTCTACTCTTATCTTTCAATAAGTTCTTTGGAGTATTAGTGAGTCATTTATCTTTAATTCTTAAAGTTTTTCTCTAGTAATAGTTTTCTTCAAGAATTATCTTTATAATTATTCTTGTAAAAGATAATTATATATTAAAATAATTTTATTATTTTAATAAAAGAAGTTTTTATTATTAAATTCTTCTTGTAATTGATTCTTGTTGACAATTACTGCTCACTGTTATAATCACTAGTAGTGTATAACACCTGAAAGAAATAATTTTATAATTATTTAATTGTGGTTATAATAATTTTATTATTATATTTCATAAGAACAGACATAGTACTGTTGATTAATAGTAATATTATCATCAGTTTCATAGTCACATCTTACAGGATCTGTATTGGCCAGACTCGATTCAATCATCACTTATTCCCATGAAAATTCTGTTTCTGGATCAGGGCTGGTGATTTTCACATATACCAGCCCCTCTTTCTCCCCCTGGGGACTAACCCAAAATAATTAATATAGTTTATTTATTATTTCATAATTATTCTTATCCTTATTTTGGGTATTATAGTTGTTTAATTTGAAGTTACTCTTTGCCTGTACAGTATGAGTTGGGTGGCCATATCCTTATTAACCCTTCTCTTTCCATTTGTACAGGTTGAAACAGTGGACTTGGACTTGTTTGTGGTCGGCTCTTCTCTTTTCTTACTCTTATTCTTTGTTGCTTCTTTTCTTATATTTCTTCCATTAGTAATTCATCATGTTAAACTCCTAAGTGTATTCATCTCTTATCATATCCTTGAGCCCTCCATAAGTGAGTCCCAGTTTACTGAGTTCCAGGCCCTCTTCACTTAGAAGAGCCCCTGTGACATTGAATTAATTAAATCATATTTGATTCTTTCTTTTCATTCATTTAACTTCATTTCTCTCATTCATCAATTATGACTCTTTTATGATCTTATGATTCTCATGATTATGGTTTTTCTATCTTCAATTTTCATCTCATTCATTATATTCATATGAAAATTTATTCTTATCATTTCTTAATCATTTCTGACCATATAATTTCATTCTAAATTTTATCTCAATTAAATATTTCTTTTGTTTTCTCATTCAGGTCTTATAAGGAGGTATTGATTGGTTAATTGATTGGTCGATCGATTGGGATTCATTGGGTTATTGATTCCGCAATTCAAGATTTGATTTGGATTGGATTGATTGACTTTGAATTCCCCAAGATAACTGATTGATCCTCAAGAATTAATTATTGATTACTGAGTGATTTTGATTCCTGAAGATTTTGATTTGTCTGATTGATTCCTCAAGACCTTGACTTATTGATTGATTGTTGAATTCTTCAAGATCATTGATATTTGATTTAATGCTGATATTGACTGAATTGATTGATTGATTCCTCAAGATCATCAAGACTTTATTGATTATTGATTTGGCCAAGCATTGATTCCTTATTCTAAAGTATCATCAATCTTTAATTACTAATTTCTCAATAATGCCAGTTCAGCATAGCCCTCCAGCCAAGAACACTAGATCTCAAAGAAATCCAGCTGTTCTCACTCCTACAGCAAGGGTTCTTCTTGACCGCACACCATAAGTTCATCAACTGAGTGAACATTTGGACAGAGGACCACCAATGGAAGGAGCAGCACCCTCCAGAAGAGGGATAATGAAATCAAAAAGATCAAGATCTCTCTCTGGCCTCTTGGCTGGTTATCCTGGCATGTCTGAAGGTGCAAGAGCAATAATTGGAGAAGCTGAAGATGAAGAGGGGTAGGAGTCTGTGGATGAGGAAGATTCTGGGGAAACTGAAGTGGAAGATGCCTTGGAAAATGCTCTAGAGGTACCCCAGTGTTCTAATCTAGCACCTACTAGTCAACCTCTTGTCTCTCAATCTGATCCAAGTCTCCTCAAGATCATTGAGAAAATGGCTACTATTATGGGACACCTTTCTCAAGCAGAAGCCCCCAGGGACAATTCCAAAACCCTTGAATTCAAGACTCCATCAATGAAAGAACCTGATTCTTTTGATGGTACTCAAGCTCATAAATTGAGAGGATTTTCCCAATCCTGTAAATTGATTTTCCATAATGATTGAGAAAGTTTCTTTTACAGGAAGAAAGTTCTGTACTCAACTTCTTTTCTCACTGGTAGAGCTGGCAAATGGATTGAACCCTACCTCTCCAATATTGCCAATGAAGATCCTTGCTACCTCCTCAATGATTGGCAGTTATTTGAAACTCAATTATTTACTCTGTTTGGTGATCCCAATGAAGTCAGGAAAGCTGAACAAGAGTTGGAAAATTTGAGGATGAAGGAAAGTGGTCATGTATCCTTGTACATTTCTGATTTCAGGAGCTTAATGTCAAGAATTGGAGATTGGGGAGAAAGAGCTTATATTCATGTCTATAGATGAGGATTGGAATCAAGACGTTTGTACCAGTTGGATTCCTACCCTGGTAGATTTGATACTCTTCAAGAGCTCATGGACATTACCCTGGAATTAGATACCAGATTCCATGAGAGGCAGAAAGAGAAGGGTAGTCATCAAGAAAAGAAGCCTCCTGTTACTGGATCCAATTCATCAAAACCTCCTCAAGACTCATCTTTAAGAAGGCCTCACCATAAGAAGAATAAGAAGGGCAAGCAATTTCAAGATTCAATGGACAAGCTCCACTCTGCTCTCCTCAATAAGGACAATAAATTGATCAGTTCTGAAAAGGAGAGGAGGATGAAAGAAGGGTTGTGTACTTATTGTGGTGGAAAGCACCCAATTGAAAAATGCTTCAAGAGGCCTCAGAACAAGCCTAGGCCATCAAGAGGCTTCCCTAGCAAGCAGCCCTTATTTCCTTCAAGAGCACAATTGTGCACTCTGAATACTAGTGTCAAGAAATATTTAAAGTTTCTTATGGTTTCTTCTGTCTCTGATATTTTTTATAGTATTCTCATTGATTCTGGTGCTACAAACTCTTTTATTACAAATAATTTTGTTCTCAAGTACTCATTGACTATATCAGAGCTCCCTGAAAATATCACTCTTTTCATTCTGGACTCAAATGAATCCCCCGACTTGTTCATCACCCATTATACCAAGTGGGTAGCTGACTTGCCTTCTTTCCCAAGCTTTGAATGGGACTTTTTTCTTATAGATTTACCCAAAGGAGAAGACCTGATATTGAGCTATGATTTCCTCTACCATTTTAATCACATTATTGATTGGAAAAATGGATTGATCACCTATGATTCTAGTTTTCAGGATTCTAGTGGTCTTAATTCTTCTACTAGTAATGCCTTGGCCACAGCTTTCAACAGTGTTGCTCTTGTTGGTGAGCTTAAGACACCTTCCCTTCCTTCTTCTGTCCATATCCTTTCCATCATGCCATCTTGGTCATTACTCAAATCAAGAGATGAGGTCTTCAAAGAGATAAAAGATGTTGGAGAAGATGTTTCTATATCTTCACTTCATATCTTTCAAGGGGATATGGACCTTCCTCCCTTGTCTTTTCATGCCTCCCTGGAGGAGCAGTGGGATGAGAAGGAAGAGCCAGAAAAAATTGAAACTGTGTTGAAGGTAGTCCCTCCTGCTTATCACCAATATTTTGATGTATTCTCCAAGGTGAAAGCAGAGAAACCTCCTCCACACTGCGCCTGTGATCATCATGTCACATTGGAAGGTCTTCTACCTCCAGTTGGTGTTATCTCCTCATTATCAAATCAAGAGTCAGAAACACTGTGGGCCTGCATTTCAGAGAATGTAGAGAAAGGCTTCATAAGGCCAAGCTCCTCTTCAACAGGAGAACCTGTCCTTTTTGTCAAGAAAAAGGATGGAGGTCTTTGTTTGTGTGTTGACTACCACAAACTCAATGCTCTCGCTAGGAAGAACAGGTATCCGGTTCCTCCTATGGACCAGCTTCTTACCGTATTCAACGGTACTACTATCTTCTCCAAGATAGATCTGCGTGGTGCATATAATCTCCTGAGAATCAAAGAGGGGGATGGCTACTTAACTGCCTCCAGAACCAAATATGGTAGTTATGAGTATTTGGTTATGCCCTTTGGCCTCACCAATGCTCCAGCTTCTTTCCAGAATCTTGTGAATGACATATTTCCAGAATTCTTAGATATTTATGTTTTAGTTTATTTAGATGATATTATGGTCTTTTCCAGTTCTGAGGAGGAACATGTCAAACATGTGGCCTCTGTCCTCCAAAGACTGAGGGACAATAATTTTTCTGCCAAAGCCTCCAAGTGTGTATTCCATGTGTCTAGTGTGGAATACTTGGGATATGTTGTTTCAAGTGATGGCCTCAAGATAGATTCTTCCAAAGTTCAGAAAATCCTCAATTGGACTCAGCCAAAGAACATCAAGGCTCTTCAATACTTTCTTGGCTTTGCCGATTTCTATTGTTGTTTCATTAGAAATTACTCCAAAGAATTACTGCTCTCACTTCCCTTCTCCAAAAAGACTCTCCCTTTATCTTCAATGAGGAAGCTCTTAGTAAGTCACAAATATTCAAAGAAGCATTCACCACTGCTCCTATCCTTTCTCATTTCAATCCTTCTCTACCAACTATTGTAGAGACTGATGCTTCTGATTATTCCTTGGGTGCTGTACTGAGCCAGGTGAATGACTCAGGAAAGCATCCCATTGCATTTGACAGTCACAAGCTTCTCCCAGCTGAGCTGAACTATGAAGTTCATGACAAGAAACTCCTTGGCATAGTTTGGGCTCTCAAGTGCTGGAGAGCTTTTCTTCTTTCTCTTTCTAATTCTTTTGAGGTCTTGACAGACCACTCTTCTCTTCAGTATTTTATGTCTTCCAAAGTTCTTACTTGTTGTCAAGCCCATTGGGCTGAATTTCTTTCTGAGTTTCATTTCACTATCACCTACTGCCCAGGAAGGCTGGCCACTTTACCAGATGCCTTGTCACGTTGGGACAATGTGTTCCCAGAGAGGGGGAGACTTCATCAGCAAGAATCCGCAGAATTTTCATCAAGTAATAAAGCAAGATGGAATTCAAGATTCAAGATTCTTCTCAATCAAGGTTGAAATATTCTCAGATTCAGTTGACAAGATTCAAAAAGAAGTATGGCAAGACAAAAACTATAAAGAAATACTCAAGCAACTAGCAAGAGGTGAATCAGCTCCAGATTATTCTTTTGAGCCTCAAGCCAAGTTATTATTATTCAAAGATAGAGTGGTAATCCCAATCAATGGAGAAACCCAGCTTGATATTCTTCAAAAGCGTCATGACTTACTGTTGGATGGCCATCCTGGCCAGGAGAAGACCCTCAAGCTCATCAAGAGAGACTTTTATTGGGCTGGAATGAATCAATTCATAAAGGACTATGTGTTCTCATGTCAGAAATCTACAAGAAAAAAGAACATTCATCATAAGAAGCTTGGATTAATCACGCCTCTTTCAATTCCGTCTGGTCCTTGGAATTAATTATCAACCTTCTATTTCATAAATATCCTTTCAAATTAATGGATAGAAACAATTACAAATTACCCCAATGGTCTTCACAAAATAAATTGAATTTAAATTGATCCAAATGCTGATGGGAAAATTTATAATTGAATCACATTGTTATAAACGTTTCAAATCCTTTCACAGTGATAGAGATATAAATTTTGTACATACATTAAATTTTACCCCTTCAGCATACTTTAAGAATCTATAATAATTTTAATCAAATTCTGAAATGTAACAAAAGGTAAACAAGAACCTCCTTTGTTCGTTTTCAAATTTTCACCAATATATATGGTGAAATATTATGGTAAAGAATGAGAAATTGAACTAATAATTGAGCTTTAATGGGTCAGACAGAAGCCCAAAAAGATATAGTGGTGTTAAATATCTTAGCTTTTGAGATCCAACTGACTCATTCTTTAAGATTTAAAATTTCTCAAATATATATTATATCCAAATAAGCAATTAATTGAATTGTCATTAGAATTTGTTCTCTAAGTGTAATAAAATATATATTTTAGTACTATATTAGCTATGTTGAGATCCATGAAAACCAAAAATAAATATTTTTTCCATCCAATAAAGTCTCTTTCTTCTACACTAACAAATATTTATCATTGAAAATGAACTAATAAGTAAATTCCTATTCACTTTTAAAATTTTTGAAAAATGTGGCATAATTGGAAAAAATAACTAGATGAAAATATTGAAATATTTGCTAAATTAGTATTTCCCTGTCATAAATTTCAACTAATTCCCAATATCCTATCTTTGGTAAAGTAATAAATTTAAAAATGAATTGGTCCTTAAAGTTAAAAAAGTCCTCCTTCAAAAAATTCAAAACACCACAAACCATTCTATGAAGTACCTCAAATAAGAAAAATCAAAAATACAAGTTAAAATTAAAGGAAGAAGAATCTCAAGAAACAATTTGTAGAACCTTTTGACAAATCCTTCAATTTGAAGCCTTCTATAATCCAAATTTGTATTTAGATAAGAGGAATGATATTCAGGAGAAATATTTTCATGAAAATACTCACTATTAATTCAAATCTTTCCACAAATTTAATTTAATCACCTTGGAAAATGTTAAATTTCAACTTGATAGCCTCACCTAATTTATTACCTTTAATTTTCACTTCAATAAGAAACCAAAAATAGAATTTAAAAGAAATTATATAATCCAATTATTTTGATAACATATTCATATTTGAGATATACCCATGGATATTTTCATCAAATAAAAATACAATGTGTTTCAAAATAATTATATCACTAGAATAACTTGATTGAAATGCATATCTTTAATTCTCAAAATATTTCCAATGGATTTTTTGATTCAGAATACTCTCAAATTTTTTTTGAAAATTAGGTGTATATCAAAAAATCCAAAGTAGTTCAAGATGGAATTGTGATACTTAAATTAAACTTTATAATATTAGGATAATTTAAAAACATATCAAATTTCATGAGAAAGATTAAATTTTTTAATAGAATACATTATGATAATATGAGAATACATATATTTTGTAAAGTTTGAGGAATTTTAAAATAATTTTTGATGGGAAAATTTCATTCAGTTTGACTTCCCATACGTTTTAAATCAATTTCAATAATAATTGTAAGTAAAGTAAGATTTCTGAACAAAGTCATAAAGATTTCAAGAAATATGAATTAATCATACTGAAAATTTTTATTCTTAAATAAACTCCTGTAAGATCCTTTTGAGTATTTTAATTATTTATTGGAGATATCTCCAAGAACTCAACAAGTATCTCCCAATAGTATTTCTGTAATATGTTCCTATGAAAATCTTGATAATATTACTATGAATCAAGAGTACTATGACTGTTTTTATGAAATAGAATAAAAAAATTCATTAGAATCCCAAATAAATCAATAAATGCTTAATTATTTATTTTGCTTGCTATACACTACTAATCATTATAGCAGTCAGCTGTAATTGTCTACCAGAATCAATTTCAAGAAGTATTATTAATAATACTCATTAAAATAATATATAATTATCATTTACAAGGATAATTATAAAGTTTACTCTTGCAGAAAACTATTCCTAGAGAAAAAAATTAATAATTAATTGAAAGAACTCACCAATAATTCAATAATAACTTGAAAAGATTTTGTAGAGTTATTTGATGGATTATTTGGGAATTTGAAAGATTAAAAGTTGAGTTATAACAGTAATGCAGAAATAAAACCATTAAATACTGTTGGAATTAGTATATTTCTATGATCTCACATCTTTCTTATTTGATCTGAAAGCTGTAAAGGCATTGAGACAAGATTTAACCAATACTTACTTTTTGGTACTAATCATATGATTGAATAAGAAGATTATTTGGAAAAAAACAACATTGTGAGGTCTCTTTGAAGTCAACAACAGCTCATAGAGGCTGTGAGCCTTGAGGTATATTTTACATACCCAAATAGGCCAAAATCATCCTAAAAAAAATTCTGAATTATGCATACCTCATAAGTCATGCATGTATTCAAAATTCATTATTTTTGATTCCAGAGAAAATGAATAACTTTTCATTGAGTAAGTAGATCCATGGATTTAAGGCCAGATTTGGATTCTACAGAAAATTTCACCTATGGTAGCTCCATAGAGTGAATAAGCTGAAATTAACTCTTTGAGGTGGTAATATGGAAAATACTTCAATACCACATCATTAATACCACATAAAAGATCTGTGAAAATTTTTGTTTTTCTTAATTTCATGCAAAAATAATGGGAATGTGAGAAATCCCATGTTACATATACACTAAGAATAGTGTTATGCATGTTTTGGGCATTTAATATCATGGTATTCTTACATGCACTCTTGATACACCCATAGTGGATATCTCACTTGAAGCTTAAATTTCTATTTTGATGTGAAAAATAGGCAAGGGGGACAAAAGACATCAAAGAGAGCCAGGGTACCCAACTTCTAAGGCCTCAGAGGTGTGGAAATATCCAAATCTTGGATCCATGGCTGATATTTGGCCAATTAGTAAACTAAAACACTTTGGGAACTTGGTTACCATGTTACAGCTACAGTAAATCACAAGAAAATAGCAAATAACCTGCTATTTTGACATGCAAAGGAGGTAAAGAGCTACTTAGACTCCTGTAACCATGTCAATTCTTCATGAATTTCCATGGATAGACTCCAAAATAGTAATAAAAACCCTTTTTTGACTTGTATCCATTTATTTACCTCATAGCAACCAGCTATACACTGCTATTTGCAATTGTATGTAGAAATGAGGTAAAAATGACAAAAATTCATTAAAAATACAATTCTCAATGAATCTCTCTGAAGTGTTCAGTAAAAGTTGAGAACTGTATTGTCTATGGTAAAGCCAAAAAGAATCATAGTTTTACTAGTAAAATCAAAAGTTCTACTTACAGTCCATTTTTGACTATTCTACGTGAAGCACTGAATCTTCAAAAATTCACAGTAGTTACAATCTGGGATGAAATTGCCAATAACATTGATAAGCTTGAGAAATCAATGTTTATTTTGTAATAAAAAAAGATTTATAGATGTTACTCCTTTTATTCTTAACCATATTGGGGTTGGTAGTCACATAAAAGCATCAATTAAGTAATTATGATAATCTTACGTGACAACAGATGATGCAATCAATAAACCAAAAGGGATTATTGTTTTCTCACTCACTGGTTTTTCAGTTTTCTCCATGGAACGCCTCTGTGAGCTGTTTTTGACTTAAAAGAGGCCTCCTCTTGGTGTTTTTTCCATATCAAATCATCTTATTATCCATTTATATCATTGTTACTAACAAGTAAGTATCAGTTGAACTATTCTTAAGTCTTTTAAACCTTTCAACCAATCAGAAAGACGTGAAATCATAGAATGCAACTATACATTGTTGTAATCCTGCTATAAATCATTTTGATCCCTTAAATCCACAATTCTACATCAAATTTCTTTACTTATATCTCTCAATAAGTTCTTTGGAGTACATTTATCTTCAATTTTTAAAGTTTTTTTTTGAAATTAGTTTTCTTCAAGAGTTATCTTTATAATTATTCTTGCAAAATATAATTATATATTAAAATAATTTTATTATTTTCATAAAAGAAGTTTTTATTATTAAATTCTTCTTGTAATTGATTCTTGTAGACAATTACTGCTCACTGTTAAAATCACTAGTAGTGTTTAACACGTGAAAGAAATAATTCTTTAATTACTTAATTGTGGCTATAATAATATTTTATTATTATATTTCATAAGAACAGACATAGTACTGTTGATTAATAGTAATATTTTCATCAGTTTCATAGTCAAATTTTACAGATATATTACCAGTGCAGAATCTTCAGAAGCAGAATCTGAAGACAGTATTGAGGTGCAAATTGCTGAAAGAGGCACCTTATTCAAATCAGAACAGAATAAATTACCACCAAAAGGTGTGTGTTTTATCTTATATTTTCACTTTTTATGTTTAAATTGACGTGAAAATGGTGCATACCAGAAATGGAAGCAACTATTCTGTCCAACCAGATGGATGTGGACAAGGAACAGGAAAGACCAAATCCAGAAGTGCCAAGTCTTTTTCAAGAAAGACACATTTGGAGGATGCCAGAGTTGCCCCCCATTCCCCAAGGTCTGTACCCACAGATTTTGATGTGAATTCTGAGCCTGAACTGATTCATGATAATATTTCCAGGGCTGAACCCTTTTCAAGTGGCAGAAATAGAAATATATCAATGCCAATACAAAAAATGGCTCAAAGCAGCCAAAGAAGAGGAGTGGGAAATATGCCCAAGCCTTTGGCAGGGGGCCATGAACTCTTACTTACACATCAAGAGCTTTCTGGGTCAGGAGAAGACCATAGAACTGTAAGGAGGTTGGAGCCCATTGTCTTGCAAAGACAAGTTCAAAAAGATAAAGAATTGGTTGAAGAACCAAAGTCTTTAATCCATAAACCAGAAGAAAGAGTTGGAAATGACTCCAGCTTTGGAGACAGAGGCCCCAGTGTCATCTACCAGCTCCAAACCAGCTCCAGAAGTGTCCAAGGACAAGCCCAAAGGACCTCAGAAGAAGCAGAGAGGTCCCAAGAACCATCACAGCAAGGGAAAAGGAAAAGCCAATTGGCACAGACCTTACCCAAAAGGGTACAGGATCCCCAAATTGGAGGCTTCAGCTGTGGACAGTGTATTCAAAATGACCAGGAATTTGATGGAATTCACATTCAAAGGGCAGGAAAGGATGAACAGAACTTTTCCAAAGAAATAATAGATCAGATACATTTTTTTCAATCTAATATTGATGTAGCCCTTGGTAAATTTGATGCAAAGATAAATAAGCTTAAATCAGACATAAGTGAATTAAAAAGAAATAACAAAAGATATACTGAATGGTATCAATTGGCAAATTCCAGAATTGATTCAATTGTCAATAAATGTAACAGAATTGAAAGTATCTGTCAGGTTCAGAATGATGAAATGGAAGATCTTTCCACTTTTAAAATGAATGATCAACTTAAAATTCTAAAAGATCATGTCTTACAAATAGTTGAAAATACCAATCAGCTTGCTACACATTTAGAAAAAAGTGAAAGTGAAAGGCAGAAGTTAAAGATTGAAATCATTGAAAATGTAGAACAAACTCATAAGAGTTATGTACCACATATGCCAAGAAATTCTACACCTTTGACTGCAAAAAATTGCAAAAAATGGGGAATTACTGGAGGGATTTATGTTTGCAATTGGTTGGCGCAAATGCAGCATGAAGAATGAGCAATTTGGTCTTTATGGAAGTCTTGGGAAAATTGAAAACGCAAAAGATGAATGGCGGAACCAAGGGGCAAATCTTAGCTTGGTTGGCTGCATTCTAGGTCAATCCTCACAATATGTTGGGGATATATTATCTCAAAGGATTCAAACTTGCTACAAGTCATTGGGGGTTCCATCCTTTGATCAAGTTAACTCTGAAGCCAATATCTCCGCAAATCAGGGTGCACTCAAGTTTGCTTCCGCACTCACTTTCACCATGAACAGATTCAAAAACTCACCTCTTCTTGATAAGGATGCATTGTTTTATGCTTTGGGATGGTGGTTTCAAGCTGATAAGCGGACCAGCCAATCTCAAAGAGATGCATCAAAGCAGTGTACAGGGGGGAAATTGATTTTCCCAAATGAGCATTTTTGGCTTGATCTATCTGAATGTCATGGGCTCATTCAGGTAGTCTGGGCCAGTAGTACATTCTTTCACTATACTGATCCAGCACAGGACAATGAAAGCACACCACATTGTGGGTATGTTGCACAATGCTCAAGGAGGTTAGCAAAAACAATGTGGCGGAAAAGCCACCGCTATTATGAGATTGGCGAGGGAGCAGGCTATCACATCAGGGATGGTAATACAATCTCATCCCATTTAGAAGAATTAGGGAGTGTGGATGCATCTGGGAGTTAGAGGGTCATTGGAGAATAGGGGTGTGGTAATGCGCAGTACAGCATAAACCTGGTTTTAATGGGTTGTAATTGGGGTTATATGGTGGATAATATGAAAAAGAGGTGAAATGGCTCATGTATGGTGTCATGCCACCGTACGCTTGTCCAGGATCCCAACGTGTTACATGCAAAACCTTGCGCTGTAAATCCTTACACCGGGGCAGCCTTCCGACAATGCCAACAATTCCTTACACCTTTCCAGGCTCCCAATGCTTCACCCTCAAAATCCTTACGTGTGTACAGGCTCCCGACAATTCAAATAATTGCCTACGCCAGGGCAGCCTTGTGACAGCTCTGACACTTCCTTTTTTGAGTGCAGGCACCCAACACTTCACACCCAAATCCTTATGCTTGTGCAGGTTCCCAACAATTTGAAAAATTGCTTACGCCAGGGCAGGCTTCCAACAATTCACACGCAAATCCTTATGCCTGTACAGGTTCCCAACGCTTCACATGCAAATTCCTGACGCTTGTACAGGTTCCCAACAATTCAGACCATTCCTTGTGCCTGGGCAGCCTCCTGACAATTCTAAAAATTCCTTGCACACCTAATATTAATAGCATGTGACCATAGAAAAGGCAATGACTCATGAATCTGGAGTGGATTGCTCACATGGGGAGAACCCCCAAATTTTTACAGTTAAGATCTGAGGTGGTTGTAATCCATGGAAGAAGAAAATATAGGAGGGGTAATGGTGACTATTGGCACATTTTTGGCAAAAGAGGTTCTCACAAGCAAATACTGAGACAAAAATGTGGTGGGACACTTACAAAAATTACTCTCACACAATAGGAGACTTCCACCAAGGAGGAAATAAAATATTTTCAAGTGAACAAAGAATGCAATAGAAATTGAAGATATCATTCATTGAATACAAAAATTTTATTTAAAGGAGTGTATTACAAAAGGTAAAAATTGAAAAGATTGCAAAAAGTTTTATATTTATTTTTTATTTTTTGAGGAATCTTGAGACTATCCCGGTGATGTCCTCCTTTGGATATGCCTCCAGTGCCTGGGCAAGGAGGGAGTTTAGCTCCTCCCGGAATTCCTGGTGCATCTCATTTCTATGAGTCGCATCCACAAAGGGAATCATGTGGAGCGATTGGCAATGCTCCAACAAGATTCAGTTGATGGATTTGTGGACAATGGCTCAAGGAATCATCAAGGTCAGGCGTAAGTCGGTAAATTCCTGGCAAGCGTCATCATGGGAATGATGGGAGGAGGCGGTGGGGCTCTTGGGGGCATTAGGAGGGAGCTGGGATCCGGCGGGCATATTGGTGATGGTGATGACAGAGTGGGGTGAAGTGGGACAAGCTGGAGATGGTCAAAGGAAAGGTGAGGAAAATTTGGGAAGAGTAAAAAAAGGAAAGTTGGGACTTACAAAAAGGTTCCTCCATGGATTGTGTCGGAGCCTACTCAGGTTCAGGCTCACAAGTCAGAACATCCTCAAGTGGTTTGGAGGATGGAGTTGGGTCAGGAATAGGTGGCTCATCCTTTTGGGAGGGTTCTACAAAAGGAGGAACAGTCAGTTCACTTGAGTCAAGAGTGGAAATTAAATGAAAGTCTGGCTGCTTACCACAGAATGAGTCCCCCGACCATTGGGTGCCACTCAGGCCTGGGGTTGGTTGCCGCAGAGTTTGCTCAAAAGGCAAACTAGGAAAGGTAGAGTCTTGTTGCGGGGGATTTGGTTGGTTTGGCTCTATGCATAATGGAAAAAGGTCAGTATGATTGCATGAAGCGAAATGAGTTAAGAAGGAGAAATAAAACTTACTTTGGAATTTGAATCCAATGGGTGACAAGACATGATGATGATTGGCCCAAGCTCAAATATCCTAATCATCTGTAATCGTTCCCATCTGCCTGTTTGGGGTACCGGTGTCCATTCCCACTTGGGAATGATTTCATCATCATTGAGCACAAAGGAGTCCTTGCAAGAGAGTCTTGGTCAGGAACTCCTCTGGCCACGTGGTTGGAAGGTTCAGACAACAAACGAGCATTTCTTGTGTGCTTGTCGGCAAGCAGCACAAGTGTGGTTTGTTGTTGAGGAGCGGATGCAGGGGATACCCCACTTCGTGCATAAAGTGCACAACATCTAAAAACAAAACAATTTAGGTTAGTAATGTAATAGAAAGGAATAGTTCCAGCAAAGTGGAAGACATACAATCAATTATAAATTTAAAAGGTAATTAAAATAAAGATGCTCTAGATGGAAGTTTGTAAAAGTCGGAAAGAAAGTCATAATGTAAATTTATTATTAATATTGGAACATAATATAGACAAAGGTTTTAAATGGAGGAGACGCATGAGGTGGATAGAAGGGGGGTTCTGGACATATAAGTGGGAAAAAAATAAAGCCAAATGAAAGGGGAATAGTTAGTGGAGTTTAATAGAAAAGAGTGGAAAGGCGGGAAGACAGAGTTGAAGACGCACAGGAATGAGAAGAGCAGGTGAACTGGGAAAAAGTAAAGCAGGTGAGAAAAAAAGTGGAGGGTGTGTCAGGCAAGAATTGTCTTTTATACCATGGTGAAGCTGAGCCAATTGCAGCAGTCGCAGCACCTGACAAAGTCGCAGCTCCAAGGCGTGTCGGGAAAATTGAAGCTCAGTTGCAGCATTGGCTGCGACTGAGAAGGGAAATGCCCATGTGAGGCAGAAGAACAAAGGGGTTCAGGCTGAGTATTGCAATTTATTGAATTGTCAGACTCAGTCAAATCCCCTTTGTTGCATTAACTAGCCACCCAATTCCCCGGGAGGGCTTTTGTGAGGGCATTGTTGAATGTGCATGGTGGGTGCAATCCCCAAATGCCCCATGCAGAAACGCACGTGGCGCGTTTGGTCACAGGTGACCGCGGCGAGCATAACGGCCTTATGGCCGGGTGATAGTGTTTGAACAAAGGGTTGGGCTGTTGTATGACAAGTGAATACAGCATGGGCTTGGGTCAACGCATTGCTCAGGTCTGCTTTGGGGTCATAATTGAAATTCTTAAAGGCTGAACATTAGAATTTCACAGTCATTGAGCTATTGATATAACAATATCAAGTGCACCATGCTGAGCAATTTGTAGGTCATTTTTGTAAGCACACAAACTGAGAATTTGGCACGGCATTGGATGACATTTGAGCCAGGCGCAGCAAACCACACACTTTGTTGAAGTGCTCCAAACTGAGCCTTCCAATGAACTATTGCAAAAAGTGTTACAACCATGGCTTTACCAAAAACTTCCACATGGAGCCTTTGACCATGATATGCTCAGCTTGTGTGTGCAAATTGGGTGAATCACAATGCTGAGAATTGAGCACATGAGCTACGTATATGCAAAAAATCAAAAGGTGGATACCCATTGGCTATATGCATGCAAACTGAAGTAGTATTACACCATCTTAATCTGTACAGCCAACACTGTAATATGTAGTATTACATACACCTTTGTACGTACTACAATGCCTGGGCAGAGCAAAAGCTGTACAAAAATGTAACATGCAATCACGCCAAGCCATTGAGTCAAATTTCTCAAATGCATCCCTTTGATGCACCTTTTTGGAGAGCTCTGCCTAACTACTGCACAGATGCTGGTGTAATCCAAGTTAATGTAAGGAGTGCATAATTGTATGACTAATGATTTGGGTCATATGCAAATGATGTATTCACTCCGGTGCTGAGGTCGGCGCAAACAATGACTAGCCCCACACACTTTCACACGCCTGGCGTACCTTTTACGTGCCTGTCTTCTGACCAGCTATTTTCTTGTGCGGGTGTCCCTCTTGCGCGTGGAAATCTGAGGCCAATCAGCATGGATTTGCTTAAGCCTCATACGCATTAGCATAACCCCCGCCTATGATCCCTGAGGCTGGTTATCTATGCATGGGGATCCACCACCGCAGGTAATATGCTGCACAATCTCACACGCCAAGCAGAAGTTTTGGTGCCTGGTTTGCAACCAAAAAATACCTTGGGCGAGTGGCCTATTCCTCTGGAGTTTCTCACACGCGTGAGGGAAATACCCTGATGCCAATCCGGGTGGATTAGTAACAGCCTCAAACGCATGAGGGGTGAATGTGTAAGTGGATCACGGCTCACAGCCAGTGCCCCCTTTGATCAAGCCACACATTTGCCGCTGGAATTCCAGTAGGCGTCAGTCCACAAGGTTTTTTGGGCAAAAGCAAATTCATGTTTGGTGGCATGCCACCAAACATACCTCACCCACCCACACAAAAAGATCCCCACAGTGAAACTTTCCTATCCACTCCCACCATTGGCCAGTAGGTCATTTTAAGACAATTAACCTGGGGAAGATATGCTTAAGGTTTTCTGTCACACCTGCAAACATGGCTGCATGCCTCTAATATGCCACTGCACAATAAGTTCCTACCATGCACCCAATTTTGGATAGGTTAATGTCAACATTAGTCCACCAATCCTTGCATAATATGCTGCAGATCCAGCAGTCATATTGGTGCACCCACATTCTTGCCACCTTGCCTTAATATATGTCCCAAATTGGATATGAAAATTATGAGGCCAAGAGGCCCATCTTCTTAATGACCATGCACATAACCACAGGCCATCCTCCTTTGAGCCCATGGCTTCCTCTCATATAAGCTCCCCACCTGCACTTATTGGTCTTCATTCCCTTTAGCTACCCCTTCCTGATCATATAATTTCCAGCTGTCCCCAGATAATTTATGATAGCCATCATGTTAACCCCTTCACAACCACTTTGCATTGGGATGATTACTATTTGTATTCAAATCAATTGTGATATAACCTTAAATCCTGATAATTCCCACTTAGCTTCTTGGATTATCCTATGGCAAAATCAACACAACATATTTTTATATCTCCCCAATCACCAGAATACTATTGGCTCTCTCCCTGGCACCCTTTCCAAGACGTTGATACCATTCCTTGGGGCACCACAAACCTTCATGAACTGTGGTCCTGGTGAGGAAAGGATTGAAAATTGCCAATCCAATCCTACTCAAACATTATTTGTTGAGGAGGTTTTTATGACTGATCCAAAATATCCCTGCTCATCTCAGGAACCCAATCTAGCATTGATGTTCTTCACATGGTATCCGAACATTCTATTCATAATTGAACGTTTTTGAAAACAAGAATTTAAGCTTGAAATTCCTAAAGAATATGACTGTAATACTCACAGTCAATGTCAACTTTTTACTCCCACATTTCTCGCTTCAAACTCCATGCCACCCTCATATCCTTCTCTCTTTTCATTGACTTCCAAGAAAAAACTGATACAATTACCCAGTGGATCAGACCTCCCCATGATGACCCCGCCCCATTCCATTATTCAAACCCCCTCCTCCCTCATCAAAAGACAGGACTAGAATTTCTTTGGGATCAAGAAATCCCCAATGGACAATCATCCCGTAACCTCTGGGCCACCTCACCCCCTGGATTCACTTTTAATGCCAGGCACATAATTACTAACAAGGTCGTCAGCTCATTCGAATCCCTTTTGACCAATACCCCTCTTGGAGGACTGCTTGCAGATGATATGGGATTAGGTAAAATCATTTCGGCCATTGCTCTAATTGGTACCTCCAAGGAGTGGCTAATTACCCACCCCCAATGCTCCATGCCCACCTCGCTTAATTACCAACTGGCAATCTGAAATATCCAAGCATGCTCAGGCTGGAGCGCTGCATTCCAAAATCTACCATGGTCCCACTCGTCACTCATTATGTGAGGCCAACATCTTAAAATGTGATATCATCATCACTTCTTACAATACTATCACCCAAGAATTTAAAAAAACCCATACCTCTACATCATTCATTTTAAAATCAATTGACATTGTATAATTTTGGATGAAGCACAGTGAGTGTCTGATCTTTAAATGATTCAAATTACCTTTTATATCCAATAGCCCTTCCCCCATTTTATAGCTATATTTTCTCTCAATACACTGCCACTCACTATGCCATTAATAGCCTCCTATCATCCCATTGAATATGTTTAACAGGGACACCTATTCACAACACCACTTATGACCTTTTGGGCATAATATCATTCATCACCCATCCTCAGAGCTCAGATCAAGGTAACTCATCACCATTCATCCTGAGTAGTCTTTTCAAGGGTAGCAATTATATTTTGCATTTGGCATTGCAGTATTTAAGTTTGTGCTGCACCAAAACCACACATCTCAAATCCCTTCCCACTAATAGCCATCATTATGAACTGCCCCCACTCAACCCAACAATGCAGCAAGAATATTTCACATTATACAAAGAATTTCTATCATCCAAAAGCAAAGTACCGGGATAATTTTTCAGAAATCTTAATAAGCTGTGAATATGTTGTAGCCATCACATCATGCTTAACACAATTGCGGATGCGGATTTGGAAGACCATGAGGGCAGGAGAACTCAGAATAACTCCTCAACAATCACACAAACTCTTGTGGATGTGGAAACATGCATGATGAGTAGTAAAATTGCACACCTCCTAAAATGCTTACTGAAGAACAAATAATCAAAATGTGGTCCAACCAAATTGGTGGTTTGTATGCAATGGACCCAATTCCTCGACTTGTGAGTTAATTCTGATATGTAGCAATTACCAATTGAATCCATCTGACCTTTTTTTATGGAAGAATTGGTATTGCACTTCCCCATCACTCTATCCTTTCAGCAAAAATTGATGGAACAATTACAGCACAAGCGCAGGAGAAGGCCCTGGAGAATGTCTTCAATAATCCTGAATGTGAAGTACTCATTGCCTCCATTGTTGCAGCTAGACCTGGCCTCAATATAACTTGCGCTAATATGGTCTATTTAATGGTGAGGGGACCCCCAAAATTTTAATGTGGCTTTTGGACACTGACACGCACATTTCCAGGAGCCCAATTGGACCCAGCCATTGAGGCTCAGGCTGTTGATTGACTGCACTGTATTGGCCAACAACAACCTGTGAAGGTCATTCACATGTGTATGGTACCTTTCACGCTCATCTTTGTCCCTGATTGTATTACTATTCTGAAATCTTTCTTTATGGAAATCCCATATTCAAATCCCCAATAGGTCCAAGAAAACAAAACTCATTAACCATTTGAGCCTTTGTCAGTCTTAGAGGTATTTTTATATACCCAAAAGACCACAAATGATAAATTAAAATACAAATATGAATAGAATAAATTTATTTATATTATAAAAATAAAAATTGAAATATAAATCCAAATTTACATTTAAAAATCAAAATTTAATTATAATTTAAAAATGGAATTTCAATAAAATTTAAAATTGTGAAAATTCATTTTTACTTCTAAAAATTAAGTAAAAATGAATTTTTAATAAAAATTATGAAATTAAAATATTTTTGGTAAAAATTTATATAAAATATATTATAAATTTTTATCCAATAAATAAACATATGAAATTTCTTTCACCACTTGATTCCTTATAAAAAATTAGGTGGGGTCACCTCTGAGTAAAAGTTTTGTAACTCAACTCTAAATAAGCTTAAATTAAGTTCTCAGTATTTTCAATACAAATATTGAAAATACTCAAAACTTTGATGTGACTCACACCACATGTGGTGTTAACCATCAATTTTTGTGTTAAAATTGAGGTTTTGTGTTTAGTTTACAAGTTACGAGGAATTGAAGTATTTTCAAATGAATTCAATTGAAATGTCAAAATGTGCGCATGTATCACATAAGTGAACTTTGATTTACATATGAAATATCAATTATTACTGTATTGTACTGTACAATTCAATTGAATTACATATGTAAATTACAAGTATAATACATGATGAGGAATTAAAGGAAAAAATAAATTGGAAAGATTAAAATTGGGGGAAAAGGAACTCTAGCTCTAAGGGGGAGCCAGACCCCCAAAATCCTTGCTGACAGCCATGAGATGTCAAGATACATGCAAAGGTTCACCACTTTTGGCCTGAAATTGAGTCACAGGGTCTGTGACTCAATTGATGATGAGGTTTTGATACCAACCAGGGTAGCTTAAACTGCTGCCAAGAAGGTAAAGCTACCCTTAAGTCTAAACAATGCTAGTAAAAACAGTTTTAACTGATTCCTACGCCTCTTAGACACATTCTGACATGTTTCAAAGGCTCTAGACCAGGTATTGCTATAGTAATGGCTGATTTAAGGGTCTAAAATTGCTAAAAATGGCTTAAACCAGCCGTTTTTTGGTCTAAACCAAGGTTTATAATGATGCCATAATTGGCTTTTCTGTTGTCAGACTGTTTTAACGACTGACAAGGGTAAATTTTACTTCTGGAGTAAGAAAATTGATGGCTATAAAAGAATGTGTTCTTTGCCCCACTTTTCTCTTCATGTTAGAATCTTTTCCTTTTATAATTAGTTTAAACACTTTTAAACCAATCAATAAAAGAGTCCAACCACTTTTTTTTAATCATTTTAAGGTCTTTAAACACGTGAAAAAATCATTATAATCATTTTCTGTAGCTCTTATAATCATTTTTACCCCTGAACCATCACAAAAGTGAATTAAAGCATCTTTCAACACTGTTAGCTTTGTCACTTTTGTTTGCAAATTCACTCTGGTCACTTTTGGGCATGTTTTCTCTTTAAATATTCTTTTTAAAGCCTTTATTCTTCAATTAATTGCTTGCAGTTTTTTGCTCAATTAATTCCAATTGAAATTGCTCTTGAAGAAATTTCTTTTGTAGCCTTGAATATGTCTTGTAAAGTATTTTTGGATAAGTTTTTATTGTTGGTAAAAAAATAAATCTTTATAATGCTATTGTTTTATACTAATAAGGTTATAAACAATAAAATTGGCATGTTATCCCCTAAAAATAATATTTCTTCATATTTTCATTGATTTTTACCTTATACAAATTTTGAGGACAGGAAAAGTACTTGATTTTTAATCAAATTTTCATACCCACACCTTACATTTGGGGGCCCAGCCATGATATTTTACCTGTGACATATTTTTTTACTCTTTTTAAAAACTTTTCTTATATTGAAAAATTTAAAAAACATATAAAAAATACTTATAATTCAAAAAACCCATAAAAAATAATTTTTTCATATTATAAGTGAGGTTCATATTTTTTATTTTTTTTTTTTTGAAAGAACCTTTTTCCTACTTAATTAATTGGCTTTTTCATTAATTTTAGTGTCTGACAATGTGGTAAGACAAGAAAAAATTGAAACAGCTTCAACAGTCGCCAGCATTATCCCTGCCAGTACTGTTAATTCAGACCATAATAGTACTGTTATTGTGACTCAAAATAACCAACCTGAACTAATATATTCTGAATTAATTAACTTGGATATAAGTAATACCCTTAAGAGAGCTAATAATTTGGCCAATAGTAAGTTTTTGACGTAAAAATACTATTTTAAGCCTTTTTAATCATAAAATATGCCCTCAACTAGATCAGGATCCAGCTATAACCCCTCAAGCAGCTCCCAGAAAGGTAATAGACATGATTATGGCAGAAGCCAACCAGGTACAGAAGGAAAAGGGTTGGTTGATGACTTCCAAACAACTAAAATAGGTCATTCTGATGCTGATAACACCATTTTACCTTCACAAAGAGCTGACACCGCCACAAGAAGCCTCAGTAGACATATACAAAGCCAGCCAAAAAGCTTACAACAATTCCCTGAAGTACAAGGAGTACCAGATCCTTGCACATCTGTGGAAAAACTGCAAGAATTCTTACCTGACTGTGAGAAAATTCCTGGGCCATCCCAATACTTGCAAATTGCTCAATGGATGGCATCTATTGATGGAGAAGAAAAACATGATCCTCTTGACACTAGAATGGAGGAAAAACAACCCTCCACCACCCAAGCAAGTGCCAAAAACAGCCCCAGTGGCCAGCAGCAGCAATTCCAACATGAAAAAGCAGGCACAAGCTCCAAACAAGGGCAAAGGAAAGGCACCAGCCACCAAACCTTACAGCCAGGGCTACAGGATGCCATGGAAAATGTGTTTCAGATGGCCAGAACAATGATAGAATTACAAAAGAAAGAGGAGGCCACATTGACATATCAGAAATGATTTCTGATATTTTTGTTCTATTCCAGAGTTGTATGAAGCTATAACAGACCTAAAAAGTCATATTTCTGATAAAAATACATCAATTTGTGACAATCTTAAAACACATAACTTGAGTCTGAGCCAAATCAATGAAACACTTGAATGTTTTGAAAAAGTTTTAAGAACAATTAAAACTCCCAAGATGATAATTCATTTGGAAATAAGATAAATGATCAATCTGCCATTATTAAAGAATTGACAGACAAATATTCTAAGCTCAATATTGATGACATGATTGAAACAAGAATAAAACAAGCCATAAATACTATCAACGAGGATCATAAGAAAGCTCTTAATGATATTTCAAAATCATTTACTGAATTAAAGACACATATAATTGCCTTGAAAAAGTGTTTTGATACCCCAAAAGAGGAAATATCAAAATAACAATAAAGTTAAATGAGGTTATCTCTGATAATACTAAACAAACAGAATTATGGAATGAGCTGACATATAAAGAGGCTGATCATAAAAAGAATGTAATAACCTCTATACAAAGCTTATAATATGAGTTGAGAAATTCACAAAGGTGTAACAACAGTAAAATGAATGATATTGAACAACTACTAAACACCTTACCAAGAATGTCTACACCTCTGAATCAAAATGAGGGTACAGGGATTCCCAATCCACAAGTATTGGATATTGAAAATTCTCAATTAAAAAATAAATTTTCTACTTCTTTTCATAACTTGATACCATCAATTGGCCAAGAACTCTTGAAAGAAGTTCCAAAACTTAAGGAATGGCCTCACTTCAGTGGTGAAGGAGAATATGACCATATGGAATTCATCAGAGGTATTGACATGATCAAAGAAGACTTTGAATTACCATACAGATTGGTATTAGCCAGCTTTAACCCCTTATTTACCAAATCAGCTCACAGATGATATCTCAAATTGAGACAAGCACATGAACACCAAAGATGGACTTGGTGGAAAACCCAAATTATAAACAAATGGGCCAATGATGCTTGGAGGTTTAGAGTGGAAACAGCCTTTTAATCTTCCAAATTTAATGCTGATAAAGACAAAGCTTTGCCATGGTTTTTCCAACAGAAAGACAGATTAACAGCATTATATCCTGACATGTCAGAATTTATGATCCATAGAAAGATTCTGGGACAATGTGGAGATGACTTAGAGCATGCTTTCAAAAGAAGGACTACTGAACAATATTCAGCAGAGGATATTATAAATATATTAGAAGAAGTAACTACCAGAGCCAAAATTGTTTCTAGTAGGGTGAATCTCAAAACAAGGTTTAATACATCTTGGAAAGATTCTGTGAACAAAAACCCCAAAGAAAGTTATAAGAATAAATATAAACATTCAGATACAGTCAGAAAGTGCCATATTTGCCAAAGCACCACCCAATTAGCCAATACATGTCCAAAAAGAGGGAAAATCAAAGAAATTGATATTGAAAAAGAACCTGATGTTGAAAAAGATAACATAATTGAAGACAATTCAGATGATAAGTCATCAATATTTTCATAATCTTCAAAAGATATAGAAAATATCAATGCCACTTTTGAAATCATGGAATCTTGTTCCCACTTGCCACAATTGAGCAATGGTCAACTTGATTTATCAAAAGTTCAAGATGCACAACTTATGAAAACCAAACCGAACATAGGGCAAGGTTATACAGCTGGTAACTCCTGTTTAACAGAAGTGGTTATTGACAACAAGCCCACCAAACCTTTGTTTGACCCAGGAGCCTTTGGCTCTTTTGTTGGAAAATCTTTTCTTAAGACTTGTGTACCAAATTTTGAAGACCAATTGTTACAAATTGATGGTATAAAATTCAATAGTGCAAGTAATCCAATGAAAGCATTAGGAATTTTTGAGACCAATTTCATATTCCCACACATTAATGGGAACTTAAGAATCACAGTTGAATTTGTTGTTATGGAAAACTGCTCTAGTACCCATTTTATATAGGGGAATGACTATTTAATCATGTATGGGATATATTTACATAACAACAAAGACAGAGACTTTACTATTGGAGACAATAAACGCCAGAAATTTGCCTTTTTACTATTTAAACGACAAATTACAGTGAACAAAGTATCACCAGTCAACTTAGAGTTAGAGAAATTCAAGTCTGAACAGTTAAATCAAGCTGAAATAAGGCTTCATCTGACTAATGCACAAGAAAATGAACTCTCTAGTATTTTATATAACCGTAAAGAATCATTTGCTTCAGATAAAGAACCCCTTGGGCCAATTATTGGTCATGAAGTTGACATCATTCTTAACATTGAGAGACCTTATCCACCACTCTTAAGAAGACCTGCGTATCCAGAAAGTCCAAAATCAAGAGAAGCTCCAGAAATTCATATAAAAGAACTTCTGGACCTTGGTGTAATAAGAAAAGTAGGCCACAATGAAGAAGTAGAAATAACTACACCAGTCATAGTGGCATGGCATAATGGAAAATCTATAATGGTTGGGGACTTTAGAGCTCTGAGCACTTACACTGTTCCAGACAGATACCCAATACCAAAAATCCAAATTGCCCTCACCCAAATATCTCAAGCAGTGTATATAACCACTATGGATTCCCTTAAAGGATTCCATCAAAATGTGGTGACACCAAGAGCAAGAAAATATTTGAGAATCATTGTTCATTGTGGAGTGTATTAATATTTAAGAATGCCCTTTGGTATCAAGAATTCATCCTCACACTTCCAAAGAATGATGAATTAAATCTTCCTTGAAGAACTTTCAGAGAGATGTTTAATCATTTACATTGATTACATTATAGTCTGTTCCAAGACTTGGGAAGAGCACATGTACAGATTTTCCAGAGTTTTGACAAAAATTCAATAAGTAAACATGAAAATCTCTTTGAAGAAATGACATTTTGGATTTAAAGAACTTAAAGCACTAGGACATGTTGTATCTGGTTTGTCCCTTGGAATTGACAAAAACAAAGTTGCAGCAGTATTTCTAAAACCCATGCCTCAGAACAAAAAGGAAATTCAGTCATTCTTAGGTTTTGCAGGATATTACAGGCAACATATTAAAAATTTGCATCCATAGCAAGACCACTTTATAAATTTTGTGACAAAGACACAGTATTTGAAATGACTGTTGACATATTCAAAGCTTCTGAGTCTCCAAGAGAAGCCTTGACCACTGCTCCACTCTTACTGATGCTAGACTTTAAATTGCCTTCTAAACTGTATATTGATGCATCAGGGGATGGGCTGGGTGCTGCACTTCACCAAGTTCAGATCATAAATGATAAACCTGTAGAAGGACCCATATGTTTCATATCCAGGCAAATCAAACCAACTGAAGACAGATATGGAGCAAGTCAAATGGAATGTCTATGCCTTGTTTGGGCCTTGGAAAAATTGAACTACTTCTCAGAGGGATGTGTTTTTGAGGTGATAACAGATTGTACAGCTGCCAAATCACTTTTAAACATGAAAACACCCAGCAGACATATGCTCAATGGCAAATAGCCATACACAAATACAGAGGCGATATGACTATTGCTCATAAGGATGGAAATATTCATAAGAATGCAGGTGCCCTAAGCAGATGGCCAATGCCAAATAATATTGATAATCCTGCTTATGTTCCAGAAGAAGCTTCACCACAGATCCCAATAGAAGGAATAAGTGTTACAGACTTGAACACCACCTTCTTTGAAGAAGTAAGACACAGTTACACTCAAGATAAGAATTGTAGAATCTTGTTCCAATTACTTAACAAAGACTGTAAAGACAACTCTCTCATATATGCCTTGGATGAAGTATGCAAAAAGTCTTATGATGAAGGAAGATTTCACCTACTGGATGATATAATTTACCACAGGACCAAGCAAACATGTGTCATGACAGTTGTGGACAGGTCATTAATCAATCTTGTAATAAAAGAATGCCATGACAGCCCCTTTTTAGGACATCTTTCTGAAGACAGAAAAAGAGAGAAAGTAAAGACCTTCATATGGTGGCAAATGTGGCAGAAAGATGTTGCAGATTATTGCAAAACCTGTGACAGATGCCAAAAGGCAAATGAATCCACTGGAAAGAGACTTGGGAATATGATCAAAATCCAAGAACCCAGAAGACCTTGGGAAATTGTCCATATGGATTGGGTAACTGGCCTACCACCAGGAGGTGACAGAAGCTATAATTCTTGCCTAGTGATTGCGGACATATTAAGTAAAACTCCAATCTTTTTACCATGTCACAAGGATGATAAAACAATGGATACAGCTCTTCTCATATGGAATAGAGTAGTGTCATGGACTTGGATATTTCCAAATACCATTAGTGATAGAGATCCCAAATTCACTTCAGCACTATGGACAAATCTTCACCAATTATTTGGCTTTAAGCTGTCTTTCTCTACAGCCTACCACCCACAAAATAATGGTCTGGCTGAAAGGATGATTCAAACCTTAGAGGACATGGTAAGAAGATTTTGTGCATATGGCCTTGAATTCAAAGATTATGATGGATTTACCCATTATTGGTGTACTCTGTTGCCAGCAATGGAATTAGCATATGAAACATCAATCCATGCCAGTACCAATCAAACTCCTGCTATCCTAGAAAAAGGATGGAACCCCAAATTACCCAAAGATTCCTTGAGGAAAGATTTGATTAAAATACATCCAACAGCTGCTAGCTTCAAGGGAATGCTAGAAAACCTAGAAAGCATGCAGTAAGGTTCATGGAAGACTCTTCTGCATATGCTAAGGACAAATGGGATAAATCACATGCAACTTTGAATTTCAAAGTGGGGGATTTAGTTGTTGTATCCACCACTAACTTCAATAACATCAAAGGATCTAAAAAGCTGAAAGACTCCTTTGCAGGACCTTTTGTTATTAAGGCCCTCCATGGAGAAAATGCTGTGGAAGTAGAGCTATCTGAAGAACTTAGCAATAATCATCCTACATTTCCAGTGAGCTGGATGAAGCCATATAAATCTAGTGATGCTGAAAAATTTCCCTTGAGGAATAAAATTCCCCAAGCTATACCTCCTGTTGAGCCATCTGGTAGTAAGAAAATTACCAAAGTTCTCAAAGAAAGAAATTTGAGAACCAAAAAAGTAAGGGAATACCTTGTTAGGTACAGTGACCCAGCTTGTGAAGATGAATGGTTAGCAGAAAAGGACATACCTGAAGCTACTAAACTCCTCACAATATTCAGACATAATAGAAATAACAATATCAAAAAGTAATATTCTTTTTTAGGGGGAGGGAATGTGAGCCTTAAAGGTATTTTTATATACCCAAAAGACCACAAATGATAAATTAAAATACAAATATAAATAGAATAAATTTATTCATATTTTACAAATAAAAATTGAAATATAAATCCAAATTTATATTTAAAAATCAAAATTTAATTATAATTTAAAAATGAAATTACAATAAAATTTAAAATTATGAAAATGCATTTTTACTTGTAAAAATTAAGTAAAAATGAATTTTTAATGAAAAATATGAAATTGAAATATTTTTGGTAAAAATTTATATAAAACATATTATAACTTTCTATCCAATAAATAAACATATAAAATTTATTTCACCATTTGATTCCTTATAAAAAATTAGGTGGGGTCACCTCTGAGTGAAATTTTTGTAACTCAACTCTAAATAAGATTAAATTAAGTTTTCATTATAATCAATACAAACATTGAAAATCCTCAAAACTTTAATGTGACTCACACCACATGTGGTGTTAACCATCAATTTTTGTGTTAAAATTGAGGTGTTGTGTTTAGTTTAGAAGTTATGAGGAATTGAAGTATTTTCAATTGAATTCAATTGAAATGTCAAAATGTGTGCATGTATTACATAAGTGAACTTTGATTTACATACAAGGTATCAATTACTACTGTATTGTACTGTACAATTCAATTGAATTACATATGTAAACTACAAGTATAATACATGATGAGGAATTAAAGGAAAAAAGAAATTGGAAAGATTAAAATCAGGGGGGAAAGGAACTCTAGCTCTAAGGGGGAGCCCGGCCCCCAAAATCCTTGCTAACAGCCGTGAGATGTCAAAATTCATGCAAAAGTTCATCACTTTTGGCCTTGACTTGAGTCACAGGGTCTGTGACTCAATTGATGATGAGGTTTTGATACCAACCAGGGTAATTTAAACTGCTTCCAAGAAGGTAAAACTACCCTTAAGTTGAAACAATGTTATTAAAAACAGTTTTAACTGAGTTCTACGCCTCTTACACACATTCTGACGTTTT
Source organism: Austropuccinia psidii (assembly GCA_023105745.1). Classification (NCBI taxonomy): domain Eukaryota; kingdom Fungi; phylum Basidiomycota; class Pucciniomycetes; order Pucciniales; family Sphaerophragmiaceae; genus Austropuccinia; species Austropuccinia psidii. The sequence goes on from JALGQZ010000001.1 coordinate 9,189,093, forward strand.
TCAAGGCTCTAGACCAGTTATTGCTATAGTAATGGCTGATTCAAGGGTCTAAAGTGGCTAGAAATGGCTTAAACCAACCCTTTTTTGGTCCAAACCAGGGTTCAATCATGCCATAATTGGCTTTTCTGTTGTCAGACTGTTTTTGACGACTGACAAGAGTAAATTTTACTTTTTGGAGTAAGAAAATTGATGGCTATAAAAGAATGTCTTCTTTGCCCCACTTTTCTCTTCATGTTAGAATTGTTTCCTTTTATAATTAATTTGAACACTGTTAAACCAATCAATAAAAGATTCCAACCACTTTTTCAAATAATTTTAAGCCTTTTAGCCACGTGAAAGAATCATTATAATCATTGTTTGTAACTCTTATAATCATTTTTACCCCTGAACCACCCCAAAAGTGAATTAAAGCATCTTTCATCACTGTTAACTTTGTTACTTTTGTTTCCAAATTCACTCTGGTCACTTTTGGGCATTTTTTCTCTTTAAATATTCTTTTTAAAGACTTTATTCTTCAATTAATTGCTTGCAGTTATTTGCTGAATTAATTCCAATTCAAATTGCTCTTGAAGAAATTTCTTTTGTAGCCTTAAATATCTCTTGTAGATTTTTTTTGGATAAATTTTTATTGTTGGTAAAACAATAGATCTTTATAATATTCTTGTTTTATACTAATAACATTATAAACAATAGAATTAGCATTCTTTCCCTTAAAAATAATATTTCTTACTATTTTTAATTGATTTTTACCTTATACAAATTTTGAGGACAGGAAAAGTACTTGATTTTTAATCAAACTTTCATATCCACACCTTAAAGCCTTCCTGATATTATCTAATTTGTGTTTGAAAAAGTTTGTAATTACTTTTTACCCCGTCACAGGTCCACAATCATTAACACCATGAGCTGGATAGAACTTCTGCAATATATCATCAATGAAAATGAGCAATAGAGTATTATTTCTAAGGGAGACAGTGATATATTCCAATTCATATGGTTTATATTCTAAGATATTAAGCAAGTTGTTGCCTCTTCAAGAAATAATAATCAGATTGTATTACACCTGCACAAGTAGTTCACAAAATGTTAAGTTGTAACTGTGCTATACATTTATTTTCCTAACTTATTGCAGGGGATTTCCATTTGCACTAATAACTGGCATTTCAAGTATTTTGAGGGCAATAGTCTGCATCTTACTACAACCTTTGGGCCAATCTTGATCAAATACCTGAAAAGATAGCCCTTCAGGAATATCACTATCATCTGTCAATTGTATTTCTGGCAGGCTATCAATAGTTTTTTTACCCTTTTTTTAGTCCCATTACAAAATTCTATGTCTCAATCAATTTTTAATACCAACTCATTAAATAGGCCTGAGCGCCAGCCCAAGATCACTTTGCGGTAAACTTGACAGCCATTTTCCACTACCTCCTCAATATCTGAGCAAACTTGAGGGTCATTGAATTGTGATGACAGAATTGGAAATTTAGCTGTATCACACCATTCACGACAGTGCTCACAGGTCTGCACATCATTGATTAGATTATCATCAGATTTACTTCACAATGAAGAAGCAATACAGTAGCTAACCCTTTGACAAATCTCTGCAAGCTTTTGATTCTCCTTCTTTTTTACCAAATACTCTACATCCTTTTGAATAGACTTCCATTCTCTTCTCAAATAAGTGAAATTTTGCTCCATTAAAGCTGCCACGACCCCATAGTTATTATGATCCTTGTTCCAATAGTAGTGATGATACTTGGTGCTGACAAGTGCAAGACAGAATGTATGGTAAAACACCATAGACATCAACTTGTTGAACGGATGTTGCCATGAGCTCTCCCAGTCCCAAGTGAATTGCTTTAGTCCTAACTTGTGGAGCTCATTTTTGCATTAGCTTTGGAAACCCTGAGACTGAACCTGTGTTGATGGCTCATTGAAAACATCATTGGGGATATATCGGAGATGACCAGCCACTTGAATTGCAATTTCACGCTCTTCTGTGCTGGGTGGTGCTGGTAGTGAGGAAAAATTCTTATCCCTTACTTTGAGTAGGAACAGACAATGGGCATGTACAGCTGATCTCATCCCATGGACATTTTCTGGAAGCTCCGCTTTCATCCATTTTTGTTGCTCCTTCTGGCTTGCACGTTTTGCCACATTGTGAGCTTTGCGAGCCTTGGTACTTTGCTGTCTCATCTCAGATTGATTGAGCATACTCTGGGAAAGGGGCATTTGAGGATGGGTGAACTCACCATTTGACTGAGTGCCTTTCTCATGCGCCGCGAAATTGTCCCTCCTTGGTTCATCATTTCTTTCACTTTGAATCGGAGACATGTTCTCAGTGACTTTCTCTTTATGGACCAGAGGTGAAGATGCATAAAGCTCATCACCTTCCCTGCAAATCATCAGTTAACACATCAAAAAATTAATAAAGACTGGTCATACTCACAATCTTCAATTGGCTCCTGAGATTGGACCGACTTGCCTTTAGGTGCCATATCTAACCCATGAAACAAACATATCAAATTGTGAAAAATTTTATACTCCGACATCAAAATGACTTACTTTGATTAAGTGTCAATCCTGGATTTCCCTCCAACAGACCACTCCAAGTAACATTTTCCAATGGTCTTTTTTGTTGCCCGCCATCAATCTTCTTTTCATCTCCCACATGAACCTTGGATCCTGATGGAATATTGAGGGTTGCCTGTTGACTTCATCCAAAGGGATCCTGGGATGCAACTGGATTTGGACCAGGATTAAGGAGGAACTCACATGGAAATTTCGATTGGGGATTGGCCTTTGATGAGATTTCAGGTTTGCTTCTTGGCCCCTCAGACACATGCATTTGTGTATTAGTGGGATTCAGGGGAAGTGGAGTGACAGAAATATTTGGAATTGACCAATTGCTTGAAGTTTGAGCTTTCGTATTTCCCACATCAATATTAAGACCTGATACATTCATTGAGGATGTGATAGGGGTTATGAGAGGAATTTTGGGACTCATTGGTGACTGTGTTTGAACATATTCTATGCTAGATTCACTATCTGAGTCATGAACAGAACCTGAACGGGATTTACGTGGCTTGAAAGATGACATAAGGGATAAAAAAGTGCAGTCATTTTTTTAACTTGATAAAACAGCTCAGTATTATGATAAAATAGAGGGATATGAGATGAAATTTTTTCAAATTTATAATAGAGAAACTCTATGAATAGCCCGAACCAAGTGTATTGTGGAAGTCTTTCAAGACACTTCTTAGGAGAATTCTCCCTGCCTCCTCTTGAGCTCCTCCTCTTTTGTCAGAAACCACCCTGCCCAGCCTACCAGCATATAATGTGATATTTCCTTGATCTCAAAGGGAACCCATCATCCATAAGTAATCAGATCCAATAAACATTTCCCCCTCCCCATTGTCACATTTTGTGAATTATCCAAACTGCCAATATATGCATCAAAATTACACAGCATTCTATATCTGTATAAGGGTATATTAATGAAGGATTTACCCACAAAAGAGACATCACCTTTTCAAGAAAGGCAAGACAATCCAAATCACATTCCAACCAATTAAAAGCCCGCTGCACTCAAAGCAAATAACAAGACTTTAGCTCCACTCCAAATGCTTATGTAATAGAGTTATATTGTTATGTCTGTAATAACGTTTAAACCATGTACAATGGTGTGCCAGCCTACATGGTTTGAATGTTAATCCCCTCAATTCAATGTTGACACATCCCTAATTGAATGCCCATAAAGGGTCAAACTCACAGTATCACCATGTGTAAATAAAAGAGAATATGTATGAGAATTGAGCAGCATGGCATTTTACGCAATAAAACTCCTAACCAATTCCGCCATCCGGTTGAGACATGTTGCACTTTATCCCCTGCAGCTCACCCACCATTACAAATGGGATAAAATTCTCAGCTGGCTCAAATCATCTCCCCCTTCATAAATAATCACTCAATTTTTTTCCAATTGATAACACTCCCAAACACTTTCACATCAACCATAGATATTTATACACAAACCAACCTTACTCACGATTCTTGCAACAATGAAAACCTGCCGCTATTCCTCAAGGCATATATGCATGTGTCAGCACTGCTCAACCCAAACACACTCTTCCACTAAGGGTGATAGGCAGGGAGTTGCCTTCACACCTTCCCAATATAAACAGAACATTAAAAATCTCAAATCAACAATTGCACCCAAATCTCTTCCAAACATCCCTACTTCTGCATCAGGATCTGAGTTCCCGCCAATTCTATTGGATCAAATCTTCCCGTCTTATTCTTCACAATTGGGACAAAGCACTTTCTTCACTCCAGCGTGTCTCAATTCAACTGCACAGAAACCATACAGTGACAGTCAAAACCTTCCCCCACAAGACCTTGAAATGATACTATCTGCCACTCTATCATTAAGGTATGATGTACCCCGCAGGGCTTCATGCATTCTCAACCCCACCCTGAACCTGCTGATGAAGTCCAGTATCTCAAGCTCAGGTGGTCCCCCCACTCCTGCCTTCCATATACCATATTTGAACATCTCCAATTGGAGCCAGTGATTCAAAACTATATATGTTGTACTCATTTTTTTTTCTTAATGGCCTTACTGAATCAGTCACAATTGAACAACCCCACTGTCAACACCATAATGACCCAAATGATCATGATCCTTCTTGCACAAAATCATTAGGAAAATTCATCTATTCATTTGAACCCTGCACCCAGATCACAACCAACATGAAGCAAAAATTTATACTAACAAAACATTTCATTTATCAACCATTCAAAAATTGGCTTGCCATATTTCCAAAGTGGGCTGGAATTATGGAAATTCTGCATCAATATCAACAACTCCAAACTCCCAAAGGTTCCCCCAAATGTGACATCTGGGATTAATTGGTCTAGAGATGCTTCACTGGCACTAGAAATATTCGCGGCCCCCCATTCATGTCCATTCCTGGTGCATTGGTCTTCTCCATTTATGTGGACTGTTTTAATGCACATGGAAAGTCAACCTGGTTGGCCAGCATTGGACCTATCATGCTCATTTGTCTTAATCTCCCCCCAAGTGAAAAGTTGAAGCCAGAGAATTTCTATGTTGCAGGAATCATCCCTGGTTTGAAGGAGCCAACTTCCCTTCAATTGAATTACCTATTAATGCCACTCATCAAGGAGCTCAAAGAGCTATGGCAAGGTTACCATTTTTGACCCACCTCAACAGGTCCATCAGGATCCTTTATCCGTGTTGCCATTCTCACAGCCATTGCGGATGTGGCTGCCATAGGCAAGCTTACTAGATTTATTTCTCATTCAGGAAACCACTTTTGTAATTTTTGCACTATTCACAAGGCTCAAATTGAAGAAATTGGTACTCAATTTCACTACACATGCTCATACCAAAATCATAAATGAACCATTGAAAAATGGCTTTGGGCATCCCCACAACAAAGACAAGCAATGTTTTCTGAGTATGGAGTGTGATGTTCAATTTTGCAAGACCTTCCGTGTTGGGATTCTGTAAGGTGTGGATATGAAGCTTTGATAAAATATCAAGTACTTTTCCTGTCCTCAAAATTTGTATAAGGTAGAATTATTTAAAAAGGGTAAGAAATATCAAGAGCAATTTCAATTGGAATTAATTGAGCAAAGGACTGAAAGCAATTAATTAAAGAACAAATTCTTTAAAAAAATATCTAAAGAGAAAACACACCCAGAAGTGACCAGAGTGAATTTGGAAACAAAGTGACAAATTTTACAGTGATGAAAGATGCTTTAATTCACTTTTGGGGTGGTTCAAGGGGTAAAAATGATTATAATGATTTTTTCACGTGGTTAAAAGGTTTAGAATTATTTAAAAATGGTGGGTGAAATCTTGTATTGGCTGGTTTAACAGTGTTTAAACTAATTATAAAAGGAAAAGATTATAACATGAAGAGAAAAGTGGGGCAAAGAAGAAATTCTTTTATAGCCATCAATTTTCTTACTCCAAAAGTAGAAATGACTCTTGTCAGTCGTGAAAAAAAGTCTTACAACAGAAAAGCCAATTATGGCATCATTGAACCCTGGTTTAGACCAAAAAAGGGCTGGTTTAAGCCATTTTTTGCTATTTTCAGCCATTCTAGACCCTTAAATCAGCCATTAATATAGCAATACCTGGTCTAGAGCCTTCAAAACACGTCAGAATGTGTGTAGGAGGTGTAGAAACCATTTGAAACTTCTTTTACTAACATTGCTTTAGCTTAAGGGTAGTGTTACCTTCTTGGAAGCAGTTAAAACCACCCTGGTTGGTATCAAACCCTCATCATCAATTGAGTCACAGACCCTGTGACTCAATTCCAGGCCAAAAGTAATGAACCTTTGCATGTATTTTGACATCCCACGCCAGTCAGCAAGGATTTGTGGGTCTAGCTCCCCCTTAGAGCTAGAGTGTGTTTTCCCCCTCAGAATTAATCTTTCCAATTTATTTTTTCTTTAATTCCTCATCATATAATTCAATTGAGTTTTTGATTACACATCTGTAATAATTGATACCTCATATGTAAATTAAAGTTCACTTATGTAATACATGCGCACATTTTGACATTTCAATTGAAGTCAATTGAAAATACTTCAATTCCTCATAGCTTCCAAACTAAACACAACACCGCTATTTTAACACAAAAATTGATGGTTAACACCATATGTGATGTGAATTCAATTAAGGTTTTGGGTATTTCCATACTTTTGTACAAAAATACTAAAAACTTAATTTAAGCTTATTTAGAGTTGAGTTACAGAAATTTCATCCAGAGGTGACCCCATTTTATTTTTTATGAGGAATCCAATGGTGTGATAATTTATTCATGTTTATTTATTGGATAAAAATTTATAATATATTCTATATAACGTTTTACCAAAAACATTTCAATTTCACAATTTTTATTAAAAATTCATTTTTACTTAATTTTTACATGTAAAAATGTAATTTCATAATTTTGAATTTTATTGTAATTTTATTTTTGAATTATAATTAAATTTTGATTTTTAAATATAAATTTGTATTTATACTTAAATTTTTATTTTTATAATATAAATAAACTTATTCTATTTATATTTGTATCTTAATTTATCATTTGTGGTCTTTTGGGTATATGAAAATACCTCTAAGGCTCACAGATGCAACCTGAATGGTTAATCTTGACATATTGCATAATTTAATACTTGGAATTTTGAAGGATTATGGAACTTTCAAATTGTGCATTCCAGAGTCCAAATCAAAAATTTACTTCAGGTCCCACAGGAAATCCAATGACACCAACAGTTCAGACTCAGATTCCATGACCTCCAACAGCTCTCTTGATAAAATCACATTGAGAGAGGCCCGCTCCCTGAGAAGAGACCCTGCAAAAATAATAAATGAGTCACTCCCCACTATTTCCACCCAAAAAAACTACCTCCAAATGCCCACCCCTCACACACAACATCCATCTAGTAGTTCTGCAGAGATTCCTTCATTTGATGCGGATTACATCCCCACTTCTGAAATCCCCTCTTAATTGCATATCAGTGCACTGAGTGATCACCAGATCAAGGGCAAGGCTCTGGAGCATCTCTGACACCATAATCTCCTGGTCATGGAGAAGAGTACCCCGCAAAATGGGTTCCCCCTCTCATGGTAGTTTCGTAGCCACTTAATGGGCTCTCTTATACAAGGTCTCTATTCCATTTTTAATTCTCAATCAACAGATGTCATTAGATGAACACAAATACGCCAACACAATAAGAAGCATGGGTCAATCAGAAGAACTTTCAAATGAACTAACCAAGAATAAATTCCATTTGATTAGTGCAATCAACATTGACACAAGCTGGACTGTTTCAACAGATGATTTGGATGCATTTGCTGAACATTGGAAAATATTCCGCCTTTCCAATCAACACCTGTTCCCAAAACAGAAAAGTAAACCAAATCATCATTTTGCTGATCATATTCCCAAACTCTTCCAATTTTGGGGCCCAGCACAAGCGTCAGCCACATGGGGTTATGAGCACTTGATTGGAGTATTTGCAAAGATGCCAACAAATAACAAAATATGTACCTCAATTAATAAGATCAATATATTAACATTGATTAAGCACATGAACTGCATAAGACTAACTTCTTGCAACTCTGAATAGATGATATAGACAAAGCCTTACTTAAACATATCTGTTGATGTTCCAACCTTTCCGTTCTCCTGAAATCCTCATCCGTGCCATTTGAAATAAAAAAGCTTTTTGAATCACAGCCGCCTGCCCTTTTCAGTCACCAAAAACATAACAAACCATCCCACCATGACCAAGAAAATTATGATTTCCTGGTTGAGTACTTAAAGAATTTTCATTCCACAAGGGAAATAGCTGAATGGATCAGCTTAGACACTACCATACAATCCACAAGTCATCCCACTTCAAGGATTGTCTCACCTTGGTATTTTTGAGTTTCAAACATTAATATTGGGAACAATTCATTTTCAACTGAATCCAAAAGCGTCAGCAACAGTGTGATATGTTTGCTGAGGGGAAACTCACGAAGTTTTGGTTTTGTTAATAGCATTTTTAAAGTCTCTGAGCCATCTTGCATGCTGAACAATAGCTTTCTAATATTAGAAAATTTGAAGATTGATGTGAATTTCTTACCAGATTGGCTGCATCTCAATATTTATAAAGCTGTTGGTTTTGATGATGGAAAATTGATTATATCTGAAGAAGAAATAGAAGGTGACTGTGGATTGTATGATAACAAAGTTATGTCATGTGGACTTCTTGTAATGATGAAACCGTTATTTCATGATATTTAGTCTACAAAAATGCAAATCCCTCAGATTCATTAGCAATTTTTCTAGTGAAATAGCTGCCTCAAAAGTTGGTTAGAGACATGCCATTGTGACAAGAAAAGCCCATTATTTTACATTGCCACAAAGAAATCACTATTTTGACATTGGGTACAGTGTTAATAAGCCAATTTCAATGATCAAATGTCCCACACACTCACCTATCACAGCATCCAAAATGTCCAACAGCCTCATCAACACATTGGAAGGGGAATTGGCCCTTACGCACCCACCCCCACATGGGCACACGCCAATGCAACCACACCACACCTGCGGTATTGTGCGGCAGGCTCTACCAGTGTCATATGCAGAGGCGGAGTCCTTTCATGGATGACCTGGTGAGGTCAAACCCACCACCTCTACATCAAGACTGGCTGAAGGACCTCTTTGATGTGTGCATGTGGAAACAGGTGGGTCTTGTGTAATTTCTACCAACTTTCAGATGGTTGAGGGAGAATCCGGTGGTGAGGAATCTCAGATGAAGGCACAGGGGAACCAATATTGGTGGATGTCACAGGATTTGGTGTAAGACAAGAGTGTGATGTGTGCTTGACGTGAGCTTGACTCTTATCCCAATTGACATTTGCTTGACGTGAACTCAATCGCCGACAATTGACATGAGATTTGCCCTGGTGTATGATTTATTTTAAAAGCTCTGTTCTAACCTCAATCTCCTGCAGTTTTTTGCCAATTTAATTCCAATTTAATTTATTTTGTAGCCCTAAATATCTTTTTTAAGGTATTTTGAGATAGATATTTGTTGTTGGAAAAACAATATAACTGCATGATATCATTGCTTTATACTAAAAAAGTAAAAAACAATGTTTCTTGCATGCTTTCTTGTAAAAACCTCAAAATTACTATTTTACCTAATTGTACCTTATACATATTTTGAGAACAGGAAAACTACTTTATTTTTGTATTCAAAGATTCATATCCAAATTTCATGGGTATTTTCCAATAAAGATTTGTAAATATGAACCCCTTTTTTGTGTTTTCCAATATCTCAAGGTGTTTTTGAGGCTCCCATTTTAATTTATAAGCTGGAATTCTTTTCATTCATGATTAATCATTTTAAAAACTCAAATTTTAAATTTATATCTTCCTTCTTGAGGGAACATTGTTTTTCCATGTAATTTTGTGCATTTTACCTGATTTCAGGTTCTTGTCAATTGTTGCAGGACTTTTGGATGATCCTTTCACATGGAAAAGGTTCATACAATTTCCTTTAGTCTATTGAAGCTCTGAAATTCTTTTTTTGAATTAAACATTCTTATTTTTGTAAAGGTGAGCCCTTTCAAGTAAAGATTTGAGTTTCTAACCACTTTTAAATGTCTTTTTAGGATTCAATAAAGTATAAAGTGGTATAAATGCTTCAAATTTATTACAAGCTCATTAAAACACTTTTATTTTCAGTTTTCATATTTTTAAATGTAGTTTTTCATGTACTCTTATGAATTTACTCCCCATTTTGGGGTGTTTTCCAATATCACAAGATATTTTTGGCAGCTCCATTATATCATCAAAAGCAATATTATTCATTCAAGTTCATTGAATAAGGTTTGGGATTCTCTAATCTGAAATAAGAAAATTCTCCTTGAAAAATTGTAGTTATTATTATGAATCATCAAATACTAATTTCAGCTACCAAAAGCTCATTTGAAACCTTCCAATTTTAAATTTAAACCTCTCTTCTCAGACTGATTTTTTTTTCCTTGTGAGTTTATACAAGATCATCCATTTTGGGTTTTCATAAAAGATTCAATGATCCATAAAGCCTTCTGTTAGAGATTCAAAGGAAAAAGTAAATATTATAGTGATTGAAAGTTAATTGTCAAACCTCACAGTCCCAATGGCTATTTTCATCTTGGAGAACACTTTTTTCAGCATAAATCAGCGTATTTTCATCCAATTTTCTTCATTTTCTAAATTTTAATGAGGTTTGAAGGGCTATATCAAATAATCAGAGGGTAAACTAATCACCATAATGTATTATAGAAATTGGAACTCTCCAATTCTTAATTTACATTTTTCTTTTTGAAGAAATTCTGTTTTTTAATTGAAATAAATACATCTTCCCTCTTTACTTGTTATTCCTATATTTCATTAATTCTTGAGGGTTTCACCACAGATATTTCAGTGTGAATTTGCCCTTTACCTCCTGATAGGTTATTTCAAAGCTTCACATGTGAAGTTTCTATCCTTCTTTCTGTATAAATATCCTTTCATTAATCTTTGTGCTCTTTTATAAGCTCTTTGCTTCTCTGCCAATATTCATTTATCTGAAAAACTTCATTTCAATATATTTTTCCTCTTTCATTTAACATTTAATTTTGAGTTTGAGGGTTTAATTAAATATCTGCTCAATATATGTGACATACTCATCAGCTTACACCAACATAAAATTTGCAACATTTATAGTATCAGAAAGAAGGTGTTTAAAATAATAAATCTCTTACAAAAGACAATTTTCAGATGAAAAAAACACTTTCTATTAGAAGAAAGAAGAAACTTTCCCCACTTTTCCCAATTTTTCACAAAAAATGTTCTTTTCACATAATTTGCTTTCTTCACAAGTAGGGAATACTTTTTTCACAAGCATTTTTTATCAAAAAGTCACAAAAAAGAGATTTCTCTTTTCTCAAAGAAGCTTTTTTTTGCAAACTGAAATATTTTTAAGGAAAGGAATTTATAATGAAAAACAAAGATCATTTACCAAGAAAAGGCAAGAAAATAAAAAAAGATTTAAAAAAAATGTTTCTTCACAGAAAATATCTTTTTGGAAAGTAATTTCTTATTGAAAATCTCAAAACCTTTTACGAATATTAGTGAATTGCTACATAATTTCCACACCATTGTTACATAATTTTGACATCATTGTTTCAAAATTATGATAGATATTTTACACATTTAGTACGGGGAAAGGTGTAAGAGGTATTTAACAGAGTGAATTTTTTAAAATATGTTTTTTATTTCTATTATTAAAAATATTGTTTTCAAATATGTCTTTCAATGAATAAAAAATATCATCAATTCAAACTCCTAATATATAAATATTCATAAGTTATTTATTTATAAAAACTGAAAAGTTCATCTAATTAAAAAATATTATTATCATATCTTGAATACTGAACACTTTACATTTATTCTCTCTAAGAGAAATGGGAATGGGAAAAAACTTGATTATTTAATAAGAATAAAATTGAATTTTCCCATATTTTTTTAAAAAAAGCAAAAAAAAGTAGAGCAACTAATTAATAGTTTACAAAATATTTTACATAGCTATTAAATTATGAAATTTATATAGCTCAAGTTATGTTATATTCCAAAATAAAAAAACCCTTTTTGACAAGATATGAATTTGGTTCATATTTGTTGATTATTTAAAAAGCTTATTATAGCTTGAATATTTTATTTTTTTCAAAAAATAAAAAAAAAATTTCCTTTAAAAAGAGAACTTTAAGCTTAATTTAAATTATAATTCAATTTTAATGGAGTATATTTCAAATCTTTTTTTTTGAAAGAAAGAAAAAATAATCTTTTGGATTATTATAAACAGTCTTTTGTATTAAATTTAACTTTCAAAATCTACTTAAGGTTATTTTATGAAGCTAATAATAAACTCTAAAAGTAAATAAAATGCAATGAATGCAACAAATACAATGTAAATTTTACATATTAAATAAATCAAAATTTTCAAAGTGAAAGCATTCAATTTCAATCAAACAAATTGATAAAAAACCTTTTATATGAAAAAATTATAGATATATTAGCTACTCATGTTTCAAATGTTTTATTACATTTGAAATCAAATTCAATCTTTTCAAGATATTTTCAGATATTTAATTAATTTTGGGACTATTTTATAGAGAGTGTTGAACTTCATAAGATAATAAAAAAATGGTTTACCTTGTCCATTATAGAAATCTATGATACCTTTCTTGAGTTGAAATAAGTGATATAAAACCCAGTATGTTATTAAATTTATTTTTTATAATTTTTTTTGAAATTTTGAAAATAATAATAATAGGGTGTCTCAAACAGACAAAATCCCACTTTAAAATGATGCAGTATTTTGTACAAAATTTATCAGTATGTATTCACGATATGGTAATAAAGATTCTATAGCTATTAGCTTAACACAAAATTAATGGTTAAAATATGCTCAAAAGCTCTGTAGTAAAATAATATAGTGGTGGTGAATCTACTGAAATCTCTGGCTTCCCTAATTATCAGAAAACACCATGACCATGAGTGTGACACAAAATTAATAGTTAAAAAGTAATGATCTTAAAAAGGGCTGTTCCATAATAATGTAGTGTTTATTAGTCTACTGAAAGTCCCTTTTCACTATAACAATTAAAACAATAATTCAAATAATCAATATAATTTGCTAATTCTAAGCGCACTTGTGTTTGTGACACCTTTAATACATGATAATTCCAATGAAAACCAAGGTTAATTTTCATTTTGGTGAGAAGAAGAACTACTTTTATCTTTATTTAGGGTAGTGGGAGGTTCTCAACATCTTCCAAAAACAACAGAGTGAAATTATTTGCTCATTTGGCTTGCTTGTGGTTCCACGGTCTCAATACAGCCTTTAATTGACCTGAAATGTGGTTTTGGGACCACAAGATGCCATTTTTACCCCATACAGGGTAGAAATCCTTTTCCACAGACACTCCAATATTCACCTGGCTCTTCTGATGAATCATAAACTGTAGAGTAAATGTCTGGGGTCCTTGTCTCAGTATATTTATTAGTACTCGACTCAAACATCAATCGAATAGGTTTGACATCTCACATTTCAATTGCATGGGATAATTTCCCACAAAGCCACTCAATACAGGAAGGAGTGGAACTGTAAGAATATTCTTATCAGTAAGCAATAGATTAACAGCCCTTTTCTGTCTTTTCAAGCTAATAACTCAATTTTATGGTATATTATCACACAATACCACTTTGTGTGGGATGATAGCCTTAAATATTTGATATCTTTGTCATTTTTCAAGATACAAAGCTTAAAAGCTTCTTAAATAGAACCACTTCGGCTTAATCATGCCAAAGATATACAAGCTCAAAGTATTTTTCTTGTTTTGGAAGAAAAGTACCAATATTGTCTTATCTCTGTAAGATACAGAAATAGAGGTTAAATTTTGATGAAGGCCTACTGTAGCCTTTATAGGATATTTTTTACTTTATTTTTCTCTAATCAAAACTGTGGAACTTATATGAGAGGTGAAAAAATGTTAGTTTTTTCCAAGCTGTTCAAATAGTATTTGTGTTGTAGTTTCTTATCCAGTGGCTCTATAGTATTTGATCTCGTACCGTTGGATAGCCCTAATTGAAATTTTTGATAACAGACCCTACTTGATTGGTCTTTGATACAAATTCTATAGCTTATATTATATGCTAAGATTAAGCTTTCTGCTCAGAAAGGGCTTACAACCTTAATAACTTGGTTGATTCTTATTTTTTGGTAAAAAGAATAATATTTTCTGAAAGGGAAATTTTTGCTCCTTCAGAATTTCAAATCTACATACTAGCTTTGTTGGGTTCTTTTTGTTGGTGTTTGTGGATTTTATGTTTATTTATACAGTTTAATAAATCTTAAATGTCTATATTTCAATTCCTCTTGTGTACCATAGTGATGGTACCTTTGGGTTTCATCATTATACTCTTTTTTTGAGTCACCAACTTACAAAATCAACCTTCAAAAGACCCAGTTTTTTCAAACAAAATATCTCATTTTTTCAGCTGAGTGTTTCATGATCTTTATTTATTTGAAAAAATTGTTTTTTGCATTTGAACCCTAATCCCATTTGTGTCCAAGCCATTTAGTAATTCTCAGTTTATGATTCTCACAATCATTTCTCCAAATTTCATCCAATTTAATTTTGAACCCGTATCATACTCAATAAAAAATGATTTTTCTTTATCTATTAGACTCCAATCACCTATTTTTGCTTCAAACCAATTCAGTGTAAAGTTCCCCATTTAAATTTTTACAAGATTAATCAATCTCATAAATAGGTCATATCTCATTCACGTCCTTCAAGAAATATACCTCATTCCAATAATTTCTTCAAAATTATCTTTTTAAAGATTAAATTAAATTACAATGCATGCATTGAAAAAAGTGGGACCATTACTTTTGCATGACCTCCTAAACGCACACCGAAATGGTTTCAACCCATGGCTCTTGAGGTGAATAATAATTCACAAATATGACAAAAGCTTAAATAATAAAATACTTGGGACCTGTGGAGATCTTATAAGAATAAATACATATCAGTGAACATACTTCAGATTGCTAATTGAGCTTTCATAACTTAAAACAACTATAAAATGGGTATCAAGCCAATGGCCAACAATTTATAAATCATGACCCCATGTGATAATGAGGTGGATTCATTGTTTGGTAAATTGGTAATAATCCAAACATTACCTCAATCACTACCTTTGATTTTTAAGAAAATGAATTAATTAATAATGATTATTAACAAATAGATACACTCCTGGAGGTAAGTCAAAATCTGTTTACTTATGGATTAATTAAAGTTTTTTCATTAATATACCCAAATTTAAACTCAGCATTTGTTCCCATTTAGAAAATGAGGTTCTTAATTATTTTCATGATATAGTGGACCTTTAAAATATGGATCTTTGGAATGTGACTTTTTCCCATTCTATGAAACTAATCTTTCATTATTCATGTACTTATTTGAAATTTGAAATCTCAAAAAGTCTTATAATGCACCAATTTCAAGTCATAAAATGCTTTTAAATGGCAATCTCAATTCGAATATTGTCATATGTAAAAAGCTTAAAAGTATATCCATACCTTCCTATACACACATATCAGGAACCTGGAAAAATTGTGGGAATTTTTTTTCTTCTTTTCAAGCAACATTATGGTTAATTTTTTGGAAGTACCAGATTTAAATGAAAGTAGACATTTAGAATAGGATAGGGAAAAATTAATTAATCAAAAAAATACAAGAGGAGTCATCTAAAGAAATGCAATTAGATTTTTAAATGGAAAAAAAAGATAAACATTTTCAGGAGAAAAAATTACAACTCCAAATGGATTTCCAAGAGAAAACCAAACAAATCAATCATCATTTTGAGAAATAAAAATAGAAAATTTAAATAGAGCTCAAAGGAAATCAGAAATGGAGTTAACTTACAATAGTCATATCAAGCTCAACCAGCCCATTTTTGGAGATAAAAATATTGTTTTCTTTTATTAATAATTTATAACTCTCATAAAAATCATTTTTTTATATATTTAAAATTATTTTGTGTGTAATTGAATGCAATTAGTTTTCTGCATTTTTTGAAATATATTCACTTTTTGTTAAAAAATGGGAGACTAAAGTGTACCCTAGCCAAAATCCAATTCCATTCATAAAATTTTCCTTTTTTTCCAAAATGACAGGATTTCTTTAGATTCTATTATCCAATTGGTAGAAAAATTAAATGGGAAAATCACATCATTTTGGATCTTTTTTTATATGCAAAGGGGACTGCTTCTTTCTTATTGCAACCCATATGCAATTTAATTGTTGCTTTTTTTTATTTTGAAATAAAAGGAAATTGGTTTTTTTCGTTTCGGTTAGTTTTATGAATAATTAAATTTTAACAGAACATCACAAAACAATTTTATTTCTGAGTGTAAATGGTTATAGTCAAAAAAGAAATTCCATTTGTTTTTTGTCCTATTTTTCAAGAAATAATACAGCACCAGCTGAATGTTTGTGGTATTTATATATGTGAAATTTCCAAAATAATGTTTTAATTTATCTTTATTAAAATTTTCTTTTTGTAATGAACAAAAAACCTGATGTTTTGTTTTGATTTTCTTTCAATTTTGTATTCTGAGTTAATTTGGTTGTCAAGCCAAAAAAAACTGAGCTTTTTGTTTAAATTCATTTCTTTCAATTTTCACTTCCAATTCAATATCCCTATCTTTAAAACCAATCAAACGCAATAAATTTTTACAATTCAATTTTTATTTCTAATTTTTCAATTTGGGATTATAATTCAATTCTTTCAACCATAATATCTTTTGTTTATTCAGGAAGATATTTGGTGATTTATTTTGAATACATTCCTTACTCCTTCCAATCACAAACCAGTGTTAATTTTCTATTTATTTTGAATTAAGCTCAGCTCAACTATCTTGAGCTATTTGTAGAGTAGTATTTTCTTTTCATTTCTTTCTAATAACTATAATTTTGTTTTTATTTTTTGATTTCCTTAGCTTCAACCCATCATAAGAGCCATCTTCCATTAACTTTCAGCCCTTCACTCAACCCACGATCAAATATATCCTTTTATATAGCTCATCATTGTCCACAACCCACAAGGCCCCATGTGATTTCTTTTCATTAATATTTAACCTCCACCATCAAGCCCCTTTCCCCCCTTTATTGAGAGAAATCAGTTTTAGTCGATTGAAAACTGATTTTGAATTGTTTTTTGATTGTTTGAGAAACAATTTTTGATTGTCTTGAAAACAACTCTGATTGTTTTAAAAACAATTTTTGCTTGTTTATAAACGATTTTTGATTGTTTTAAAAAAATAATTATTGTTTTAAAACCAATTTTGATTGTCTTAAAAACAATTTTTCATTGTTTTAAAAACGATTTTCTATTTTTTTGGAAAAATCTTTTGATTATTTTAAAAACATTTTTGGATTGTTTTAAAAGCAATTTTTGATTTTTTTTCAAGCTTTTCTTTTGACTCCCTAATTAATTACGATTCCTCTAGAATATTGTTTTCTAGTTTTTTTCATTCATAAAACCCGTTATGTAATATGTTTTTTCATTCTTTCCTCATTTGATTTATTTGTTTTTTCAATACCAATATTTTTTCTTGTTTTATTTGAAAAACAAAGCTGACCCTTTTCTTTTTTTTGTAATGGGGGATATTACTTTATCTTTTTGTAAATAAATAAAACATTTTTTACATCCTTGCCATCTTTCTTGAATTCAATTCAACTTCTTCAACCTCAATCCCTTTCAATATCTTGAATTTTTCTGAGAATTACATGGTTCTGACTAAACCAATGTTATTCTATAATCAAACACTTCAAAATAATTATATTCCAATTTAATCTTCCACCTTAGCCTTAACCTCATTTCATTGAAGAAAAACAAGATTCATTAAAAGATTCAAAGGCCTTAATGAGATTGGCTTAAAATATATATATATAATCCTATATGATTTGGTTGTCAATTCAAAATCAAAAAAGGATCAAAAATCTTTTCACCGACTCCCACCATTAAGTCCTCATAATTATTCATAAATTATCATTGATTAAAATAATCCAGAGAACTTACCCATTGTGAGCCTTGAGGTATATTTTACATACCTGAATAGGCCACAATTATCTTAAAAATAAATTTTGAATTATGCATAACTCATAAGTCATGCATATATCCAAAATTCATCATTTTGGATTTCAGAAAAGATGAATAACTTTTTATTGAGTAAGTAAATCCATGGATTTAAGGCCAGATTTGGATTCTACACAAAATTCCACCTAGGGTAGCTCCATAGAGTGAATAAGCTCAAATTAACTCTTTGAGCTGGTAATATGGAAAATACTTCAATACCACATAAAAGATCTGTGAAAATATTTGTTTTTCTTAATTTTACGCCAAAATAATGGGAATGTGTGAAATCCTATGTTACATATACACTAAGAATAGTGTTATGCATGTTTTGGGAACTTAATATCATGGTATTCTTACAAGGACCTTTGGTACACCCATAGTGGATATCTCACTTGAAGCTTAAATTTCTATTTTGCGTGAAAAATAGGCAAGGGGGACAAAAGACATCAAAGAGAGCCAGGGTATCCAACTTCTGAGACCTCACAGGTGTGGACAGCTCCAAAGATTGGATCCATGACTGATGTTGGCCTAATTGGTAAACTAAAACCTTTTGGGAACTTGGTTACCATGTTACAACTACAGTAAATCATAAGAAAATAGCAAATAACCTGCTATTTTGACGTGCCAAGGAGGTAAAGAGCTACTTAGACTCCTGTAACCATGTCAATTCTTAATTATTTTCCATGGATAAACCCCAAAAGAGTAATTAAAACCCTCTTTGGACTTGTATCCATTGATATACCTCATAGCAACAAGTAAAACACTGATATTTGCAATTCTACATAGAAATGAGGTAAAAAGTTCAAAAATTCATTGAAAATACAATTATAAATTAATCTCTCTGAATCCTTCAGGACCAATGGTGAACTGTATTATCTATGGTACAACCAAAAAGAACTATGGTTTTACTAGTAGAATAAAACGCTTTACTTCCAGTCCATTTTTGACTATTCTACGTGAAACACTGAATCTTCAAAAATTCACAGTAATTACAACCTGTGATGAAATTGCCAATAACATTGATAACTTTGAGAAATCAATGATTATTTTAGAATAAAAGAAGTTTTATAGATGTTACTCCTTTTATTCTTAACTATATTGGGGTTGGTAGTCACGTAAAAGCATTAATTAAGTAATTGTGATAATCTTACGTGACAACAGATGATGCAATCAATAATCCAAAAAGGTTAATTGTTTTCTCACTCACTGGTTTTTTGGTTTTCTCCATGGCACGCCTCTGTGAGCTGTTGGTGACTTAAAAGAGGCCTCCTCTTGCTGTTTTTTTCCACATCAACAGCATCATTTTATTATCATCTAAATCATTGTTACCAACAAGTAAGTATTAGTTAAAGCTATTCTTAAGTGTTTTGAATCTTGCAGAATCAATCAGAAAGACGTGAAATCATAGAATCCAACTATATATTGTTGTAATACTGTTATAAATACATTTTGATCCTTCAAATCCACAATTCTACATCAAATCTCTCTATCTTAGCTTTCAATAAGCTCTTTGGAATATTAGTGAGTGATTTATTCTTAATTCTTAGACTTTTTCTCCAAATAATTAGTTTTCTTCAAGAATTATATTTATAATTATTCTTGCAAAAGACAATTATATATTAAAATAATTTTATTATTTTAATAAAAGAAGTTTTATTATCAAAATCTTCTTGTAATTGATTCTTGTAGACAATTAGTGCTCACTTTTCAAATCACTAGTAGTGTTTAACACGTGAAAGAAATAATGCTTTAATTATTTAATTGTGGTTCTAATAATATTTTATTATTATATTTCATACGAACAGACATAGCACTGTTGATTAATAGTAATATTATCATCAATTTCATAGTCACATCTTACACCAATTATTTTAATAGTCATTGTTCTTTATCTTTGAGCTCCAGGATCTTATCATCTCACTTAGCAAATTAACTAATTTGGGAACTCCTCTTGTGCGTGATTAAAATGAGGCAGTACCTGGAGGGGGAAATCACAGGTAACTAGTTTTGAATTGCTAATAACTCCTGTAACCAAGGGTGGCAAGGGTGTATTGCCTGCCCCTCCTAAAATACTGAACAAAATCTTCCTTGGAGCTCACAAACCAAAAATAAAATTAGTAAGTGGCTTTACAACTGCAGAAGACAAAATTCAGAAGTCTCAGATCAGAGCTATTAAATATATAATATGAATATTATGTTAGTGATTTTGGTTAAATTTGAGATTTTTATGAAATACTTGTCTGTTTAATTTTAATTAATTTTGGTAAAATTGGGGTGAGTGGTTTCTTCTTGGTGATAAAAGTTTGGTGAGATGAGTTATTTAATATTTTAAGAAAAATCTTATGACTGTTGATAAAGGTAAGTTTGTTAAGGTAAAGTTAAAATAGAGTAAAATAATTTTTAAAGGTTGGTTATTTTTTTAAGAGTGTTTAATAATAAAATAAAATTCTATTTGTTAATTTTAGGAGGTAAGATTATCTTATATTGCGTTTTTAAAGGGGTAAGCTATTTTTGAGTCTTGATAAATGGTGTTAATTTTACTGGATAAAATATTTTAATAGAGTAGTAACCCTAATCTTGGGTACTGGATATTTCTTATTTTTATTATAATAATAATAAGATTCCACTGAGCTTAGCTACTGGGTAATCTCCAACACTATACTTCCACTGAGCTTAGCTACTGGGAAAGTAAATTTACTATAATATACTGGACCACCTCCCAGGTGAGGGATGAAGTATTCCTATGCTCATACTGTGCAGGGGATATAATGTGCATGGGGGATTTTGAAATTTGGGGGGAGAGAGCCCCTCTATTTATAACTTTTGGGAGCCCAGGGGGCCTTCCATGGGAGCTGTCTTTTGCCACTTCAATTCCTCTTGATTCCATCATGTGACTTTGTTTTTGGTAAGGACCTTTCTTGCATGGGTCAGCTAATTTAAGTTTTGGTGATAATTGTTTCTTTGCACAACCTCCATTCATCACATGATGGTCTTTTGGTGAACTGATTATGATGTGATATTCTTGGATTTTCCTTGCATGCATGAGGTGATTTCATTTTGGCTGAGGATTTTTCTTGTGAACAGCCTTTTTTATGTCATATGATACTCTGGTGGTGAGTGAAGTATCACATGATGACTTTGTATTTCCTTTGCATATTTCATATTTTAGGCTTGGTAGAAGTGTCTGTTTCATTTATGCAGGTATCATGGTTGTTTTTCTTCTTTTTGAATATTGAAATGAGGTCAGGTGATAATTTCTTGCACTGATTAGTTTACTGGTGTGTATTAGATGATGTGAGGTTTGAGTTTGACACATGCTTTGCATATTCATGTGGTTGAGATTTAATTAGAAGTGTGTACTGCATGCAGCCTGTTGTAACTAGCTTTGGTTTGCATGAGGTGATTAGTGGTGTAAATAATTCTTATTCTGTTTTAAGGCTTCAAGTGGGGCTACTGTGGACATAAGATAAGGTACTCCTGTGGCTGTGTTGTAAATGAATTGCAGGAACTCCATGGGGTTGGGCTTTGCATCATGTGACTTTGAATTCAAGGTGGCTGTGTAACTAATGCATGTGTCATTTTCATGCTGCAGAAGTCCTGTGACTATAAGGGTGTAAAGGTGGGTGTGGTGTGTGATTTAAAGGGTGGTACCTTATTTTTTGTAACTAGTTTGCTATATGTAACTTGATTTTTACATATGCATAATGAAGCTGAAGAATTTGTTCAAACACATACACTTCCCTTTGGTGCCTGTGCCATGGTATTATTAATTAAGTCAAGATTCTTGCTGTCAAATTGACCTTTTGGGGTAAAATTTGATTTTAATTCTTAAGGAGGTTTGGATTTACTGCTGTTATGGGGTACTATGAGCTTGAGCGTGGTGAAAAAAATGGTATGGAATACGACATCCCCCTCTGCATTTAATGCTGCCCGAAGAATTCCAGGTGAGAGCTCCCTATTCTTCATCTGATGCTGTGGTCTCCTCCAATACCTCTTCCTCATTTGTTGGTTCATCTTCTTTACTTTTTTATTCTTTTGTTTCCATCAACTTTCCTCCTGGGTAAAACCTCTTGACTTTAGTGGCTGCCAAAATTTGGTGATCATTTTTTCAATGATTTCTATGAATTTGCTAGTGTCCTGAAATATTGAGGTCTTCAAAATTCTTCTTTCTTCTTTCTTCCATAAAAAATGTAGTTTAAGGTCATACAGGACCTACAACTAGGTGTGTAACCCCTGTATATTAGGTATACAAGTCCTGCAGTTTAAGTCATGCAAGGACCTCCTGGCCTAATCCAAGGGCTTACCTTAATTCTAGAGCTCCTTTGGCTTCATTTTGGATTCCACTTGACTCCTTTTTTATTCTTCAATCTTTATAATTTCCATTTGATGCAAGATTATTCTGGTTGTTTTATTTCTTTATGAGGAATGCTCTTGTCTTAATTGATGGCTTGAGACTTTACTTTGTTCATTTAGGCCAATTTGACAATGCTAAAAATCGGTGAAACCCCTTGTTCCTGTCACACAAAGGGAGAAGTTTACTGTCATGCTAAGGACAAAAATGGACATTCAGCACTTCTTGTGAATAGGACAATCCCCTTCAGCTTCTTGGCTATTTTTTTATAATTTTCCCTGCCCAACTCTACAGGGGAAGCAGTTTAGTGTCATTCTGAGGACCTCTTGAGTCTTCAAGCTTCTTTAAAATCCCAAGGGCAATTTGAGCTTAGTTTTTTACATCATATTGTTGGTCCATCATTTTGAGGGAGTCCTGACTCCATAATTAATCCAGTGAGTCATCCTTCAGTCCCTGAATCCTGACCATTGATTCTTGAATTTCAAATGAGTTTCAATCCAGAATAAAATAAATGTCCAAGGTCTTGTATTGTCAAAAGGGAAAACCATTAGGAATTCTTGCTTTTTCTTTTTCTTTTCCTTTCTTTTTTTTAAATAATCGCCTTTATTTTCATTATTCTGAAAATTGGTATGTGATATAATGTTTCTAAATTATCTTGATATTTATTCAAAATAATTTACTTCCTTTGGTTCTTCTATATTTCTAAAGTATCCCTGTCATAAGAAATATAATAGAAATGGAAATTTAAAATAATAAGATAGTTTAAAAATTGAGTTTTGAAGTTAATTGATCTTTTTTAATAATATTCTTTTGGATAAGGGCCCCTCTCCATTTAGAAATCTTGAGTTGGTTTTAAAAGTTTGAAAAGGATATGTTCTCATTCCCCCAAAACTTCCACTATAAGGGATAGTGTAAGAAATAAGTTTCCATACCCCTTATTTTTTATAGTGATTTTGATAAGAATAAATAATAATACAGTAAAGTCACATAATTTCTTTTATAAATTGTACCAAATAGTATTTTTTTTGATTGATTTTAAGTATAAAATTACCTAAATATTGATATATCCGAGTAAAAATGACACTTCAAAGGAAATAATCCTGAATCACAATCAAGATCATTGTAAGGTTTGTCTATGAAACTCTTAATAATAGTAACAATATCAAGAGTATTATGACTTTTATGAGCCTTGATGTATATTTTAAATACCCAAATAGGCCATAATTATTTTAAAAATAAATTCTGAATTATGCATAACTCATAAGTCATGCATATATCCAAAATTCATCACTTTGTATTTGAGAAAAGATGAATAACTTTTTATTGAGTAAGTAAATCCATGGATTTAAGGCCAGATTTGGATTCTACACAAAAATTCACCTAGGGTAGCTCAATAGAGTGAATAAGCTCAAATTAACTCTTTGAGGTGGTAATATGGAAAATACTTCAATACCACATCATCAATACCACATAAAAGATCCGTGAAAACTTTTGTTTTTCTTAATTTCATGCCAAAATAATGGGAATGTGAGAAATCCCATGTTACATATACACTAAAAATAGTGTTATGCATGTTTTGAGAACTTAATATCATGGTATTCTTACATGGACTTTTGGTAAACCCATAGTGGATATCTCACTTGAAGCTTGAATATCTATTTTGATGTGAAAAATAAGCAAGGGGGACAAAAGACATCAAAGAGAGCCAGGGTACTCAACTTCTGAGGCCTCTGAGGCGTGGACAGCTCCAAATCTTGGATCCATGGCTGATCTTGGCTCAATTAGTAAACTAAAACACTTTTAGAACTTGGTTACCATGTTACAACTACAGTAAATCATAAGAAAATAGCAAATAACCTGCTATTTTGACATGCCAAGGAGGTAAAGAGCTACTTAGACTCCTGTAAACATGTCAATTCTTAATGACTTTCCATGGATAGACCCTAAAAGAGTAATTAAAACCCTTTTTGGACTCTTATCAATTGATTTACCTCATAGCAACCAGCCATAGACTGCTATTTGCAATGCTACATAGAAATGAGGTAAAAACTTCAAAAATTCATTAAAAATACAATTATAAATCAATCTCTCTGAATCCTTCAGGACCAATTGAAAACTGTATTATCTATGGTACAACCAAAAAGAACTATGGTCTTACTAGTAGAATAAAACGTTTTACTTACAGTCCATTTTTGACTACTTTATGTGAAACACTGCATCTTCAAAAATTCACAGTAATTACAACCTGTGATGAAATTTCCAATAACATTGATAACTTTGAGAAATCAATGATTATTTTGAAATAAAAGAATATTTACAGATGTTACTCCTTTCATTTTTAGCAATATTGGGGTTGGTAGTCACGTAAAAGCATCAATTAAGTAATTATGATAATCTTACGCGAAAACAGATAATGCAATCAATAATCCAAAAGGTTTTATTGTTTTCTCACTCACTGGTTTTTCAGTTTGCTCCATGGAATGCCTCTGTGAGCTGTTGGTGACTTAAAAGAGGCCTCCTCTTGCTGTTTTTTCCAAGAATCATCAAATCATCTTATTATCCATTTATATCATTGTTACCAACAAGTTAGTATTGGTTAAGCTATTCTTAAGTGTTTTAATTCTTTAATAATCAATTGGAAAGACGTGAAATCATAGAATCCAACTATATATTGTTGTAATCCTGCTATAAATAGTTTTTATCCCTTAAATCCACAATTCTACGTCAAATTTCTCTACTTGTATCTTTCAATAAATTTTCTGGAGTATAAGTAAGTCATTCATCTTTAATTCTTCAAGTTTTTCTCTAAAATTAGTTTTCTTCAAGAATTTTTTTTATAATTATTCTTGCAAAATATAATTATTTATTAAAATAATTTTATTATTTTGATAAAAGAAGTTTTTTATTATTAAATTCTTCTTGTAATTGATTCTTGGAGACAATTACTGCTCACTGTTAAAATCACTAGTAGTGTTTAACATGTGAAAGAAATAATTCTTCAATTCTTTAATTGTGGTTATAATAATATTTTATTATTATATTTCATAAGAACAGACATAGTACTGTTAATTAATAGTAATATTATCATCAGTTTCATAGTCAAATCTTACAACTGTCCTCATTAGAAAAATATAATATAATAAGATATTATAACCACAAATTTAAATATAATTATTAAAAAAAATTATATAAGACAATTTAATCATTATTATATAAAATAACAATAAAAAAATATTATAGTTATTCTATTATTGTTATAGTCACGAAAATCACAAAAATAAGAAGTTTAAAGCTCTTAATGAGACAATTACACATGGAAAATATAAATATTTAACCACTTATAAATAGTAAATAAATATTATTTAAAAAATAATTAAAACACACACTGTGCAGAAATAATTCCTATAGAAAAATTCTATATAAAAAAAGTAATAATAGATAAAAAAGATATAGAATTTTTAGAGAAAACTTACTTACAATATAAATTTAATACAACAAGTCAAATACAACAGTTATTATATTAAGTAATTATTATAAGTTGAAAACACGCCAAAGATCAATATTTTAAATGATAAAACAACTTTTTATGATAAAAGGTATGATTAATGATCTTTTGAGAGGAATTTGTGGATTTAAAAGATATTTTAAAGACAATAATTTTTTAAAATAGTATATATTATGGGTGATTAGAACAATAATCTAATTTCCATATTTTCAATTCTTTAATTTAAGATTTATAAAGAATAAAATGCTTAAGAAGTACTTTAATAATAAGACTTTATATATAATAAAACTTTACCTGTTTAAATGTCTAATATAATTGGATTTATAATTGATGATGGACAAAAACAGTGATGAAAAGACTCTTTTTATGTCTAAAAAGCAGCTCTCATGATTCATAATGGATATAGAGGGAGTTCTCAGGTCAAAACTGAAAAACCATGCTTCAAAATAAGGTTTTTAACTTAAGGTAACTTATTTTTAATTCCAATTTAAAGTTACCAGTGTTATTCTTAACTCCAAGTATCTTTAATCCTCATTTAAGTTAATTATTTTAAGCTTTAATATAAAATATGTTTCTTTATATCAAATTTCATCACATGAACAACTTAAAAATAAAGCTTCAAGCAGAAATCTCTTAAACTCAATTTTTAATTAATTTTGAAAGAAATCTTAATTTTCTTTAATTATAATTGAAAGAATAAATTTCCAGGCTAATTAGCTAGGAAATCTGTTTATAAAAGATACTTGGAAATTTAATTTATATATAGATAATATTAAATTGTAAGCTGTGTGAAAGGTTCAAGAAAATCTATTAATAATTGGATTTTTAATGAATTTTTGAAGTTATTGCTGTTTTTCAATGTAAAATAGCAATACACACTAAACCTTCACTTTTGATAAGGTTTTAATGCTTGTATCCTTAAAGGTTTAAGCTTATTTAAGCTTTGACAGCTCTCAAAACTTTAATTTCAAGCCTGCATATTGGGATTTACCCGTTGGCAGCTTGAAATTCCTGTCCAAATCGGGATAAAACCAGTAGAAACTTTAAGGTTGGATCAAAGTCTAATCTTAAAGTGTAAATAAGGTTGAAAATCCTCCCATACAGGTGTACAACCTTAATTGAATCATTGCAGATCCAAAAAGCTGGGTACCCCAGCTCTGTTTGGTCTTTTTCCTTTGTCCCACCTTTTTACATGGATTTTGCCCTTTTATTTATTTAAAGACATACTATGGCCTTAAACCCTTTTAAATTGAGCTCACACAGGATTTACATTCTGTATGGCAGATCCTTAGCCAATTCAGTAAATATACACAACACCTCAATTTTAACTAAAATTTTGGTAAGTTTGCATAAACCTTATGCAACTTTGAATTTAAGCTTATTTAAGCTTAAATTTAACAATTTTAAAAAAAATTAAAAAAGGTACATTAGTACTGTGAGATTCTTAAGTCTTTCAATCAAATAAGAAATAAGCCTTTTTGGGTATAACACCCTATGGGTGTACCCTAGGTCATTTTTGGTGTAGAATCCAAAAATGACATGATATTTATAACCTTGTTTATCCAAAAAAAATTATACTTATCTTTTATTATTTTTTATTTTAAATTCAATCTGAAAGTTTATTGTAGACTAAATCAACTGTATATAAAGTCATTTGTGGCCTTATGGGTCTGCTATACATACCTCACAGGCTCACGATCCCTACCACCAAAATAAATTGTACCACAATTTTCTTTTAGTAGTATACCCCCAGCTTAATTGGGGGGGTATCATCCACTGTCCAACCTCTTTACTTATACTTTCAATTATGTAAAGCACACAATTCAGATATTTTATTGAGTAATTGCTCTTCTCTCATGTCTGAATCTTCTGAGAAATGTTTTGGAATCAGGTATCTTCTCTGCTACAATCCATTCATCTTCATGTTGTGGATTTCTGTACCTGACCAAGTATTCTCTTTCATTTTTCCCCTAAGTCTTCTTTCTTTCAAGAATGTTAGTACTTTTTCTCTTCACTTTGATCAAATGGAGGTACTTCTAAGGGTGTTTCATTTCTCAAAGGAAATAATTCCTTATCACTTGAAGTGTAATGCTTTATCAGACTAACAGGAAAATTTGGATGTTTGTTTTCCAATTCTCCTGAAAGTTTTACCTGTACTGAATTTGTCCCATGAAGGGCTTCAATAATAAATGGTCCTGAAAAGGAATCTTTCAATTTCTTTGGACTTTTAATATTATTAAAGCTCAAGGTTGAAACTAATATTAAGCCCCCTAATTTGAATTCTGGGGTTTTATGACTTTTGTCCCATTTCTGTTTAGAATATTCAAAGGTATCATTCATGCTTTGATTTTTATGATGCCTTACTTTATCAAGCAATAACTTAAAGCTTGAAGCAGTTGGATGAATATCAACTAAATATTTCTTCAAAGTATCAACTGGAAGTTTACGGTTCCATCTGTAACAACCACCCACCAGGGGTAAGGGTATTAATCAATACACCCACTCAAACACCTCAAATCAGCAAATCCAGTATCTGCATCAGCATTCAGTTTTAGCAATCTTCATTCTGAAACATGCATACAGCTTGGTACATCAATACAGCCTGTCAATACCTGTACAGGTTGGATTCACCCAATACAGTCTCAATACACCAGTATGAAACTGTATGATCACTCAAATACACCACACCTCTTTTACAGGTTCTGTACAGCTTTACAGGACCTGTATTAGCCAGACTCAATTCAATAATTCAATCCTCTCATGAAAATTCTTCCTCTGGATCAGGGCTGGTGTTTCTCACATATACCAGCCCCTCTTTCTCCCCCCTGGGGACTTTTCCCCAGTTAATTAATTTAGTTTATTTATTATCTTATAATTATTCTTATCCTTATTTTGGGTATTATAATTATTTGATTTTAAGTTAGTCTTTGCATTTTCTCTCTTTGCCTGTACAGTATTAGTTGGGTGGCCATATCCTTATTAACCCTTCTCTTTCCATTCTGACAGGTTGAAAAAGTGGACTTGGACTTGTTTGTGGTTGGCTCTTCTATTTCTTATTCTTTTTCTTTGTTGCTGCTTTTTCTCATATCTTTTATTATAGTAATTCATTCCCTACACTCTTAAGTGTGTTCCATCTTTCCATATCCTTGAGCCCTCCATAAGTGAGTCCCAGTTTACTAAGTGCCAGGCCCTCTTCACCTCAAAGAGCCCCTGTGACATTAAATTAATTAACTCATATTTGATTATTCTTTTCATTCATTTATATTCATTTTCTCTCATTCATCAATTATTATCTCTAATGATTATGATTTTTTCTCTCTCATCAATTTCATCTCACTCATTTCATTCATATGAAATTGATTTTTCTCTTTTCTTAATCATTGCTGACCATTTCATTCACTTCATTCATTTTATCAAATCAAATTTTTCTGTGTTCTTATTCAGGTTCTTTTAGGAATTATTGATTGGTTTAATTGATTGGATTATTCATTGGCATTCATTGGGTTTATTGATTCAGCGATTCAGGATTTTTCATTTGGATTGGATTGATTGACTTTGAGTTCTCAAGAGATTTTATTGATCCTCAAGAATTGATTTTGACTCATCAAGATATTTGTACTGATTTCTGAAGATTTGAATTGATTGATTGATTCCTCAAGACCTTAATTTCATATTGAAGACACTGATTTATTCATTGATTGATTATTGATTAAATATTGATTGATTTTTGATTACCAAAGATTATTGATATTTGATTTGAATTTGATTGATTGTTGATTTTTGATTGAATTGATTGATTGTTGATTGAAGTTGATTTCACCTCAAGAATTGAATTGATTCCTCAAGACTCATCAAGATTTATTGTGATTGTTTGGCTAAGTTTTTATTTCTGTTCTCAATACCATCAAGTTTCTTTTATTCAACTTCTGTTCATAATGCCAGCTCAGCAGAGTCCCCAAGCAAAGAACACTAGATCCCAAAAAATTCCAGCTGTTCTTACTCCTACAACAAGGGCTCCTCTTGACCGCACACCATCAGTTCATCAACTGAGTGCAAATTTGGACAGAGGACCACCAATGGAAGGAGCAGCACCCTCAAGAAGAGGTGGAATGAAATCTAGAAGATCAAGATCCTTTTCTGGACTTTTGGGTGGCTACCCTGGCATGTCTGAAGGTGCAAGAGCAAGATTAGGGGAAGTTAAAGATGAAGAGGGGGAAGAGTCTGTGGAAGAGGAAGATTCTGGGGAAACTGAAGTGGCAGATTCCTTGGCAAATGCTCCAGAGGTGCCTCAGGGTTCTAATCTAGCCCTTTCTAGTCAACCTCTTGTCTCTCAAACTGATCCAAGTCTCCTCAAGATGATGGAGAAGATGACTAAATTCATGGGGAAACTCACTCAAACAGTTGCTCCTAGGGACAATTCCAAAGCCCCTGCTTTCAAGACTCCATCCATGAAGGCACCTGATTCTTTTGATGGTACTCAAGCTCATAAATTGAGAGGATTTATCCAATCCTGTCAATTAATCTTTCATAATGATCCAGAAAATTTCTTCTCTGACAGGAAGAAAGTTCTTTACTCAACTTCTTTTCTCACTGGTAGAGCTGGAAAGTGGATTGAACCCTATCTCTCAAATATTTCCAATGAAGACCCTTCCTACCTCCTCAATAATTGTCCCTTATTTGAATCTCAATTATTCACTCTGTTTGGTGACCCCAATGAAGTCAGGAAAGCTGAACAAGAGTTGGACAATTTGAGGATGAAGGAGAGTGGTCATGTTTCCTTGTACATTGCAGATTTCAGAAGCTTAATGTCAAGAATTGGAGATTGGGGGGAAAGAGCTTATATCCATGTTTACAGAAGAGGATTGGCATCAAGATTATTGGATCAGTTGACTTCTCACCCTGGGACTTTTGATACTCTTCAAGAGCTTATGGATGTCACTTTAGATTTAGACAGAAGATATCATGAGAGGCCAAAAGAAAAGGGTGGAAATCAAGAGAAAAAGCCTCCTGTCAATGGATCCAATCAATCTAGGCCTCCTCAAAACTCATCTTCAGAGAGGCCTCACCAGAAGAAGAATAAGAAGGGCAATCAGTTTCAATCTTCAAAGGACAAGCCTCATGCTGCTCTCCTCAATAATGACAATAAATTAATCAGTTCTGAAAAGGAGAGGAGGATTCAAGAGGGGTTATGTACTTATTGTTGTGGAAAGCACCCAATTGAAAAATGCTTCAAGAGACCTCAGAACAAGCCTGGGTCATCATCAAGAGGCTTCCCTAGCAAGCAGAGAAAAGGCTGAGTTGGAATCATGATGTGTTCAATGGTTCTCACTTATTTCCTTCAAGAGCACAATTGTGCACTCTGAATACTAGTGTCAATAAATCTTTAAAATTTCTTATTTTCTCTTCTGTCTCTGATATTTTTTATAGTATTCTCATTGATTCTGGTGCTACAAACTCTTTTATTGCAAAGAATTTTGTTCTCAAGTACTTATTGACTCTGTCAGAGCTCCCTGAAAAGATTCCTCTTTTCATTCTGGATTCTAATGAATCCCCTGCCTTGTTCATCACTCATTATACCAAGTGGGTAGTTGACTTTCCTTCCTTCCCAAGCTTTGAATGGGACTTCTTTATCATAGATTCACCCAAGGGAGAAGACCTGATATTGGGCTATTATTTCCTTTACCATTTTAATCCCATTATTGATTGGAAAAATGGATTGATCACCTATGATTCTAGTCATAAGGATTCTAGTGGTATTATTCCTTCTACTAGTAATTACTTAGCCACTGCTGTCAACAGTGTTGCTCTGGCTGGTGAGCTTAAGACACCTTCCCTTCCTTCTTCTGTCCATATCCCTTCCATCAATCCCTCTCAGTCATTACTTCCATTAAGAGATGAAGTCTTCAAAGAGATAAAGGATGTTGGGGAAGATGTTGCCATATCTTCACTTCATCTCTTTCAAAGGGATATGGACCTTCCTCCCTTATCTTTTCATGCATCCCTGGAGGAAGAGCCAGAAGAAATTGAAGCTGTGTTGAAGGTTGTCCCTCCTGCTTATCACCAATATTTGGATGTATTCTCCAAGGTGAAAGCAGAGAAACTCCCTCCACACCGCGCCTGTGATCACCATATCAAGTTGGAGGGTCTTCTACCTCCAATTGGTGTTATCTACTCCTTATCAAATCAAGAGTCAGAAACACTACGGGCCTACATTTCAGAGAATGTAGAAAAAGGTTTCATTAGACCAAGCTCCTCTTCAACAGGAGCACCTGTCCTTTTTGTCAAGAAAAAGGATGGAGGTCTTTGTTTGTGTGTTGACTACCGCAAACTCAATGCTGTCACTAGGAAGAACAGATACCCTGTTCCTCCTATGAACCAGCTCCTTACCGTATTCAATGGTTCCACTATCTTCTCCAAGATAGATATGTGTGGTGCATATATCCTTCTGAGAATCAAAGAGGGGCATGAGCACTTAACTGCCTTTAGAGCTAAATATGGTAGCTATGAGTATTTGGTCATTCCATTTGGTTTGACCAATTCTCCTGCTGCTTTCCAGAATCTTGTGAATGATATATTTGCAGATTTCTTGGATGTGTTTTTTGTGGTTTATCTAGATGATATTATGGTATTCTCAAGTTCTGAGGAAGAACATGTCAAACATGTGACCACTGTCCTCCAAAGACTCAGAGAGAATAATTTATTTGCCAAAGCCTCCAAGTGTGGAATACTTTGGCTATGTTGTTTCAAGTGATGGCCTCAAGATGGATTCTTCAAAAGTTCATCAGATCCTTGATTGGCCTCAGCCCAGAAACATCAAAGCACTTCAATCTTTTCTTGGCTTTGCCAATTTTTATCGTTGTTTCACTAAAAATTATTCTAAAAAAATCACTTCTCTCACTTCCCTCCTTAAAAAAGATTCTCCTTTAATCTTCAATGAGGAAGCTCTTAGTCAGTTTCAAGCACTCAAAGAAACTTTCACCTCTGCTCCTATCTTATCCTATTTCAATCCATCTCTACCTACTATTGTAGAGACCGATGCTTCTGATTATGCATTGGGTGCCGTACTGAGTCAGGTGAATGACTCAGGAAAGCACCCCATTGCATTTGATAGTTGCAAGCTTCTCCCAGCTGAGCTGAACTAGGAAATTCATGACAAGGAACTCCTTGGCATAGTTTGGGCTCTCAAGCGCTGGAGAGCATTTCTTCTTTCTCTTTCCAATTCTTTTGAGGTCTTGACAGACCACTCTTCCTTGAAGTATTTCATGTCTTTCAAGGTTCTTACTCGTTGTCAGGCCTGTTGGGCTGAATTTCTTTCAGAATTTCATTTCACTATCACTTACCGCCCAGGCAGGCTGGCCATTTTACCAGATGCCTTGTCACGTCTGGAGGACATGTACCCAGAGAGGGGGGTGGACTTCATCAGCAAGAATCCTCAAAATTTTCATCAAGTACTTAAGCAAGATGGAATTCAAGAGTCAAGATTCTTCTCAATCAAGGTGGAGATTTTCTCAGATTTAGTAGACAAGATTCAAAAAGAAGTATGGCAAGACAAAGACTATAAAGAAATACTCAAGCAACTAGCAAGAGGTGAATTGGTTCCAGATTATTCTCTTGAAACTCAAGCCAAGTTATTATTATTCAAAGATAGAGTGGTAATCCCAAGCAATTAAGAAATTCAACTCAATATTCTTCAAAAGCTTCATGACTCACCATTGGCTGGCCATCATGGCCAGGAGAAGACCCTCAAACTCTTCAAGAGGGATTTTTATTGGACTTGCATGAATCAATTCATCAAGGACTATGTGTCCTCATGTCAGCAATGTTCAAGAAAGAAGAACATTCATCACAAGAAGTTTGGATTATTCAAGCCTCTTTCAGTTCCGTCTGGTCCTTGAAATTCATTATCAATGGACTTCATCACTCAATTGCCACTGTCAAACAGCTTTGATTCAATTTTAGTAGTTGTGGACAGATTCTCAAAAATGGAAATCTTCATTCCAGCTCATGGAACAATCACTTCTCTGGATTTAGCTCAAATCTTCATTAGTCATGTATTTTCCAAGCATGGCCTTCCAGTCAGTATCATCAGTGATAGAGGATCCTTATTTGTTTCATCATTTTGGACTCAATTATGTCAGCAGCTCAAGATATCAAGAGATCTTTCAACTGCTTTTCATCCTGAAACAGATGGACAGACAGAGAGGGTAAATTGGATACTAGAACAGTACCTTTGGATGTATGTCAGCTATCATCAAGATGACTGGTACACCTGGCTCCCTCTGGCTGAATTTGCCTATAATAATGCAGAAAATTCATTAACCAAGCAATCACCTTTTTTCACCATTTATGGAAGAAATCCCAGCTTTGACTCAATCCATATTTCTCAAGACTCACCTGCTGAAAAGTTATCATCAAAACTTCAATCAGTACAGCAAGTTGTAAAAGAAGAATTAGAGTCAGCAATAAGGAGATTCAAGAAGTATGCAGATAGAAATAGGACAATTCCACCTGATTTCCAAACTGGGGACAAAGTATGGCTAGCTTCCAAGAATATCAAGACAACAAGACCCACCAAGAAATTATCAGAAAGATGGTTGGGACCCTTTGAAGTTCTGAAGAAGATTGGCAGCCATGAATATCACCTCAAGTTGCCTCAGCAATGGAAGTCAGTTCACCCTGTCTTTCATGTGTCCTTATTAAAACCATTCAAGCATTCAACTATCCCAAATTGACATCAATTGCCACCACCACCAATCCTAGTGGAGGAGCAAGAAGAATGGGAAGTGGCTCAGGTTCTGGACTCAAAACTCAAAAGAGGTAAATTATGATATCTTGTAAAGTGGAAAAGATTCAGTGAAGACCCAGAAAGAACCACTTGGGAACCAGCTTCCAACCTTACCAACTCACCAGACCTTGTCAAGGATTTCCATTCATTATATCCAGACAAGCCTGGTCCAAATACCTCAAGAGTTTGATTTATGGTGCTTGGTGGGGAGAAGAAGTTATGAAAGTAAGTTCCTCTCCTGGCATGCACCTTTAAGGGGGTATTCTACCCAAATGTTGTTGTAAGCATCACCTTGGCCACTTTGTGAGCACTTGTCAATTCTTTGGATAGGTTCAGGAAGCATACAACACCAATACCCTCCAATTTGTACCTTATCAAGATATGGCCAAATGTTTCTTTCTTTATTTTTCATTTCATTTCTTTATGACCATTTCAATTTATGCCAATCATCATAATTCAAGACATTCATTACTTCAAGTCAATTATGGCAATTCATTTCAGAAGTCATTTATGGCAATTCTTTTCAATTTTATTGTGCTTGGTGGGGAGTGGAAGTTATGAAAGTAAGTTCCAACTCCTGGTATGCATCCCTGAGGGTTCTACTTCTTGTAAAACATTACCTTGGCCACTCTGTGAGCATCAAATTCTTGGTTTTCATTTTTTAGACACTTCTTGGCCAGAATCAAGCAACTCACCACAAGAAGGACCAACCATCAGGATTTTTTCTTCATTTCTTTTCTTTACTCTCATTTTCTCTTATTCTTTTATTTTCTTTCTTTCTTTACTTGTATAATTTCCTTTCCTTTTATTTCTTTAAAGCAGCAGCATCCCCTCCCCAAGTCATGTATTGGGAGGTTCCATATATATTTATTTTCATTTTTTCTTTTAATGGTATAAGAGTGGGAATAGAAGTAAATCCAAACACAATAAGGACAAGGAAACTAGTTTCTCTACCCAATCATCAAAGTCCACTGGTAGTCATCATTTGGTTCATCTTCATACCAGTTGAATTTGGAAATGCAGAAGCAGAAGATTCAAGACGTCCAAATCAGTCCATTTCAGTCCAAAGGAAATTGACCTAAAGAATGGGGCCATAACTCATTTATGGCCCCCCCTCAAAGCCTCAAGAATGGAGGCTCAAACCCCCTTTGGGGCTGCATTCATCACTGTGGGCCTCCCCTGCATCTTTGGGGAGGCCATGATCTTGGTGTCCCTGGACCCCATCAATGGGTCTAGGCCATAAAGGTGAGTGTCTGGGACTCTGGGCCAATTTATGGTCCCCTGGCACCCCTGGGTCCCCATCAAATTTGGGCCCAGGGGGTCCATTTTAGTCCTGGGGGCCTCCAATAGCCCCCATGGACCGCAAGACTACGGACCGCGGCCCACGGCGTACGGCCCGTGGACCATAGGACCCCAAAGACAAGAAAAAGGCCAATATGGCCATATGTCATAAAAAACACCATCAAGCCCAAAATGGCCATAAA
Source organism: Austropuccinia psidii (assembly GCA_023105745.1). Classification (NCBI taxonomy): domain Eukaryota; kingdom Fungi; phylum Basidiomycota; class Pucciniomycetes; order Pucciniales; family Sphaerophragmiaceae; genus Austropuccinia; species Austropuccinia psidii. The sequence continues at coordinate 9,225,493 of JALGQZ010000001.1, forward strand.
TGGCCATGAATCAAAAATCACCCCAAAGACACCAAAAAACCCAAAATGGCCAAAATGGCCATAGAATCAAGAATCATCAAGATTCACAACAGAGAAGGCCCCAGCCCAGGACTATTATGAAGGGCTGGTTGGGGTATTTTGAGGCATTTTTCAAGGTCAATGGGGACAAGACCCCTGGAAGGTGGAATTCCTGGATTTTTTCAATTGGGCTTGCAAGATGAGTACACTTTATATACTCATCTGGGATCATTTTTTGAGCACAAGATCTCAGTGGCCATCATTTTGGGATATATCCCAAGGCCATATTCCAAGGTCAAGATGGATTGAATCAGAAGCAAGAAAAAGCATATTTTGAAGTGGAATACTTACTCAAAACTTGAAAGAAGGGGGGAATCAATTTGATTGACAGAGAAGAATTGAAAAGGAATTTCAGGATAAGGTTCAAGAGGAAAAGAGTTGCAAAGGAAATTTTTTGAAAAAAAAAATGTGGGGATGTTGAGATGCCACTCAACAGTGGCAGGGTATTATGGTGTTCAGGAGCCCACCAGTTTGAAGAGGGGGATACTGCAACAACCACTCACCAGGGGTAAGGGTATTAATCAATACACCCACTCAAACACCTCAAATCAGAAAATCCAGTATCTGCATCAGCATTCAGTTTTAGCAATCTTCATTCTGAAACATGCATACAGCTTGGTACATCAATACAGCCTGTCAATACCTGTACATGTTGCATTCACCCAATACAGTTTCAATACACCAGTATGAAGCTGTATGATCACTCAAACACACCACACCTCTTTTACAGGTTCTGTACAGCTGTACAGGACCTGTATTAGCCAGCCTCAATTCAATAATTCAATCCTCTCATGAAAATTCTTCCTCTGGATCAGGGCTGGTGTTTCTCACATATACCAGCCCCTCTTTCTCCCCCTGGGGACTTTTCCCCAGTTAATTAATTTAGTTTATTTATTATTTTATAATTATTCTTATCCTTATTTTGGGTATTATAATTATTTGATTTAAAGTTAGTCTTTGCATTTTCTCTCTTTGCCTGTACAGTATGAGCTGGGTGGCCATATCCTTATTAACCCTTCTCTTTCCATTCTGACAGGTTGAAACAGTGGACTTGGACTTGTTTGTGGTTGGCTCTTCTATTTCTTATTCTTATTTCTTTGTTGCTGCTTTTTCTCATATCTTTTATTATAGTAATTCATTCCCTACACTCTTGAGTGTGTTCCATCTTTCCATATCCTTGAGCCCTCCATAAGTGAGTCCCGGTTTACTGAGTGCCAGGCCCTCTTCACCTCAAAGAGCCCCTGTGACACCATCCTTTTTCCAACATTGCAGGATTTTTTCCTGTTGAAGCATGGATGGAGGTCTTGTTGGCTAATTCCAATGCTGGTATAAGAGTACGCCAATCATGGGTAAAGCCATCAGAATCTTTAAACGCCAGGCCATAAGCACAAAATCTTCTGATCATGTCCTCAAGATTCTGTATCATTCTTTCTGCTAACACATCTGTTTGTGGATGATATGCTATTGAGAATGATAGTTTTGAACCCAAAATATCATGTAAATTGGTCCATAAGGCTGATGTGAATTTTGGGTCTCTATCACTGATGATATTTTTAAAGAAACGAGTATGAGATATAACTCTGTTCCAAATTAAAAGATCTGTATCCATAGCTGTGTCATCTTTATGACATGGTATCAAGATTGGTGTTCTGCTATATCTATCTACAATGAAAAGACATGCATTGTGACCTTTATCACCTTTAGGTAATAAGGCAGTTACCCAATTCATATTAACCACTTCCCATGGGGTACGTGGTTCTCGAATATGAATCATCAGACCAAATCTTTTACCAGTAGCTTTATTGGCTTTCTGGCATCTATCACAACTATTACAGTACTCAATGAAATCTTTCCTCCAAGATGGCCACCAGGCACATGTCTTAATTCTTTCCATTGTTCTGTCTTCTGAAACATGTCCAGAATAAATGTTATCATGTCATTCTAGAAGTATTGTGTTAGTTAACACTCTACTACACAGGACCATGACACATGTGTGTTGAGATCTATGATATAAAATACCGTCAAATAACTGGAATCTCCCATTGTCATAAGATGTTTTTCAAATATTATCCAGAGAATTATCCAAAGCTGAATCTTTGCAATCTTTGTCAAGTAGAGAAGTAAGAATATGACAATTCTTATCCAGCTTGTCTCTTTCTCTGACTTCTTCAAAGAATTCTGTCCCAACATCTGTGATGTTAATTTAATCAGTTGTAATTTGGGGCTCTGCACCTGTGGGAACATAGGCAGGATTTTCACATTTATTGGGTAATTCCCATCTACTCAAGCCATCAGCATTCTTTTGAATACTTCCAGCTTTATGTACTATGGTCATATTTCCTCTATACTCCTGTATAGAAATCTTCCATCTTAACATGTATCTGTTTGGAGTTTTCATGTTAAGAAATGATTTTAATGCATTACAATCAGTAATTACTTAAAAAACACTACCATCAAGATAATAATGAAGTTTTTCCAAAGCCCATACAAGGCAGAGCACTCCATTTGGCTGGCTCCATATCTAGCCTCATTAGGTTTGATTTGTCTTGAAAAAAAACAAATTGGACCTTCATAAGGTTTGTCATTGACAATTTGAACTTGATGAAGAGCTGCACCTAGGCCCTCACCACATGCATCAATATACAGCTTTAAAGGAAGTTTCCAGCCTGGAATCAGTAATAATGGTGCATTTGTCAAGACATATCTGATTTGTTTATGCTTGAATCCTCTCCTGTGTCATTTCAAATACAGTTTGTTGATCACAAATTATGTACAATGATCTGGCATGGATTGCAAAATCTTTAAGATGTTTCCTGTAATAACTGGCAAGCCCTAAGAAAGACATCTTTTTTTTGTTCTGGGGTATTTGTTTCAGTAACACTGCAGCCACTTTGTTTTTATCAACACCAAGGCTCAGTCCTGAGACTAAATGTCCTAGAGCTTTCAGCTCATGAAACCCAAAATTATATTTTTTAAGAGATATTTTCATGTTCACTTGAAGAATTTCCTTAAGTACTAATGAAAGTTTCTCTACATGCAATTTCCAAGTTTCTGAACAAATGGTAATGTCATTGATATTAATGATTAACCAGCCCTTTGATAATTCAAGTTGGAATATGGTGTTCATCATCCTTTGATAGCGTGAGGATGCATTTTTAATACCAAAAGGCATCCTCAAGTATTCATAAATACCCCAATGAGCAATGTTCCTCAATGATTTCCTAGCATTAGGTGTTAAGACATTCTGATGGAAAACTTTGAGAGAATCCATAGAAGTGATAAACTTTGCTTTGGATAATTCAGTCAAGGTCTCATGGATTCCAGGAATTGTATACCTCTCTGGAATAGTGTAAGTATTCAATGCTCTAAAATCACCAACCATCCTTGATTTATCATTATGCCAAGTAATGATTACAGGAGTTTTGACTTCTACTTCTTCATTGTGTCCAACCTTTCTAAGAACTCTCAGTTTCATCAGTTCATTAATATGACTTTCTAATGCTTCTCTGGCCCTAGGGCTAGCTGGGTAAGCTGATCTTCTTAAATGTGGAGGGTAAGGTCTTTCCACATTAAGCATAATGTCCACTTCATGGCCTTTGATAGACCCAAGTGGTTCATTATCAGAAGCAAAGGCTTCCCTGTATTGAAATAAAATTTCAATAAGTTCTTCCTTCATTTCTAGTTTTAATTTAGGATTAATTTGTGCTTCAATTAACTGATCTGACACAAATTTCTCTTTATTAACATATTTTACTTGTCTAATGACAGTTATTTCTCTTTTTTCTGGAGGAAAAGCAAATGTTTTCCTTTTATTTTCTCCTATAGTGAAATACCTGTCTTTATGATCATTAATATCAATACCATAAATATTGAGATAATCATTTCCAAGTTTAAAGTGTTGTGAAGTACAATTATTCATAACAACAAATTCAACTTCTAATCTGATACTTCCTGTAGGATGAGGGAATATCATTTCTGCTTCAGATATACCCAAGGGGTGCATATTTTGGCTGGCACTGCTAAATTTTATACCTTCAATTGGAATTAACTTGTCTTTCCAATTGGTATAAATCTTTTCAAGATAATTGTTTCCAACACAAGTACAAAAAGCACCTGAGTCAAGATGTATCTTGGCTTCTCTGTTGTTTATCACAATATTAGTGATACAAGATGATCCAGCTGCATAACCTTTACCTCTGGATGGTTTGGTTTTCTGCATTTTGGCATCTTGCACATGTATGAGATCCATACATTCATCACTGTACTGTGGTAATTGAGTATGTACTTCTGTGACTTAATAGGAAACACTAATATTTTCTATACCAAGTTCATCTGGTAATTCCTCTTCTTAAGAAGGCTCAGAATCACTTTCATGTACAGAGACATATTTTGTTTTGTTTGTGTCATCTTTTTTGATTTCTATCTCATTTATTCTTGTCTTTTGAGGACAAGTATTAGCCAGATGAGATGTACTTCCACACTTGTGACATATCAAGGGAGCTTTGTCATGTGGCTTATTGGGTTTTGGAATCAGTTTCCCACTGGTATTGTTGTCCATTGGGGGTTTATACCAATCTCTACCAGTTTTTGTTCTAGTAGTGATGTCCTCCATAGCATTTATATAATCTTCTGTAGAGAAAGTCTGAATACACCTGCTTCTTATAGCATGCTTAAGGTCACCACCACACTTTCTTAATATCCTTTTATGTACCAATGTTTCAAACATATCATGATGAAGGGCAGTTAATCTGTCCTTTTTTTAAGAAACCAAGACATGGGCCTGTCCCTCTCAATATCAAAAATGGCTTCTTCAAAAGAATTCTCCATTTTAAATATCCAGGAATCATTTTCCCATTTGGAAATGATCTGTTCTTTCCACCAAGGCCAAGAATTTTTACCATGGTCTTGTCTCATTTTGTAATACCATTTCTTTGCTGATTTGTTAAACATTTAGTGTAATCTGGCACTTATTTATTCATCTGGTATGCTAAAGTCTTCTTTAAACATATCAATTGTTTTCATAAATTCCATATGATTATATTCTCCTTCACCACTGAAGGTTGGCCATTCCTCTAATATTGGAATGTCTTTGAAATTGCAAGCATTTTCTACTTCTGTATTACTTGAAATTGTACAATGTAAGTCATTATTCAAGTTAAGCACATTTCTGTCAAGAATTGGTGTAGACTGTCTTAGCAATTCTTTCTTCAGTTATATATTGTTAATACTTGATTGAATATCTTCTTTCAATTCAAGTATTGCTTAATCACTTCTTTCCAATTGTTCTTGTAAAAGAGCTGCATTGTGCCCAGTTGAGCTTTCCCAGTTTTGAAATTGTATTCTTAATTCCTTTAACTGTCTAGTTATAAAAGAAATAGAATTGTCATCTGTTTGATTGAGTAAGGTAACTTTAGACTCAATTCTTGCACAAATTTGTTTCAAAGACAAACTATTGTCTTTATTAATATTTTCAAGGCCAATCATGGTCTTTTGTGACTCTTTTACTTGTAGTATCTCATTACCCAGCTTTTGTTGGATATACTCAAATGTTTTAAGCTTTGTTATAATTCCTTTATTACAAGTTTCAATTTGGCTTACAAGCTTTACAAGGTCTACTTCTTTGGAAAAGATTCTCTCAATCTTTCCTCTTCCTTTTTTTTGAATTCCATCAGAGTTCTTGCCATATTGAACACATTGTCCATGGCTGTCTTCTCTTTTTTGGGAATCCTGTAGTTCCAGGGTAAGGCTTGTTCCATTTGGGCTTTTCCTTTCCCTTTTCCTTTTTCTTGCCCTTCAGGTTGGTCTTTGGGGTTGGCTTGGGCTTGTTGGGCACTTGTTGAGGCGTATTTTTGCTTGTGGAGGCTTGGGGAGCTTCCACTAGGCTGTTTTCCTTGCCTTGGGCCAACTTCTTCTTCTGGTCCTCTGATAACATGCTTTAATTTTTCAACCAAGCTTTCATCTGTTGGACTTTTCCTTTGCAAGACATGGGTGTCCAACCCTTCAGAAGTTCCTCTGTCTTTTCTGGCCCCATGAATTTCTTCACTTGAAGACATGAGTTCATGGTGCCTATCCAAAGACTTGGGACAAGTTCCCACTCTTGCTGTTTTGCTGCCATAAACCAGTTCTTGTACTGAGACTGGTATATCTCTATTGTTGCCTGTTGAAAGTGATTCAGGTCTAACAGCCATATCAGTTATGTAAGCTTCTATACTCTCAATCAGAGTTTCAAAGGCTCTGGCTAACCTTTGGGAACTGGTGGAAGTTCTGGCATCCTCCATTTGTGCCTCTTCTCTGGGCTAACATTCTTGTCTTTTTGATTTATGACCAGAATGTCCTGGTCCAGATCCATTACATTGGATGGAGTAGTTACTTCCACTTCTAGTAGGATTAATTTCACGTCAATATAAAGCAATTAAGACTACCAAATGGATTGAATTCACCTTCTGGACCTTTAAAGGGTTCTTTGGTAATTAAACCCCTTGGTGCTGGGCTAGTTTGAACTTCAATACTAGACTCTGGGGCTTCAGAGTCTGAAGAACTTTCTTTGATGGATGAAACCAGAGAAAAAAAATATTATAGGTTATTTTATTAAACAATAAAAATAACTTATAAACTCAACTTATTTAATAAAGTTGTTTTAATGTAATTTATGGCAAATTATGTCAAAAATAAAGAAAAAATGTCTAATATTGAAGAAAAAATGTTTTTAGTAAAGATTTTTTCTTTGATTTAATATTTGCTTTAAAGAAATAATAATTATGCAATTAATAAGTTATTTATCAAAATTATATTATTATTCACTTTAGACTGGAATAACTCAAAGAATGAATTTCAAGTCTGTTATGTGAAAAAGCCACTACTTAGACAAAAGAAATTTATTCGAAGTCACTCAATAGTATATTGTTTCAAACAATATTATTAATAAAAAAAACTTTATTAATATGTTAAAGATTCAAATGTGGCAATTTTATGTCAGAAAACAGTAAAATAAGGTCTAGAATATGATTTATGTCCCAAAAATTGGTTAAAATCATGGCCAGGCCCCCAAATGTAAGGTTTGTCTATGAAACACTTGATGATAGTAACAATATCAAGAGTACTATGACTGTCCTCAGTAGAAAAATATAATATAATAAAATGTTATAACCACAAATTTAAATATAATTATTAAAAGCAATTATATCAAAAAAATTCAATTATTATCATATAAAATGATAATAGAAAGATATGATGATTCTAATAAACTATAATTATTCTATCATTGTTATAGTCATTGACAATTATAACAATAAGAAGTGTAAAGCTCTTAATGAGACAATTACACAAGTAAAATATAAATATTTAACCACTTATGAATAAGATATAAATACTATTTGTAAAAGAATTCAAAAACTCACTGTGCAGAAATAATCCTTATAGAAAAATTCTATATAAAAAAACTAATAATAGACAAAAAATATATAATTTTAGAGTAAACTTACTTATAATATATATTTGATACAACAAGCCAAATACAACAATTATTATTTTAAATAATTATTATAAGTTGAAAAACACCAAAAATCAATATTTTAACTGATAAATCAACTTTTTATGATAAAAAATATGATTAAAGAGTTTTTGAGAGGAATTTGTGGATTTAAAAGACTTTTTTAAGACAATAATTTTATAAAATAAAATATATTATAGGTAATTACAAAAATAATCTAATTTCTATGATTTCAATTCTTTAATTTAACATTTATAAAGAATAAAATGCTTAAGACATACTTTGATAATAAGATTTTATATATAATAAAGCTCTACCTGTTTAAATGTCTAATATAATTGGATTGATAATTGATGATGGACAAAAACAGTGATGAAAAGACTCTTTTTATGTCTAAAGAGCAGCTCTCATGATTCATAATGGATATAGAGGGTGTGCTCAGGTCAAAACTGAAAAACCATGCTTCAAAATAAGGTTTTTAGCTTGAGGTAACTTTTTTTAATTTCAATTCAAATTTACCAGTGTTATTCTTAACTCCAAGTATCTTTAATCCTCATTTAAGCTAATTATTTTAAGTTTTAATATAAAATATGTTTCTTTATATTAAATTTAATCACATGAACAACTTAAAAATGGAGTTTCAAGCAGAAATCCCTCAAACTCAATCTTTAATTAATTTTGAAAGAAATCTTAATTTTCTTTAAGTATAATTAAAAGATCAAATTTCCAGGCTAATTACCCAAGAAATCTGTTTATAAAAGATACTTCAAGTTTAATTTATATATAGATAATATTAAATTGTAAGCTGTGTGAAAGCTACAAGCAAATCCATTAAGAATTGGATTTTTAATGAATTTTTGAAGTTATTGCTATTTTTCCATGTAAAATAGAAATACACACTAAACCTTAACTTTTGATAAGGTTTTAATGCTTGTAACCTTAAAAATTTAAGCTTATTTAAGCTTTGAAAGGTCTCAAAACTTTAATTTCAAGCCTGCATATTGGGATTTACCCTTTGGAAGCTTGAAATTCCTGTCCAAATTGGTTTAAAACCAGTTTAAACTTCAAGGTTGGATCAAAGTTTAATCTTAAAGTTTAAATAAGGTTGAAAATGCTCCAATTTAGGTGGAAAACCTTAATTGAATCATTGAAGATCCAAAATGTTGGGTACCCCAGCTCTGTTTGGTCTTTTTCCTTTGTCCCACCTTTTTGCATGGATTTTTCCCTTTTATTTATTTGAAGCCATACTATGGCATTAAACCCTTTTAAATTTAGCTCATGCAGGATTTACATTCTGTATGGCAGATCCTTAGCCAATTCAGTAAATATACACAACACCTCAATTTTAACTAGAATTTTGGTAAGTTAGCATAAACCTTATGCAACTTTAAATTTAAGCTTATTTAAGCTTAAATTTAACAATTTTAAAAAAATGTTAAAAAAGTTACATTAGTACTGTGAGATTCTTAAATCTTCCTATCAAATAAGAAATAAGCCTTTTTATGTATAAAACCCTATGGGTGTACCCTAGGTCATTTTGGGTGCAGAAACCAAAAATGACATAATATTTCTAACTTTGTTTATCCAAAAAACATTATACTTATTTTTCATTATTTTTTATTTTAAATTCAATTAAAAATTCTATTGTAGACTAAATCAACTTTATATAAAGTCATTTGTGGCCTTATGGGTATGTTATACGTACCTCACAGGCTCACAATCATGGAACTGTTTTGTTAAAGGTGGTAATTTGTGCTCTTGAGAGCATTTATCATTAATATGAAATAATTGAATGATCATTATTTGAGTCCTTTTTTATATAATGACCCTTATGATGCCAAAAATTCTCCTTTTGGAATCATCATTGTAACTAAGACTTTATTTCAAGTCCATCCCCTTTATGGTTCAGATTTTCTGTTACCCATAAATGCATTCCAGTTGTTAAAAAAATATAAACAGCAAAAAATGTATATTTGTACAGTTTTGAAAAACTCTTGTCCAATTTTGGGGGGCTCTTTAAATTCCATTTGGAAAAAAATAGCACATTGAGGTGTTATTAACATGTAAATTCCCCAAATTATTTCATCAATTCATGAGTTTTTAATATAAATAACTCCTTCAGAGTTCAATTAAGTGCCTTCATGGCAAAAATAATTATTCTTTTCAAAAAAGTTCCAATCACTTTCTTGTAATCCAAGAAATATTTTAAATAAATTGATTGTTTTAACCAATTACTTGGTGTAGAGTTTTTTTGTTTTAAGTATTTTTTTGAGTTCAAAATTTAAGCCAATCTAATGGCTCTTGGTGTAATAGTAGGAGAAATATAATGAAAATAATGAATAAAAATAAGAATATTTCTTAAGCCCTGGAATGGGATATTCCCCTTTTTGTCAGGGAAAAGATAAATGAATTTGAGATAAAAATAAATAAATAAAAAATAAATAAATAAAAAATAAATAAATAAAAAATAAATAAATAAAAAATAAAAAATAAAAAATAAAAAATGTTCAAACATTTTATGTTAGTGCTTCTTCAAAATTCTTTTTTATAATGAGATAAAGATGTAAAATGAAAAATAAGATAAAATAAAACCTCAGGTAGTTTATAGTCTTGCCTAAGACTTATCCTACTTTCATAGTCCTTGATTATTTTCCTTTGTGCATTTTAGGGTCTTTCCAAGGACCATTGGTTGATGTTTTTTTTGTATTTTGAGTCCTTTTTGAGAATCTTAATGGTCAGTTTATGGTCTCTCCAAGGACCATTTCTTGATTTTTTTGTTTTTTGAGTCCATGTTGAGAATTTTTAGTGGGCAGTTTATGGTCTTTCCAAGGACCTTATCTTGTGTCTAGGCACTTCTGTTTGATACTTGTGGTTTTCATCACATTTGATTTATCTTCAAAGTGAAGTTTCAAATTGAATTCAATAGTTTATAGTATTTTTGAGGACTTATTTTCACTTTAAAAGCACTTTCAAGCTTATAAAATCAGAGAACTATGTTCTTGACAAACTCCTGTAGCATTCAAAATAAAATATGTCAGTATAATATATTATAAAATATAAGAAACAAGCAGAAAAAATAAAAATAAAAAATGGCAGTTTAAAGGCTTGCCCAGGGCTTCTTTTTATTATTTGCAGCCCTGTAGCAAATCAAAAATGCAATATGTAAGCTTGATTTAATATTATGGATAGAATGAAAAAAGTCCAGCAGTTTAATGTCTTTTTGAGGAAATTTTACTGTTTTCTATTGCCCATAAAATTTCGAAAAAGAAACAAAGCAGTTTAAAGCCATGCTGAGGGCCTTTGGTTCATTTGTTTTATTTTTTTCTGTTTGATGCTTTGTTTATGTGAAATGCATATATATATTATTTTGTCCACTTTTTTTTTGTTTTTTTTTGTTTAATTCTATTAAATTCCTGTAGCCATTAAGAATTAAAAGTTTTGTATTAATAAAAAAAAAAGAATTTCAACAGCTTAAAGTCTTGTTGAGGACTTATTTTGTTTTCAACCCTCATTCTGCTATATATATTTATCTTTCTTTTGTTAATATATATATATATTGACTTATAAAAAACTGTAAAAAATGAAATAAAATTGTCAGTAAAATAATTCAGTCAATAAAATTATAAAATAATATAAAATGGAGCAGCTTAAAGCCTTGCCCAGGGCATTTTATGTTTTTTGTTTTTTAAATCCCTGTAGAAATGAAGAGTCAGAAGTTTTAGATTAATTTAGGTATAAAAAATAAAATAATGTAAAAACTGAAAAAATCATCCAGTTTAAAGCCTTGATGAGGGCTTATTTTTATTTTTTTCTACTATTATTATTATTATTATTATTCTCTTGAGTAAGAAAGCTTAATTTCTTGCTGAGGATTTTTTTTTTGTTATTGGTAGCCCTAAAAATAATAGAATCAGCATAAAAAAACAAGATAGAAAAATTTAAGACCACCAGTTTATAGTCATACTGAGGGCTTTTTTTTCTTGTTAGTCCCTTTTTAATATTTGTTGTTTTTCTTCTAAGACTTTGGTCAGCTGGGTATTCCTTTACTATTGTCTTCATACATGTATTAGAAAAAAATAGTTTAGATGCTACTTTTTTAGCTTCAAATTGATTCGGGCTGAAGTATCAAAGTGATATAGGTGATCCAATATACCATTTAGGGCTCATATTTCTTATCTTTGAGTTTATTTGATGGCTTGGGTTGCTTAGAGTGAGTTTTAATGATTTAATTTTACTTGGGCTTTGTTTAAGGGTTAAATTTAACCTTTTTTAATCCTTGAAATCACTTTTCATTGACTGTTTTCAGGTTGCTGTGGCGCTGTAAGAACTTTACACCTATATATAATTCGCTGAGGTTGTTTCAGGTTTTATTAAACCTTCATGGTGCTGCAAACTGTGTCGGGTTCAGCGTTACTCCTAGCTTCTATCACTTGCTCTGCAACTAGCTTCTGATGTACAGTAGGTTACTGTAAAGTACAGTAACTTCATTTGCATCGGGTGAGCTATTGTTATGTGTATGGGTGTTTTAAATTAGGTCGGGTTGGCTGTTTTAAACATTTCTTGTAATATTTGAAGATCATCATTCTGGAAATCAAGCCGTTGGGTCTCTGAGAGTTGCTTTAGGTGTTTTATTCTGTGATTGCAAGGTGTTTTGGTGCCTTTCTCAGGCTGTTTGAGCCTTGTTAATCTTGAATTAAGAGCTCTCAATTGCTCTGATGCAGTTGGTTCAATTTTCCACCATCTTATCAGCCCATCAAGCAGAATACTTAACTCAATTCTATCAACAACACTTTTATGATCAAAAAATCTTTGCCTTTTGACAGCTTTGTGGTTCCTACAAAATGACAAAGGTTCTGCTTCCATTAGCTTCTGATGGCAATTGATGAAGGTGGCCATGGGAAGGCAAGTCCAACCAGATAGGTGGAGACTATCTATGGTCAGGAGCTAGGGTTGGCAGCAATGACCGTTGAGGTTTCTCTTAATTATTTGGTATGTGATCTTAACAATATTGGATATTTATCATATTGTTGTAATTCCACTTGTGGCATTTGGTGTAGGGCATAACAATGCAAGTCAAATAAACAATTATCTGCAATCTGTACCATTGTCCTTCAAGGTTAAATGCCCAGTCCAAGTCATGCAGGTGGCTTGGAGGTTGAACATTGATTCTACATCAATTCATTTATTCATTATTTTTACTTAGGATGGCATTCTCCTCCAAAAGAGTTTTAATCATTAGATTCTTCTTAGTTTTGCTATCAGAGTGCAGGTTTGTTTGCTACTTCAGGGAACAAAGGAATCTTGCTCCTCTCTTTTTTCTTTTCAGCACCCAACGGTTGATGGATTAATGTCAGAGCTACTAACAGTCAATTCCTCTCATGCTCTTTTTCCTCTTTAGAGCACTAGATTTATTCCATGATGAGGATTGAGTTGAGGTGCTGAATTTTGTTATCTAGATAAAAGGACAAGAGAAACATTCTTTTACATTTTTTTCTATTCATCCCATCAATCAATCAAATAGAAATTTGTGTTTATCTCAATTACAACCTTGGTATGCTTTTACTTCCTTGCTAGAGGATCTTATTCTTATTATTTTATATATTATTTCTTTTTTTGTTGAATTATTGATTTTGATATTTTCTTAGAATAAATATGAGCTCTCATGATCTTGGCTTTGCTGCTGACTTCTTTAACGCTTTTTTCCCATTTAATACTGAGGAGCTAGAAGACCTTGTTCTGTGAATTCCTCTGACCAATAGATTGAGGAAGTTGGTGTGGGAATGGCTTACTTCCAATGGTCCTTATCCAACATTCCCACCATCTCCACCATCCCTTGGTGATATTTGGAGTGCACCTGATGGCTCTCCTGACCATTGCAAACCTACACCTGTTGCTTCTTTGGCCTTCTATTCTTTCTTGAATGGAGAGGTTGATCCAAGGCTCTTGGATCCTCAACCAACATCATCTCTTTGTCCCCAAAGAGATTCAAATGGGACTTAATTCCTTTGCCCTTGTCATAGTTTAGGTTGTGTCACTTATCCTTCTAAATGAAACCAGCCCTAGGGTAAGTTTTGTTTTTTTTCTTTTTTTTGGAAAGTTATAATAAGAGTGCTTTCTATTTTTTATCATCATTTTTTAGGTTACTATTAGTTAATTTTTGTCACTTAGCTTGTTATAGAACCCTTTTAGGCCTCCTGTACTTTAAAATGGAGAAACTATTCCTTCAGCCACTTATATTGCTGTTTTATAATTCCATAAAAGAGCTTTAATGTAGTCAGAATCAAATAAAACTTTAAAAAGAAAATAAGATTAAGGGGAGTAAAAGAGAGAACAAAATTAGAAATGACAATCTTTTTCTTCTGATATATTTTTTTCTTTTATCAAATTATATTATATTTCTTATGTTATTTTTTTTCTTTTGAATGAAATTAGAAAAGAGATAAAATAACAGATAAGAAAATGAGAGAAAAATAAATGAATAAAAATAGAATAATATAGATATCCTAATATTATGTAAGTATTTTTTCTAGTTGCCATCTACTGATATGAGCTGAATTGAAACTTATTTTATTTTTCTTTCTTCTTTTTTTTTCTTTTTTTTTGTTGTTGAAAAATAATAATAATAAGTATATTTATAAAAAAATATCTTAATTATCAAGTAAGCTTATATTCTATTTATTCCTTCAAATCTTTTATTAATTGAAGCTTATTTTTAAATTCTTAATATTTTACTTTGTTTCTCTCTTTTTTTAAAGACGAAAGTAAATTTGAAACTTTAAAGAGGAAAAATAAAAATAGTAAAAGATAAAAAATTGAAGAAATGAATAATGATAAAATCAATGGAAATAGGATAGATTATTAATCAAAGAATTAGTAACTTAGCAGGTAAGATTTCTTTGCATTCAAGTTCTTAAACCAAATAGTTCCTTAACTAGTTCTTGTTTGATATATTTTCCTCCCCTCCATTTTTCTTTTTTGAGGGATTTGAAAAGGTATTCTTGGCAGAAGGATTTCCAACCTTCTGTATTAAATTCAGTTGCACAACTTTTAAGACTGAGGATTTCTGGTATAAGTGTTTCTTCCCAGTGGCAATTCCAGGTGGAATTATTAATAATATAACCTCATGAGATCTTGCTTATTTTCCCATTTTTAATTTTGAAATCCTGGAGTTTGAACCAGTCTTGGCATTCCCAGGTCCTCCAAAATAGTGATTTCCTGAGGTGTTTATCCATCTCAAATATTTCATTCCAGTATTGGTTTCCAAGGTTGCCTTCAATTCCATCAAAGGTCAGCAATTCTAAAAATTCATACTTTGTAAGGTTGAATCCAGGTAGTTCTTCCCATGGATGAGATATGAAAGTTTCTAATGGTGAATTTTCTTTTTCAAAGATGTCCTCAAACTCAATATATGGCAGGACTATTGTGTAAATATCAGGACATGGTTCTGGCTTTATTTTCAAGAACCAGTCAGGATTTTTATTTTATTCTTGGGGACTATTGCAATTGGCCCAGACTTTTTTTTCTTCTATCCAGCTGATATTTGTGTCCAATGACCAGGTATTGTCTTCAATTAATGGCCCTGACTTCATTTTGTAGGATTTGGTGGGTTTTAAAGTGTCAAAGGTAATAAGAATTAAAAAAATATTATCAGATTTATTTATAAAAATAGTTTTAGGGTAGGTTTAATGGGTTTTGGATGATCACTTTGGGTAAGAATTTGTATATTCCTCTTTGATAAGGCAGGAGGTCACTGCCTAGTGATCTTATGGTTAGTTGTTGCTTTTTTTTTGGTGAGTGAAATTATTGATTTGAGTTGATATTCCTCTTTGATAAGGCAAGAGCTCACTGCCTAGTGATGCTTGATTTTGGGTGAGTGAAATTGGTTATTTTGGTTGATAAGAAATTATTTTCCTCTTTGATGAGGCAGGAGGTTACTTCCTAGTGAGCTTTGGTTTTTTTGGGTTTTTTTTTAATATTTATGGAGTATCCTTGGAGTGCCAAAGGGTTTATTTATTGATATCTTCATCTTATCTTGGTGACCAAAGAAATTCTTCATTGATGATTTGGTCTTCTTTTATTAATCCTTCCCCATAGGATCCAAAAGTTGGTGAATTGGCCATGGTGGAAGTGATTGATATTTTTTAATGTAAGTTTTTTTATTTTTTTTTCTATATAAAGAAATAATTTACTTATTAGTTCCTTCTTTGTTAAGTCAGGAATTCACTGCCTTATGGGAGAAAAATTGATAAAGGAAACTAATGATACATTTGATGAATGATACTAATACATTTTTAAAGAAAAAATATTGATTTTTTTTTTTAGAGTTGAACACCCCCAAGTGGGAAAAGTGAGTGTCTGTTGAGTAACCTAGCCAAAATCAGGTCTTTGAGGGCTTCCAAAAAGGCCTTTCTTTCCTCAATTTCTTGTTCTGATGGAAATTCTGATCACCATAAGTCTTCATCAATGAATATAGATCCATCTCCAACCCATTTCAGTTTTCCTGTTTGATATGGTGATCCATTCAATCCAAGGTATCATTGGGCCCAAGCTTGATTGAAGTAAAGTCCTCTTCTTTGTAATATTCCCATTTAAAATGTTTTATCCCAGAATTGATTTGAGAGGTTTCCTTTGATTCCCTCTTTAGTTAATATCTCTAGGAATTTGATTTTGTTTAAGTTTGCTCCTGGAAGTTGACATATATATTCATCTTTACATAAAATTTCTTGGGCTTCATCCCCATAAATGTCTTCAAAGGTAATATATGGCAAGTAAAGTTAGTTGTATTAATTTTCTAAGATGGATTCTGTTTCTTCTTCTTCATCGGGATGTTTCTGGATCAATTCACAGTTTTCCAGTTGCCATTCATAAAGTTCTTCTTGGTTGTTCAATGGTCTGTCCAAGAAGTTTATATGGTATGTTTCTTTGTCTCTTTCTTCCAGAGCTTTAAAGTCTTTTTCTATTTCATTGATAATTTCTTCATCTGAAAGCTTATGTTGTCACTAAATCTGAATTTCTTCCTTTTAGGTTTGATTTTGAAAGGATTTCCATTTATCTTTTCATTTCCATCCACCAAAATCTGGAAGGTTTCTTTATTAGTGTTAATTGGCTTGTAACTGATATTGGGTAATTTGTCTTCAAGCTGTCTTTTGAGGTTGTCGTGCCATTTTTTATTTTGTAAATCTTGGCCAAATTCATCACTTTTTGGAGATATGGGTAACTCTTGGGTCTTCTGAGTTAATTTCATTATGGTATTGTCTCTTTTTTTATTTGAAAGCTTCTTTTTTTGGTTGCTTCTGACCAATTTTTCCATATTGCATAAATCCATTCCTCTAGGTGGACCAGTCTGCCATCCAAGTGCTTGAGGTTTGCATATTGGCATGCATAATCTTCTTCCATCAGGTTCTTGATAGCTCAGTATTTCACCTTGCTTATGGGAGAATTCTAGCCTAATATTTTTGTCTTCCAAGAAGGGTCTTCCAAGTATTGTATGGACAGATCCTTTTGCAATGAAAAAGTGTATTTGAGTTTTTTCTCCTGAAGCCTAAATTTTTGGAGTAAATTCTGAAAGTGCTACCAATGAAGTAGTATGGCCTCCAATTGCCCTAAGGTTCATATTAAGATTTTTTGTTGTGAGTGAGGCTTTTATTGCTATTTCTACGGATTTGATGTTTAATTCTGCCCCAGTGTCCACTAATGCTTTGATAGGATATTCTTCCTTTCCAATGAAGATTTCCATGAATCCCAAAGGACAGGAATAATGAATCTTGGTCGTTGGTATTTCTTTGAATCCAATGGTTAATAGTCTTTCTTGAAGATCCATTGAGTTGAGTGATTTAATTTTTTTCCTTGTTTTTTTCTGATAATTCTTGTAATTTATGGACAAAATTTGGTGACATCCTCAGAATTTCTTCAATGGTGAGGTTGATCTTTTGTTGCATAATTTTCTTGATAATTTTGTCAATTTCTAGTTTTCCTTCAACTTGTTTCTTTTGAGGTTTTCTGAATTTCTTTTCTTCTTTGGGAATGTCTTCATCTTCATTCTCATTGCCAATATCTTCAATTTCATCCTCAGGTTGGTCTGGTTTTGGAATTTTTGAATTTTTGAATTTGGTACAAATTATGACTCTTTCTTCTTCAATATAAGTTCCTGGAATAGCTGCCTACTTCTTTGGCTCTTGATTTTGGGCTTGTCTTTCCATCCTTTGTTTGGTCTGCCTTAGTCCAATGTGTGATTCAAAGGGGTCATTGACTGAGGAAATGGTAGGTGGTTTCCAATTTGACCAATCTTCAACATGTGCAATTGAGGTTGATTTCTCCTCTGATTTCTTTTCAGTGGGCTTAACCTCTTCTTCTGGTTTTGACTTGAAAGTAGGTTTTCGCAAGAACTTCTTGTTGAGTTCTGCTTTTTCTTTTGCAAAATCCCTGACTATGTTTTTGGCACTTTCATTTCCTTCCATAGGTACCCTCTGATAATTGGGGAAGAGGGAAGATGCTCCTTGAGTTCTGACAATTCTTTTGTCCAAATCTTCAGCAAGGTGAGTACGTCTAGTTGCTGAATTCCCTTCTTCCTTGCAGTAAGCACATTTAAATGGTGGTCTTAGAGCCATTGGGGCTGGTAACTGGATCAAAATGGTGATAAGGGATTCCTTGGCATGTATGGCTGATTATTTTGAGGGAATCTTTGCTCTTTATTGTTGTTCCAGCTCCTTCTTGGTAAACTAACTTATTCTGAAAGGGTTTTGAGTTGATTTAAAACTTCTTTAACTTATTTTTTTCCCTCATTTCTTGGTTGAGGTTCTGGTTGTGGGGGATTTTTGAGCTTATGGGTGAGTTCTCTTACTTGTTTTAAAACTTCATCCCATATTTCATCCTCAAATCTTGTCTTCTTTTCTGGTTGTTTTGGTTTAGAAAATTCTTTTTGTTGAATCAGAACCTTGGCCTCCAAGTCCTGTTCAATGTATAATTTCAAAATATCCAATCTTGGTATGATGTAACCTCCCTCCAAGGCTTGAACCATAGCTCTGTCTTTTATCATTTCTTTGTAAATTGATTCCTGAACACTGGTTGAAATACTGGCCAATATTTCTTGATTACAATTGATATCACCTTGGATATACTGGTATATTTTGAGTTAAGTGATAATTTCTTCATATTCCCTAATGAATCTTCTATATTGTGTAATGTTTCTTATGCCACATTCTTTTTGATTTTTTGTGAATAATTCTGTGATTGAGGATAATCTGTATCTTCTTTCAGGTGAGACTGTTCCCCATCTTCTTTTCCTATCCACTTTTAATTGATCCCAATCAGCTGTTTCATCTCCTAGCATTCCTTCAATGTGATAGCTGATTTCTTCATCTTTGGTCCAAAATTCTATTTGTCTTTCAATGTCTATTCCACTTTCTCCTTCAATTTCTGAAATATTTTCAGCTTTCTTTATTAATATTTCAACATCCTTTCCATCAAACCACAGGTTATAGTCCTTGGCTCTGATTTTCACTATTGGAGTATTGTGTCTTGGAATTTCTTGATGTGATGGAGTTGGTATTTGGGAAGAAATGTTGACTCTTCTTGGTAAAGTACTTTTCCTTTGTTTGGTATAAGGTTTTGATGTGGCCATGGGTCTTGGGTAAGCTGAAGGTGATCCATGTTGCCTGAATGATCTTGGAAGGGTAGTCTGCTCTTCAAGTGGACTATTTTGTGGAGTATAACTTGATGATTTGTTTTTCCCTTCTTTTTTTATTGATTCTAATAGTTGTTGTTGCATCTCTAGTATTTTCTGGTGAAGTCTGTCTGCTGAAGACATTTCTTCCTGTCCTTCAAAAGTCTCTTCATTAAGGTTTTCTTCCTGTATTTCTTCAATACTGGAGGGTAATTTTGATGTTGAAGGTTTATCAATTTTTGATTGGTTTATTTCTTCCTTTGATCTTGGTGTTGAGTTATTGATTTTATTTCTTTCAAGGAGATCAAGGAAAAATTTCTCCACAACCTGCAAGTCCCTTTTATTGGTTCTTGGTGTTGCAATAGGAAATTTAGAATATATCCTGATTCCTCTCCTAATTCTGTCTCTTGATTGGGTGGATAATAGTAATTGTCAGAGTGAGTTAATTATTGAGATTCCTGAGATGATGATTTTGACTGATTTTGATTATTTGACTCCAGTTTCTTCTATAGTAGTAATATTTTTTGGTTTAGTTTTTTTGATTTATTGTGATTTTCTTTATATGTTATTGAAGTTTGAGGTTGACTGGGCCACTGTTGAGACACCAGATGTGGGAACTCCTCTGGTGTGGGATTAAAATGAGGTGGTACATGGAGGGGGAAATCACAGGTAACTAGTTTTAAATTGCTAATAACTCCTGTCACAAAGGGTGGAAAGGGTGTATTGCCTGCCCCTCCTAAAATACTGAACAAAATCTTCCATGGAGCTCACAAACCAAAAGAAAAATTAGAAAGTGGATTTATAACTTCAGAAGACAAAATTCAGCAGTCTCAGATCAGGCCTATTCAATATATAATATGAAAAATAATGTTAGTGATTTTGGTTAAATTTGAGATTTTTATGAAATACTTGTCTGTTTAAGTTTAATTCATTTTGGTGAAATTGGGGTGAGTGGTTTCTTCTTGGTGATAAAAGTTTGGTAAGATGAGTTATTTAAGATTGTCAGAAAAATTTCATGACTGTTGATAAAGGTAATTTTGTTAAGTTAAAGTTAAAATAGAGTAAAATAATTCTTAAAGGTTGGTTTTTTTTAAGAGTTTTTAATAATAAAATAAAATTGTACTTGTTAAATTCAAGAGGTAAGATTATCTGATATTGTCTTTTTAAAGGGGTGAGTTATTTTTGAGTCTTGATAAATGGTGTTTATTTTACTGGATAAAATATTTTAATAGAGTAGTAACCCTAATCTTGGGTACTGGATAATTTTTATTTTTATTTCAATAATAATAAGATTCCACTGAGCTTAGCTACTGGGTAATCTTCAACACTATACTTCCACTGAGCTTAGCTACTGGGCAAGTAAATTTACTATAATATACTGGACCACCTCCCAGGTGAGGGATGAAGTATTCCTATGCTCCTACTGTGCAGGGGATATAATGTGCATGGGGGACTTTGAAATTTGGGGGGAGAGAGCCCCTCTATTTATACTTTTTGGGAGCCCAGGGGGCCTTCCATGGGAGCTGTCTCTTTCCACTTTAATTCCTCTTTATTCCATCATGTGACTTTGTTTTTGTGAGGAATTTTCTGTCATGGGTCAGGTGATTTAAGATTTGGTGATAATTGTTTCTCTGCACAGCCTCCATTCATCACATGATGGTCTTTTGGTTAACTAATTATGATGTGATATTCTTGGATTTTTCTTGCATGCAAGAGGTGATTTAATTTTGGCTGAGGATTTTTCTTGTGCATAGCCTTTTTTCTGTTGTATGATACTCTGTTGGTGGGTGCAGTATCAAATGATGACCTTGTATTTCCGTTGCATATGTCATATTTTAGGCTTGGTAGAAGTGGCTGTTTCATTTATGCAGGTTTTATGCTTGTTTTTCTTCTTTTTGAACTTTACAATGAGGTCAGGTGATAATTTCTTGCACTGATGAGTTTACTGTTGTGTATGAGATGATGTGTCTTTTTAGTTTGACACATTCTTTGCATAGTCATGTGGTTGAGATTTAATTAGAAGTGTGTACTGCATGCAGCCTGTTGTAACTAGCTTTGGTTTGCATGAGGTGATTAGTGGTGTAAATAATTCTGATTCTTTTTTAAGGCTTCAAGTGGGGTTACTGTGGACATAAGATAAGGTACTCCTGTGGCTGTGTTGTAAATGAATTGCAGGAATTCAATGGGGTTGGGCTTTGCATCATGTAACTTTGAATTCAAGGTGGCTGTGTAGCTAATGCATGTGTAATTTTCATGCTGCAGGAGTCCTGTGACTATAAGGGTGTAAAGGTGGGTGTGTTGTGTAATTTAAAGGGTGGTACCTTATTTGACGTAACTAGTTTGCTATATGTAACTTGTTTTTTACATATGCATAATGAAGCTGAAGAATTTATTTAAACACATACACTTCCCTTTGGTTCCTGTGCCATGGTATTATTAATTAAGTCAATATTCTTGCTGTAAAATTGACCTTTTGGCATAAAAGTTTAGTGTAAGTATTCCTGTAGGTGGGATTTACTGCTGTTATGGGGTACTATGAGCTTGATCCTGGTGAAAAAAATGGTATGGAATACCACAATTAGTTATTAATTAAAATTATATCATTATTCACTTTATAGTAGAGTAACTAAAAGAATAAATTTCAAGTCTATGATGTAAAAAAGCCACCAGTCAGACAATAGAAATTTATTCCAAATAACTCAATAGTATATTTTTTCAAAGAATATTCTTAAAAATAATATCTAAATTAGTATTATTGAGATTACTTATAAGGGATAAGTCCCAAAAAACTCAAAATTAAATCAAACATGGAAGTTTTATGTCAAAATAGAGAGAAATAAGGTCTATAATATGATTTATGTCCCAAAAATTGGTGAAAACATGGACAGGCCCCCAAATGTAAGTTTTTTCTATTAAACCCTTGATAATAGTGACAAATATCAAGATTACTATCACTGTCCTCAGTAGAAAATATAATACAATAAAATATTATAACCACAAATTATTATAATTATTACAGGGTGTTGGTAAACACACGTAAGCATTTACTAAAAGCATTCAAACCCTTCCATGTTCTTACAAATTCATTTCCAAAACACATAAGTGGCCTATTTTAACAAAAAAATGCCTTAGGCTTAGTTTTGTGGAATCTTTTATTTATTTTTTCCATAATTTTTCCAACATGGGATGTGAATATCCCCAAATTTTTCAATTCTTTCTTTTGCCAAATTTCTCCAATTTGGAAAAATGGTTTCTTTTTCTAAAAAACATTAATTGAAAATGTTCCCACTTATGAATTCCCTTTATTCTTTGAATATGAAGGGTTCAATTTTGACAATTAAAGACCAGAAGCCCATAATTTTGGGGATTTTTTTGGGGGAAAGTGAAGGCTCAAAAAGGTGTTTTTTCCATGTTTGTAATATGAATGTTTGTAAATACAAAAGTGCCACATTTTTTATTAAAAATGAGACTGAGGTGGGATTCAAGCAATAAATAGGACTAACAAGTTGGATAATTGGAATAAATTGTATATACAAAAAGATAAATCTGAATCAACCTCCAAAGTAGTGGGGTTCTTCTGAGGGGAGAGGAATATTGGAAAAGTATAACACCCTTTGTCTCTTAAATTTATCTTCCCCCCAGGGCTTGTGGTTGGGCATGGAATCCCCAATTAACAGTAATGTGGGGGACAGGGTAAGCCTTAGAAATTATGATATCCAACAAAAAAACAAGAACAGCTATCCGAGAAACAGATGAAAATGGGTGGATTGCCATTTTGAGGATAGAAAGATTGTACTGTAAAATAAAAAAAACTGTTCTTTGATACTTATTTGTAATTGGATCCCCCATATCAGGCATGGACAATCACTTGCTCTTTGGAGCCTGAGCAAAAATCTTCATACCACTCAATTCTGCCCAAATTAGAGGATACTGAGTGTACCAAATTGTTCATGCCTTTATCAAGGCCTTCATTGTTTTGAATTTCTTCAGCCAAGTTACCTCTTATATCAGCCCATCAATCTTGAGTGTTTTAAATTTCATGGGATATTTTTATGTAGCCACAGTTTCCATCACCCTGGAAATTGATGTGCTTGAAGGTTTAATTCAATATAAGCTTTGGTAAGCCTCCTGAGCCAGGTACCTGATAAGAAAAGGTCAAAGAAATGATAAATATTAAAATAAACCAAAAAATTTACATTAAAATGAATCAGAAACTCACAAAGAGCTTGAAGCATTCATTACTTGTGTGATAATTTCTTTGGAAATTCTCACAGGTAAAGTCAATTACATCATATATCTTGAATGTTTTTGCAGGCTTGTGAGACTTTGGTTGTGTGTTTTTGCTACCCATTGCCAATCTATTGTAATTTCTAATGGTTACTCTTGATTTTCCATATTCATTCAATTCAGTTGCTGAGGGTAGTGAATCTGATGAAGTTATGGATTTTGATAATGAGGCCTCTGAATCTTCAGATGAATCCGCTTCAATAATTTGAGAGGGTGCAATTGACTTTGATAATGATATTGGGGTGCTTGTCACTTTTGATTGGGGTTTTCCTCTTCTCTTGGATTAACTTTCAATTATTTCAAATCTTGTGGGATCTCTTTTATTTTTGGCTCTATGTGGTATTTCACAGATATTTATGTATTCTAGTGGGTCTCCATAATATTGATCATCCTCCTTACTCTTGGTAATCTGATCAAAAGGGACTTTTCCAGTCAAAACATTTTCAAAATTCTGAATAATAGGGATTATTTCTGAAATTTGTCTTTGAAAAAGTTCTTCCCAAATTTCTTTAAATATTTTTTTTCCTTCATTCTTTTGTTTTTTCTCAACACTTTTATAATCACCTTGACAACCAGTCTAAGAATAATATGAAAAAGAAAATCAGTTAATATGAAAAAAAATAGAATTTGAAGATCAAAAAAACCTTACAGTTAAATTCAAATGCCCCTGAGGATGCAAGTCTGATATCAGGAGCATTTGGCACTGGGAAAATGCCTGTTGGGTCTTGTTCTTGCAAGGAATCCCTTGATAACTCTTTTATGTGTTGGTGCATTTTTCATTGGGAGGGAATTTAGTTTTGAAATTGTCAAATGCCATCTGAAGTGCATAATGAGATACCTTTCCATTGAGAGAACAGATTTGTGGAGAGAAATTCTTGACATCTACAATCATTTCTTTGAATATTCTGTTGATTATTTTAATAAATTGTTTTTTGAAAGCCATGTGAAGAGCCCTAACTACCTCTGGCAGAGTACCAGGAGACCTTTGGAGCCAAGTTTTGACCATGAAATGGGCACCTTCAACTCTTGAGGTGGAGCCCACACCCAGGTGGCAATGGTAGTTGGTCCAGGCTGGCACATAATACTTCTTTAGAGGAAGGCAGGTTTTTTCCAAATATTGCAAGAATTCAAGATTTTTGACTTTCTTTTGAGTCTTCTTCCAGTTATATTTAAAATACTTTTCAGTGGATGAATGTATAAACTCAAAAATGAATCCCAAAGTCATTAATAAAGTTAATAATAAGAATAAAAGTGAAGCATAAAAGTATATTACTTGATTCCAAAGGCACATAAAATTTTCCAAATAATTTCTATGACCAATTCTCTTCATGCAATGGGAAGATATGTCTTTATTAATGTGCACAATAAATAAAGTAGCTTTTGAGTCTGGGAAGAGCTTCTTAAGGGAATTTTTAAGTCCAAATACCTTTCAATAAGAATAATTGGAAGGGGAACAATATTGGTGTTTTTGAGAACTTTTTCTACGTATTTATTTAATTTCCAAGTATATGAGGATTCAGCTTTATTCTTCATCAAAAAAAACCTCAGAAAAGGTCTCATTAGTTGATCTGAATCCAACAATATGAAAAGGGGGCATTTTGTACTTATTGTTTTTATAAGTAAAATCCATAAGAGTCACATGAGGAAAGCCATGAATGGGTTTTATGGCAAGGAGGTGAGTGAAAAACAAGGATCTACTGTGTCCCTCAGCATCCCTTTCAGATGACCACACAAAGGTTTCTTCTTTGAGGGTGTCAATAAGAGCATCAATGGGCCTTCTTTCTTGATTTTCTTGAAGGATTACAGGCCTGTCAGTCTCCCTCTTGCTGCATAATTTGGCCTAAATTTGCCTTGGAATGAGCAGTGATTCATAAATTTGAGCTATTTGGGATGTTTCTTGCTCATTGAATTTTTTGAAAGCAGGATGTGCCATGATATTTTCAGTGGCATCATGGCTGTGTTCAGGATTTTTGACTTTAAGATTCCAAGTGGTACTCTTGGCATATTTTCTGGCATAAAGTCTAAATTGATGGTCAATCTTTCTTGAAGTGACTGTTTTGGAGGTGTTTTTGTGGGGATTTGGGGACCCAGACCTGTCACAACATATTTCAATTTGGGTTATGGTCATATTGGACCTCAACATGGACACAGCATACAATTATTCCCTGGAAACATTATGCACATTCTGCCAAGAAATATCAAGGTTCTTAAATTCACCTTCAGTGGGGTGTTGAAGCATTATTTAGTGAAATGGATGTATAAATTTTGAAAAAAAGGGGTATTTGGGGATTTAGAATGAGGAAAGAGCCTTTTGAGATGTGAAAAAGAAGGGATAAAATGTGTGAAAAGTAAAACAAAGTGTGAAAAGGTAAAATGAAGAGGTTCAAATTTAAGGATAAAAGAAGAGGTAAAGTAAAAAAAGCAAATTTTAGTGGCTTGGAAGAAGGTTTTTTTGGTGGAAAATGCAGTCTTTGGGGGGGAAATGAAAATTCAGTGAGGGAAGCCTTGCCAAATTCGTTTTTTAATGCTGTTTTTTAAAAAGAATGGGGGGTGCAAAAAAACCAGAACAAATGAGTTAGGGGTGTTTTGGGAAGTCTTGGACCAATACATCTCTTTTGTTTCATTTTAATTTGAGATGGGCACAGGGAACCCCTTACATGTTTTTACCAAATTTCTTAGGTGGGTTTACAAGCACCCTTATTGAAAACAATTATTTCAAAAACAGAGTCAATTATAATTAAATGATTTAATAATTATTCTATCATTATTATAGTCACTGACAGTTTTAATAATAAGTATAAAAGCTCTTAATGAGAAAATTATATGTTGAAAATGATAATATTTGACCACTTATGTGTAATATAAATACTATTTGTAAAACGAATATCACACACACTTTTCAGAGATAATTATTAAAGAGAAATTATATATGAAAAAGATATAGAATTTAGAGAAAACTTAATTATAATATTGTCACAGCCATGGAGACAGGCAGGGCATTACCACTCATTACTAATGGAAAATCTTCCAACACCTAACCAGCAAGGGGTTTCATGGAAGATTTGTCAAATACAGCTCAATACAAGCAAAACACAAATACAGGATTCACTAAATACAGGCCTGCCTTCAATACAGGTTCAAATACCTGTATTGATTCAAATATCTGTATTGGATACACCAATACAGTTTCAAATCTCAAATACAGGTTTCTCAATCATACAATCATGGTTTCTCAACACTCAAACTCCAGGCTGGTATTTTTTCACATATACCAGCCCCCTTTCACCCACCTGGGGGTTTTTCCCCCAGTTAATTAAAATATTGGATTTATTATTTAATATTATTTTATTAATTATTAAGTTAGTCTTTGCCTTCCCTCACCTGTTCAGTAGAGTCCTGGTGGCCATATCCTTTATCAATCCTTTTCTCTTTTCTGAACAGGTTGAAACAGTGATACAGGAATATTTGTGGTTGGCTCTTTATTATTGCTTTTATTTTTCTCTCATATCTTTTAATGCTTATTATTTTATGACTAGGAATTTATTCTCTTATTTCATTACTCTTATCAATTGAGTATTTGTTCTGAGCCCTCCATAAGTAAGTCTGTTCACTGAGTGCCAGGCCCTCTTCATTTAGAAGAGCCCCTGTGACATTATTTTAATTAACTCATAATTGCTTCTTTTCTTTCATTCATTCTTATTCATT
Organism: Austropuccinia psidii; assembly: GCA_023105745.1. Classification (NCBI taxonomy): domain Eukaryota; kingdom Fungi; phylum Basidiomycota; class Pucciniomycetes; order Pucciniales; family Sphaerophragmiaceae; genus Austropuccinia; species Austropuccinia psidii. The sequence continues at coordinate 9,252,714 of JALGQZ010000001.1, forward strand.
TTTCTCATTCTCAATTATGATTTTTTCATGATTTTATGATTTTTATGATTTCATTATCTCTCATCAATTTTCATCTCATTCATTTCATTCAAATGAGAATTGATTCTCTCTCTCATTTCAAAATTTTGCTGACCATTTCATTTTCTTCTTAATTCTCAATCAATTTTCATTTTCATTTTCTGTCTGAATTCAGGTTCTTTTATCAGGGTTAATTGATTGGAATTTGGGATTTATTGATTCATTGTTTTGGGAGTTTATTGAATTGGGGTTATCATTGTTGATTTGAAAATTCTCAAGGATTATTGATTTATTGATCTTATTATTCAATAAATTGACTTTACCTCAAGACTCTGATTGGACTTAATTGATTGATCTGATTTGATTCCTCAAGATTTGATTTAATTGATTTATTTGAATTTGATTCCTCAAGAAAATTGAATTGACTTTTGAAGATATTGATTTAATTCCTCAAGACACAATTGATTTGGTTTTTAATTGACTTGATTGATTTGATTTTATTTATTGATTGACTTGATTTGACTTATTGATTGAAATTGATTATTCATAAGAATTTTACTTTGTCATATTCACTCTGCAATATTTATGCATATTGATTCACTTCAAGACTATTGATTTATTTCTCAAGTTCATCAAGATTCTCATTTGATTGTTTTGGTCAAGCCTTGTTTATTCTCAAGTATTATCGAGTTTATTTTCTTACTTCAATAATGCCAGTTCAGCATAGTCCCTCAGCCAAGAATACAATATCTCAAAGACATCAAGCTGTTCTCATTCCTACAGCAAGGGCTCTTCTTGACTGCACACCATCAGTTCATCAACTGAGTGAAAACTTGGACAGAGGACCACCAATGGAAGGAGCAGCACCCTCCAGAAGAGGAGGTGTGAAGTCAAGAAGATCAAGAGCATTCTCTGGCTTGTTGGGTGGCTATCCAAGCATTCCTCAAGGGCCTAGAAGCAGATTAGGGGAAGCTGAAGATGAAGAGGGGGGGATTCTGAAGAAACTGAAGTAGCAGCTGCCTTGGCAGGTGCCCCTGAGGCTTCTGAAGCTCCAAATCTAGCCCTTTCTAATCAACCTCTTGTCTCTCAAGCTGAACCAAATTTTCTCAAAATGATGGAGCAGATGACTCAATTCATGGGTCAACTCACTCAAGCAGTTGCCCCAAGGGAAACTTCAAAAGCCCCTGCATTCAAGACTCCATCAATGAAGGAACCTGATTCCTTTGATGGTACTAAAGCTTATAAATTGAGAGGATTTATTCAATCTTGTCAATTAATTTTCCATAATGACCCAGAAAACTTCTTCTCTGAAAGGAATAAGGTTTTTTACTCAACTTCTTTTCTTACTGGTAGAGCTGGCAAATGGATTAAACCTTACCTCTCAAATATCTCCAATGAAGACCCTTCTTATCTCTTCAATAACTGGCAGTTGTTTGAAACCCAGTTATTCACTCTGTTTGGTGATCCTAATGAAGTCAGGAAAGCTGAACAAGAGTTAGACAATCTCAGGATGAAAGAAAGTGGTCAAGTTTTCTTGTACATAGCAGATTTCAGAAGATTAATGTCAAGAATTGGAGACTGGGGGGAAAGGGCCTATATTCATGTGTATAGGAGAGGCTTGGCATCAAGATTGTTGGACCAATTGGATTCTCACCCTGGAAACTTTGATAGCCTTCAAGAGCTCATGGACATCACTTTGAAATTAGATACCAGATACCATGAGAGACAGGAGAAAAAGGGTAGTCATCAAGAGAAGAAGCCTCCAATCAGTGGATCCAACTTCTCCAAGCCCCCTCAAAGTTCATCATCAAAGAATCCTTATCCCAGGAAGAATAAGAAGGGGAATAATCTTCAAGTGTCCAAAGACAAGCCTCATGCTTCTCTCCTCAATAAGGACAACAAATTGATTGGTTCTGAAAAGGAGAGTAGGATTAAAGAAGGCCTGTGCAATTATTGTGGTGGAAAGCACCCATTTGAAAAATGCTTCAAGAGGCCTGAGAATGGGCAGGGGTCATCAAAAGGCCTCCCTAGCAAGCAGGGAAAAGCCTGAGTGGGAATCATGATGTGTTCAATGGTTCTCACTTATTTCTTTCAAGAGCACAATTGTGCACTCTGAATACTAGTGTCAAGAAATCTTTAAAATTTCTTATTTTCTCTTCTCTCTCTGATATTTTTTATAGTATTCTCATTGATTCTGGTGCTACAAACCCTTTTATTGCAAAAACATTTCCTCTCAAGTACTCATTTACCATGTCAGAGCTCCCTGAAGAGATTCCTTTTTTCATTTTTGAATTCCAATGAATCCACTTCCCTGTTCATCACCCATTATACCAAGTGGGTTTTTGACTTGCCTTCATTCCCAAGCTTTGAATGGGATTTCTTTATCATAGATTCACCCAAGGGAGAAGACCTAATATTGGGCTATGATTTTCTTTACCATTTTAATCCCATTATTGATTGGAAAAATGGATTGATCACCTATGATTATATTCACAAGGATTCTAGTGGTACTATTTCTTCTACTAGTAATGAATTTACCACTGCTGTCAACAGTGTTGCTCTGGTTGGTGAACTTAAAACACCTTCCCTTCCTCCTTCTGTCCATATCCCTTCCATCATTCCCTCTCAGTCATTACTTCCATTAAAAGATGAAGTCTTCAAAGAGATAAAAGATGTTGGATAAGATGTTGCTATATCTTCACTTCATCTCTTTCAAGGGGATATGGACCTTCCTCCTTTATCTTTTCATGCCTCCCTGGAGGAGAAGTGGGATGAGGAGGAAGAGCCAGAAGAGATTGAAACTGTTCTGAAGGTAGTCCCTCCTGCTTATCACAAATATTTTGATGTATTCTCCAAGGTGAAAGCAGAGAAACTTCCTCCACACTGCGCCTGTGATCACCATATTGAACTGGAGGGTCTTCTACCTCCAGTTGGTGTTATCTACTCTTTATCAAAGAATGAGTCAGAAACACTGCGGGCCTACATTTCAGAGAATTTAGAGAAAGGTTTCATCAGGCCAAGCTACTCTTCAACAGGAGCACCTGTTTTTTTTGTTAATAAAAAGGATGGCGGCCTTCATTTGTGTGTTGACTACTGCAAACTTAATTCTGTCACTAGGAAGAACAGGTATCCTGTTCCTCCAATGAATCCGCTTCTTACTGTATTCAACAGTGCTACTATCTTCTCCAAGATAGATTTGTGTGGTGCTTATAACCTCTTGACAATCAAAGAGGGGGATTAGCACTTAACTTCCTTTAGAACTAAATATGGTAGTTATGAATATTTGGTTATGCCATTTGGCTTGACCAATGCTCCTGATTCATTCCAGAATCTTGTGAATGACATATTTGCAGATTTCTTGGATATTTTTGTTGTAGTTTATTTAGATGATATTATGGTCTTTTCCAGTTCTGAGGAGGAACATGTCAAACATGTGGCCTCTGTCCTCCAAAGACTGAGGGACAATAATTTGTTTGCAAAACCCTCAAGTGTGGAATATTTGGGCTATGTTGTTTCAAGTGAAAGCCTCAAGATGGATTCTTCTAAAGCTTAGCAAATCCTCAATTGGCCCCAGCCAAAGAACATCAAAGCACTCCAATCTTTCCTTGGATTTGCCAACTTTTATTGTTGTTTCACTAAAAATTATTCCAAAAAAATCTCTGCTCTCACTACCCTCCTTAAAAAATATTCTCCTTTCATCTTCAATGAGGAAGCTCTTAGTCAGTTTCACATACTCAAAAAAGCTTTCACTACCACTCCTATCCTATCCTATTTCAATCCTTCTCTACCAACTATTGTAGAGACTGATGCTTCTGATTATGCCTTGGGTGCTGTACTGAGTCAGGTGAATGACTCAGGAAAGCATCCCATTGCATTTGATAGTTGCAAGCTCCTCCCAGCTGAGCTCAACTATGAAATTCATGACAATGAACTCCTTGGAATAGTTTGGGCTCTCAAGTGCTGGAGCCTTTCTTCTTTCTCTTTCTGATTCCTTTGAAGTCTTGACAGACCACTCTTCCCTTCAATATTTCATGTCCTCCAAAGTCCTTACTCACTTTCAAGCCCGTTGGGCTGAGTTTCTCTCTGAATTTCATTTCTCTATCACTTACCGCCCAGGCAGACTGGCCACTTTACCAGATGCCTTGTCACGTTGGGACAACGTGTACCCAGAGAGGGGGGTGGACTTCATCAGCAAGAATCCTCAAAACTTTCACCAAGTTCTCAAGAAAAATGAAATTAAAGAGTCAATACTTTTCTCAATCAAAGTTGAAGTTTTCTCAGATTTATTTAGTCAAATTCAGAAGGCAGTATGGCAAGACAAAGATTGTAAGGAAATTCTTAAGCAATTAGCAAGAGGTTAATCAGTCTCAGATTATACTCTTGAACCTCAAGCCAAATTTTTATTATTCAAAGATAGAGTATTCATCCCAAGCAATCATGAACTTCAATTGAATATCCTTCAAAAGCGTCATGACTCACTGCTGGCTGGCCACCCTGGCCAGGAGAAGACCCTCAAGCTCATCAAGAGGGATTTTTTTGGGCTGGCATGAATAAAATTATCAACAACTATGTCTCCTCATGTCAGCAATGTTCAAGAAACAAGAACATTTATCATAAGAAGTTTGGATTACTCAAGCCTCTTCAAATTCCATCTGGTCCTTGGAATTCACTATCAATGGACTTTATCACTCAATTGCCTCTGTCAAGAAACTTTGATTCAATTTTAGTAGTTTTAGACAGATTCTCATAAATGGACATATTTATTCCAACTTATTCAAAAATCACTGCTTTGAACTTAGCTCAAATATTCATTAATCATGTCTTTTCCAAACATGGTCTTCCAGTCAGTATTGTCAGTGATAGAGGTTCATTATTTGTTTCATCATTTTGGACTCAATTGTGTCAGCAGCTCAAGATATCAAGAGATCTTTCAACTGCCTTTCACCCTGAAACAGATGGACAGACAGAGAGGGTAAATCAGATTTTAAAACAGTATCTTTGGATGTATGTCAGTTACCATCAAGATGACTGGCACACCTGGCTCCCTCTGGCTGAGTTTGCCTATAATAATGCAGAACATTAATCAACAAAACAGTCACCATTTTTCACCATTTATGGAAGAAATCCCAGCTTTGACTCAATTCACATTTCTCAAGATACACCTGCTGGAAAGTTATCAACAAAACTCTGATCAGTACAGCAAGTTGTCAAAGAAGAATCAGAGTCAGCAATAAAGCGTTTTAAGAAGTATTCACATAGAAATAGAGCAATTCCACCTGATTTCCAACCTGGGGAAAAAGTATGGCTAGCTTCCAAGAACATCAAGGCAATAAGACCCACCAAGAAACTCTCAGAAAGATGGTTGGGACCCTTTGAAGTTCTCAAGAAGATTGGCAGCCATGCATATCACCTCAAGTTGCCTCAACAATGGAAGTCAGTTCACCCTGTTTTCTTGTGTCCTTGTTAGAACCAGTGAAGCAATCAACTATCCCAAATTGACATCAATTGCCACCACCACCAGTAATAGTGGAAGAGCAAGAATAATGGGAAGTGGCTCAAGTTCTGGACTCAAACCTCAAGAGAGGTACATTATGGTATCTAGTGGAGTGGAAAGGATTCAATGAAGACCCAGAAAGAACAACTTGGGAACCAGCTTCCAGCCTTACCAACTCCCCAGCCCTTGTCATGGATTTTCATACTTTTTATCCAGACAATCCTGGCCCAAATGCCTCAAGATTTTGATTTATGGTGCTTGGTGGGGATTGGAGTTTATGAAAGTAAGTTCCTCTCCTGGCATGGACCTTTAAGGGGGTATTCTACCCAAATATGTTGTAAGCATCACCTTGGCCACTTTGTGAGCACTTGTCAATTTCTTTGGACAGGTTTAGAAGGCCTTGCAACATCAATACCCCCAAATTTGGACCTTGCATCAAGATATGGCCAAATTCCCTTTTTCCTTTTTCTATTCTTTTCCTTTCTTTCACAATTGTTATTCCAAATTATGCCATTCAATATTATTCAAGACATTATTTAACTCAAATTCATTTATGGCAAAGTTCTCCATTATTTATGCTGCTTGGTGGGGAGTGGAAGTTATGAAAGTAAGTTCCATCTCCTGGTATGCATCTCTGAGGGTTCTACTTCTTGTAAAACAACACCTTGGCCACTCTGTGAGCATCAAATGTTTGGTTTTATCTTTTCAGGAAAATTATGGCCAAAATCAAGCAACTCACCACAAGAAGATCAATCCTCAGAAGTTTTCTTTATTCTATTTTCTTTACTCTCTTTTTCTCTCAATTCTCTCTTTATTTTTTATTTCATTTCATTTTCTTTTACTTGTATGATTTATTTTTTATTTATTGCTTCAAAATCAGTAGTCATCACTCCCATATCATGTTTGGGGAGTCAGTTCATTCAATAATCAAAGAGCAAAACACTAGTAATGGTAAAGACCAGCTACAGATAATCCTCATCAAAATTTCTTCAAGGCTTCTCTCAACTTAACAACCATGGCTTCTTCATAAGCAACTGCCTCCTTGGCCAAAGCAATAGTAGGCTTCCCTGGAATAGCACTATTCATAGCCTTATCAACAAACACTTCAGTCAAAGCATCAACTTCAGCAAATAAGGATGTGACCACCTTCTTGTTCACCCTTTTCTGATCAGTGAAGTGTCCAGTTATATTCCAGCGGCAACGGGTTTCAAAGATTGATTCAGGTTCTGGAGACATTGGATCTCTGGAAGTGCTGGCCACAGGTGGTTGGATACTGGTAGAGGTAGAGGCAATTGTGGATGGCCTGGTTGGGGATCTAATTGGAAGTTGAGGTGGTTGGGGGGACCTGATCACTTCATTATTGGTGGTACTGGCTTGGACTGGGGATTGTAAAGTGGATTGAATTCTTCTTTTCTGGATTGGGGTAGTAATTTCAAGCTCTTCCCCATCAATCTCATCACTTCCTTCAGCATCAGTATCAATTTCATCTTGAACCACCAAATTTCTCTTCAATTTTTCAAGCTTTCCATCTTTTCTGGTGACCAAAATGGGAACCTCTGGGGCCACTCCAATGGGATTTCCTTGGGGGTGAATGGATCCTCCAATGTTGGCCCAGGAACTGCTGGTATTATTCCATTGTTGGACAGCTCTCATTCTGGAGCCAGTCACCAAAGAAGAAGAAAAGAAACTGTAGAAGTCAGTACTACATCAGTTCTATGACCAATCAACTCACAATTTGAGTGACCAGAGGTGGGAGGTTCATCAACAGGAGCGTCCAATCCAAATCTTCCACCCTTCTTGATGCTGCTCCATAATCTTCTGGGATTTTCAGGAAAGCATTAGTGGGCTTGAGAACAATTTCTGTTTCCAAGATTGCAGAATTGACACCTGGTGGACCTAGCAGTAGTAGATTCAACACAAGGAATCCCTTTCCTCTGACAATTGATGCAGGGTGGTTCAATAACTCTGACAGATTTAAAACCATTATAGGTTTTATTTATGTCCCAAATCTCTGTAGGGGCCATACTCTCTTCAGAAAGCTCCCTCAAGTTATCAAAGACACCAGCACCATAAAGTACAGAAGGCGGGGAATCAGAGTGATCAGAGTCACAAATTGTGAGCCTGTGAGGTATGTTTAACATACCCATAAGGCCACAAATGATTTTATAAACAATTAAATTTGTCTTAAACAGACTTTTTAGTTGAATTTAAAATAAAAAATAATAAAAAATAAGTATAACTTTTTTTTGGATAAACAAAGTTATAATTATTATGTCATTTTTGGATTCTACACCAAAAATAACCTAGGGTACACCCATAGGGTGTTATACCCAAAAACACTTATTTCTTGTGTTATTAGAAGATTTAAGAATCTCACAATACTAATGTAACTTTTTTAACATTTTTTTAAATTGTTAAATTTAAGCTTAATTAAGCTTAAATTTAAAGTTACTGTAACAACCATCCATCAGGGGTAAGGGTATTCATTCATACACCCACTCAAACACCCCAAATCAGCAAATCCAGTATCTGCATCAGCATGCAGTTTCAGCAATCTTCATTCTGAAACATGCATACAGCTTGGTACCTCAATACAGCCTGTCAATACCTGTACAGGCTGGATTCACCCAATACAGTTTCCATACACCAATATGGAACTGTATGATCACTCAAATACACCACACCTCTTGTACAGGTTCTGTACAGCTGTACAGGACCTGTATTGGCCAGACTCAATTCAATCATCAATTATTCTCATGAAAATTCTTCCTCTGGATCAGGGCTGGTGGTTCTCACATATACCAGCCCCTCTTTCTCCCCCCTGGGGACTTTTCCCCAGTTAATTAATTTAGTTGATTTATTATTATCTGAATATTCTTATCCTTATATTTTTGGGTATTATATTTATTTAATCTTAAGTTAGTCTTTGCCTTTTTTCTTTCTTCGCCTGTACAGTATGAGTTGGGTGGCCATATCCTTATTAACCCTTCTCTTTCCATTCTGACAGGTTGAAACAGTGGACTTGGACTTGTTTGTGGTTGGCTCTTCTTTTTCTTACTCTTATTCTTTGTTGCTGCTTTCTTATTTTTATTCTTTCAGTAATTCATTATTCACACTCTTAAGTGTATCCATTCTTGTCTTATCTTTGAGCCCTCCATAAGTGAGTCCCAGTTTACTGAGTGCCAGGCCCTCTTCACTTCGAAGAGCCCCTGTGACATTAAATTAATTAACTCATATTTGATTCTTTCTTTTCATTCATTTATATTCATTTCCTTTTATTCATCAAATTATGATCTCTTAATGACTTTATGATTCTTAATGATCATGATTTTTCTCTCTTATCAATTTTTCATCTCACTCATTTCATTCTTATGAAAATTGATTCTTTTTCTTTTCTTAATCATTGCTGACCATTTCATCACTTCATTTTATTTTATCAATCAAATTTTTTCTGTGTTCTTATTCAGGTTTTATCTAGGAATTATTGATTGGATTATTCATTGGCATTCATTTGGGTTATTGATTCAGGATTTATTGGATTTATTGACTTTGAACTCTCAAGATATTGAATTGACTTCTGAAGATTTTGAACTGATTGATTGATTCCTCAAGACTTGATTTCATATTGAAGACACTTATTGATTGATTATTGATTGAATATTGATTGATTATTGAATTCCTCAAGATTATTGATACTTGATTTGATTTGATTGTTGATTGATTGAATTCATTTGACTGTTGATTGAATTTGATTCCTCAAGATTTGAATTGATTCCTCAAGATTCATCAAGATTTTATTGTGATTGATTTGGCCAAATTTGATTATTCTTCTTAATACCATCAAGTTTTATTTCATTATTTCAAAATGCCAGTTCAGCATAGTCCCCCAGCCAAAAATACTAGATCCCAAAGAATTCAAGCTGTTCTCACTCCTACAGCAAGGGCTCCTCTTGACCGCACACCATCAGTTCATCAACTGAGTGTAAATTTAGACAGAGGACCACCAATGGAAGGAGCAGCACCCTCAAGAAGAGGTGGAATGAAATCTAGAAGATCAAGATCTTTCTCTGGACTTTTGGGTGGCTACCCTGGCATGTCTGAAGGTGCAAGAGCAAGACAAGGGGAAGTTGAAGATGAAGAGGGGGAAGAGTCTGTGGAAGAGGAAGATTCTGGGGAAACTGAAGTGGCAGATGCCTTGGCAAATGTTCCAGAGGTGCCTCAGGGTTCTAATCTAGCCCTTTCTAGTCAACCTCTTGTCTCTCAAACTGATCCAAGTCTCCTCAAGATGATGGAGCAGATGACTCAATTCATGGGGCAACTCACTCAAGCAGTTGCTCCCAGGGACAATTCCAAAGCCCCTGCTTTCAAGACTCCATCCATGAAGGCACCTGATTCTTTTGATGGTACTCAAGCTCATAAGTTGAGAGGATTTATCCAATCCTGTCAACTAATTTTCCATAATGATCCAGCAAATTTCTTCTCTGACAGGAAGAAAGTTCTTTACTCAACTTCTTTTCTCACTGGTAGAGCTGGCAAATGGATTGAACCTTACCTCTCAAATATTTCCAATGAAGACCCTTCCTACCTCCTCAATAATTGGCCATTGTTTGAATCTCAATTATTCACTCTGTTTGGTGATCCCAATGAAGTCAGGAAAGCTGAACAAGAGTTGGACAATTTGAGGATGAAGGAAAGTGGTCATGTTTCCTTGTACATAGCAGATTTCAGAAGCTTAATGTCAAGAATTGGAGATTGGGGGGAAAGAGCTTACATTCATGTGTACAGAAGAGGATTGGCATCAAGATTATTGGATCAGTTGGCTTCTCACCCTGGAACTTTTGATACTCTTCAAGAACTTATGGATGTCACCTTAGAATTAGACACAAGATATCATGAGAGGCAAAACGAAAAGGGTGGCAATCAAGAGAAGAAGCCTCCAGTCATTGGATCCAATCAGTCTAGGCCTCCTCAAAACTCATCTTCAAAGAGGCCTCACCAGAAGAAGAATAAGAAGGGCAAGCAATTCCAATCTTCAAAGGACAAGCCCCATGCTGCTCTCCTCAATAAGGACAATAAATTAATTGGTTCTGAAAAGGAGAGGAGGATTAAAGAGGGGTTGTGTACTTATTGTGGTGGAAAGCACCCAATTGAAAAATGCTTCAAGAGACCTCAGAACAAGCCTGGGTCATCATCAAGAGGCTTCCCTAGCAAGCAGGGAAAAGCCTGAGTGGGAATCATGATGTGTTCAATGGTTCTCACTTATTTCCTTCAAGAGCACAATTGTGCACTCTGAATACTAGTGTCAAGAAATCTTTAAAATTTCTTATTTTCTCTTCTGTCTCTGATATTTTTTACAGTATTCTCATTGATTCTGGTGCTACAAACTCTTTTATTGCAAAGAATTTTGTTCTCAAGTACTCATTGACTCTGTCAGAGCTCCCTGAAAAGATTCCTCTTTTCATTTTGGATTCTAATGAATCCCCTGCCTTGTTCATCACCCATTATACCAAGTGGGTAGTTGACTTGCCTTCCTTCCCAAGCTTTGAATGGGACTTCTTTGTCATAGATTCACCCAAGGGAGAAGACCTGATATTGGGCTATGATTTCCTTTACCATTTTAATCCCATTATTGATTGGAAAAATGGATTGATCACCTATGATTCTAATCATAAGGATTCTAGTGGTATTATTCCTTCTACTAGTAATGACTTTTCCACTGCTGTCAACAGTGTTGCTCTGGTTGGTGAACTTAAGGCACCTTCCCTTCCTTCTTCCGTCCATATCCCTTCCATTAATCCCTCTCAGTCATTACTTCCATTAAGAGATGAAGTCTTCAAAGAGATAAAGGATGTTGGAGAAGATGTTGCCATATCTTCACTTCATCTCTTTCAAGGGGATATGGACCTTCCTCCCTTATCTTTTCATGCATCCCTGGAGGAGCAGTGGGATGAGGAGGAAGAGCCAGAAGAAATTGAAACTGTGTTGAAGGTTGTCCCTCCTGCTTATCACCATTATTTGGATGTATTCTCCAAGGTGAAAGCAGAGAAACTTCCTCCACACCGCGCCTGTGATCACCATATTGAATTGGAGGGTCTTCTACCTCCAATTGGTGTTATCTACTCATTATCAAATCAAGAGTCAGAAACACTGCGGGCCTACATTTCAGAGAATGTAGAGAAAGGTTTCATTAGACCAAGCTCCTCTTCAACAGGAGCACCTGTCCTTTTTGTCAAGAAAAAGGATGGAGGTCTTCGTTTGTGTGTTGACTACCGCAAACTCAATGCTGTCACTAGGAAGAACAGATACCCTGTTCCTCCTATGAACCAGCTTCTTACCGTATTCAACGGGTCCACTATCTTCTCCAAGATAGATTTTCATGGTGCATATAACCTTCTGAGAATCAAAGAGGGGGATGAGCACTTAACTGCCTTTAGAACCAAATATGGCAGTTATGAGTATTTGGTCATGCCATTTGGTTTGACCAATGCTCCTGCTTCTTTCCAAAATCTGGTAAATGATATCTTTGCAGATTTTTTGGATGCTTTTGTTGTGGTTTATTTAGATGATATTATGGTCTTTTCCAGTTCTGAGAAGGAACATGTCAAACATGTGGCCTCTGTCCTCCAAAGACTGAGGGACAATAATCTGTTTGCCAAAGCCTCCAAGTGTGTATTCCATGCCTCAAGTGTGGAATACTTGGGCTATGTTGTTTCAAGTGATGGCCTCAAGATGGATTCTTCAAAAGTTCAGCAAGTCCTCAATTGGCCTCAGCCCAAAAACATCAAGGCTCTTCAATCTTTTCTTGGCTTTGCCAATTTTTATCGTCGTTTCATTAAAAATTATTCCAAAAAAATCACTTCTCTCACTTCCCTTCTCAAAAAAGATTCTCCTTTCATCTTCAATGAGGAAGCTCTTAGTCAGTTTCAAGCACTCAAAGAAGCTTTCACCTCTGCTCCTATCCTTTCTCACTTTAATCCTTCTCTTCCAACCATTGTAGAGACTGATGCCTCTGATTATGCCTTGGGTGCTGTACTGAGTCAGGTGAATGACTCAGGAAAGCATCCCATTGCATTTGATAGTCGCAAGCTCTTACCAGCTGAGCTTAACTATGAAATTCATGACAAGGAACTCCTTGGCATAGTTTGGGCTCTCAAGCGCTGGAGAGCCTTTCTCCTTTCTCTTTCTGATTCCTTTGAGGTCTTGACAGACCATTGTTCTCTCCAATATTTTATGTCTTCTAAAGTCCTTACTCGTCGTCAAGCCCGTTGGGCTGAATTTTTGTCTGAATTTCACTTTGTTATCACTTACTGCCCAGGCAGGCTGGCCACTTTACCAGATGCCTTGTCACGTCGGGACGACGTGTACCCAGAGAGGGGGGTGGATTTCATCAGCAAGAATCCTCAAAACTTTCATCAAGTTCTCAAGCAAAATGAAATTCAAGAGTCAAGATTCTTTTCCATAAAAGTTGAAATGTTCTCAGATTTAGTTGATCAGATTCAAAGACAAGTATGGCAAGACAAAGACTATAAGGAGATCCTCAAGAAATTAGCAAGAGGAGAATCAGTCCCAGACTATTCTCTTGAACCTCAAGCAAGATTATTATTGTTCAAAGATAGAGTAGTTATTCCAAGCAATCATGAAGTTCAATTGGACATTCTTCAAAGGCGTCATGATTCACCATTGGCTGGCCATCCTGGCCAGGCGAAGACCCTCAAGCTCATCAAGAGGGATTTTTATTGGGCTGGCATGAATCAAATCATCAAGGACTATGTGTACTCATGTCAGCAATGTTCAAGAAACAAGAACATCCACCATAAGAAGTTTGGATTACTCAAGCCTCTTCAAATTCCATCTGGTCCTTGGAATTCATTATCAATGGACTTCATCACTCAATTGCCTCTGTCAAACAACTTTGACTCAATCTTAGTAATTGTAGACAGATTCTCAAAAATGGCAATATTCATTCCAACTTATGGCACAATCACTGCACTGGACTTAGCTCAAATCTTCATTAGTCATGTATTTTCCAAACATGGCCTTCCAGTAAGTATTGTTAGTGATAGAGGTTCCTTATTTGTTTCATCATTCTGGACCCAGTTATGTCAGCAGCTCAAGATATCAAGAGACCTGTCAACTGCATTTCACCCTGAAACAGATGGACAGACAGAGAGGGTAAATCAGATACTAGAACAGTACCTTTGGATGTATGTCAGCTATCATCAAGATGACTGGCACACCTGGCTCCCTCTGGCTGAATTTGCCTATAATAATGCAGAACATTCATCAACCAAGCAATCACCTTTTTTCACCATTTATGGAAGAAATCCCAGCTTTGACTCAATCCATATTTCTCAAGACTCACCTGCTGGAAAGTTATCAACAAAACTCCAATCAGTACAGCAAGTTGTCAAAGAGGAATTAGAGTCAGCAATAAGGAGATTCAAGAAGTATGCAGATAGAAATAGGGCAATTCCACCTGATTTCCAACCTGGGGACAAAGTATGGCTAGCTTCCAAGAACATCAAGACAACAAGACCCACCAAGAAATTATCAGAAAGATGGTTGGGACCCTTTGAAGTTCTGAAGAAGATTGGCAGCCATGCATATCACCTCAAGTTGCCTCAGCAATGGAAGACAGTTCACCCTGTATTACATGTGTCCTTATTAGAACCAGTCAAGCATTCAACTATCCCAAATCGTCATCAATCGCCGCCACCACCAGTTCTAGTGGAGGAGCAAGAAGAATGGAAAGTGGCTCAGGTTCTGGACTCAAAACTCAAGAGAGGTAAATTATGGTATCTTGTAGAGTGGAAAGGATTCAGTGAAGACCCAGAAAGAACCACTTGGGAACCATCTTCCAACCTTACCAACTCACCAGACCTTGTCAAGGATTTCCATTCATTGTATCCAGACAAGCCTGGTCCAAATACCTCAGGAGTTTGATTTATGGTGCTTGGTGGGGAGAAGAAGTTATGAAAGTAAGTTCCTCTCCTGGCATGCACCTTTAAGGGGGTATTCTACCCATATGTTGTTGTAAGCATCACCTTGGCCACTTTGTGAGCACTTGTCATTTCTTTGGACAGGTCCAGGAAGCATACAACATCAATACCCTCCATTTGGACCTTATCAAGATATGGCCCAATGTTTTCTTTATTTATTTTTCATTTCTTTCTTTATTATCATTTCATTTTATGCCAATCATCATAATTCAAGACATTCATTACTTCAAGTCATTTACGGCAATTCATTTCAGAAGTCATTTATGGCAATTCATCTCAGAAGTCATTTATGGCAATTCTTTTCAGTTTTATGGTGCTTGGTGGGGAGTGGAAGTTATGAAAGTAAGTTCCATCTCCTGGTATGCATCCCTGAGGGTTCTACTTCTTGTAAAACATTACCTTGGCCACTCTGTGAGCATCAAAATGCTTGGGCTTCATTTTTTTCAGACTTATTGGCCAAAATCAAGCAACTCACCACAAGAAGGACCAACCATCAGGATTTTTTCTTTATTCTTTCTTTACTCTCATTTTCTCTTATTCTTTTATTTTTCTTTCTTTCTTTACTTGTATAATTTTCTTTTTTTTATTTCTTTAAAGCAGCAGCATCCACTCCCCAAATCATGTATTGGGAGGTTCCATTATTTTTTTCATTTTTTAGTATTTATAAGAGTGGGGATAGAAGGCAAGCCAAACACAAACAAGGAAAAGGAAACTAGTTATCTCTACCCAAGTCATCAAAAGTTCTCTGGAAATCATTTATCAACTCATCTTCATACCAGGCAAATTTTGCAGCCATTTCTTCAGAAGCAGTACCTGGAATCGTCCTGTCATTGGCATACATAATCACCTCTCTGCTATTTCTATCAACTCTCCTGAACAATCTGGCCACAGCATCTTGATTTTCACTAGCCGCGTTGGGATCTTCTCTGGTAACCCGGATAGGCCAATGTTCTCTTCTTTGGAATACTTGAGCGGCAGGAAACGGCAAAGGGGACAATCTGTAAGATGTGACTATGAAACTGATGATAATATTACTATTAATCAACAGTACTATGTCTGTTCTTATGAAATATAATAATGAAATATTATTATAACCACAATTAAATAATTAAAAATTATTTCTTTCACGTGTTAAGCACTACTAGTGATTTTAACAGTGAGCAAGTAATTGTCTACAAGAATCAATTACAAGAAGAATTTAATAATAAAAACTTCTTTATTAAAATAATAAAATTATTTTAATATATAATTATCTTTTGCAAGAATAATTATAAAGATAATTCTTGAAGAAAACTATTACTAGAGAAAAACTTTAAGAATTAAAGATAAATGACTCACTAATACTCCAAAGAACTTATTGATAATAAAAGTAGAGAAATTTGACGTGGAATTGTGGATTTTAAGGGATCAAAATGATTTATAACAGTATTACAACAATATATAGTTGGATTCTATGATTTCACGTCTTTCTGATTGATTCTGAAAGAATTAAAACACTTAAGAATAGTTGAACTAATACTTACTTGTTGGTAATAAAGATTTAATAAATTGATAAGATGATGATGAAAAAACAGCAAGAAGAGGCTTCTTTTAAGTCAACAACAGCTCACAGAGGCGTGCCATGGAGCAAACTGAAAAACCAGTGAGTGAGAAAACAATAAACCTTTTTGGATTATTGATTGCATCATCTGTTGTCATGTAAGATTATCATAATTACTTAATTGATGCTTTTACGTGACTACCAACCCCAATATGGTTAAGAATAAAAGGAGTAACACTTGTAAATCTTCTTTTATTCTAAAATAATCATTGATTTCTCAAAGTTATCAATGTTATTGCCAATTTCATCACAGGTTGTAATTACTGTGAATTTTTGAAGATTCAGTGTTTCACGTAGAATATCCAAAAATGGACTGTAAGTAAAACTTTTAATTTTACTAGTAAAACTGTAATTCTTTTTGGTTGTACCATAGATAATACAGTTCTCCTTTAGTCCTGAAAGTTTCAGAAAGATTCATTAAGAATTGTATTTTTAATGAATTTTTGAAGGTTTTACCTCATTTCTACGTAGAATTGCAAATAGCAGTGTTTTGCTGGTTGCTATGAGGTAAATCAATGAATATGGGTCCCAAAAGGGTTTTAATTACTTTTTTGGGGTTTATCCATGGAAAGTCATTAGTAATTGACATGGTTACAGGAGTGTAAGTAGCTCATTACCTCCTTGGCACGTCAAAATAGCAGGTTATTTGCTATTTTCTGATGTTTTACAGTAGTTGTAACTTGGTAACCAAGTTCCCAAAGAGTTTTAGTTTACCAATTGGGCCAAGATGAGCCATGAATCCATGCTCTGGAGCTATCCACGCCTCTGAGGCCTCAGAAGTTGGGTACCCTGGCTCTCTTTGATGTCTTTTGTCCCCCTTGCCTATTTTTTACGTCAAAATAGTAATTTAAGCTTAAAGTGAGATATCCACTATGGGTGTACCAAAAGTCCATGTAAGAATAGCATGATATTAAGTGCTCAAAACATGCATAACACTATTCTTAGTGTATATGTAACATGGGATTTCTCACTTTCCCATTATTTTGGCTAGAAATCAAGAAAAACAAAAATTTTCACGGATCTTTTATGTGGTATTAATGATGTGGTATTGAAGTATTTTCCATTTTACCACCTCAAATACTTAAATTGAGCTTATTCACTCTATGGAGCTACCCTAGGTGAATTTTTGTGTAGAATCCAAATCTGGTCTTAAATCCATGGATTTACTTACTCAATAAAAAGTTATTCATCTTTTCTGAAATTGAAAATGATGAATTTTGGATATATGCATGACTTATGAGTTTTGCATAATTCAAAATTTCTTTTTAAGATAATTTTGGCCTATTTGGGTATGTAAAATATACCTCAAGGCTCACATTCCCTCCCACCAAAAAATAAAATTGTACTACAATTTTATTAGTGATAAAAGGAATAAGGCCCCAAAAGGGGGTTAATGTCCACTGTCCAACCTCTTCACATTACTCAGATCAAGTAATTTAAAGCACATTTATAGACATATTCAGGCTTGTGGCCTTCTTTCATGTCTAAATCTTCTTAAGAGTTTATCTGAGTCAGGTATTTCTGATTCTGCCATCCATTCATCTTCATGTACTGGATTTCTATATCTGACAAGATATTCTCTTTGATTTTTACCCCTAAGTCTCCTTTCTTTAATGACTTTCTTTATCTTTCTGTCTTCATTCTGTTCCACAGGTGGTACAGTTAAAGGAGTTGGGTTTCTTAAAGGAAACAATTCTTTATCAGCTGGTTGATAAGGTTTTATCAAGCTGACTGGAAATGTGGGGTGTTTATTTTCCAATTCACCACTCAATTCCACTTGAACTGCATTGGTTCCATGTAAAGCAACAATAACAAAAGGTCCTACATAAGAATCTTTAAGTTTCTTTGGGCCTTTGATATTATTAAAATTCAAGGTTGAAACTAGAACTAAGTCCCCTACTTTGAAGTCTGGTACTTTATGACTCTTGTCCCACTTCTGTTTTGCATAATCAAAAGCATCATCCATACTTTGTTTTGCATGGTGTTTTACTTTATCAAGCATTAATTTGAAGCTGGAGGCTGTAGGATGAATGTCAATCAAGTCTTTCCTCAGTGTGTCTGCTGGGAGTCTTGGATTCCATCCTTTTTCTAACATAGCAGGAGTTTGTCCTGTGGAAGAATGGACTGATGTCTTGTATGCCAATTCTAATGCAGGTATCAGAGTGCACCAGTCATGGGTAAAGCCATCTGAGTCTTTAAATTGTAATCCATAAGCACAAAATCTCCTGATCATGTCTTCTAAAGTTTGAATCATCCTCTCTGCTAGCCCATCTGTTTGAGGGTGATATGCTGTAGAGAATGATAACTTAGTCCCAAACAATCTATGAAGATTGGTCCAAAGTGCAGATGTGAACTTGGGGTCTCTGTCACTTATGATATTCTTAAATAACCCTGTATGAGAATTAACTCTACTCCATAAAAGAAGAGCTGTATCCATAGCAGTGTCATCTTTATGACATGGTAAGAATATGGGAGTTTTGCTATATCTGTCTACAATGACTAAACAAGCATTATAACTTTTGTCACCACTTGGAGGAAGTGCTGTGACCCAATCCATGTGAACAACTTCCCAAGGGGATTTTGGTTCTTGAATATGGATCATTAATCCAAATTTCTTGCCTGTACTCCTGTTTGCTTTTTGGCATCTATCACAGGTATGGCAATATTCAATGGTTTCTTTTCTCCAAGATGGCCACCATGCACAGTTCTTCACCTTTTCAAGTGTTCTGTCTTCTGATAGGTGTCCAGAGTAAATGCTATCATGGCATTCATGAAGAATGGTATTGATGAGCAATCTACTACACAATGTCATCACACAAGAATGTTTTGTTCTATGGTAAATAATCCCATCAAACAAGTGAAATCTTCCTTCAGAATAGGAATTTTTCCAAACTTCATCTAGTGTATTAACCAAAGATGTGTCTTTGCAGTCTTTATCCAATAAAGAAGTCAAGATATGGCAATTCTTGTCTTGTTTATAAGACTCTCTGACCTCTTCAAAGAATTCAGTCCCAATATCAGTTATGTTAATCCCTTCAATTGGAATCTGTGGTTCAGCTTCCAAAGGTACATAAGCTGGGTTATCAGGAGTGTTGGCTAAAGCCCATCTACTAAGTCCATCAGCATTTTTGTGAATGTTTCCTGCTTTATGAACTATAGTCATGTTTCCTCTATATTCTTGAATGGCTATTTGCCATCTCAACATATGTCTGTTGGGATTTTTCATGTTAAGAAGTGATTTCACGGCATTACAGTCAGTTATCACTTCAAAAACACTGCCATCAAGGTAATAGTGTAATTTCTCAAGTGCCCATACCAAACATAAGCACTCCATTTGGCTTGCACCATATCTGGCTTCTGTTGGTTTGATTTGTCTTGAGATATAACAAACTGGTCCTTCTGTAGGTTTGTCATCAATAATTTGGACTTGGTGTAGGGCTGCCCCTAAGCCATCTCCACATGCATCAATGTACAATTTAAAAGGAATATTCCAGTCAGGCATGAGGAGTAAAGGTGCTTCTGTAAGGGCTTTCTTTATCTTCTCATAAGCTTTAATTCTTTCCTGTGTCATTTCAAATACAGTCTGTTGATCACAGATTCTATAAAGTGACTTGGCTAGAATTGCAAAATCTTTCAAGTGTTGCCTATAGTAACTAGCAAATCCAAGAAAAGACATCATTTCTTTTTTATTCTGGGGTATTGGCTTAAGTAACACTGCTGCTACTTTATTCTTGTCAATACCCAAGCTCAAACCAGAAACAACATGTCCTAATGCTTTGAGTTCTTCAAAACCAAAATTGCATTTCTTAAGTGAAATTTTCATGTTCACTTCTGCAACTTTATGAAGTACTCTTGCAAGTCTTTCAAGGTGCAAAGACCATGAGTCAGAACATATAATAATATCATCAATATAAATGATAAGCCATCCTTCAGACAATTCTGTGGGGAAGATGGTATTCATCATTCTTTGATAATGAGATGGAGCATTTTTAATGCCAAATGGCATTCTAAGATACTCATAAATACCACAGTGAGTGATAATTCTAAGTAATTTCCTAGCTTTAGGCGTCAAAACATTTTGATGGAAGCCTTTTAATGCATCCATTGATGTTATATACTTGGCTTTAGACAATTGAGTCAAGGTTTCTTGGATCCTAGGGATTGGATACCTATCTGGAACTGTGTAGGTATTCAAAGCTCTAAAATCTCCAACCATTCTTGACTTATCATTATGCCATGCAATAATAACAGGTGTTGTCACTTCAACTTCCTCATTATGGCCTACTTTCCTTAGCACACCAAGTTGGATCAACTCCTGGATATGTTTTTCCAAGGCCTCTCTAGCTCTGGGACTGGCTGGATAAGCTGGTCTTCTAAGTACTGGAGGATATGGTCTATCAATATTAAGAGTAATATCAATTTCATGTCCCCTTATAGCGCCTAATGGTTCATTATCAGATGCAAATGCATTATTGTATGTATATAATACATCAATAAGTTCATTCCTCATCTTTGGTGACAATGATGGATTAATTTGTGCTTCAACAAGTTGTTTAGACACAAATTCATCTTTGTAAGTATCTTTGACAGAAGATACTACAGATATCTGTTTTAGCATATTGGAGAAAGCAAATTTTTGCCTTTTGTTATCTCCAATTGTGAAATATCTGTCTTTATGGTTATTTATATCAATACCATAAATATTCAAGTAATCATTTCCAAGAATGATATGCTGAGATGTACAATTATCCATTACTACAATCTCAGTTTTCATTCTTACACTTCCTGCTGGATGTGGGAATACAATATTAGTATCCAATATGCCCAAGGGGTACATATTGTTACTGGCACTACTGAACTGTACACCTTCTATTGGTAATAGATGGTTTTTCCATTCAGGAAGTATAATTTGGAGATAATCCTTGCCAATACAAGTGCAAAATGCCCCTGTATCCAGATTTACTTTGGCTTCAATATCACCCATTAGAACTGATGTGATACAGGATGCTCCAGCAGTGTAACCCTTTCCTCTAGCAGGTTTTGTTTTACACATTCTGGCATCTTGGATATTGATCAGGTTGTAGCAATCCTCACTGTACTGTGGCAAGTGGGTATGGACTTCTGTGACCTCAAAGAAAGCTGAAATGTTTTCAATGGGATAGTCCTCTACTGGTGTATCTTCAGAGACTGCAGAATCTTGATCAGACTCTTCTTTCTCTTCAGTACACTGAATGTCTTCAATGATTTGAACTTCATTGATCTTTGTCTTCTTAGGGCAAGTGTTGGCTAAATGTGAAGTACTTCCACATTTATGACACTTCAAGACAGGTCTTTCTGGTCTTCTTTCCTCTTTAGGAATCTTTGAGACTATTTTGGACTCTATTGGGTTTCTAACCCAAGTTTTACCAATTCTTGTTCTGGTAATGATATCTTCCATAGCATTAATGTAGTCCTCTGTTGAACAGGGTTCCACACATCTGCTTTTGATAGCATGTTCCAGTTCTCCTCCACATTTTCTTAATATTTTCATATTAATCATAGTGTCAGACATATCTGGGTGTAAAGCAGATAATCTGTCTTTTTGTTTGAAGAACCAAGTAAGTGGTTTGTCTTTTTCTGAGTTAAAAATGGCACTTTCAAAAGCATTCTCCATTTTAAACCTCCAAGAATTATTGGCCCATTTGGTAATCACTTCAGATTTCCACCAAGACCAGTCATGTCTTCCATGATCCATTCTCATTTTGTAATACCATTTCTTTGCAGTCTTGGTAAACAAACAATGTAATTTTCCTACTATGATTTCATCAGGTATATTAAAGTCCTCTTGCAACATATCAATGGTCCTGATGAATTCAATATGGTTGTATTCTCCTTCACCAGAGAATGTTGGCCATTCTTCTAATTTGGGAATATCCTTTGTAGAAATAACATTCTCTCCTAAGAATGGAGTCAAACTTTCTTTGACAGAAAGTTTTTCTTCAGTCAAAGGTGTAGAATGTCTTGGCATATGTGGTTCATGATTCTTATGAATTTGCTCCACACTTGCAATTATTTCATTCTTCAATTTCTGCCTTTCACTGTCACTTTTTGCTAAATGTATAACAAATTGATTGGTGTTCTTAACTATTTGTAAGACATGGTCTTCAAGAGTTTTAAGTCTATCATTTACTTTAAAGATGGAAAGATCCTCTGTGTCATTATTTTGACATTGGTTCTCAATTCTTTCACAAGCATTGCTAATTGACTCAAGGGTGACAGTTGTCAATTTATGCCAATCAGAATGTTGCTTATCATTTTTCTTTAAATCATTGATGTCTAATGTAATTTGCTTTAACTTTGACTCAAGTTTGCCAATTTCTACACTAATACTTCTATGTACATCATTTATTTGCGTGGAAAAGTCCTGTTCATCCTTTCCTGCTCTTTGGCTGTGAATTCCATAAGAGTTCTGGCCATATTGAAGACACTGTCCACGGCTGAAGGCTCCAATCTGGGGATCCTGTACCCTTGTGGGTAAGGTCTGTGCCAATTGGCTTTGCCTTTGCCCTTGCCTTGATGGTTCTTGGGACCTCTCTGTTTCTTTTGAGGTCCTTTGGGCTTGTCCTTGGATGCTTCTGGAGCTGGTTTGGAGCTGGTAGATGCCACTGGTGCCTCTGTCTCCAAAGTTGGAGTCATTTCCAATTCTTTCTTCTGGTCTATGGATAAAAGACTCTGGTTCTTCAACCAATTCTTTATCTTTTTGACCTTGTCTTTGCAAGACAGGGGGCTCCAACCTCCTAAGAGTTCTATGGTCTTCTCCTGACCCAGAAAGCTCTTGATGTGTAAGTAGGAGTTCATGGCCCCCTGCCAAAGGCTTGGGCAGATTTCCCACTCCTCTTCTTTGGCTGCTCTGAACCAATTTTTGTACTGGCTCTGATATATTTCTATTGCTGCCACTTGAAAATGGTTCAGCCCTGGAAATATTATCATAAATTAGTTCAGGCTCAGAATTCACGTCAAAATCTGTTGGTACAGACCTTGGGGAATGGGGGGCAACTCTGGCATCCTCCAGATGTGCCTTTCTTGTGGGAGATTTGGCACTTCTGGATTTGGTCTTGCCTCTTCCTTGTCCACATCCATCTGGTTGGACTGAATAGTTGCTTCCATTTCTGGTATGCACCATTTTCACGTCAATTTAAAGATAAAAGGTGAAAATATAAGGTAAAATACACACCTTTTGGTGGTAATTTAGCTTTTTCTGAGTTGAATAAGGTGCCTCTTTTAGCAATCTGCACCTCAATACTGTCTTCAGATTCTGCTTCTGAAGATTCTGGACTAGTGATATATCTTTTACTGAGTCTGTTGCCAGCTGCACAGTATTTGATTAAAGACACTAAAAGAAATTATAAAAGAGAAAAAATTATTTTTTATACTTTTTAAAATATTTTTTTAAAGATTTTTTATAAGTTTTATATTTTTTAATATTAAAAAAAATTATTCTTTTTAAAGAAAAAAAATTAAAATTTAAGATTTTGAATGAAAATTAATTCAGAGTAACTCAAAGAATAATTTTATAAGTTTTTGGATGTGAAAAAGCCACGTGTAAAAACAATATAAAATTAAACCAAATTCCTCAATGAAAAAGATTTT
Organism: Austropuccinia psidii; assembly: GCA_023105745.1. Lineage (NCBI taxonomy): Eukaryota > Fungi > Basidiomycota > Pucciniomycetes > Pucciniales > Sphaerophragmiaceae > Austropuccinia > Austropuccinia psidii. The sequence continues at coordinate 9,276,454 of JALGQZ010000001.1, forward strand.
AAAACAATTTCAAAAATAAAAATATTTTAACTCCAAATTGAAAGAAAAAAATTAATTAAATTAATATATTTTAGAGCTTAAAAATATATTAATTAAGGGTACAAGGTTCAAAAAAACACGGCCAGGCCCCCAAATGTAAGATGTGACTATGAAACTGATGATAATATTACTATTAATCAACAGTACTATGTCTGTTCTTATGAAATATAATAATGAAATATTATTATAACCACAATTAAATAATTAAAAATTATTTCTTTCACGTGTTAAGCACTACTAGTGATTTTAACAGTGAGCAAGTAATTGTCTACAAGAATCAATTACAAGAAGAATTTAATAATAAAAACTTCTTTATTAAAATAATAAAATTATTTTAATATATAATTATCTTTTGCAAGAATAATTATAAAGATAATTCTTGAAGAAAACTATTACTAGAGAAAAACTTTAAGAATTAAAGATAAATGACTCACTAATACTCCAAAGAACTTATTGATAATAAAAGTAGAGAAATTTGACGTGGAATTGTGGATTTTAAGGGATCAAAATGATTTATAACAGTATTACAACAATATATAGTTGGATTCTATGATTTCACGTCTTTCTGATTGATTCTGAAAGAATTAAAACACTTAAGAATAGTTGAACTAATACTTACTTGTTGGTAATAAAGATTTAATAAATTGATAAGATGATGATGAAAAAACAGCAAGAAGAGGCTTCTTTTAAGTCAACAACAGCTCACAGAGGCGTGCCATGGAGCAAACTGAAAAACCAGTGAGTGAGAAAACAATAAACCTTTTTGGATTATTGATTGCATCATCTGTTGTCATGTAAGATTATCATAATTACTTAATTGATGCTTTTACGTGACTACCAACCCCAATATGGTTAAGAATAAAAGGAGTAACACTTGTAAATCTTCTTTTATTCTAAAATAATCATTGATTTCTCAAAGTTATCAATGTTATTGCCAATTTCATCACAGGTTGTAATTACTGTGAATTTTTGAAGATTCAGTGTTTCACGTAGAATATCCAAAAATGGACTGTAAGTAAAACTTTTAATTTTACTAGTAAAACTGTAATTCTTTTTGGTTGTACCATAGATAATACAGTTCTCCTTTAGTCCTGAAAGTTTCAGAAAGATTCATTAAGAATTGTATTTTTAATGAATTTTTGAAGGTTTTACCTCATTTCTACGTAGAATTGCAAATAGCAGTGTTTTGCTGGTTGCTATGAGGTAAATCAATGAATATGGGTCCCAAAAGGGTTTTAATTACTTTTTTGGGGTTTATCCATGGAAAGTCATTAGTAATTGACATGGTTACAGGAGTGTAAGTAGCTCATTACCTCCTTGGCACGTCAAAATAGCAGGTTATTTGCTATTTTCTGATGTTTTACAGTAGTTGTAACTTGGTAACCAAGTTCCCAAAGAGTTTTAGTTTACCAATTGGGCCAAGATGAGCCATGGATCCATGCTCTGGAGCTATCCACGCCTCTGAGGCCTCAGAAGTTGGGTACCCTGGCTCTCTTTGATGTCTTTTGTCCCCCTTGCCTATTTTTTACGTCAAAATAGTAATTTAAGCTTAAAGTGAGATATCCACTATGGGTGTACCAAAAGTCCATGTAAGAATACCATGATATTAAGTGCTCAAAACATGCATAACACTATTCTTAGTGTATATGTAACATGGGATTTCTCACTTTCCCATTATTTTGGCTAAAAATCAAGAAAAACAAAAATTTTCACGGATCTTTTATGTGGTATTAATGATGTGGTATTGAAGTATTTTCCATTTTACCACCTCAAATACTTAAATTGAGCTTATTCACTCTATGGAGCTACCCTAGGTGAATTTTTGTGTAGAATCCAAATCTGGTCTTAAATCCATGGATTTACTTACTCAATAAAAAGTTATTCATCTTTTCTGAAATTGAAAATGATGAATTTTGGATATATGCATGACTTATGAGTTTTGCATAATTCAAAATTTCTTTTTAAGATAATTGTGGCCTATTTGGGTATGTAAAATATACCTCAAGGCTCACACAATCCATCTCTTCTTCTGCTGGAGCTGGCCACAGGTTGGAGTTGACGGGAGGTGTTTATGGGTGAGTTTCTGGGCTGTTGAACTGGTGATGGTCTTACTGCTGGATTCAAGGCAGGCCTGGTGGTGTGGGAAGTAGTTGGTGATGGAGGAGGAAGGGTTGTAGGAATTGAAGCAAGCATTGGTTGGAAGGTTCTTGGAGTGCTGGGAATCACTTGGCTTTGGAATCTGTGGTTGGCAAGAGGTTGAAAAGAGGAATTGCTGGATGGATGGCCACTTGAATGAGGAATAACTTGAACTTCTTCACCATCCAACTCATCACTTCCTTCAGCATCTGGATCTGATGGGGAATCAACAATTCTTCTTAGCTTCTTCACTACTTTCACCACTCCATCAGCATTGGTCCTTGAAATGGGAATTTCTGAGCTGTAGTGGATGGGCCTACCACCAATCGGAATGGGCCCTCCAACATTAGTCCATCTGGCCACATCCCTCTGCCTGGAACCAGTCACTACATCAAAATATCAGCATCAATTCAACCAAGAAATTCAAATCACTCACATTGAGAAAATCCAGAAGTGGCATCAGGGGTAGGTTCCTCAAGAATGGGGAATTCCTGCCCATAAGGCCCATCCTTCCTACTCCATAAGTGCCTCCTCACCTGGGACAAAGTTGATCCGGTACGGTGGCATGGCTTCTTCCCAATAAAGCAGAAATGGCATTTTGACGATCGAGGATTGTAATGTTGAAAGCAATCCTTCCCCCTGGCCAAACACTCAGTACAGGCAGGATCAAGAACTTCAACTGCTCTGAACCCATCATATGTTTGGGAGGGGTCAAAATGGCCAGAAGACGCCATGGAGGGAGAAGACAATCGACTGAAGACGCCAGAACCATGAAGAACAGACGGTGGCGGTGCAGAAGGGGAAGATTCAGTGAGTTCAGTGAGTTTGGAACTCATAACTGAAGAAAGTGCAAGCAGAAGATTCAAGACGTCAGAATCAATCCACTCCACATCAAGAAAAAAAAGTTGACTCAAGGAACTGGGGCCATAACTCAATTATGCCCCACCTCAAAGCCTCTAAGGTGAAGGTTCACACCCCTTTGGGGCTGAACTCATCACCCAGGGCCTCCCCTTCAACTTTGGGGGAGGCCAAGATCTTGATGGTCCTGGACCCCTTCAATGGATCCAGGCCATATGCGGTGAAATTTGGAATTGGGCCATTTTCGGGCCCCTTGGTCACCCTGGGTCCCCAGCAAATTTGGGCCCAGGGGCTCCATTTTGGTCCTGGGGGCCTCCAATAGCCCCCACGGACCGTAGGACCCCAAAACATCAAAAAGGCCTATTATGGCCAAAAAACCAGAAAAATCAAAAAAATTGCCCTAATCACCAAAACACCCAGCAAGGCCAAAAAGGCCATAAAAAGCAAGATACATCAAGATCACTCAAGATGGAGGCCACAGTCCAAAACCGCTGGGAGGGCTGCCTGAGGCCAATTCCTTGGATCATGGGGACAAGACCCCTTGGAGGTTCATTCAATGGATTAAGTCTGGGCCAATGAGTACAAGTCATATACTCATTGGGCACCAATTTTTGAGCACAAGTGCTCAATGGCCTTTATTCTGGGATATATCCCAAGGCCACATCCCAAGACATGGCTGATTGAATCAAAAGAAAAGAATTGCATACTCTGGAAGGAATACTCACTCAAACTTGGGAAAAAAAAGGGGGGAATCAATTGAATTTGGCAGGGAAGAAGTAATGAAGGATTTTCAGGATAATGGTCAAGAGGAAAGAAAATTAAAAAAAGAAAATTTCTTAAAAAAATGTGGGGATATTGAGATGTCACTCAACAGTGGCAGGGTATTATGGTGTTCAGGAGCCCACCAGTTTCAAGAGGGGGATACTGTAACAACCATCCATCAGGGGTAAGGGTATTCATTCATACACCCACTCAAACACCCCAAATCAGCAAATCCAGTATCTGCATCAGCATGCAGTTTCAGCAATCTTCATTCTGAAACATGCATACAGCTTGGTACCTCAATACAGCCTGTCAATACCTGTACAGGCTGGATTCACCCAATACAGTTTCCATACACCAATATGGAACTGTATGATCACTCAAATACACCACACCTCTTGTACAGGTTCTGTACAGCTGTACAGGACCTGTATTGGCCAGACTCAATTCAATCATCAATTATTCTCATGAAAATTCTTCCTCTGGATCAGGGATGGTGGTTCTCACATATACCAGCCCCTCTTTCTCCCCCCTGGGGACTTTTCCCCAGTTAATTAATTTAGTTGATTTATTATTATCTGAATATTCTTATCCTTATATTTTTGGGTATTATATTTCTTTAATCTTAAGTTTGTCTTTGCCTTTTTTCTTTCTTCGCCTGTACAGTATGAGTTGGGTGGCCATATCTTTATTAACCATTCTCTTTCCATTCTGACAGGTTGAAACAGTGGACTTGGACTTGTTTGTGGTTGGCTCTTCTTTTTCTTACTCTTATTCTTTGTTGCTGCTTTCTTATTTTTATTCTTTCAGTAATTCATTATTCACACTCTTAAGTGTATCCATTCTTGTCTTCTCTTTGAGCCCTCCATAAGTGAGTCCCAGTTTACTGAGTGCCAGGCCCTCTTCACTTCGAAGAGCCCCTGTGACAGTTACATAAGGTTTATGCAACTTTACCAAAATTTTAGTTAAAATTGAGGTGTGGTGTATATTTACTGAATTGGCTAAGGATTTGCCATACAGAATGTAAATCCTGCGTGAGCTCAATTTAAAAGGATTTAAGGCCATAGTATGGCTTTAAATAAATAAAAGGGCAAAATCCACGCAAAAAGGTGGGACAAAGGAAAAAGACCAAATAGAGCTGGGGTACCCAACTTTTTGGATCTGCAATGATTCAATTAAGGTTGTCCACCTGTATTGGAGGATTTTCAACCTTATTTAAACTTTAAGATTAGACTTTGATCCAACCTTAAGGTTTAAACTGATTTTATCCTAAATTGGATAAGAATTTCAAGCTGCCAAGAGGGTAAATCCCAATAACTAGGCTTGGAATCAAGGTTTTAAGAACTGTCAAAGCTTAATCAAGCTTAAAAAGCTTAAATAAGCTTAAAAATTTAAGGTTTCAATCATCAAAACCTTATCAAAACTTAAGGTTTTGTGTGTATTGCTATTTTACGTGGAAAAATAGTAATAACTTCAAAAATTCATTAAAAATCCAAATCTTAATGGATTTGCTTGAAAATTTCACACAGCTTAGGATTTGATATTATCAATATATAAATTAAATTTTAAGTATCTTTTATTAATAAGTTTCCTGGGTAATTAGCCTGGAAAATTACTTTTTTTAATTAAGCTTAAAGAAAATTATGATTTCTTTAAAACTTAATTAAAAATTCAGTTTAAGAGATTTCTGCTTGAAACTCTGATTTTATGTTGTTCATGTGATGAACTTTAATATAAATAAACTTATTTTATATTAAAACTTAAAATAATTAAACTAAATGAGGATTAAAGTTACTTGGAGTTAAGAATAACACTGGTAACTTTAAATTGGAAGTAAAAATAAGTTGCCTTAAGTTAAGAACTTAATTTTTAAGCATGGTTTTTCAGTTTTGACCTGAGCACGCCCTCTACATCCATTATGAATCATGAGAGCTGCTCTGTAGACATAAAAAGAGTCTTTTCATCACTGTTTTTGTCCATCATTCATAATCAATCCAATCATATTAGAAATTTAAACAGGTAAAGTTTTATTAAATATAAAATATTATTATTAAAAGTAATTCTTAAGTTATTTTTATTCTTTATTTGTTAAATTAAAGAATTGAAGTCATAGAATTCAGATTATTGTTGTAATCATCTATAATAAATTTTATTATATAAAATTATCATCTTAAATATCTTTTAAAATCCACAAATTCCTCTCAAAAACTCTTTAATCATAAATTTTAGTATAAAAAGTTGTTTTATCTTTGATTTTATTGATTTTTGGCGTGTTTTTAACTTATAATCATTATTTAATATAATAACTGTTGTTTTATAACTTGTTGTATTAAATAAATATTATAAGTAAGTTTTCTTTAAAGTTCTATATTTTTTTATCTAGTATTAGTTTTTTTTTTATATAGAATTTTATTCTATAAAGAATTATTTCTGCACAGTGTGTGATTAATTCTTTTTATAAATAATATTTATATTATTTATAAGTGGTTAATATTCTTATTTTCCACGTGTAATTGTCTCATTAAGAGCTTTACACTTCTTATTGTTATAACTGTCAGTGACTATAACAATAATAGAATAATTATAATTTATTATAATTATTATATTTTTTTTTATTATTATAATATTATAATAATAATTAAATTTATTTTTTTATATAATTATTTTTAATAATTATATTTAAATTTGTGGTTATAATATTTCATTATATTATATTTTTCTACTGAGGACAGTCATAGTACTCTTGATATTGTTACTATTATCAAGAGTTTCATAGACAAACCTTACATTTGGGGGCCTGGCCGTGATTTTAAACCAATTTTTGGGACATAAATCATATTCTAGACCTTATTTTACTTATTTTTGACGTAAAATTGCCATATTTGTCTTAATATTGGCTTTTTTGGGACTTATCCCTTATAAATAATCTTTATAATATTAATAAAGTTAATTTTTCTTAAGAATATTGTTTGAAACAATATACTATTGAGTGACTTGGAATAAATTTCTTTTGTCTAACTAGTGGCTTTTTCACATCACAGACTTGAAATTTATTCTTTGAGTTATTCTAGTATAAAGTGAATAATAAATATAATTTTGATTAATAACTTGTTAATTGCATAATTATTATTTCTTTAAAGAAAATAATAAATCAAATAAAAAATCTTTTAAAAATAAAAAATCTTTACTAAAAATATTTTTTTTCTTTTATCTTAGACATATTTTCTTTATTTTTTGACGTAATTTGCCATAAATTACATAAAAACAACTTTATTTAATAAGTTGAGTTTATAAGTTATTTTTATTGCTTTATAAAATAACTTATATATTTTTTTTCTCTAGTGTCTTCCATCAGAGAAAATTCTTCAGACTCTGAAGCCTCAGAGTCAAGTATTGAAATTCAAACCAGCCCAGCACCAAGGGGTTTAATAACCAAGGAGCCCTTTAAAGGTCCTGCAGGTGAATTCAATCCATTTTTACTCTAATTTTTATTAAAATTGACGTGAAATGACTCCTACTAGAAGTGGAAGCAACTACTCCATCCAATCAAATGGATCTGGACCAGGACATTCCAGCCATAAATCCAAAAGGCAAGAATGTCCTCCCAGAGGAGAGGCACAAATGGAGGATGCCAGAACTTCCACCAGTTCCCAAAGGTTAGCCAGCACCTTTGAACCTCTTATTGAGAGTCCAGAAGCTGACATAACTGCTATTGCTGTTAGACCTGAACCATTTCCAACAGGCAACTGTGGAAATTTATCAATCCCAATGGAAAAACTGGTTCCTGGCGTCAAAACAACAAGAGTGGGAACTCCTTCCAAGTCTTTGGATAGGCACCATGAACTCTTATCTTCAAGTGAAGAAGTTCATGGGGCCAGAAAAGACAGAAGATCTTCTATTGGGTTGGACACCAATGTCTGTCAAAGGACAAGTCCAACAGATAAAAGCTTGGTTGAAAAACCAAAGCATATTATCAGAGGATCAGAAGAAGAAGTTGGCCCAAGGCAAGGACAACAGCCAAGTGGAAGCTCCTCAAGCATCCACCAGCAAAAGTCCGCCTCAACAAGTGCCAAACAAACCCAAGCAAGCCCCAAAGACCAACCAGAAGGGCAAGCAAAAGGCAAAGGGAAAGGCAAAGCCCAAGTGGAACAAGCCTTACCCTCAGAATTACAGAATTCCAAAGAAGGAAAAAACAGCCATGGACAATGTGTTCAATATGGCAAGAACTTTGATGGAATTCAAAAACAAGGAGGAGGAAAGATTGAACCAATCCTTTCCAAAGAAATAGACCTTGTAAAGCTTGTAACTTACTTTGAATCTTGTGTTAAAGAAATTATGGCAAAATTTAAAGCATTTGATCATGTCCAACAAAAGCTGGGCAATGAGATAGTACAAGTTAAAGACCAACAAAAGACCATTATTGGCCTTGAAAATGTTAATAAGGCAAATATTTTGTCTTTGACGCAAATTTGTGAAAGACTTGAGCATAAAGTTACCTTACTCAATCAACCAGATGAGAATTCAATTTCTTTTATAACTGGACAGTTAAGAGAATTGAAAATACAAGTTCAAAACTTGGAAAATTCAACTGGCCACAATGCAGCTCTTTTTCAAGAACAATTGGAAAAAAGTGATAAAGCAAGACTTGAATTGAAAGAAGATATTCAATCAAGTATTAACAATATATCACTGAAAAATGAATTGCCAAGGCAATCCACACCATTTCTTGACAGAAATGTTCTTAACTTGAATAATGATTTACATCATACAATTTCAAGTAATGATGTGGAAACTGCTTGCAATTTCAAAGACATTCCAAGATTAGAGGAATGGCCAACCTTCAGTGGTGAAGGAGAATATAATCATATGGAATTTATGAAAACAATTGATATGTTCAAAGAAGACTTTAACATACCAGATGAATACATAAGTGCCAGATTACACTCACTATTTACCAAATCAGCTAAGAAATGGTATTATAAAATGAGACAAGACCATGGTAAACATTCCTGGCCTTGGTGGAAAGAACAAGTTATTTCCAAATGGGCAAATGATTCCTGGAGATTTAGAATGGAAAATTCTTTTGAAGAAGCCATTTTTAATATTGAGAGGGACAGGCCCATGACTTGGTTTCTTAAACAGAAGGACAGATTAACTGCCCTTCATCCTGATATGTCTGAACCTATGGTACATAAAAGGATATTAAGAAAGTGTGGTGGTGACCTTGAGCATGCTATAAGAAGCAGATGTATTGAGCCTTGCTCTACAGAAGATTATATCAATGCTATGGAGGATATCACTACTAGAACAAAAATTGGAAGAAATTGGTATAAACCCCCAATAGACAACAAGACTAGTGGGAAACCAATTTCAAAACCAAATAAACCACATGACAGACCTCCTTTGAAATGTCATAAATGTGGAAGCACATCTCATTTAGCAAACACTTGTCCAAAAAAGACAAGAGTCAATGAGATAAATGTTGAAAAAGTGGAAGACACAAAAGAAACTGATGTAGCTTTACATGAAAGTGATTCTGAACCTTCAGAAGAAGAAGAAACATCAGAAGAACTTAGTATAGAGAATATTAATGTTTCTTTTGAGGTCACTGAGGTACATACTCACTTACCACAGTACAGTGATGAATGTATGGATCTCATACATGTGCAAGATGCCAGAATGCAAAAAACCAAACCTGCCAGAGGTAAAGGTTATACAGCTGGGTCATCTTGTATCACTAATATTGTGATAAATAACACAGAAGCCAAGATACATCTTGACTCAGGTGCTTTTTGCACTTGTGTTGGGAAAGATTATCTTGACAAAATTTATACCAATTGGCAAGACAAGTTGATGCCAATTGAAGGTGTAAAATTCAGCAGTGCTAGCCAGAATATGCATCCTTTGGGTATATTTGAAGCTACAATAATATTTCCTCACCCTGCAGGAAGTATGAGATTGAAAGCTGAATTTGTTGTTATGAATAATTGTACTTCACAACACTTTATACTTGGGAATGATTATCTCAATATCTATGGTATTGATATTAATAATTATAAGGACAGATATTTCACTATAGGGGAAAATAAAAGGCAAAAATTTGCTTTTTCTCCAGAAAGAAAAGAAATTACTGTCATTCAACAAGTAAAAAATGTTAATAAAGAAAAATTTGTGTCAGATCAATTAAGTGAAGCACAAATTAATCCTGAATTAACACCAGAAATGAAGGAAGAACTTATTGAAATTTTATTTCAATTTCAAAAAGCCTTTGCTTCTGATGATGAACCACTTGGGGCTATAAAAGGCCATGAAGTGGATATCATGCTTAATGTGGAGAGACCTTATCCCCCACTATTAAGAAGACCAGCTTACCCAGCTAGCCCTAGGGCTAGAGGAGCATTAGAAAGTCATATTCATGAACTAATGAAACTGGGAGTTCTTAGAAAAGTTGGACACAATGAGGAAGTGGAAGTCACAACTCCAGTAATCATTACTTGGCATAATGATAAGTCAAGGATGGTTGGGGATTTTAGGGCATTGAATACCTATACTATTCCAGACAGGTATCCAATCCCTAGAATCCATGAGACTTTGACTCAATTATCCAAAGCAAAGTTTATTACTTCCATGGATGCTCTTAAAGGCTTCCATCAGAATGTTTTAACACCTCATGCTAGGAAATTATTGAGAATAATAGCTCATTGTGGTATTTATGAATATTTGAGGATGCCTTTTGGTATTAAAAATGCACCCTCTCATTATCAAAGAATGATGAATACCATATTCCCACATGAATTATCAGAGGGATGGTTAATCATTTATATTGATGACATTATCATTTGTTCAGAAACCTGGCAATCACATTTAGAGAGACTTTCATTAGTACTTAAGAAAATTCTACAAGTGAACATGAAAATTTCTCTTAAAAAATGTAATTTTGGGTTTCATGAGTTGAAAGCTCTGGGACATGTAGTATCAGGACTAAGCCTTGGTGTTGACAAAAACAAAGTGGCTGCAGTTTTACTGAAACAAATGCCCCAGAACAAAAAAGAGATGATGTCTTTCTTAGGATTTGCCAGTTATTACAGGCAACACCTTAAAGATTTTGCAATCCATGCCAGATCATTATACAGAATTTGTGATCAACAAACTGTTTTTGAAATGACACAGGAGAGAATTCAAGCATATGATAAAATCAAGTATGCCTTGACCAATGCACCATTATTATTGATGCCAGACTGGAAACTTCCTTTCAAGCTGTATATTGATGCATGTGGTGATGGTTTAGGAGCTGCTCTTCATCAAGTTCAAATTGTCAATGACAAACCTTATGAAGGTCCAGTTTGTTTTATTTCAAGACAAATTAAACCTACTGAGGCAAGATATGGAGCTAGCCAAATGGAGTGCCTTTGCCTTGTTTGGGCTCTGGAAAAACTTCATTATTATCTTGATGGTAGTGTGTTTGAAGTACTTACTGATTGTAATGCAGTAAAATCACTTCTTAACATGAAGACTCCAAACAGACACATGTTAAGATGGCAGATTGCTATACAGGAGTATAGAGGCAATATGACCATAGTACATAAAGCTGGAAATATTCATAAGAATGCTGATGGCTTAAGTAGATGGGCATTACCCAATACACCTGATAATCCTGCCTATGTTCCTACAAGTGCAGAACCTCAAATTCCAATTGAAGGAATTAATATCACAGATGTTGGAACAGAATTCTTTGAAGAGGTTAGAGAAAGCTACAAGCAAGATAAGAATTGTCATATTCTTACTGCTCTACTTGACAAAGATTGTAAAGATGTAGCCTTGGCTAATTCTCTGGATGATATTTGGAAAACATCATATGATAATGGAAGATTTCATTTATTTGATGGTATACTATATCATAGATCTAAACACACATGTGTCATGGTCCTATGTAGTAGAATGTTGATTAATACAATACTACTAGAATGCCATGATAACATTTATTCTGGACATCTGTCTGAAGACAGAACAATGGAAAGAATTAAGACATGTGCCTGGTGGCCATCTTGGAGAAAAGATGTCATTGAGTACTGTCATAGTTGTGATAGATGCCAGAAAGCCAATAAAGCTACTGGTAAAAGATTTGGTTTAATGATCCATATTCAAGAACCAAGTACCCCATGGGAAGTGGTTCACATGGATTGGGTAACTGCTTTACCACCTGGAGGTGATAAAAGTTACAATGCATGTCTTGTTATTGTGGACAGATATAGCAAAACACCAATCTGTCATAAAGATGACACAGCTATGGATACAGCTCTTTTGATTTGGAACAGAGTCATATCCCATACTGGTCTCTTTAAAAATATCATTAGTGATAGAGACCCAAAATTCACATCAGCCTTATGGACTAATCTACATAAGCTTTTGGGTACAAAATTATCATTTTCAACAGCCTACCATCCACAAACAGATGGACTGGCAGAAAGAATGATTCAAACCCTTGAGGACATGATCAGAAGATTTTGTGCTTATGGCCTGGAGTTTAAAGATTCTGATGGCTTTACCCATGATTGGTGTACTCTTATACCAGCATTGGAATTAGCCTACAAAACCTCCATCCATGCTTCAACAGGCAAGACTCCTGCAATGTTGGAAAAAGGATGGAACCCCAAACTTGCAGTTGATACTTTGAAAAAAGATTTGGTTGACATTCATCCAACTTCTTCAAGCTTTAAGCTGCTGCTTGATAAAGTGAGACATCATGCAAATCAAAGCATGAATGATGCCTTTGAATATGCTAAGCAGAAATGGGATAAAAGTCATAAGACACCAGAATTCAAAGTAGGGGACTTAATACTAGTTTCAACCTTGAGCTTTAATAATATTAAAGGTCCAAAGAAATTGAAAGATTCCTTTGCAGGACCATTTATTATTAAAGCCCTCCATGGGACAAATGCAGTACAAGTAGAACTGTCAGGAGAGTTAGGAAACAAACACCCAACTTTCCCTGTCAGTCTTGTAAAGCATTACACATCAAGTGATTAGGAATTATTTCCTTTGAGAAATAAAACACCCTTAGAAGTACCCCCACTTGAACCAAGTGAGGAAAAGAAAGTACTGAAAGTCTTAAAAGAAAGAAGACTTAGGGGTAAAAATGAAAGAGAATACTTAGTCAGGTACAGAAATCCACAACATGAAGATGAGTGGGTTGAAGAAAGTAAGATACCTGATTCCCAAAAGCTTCTCAGAAGATTCAGACATGAGAGAAGACCAATTCCTCAATAAAAGTTTGAATTGTGTGCTTTACATACTTGAACAGTATAAGTAGAGAGGTTGGACAGTGGATTATACCCCCCCCAAATAACTTGGGGGTATACTACAAAGGAAAATTGTGGTACAATTTTTTTTTGGTGGTAGGGAATGTGAGCCTGTGAGGTATGTTTAACATACCCATAAGGCCACAAATGATTTTATAAACAATTAAATTTGTCTTAAACAGACTTTTTAGTTGAATTTAAAATAAAAAATAATAAAAAATAAGTATAACTTTTTTTTGGATAAACAAAGTTATAATTATTATGTCATTTTTGGATTCTACACCAAAAATAACCTAGGGTACACCCATAGGGTGTTATACCCAAAAACACTTATTTCTTGTGTTATTAGAAGATTTAAGAATCTCACAATACTAATGTAACTTTTTTAACATTTTTTTAAATTGTTAAATTTAAGCTTAATTAAGCTTAAATTTAAAGTTACATAAGGTTTATGCAACTTTACCAAAATTTTAGTTAAAATTGAGGTGTGGTGTATATTTACTGAATTGGCTAAGGATTTGCCATACAGAATGTAAATCCTGCGTGAGCTCAATTTAAAAGGATTTAAGGCCATAGTATGGCTTTAAATAAATAAAAGGGCAAAATCCACGCAAAAAGGTGGGACAAAGGAAAAAGACCAAATAGAGCTGGGGTACCCAACTTTTTGGATCTGCAATGATTCAATTAAGGTTGTCCACCTGTATTGGAGGATTTTCAACCTTATTTAAACTTTAAGATTAGACTTTGATCCAACCTTAAGGTTTAAACTGATTTTATCCTAAATTGGATAAGAATTTCAAGCTGCCAAGAGGGTAAATCCCAATAAGTAGGCTTGGAATCAAGGTTTTAAGAACTGTCAAAGCTTAATCAAGCTTAAAAAGCTTAAATAAGCTTAAAACTTCAAGGTTTCAATCATCAAAACCTTATCAAAACTTAAGGTTTTGTGTGTATTGCTATTTTACGTGGAAAAATAGTAATAACTTCAAAAATTCATTAAAAATCCAAATCTTAATGGATTTGCTTGAAAATTTCACACAGCTTAGAATTTGATATTATCAATATATAAATTAAATTTTAAGTATCTTTTATTAATAAGTTTCCTGGGTAATTAGCCTGGAAAATTACTTTTTTTAATTAAGCTTAAAGAAAATTATGATTTCTTTAAAACTTAATTAAAAATTCAGTTTAAGAGATTTCTGCTTGAAACTCTGATTTTATGTTGTTCATGTGATTAACTTTAATATAAATAAACTTATTTTATATTAAAACTTAAAATAATTAAACTAAATGAGGATTAAAGTTACTTGGAGTTAAGAATAACACTGGTAACTTTAAATTGGAAGTAAAAATAAGTTGCCTTAAGTTAAGAACTTAATTTTTAAGCATGGTTTTTCAGTTTTGACCTGAGCACGCCCTCTAAATCCATTATGAATCATGAGAGCTGCTCTGTAGACATAAAAAGAGTCTTTTCATCACTGTTTTTGTCCATCATTCATAATCAATCCAATCATATTAGAAATTTAAACAGGTAAAGTTTTATTAAATATAAAATATTATTATTAAAAGTAATTCTCAAGTTATTTTTATTCTTTATTTGTTAAATTAAAGAATTGAAGTCATAGAATTCAGATTATTGTTGTAATCATCTATAATAAATTTTATTATATAAAATTATCATCTTAAATATCTTTTAAAATCCACAAATTCCTCTCAAAAACTCTTTAATCATAAATTTTAGTATAAAAAGTTGTTTTATCTTTGATTTTATTGATTTTTGGCGGGTTTTTAACTTATAATCATTATTTAATATAATAACTGTTGTTTTATAACTTGTTGTATTAAATAAATATTATAAGTAAGTTTTCTTTAAAGTTCTATATTTGTTTATCTAGTATTAGTTTTTTTTTTATATAGAATTTTATTCTATAAAGAATTATTTCTGCACAGTGTGTGATTAATTCTTTTTATAAATAATATTTATATTATTTATAAGTGGTTAATATTCTTATTTTCCACGTGTAATTGTCTCATTAAGAGCTTTACACTTCTTATTGTTATAACTGTCAGTGACTATAACAATAATAGAATAATTATAATTTATTATAATTATTATATTTTTTTTTATTATTATAATATTATAATAATAATTAAATTTATTTTTTTATATAATTATTTTTAATAATTATATTTAAATTTGTGGTTATAATATTTCATTATATTATATTTTTCTACTGAGGACAGTCATAGTACTCTTGATATTGTTACTATTATCAAAAGTTTCATAGAAAAACCTTACACAAATGGAAGTCAGCTTTGAACTCATCTTCAAGTCAAGATTCAAAGCCAAGACCAAGCAAATGATGGAAAAATCCAAGTCAGCAAGTCAAATATGGCAGTTTGAACTTCAAGAACAGAGTGAAGCACAATAAAATAGAAGAAATTATCATCAAAAACTGTTTCATTGGCCAAATTGGCCATTTTAAGGCATTTGCGCATTTTTTGTGCATTTTGTGCATTTTTGCACATTTTTGGTGCATTTGGCACATAATGCCATCAAAACATCTTCAAAGTACCTGAAAGTCCTTCAAACACCAAAAACCAAAGAAAAATAGTGTAATCGGTGCAATTGTGCATTTTTGCACATTTTGGCTTCATTCTCTTCAAAACCTTCAAAAAGCTTATTTTTATTCAAGTCTTCACCAAAATATGCCATTTTGATGATATTGGCATATTTGTGCACTTTTGCGCATTTTTGCGCATTTCTGGACATTTCTCCTTCAAATCATGAGAAAAATGCCAAAACAGAAAGTTCAATCAAAAATTCATCTAAATCTTCATTATATTGCATTTTGCGCATTTTGGCCATTTTGGCCAGAAACCCCATAAAAACAACAATTTGGGGAATCACTCAAGGAATTCTGAAATATTCCAAGCAAGAAAAAGCCAAATTGAAGACAGAATTGATGGAATGGCAGTGGGTTCTTAGGACATAGACCTGAAGTCACCATTTAACATGAGCCATGAGGACTCAAGACAAATTGAATGAAGAGCTCTTCAATAAGAAGAAGACCAAAAAAATAGAAAAAAAATGATGAAGTGAAGAAAGTTATGAAGGGGAGAAGAATCAAAATCAAGTCAAAGAAGAAGGACCTACAAGTTGTGAAGATTAAAGGGTTGGAAATTATGATTTATGAAGAGGAATTATGAGGGATTAAAATTGGGTAATTGGGGGAGGAAACTTCAGTTGATCTTATCAAGAGTCACTATTCTTATGGTGCTCAGAGCTCACCACTTTCAAGAGGGGGTAATGTCACAGCCATGGAGACAGGCAGGGCATTACCACTCATTACTAATGGAAAATCTTCCAACACCTAATCAGCAAGGCGTTTCATGGAAGATTCACCAAATACAGTTTCAAACCTCAATACAGCTCAATACAGGCAAAACACAAATACAGGATTCACCAAATACAGGCCTGCCTTCAATACAGGTGCAAATATCTGTATTGGATACACCAATACACTTTCAAATCTCAAATACAGGTTTCTCAATCATACAATCATGGTTTCTCAACACTCAAACTCCAGGCTGGTATTTTTTCAGATATACCAGCCCCCTTTCACCCACCTGGGGGTTTTTCCCCCAGTTAATTAAAATATTGGATTTATTATTTAATATTATTTTATTAATTATTAAGTTAGTCTTTGCCTTCCCTCACCTGTTCAGTAGAGTCCTGGTGGCCATATCCTTTATTAATCCTTTTCTCTTTTCTGAACAGGTTGAAACAGTGATACAGGATTATTTGTGGTTGGCTCTTTATTATTGCTTTTCTTTTTCTCTCATATCTTTTAATGCTTATTATTTTATGACTAGGAATTTATTCTCTTATTTAATTACTCTTATCAATTGAGTATTCATTCTGAGCCCTCCATAAGTAAGTCTGTTCACTGAGTGCCAGGCCCTCTTCATTTAGAAGAGCCCCTGTGACAAATATATATTTATTACAATAATTCAAACAACAACAGTTATAGTATTGAATTAAGTTTATAATTTAAGAAACACACCAAGAAGTCAATTTTAAAAAGATACAAATAACTTTTTTATTATGAAAGAACATCTAAGAGTTTTTAAAGGAGTTTATGGATCTCAAAAGGTATTTAAGACAATAATTTTATAAGCTAAAGTTTAGTATTGATGATTACAACAATATAAGCCAAAGTCTATGATTACAGTTTTTTAATTCAAGATTTATAAATAATTAAATACTTGATGATTAATTTTAATAAAACTTTAACTGTTTAAATGTCTAATATGATTGATTGAATGATGATAATGATAGACAACAACAGTGATGTAAAGGCTATTTTTATGCCTTCATATCATATGTCATAATTCATAATGGATATAAAGGGTGTTCTCAGGTAAAAACTGAAAAACCATACTAAAAAATAAGGTTCTTGACTTAAGGTAACTTATTTTTCATTCCAATTTAAAGTAACCAGTGTTATTCTTAGCTCCAAATAAGTTTAATCCTCTTTTGTGTTAATTATTTTCAGCTTAAATATAAAATAATTTTATTTATATTGAAGCTCATTACATGAGCTACTTGAAAATATAGTTTTAAGTGAAAATCCCGCAAACTGGATTTTTAATTAATTTTTGAAGAAATCTTAATTTTAATTAAGAATAACTAAAAAGTTTAATTTCAAGTCTAATTGAAGATTAATCCTGTTTACAATTTGTAATTAAAATTACATATATACACAGACTAAATTAAATTTTAATTTGTGTAATTTTCAAGCAAATCTATCAAGCATCTGATTTCTAATAAATTTTTGAAGTTATTGCTATTTTTCCACATAAAATAGCAATACACACCAAAGATTAGCTTTTGATAAGTTTTTAGAACTTATAGCTTTAAATTTTAAGCTTATTTAAGGTTTAATAAGCTTTCAAATTTCTCAAAACCTTGATTAAAAGTCTGCATATTGGGATTTACCCTTTGACAGCTTGTAATTCCTGTCCAAATTGGGATAAAACCAGTTTAAACTTCAATGTTCAATAAAACTCTAATGTTAAAGTTTGAATAAGTTTGAAAATCCTCCAATACAGGCTTACAACCTCAATTGAGTCCTTGCAGATCCAAAAATTTGGGTACCCCAGCTCTGTTTGATCTTTTTCCTTTGTCCCACCTTTCTGCATGTATCTTGCTCTTTTATTTATTTAAAGCCATACTTTTGCTTTAAATCAATTTCAATTTATCTCACACAGGATTTACATCCTGTATGGAAAACCCTTATCCAATTCAGTAATTATACACCACCCCTCAATTTTAACTAAATTTTTGGTAAGTTTGCATAAACCTTATGCAACTTTAAATTTAAGCTTAAATTTAAATAATTCAAAAAAATGTTTAAATTGTGGAATTGTACTCTGTGATTCTTAAATCTTCCAATAACATGAGAAATAGCCAGTTTTGGGAATAAAACCCAATGGGTCTACCCTAGCTTATTTTTTGGTTTAGAATCCAAAAATGCCATAATATTTATAACTTTGTTTATAAAATATAAAGTTTTAATTATTCTTTGTCATTTTTCATTTTTGATACACTTTACAAGTATTCTTAAAACTAAATCAACTGTATAAAAAGTTATTTGTGGCCTTATTAGTATGTCATACATACCTCAAAGGCTCACATTAGAGCTCAAAAAAACTTTGAAACTTTTTTAAGGAAAATAAATAACTTTAAATAGTTTTTATTAATATGACTTTTTAATTTTTTTCATCAATTTTTTTTTTAAAAAAAAAATAATACTTCTAAAAATAAAAAATTTTAGAAATGAAAAAAAAAAAAAAAAATTGAAATACTCTAAAAATATCTTATTAATTTTAAATCTTATGTTGTTTTTTTTTCATTATAAGAATTAAAAATATAAAAATTTAAAATATGAAATAAATTATAAAAAATTAAGTAAATTTTCATCTATATTTCATTACATGAATATAGACTAAAAGTGAAATATTCTTCAAGTTTTTTTTTGTTTTAGTTTATTATTAAGTCTAATGTTAGTTAACCTATTTTAATTTCAAAGTCTTAAACCTTTCCCTCATATTTGAAATTTCCTTCAAATTTCCATTTTGGTTAATATTTTTTAACCAAGTTGTATCTTCATAATCAAACAGATCTTGTCACTCATAACCAATTTTTTCAAAGAATTTATTTAAAATAACACATGAGACTATCCAATTGACACAAAGCTTCACCTCTTGATTAAATATTCCCCTAATTAAAGACCATTTATCTTCAAGATTTCTATTGAATGCTAAGTTTGAGCTCTTGATCTTGGAAGGAAAAGGTTAAAATTTTAGTTTTTGTATTTATTAGCCATAGCTCCTTTATATTCTGTTATAATATACATAAATATGTCATAAGAAGAATCAGAAACCGAGTATTTATTTATTTTAATAAAAATTGTGGGGTGATATTGATATTTTCATATTCTGATACAAATCTTAGTAATGTAAAGAGCCTTTTAATTCAACATTCAATTTTACAAGATTGAGTGAATTTGACTATTTATTATAATTTTTATATACATATATCAACATAAATTTTAGCTGTGGTCATTAAATTTGTGAAAGGCACACCTTTATTTTATCAAGATATTCTTCACCATCTTCAGTGGGTTTCTGTGACAAGAATATCAAATTCATATATATATATATCCAATGCATACAGGGAAACCTTCTTTTTGTATGACACATAAGCATCTAGCTCTCTCTTTTGAATATATCCACTTGATAAATCTTTGTTTAAGATTTATTAAGAATTAAATGATATAATGATTCTATATTACAATATCCGCTTGAATAATTCCAAAAGCATTCTAATATTTCCCAATGCTGTTTCATTACCATTGGAGAAAGATTTTAATAAAGCACTGGCTAACCAAATTGAGATATAATATTTCTTAAATATTGAGGAATTTTTGAAATATTGGATCATCCTGAATTATTTAGAATAATCCTTAAAAAGATACGTGTGTTCTATGGAATAATTGTTTTAACTTATCAGATGTTGATATTTCAGAGTCTGTATCATTTTCAAATTCCTCAATGTGATATAACTCTATTAGATCCTCAAAGAGTTCTTGATGTGTTCTTTTCCTGAGCATTTCAATTAAAGGAGGAGAGGGAAAGGGACTGAAAAGTGATTTTCTGAATGTAATAAGAAATGGATGAATGAAATGATGACTTGGGGAATGTATCAAATAATGTTTTTTTATTGAATAAAATTTAATAGAGAAGTTAAAAAGAGAAATTTTGGGTTTGAAAGTCAAAACATGTAATTATTTACTTCAAAA
Source organism: Austropuccinia psidii (assembly GCA_023105745.1). Taxonomy (NCBI): domain Eukaryota; kingdom Fungi; phylum Basidiomycota; class Pucciniomycetes; order Pucciniales; family Sphaerophragmiaceae; genus Austropuccinia; species Austropuccinia psidii. Next base: position 9,296,912 of record JALGQZ010000001.1, read on the forward strand.
CCTACATTTTTTGTACCTCAAATCCCACAGCTAATTTGATGTGGGATTTACAAAATCCCAAAGATTAAATGTGGTATTTGGGAAAAATATAATTTGGGATTTAGAATATGGGATTTGGTAGGTTTAAGACCCCGTAATGCTTGTGTTTTTTTGGGGGGATGTATATGTGTTTGTATTGTTATTTTTTTATAAACAGGATAACAAAATTCAAAATTATTTTTGGTTAAATGAACAATATCTATCTGAGATCTCATACTTCAAGTCTTATTATTGAAAAAAAAATGGATCAAAAAAAAATATATATTTCAATTTAATAAAATAATATTATTTATATTATTTTAAATGAAATTAATTTGAATTTATAAATAAGTCTTTTGTTTTTTATTTTTTGGTCATCATAAGAAATTCATTTTTTATTTATTTTCATATTTTGTTTAAAAAAAAAAAAAGATTTAATTTTTTTTCAATTAAAAATAATAGAAAATTCAAAAAAAATATCATCAAAAGAATACAAAAAGTAAATAAGTTAATACTCTTATGGTCTTTTAAGTAATTAACTTTGAATAAATGTGATCACCTTGAATTTAATTTGTGATAGTTTAAATTTATAAGATTTTTTAATACTACAGCTCAAAATTAATATGATTAAAATTGAATTAAATGATTTTTTAAATATTAATTCAAGATTGCTTTAAGAGGTTTTTTCTCAAAATAAACTATTTACTTTTTTATTTAAATTTAAAGCTAGATACATAATTAGCTACTGCACTCTACTTTGAATGATTTGAATTTTTTAATTTATTGTAAAATTTTACTTAAGATTCATCAAAAGAATGAACTCTTTTTAATTTTTTGAGACCTTTAACTTATTTTAGAGTTTTATGAGATGTTAATGGGATTTGAAGATCAAAGACAAGTAAATTTGTTAAAGTAATTTCTATAAATTCTGATCATTTTTACAAGTTAAATTGATAAAAATGAGCTTTTTGTTTAAATTCACTGAATTAAATTTATTTTAAAATTAATTTTTGATTTTTTTTAATTTTTTCTAATTTTTTCTAATTTTTTTTAATTTTTTTTAATTTTTTTTAATTTTTTCTTCTAGTTGGTTTGCTACCTTTAAATTAATTTTTGGCTTAGCTTGCTAAATTTTCATCCAAGTTTTTTGTTTAAACTAAATTTCTTAAAAATTCTTCAAAATCTTTAAAGATGAATCCTTCAAATACTTCGAATACTTCACGTTTAGATTTTAATCCTTCGTCTTCTACTCCATCTTCAAATTCTATCAACATCTCACAAGTTTCCTCATCTTCAGAAATATCAGATAATCGTCCGATACGTCCTATTGGCCAACATGATCGTCCTGACGAGGGCCTTGATCATCACTCTGAAACTCAAACTCCTCGTGAGCTTTTCATTTTATTGACTGCTTTTGGATCAAGAAATCCTCTTTATCATATCGTTTCATGATCGTCATCCTTCTTGTTGGCTTTTATTGGATTGGTTTGGCTGGTTTGGCTGGGTTGTCATCTTCAATATCATGGGACCTTCAATCTTTCTCATTGATTCAGTCTTTGCTGGTTATCAGTCCCTTCAAGCCTCTTCGACTACCCTTGGTCTCTCAATATCAATTCATTCAACCTTGCTCCCTCATGGATCATTCATTCTGCCTGTCAATCTTCATCCTTCATTCCATTAACTCATCAAATCTAGCACTCTTTGAGTCCCTTTACCCAGCTCGTCAACCTTCTTCAATCGTCTTGATTAAAATCAAAATCAATCATCCCAACCTGATGATCTTTATCGTGGGAATTCAATTGTTCCCTAAATTCTTATTGATGATTAAAACGAAAATATCATTCAGTTCTTGATTCATCGGCACTCTTTTGGGATTAAATGATCAATTTATGTGAATTTAAACCCACTTCAAATTCTTGGCTTGGGTCTGGTCATCTTGATTTTTTTTTTGGCCTCATCAGTCTATCGACCCTGTCAAGTTGAAATTCTTCTAGATGCTGCTTTTTTTTGACATCTTCAATTCAGTTTCTAACCCCTCCCAACTTGATCGAATAAATGTCTTTTGAAGAGGAATATCTTTGAATATCTTTTTCTTCATTTATCATCTTGAATTATCATTGGTCTCTTGCCTTGTCAAAGCTTTTATTAATCAATTTGCAATCTTAATCGATCTTCAGCTCAAAACTTCGAATCTCCTCCAGCTGTGCAATCACCAAGTGTCATTAGTCAGGTCTCTGACAAGGAAGACACTCCGATCAATGTCCGCCGTCGTATGCCAAACAGTCCAAACGCTAAGAGCGTTCAAGTAACTCAACTAGGTGCTGGAGAGGAGTTTGTTCCAGGTGTTAGCTTTTCAATATTCACTGGTCATCTTCTTAATTCATCTTGGTCATCTTAATCTCTCAGATTGAATTGCTAAATCATCATTTTTTTTTTGGTTTTCTCGTTTTAAGACTACTAATCAACATCCCCCTATTGGTTCATCAGCTGGGAAATTCTTCAAAGTCGGCGTTTCAGAGGATCGAAATCGGAAATGCAGGAGGACTATGGAAGATGCGCACTCCTTTCTTTACAGTTTTGGTGATCTTCATGGACAAGGTTATTTTGCTATTTTTGATGGTCATGCCGGTAAACATGCGGCCGAGTGGTGTGGAGAGTGGTTTCATGAAGTCGGTCAAATCATTTAATGTCATTATTATCTCTAGTCTTCTTAAACTTATCCCTTCATCTTAAATAATCCTAGTACCTGTTATATCAATTAATTCATGCACCTAAAACAACACCCGTCCCAGATTTATTAAATTCAACATTTCATCTAGTCGATACCAAATTATCTCAATTAGCTGTTGAAGACGGAACTCATTCAGGTTGCACAGCTGTAACTGCATTCTTGAGATTAGAATATGAAAATGGTGAACCCGTCGGTGAAGTGGGTGCCGGCGTATCCCATCATGCTAAAAGTCGCATAAGAGATCTAAAACCCGCTCAACTTCAATCTAATGCTGGTGAGCATGAGGCAATGGCACTTTCCGAAGCCGTCATCGACGCCCAAAAGGCAAGTGAACAGCGAAAATTAGTTCTAAATGATTCAAAACCTCCGAAAGGTCCAATTCAACGGACATTGTATACCGCTAATGTAGGCGATGCCAGAGCTGTGCTTAGGTAAACTCTTAATAAAAACTTTCTTCTCAATTCATACATTGGTTAGCTCAATTAAACCTTCATCTTCTCACAGTCGAAATGGACAAGCTGTAAGATTAACATATGACCACAAGGGATCAGATCAACAAGAAGCACAGAGAATCGTAGATGCTGGCGGATTTGTGATGAACAACCGTGTGAATGGTATGATGATTTTTATTTGACTAACGTCATTTTCAATCACTTAACCTTCATTCATATAGGTGTATTGGCCGTAACAAGATCTCTGGGTGATTCCTCAATGAAGGAATTCGTAGTTGGATCTCCCTACACGACCGAAACAACTTTAGGCGATAATGATGAATTTTTAATCATCGCCTGTGATGGGGTTGGCTACTTTAGCTCATGGAGTAATTGACTTTTAAGAACTTGACTGATCTCTTTTTTTTTTCGTACACAGTTATGGGATGTATGTGAAGATCAAGACGCTGTTAACTTGATTTCCAACGTTCCTGATCCACAAAAAGCCAGTGGGATATTATTAGATCATGCGCTTTCCCACTTTTCAGTAAGTAAATCTTAATTTTATTTATGTATCTAAGAAAAGATTCAAATTGAACCTAAAATTTCTTGTTAATATTAATTGGCCTCCATTCTTGAAATTTAGACGGACAATTTGAGTGTTTTGGTTGTTAGCTTAAAGCCTAGATCGTTCTATGACATTTAAACTCTTTTGATCCAATTTTCTTCATATGAAAAGAAAATAAAAAACTTTTGATTTGCTTTAGCCTACTATGTTTACAAACTAAGTAGTACCATGCTCTTTCAACTACAATTAAAAACTAGTTTTAATGAAATTTTCGCTTAACCAAAACAATCGGTTTTTTAGTTTTATTGCTACTACATTTACAATGATGATCGTATTTTTATATATCTATTTTTTAGTTATTTTGAAAAAAAGGAGATGGAATTATGATCCTGCGGAGTTTCATATCACAACTTTCATAGTAAAAAACGTAACATGTTACGACAAATAACCGCCAATTTGTCCTTTGACGAGAAAAAGGTGCTTCTTTTTTGCATGTGATTTTCATATACGTAGTCGTTTTTTAAATGAAAAATGAAACAAACCTTTTCGATTCATCATTTCTACTTTGATAACTAATATATATATATATATATATATATATATATATATCATATTCAAAAAACCCAAGTCGGTATTTGTACATTTAACGCGAAAGAACGAGACAAAATTGATGATTTGATAACAACTTTTATTTTACAAATTAGCAACATCGAGGGCTTAGGCAGAGCATTAAGCCTTGTCGACCAGTAAATATTCCTGAGTGCAGTGCAGCCTATGAAGTAAGTGAATTCAATTCAGAATAACAAAGGGAATGTGTCCCTTCCACAGCCACTCAAAGAATATCGTCACCAATAAACCCAATGCAGTACCTTTCAAAAACAAGGAAAGTCACAAAAGTTCAACGATATACATTTTTGTTCATCTTATGATGAAGCAATAAAAAAATATTGAATTAGAATTTTGGTATTCTGAAATTATTTTGATTTTGTAATCATATAAACTAATTAATTAAATAATAATTTCTTTATAAAAAGCTTATTTCAAGAAACATTCAGAAAAAACTTCTTTTTTTTTAAAAAAAAAGGAAAAAAACATTAAAAACATTAAAAAAAAGTAAATAAAATGAAAATTAAAATTATCAAAATTTCAACACAAATTAATTAAATATTTTAAATAACTCTTCTTTTTTTTATAAGTACTTTTGTATATATAAATTGAAATAAATAAATAAATAAATAATATATGATTTAAATTTATCAACTTTATTGGTTTTAATAAATAAAAATAAAAATTCATTAAATTTTTTTATTTATAGTTTTTTAATAAAAAAAAAAGGTAAATTAATTTATTTATAATTATACAAATAAAAATCACATTAAGATTTTATTTATTTATTTATTTAATAATTAGGATTTTAACATTGTTTGGCATGATGACCTAAGTGTATAAATTCTTCAATTGAGGAGAATATTTATTATTTTAAATTTTGTTTATAAAACTTTTGATAATATTAATTTTAATAAAAATTTCTTTAAATTTCTTTAATAGAAATAAAATAAAATTAATTAATAAAATTATTAAAAAAAAAAAAAAATTATATATAAAAAAAGAATTATTTTTTAAAATTAAATAATTTAATAATAAAACAATTCTTAAAAATTATAATCAATTATAATTATTTTTATTATTAATTATAGTAATTTATAATTATAAAATAAAGAATTATAAAAGTTTTTAATAAGAAAATTATAAATTGAAATAAAAAGAAATTCTATATATATAGAAAGTCAAAGAACAAAATTACTTATAATTTTTTTTTTTTTTTTTTTTTTTTTTTTTTTTTTTTTTTTATAATTAATCAAAAAAGAAAAGTTATAATATTTTAATTTTTTTTTTTTTTTTTTTTTTTTTTTTTTTTAAAAACTATAAAAATAATTTAGAAATTAATATTTTAAAAAAAAAAAAAAATTTTTTTTTATATAATAAAAATATAATTCAACAATTTTATTTTATTTAATAAAAATTAAAATTAATTATTTTTAAATTGAAAAATAATATAATTTTAATTCTATAATTTATTATTTTTTCTTTATTTAAATTAAGATTTATAAATAATTATTTAATAATAATAATAATAATAATAATAAGATTTTTTTTTTTTAAATAAAATATTAATTATTTAAGTAAATTTAATGTGATTGATTTATTATTAAGATAATGATGAAAAAAAAAGAGAATAGGTATTAAAATGTTTTTTTTTTTTGTGATCTTATGAAGTATTTATGATTTTTGAACTTTTGAAAAAATATTTATGAAATATTTATATAAAGCCAACCAAAAAAAAAAAAAAAAAAAAAAGAATTTTTTTTTTTATAAAATTGATTTAGTTTTAAATAGATTTATTAATTGAATTTACAAAACAAAAAATAAGTATTAATTTATTTTTAATAAATAAAATTATAATTATTATTTCATTTTTGGATTTTATACCAAAAATAACTTAGGGTAGACCCATAGGGAATTATACCAAAAAATGGCTATTTCTTATTAAGCCTTCCCCCATGGGAATACCACAGCAAATCACCTATCTTGCACCTCATACTGTTTTTCTTTTGAAAAACTATACTGGGCCATAACTGGCCAGTATAGCTGGTATTGGGAGGGGGGAACAGTGAGATAAAAATATTCCAGTACCACCTCCCTTCTGTAAGATGTGTCTATGAAACTGTTGATAATATTACTATTAATCAACAGTAATATGACTGTTCTTATGAAATATAATAATAAAAAATTATTATAACCACAATTAAATAATTAAAGAATTATTTATTTCACCTGTTATACACTACTAGTGATTATAACAGTGAGCAGTAATTGTCTACAAGAATCAATTACAAGAAGATTTTAATAATAAAAACTTTTTTTATTAAAATGATAAAATTATTTTAATATATGATTATCTTTTGTAAGAATAATTATAAAGATAATCCTTGAAGAAAACTATTACTAGAGAAAAACTTTAAGAATTAAAAAAATAAATCACTCACTAATACTCCAAAGAACTTATTTAAAGATAAAGCAGAGAGATTTGATGTAGAATTGTGGATTTAATGGATCAAAATGATTTTATAAAAATATTACAGCAATATATAGCTGATTTCTATTATTTCACACCTTTCTGATGGATTCTGAAATAATAAAACACTTAAGAAAATTTTAACTAATACTTACTTGTTGGTAACAATGATATAAATGAATAATGTGATGATGATGTGGAAAAAACAGCAAGAGGAGGCCTCTTTTAAGTCTAAGACAGCTCAAAGAGGTGTGCCATAGAGCAAACTGAAAATACAGTGAGTGAGAAAACAATAAACCTTTTTGGAATATTGATTGCATCATCTGTTGTCATGTAAGATTATCATAATTGCTTAATTGAGGCTTTTATGTGACTACCAACCTATTTATTGTTAAGAATAAAAGGAGTAACAACTGTAAATATTCTTTTATTCCAAAATAATAATTGATTTTCGAAAGTTTTCAATGTTATTGGAAATTTCATCACAGAATGTATTTTCTGTAAATTTTTAAAGATTCTGTGTTTCACGTGGAATCCTCAAAAATGGACTGTAAGTAAAACTTTTAATTTTATATATGAAAGTATAATTCTTTTTAATTTTTATATGGATTATACAGTTCTCAATTGGTCCTGAAAGCTTCAAAAAGATTAATTAAGAATTGTATTTTTAATGAATTTTTGAAGTTTTACCTCATTTCTATGTAGAATTGCAAATAGCAGTCTATGGCTGGTTGCTATGAGGTAAATCAATGGATACTAGTGCAAAAAGGGTTTTAATTACTCTTTTAGGGTTTCTACATGGAAAGTCATTAAGAATCGACATGGTTACAGGAGTCTAAGTTGCTCTTTACCTCCTTGGCACATCAAAATAGCAGGTTATTAGCTTTTTTCTTATGATTTACTGAAGTTGTAACATGGTAACCAAGTTCCCAAAAGGTTTTAGCTTACCAATTAGGCCAAGATCAGGGATGGATCCAAGCTTTGGAGCTTTCCACGCCTCAGAGGCCTCAGAAGTTGGGTACCCTGGCTCTCTTTGATGTCTTTTGTCCCCCTTGCCTATTTTTTATGTCAAAATAGAATTTTAAGCTTCAAGTGAGATATCCACTATGGGTGTACCAAAGGTGCATGTAAGAATACCATAATATTAAGTTCCCAAAACATGCATAGCACTATTCTTAGTGTATATGTAACATGGGATTTCTCACATTCCCATTATTTTGGCATGAAATAGAGAAAAACAAAAATTTTCACAGATCTTTTATGTGGTATTGATGATGTGGTATTGAAGTATTTTCCATATTACCACCTCAAAGAGTTAATTTGAGCATATTCACTCTATGGAGCTCCCCTAGGTGAATTTTTGTGTAGAATCCAAATCTACCCTTAAATCCATGGATTTACTTACTCAATAAAAAGTTATTCATCTTTTCTGAAATCAAAAATGATGAATTTTGGATATATGCATGACTTATGGGTTATGCATAGTTCAGAATTTATTTCTAAGATGATTGTGGCCTATTTGGGTATGTAAAATATACCTCAAGGCTCACATTCCCTTCCACCAAAAAATAAAATTGTACTACAATTTTATCAATGGTATACAGAAGAAGAAGGCCCCAAAGGGGGTTAATGTCCACTGTCCAACCTCTTTAAATTACTTAGATCAAGTAATTTGAAGCAAATTTATAGACATATTCAGGATTTTGGCCTTCTTTAATGTCTAAATCTTCTTAAGATTGTATCTGAGTCAGGTATTTCTGATTCTGCCAGCCATTCATCTTCATGTACTGGATTTCTATATCTGACAAGATATTCTCTATGATTTCTACTCCTAAGTCTCCTTTCTTTTATGAATTTCTTTATTTTTCTGTCTTCACTCTGTTCCACTGGTGGTACAGTCAAAGGTGTTGGGTTCCTTAAAGGAAACAATTCTTTGTCAGTTGGCTGATAAGGTTTTATAAAGCTGACTGGAAAGGTTGGGTATTTATTTTCCAATTCACCACTTAATTCCACTTGAACTGCATTGGTTCCATGTAAGGCAACGATAAAAAAAGGTCCTACATAAGAATCTTTAAGTTTCTTTGGGCCTTTGATACTATTAAAATTCATGGTTGAAACTAGAACTAAGTCCCCTACTTTGAAGTCTGGTACTTTGTGACTCTTGTCCCACTTCTGTTTAGAATATTCAAAAGCATGATTCCTACTCTGTTTTACATGATGTTTCACTTTATCAAGAATTATTTTGAAGATGGAAGCTGTAGGATGAATGTCAATCAAGTCTTTCCTCAGTGTATCTTCTGGGAGTCTTGGATTCCATCCTTTTTCTAACATAACAGGAGTTTGACCTGTGGAAGAATGGACTGATGTCTTATATGCCAATTCTAATGCAGGTATCAGAGTGCACCAGTCATGGGTAAATCCATCTGAGCCTTTGAATTCTAACCCATAAGCATAAAATCTCCTGATCATGTCTTCTAAAGTTTGAATTATTTTCTCTGCTAGCCAATCTGTTTGAGGGTGATATGCTGTAGAGAATGATAACTTAGTCCCAAACAATCCATGAATATTGGTCCAAAGTGCAGATGTGAACTTGAGATCTCTGTCACTTATGATATTCTTAAATAATCCTGTATGAGAAATGACCCTACTCCATAGAAAAAGAGCTGTATCCATAGCTGTGTCATCTTTATGACAGGGTAAGAATATGGGAGTCTTGCTATATCTGTCTACAATGACTAGACAAGCATTATAGCTTTTGTCACCACTTGGAGGAAGTGTTGTGACCCAATCAATGTGAACAAATTCCCAAGTATTATGATTTACTGAAGTTGTAACTTGGTAACCAAGTTCCCAAAGAGTTTTAGTTTACCAATTGGGCCAAGATGAGCCATGGATCCATGCTCTGGAGCTATCCAAGCCTCTGAGGCCTCAGAAGTTGGGTACCCTGGCTCTCTTTGATGTCTTTTGTCCCCCTTGCCTATTTTTTACGTCAAAATAGTAATTTAAGCTTAAAGTGAGATATCCACTATGGGTGTACCAAAGGTGCATGTAAGAATACCATAATATTAAGTTCCCAAAACATGTATAACACTATTCTTAGTGTATATGTAACATGGGATTCCTCACATTCCCATTATTTTGGCATGAAATAGAGAAAAACAAAAATTTTCATGGATCTTTTATGTGGTATTGATGATGTGGTATTGAATTATTTTCCATATTACCACCTCAAAGAGTTAATTTGCGCATATTCACTCAATGGAGCTACCCTAGGTGAATTTTTGTGTAGAATCAAAATCTGGCCTTGAATCCATGGATTTACTTACTCAATAAAAAGCTATTCATACTTTCTGAAATCAAAAATGATGAATTTTGGATATATGAATGACTTATGGGTTATGCATAATTCAGAATTTATCTCTGAGATGATTGTGGCCTATTTGGGTATGTAAAATATACCTCAAGGCTCACACCTTCCAACCTACCTCTTTTATGTTTCTCTTCTTTTCTTTGTTTCACTTGGTGTCTCCTTTTTTTTTCTCTTGTTCTGTCTCTCTTTTTTCCAAGTTTTTTTATCTTTAACCACCTTTTTTTATTTTTTTAATTCTTCTCACAAGAATGTCTTCTGTGATTTGAACCACTATATATCAGCTCATTACCCATAGTGAGATGGACAAACCAACTAAACTATCCAACAGTGACCCACCCCCCAAGAAACAATGTTAGGTATGGGTCTCATTTGTGGATTTTATTGGATTAATTATTGAAGGTCAAGTCATGGATAATAGTAGAAAACCATGCCAAAAAAAAATTAAATGTGGTTGAATGGGTAGTACAAAAGCTATGGAAGATCATCTCATGGGTGTTAATCAATTGGAGAATCCAAATAAGAAAGAAGTAAAACCTTCTTCAATGATTGATTGATTTTTGAAACATGGGTTTTTCAAAAAAGGTATGTACTCTTCTGTTTTGGGTAAATGCAACAATGCTAACTTTCTTTTTGAAAACTCCTGGCCTTTGTGTCCAGAGTCATTGAAAACTGCACTTGTGTACTTTATTTCTCAAAGCTATCTTCCACTTTTGATTACTTAATAATCCTTGTTTCAAGCTCAACTTGAGCTTATTCATTCAGAGATTCTCAAGATATTAGTTCAGAAAATGTCACAATCACAAATAATTACCCCCCTCAATGGGTGTTGCAGCAATTCTAACCTGAACCCAAGTCATGGTCAATTGGCCATACAATATGTTTATGGCCAATTGTACACTCTTGGTGCTCTATGACCTCTTGGCCATAACACCCTTCCACTGGCAATTAATAGCCTCAGGCAATATCCTGCCTTCATTGGCTTTATTGGCCAATTCTTCACCTCACCACCCCCAGGCCATTATCCCTGTTTTTGGGCCTGGGGGTCCTTTCAGTCTTGCAGGGGCCTATTGCCCCTCTAGCCACCACCAGGACCCTTTGCCCAACCCTTTATATTAGGGGGGTTTTGGCCTAAATGGCCTTTTTGGGCCATTTAGGCCCCTTACGGCCTCTACGGCCCGTGGGACCATTAGGCCCCTTTTGGCCCAAATCCAATGAGGTTAAAAGGGGCCAAGGGGGAAGTTCATCAGCCCACAAAGCCAGGTGGGTCCACCTGAGCCAGTTTTGGTCCCAAATCCCAACCTACCCAAAATGGCCAAAATTGACCAAGGATTACCTGTGGGCCACTATTCAGCCCATGGCCTCTGGCAACCACCAGAGGCCATTGGCTCGGCTCCAAGCAAGGATTCCCCTCAAGCTCAGGGGAAGACTTTGCCTTCCTCAACATACCCTGTACTCAAGGATCCAGGAGTGGTGCTGTGGGAACTCCTCTGTGTGTGGGATAAAATGAGGCAGTACCTGGAAGGGGAAATTACAAGAAAACAGTTTTGAATTGCTGTTTGAGACTTGTAACCCTTGCTCTGCTCGTGTGCTAGAACAATCTAGACTGCCCTTCCTAATATGCTAAGTTATCTTTACTGAGTTCACCAAATCAATTTTATTATTGATAGTGGCTTGATCAGAAAATATTAGACTCAACAATCTCTAATCAGACTTTGCTCTACTCAAAACAATGGTTATTTAAAACCTTAACAAATAAATTCTTTTTAAAACTTTCAGCAGGCTGAGTGGATTCCACCAGATGATAGTACAACAATATATAAGATAATATAATAACTAAAATAAATAAAAAATAACAGGAAGCACTATCTTCTAATACAAAACCACAAAATATTCTTTTCTTGAAAATTCTTGGATAAATATAGAAACTAATAGCTAGGATAACAGCAATCTTCAATTCTCTGAAATAATAAAATTGAAAAGGATAAAAATATATTTCAAGCCCTTTGTGATGTGATGGTTAGGCTACTAATCTAATAATTGTTAGTAATTTAGTATAATATGGGTAGTTTAATGTTATGTTTTTTTGTTTTGATTTAATAATAGATTATATGATTTCTTCTGGATTGCTGATAATAATAATATCTAATTGCTATAGGTTCAATATTAATTTGAACTAAACACTAAAGTATTTAATTTGATTTTGTCCTTTCTGGTAATTTACTAGGGATTACCCAATAAATACAAATCCACTTTTATTCCAAAGGTAGTAAAATTACTGTGGTTGTGTGGGTTTTGTTTTAAAACAAGCAAAATTACTCTCTTTGAGGAAGTTTACAACAAAACCTAGCCCAAAACTAATTATAATGGTTAGGTTTTATTTTAAAGCCTACAAAATTACTTTGGTTTGATGGTTTTATTTTAAAACTCTCTAAAAATTACTTTTAAGGATTTAAACACTAAACTCCAGAGATGCCTTGCTCATGAGCTTCAAGCTTTAAGATCCTAATTAAATAAGGCACTAGTCTACCTGCTAGTAAGGGGTGAATTAAAGTCTTTTCACACTATTGGTTCTCTTGATCTATGTCAACAACAAACCTCAGTTACTAGGCTTAATTTATCAAAATTTCTAGTATACCTCCTAGAAGAGGGATCAGAAAAAATAAATTCAATTTACAATTTCTAGATGGGGAAAAGGGAAAAAGTGGGAGAGAGGGCCTCTATTTATAGCCGTGGGGCCCTCCATAGGAGTGCAAAAAAGAGGGGGCTTAGAAATTTTGAGCCTCTGGTGGCTGTGCAAAGCTGTGCAAACTTTAATTTTGGATTTGCAGGGCAACGTGTTGTGATGTGACACGAGTCTGGATTTCTGACCAATCAGATTGCTTCACTGCTCCTTTCATAATGACGTGACATGTTTCTGACCAATCAGATCAATTCATTCTTCTCTCACATATTCACGTGACATGTTTGTGACATGTGGCTGTGAAATACAGTCAAACCTTAATTTCTGGCCCTGGAACCCTTATCTCCATGTATTACTTAATTGATTACTAATCTGTCAGCTGATTTTACTGGATTATAGTTTTTGGGCCTTTGAGGGCTGACTTGTGGGTTAGGTTTCACCTTTTTATGAAAATTCACATAGGACTGATTACCTGTATTCCTTGTTGGCCTGTATTACCTGTATTCTTCCTGAAAATTTCTCATTCTTCTTAAATCTTCCCAAATCTTCCTAAAACTTCTTAAAACTTCCTAAAACTTCCAGAAATTTCTTTTCCCAAAATTCCCAATTTTTAGAAATTTGCTACTGTGGCTTGAACCCATCAAATTTCCAGATCTCAGCTTTAGAGATCATCCTCACCAACTCTGCCAGTTGGCCTTTCCTGAGATTCTCAGAATAGTGACCACATTCACATGTCCCATTCCTTTTCTCTTCAAAAATATTTTTCAAACTTACTAGCCTTACATAATTTCCTTACAAGAGGAGCACTATGCAAGACTAATAGATAAAAATAAAATAAAATAAACTAATACATACCATATCCCTTCCAACATCCAGTCCCACTCTTCATTTTCTTCAGCTTCAATGAGAAATTTGGGGGTTACATTAACAGAAAAGTTGATGTAATATGGCCTTTCCAATTCAACAATAAATTATTTCAGTCTTCAAAAATTAATCATTTAATTCTCCAAAGGAACTCAATGATGCTTATCCCCTCTTTGGGTGGTTCATAACAGCAAAAATACATGAAATTTCCCAAAATTGATACCTCAAAAGTGTTTTGTTCCACACCTTGAACCTTCTATGTCCCCTATGATGCCTACAGCTCTGCTCCTTATTAATTGGCATCCTCATTGTGACTCTGATTATATTAATCACCCAATTGCTTATATTTAAGCATATTAAAAAAAATTATATTAAAAAATTATTTACAGAGAAAATTAAAAAATGTCTTTGATTTGGGTACTGTAAATCACAATTATGTGTTGGATAGTGCAGTGGGGTGACACTGGCAGAGAAAATCTGTGGTCAATTTTCCTTAATGAATATATCATTTGTGTTATCCCATGTTTATTTTACTGTTACTTTTCCTCAAAGGTGATTTCATACTATTGATATCCTCTTTTATATAAATAATTACCATAAAAATAAAAAATTTATTCAGCTGAACTGTCATGGTATACCACATCCCCCTCTCCATTTAATGCTGTCCCCAGCATTCCAAGTGAAGCTGAATGAATTATACTATGACATCCGCATTATAGTCTTTTGATGTTCTATCACTATCTTCTTCCTATCCATCAGTAAAACATATTCAAGGATTAAAGAAAAGAAATAATCCCCTGAAACAATTCCAGCTCATCCCCCAAAACTTAACATCATAAGGTGTGAAGTAAAGAAACAAGCACCACCCCTTATCTTTTATATGTTTTCATTACAAATGACAGGTCAACCATAACAATGATACTAATACATAAAAAAAACAAATTATAACACTAAACATAAAAGATATCCCTTCATTAGCATATCCTTTTTTGAGAATGGAGGGGTTGAAACCCCTCTCCATTTAAAAAAATAATCATAGCCTCTTCCAAAACAAACACAAGGTATATCCATTTTCACTCTAAACAAAAGATAATCTTAACAAAATAGCCATAGAAAATGAGAAAATATATAAAACAAACAATGATGCAGTTTTATGTCTTGCTCAGGACCTTTATATTTATGGAGATGGTAACATACCCCTCTCCATTTGATAAAAAAAACAAACAGAAAACAGTTGAACACTCTAAAATTCATACTCCAAATCTTTATTATCTTTCTTATTACCCTTGATATCACTTAATACTTCTTTTTGATATTGTTATTGTTCATACTCAAGAGAATCTTTAACTTTAAATAGCGCCCTGACACTATATAGTGGTCGTCGCCAAGGACATAACTTTAATCAACTCAAAGTTATTTCCCCTCATCAGACTATGTCTGACCTTGGCTGCTTGGAGTATGTGCTTATCAATGTGAATTTACACCTAGTCTGCCGGTCCAAGTACCACCTAATACAGGGAGGGCATTAAAGATCATCACTTTTTGAATCAATAATGTCTACAAACTCAAAGTTATAAATGAATCAAAGCTTATGAAAAAGACTTAAAAGTCTTATTTTAATAATATGAGTAAAGGTATTTATGAATTTAATTAACATAAAAGATAAATAAATATTTCATGTGAAAGAAACTTGAAAAGTGCTATCTTTAAGTTACAGGTATAAATAAAAACTTATTTATATATAAAAAATGACAAAATAGCAGATTCAAAAGAAAACTGATGAATTAATTTAGTCATAGAGACAAAATAAAAGAATAAGTTAATCAATCACAGTTTAAAGTCTTGTTTGGGACTAAACTGAAGGTAAACAGCACCCTTTTTTGGATTTATGTCTTTCAAATTTAAAAGACATTTCACTTTTAAATTCATGATTAAAAAAGATAAATAACTGTTTTTGGATTTTATGCTTGAGAAATCCAAGAGGAAGAGGAATTTTCTCTTGATGATTATTATAAGTAAGTCTCAGATTAACTTCAATTTTATTTCTTGTGGTATGTTCATTATTTTGATTTCTGATAGAGAATCTTCTGGTTTTTGTATTTCTAGTGACTTTTCATTCTCTAGAAATATGGATTGGTTGAGGCAAAGTGTTATAATGCAGAATTTCAGACATCTAGCCTGAAGGAATGGCATTTTGTTGTGGAAGTTGAGAGTTATTCAACTCTAATCTCTGGGCCAAATTTGTTGTTTCAACTTGTTGGTTATCCATATTAAAGAATGCATCATAAAATTCTAAAATTTCTTTTTCTTCAGAGGTTAACTGGTCTTGGCATGTTTGATCAGAATTGGCTGAAGGTTGGTTTTCATCATCTTCTTTCTTTAAAATTCCCTCAGATGGCTTTTTGTCCATTTCTTTTGAGAATTTGACTTCATAATTTGAGGGTTCATGAATTTTTACTTGGAAGTGGGGATCTTGAGGATTTATATTGGAATTTTGCTTGAATTTTTGAATCAATACAGGAGGAACCTCCTGTTGTGTAATTGATTCTTGAGGTTGAGATAACACTTCATTATCCTGAGGATTTCCTTTGAATATTTCTTCCAGAAGAGCTTGGATTTCTCCTTCTGATTTAGGAAAGGTGTGTGTATTATTTAAGTTATTCCCTTGTTTGAAAAGTACAGAAAATAGGTCTGGAATATCATTTATAAATAAGCCATTTTCAGATATTAATGTATCCTGAATTGGTTTCTTGTCCCTCTCAAATAAATTGAATGCTTATGATTTTCTAATGTTGAATGATTTTTGATTTTCTTCTGAAAGGTCTTCATTAACTTTATGAGTGTGTTCCATATAATAAATTTCTTTTGAATAGAAGGTGTTTACTTTGAAGGTACTAGGACTGTTTTCGCCCTCTTCTTCTTTTGAGTGGTAAAATTCTTGTTTTTTCTTCATTTCTTCTTCTCCTTCTATCCAAATATCTTGTGAATTTTCCCTTTCTTCATCTTCTATTGATGAATTATGAATACTATTTATAACAGAAAAGTAATGACAAAACTTCTTTCCCAAAATTAAGTGGTTTAATGATCCTTCAACTGTAAATGGTAAGTAAATGGTTTCATCAGTTGGCATCACAATCTGTACTTTTTTCATTAAAATTTTATGTTTTGTTTTATTTTTCTTCTTGGGCTTCATTCTAATACTTAATCCAATTTTTAATGGCAAAATATTTTCTTCTAGGCTTGGGTTCATAATTGCCATGACAGGATATTCCTCCCATCCCACTCTAACATAAATTGGTGAGTTGAATTCCTCAAATTGAGTTACATCTTCATTATTGGTGTTCATCTTTTCCTTCAATTTTATCTTATTTAATACTAAGGTAATTTACCTTACTGCATGACTGATAATTTGTTTCTATGTTTTGTTCCTCCTGGGATGAAGATTCATTTTCAATGGGATTGGAATTTATCATATTTAGTGTATGCTCTTCAAGGCTTGGATTAATTGGAGGATTGTCTATTTGATGAGCATCTTCTTGAATGGGGTTATTATAAGATAAATCTGAATTTATTTGTTCATTATTTTGATTTTGATTTTCAACTGTTGAATCTTCCTTGAGATTTTCTTTCATCCTCTTGTTTTTGAATTTATTGAACAAATTCTGGGTAAATTTTATTGAAGCACCAGATATCACTCTCAACAAATCCATGGGTGAAATGCTATGCTTTGGTTTTGAAAATATAGCTTCTACATATGGTTTGTAGAATTCAGAAACAGGATTCAGTTTCTTATTAAAATGAAAACCATTTTTACCACACACAGGTGAGACACGATTAACTAGCTGTTTTGACTGAAAGCCTTTCTTTTGTACTAGTTCCACTGGGGTGGAAGCTTCCATGTTAGAGCTATAAGTATTCTCAGATGTTTGAGGGTAATTAGGGTTTATATTATTTTTTTTGCTAATTTTCAATTCATTGCTAGTTACTTCAGCTTTGGAATTCTTGAGATGAATTTCTGGATTTTGTTTCATAGAAACTTAATTTTCTTCTTTTCTTGGATTTCCTTGAGGTAATTCTTCTAATCTTCTAACTCTGCTTATATTGTTTATCTTCCATTCTTCAATTTGAGTAGCATTACACAGCTCTATTCCTCTGGGTGGTCCTGTGTGCCATCCGTTTGATTCTGGTGTACATATAGGTATACACAGTCTTCTTCCATCTGATTCTTTGTAACTGGGAATTTCACCTTGTTTTTGAGAGTGTTCAAGTCTAATTCCATTGTCAGAAAGGAAAGGTCTTCCAATAACTGCGTGAACAGAACCTCTGGCTACAAAGAAGTGAATTATTCTTTCATCTCCAGATGGTAATACTAGTAAGGTATTTTCTGATAATCCCACAATTGCTGTGCTGTGACCTCCAATACCTCTAAGCCTCATGTTCAGAACCCTCATTGGTAATATTGCTTTAATGGACTCCACTTCTGGTATTATACTTAGTTCAGCTCCAGTATCTACTAAAGCCTTTACTATATGCCCTTCTTGTCCAACTGAAACCTCAATCATTCCAATGCGACAAGAGTAATGCATTTTATCTTGCATTATTATCTCTTGGGTGGTTTTTTGCTCCTGACTATTGACTTATTTAAGAGACATTAAGTATTTCCATTCTTTATCTGAGAGACACTTTAATTATTGCATAAACTTGGGTGAGATTGTGACTATTTCTTCTAAGGTGAGGTTAATTTTCTGATCCATGACCTTCTTCATAACTTTTTAAATTATTGATCCTTCTTCTTCAACTAAAGGATTTTTGTTCACTTCCACCTTTGGTAGTTTGATCAAAGCTTTCTTATCAGTCTCCTTCTCTTTTGATGATGTATTAGGGTTTGGTTTGGTTGGTTCTGGTGGTTTAAAAACCTCTTCTGATTTTGATGACTTATATTTTGTAGGTATTATGACCTTTTCTTCTTCAGCTTCTTCTTCTTCAATTAATCCGCCAGGAATACTTGTTTTCTTTTTTATGGTGTCTTTGGGTTGAATAGTCTCTTTTGAGGGAAGGGGTTGGGCTTTAGATTTATCTTGATTTTCAATCCTTTGCTTTGTGTTTCTCAAGCCATAAGCATACCCAAAAGGTTCTTCTAATCCTGTTGAAATGCATGGTGGTTCCCAATCACCCCAATTGTCCATTGATATAAAGGCAGTTTATTTTTCCTTTTTCTTTTGTTCTTCCTCTTTGGTATTTTCATCTAACTTTCTTTTGAGTTCCTCTTGTTCCTTCTGAAATTCTCTGACTAAATATTTTGGTGGAAATTTTCCATCATTAGGAACCCTTTCCCAATTGGGATATAAATAATTGAAACCTTGTCTGATAACCCATTTCTTGTTTTGATCCTCCACTAGTTCACTACATCTTCCAACTGAATGACCTTCTTCCATGCAATAGTAACATATAACAGAAAGCTTTGGCACATTTGGTGCTGGAACATAGGGTACACTTCTGTTTGGTGGTAGAGAAACATTATCTCTTGGTCTGAATCCTTGATTGTTTGACTGAGGGTTATTAATTATTTTCTTTTGGGGTGTAGTTGCATTAGTTAATTCATTTAATTGATCCATGAACTGTTTGACATCTTCATTTTCAGCAGGTGCCTCCTTCTTGACTACTTCCTTTCGTTCTTTTAAGGTTCTTGTAAGTTATTTCATTTTTTTAAGGGATTCTTGCATTCCTGGAAATACCTCTTCCTTGAATTGAACTCTCCTTTCCTTATTCTTTGATTCTTTCTGTTTAGCTATCCTTGGAGGTGAAAGTCTTTTGGTGACTAATACTCTTGCTTCCAATTCCTGTTCAATGTACTTCAAGATCTTCATTGGTGGTATGAGATATCCTCCATCTTCTGCTCTAACCATGACATTCTCCTTTATCATTTATTTACTGATAGCTCCCTTTATGTCTGCAGAGAGACAATCAAACAAATCTTCATGAAACATATTTTCTTGAGGAATATATTTATATCTTATCAGGTATGTAATAATTGTCCCATATTCTCCCAAAAATCTCTTATACTGCGAAATATTACTGATTCCACCTTCATCCTGCGTATCATTGAATAGCTGTAAAAGGCAATCCTTTCTATATCTTCTTTCAGATTCAACTCTCCCCCATTTTGTTATAAGGTCCTTTTTAATCTGCGTCCAATTTCCTTCTTTGTATCCTGGCATAGCTTCTATTGTGTCACTAATTTTGGAATCTGTTGTCCAAAAGGCCATCTGCATTGCCAGATCTTCCTCTGTTGCACCTTCAATTTGGGCTATCCTTTCAATTTTTTTGATAAATTTCTCAACTTCTTCACCATTGAAATTGAGGTTAGAATTCTTTGCTTTAATTTTTACTACTGATCTTTCTTTCCTTGGGATCTCTTGTTGTAGTGGACTTGGATGTGTTGGTGTCAAAACAAAAACTATCCTTGGAATATTTGATGGTCTTGACTCTGTTGCTGGAGTAGATGTTTCTCTAGGTACAGGTGTTGGTGATATTGGTGATTCTTCTGGTCTAAAATGTCTAGGTAAACTAGGTTCACTGGGACTAGCTCCTGGTGTATATGATGTTGATCCTCTTCTCTTTCCCTTCTTTTTACTTAGATTGTTGATAGTATCCTGCAACTTCTGTGCCATTTGTTCTTGTGTCTCTTTGAAAAGCCTCATGAGATATTCACTCTGATCTTCTTCTTTACTTTCCTCCTCATACTGTCCTTCTACAGTATCCTCAGGTAATGGTGGTAATTTTGACGTGGACTGATCCATGGTTGCTACTTTATAAATAATCCCTCCTGACTCTATACTTTCCTTTTTCAACTTCTTGACTTGTTTTATAAGAGCGAAATAGAATCTTCTAACTCTTTCCTTTTCCTTGGCTTCTGTTCTTGTTGTTGGGATAATATCACTGTATTCTACTTGAAATTCTTGTGCTGATGGTGTTGAGTTTTTAAGTGGATAATAATAATGATATGAGGATCCAGATGATGCTTTTGATGATGAATGACGATGATTTCTGATGATTTGATTCCAGTTTTCAAAAGATATTTATTTTGTTAATTTTATTGTTTTGAGATCAAGCTGAAGAGATGCTAAGGGTATTCAAATCTGACATGCCACTGTTTGGACACCAGATGTGGGAGCTCCTCTGTGTGTGGGATAAAATGAGGCAGTACCTGGATGGGGAAATTACAAGAAAACAGTTTTGAATTTCTGTTTGAGATTTGTAACCCTTGCTCTGCTTGTGTGCTAGAATAATCTAGACTGCCCTTCCTAATATGCTAAGCTATCTTTACTGAGTTCACCAAATCAATTTTATTATTGATAGTGGCTTGATCAGAAAATATTAGACTCAAAAATCTCTAATCAGACTTTGCTCTACTCAAAACAATGGTTATTTAAAACCTTAACAAATAAATTCTTTTTAAAACTTTCAGCAGGCTGAGTGGATTCCACCAGATGATAGTACAACAATATATAAGATAATATAATAACTAAAATAAATAAAAAATAACAGGAAGCACTATCTTCTAATACAAAACTACAAAATATTTTTTTCTTGAGAATTCTTGGATAAATATAGATACTAATAGCTAGGATAACAGCAATCTTGAATTCTCTGAAATAATAAACTTGAAAAGGATAAAAATATATTTCAAGCCCTTTGTGATGTGATGGTTAGGTTACTAATCTAATAATTGTTAATAATTTAGTATAATATGGGTAGTTTAATGTTATGTTTTGTGTTTTGATTTAATAATAGATTATATGATTTCTTCTGGTTTGCTGATAATAATAATATCTAATTGTTATATGCTCAATATTAATTTGAACTAAACACTAAAGTATTTAATTTGATTTTGTACTTTCTGGTAATTTACTAGGGATTACCCAATAAATACAAATCCACTTTTATTTTAAAAGTAGTAAAGTTACTTTGATTGTGTGGGCTTTGTTTTAAAACAAGCAAAATTACTCTCTTTGAGGAAGTTTACAACAAAAACTAGCCCAAAACTAATTATGATGGTTAGGTTTTATTTTAAAGCCTACAAAATTACTTTGGTTTGATGGTTTTATTTTAAAACTCTCTAAAAATTACTTTTAAGGATTTAAAAACTAAACTCCAGAGATGCCTTGCTCATGAGCTTCAAGCTTTAAGATCCTAATTAAATAAGGCACTAGTCTACCTGCTAGTAAGGGATGAATTAAAGTCTTTTCACACTATTGGTTCTCTTGATCTATGTCAACAACGAACCTCATCTACTAGGCTTAATTTATCAAAATTTCTAGTATACCTCCTACAAGAGGGATCAGAAAAAAAAATTCAATTTACAATTTCTAGATGGGGAAAAGGGAAAAAGTGGGAGAGAGGGCCTCCATAGGAGTGCAAAAAAGAGGAGGCTTAGAAATTTTAAGCCTCTGGTGGCTGTGCAAAGCTGGGCAAACTTTAATTTTGGATTTGCAGGGCAACATGTTGTGATGTGACACGAGTCTGGATTTCTGACCAATCAGATTGCCTCACTGCTCCTTTCATAATGATGTGACGTGTTTCTGACCAATCAGATCAATTCATTCTTCTCTCACATATTCACGTAACATGTTTGTGACATGTGGCTGTGAAATACAGTCAAACCTTAATTTATGGCCCTGGAACCCTTATCTCCATGTATTACTCAATTGATTACTAATCTGTCAGCTGATTTTACTGGATTATAGTTCTTGGGCCTTTGAGGGCTGACTTGTGGGTTAGGTTTCACCTTTTTATGGAAATTCACATAGGACTGATTACCTGTATTACCTGTATTCTTCCTGAAAATTCCTAATTCTTCTAAAATTTTCCTAAAACTTCCAGAAATTTCTTTTCCCAAAATTCCCAATTTTTAGAATGTTGCCACTGTGGCTTGAGCCCATGACATTTCCAGATCTCAGCTTCAGAGATCATCCGCCACTGGCAAATGGGTGACCTGACCCGGGTCAGCCCGCCCCATCCTGCCCATGACCTGATCTTGTCTGCTCAACAGTTACACAATGGTAAAAATCTGCCTTTGTTCTGAACCTACGATGGGTTTTTTTATTTTTTAATCCTTTAATTGTAAGCTGTTATCTTTTTCTATTTTATCCTTTTCTCAAAATCTCTTACTTTATTAAATCATCATGAACTTTCCACATCACTCACACCATACCATCAATGATAACAATCAACCTGACATTTCACGAATGCTGCAGACTCAAAATCAATACATAACTGAACTGCAAACAAAACTTGAGCAGCGTGATCAGGAAGTTGAAGCCCTAGTGGCCAAAGTATTGAATCTTGAAGTTCAACCAGCCAGAAAAGAGAAAGCTCCATTAAAAGTTCAAAATTCAAAATTGCACGAAAGCATCTCAAAAAGCAAGGGAAAGTCTTCAAAATAAAAATCAAGGCAAGAACCAAGAATACAAAAGGACCCAATCCAAATAATACACATCAACGAGCAGCTTCAGCACCACCACAGACTTCTAAAACAAGGCCAAATCAGCTCAACAGGAATCAAACTCCTCAAGGATTTAAGCCAACAAAGGTGAGTTTGTCAAATATAAATTATTTTCACTAACAATTTTCAAAAATGGGCTCTAAATCTTTTTATCCATCTAGGATGCTTTTTTTGCACACAATAGAATTATGTGGGGCTTAATTTTTGAAAAATCTATTCCAGTGCTACCCAATCCTTCCCTCCGTAAAGAATTTCATAATTGTTTTGACTATGCCAATGAAATTCAAGAAGTTGCAAAGAGTAGCTTGGCTGTTAAATTAATTCCTGAATCTGATTTCATCACTCTTCAAGGTACCCAACCAGGTAGAAAGAAGGTTGGTAAAGCAATTGTTAATGTCCAGGAGTTTTTTATCTTATACACTCAGGCATTACTTGCAAAGCTTGGGATTTGCCAATTGACACCCTGTATAATGAAGCTTGCCAAATAAGTGCAATACAGACTTTCCGCCAAGTTTCTGTTGGAGGTGCCTACCAGTATATGAACATCAACTTGCGCTTTCTCAACAATATTGGGCTACTTGAGGCAACATATAATCACTTTGTACACTATTTAAAAACTAAAATCTGGAAGAGAGAAACAAAAGAGAGCAGGGCATATCTGAAGGATCTAGAAAGAGGTGCCATGTCAAAAAACAGGCAACAAGTGAGATGTTTATTACTTATTAAAGCTTATATTTCACTTACAAATTTTGTCTCCTTTAGCTTCAAAAGAGTCGCTACCAGTTTGCTGTTGCTCAGGACTTCCCCAAGCGGTACTTGAAGATTTTATCCAATATTGATGCCCACAGCGATGATGAGTTTGTAGATGGTGTTGGTTATGTGATACAAAAGCTACCTTACCGTTCAAAGAAGGCAACAATATTCATGCGTCAGGTGGACAAAGAAATCCAAAAGGCAACAAAAGGTACAAGGTCTTCCAAGAGGCACATCCGCATTGAAAGCAAAAAATTAAATCCTACAACTTTTGGACGAGTCCCACAAGGATTACCAATTGACTTTTTTGACCCTGAATGGTATAATGATTGTCCACCAGCTCAAAAAACTTTGTGCGCCAACATAATGTCTATTGCTTTCTTGCCTGATGCAACAAAATCCATCCAAGGAATACAACATCCTGATGAGAAACTAGGCAACAAGCGTTTTAGTGAGAAGCATTGGGATGAAGCAACTCAACCCTATGATTTATCACACAAAATCGCAGCTGAAGATGATGACAATGAATCCAGCTTGGTTTCTGAAGATGATTCAAGTAGCTCAGGAATTAATTTGAATGAAGAAAATGATAGCGAAGAAGAGGACGCCAACGAGCATTGAGAGCTTGATGGAGATGAAATAATGGATGAAGATGTAGATATGCAAAATTCTCAAGATTTGCAAGCTCAAAGGGTTGGTCAATCAATAAGTTTAGATCATGAAAATAATTGGGAAAACTGGTAATCGAAAACCATGTTTATTTTTATGCAATATGTGTTATTGAGAAAACTTTCAAACAATACAAAAAACACGTGTTTAAAATAGTTGTCTCCGATATTGATTTATATGCCTTCAGTAGTGTTATAAAAAGGAATATTTCCTGTGCTTCTCAACAGGTTCCTTTTCAAGTTGTAGTCTCCAGTATCAATTTATATGCTGTACATAGTGTTATCAAATTTTTTTTCCTGTTTTTCTTAAAAGATTACTTTGAAGGCACAATCGACTTACTCAAGCATGAAATTTTCATTTAAAATTGGAATTTTCACTTAAGATATAATATCAAAACATGAAAACCTTTTAAAATAGATCCAATCAATGTATTTTCCATGAGACAATGAGAGTTAATGACCTAAATGATTATTTACAAAGTCTAAATGAAATTCATTGCCTAATGAAACCAATTTTAAGAATTCCTAAAAAAAATAAGATTAAAATTAGACACCAAATGTATGATTTATTTACATCTAATAACAAAATATAGTAAAAGAAAAGTAGCTATGTATTCATTGCATCTTCAATAAAAACATTTTCCTGTAAGCTTTGAGTTTCAAGTCCTACCAACTTGTGGATCAGCCAAACAAGGAATGTTGGTTTCTTTATTCCAAGACTCCAGGCTGGTAATGGGCGATATGCTGCAAGGCTGATTATTTTATGAATGCGTACAAAAGCAAACAATCCGCTTTCTTCAACTTGAACTATGTCCATTGCTTTAAGAAATGAAGTGACCCTCTTGAAATTTGTTACCCTTTCCTCTGAGGACTTCAAGACTTTTACAATGAATATTGGACCTGCTTGAATCAGATCGGATTTGAGCTCAATTATATAACTTACCAGCCCATACTTAATTTAATTTTCATCTTTGAAGCAAATGAAGTTGTTTGGACAAGAAGAGGATATATTATATCCAGCCTTCCACAATATAGATGTGTGTTCATGTGCAGCTTTTTGAAGCACCAAGGCATCTGGGGGGTGTGGCAAATCTCAATAGTCCCTTAATACTGGGTGAGTGGATTGGAGATGTACCAAAAGTAATTGGTATATCTCATTCGTCAAATGAAGAATATGTAATTTTGTTTTTCTCTTTGTGTTGTGTTTTTCATCCATTTGGACGTCAAGTCTCTGTTTTTGGCAGAACTTTTTCATTAATGTATGTTCCATAGAGCCTGCTTAAGATAAAAGATGCTTGATGAGAACCTAATCTCAGAGCTAAAAAATTAAGCAATGAAAGGCATACCAAGCAAATGGTTACTCTTGAATCCCTGTAAAATTCCCACAAGACGTTCACCAGCAAGTTCGGAGACTACTATTGGGGGACCCCACCAATCAATGTGTTCAGGCATGTGCATTGCATAGTGGTGGTTTAGATTTACTTTTATTTTTTCAAAAAGTTAAAAGGACATCCTTTGATATGTCTTGTAAATATTTGCAAATGTCTGACTATCTTCTTGGTTTATAGACTTGCTGCTGATTATACTTGTACACTGGATAAGGGCACATAAGTTATTGATTAAGGTGGTGAAATCCAAGGTTTAATCATCATCAATCTTGAAGAAAACATTGAGGGCCAAAAGTGGAAGGTATACATTGAATAATGCATTCAATTTGCTGGCTTTCAGGTTGCCACATTGAGACGTCCCTAATTGTGCTGGAACTCTAGTCACGCCTTTTGGTACCACAACCTCATCAATGTTACATTTGAGTTGCTTCTTCTCTTAATTTTGAAGTCGTCCATTAATGTTTTGAGTTTCACTTCTAGACCAATCCATTTCTTCAAAGTCTGATTCTGAGCTGCTAGAGCTTTCTTGAGTGGGTACTTCAGATTTCCAGTCAAATCCCCCTTGATACATGAAATGATGTTTAAGGATTCCTTCAAACCAGTTGTGCATTACACAAAGCGTTATGTTCAAGACGGGATCCCAGTAAGGCAAGCAATTCAATTCTGACCAACGTATTCCAGACCTCTTGGCTAAATCTTCTTTCTTCACTTGAGACTCCAGCTCATGGTAGGCATAAGATGTATTGCGAACATCTCGACCTGTTCGTTGTTCCCCAAGCTTCAAATCTTGCCTTTCATTGGTCACAATTTCACACCAGGAACAAAACCGTGTGGCAGAGTGTGACATAAACCCACCCACTTTGTGGGTGGCAACCATATCTCCCATCAATGCTGCCAGCTTGACAATGATTTGAGGGCCTTTGGGGTACTTTGGTGTACGTATCTGAATTCCATTCCTCAATTCAAGGAGCTTGTTTACTAAAGGACCTAATACATTGCTGATTGTGAACATGTTAGGATGCATGGGGCCAGGGATTATTCCAGAAAGAAACATGTATTGTGATTGATAGCATAGTCGTGGTGGAAGGCTTAAGCAGTTGAGTGCAATCACACCCATAGAAACTTGTTGCCCTGCAAGCTTGTTTTGCAATGGATTGAACCAATAAATGAAGAGACTGAAGGCTAGAGTCCAGCTAGAATTTCTTGCTTCATTATGGAAGAGAGTTTTCCACATAGCTCCTTGTGCAACATCAATAATTGGTACTGGTGGCTGAGATTCCAATTCATTGTGCCACTTCTCCATTGTTTCTTCAACCCCTGAGACATTCAAAAACCATCTCAACCAATTGGTAAGACTCTGTGTAATAAAAATTGATTTTGGGATCCTTGAGTGTGGTTTGTGACAGGGAAGAATTTGACCATGCACCCACTTTGGTGATGGGGGAATCAATTCTTTTGCAAAGATGTTTACTTGAGGGTCTCGTGTCATTCAAAGAGGATGGACAAGATCAACTCCACATGGCTGAGTGGTGGCAGAAACCTGGTAAACACATACATCTGGGGCTATCTCAGCATGGTAAAGAGAAAAGCATTTTGAACAACACACGTATTCCTCAAATGAAACTTCAAGGCCAAGATTTTTGAGGATTGTACGAATGTCACGTGGTATTAATTTGGAGATTGTGAGTTCTGTTCCATTTCGTTTCAATGCTTCTTCTAGTATCTTAATAAGATGATCTCATGCCTTCTGACTGTTCTCTTTGCTGAGAACAAACTCTAAATTCAGCCATGAGATATACTTCAATACCAAAACTAATTTGGAAGTAATATTTAGATCCAATATTGTAAGTTGTGTATTTATTTCAATAGAATACGAGCTTACCAGCAATCTCAGATTCTTTCATTGTGTCCTCTTAATAATCACCAGATGGCTCTTCTATTGGATCTGCATTTCAAATAAATATGTAGCTATTTTCACTTTCATCAAAACAAAGACTAGAACACGATTCCAAGAGTGTTGTGTTGGTTGATTTGTTTGCCAAGCGATGCCAATGTTTATTTCGAGTACTACGATGAACAAGAAGGCCTTTTTCAACCGTTCCATCAGGTTTCCTAATAGTGTACTTTGCACATGATGGACAAGTGCACAATTCCATGCTTGAGAAGTCGTGGTTTGGAAATGATTGTTATTTCCATTTTGTTTGAGCTTGATCGTTTCATTTGATATAATTGTGATTCTAGTAAGAGTTCCCAATCATCTACACATTGAATTGATAAAAGGGAGTGATCTTTGTGATTGGGTAGCTGTAATATCAAACAATGTGGTGCGTATTAGCTTTTTGGCATTAAAAATAGTACTGCAAAGGGCCTAATTTGAATTAAGATTTTAGAAAAAAAGACTTAGCTTACAGTAAAGAGCAAGTCTGATTGAATTATGTTGTAGCTGAGTTTGAGTTGAGCTTGGTATTTGAAACAGGGGTTGTGTCAGAATAAACAAGAAAGCTGCGTGTGGTCGGGCCCAAAGTATGATATCCTAACACAATAAAGCTGTGCAGGTATTGTCATGATCGTATATTCTTTTTTAATCAGTCCTTTCTTTTGCAAACATCGTATAAGGACAGTACCTCAATTATGTCTGAGGTAAGCTTATCACTTTTTTCTTTATTTGAAATTGCTTATTCAATACGCATTCAGTTAGCTAATGCAAAGTTTAGGCTCAAGCATCTTGTGAATTTTCGGCAGTGATATTGAAAGGACCTAGGACTCAATAGTCAATCCAAAATGTTGACTTCTAATTTCTTCATCTCAAAGCAGGAAGGACCATTGTTTAGGCATAATAATCAGTGAATAAAGGCCTTGGTCCAAGGTTTGTAAATACTCAAGTGATTCAAGTGAGTGTTTCTCTTTCTTTTGAAATCTGATGTAGTGTTTTATACAAGCTTTTTTTGATTGAAATCTTTTCTTTATATTCAGCAAGTATACTCACTTTTCTCAATGATTTTAATGTCACTTCAAATAATACTTAATCAGAAAATATTACATCTATTGGCTCTTTACCTACTATACCATACTTTGAGCTTATTATCAAGGATTTTGAATTCACTTTAAAAGATTTTTAATTTCATATTTCTAATTCTTGATTTGTCTCTTATATTCCTCCTTCTAGCCCTCAATAATCGCAATTATATCTATTTCTATTTGATTCTTTTAATCAAAAGTACTTATGAATCCCAAGGCAGGAAGAAGTGACAAACAACACTCAGCTACAAGCTCATTTGTTGAATTTTTGGAATTCATAAAGGAACCAGTTCAAACAAAAACGAATCACAAGATGCAGCTTGAAATGAGGATTCAATAATTCAAAACCCTATTAGCTAAATTGGAAGCTCTGGAGCAAGATACAGTAAGTGTTTCTGGTCTCAACCCTGCTTTATTTCTTAGTTAGCTGATTCACATGTATTATACTCACAGTCTCTTACATCTATCTAAAAAAAAAGTGAAGATGAAGCTTTCAATAAATTGAACAAGCCATACAAAATAATTGAGTATTTAAAGCTCGTATTCAAGAGTGGCCTTGCAATTTTGTGGTGTGCCCTTTATTTGAAAAAGAAAGACAGTCACTAAAGAGTGGTTTGTACGTTCCTGATTTTTTAGTGTTCTATGAAAAATCTTACTGATATTATAATTATTAAAAGACTACGTTTTTAAATCACTTTCTTTGTAGACTACTAAGGCAAGATCATTGTACAAGTTTTCTAGGATTGGATGATATTTTTTGACAGAATTGCAATAATTAATGATATTTAAAATGTATTGGTGACGTAAAAAAATCATAAGAGGCAGAGATCTATTTGATGTTGCATATGAGGTCCAAGACCCCTACTGCGCATATTCATGTGTGAGATTTTCAATGGGCTGAGCATGTCAAGCATTTTGCATTGTACAGGACAAGAGCAGGACAGAGCAGTCTGATCAGGGTCAGGTCAACCATTTGCTGGTGGTTATCCTTACCAACTCTGCCAGTTGGCCTTTTCTGAGATTCTCAAAATAGTGAGCACATTCACATGTCCCATTCCTTTTCTCTTCAAAAATATTTTTCAAACTTACTAGCCTTGCATAATTTCCTTACAAGAGGAGCACTATGCAAGACTAATAGATAAAAATAAAATTAAAAAAACTAATACATACCATATCCCTTCCAACATCCAGTCCCACTCTTCATTTTCTTCAGCTTCAATGAGAAATTTGGGGGTTACATTAACAGAAAAGTTGATGTAATATGGCCTTTCCAATTCAACAATAAATTATTTCAGTCTTCAAAAATTAATCATTTAATTCTCCAAAGGAACTCAATGATGCTTATCCCCTCTTTGGGTGGTTCATAACAGCAAAAATACATGAAATTTCCCAAAATTGATACCTCAAAAGTGTTTTGTTCCACACCTTGAACCTTCTATGTCCCCTATGATGCCTACAGCTCTGCTCTTTATTAATTGGCATCCTCATTGTGACTCTGATTATATTAATCACCCAATTGCTTATATTTAAGCATATTAAAAAATTATTTACAGAGAAAATTGAGAAATGTCTTTGATTTGGGTACTGTACATCACAATTATGTGTTGGATAGTGCAGTGGGGTGACACTGGCAGAGCAAATCTGTGGTAAATTTTCCTTAATGAATATATCATTTGTGTTATTACATGTTTATTTTACTGTTACTTTTCCTCAAAGGTGATTTCATACTATTGATATCCTCTTTTATATAAATAATTACCATAAAAATAAAAAATTTATTCAGCTGAACTGTCATGGTATACCACAGTGCATATATGGTATAATATACCATTATACACCATTTTTGCTCAGCAATCCAATGGTGACATTTTCAGGACCCAATTACGTTATTCCAATTCAAGTCCCCAATACATCACCGATTTCAAAGGAGGATGTTTCAGCTATTCAGTCTGGCAATTCACTGGTGGCTACCAGAAGGCAATTTGAGGACCCCAACCACCTGGCCCTGCAGGGGTTGGGTTGTCATTTCTCATCAGGACTATTCTAAGGGAAATTCTCAGAGGTTATCAATCATTTTAATCACTGTCAAGGCATTAAGTACTCAGTATATCTTGGATGACTCAGTTGGTCGATACAGGTAGTAATCAAGCATCCTGTATGGCATTAGCCCATTTGGGCCAATTCATATTCCACTGTGGGAATTCAGTCATACAGCTCAATTCTCAAGATGGCCAGAACTGTATTTGCCCAATTCAGACAATAGGGCCAGATGATTCACCTTCCAGGATCAGCCTTTCAGCTTTTCACATATACTGGCCACCTTTCATCACCTGGGGACTTTCTCCCCAGTTAATTAAGATATTGGATTTATTTTTATCCTTATTTTCTTTTCATTTTATTAAAGTAAATACTGATAATCTTAAGTCAG
Organism: Austropuccinia psidii; assembly: GCA_023105745.1. Taxonomy (NCBI): domain Eukaryota; kingdom Fungi; phylum Basidiomycota; class Pucciniomycetes; order Pucciniales; family Sphaerophragmiaceae; genus Austropuccinia; species Austropuccinia psidii. The sequence continues at coordinate 9,328,410 of JALGQZ010000001.1, forward strand.
TTATTTGCACCTTTTCTTCTTTGCCTGTCAGTGGTTATTGGTGGTCATATACTTTACTAATTCTATTGTTCTCTCTGGCAGGTTGGGTGAGACTTGAGGTATATTTTACATGCCCAAATAGGCCGGAATTATCTTAAAAATGAACTCTGAAATATGCATAACCCATAAGTCATGCATATATTCAAAATTCATCATTTTTTGATTTCAGAAAAGATGAATAACTTTTTATTGAGTAAGTAAATCCATAGATTCAAGGCCAGATTTGGATTCTACACAGAAATTCACCTAGGTTAGCTCCATGAAGTAAATAAGCTCAAATAAACTCTTTGAGGTGGTAATATGGAAAATACTACAATACCACATAAAAGATCAGTGAAAAATTTGGTTTTCCTCTATTTCACACCAAAATTATGGGAATGTGAGAAATCCCATGTTACATATACACTAAGAATAGTGTTATGCAGGTTTTGAGCACTTAATATTATGGTATTCTTACATGCACCTTTGGTACACCCATAGTGGATATCTCACTTGAAGCTTAAAATTCTATTTTGATGTAAAAAATAGGCAAGGGGGACAAAAGACATCAAAGAGAACCAGGGTATCCAGCTTCTGAGGACTTTGAGACGTGGAAAGCTCCAAAGCTTGGTTCCATGGCTGATCTTGGCTCAATTAGTAAACTAAAACCTTTTGGGAACTTGGTTACCATGTTACAAGTTCAGTAACTTATAAGAAAATAGCAAATAACCTGCTATTTTGATGTGCCAAGGAGGTAAAGAACAACTGAGACTACTGACACCATGTAAATTAATAATGATTTACCATGGAAAAAACCCAAAAGAGTAATCAGAACCCTTTTTGGAATAGTATCAATTGATTTACCTCATAGCAACCAGCCATATAATCCTATTTGCAATTCTGCATAGAAATGAGGTAAAAACTTCAAAAATTAATTAAAAATACAATTCTTAATGAATCTTTCTGAAACTTTCAGGACCAATTGAGAAATGCATAATTCATTTAAAAACCAAAAAAAAATTATACTTCTATAAGTAAAATTACAAGTTTCACTTACAGTCCATTTTTGATGATTCCACATGAAACAAAGAATCTTTAAAAATGTAAAGAAAATACATTCTGTGATGAAATTTCCCATAACATTGGTAAATTTGGGAAATCAATTATTATTTTGGAATAAAATAATATTTACAGTTGTTACTCCTTTTATTCTTAACCATAAATGGATTGGTAGTCACATAAAAGCCTCAATTAAGTAATTATGATAATCTTATGTGACAACAGATGATGCAATCAATAATCCAAAAAAGGCTTATTGCTTTCTCACTCACTGGTTTTTCAGTTTTCTCCATGGCACGCCTATGTGAGCTGTGTTAGACCTAAACCAGGCTTTCTATTGCTGTTTTTTCCACATCATCACATTATTATATTATACCTTTATTACCTAACAAGTAGGTATTAGTTAAAACTATTCCTTAAGTCTTTTCTTCTTTCAGAAATCAATCAGAAAGACGTGAAATCATAGAAATAAACTATATTTTGTTGTAATACTGTTATAAATCAATTTTAATCCATTAAATCCAAAATTCCACGTCAAATTTCTCTACTATTATCTTCCAAAAGGTTCATTGGATTAATAGTGAGTAATTTATCTCAATTCTTAAAGTTTTTCTCTCGTAAAAGTTTTCTTCAAGAAGTATCTTGATAATTGTTCTTGTAAAAGATAATTGTATATCAAAATAATTTTATTATTCTAATAAAAGAAGTTTTTATTATTAAATTCTTCTTGTAATTGATTCTTGTAGACAATTACTGCTTACTGATATACCCACTTGTAGTGTATAACACATAAAAGAAATAATTATTTAATTATTTGATTGTGGTTACAATAATGTTTTTGTATTATATTTCATAAGAACAGTCATAGTACTGTTGATTAATAGTAATATTATCAACAGTTTCATAGACAAATCTTACAGGTTGAAACAGTGAATTGGGGATTCATTTGGTTGGCTTTCTTATTATCTTGGCCATTGGCTTCCTTTTTGTTTATCTTTGCCACACGTGTCTTTGCTCTTATCCCTTGTTATTGAAATATATTCCTTTTTATTTCTTTATTCTTTTGGAGCCCTCCAAGTGAGTTCTTGATTCCTGAGTTCCAGGCCATGCTTGCTTCCATAAGAGCCCCAGTGACATCATGATGGTCTCAATGCTCTAGGATCTTAACCCAATTCAATTTTTGAAGAACCTACCAAAGTGGCAGGCCTTATTTTGATTTCCAACCTAGTTGATCCCCCAGATAGACTGAACCTAAAAATATAGATCCATTGTCTCTTGCATAGCATGGCTTTCCTCATACATCAATCAAAGACCTCAACAACAAGAAAGGTTCCTTACAACTGTCCAGCTTGTATATGAAAAATCCAAAACCACTCATGCAGCTACCCTCCTCAGTAATGTTGTGAAATGATGGAATTTCACTTTTGACATTCTCACAAGAGAATTTGCAGTTAAAGATCCTTACAATCACTTTTTTACCACACTGAACCTCAAATCTTATGAATTTTTGCCAATTGAGTGGGATAAGTTCAAGGTAATGATTGAATTTCTCTGTCCTCTCTATGAAGCTAAAGTAATTATATGTGGGTTTAAATACCCAAAAATTAATCATGAATTGCTTCTATATATACTCTTGCTTAAACACATCCAACAGGTACATTTTTTCTCTCTTTAGAATAATTTATTCTAATTACTCTCTTACAGGCTTGTGAACAGTAGAAAGTGGTACAAATAGAGCTAGAAAAAATCACAATGACCACCAAGCTCTTCAAATACCTAAAAGTACTCCTGAAGAAGACCACAATTATATGCACAAAGGTCTTGGATCCTCAATTCTTTACATTGCATGAATCAACTTTGGAAAAATTTGGTAAATGTGCAAAAGATCTACAAGGAAAATTCAAAGGGGAAGCAAGGAAACATTTTATTAATCAGGCAACCATACCAAGAAGAACAAATTCTGAGAATTTTATTCCAAGCTCATTTTATGAGATTTACTCATCTTATTCACCTGAAGCAGGCCCCTTGGAAAACAAGCTCAATAGATTCTTGTTTGAACCTATTGAGCCAAAATCAACCAATGTTCTCATTTTTTGAAAGGCCCAATCAAATTTTTTTCCAACTTTGGGAAGAAATGGACCACAAGTATCTTTCTATCCCAGAGACTAGCACTAAATCTGAGTTGTTTTCTCTATTTGAAGAAAAATTCTAACTTATCAGAGAGATTCTCTCTCCCATTAATGTTGAGAAGTTAATTTGTAAAAAAGATTGGACTCATATCTTTGGTCATCTTAACTATAATAGTGAGAAATAAAAAACATTTTTTTTTCTTATTTTCTGGTATGTATGCAATGTTTTAGGACTTATTAACCATTGGTCCCCTGTCCCAACTGGGGATGGGGAAAAATTCTTTCTACTAAGTTTCCTTCAAGTACCTTTCACTAGGGACAGGAAGCTAGGGATTACTTGAAGCTGTAGAATTTGGAGGAAGGCTTATTTCTTATTTTATTAGATGTTTTAAGAATCTAACAATACAAATGTACATTTTTAATATTTTTATTAAAATATTTTAGATTTTAAATTTTAAGCTTAAATTTAAAGTTACACAAAGTTTATAAAAGATTCCAAAACTTTTACTTAAAAATTGAGGTGTTGTGTATATTTAATGAATTGAATAATTATTTTTAATACAGGATTTAAATCCTGCATGAGATTAAATTAAATTGGTTTAAAGCCATTATATGGACTTAAATAAATAAAACAGCAAAATCCACAGAAAAAGGTGAGACAAAGTGAAAAAGTCAAAAAGAGCCAAGGTACCCAAATAAGGTTTTAAAACTTATTTGAAATTTAAGATCAGAATTTAATGGAAGATTAAAGTTTAAACTGGTTTATTCCACTTTTGGAAAGTAATTACAAGCTTCCAAAGGATAAATCTCTATATGCAGGCTTGTAATCAAGTTTTTAACAACTTTAAACGCTTAATATTAAAGTTTCAAGACTTGAAACTTTATCAAAAGTCAATTTTCAGTTCTTATTGATAATTTTACTCAGAAAAATAGTAATATCTTCAAAAATTTGTAGAAACTTCAATTCTCAATGGATCTAGGTTAAAATTTCACATAGCTTACAAATTGATTTTATATTTGTATACATAAAATTTTAAATGTCTTTGATAAGTGAAATTCTTTGATATTTAGCCTGTAAAATAACACTTTAAATTTTTCTAAAAACAAATTAAGATTTCTTTAAAAATTAATTAAAAAATCTCATGTAAAAGAGCTTTTCTTGAAAGTTTTTTTTAAGTTTTTTAAGGTGACAAACTTTAATATGAATAAATTAATTTCATATTAAAACTTAAAACAATCAATTTAAATGCAGATTAAAGTTAATTGGAGTTAAGAATAAAATTGGCAAATTCAAGTGGGAATGAAAAATGAGCTACCTACCTTACATCAAGAAGCTTATCTTGTGAGCCTTAGAGCTATTTTCAGATACCCAAAAGACCACAAATAATAAAACAAGATACAATTATAAATAAAATAAATTTATTTATATTATCAAAAAAAAAAATAGAATATAAATATAAATTTATAAACAAAAATGAAAAATTTAATTATAATTCAAAGATAAAATTCAATTGTAATTTGAAATTGTGAAAACACATTTTTACTTGAAAAAATTAAGTAAAAATGAATTTTCAACAAAAATACCAAAATTGAAATATTTTTGGAAAAAAGTTAAATAAAAATTATCATAAATTTTTATCCAAAAAATAAACATATGAAAATTATTTCACCATTGGACTCCTCATAAAAAATAAGATGGGGTCACCTCTGGGTAAAATTTCTGTAACTGAACTCTAAATAAGCTTAAATTAAGCTTCTAGTATTTTATGTAAAAATGTTGAAAATCCTCAAAAACTTAATCTAATTCACATCAAATGCAGTGTTAACCATCAAATTTTGTGCGAAAATTGGGGTGTTGTGTGTAGTTTAGAATCTATGACGAATTGAAGTATTTTCAATTGAAATGTCAACATTTGTGCATGTATTACATAAGTGAAATTTAATTTACATATGAGGTGTCAATTATTAAAGTTGTGTACTTTAAAAACTCAATTGAATTTCATATGTAAATTATAAGTATAATACATGATGAGGAATTAAAGAAAAATTAAATTGGAAAGATTGATTCTGGGGGAAAAGGAATCATGGCTCCAAGGGGGAGCCAGACCATCAAATTACATGCTGAAAGACTTGAGATCTCAAACTTCATGAAAGGTTTCATCACTTTTGGCCTGGAATTGAGTCACAGGGTCTGTGTCTCAATTGATGATGAGGTTTTGATACCAACCAGGGCAGTTTTAACTGTTGCCAAGAGGGTAAAACTACCCTTAAGATAAAACAATATTTGTAAAACCAACTTTAACTGGTTTTGATGTCTTTTAAAAACATTATGATGTGTTTTGAAGGCTTAAAACCAGGTATTACTATAGCAATAGGTAATTTAAGGGTCCAAAATGGCTGAAAATAGCAAAAAAAGGCTAAAACAAGTCCTTTTTTTGGTCTAAACCAGGGTTCAATGATGCCAAAATGGCTTTTCTGTTGTTAGAGTGTTTTTCACTACTGAAAAAGAGCAAATATTAATTTTGGAGTAAGAAAATTGATGGCTATAAGAGATTGTCTTCTTTTCCCCACTTATCTCTTCATGTTACAATATTTTCCTTTTAGAATTAGCTTAAACACTGTTAAAAAAATCCATAAAAGATTCAAACCACCCTTTTTTTATCATTTTAAAAATCTTAACAACATGAAAAAATAATCATAATAAATTTAATACAAAGCTTCCAACATGAGTTCAGAAATTGTGAAAGGTGTAGCACTAGTAAAATGAATGATATTGAAAAATTACTGCACACCTTACCTAGAATGTCTACACATCTGAATCAAAATTAGGGTTTAGGAATTCCAAATCCACAAGTATAGGATTTCAAAAATTCACATTTAAAAATCAATTTTTCACTTCTTTTCATAACTTGGAACAATCAATGGGGCAAGAACTCTTGAAAGAAATACAAAAAATGAAAGAATGGCCTCACTTCAGTGGTGAAGGAGATTATGAACATATAGAATTAATAAGAGGTATTGAAATTATTAAAGGAGATTTTGAATTAACTGAAATATTGGTAACAGAAATATTTAACACCTTGTTTACCAGATAAGCCCACAGATGGTATATAAAATTGAGACAGGCACATGGACACCAAAGTTGGACTTGATGGAAAACCCAAATTATCAACCAATGGACCAATGATTCTTGGATATTTAAAGTTTAAAGAGCCTTTGAATCTGCTGATTTAACGCTGCCAAGGACAAAGCTTTACCATGTTTTTTCCGACAAAACAATATATTAACAGCAATATATCCTGACATGTCAGAATTTATGATTCACGGAGAAATTTGAAGAAAATGTGGAGGTGATGTAGAGCATGCTTTCAAAAGAAGGACTACTGAAAAATCTTCAGCAGAAGATATCATTAATATATTGGAATAATTAACTGGAAGAACCAGAATTGATTCTAGTAAGGTGAATCTCAAAAAAAGGTTTAATACACCTTGGAAAGATTCTGTGAACAAAAATCCCTAAGAAAATTCTAATAATATTAATCATAAATCTGCAGATGTAATGAGAAAGTGCCATATTTTCCAAAGCACCACACATTTAGCTAATACATGTCCCAAGAAAGGGAAAATCAATGAAATTGACATTGAAAAGGAACCTGATTTTGAGAAGGATGAGGTAATTGAAGATAACTCAGATGATAGATAATCAATATTTTCTAAATCTGCAAAAGATATAGAAAACATCAATGCCACTTTTGACATCATGGGATCTTATTCCCACTTGCCACAATTAAGCAATTGTCAACTTGATTTATCAAAAATTTAAGATGCACAACTAATGAAAATAAAACCAAACAGGGGAAAAGGTTATACAGCTGTTAACTCCTGTATAACAGAAGTGGTAATTTACAACAAACCCACTAAGCTTCTACTTGACCCCGGAGCCTTTGGCTCTTGTGTTGGAAAATGTTGTGTTAACACTTGTGTACCAAATTTTGAAGATCAATTATTGACAATTGATGGCATAAAATTGAAAAATGCAAGTAATCCCATCAAAGCATTGGGAGTATTTGAAAATACTTTCATATCTCCACATATCAATGGAAATTTAAGAATAACTGTTGAATTTTGTAAGATGTGTCTATGAAACTGTTGATAATATTACTATTGATCAACATTACTATGACTGCTCTTATGAAATATAATAATAATAAATATTAGAACCAAAGTTAAAGAATTAATTGATTGTTGAATTATTTTACTTGTTATACACTACTAGTTATTATAACAGTAAGCAGTAATTGTGTACTAGAATCAATTACAACAGGTATTTAATAATAAAACTTCTTTATTAAAAGAAAAAATTATTTTAATATATAATTATATTTTGCAAGAGTAATTATAAATATAATTCTTGAAGAAAAAAATCACTCAAAAAAAACTATAAGAATTAAGATAAATCACTCACTAATACTCCAGAGAACCTATTAAAGATAAAAGTAGAGAAATTTGACAGATAATTGTGGATTTAAACAATCAGAATGGATTTATAACAGTATTACAAAAATATATAGTTGATTTCCATGACTTCAAGTCTTTCTGATTGATTCTGAAAGAATAAAACACTTAAAAAAAAGTTTTAACTAATACTTGCTTGTTGGTAATAAAGGTATAATTGAATAATGTGATTATTTGGAAAAAACAGCAAGAGGAGGCCTCTTTTAAGTCAACAACCGCTCACAGAGGCGTGCCATGGAGAAAACTGGAAAACCAGTGAGTGAGAAAACAATAAAACGTTTTGGATTATTGATTGCATCATCTGTTGTCACATAAGATTATCATGATTACTTAATTGAGGATTTTATGTGACTACCAATCCATTTATGGTTAAGATTAAAAGGAGTAAAAGCTGTAAATATTATTTTATTCCAGAATAATAATTGATTTTCCAAAGATATCAATGTTATTGGAAATTTCATCACAGAATGTATTTTCTGTAAATTTTTAAAGATTCTGTGTTTCATGTGGAATCATCAAACATGGACTGTAAGGAAAACTTTTAATTTTACTTATAAAAGTATAGCTGTTTTTGGTTTTTGTATCAAATATACAGTTCTCAATTGGTTCTGAATGTTTCAGAAAGATTAATTAAGAATTTGATTTTTAATGAATTTTTGAAGTTTTTACCTCATTTCTACATAGAATTGCAAATAGCACTATATGGCTGGTGGCTATGAGGTAAATCAATGGATAATAGTCCAAGAAGGGTTTCAATTAATCTTTTATCGTTTATCCATGGAAAGTAATTAAGAATTGACATAATTACAGGAGTCAAAGTTGCTCTTTACCTCCTTGGCATGTCAAAATAGCAGCTTATTTGCCATTTTCTTATGATATAATGAAGTTTTGACTTGGTAACCAAGTTCCCAAAAGGTTTTAGCTTACTAATTGGGCCAAGCCCAGGCATGGATCTAAGCTTTGGAGCTGTACATGCCTCAGAGGCCACAGAAGTTGGATACCCTGGCTCTCTTTGATGTCTTTTGTCCCCCTTGAGTATTTTTTACGTCAAAATGGAAATTCAGGCTTCAAGTGAGATACCCAGTATGGGTGTACCAAAGGTGTATGTAAGAATACCATAATATTAAATGCCAAAAATGTGCATAACACTATTCTTAGTGTATATTTAACATGGGATTTCTCACATTCCCATTATTTTGTTGTGAATCTGGGAAAAACAAAACCTTTCATGGATCTTTTATGTGGTATTGAAGTATTTTCCATATTACCACCTCAAAGGGTTGATTTGAGCTTATTCACTCTATGGAGCTACCCTAGGTGAAATTCTGTGTAGAATTCAAATCTGGACTTAAATTTATGGGGGTACTTACTCAATAAAAGGTTATTAATCTTTTCTGAATTCAAAAATGATTAACTTTGAATATATGCATGACCTATGGGGTATGCACAGTTCAGAATGTAAGATAATTGTGGCCTATTTGGGTATGTAAAATATACCTCAAGGCTCACATTCCCTCGTACCAAAAAATGAAATTGTACTACAATTTTATGAATGGTATCAAGAAGAAAAGGGCCCCAAAGGGGGTTAATGTCCACTGTCCAACCTCTTTACATTTGTAAGGTTTGACTATGAAACAATAAGTAAAAATTACTAATTTATTACTTATTGTACTCTGAATGTCCTTATAAAATGAATAAATAAGATTAAAATAATAATATTAATAAAGAAATATTATTATTATGGCGTAAAATTATTATATTATTAAATAAATATAATAATATAATATTATAAATAATATATTAATATAAAATAATTAATATATTATAAAGCTCTTTATTATTGTTACCAACAAATAATAAAGGCGTAAAAAATTGTTTTTTATAAATAAAAAACAATTAATAACAATAATATTACTAATATTAAAGTTATATATTAATATAAATACTATTTATATTAAATAAGAATTATTAAGAGTAATAATAAGAGAGAAATTATTATAATAAGATGAAATAACCTACTTTTAACACTTAAAATAATAATTTTGAGATATTTTACGCCAAAAGAATATAATACAACTTTTTTAAATTGTATTTACAATAAAAAATAAAGAAAATTACTAAAATTCTTGATTTTACGTGGAAATGAGTTTATAGAGAGATTTATAACAAAAACAATTAAAAAATTGATTTAATCACGTAAAAATAGTGATTAATATTAAGATGGTCTTTGGTCTTTAATAATATAAGAGTTTTATATATAAAGAATAAAGAAATTACCTTTTATTTAATTGATTTTAATGTTTTTGATGCGTCTGAGGGGAAAACAGAGTAAAAAGAGCTCTATTTATAGTAAATACCTCCCTCCTAGAGTCCAACAGGCTTCTAGTAGACGTGTACTGATCATATCCACTGGAATTGATCAATATTTTAAGGTTTGAGGGTGATTACATCATGATCAAACCATCTTACATCATTATTGCACCATTATTTACAGTTATCACTGTAACTTTAAGTTTGATGACATCAGAGGCTTGGCAGAACCCCAAATTTCGTGGATTTTATTAGTTTTAATCATAAACTAATAGTATTCACCAATTTTATCACTATTAAGACTGTTAAACTTAATTTAAGGTTACAGTATGTGATCATAACAGCTCAATTTAAGCTCAAACTTTGATCCTCAATAACTTTTAAGGTTTTCACGCTACAGCAATTCAGAGAGTGAATTCTGATAGCCTGACATAACCTTATTATGCTGCCAAGAGCTTTTCATTACATCATCAAAACTCTAATTTTGATGATTTTTCTTGTAACTCATCTTTTCTGTCGAAATTCAATATTTTAAACTTCAAACCTTGATTTCAGGGGGTTATACCCTGAATTTAATAATAAAAATTACATCATTCTTCACGAATGAACTAGGAGAATCCAACTGTATACTTTTTTTTAAGTTTGGACTACTTTCACAACAAAGTGGTCAACAGCTCTGTTGATTTTTATCAATATTTCCTCATAAGTCTTAACCTTGTTTATAATTTGCAAAATAAAGTTCATATCTGTGTTCTTACAGTAATTACGTGGTAACTTTATTTTTGGTTCATCATTCTAGCATGTATAGTTTAGAAGATATTAGCTATGATCACTGAATATATGCGTTGACCAAAAAAGTGCATATATTCAGGATAATTCCTTAAGTATTGATTTTGAGAATTAGCTTATTAATTGTTTTATGTGTGGATTTTTATGGGGAATCCACTGGTACAATCTATTTCACATGTTGTTTCATTGGTTTCTGAGATAAATAGGATTTTATGGTTTTTATAAGGTATTATACCTTATAATTCATTAAATATTGACTTTACAGATATGCCATAAAAATGGTATATGTGTATTTTTCCATGAGGAATCCAATGGTATAATTTATTTCACATGTTCATTCATTGGTTTTTAAGTTAAACCAATTTTAGTACCAATTTATGGTATTTTTTGTATATTTGAGTAATTAATTTTAGTGTATAATTATTCTAATTAATTTTAATATAATTATATTAAAGATATAATTATTCTGAGTATTTTTTGTGACCTTATTGGGTATGTGGTCATATCTCAAAGGCTCACATTCCCTACCACCAAAAAAGATTGTACCACAATCTGATATATGTGATTAGGGTATCATCCACTGTCCTACCTCTTCAATAGACTTTTGTTAGTCTTGAAGCTCAATAATGCTTAACTTTTTATTTTTCAGGTTTTCTTTCATGTCTGAACCTTCTTAGTAATTTATCAGCATTTGTTATATCTTTCTCAAGTAGCCATTCATCTTCTTGAGTTGAATTTCTATACCTTACAAGGTATTCCCTTTCTTTTTTGTTTCTTGTCCTTCTTTCTTTAAGGACTTTTACTATTCTCTTTTCCTCTCCTTCTTCCAAGGGGGGAATTTCAAGTGGGGGTTTATTTCTTAGTGGAAATAATTCCTTGTCACTTGAACTGTAAGGTTTTATCAGACTTACAGGGAAAGTTGGGTGTTTGTTCATTAGCTCACCTGTGAGTTCTAATTGCACAGCATTGGGTCCATGAAGTGCTTTTATCATAAATGGTCCTGCAAAGGAATCTTTCAATTTCTTTGGGCCTTTTATGTTATTGAAATTAAGGGTTGATACTAAAACCAAGTCCCCTATTTTGAAATCAGGTGGCTTATGACTTTTATCCCATCTTTCTTTTGCATATTTAAAAGAATCTTGCATGCATCTGTTTGCATGGTGTCTTGCTTTGTCAAGCATTATCTTGAAGCTGCTTGCTGTTGGATGTATATCCACTAAGTCCTTTTTGAGGGTATCATAAGGAAGTCTTGGATTCCAACCTTTCTCTAGCATTGCTGGTGTTTTGCCAGTAGAAGAATGGATTGATGTCTTATATGCCAATTCAAGTGCTGGTATTAGTGTACACCAATCATGGGTAAAACCATCAGAATCTTTGAATTCTAGCCCATAAGCACAGAATCTTCTGATCATGTCCTCTAGGGTCTGTATCATTCTTTCTGCTAAACCATCAGTTTGAGGATGATAAGCTGTTGAGAATGATAACTTTGTCCCAAACAGGTTATGGAGATTTGTCCATAATGCTGAAGTGAACTTTGGGTCTCTGTCACTTATAATATTTTGGAATAAGCCTGTGTGGCTAATGACTTTATTCCATATCATTATGGCTGTATCCATAGCTGTGTCATCTTTATGACATGGTAAGAACATGGGAGTTTTACTGTACCTGTCAACTAACACTAGACATGCATTATAACTCCTGTCTCCTCCTGGAGGTAAGGCTGTTACCCAATCCATATGAACTATTTCCCATGGGGATTTTGGTTCTTGGATTTGGATCATCATTCCAAATTTCTTTCCTGTGGCTCTGTTGGCTTTTTGACATCTGTCACAGGTTTGGCAGTACTCTGCAACATCTTTCTTCCAATTTGGCCACCAAGAGCAGGTTTTCACCCTCTCTAGTGTCCTATCTTCTGAGAGATGTCCAGATGCAACACTATCATGACACTCATGTAAAATAGTGTTTATTAGTGTTCTATCTGTTAAGGCCATAACACATGTGTGTTTTGTTCTATGGTAAAGGATTCCATCAAGGAGGTGAAATCTTCCTTCATCATATGCCTTTTTCCATATTTCATCTAGTTTTGATGAAAGTGATGGATCTTTGCAGTCTTTCATTAGAAGTTGGCTTAAGATATGGCAATTTTTGTCTGTCTTATAGCTTTCTTTAACTTGGTTAAAGAATTCTGTGCCAATGTCTGTAACACATATTCCTTCTATATGGTGCTCTTCTTGTGGTACCCATGCTGGATTGTCAGGGGTATTTGCTAGAGCCCATCTGCTAAGACCATCTGCATTTTTATGAATATTTCCAGATCTATGAACAATAGTCATATTTCCCCTATATTCTTGGATAGCAATTTGCCATCTCAGCATATGTCTATTTGGAGTCTTCATATTTAATAGTGATTTCACAGCATTACAGTCTGTGATTACATCAAATACTGTGCCATCCAAATAATAATGCAGCTTTTCTAAAGCCCACACTAGGCATAAGCATTCCATTTGGCTTGCTCCATACCTTGCTTCTGTTGGCTTTATCTGCCTTGAAATGAAACAAATTGGTCCTTCCACTGGTTTATCATTGATAATTTGTGTTTGGTGGAGTGCAGCACCTAGTCCTTCTCCACAAGCATCAATGTACAGTTTGAAAGGTAGTTTCCAATCTGGCATTAGAAGAAATGGGGCATTTGTTAAAGAATTTTTCAATTCTTCATATGCCTTGACTCTTTCTTCTGTCATCTCATAGACTGTTTGTTGGTCACATAGCTTGTACAAGGATTTAGCAATCTTTGCAAAGTCCTTTATATGCTGTCTATAGTAACCAGCAAATCCTAGAAATGATTGCATTTCTTTTTTAGTTTGAGGCATTGGTTTAAGTAGTACTGCTGCTACTTTATTTTTGTCTATGCCTAGACTAAGTCCAGATACTACATGTCCTAGGGCTTTCAATTCACTATATGCAAAATGACACTTTTTCAATGAAATTTTCATATTTACTTGGACTATTTTCTGTAGTACCCTTTCTAGTCTTGTCAGGTGATTTTCCCAAGTTTCTGAGCAAACTATGATATCATCAATGTAGATTATTAACCATCCTTCTGATAATTCTTCAGGAAATATGGTATTCATCATTCTTTGATAATGGGAAGGTGCATTTTTTATCTCAAATGGCATTCTTAAGTATTCAAAAATTCCACAATGGACTATTATTCTTAGTAGTTTCTTGGCATTGTCTGTTAAGACATTTTGATGAAAACCCTTAAGAGCATCCATAGCTGTGATGAACTTAGCTTGTGACAATTGGGTCAATGTCTCATGGATTCTGGGTATTGGATATCTGTCTGGGATGGTATAGGTATTCAGGGCTCTGAAGTCTCCTACCATCCTTGATTTTCCATTATGCCAAGTTATAATGACAGGTGTAGTAACTTCTACTTGCTCATTATGTCCAACCTTTCTTAATACTCCAAGGTCCATTAATTCTTTAATGTGCACCTCTAGGGCTTCTATAGCTCTTGGACTGGCTGGATAAGCAGGTCTTCTTAATAAAGGTGGGTAAGGTTTTTCTACATTAAGAATTATATCCACTTCATGTCCAATTATGGAACCTAGTGGCTCTTTGTCAGTTGCAAAGGCATTTTTATACTTAAATAAGAGGTCAATCAATTTTTCTTTCATTTTTTCTGTTAATTCTTGATTGAATTCTGCCTCTTTGAGTTGTTCAGATATAAAAAGTTCTTTTTCTGGAATTTTTTCCTCATTCTTAATAACTGTGATTTGCTTTTTGTTATTTAAGAATCCAAACTTTTGTCTTTTATTATCTCCTATGGTAAAATATCTATCCTTTTGGTTGGAGATATCTATACCATAGATTGATAAGTAGTCATTTCCAAGTATGAAATGATTACTAGTACAGTTGTCCATTACTACAAACTCTACTTTGATTCTGACACATTGTGAGGGATGAGGGAAAATTAGTGTTAAATCAATTATTCCAAGGGGCTTCATGCTCTCACTTGCACTACTAAATTTGACACCTTGTATTGGCATAAGTTCTTCTTGCCAGTCTGGGACAATGGTTTTTAAATAACTTTTGCCAACACAAGTGCAATATGCTCCTGTATCTAAGTTCACCTTTCCTTCTTGGTTATCAACCATAACAATACTAATACTTGATTTTCCAGCTGTATATCCCATTCCTCTTGCAGGTTTGGTTCTATACATTTTGGCATCTTGTATATTTGTCAGATTTGTGTCAGATGTTCCAACTTGTGGCAGGTTTGAGTTAACATCCAGTACTTCATAAATTATATCAATATTATTAATTTGTGCATTAATTATATTGATTTCATCACTTTCAGAGCTCTCTGACTCCTCTGTCTCTTTTTCAGAGTCAGATTCTTCTTCTTTGTCATTGTGGCTTTCTGTTTCCACAATTTCATTAATCTTTGCTTTTTTAAGGCAATTATTGGCTAAGTGTCCAATACCTCCACATTTATGGCATTTTCTTTGCTCATTATTGTTGGATGTATTGGGCTTAAAGAATTCTTTTGATTTATCTTTTTTGATAAATGGTTTATTTGGGCTTTTAATGTCCAATTTTTTCCAAGTCCTGCCAATTTTTGTCCTTGTCACTATATCTTCTAGTGCATTTATATACTCTTCTGTGGAGCATGGTTCTATACACCTGCTTCTTAGGGCATGTTCTAGTTCCCCTCCACATTTTTTAAGTATTTTCATATGCACCATCTTTTGTGACATTTCTGGGTACAGTGCATTAAGTCTTTCAACTTGTTTTAGGAACCAAGTTAAAGGTTTATCTTTCTCAGGGTCAAAGAAAGAGTTTTCAAATGCATTTTCTATCTTATACCTCCAGGCATCATTTGCCCACTTGGTGATTATTTCTTGTTTCCACCAAGACCAGGTATTTTTACCATTTGTTTGTCTTATGCCATAATACCATCTTTTTGCAGATTTCTCAAACAGTGAATGTAATCTTGCAGTGATTAATTCATCTGGTATGGCATAGTCTTCTTGTAACATGTCAATTGTTTTAATAAATGACATGTGGTCATATTCACCTTCTCCTGTGAATGTTGGCCATTCCCTTAATTGAGGTGCTTCCTTCATTAAGACTTGGTTATTGTCTTGATGACTCAAGTCTGTTATGAAAGGATTTGACAATTCCTCTTTTGTTTTAACAGGGCTTCTTATATGAGAAAATGGTGTTGATAACTTTGGCATATTTAAATTAGCCTCATTAATTTTATCCATTTTTTCAGTAATAAGCCTTATTTCACTTTGAATGTCATCTTTCAGATGCATTCTTGCTTCATCACTTTTTTCCACATGGTCCAAAAGTAATTTTTGGTGTGATGAAGTCTTTTCTTCAAATGTTTCTACAGAAATACTTAATTTATTTAATTTTTCTGTAAGATTGTCAATACTCACATCATAATTGATTGTCAAAGTCTTATCTTTGATATCTTTTATGTATTTATACAATTCTTGTTGTCCTTGTATTAATTTTTGAGTATTGTCAATTAAATTCTTTGGTTTATTATTTTCAACAATAAACTTAATGTTGTCAATTTCTTTTTTGTTTTGCACAACAATTTTTGTTAAAGAAGATAAATTGTTATTTATTTCTTGTAGTGATAATAAACTGTCTTTAATTTCTTTTAGAGGTAATATACTATTTTTAATTTCTGTTAAAGTATTTACAACATCTTTAGACAAGGTTATTTCTTTGGGAAATGAGGTTGTCTCATTCTTTGCTCTTCCTTGTCCTTGAATTCCATCAAGGTTCTGGCCATGTTGAAAACATTGTCCATGGCATCCTTTTGGATTCTTGGGATTCTGTAGCTTGGGGAATATGGTTTCCTCCAATGCTTTTTCTTGTTCTTTTTCCCTTCTTGGGGAAGTGGGTTGGCTTGAGGCTTGCTGGTAGAAGCTACTGGGGCTTCTTCCTTGGTTGCCTCCCTCTTTTTGGCATGATAATCCTTGATTTTTTTGATTTGAGGTTTGGATGACAGTGGATTCCATCCATTGGAGTATCTCACTATCTCCTCCTCTTTGAGGAACTTTTTCAGGATGTGCCAGGAGTTCATCACTCCTTGGTGTATTTGAGGCAGCATTTCCCAGTCTTTGTCCTTGTATACTGTGTAATACTGCTTGTAATGGCTCATGTAGATGTCTATCTGAGCCCTCTGAATGTGATTTGTACCTGTTTGAGTTACTCATACTTAGTTCCAATTCAGGCTCAGATATCATGGGCATTTCTGGGACTTGCCTTTGGGATAAGGCACTTCCTTGTGTGGATTCTGTTCCACTGGGGATATTGCCCTTTCTTTTCCCTTTTGAGGGATCAATTCTACTTCTGAGTCCAGCTCCATCTGATTGGATGGAGTATTGGGAACCTCTTCTGGTAGTCATAATTAAAGAATAAGAAAAAATAAAAGTATTTTAGAGTAAAATTCTTTTATGGCAATTTAAAAAAAGAGGTGCTCACCTTCAGAGTCTTGAATGGTGGGCCCTGGAAAGTCTAATTTCTTAGCTTTCTTTCTTTTGGTGATAACTGGTGTAGGAGAACTTTGACAAGTTTCTTCCACCAATCTCTCAACAGTAGCTTGGTTGTCTTCTGTTGGGTTATCTTCAAACACTAAAAAAGACAAATAAATATAAGTCTTTTTATAATAAGTGTTATTTTTGGCAAGATATGGCAATTTTCCACGTAGAAATTGCTTTTATATCTTAAAAAAAATGAAATAAATAAAGAAATGAATAAAAATGAATAAAAATAACTTTTTTTATTGGTTTTTAATATTTTTTAATATTTTTTATGTATATTTTTATTTTTAAAGGATAAAATAAAAAATGAATATGATTCTTATAAAATTAAATTATAATAAAAATTATTTTTAATTTATGAATTATCTTTTTTAATCACTAGAGTCACTCAAAGAAAGTTCTTGCAAGTCTAAGGATGTGAAAAACCACGTGTAAGACAGTACAATTGCTTTCCAAATGCCTCAATAGCTTTTAAAATCAATAAAATATGAAATTATTATATAATTTTATGATTATAAATATAATTTATTATTGGATAAACCCAAATAGAATCTTTTTAAAGGTCTTTTAAGTAAATATCACGGCCAGGCCCCCAAATGTAAGGTTTGACTATGAAACAATAAGTAAAAATTACTAATTTATTACTTATTGTACTCTGAATGTCCTTATAAAATGAATAAATAAGATTAAAATAATAATAATAAAGAAATATTATTATTATGGCGTAAAATTATTATATTATTAAATAAATATAATAATATAATTAATATTATATAAAAATATAATATTATAAATAATATATTAATATAAAATAATTAATATATTATAAAGCTCTTTATTATTGTTACCAACAAATAATAAAGGCGTAAAAAATTGTTTTTTATAAATAAAAAACAATTAATAACAATAATATTACTAATATTAAAGTTATATATTAATATAAATACTATTTATATTAAATAAGAATTATTAAGAGTAATAATAAGAGAGAAATTATTATAATAAGATGAAATAACCTACTTTTAACACTTAAAATAATAATTTTGAGATATTTTACGCCAAAAGAATATAATACAACTTTTTCAAATTGTATTTACAATAAAAAATAAAGAAAATTACTAAAATTCTTGATTTTACGTGGAAATGAGTTTATAGAGAGATTTATAACAAAAACAATTAAAAAATTGATTTAATCACGTAAAAATAGTGATTAATATTAAGATGGTCTTTGGTCTTTAATAATATAAGAGTTTTATATATAAAGAATAAAGAAATTACCTTTTATTTAATTGATTTTAATGTTTTTGATGCGTCTGAGGGGAAAACAGAGTAAAAAGAGCTCTATTTATAGTAAATACCTCCCTCCTAGAGTCCAACAGGCTTCTATTAGACGTGTACTGATCATATCCACTGGAATTGATCAATATTTTAAGGTTTGAGGGTGATTACATCATGATCAAACCATCTTACATCATTATTGCACCATTATTTACAGTTATCACTGTAACTTTAAGTTTGATGACATCAGAGGCTTGGCAGAACCCCAAATTTCGTGGATTTTATTAGTTTTAATCATAAACTAATAGTATTCACCAATTTTATCACTATTAAGACTGTTAAACTTAATTTAAGGTTACAGTATGTGATCATAACAGCTCAATTTAAGCTCAAACTTTGATCCTCAATAACTTTTAAGGTTTTCACGCTACAGCAATTCAGAGAGTGAATTCTGATAGCCTGACATAACCTTATTATGCTGCCAAGAGCTTTTCATTACATCATCAAAACTCTAATTTTGATGATTTTTCTTGTAACTCATCTTTTCTGTCGAAATTCAATATTTTAAACTTCAAACCTTGATTTCAGGGGGTTATACCCTGAATTTAATAATAAAAATTACATCATTCTTCACGAATGAACTAGGAGAATTCAACTGTATACTTTTTTTTAAGTTTGGACTACTTTCACAACAAAGTGGTCAACAGCTCTGTTGATTTTTATCAATATTTCCTCATAAGTCTTAACCTTGTTTATAATTTGCAAAATAAAGTTCATATCTGTGTTCTTACAGTAATTACGTGGTAACTTTATTTTTGGTTCATCATTCTAGCATGTATAGTTTAGAAGATATTAGCTATGATCACTGAATATATGCGTTGACCAAAAAAGTGCATATATTCAGGATAATTCCTTAAGTATTGATTTTGAGAATTAGCTTATTAATTGTTTTATGTGTGGATTTTTATGGGGAATCCACTGGTACAATCTATTTCACATGTTGTTTCATTGGTTTCTGAGATAAATAGGATTTTATGGTTTTTATAAGGTATTATACCTTATAATTCATTAAATATTGACTTTACAGATATGCCATAAAAATGGTATATGTGTATTTTTCCATGAGGAATCCAATGGTATAATTTATTTCACATGTTCATTCATTGGTTTTTAAGTTAAACCAATTTTAGTACCAATTTATGGTATTTTTTGTATATTTGAGTAATTAATTTTAGTGTATAATTATTCTAATTAATTTTAATATAATTATATTAAAGATATAATTATTCTGAGTATTTTTTGTGACCTTATTGGGTATGTGGTCATATCTCAAAGGCTCACAACATTACTCAGATAAAGTAATTTAAAGCACATTTATACACAAATTCAGGCTTGTGGCCTTCTTTTGTGTCTAAATCTTCTTAATAGTTTATGTGAGTCAGGTATTTCTGATTCTGCCAGCCATTCATCCTCATCTACTTGATTTCTATATCTGACAAGATATTCTCTTTGATTTTTACCCCCAAGTCTCCTTTCTTTATCTTTTTTCTTCATTCTATTTGACTGGTGGTACAGTCAAAGGAGTTGGGTTCCTTAAAGGAAACAATTCTTTGTCAGCTGGTTGATAAGGTTTTATCAAGCTAACTGAAGAGGTGCAGTGTTTTTTTTTTAATTCACCACTTTATTCCACTTTAAATGCATTGGTTCCATGTAAGGAAACAATAAAAAAAGGTCCTACATAATAATCTTTAAGTTTATTTTGGCCTTTGATATTATTAAAATTGAAGGTTGAAACTAGAACTAAGTCCCCTACTTTGAAGTCTAGTACTTTGTGACTCTTTTCCCACTTCTGTTTTGCATGGTCAAAAGCATCATTAATACTTTGTTTTGCATGATGTTTCACTCTATCAAGCATTATCTTGAAGCTGGAAGCTGTAGGATGAATGTCAATCAAGTCTTTCCTCAGTGTTCCTGCTGGGAGTCTTGGATTCCATCCTTTTTCTAACATAGCAGGAGTTTCACCTGGGGAAGAATGGACTGATGTCTTATATGCCAATTCCAATACAGATATCAGAGTGCACCAGTAATGGGTAAAGCCATCTGAGTCTTTGAATTCTAACCCATAAGCACAGAATCTCCTAATAATTTCCTCTAAAGTTTGAATCATTCTCTCTGCTAGTCCATCTGTTTGAGGGTGATATGCTGTAGAGAATGATAACTTAGTCCCAAACAATCCATGAAGATTGGTCCAAAGTGCAGATGTAAACTTGGGATCTCTTTAACTTATGATATTCTTAAATAATCCTGTATAAGAAATGACCCTACTCCATAGGCAAAGAGCTGTATCTGTGAGCCTTAGAGGTAATTTCATATACCCAAAAGACCACAAATACAAAAATAACATATTAATATAAATAAAATAAATGTATTTATATTATTAAAATAAAGATCAAAATATAAATATAAAATTATATTAAAAATAAAAAATTGATTACAATTCAAAAATAAAAATACATTGAAATTTTGTAAGTATAAAATTACATTTATACTTGAAAAAAATTAAGTAAAATGAAATTTTAACAAAATTGTGAAAAAATAAATAAATTTGGAAAAAAGTTAAATAAAATTATTATAACTTTTTATCCAATAAATAAACACATAAAAATTATTTCACCATTGGATTCCTCATAAAAAATCAGGTGGGGTCACCTCTGAGTGAAATTCTTGTAACTCAACTCTAAATAAGCTTAAATTAAGTTTTTAGTATTTTCAATACAAAAGTTGAAAATCCTAAACACTTTAATTTAATTCACACCACATGTGGTGTTAACCATCAAATTTTGTGTTAAAATTGAGGTGTTGTCTTTAGTTTAGAAGTTATGAGGAATTGAAGTATTTTCAATTGAATTCAATTGAAATGTCAAAATGTGCACGTGTATTACATAAGTGAACTTTGATTTACATATGAGGTGTCAATTATTACTGTATTGTACTGTACAATTGAATTGAATTACATATGTAAATTATAAGTATAATACATGATGAGGAATTAAAGGAAAAATAAATTGGAAAGATTAAATTTGGGGGGGAAAAGGAACTCCAGCTCTAAGGGGGAGCTAGACCCCCAAAATACTTGCTGAAAGGCGTGGGATGTCAAGCTTCATGCAAAAGTTCATCACTTGTGGCCTGGAATTGAGTTACAGGGTCTGTGAACTCAATTGATGATGAGGTTTTGATCCCAACTGGGGTAGTTTTAGCTGTTGCCAAGAGGGTAAAACTACCCTTAAGATAAAACAATCATAGTAAAAACAGTTTTAAATGGTTTCTACGCCTCTGACACACATTCTGACGTGTTTTGAAGGCTCTAGACCTGGTATTGCTATAGTAATGGCTGATTTAAGGGTCTAAAATGGCTAAAAATGGCTTAAACCAGCCCTTTTTGGTCTGAACCAGGGTTCAATGATGCCATAATTGGCTTTTCTGTTGTCAGACTGTTTTTCACGACTGACAAGAGTAAAATTTACTTTTGGAGTAAGAGAATTGGTGGCTATAAAAGAATGTCTTCTTTGCCCCACTTTTCTCTTCATGTTAGAATCTTTTCCTTTAATTGATTAGTTTAAACACTGTTAAACCAATCAATAAAAGATTCCAACCGCCTTCTTAAAATCATTTTGAACCTTTTAACCATGTGAAAAAATCATTATAATCATTGTTTGTAACTCTTATAATCATTTTTACCCCTGAACCACCCCACAAGTGAATTAAAGCATCTTTCATCACTGTAAACTTTGTCACTTTGTTTCCAAATTCACTCTGGTCACTTTTGGGTGTGTTTTCTCTTTAATATTATTTTTAAAGACTTTTTTCTTTAATTAATTGCTTGCAGTTCTTTGCTCAATTCATTCCAATTGAAATTGCTCTTGAAGAAATTTCTTTTGTAGCCTTAAAATATCTCTTGTAGACTATTTTTGGGATAAATTTTTATTGTTGGTAAAACAATAAATCTTTATAATATTATTGTTTCATACTAATAAGGTTATAAACAATAAAATTGGTGTGTTTTCTCTTAAAAATAATATTTCTTACTATTTTTAATTGATTTTTACCTTATAAAAATTTGAGGACAGGAAAAGTACTTGATTTTTAATCAAAGTTTCATATCCACACCTTACATTTGGGGGCCCAGCCGTGATATTTTACCTGTGACAATTTTTTTTACTCTTTTTAAATTATTTCTCTTATATTTAAAAATTCAAAAACATATAAAAAAAATACTTATAATCAAAAAATCCATAAAAAATATTTTTTTTTTCATATTATAAGTGAGGCTTATATTTTCATTTATTTTTGAAAATATTCTTTTTTTACTTAATTAATTGGTTTTTGTCATTGATTTTAGTGTCTGACAACATGGTAAGACAAGAAAACATTGAAACAGCCCCAACAGTCACCAGCATTATTCCTGCCTGTACTATTAATTCAGACCATAATAGTACTGCTATTGTGACTCATAATAACCAACCTGAACCAATATCTTTTGAATTGATTAACTTGGACATAAGTAATACTCTTCAGAAAGCAAAAGATTTGGCCAATAGTAAGCTTTTCGATGTAAAGTTACTATTTTAAGCCTTTTTTAACCATAATTATGCCTTCAACCAGGTCAGGAGCCAGCTATAACCCCTCAAGCAGCTCCCAGAAAGGTAATAGACGTGATTATGGCAGAGGCCAAGCAGGTACAGAAGGAAAAGGGTCAGTTGATGACTTCCAAACAACTAAAATGGGTCATTCTGAAGCTGATAATACCATTTTACCTTCAAAAAGAGCTGACACTGCCACAAAAAGCCTCTGTGGACATATATAAAGCCAGCCACAGTGCATACCACAATGCACTTCAATTCAAAGAGTACCAGATCCTTGCAGACCTGTGGAAGAATTGCATGAATTATTACCTGACAGTAAGGAAATTCTTGGGCCATCCCAACACTTGCAAATTGCTCAATGGATGGCATCCATTGATGGAGAAGAGAAGAATGATGCTGTTGACACTAGAATGGAGGAAAAACAACCCTCCACCACCCAAACCAGTGCCAAAAACAGCCCCAGTGGCCAGCACCAGCAATTCGAACGTGAAAAAACAGCCACAAGTTCCAAACAAAGGCAAAGGGAAGGCACCAGCCCCAAAACCTTACAGCCAGGGCTACAGAATCCCAAAGATTCAACAGGATGCCATGGAAAATGTATTTCAGATGGCCAGAACCATGATGGAATTAAAGAAGAAAGAGGAAGCCAGATCAAAATTCCAGAAATGATTTCTGATATATTTGATTCTATCCCAGAGTTGTATGATGCTATAAATGACGTGAAAAAACATCTTTCTGATAAAAATGAAACCATTTGTAACAACATTAAAACAAACAACCTGAGTCTTTGCCAAATTAATGAAACACTTATGTGTTTTGAAAAAGATTTAAGAACAATTAGAATTTCCAATAATGATAATTCTTTTGGCAATAAAATAAATGAACAATCTGCTATTATTAAAGAATTAACAGATAAATATTCTAAATTCAGTATTGATGACATAATTGAAACAAGAATTAAACAAGCCATAAATATTATCAAAACAGATAACAAGAAAGTCCTTGATGACATTTCAAATTCATTTACTGAAGTAAAGACATATACCATTGCCTTGAAAAAGTGTTTTGATTCTTCACAAGAAGAAGTGTCAAAATTATCAATGATATTGAATCAAGTCACTGCTGATAACACAAGACAGACAGAGTTATGGCAAGAAATAACACATAAGGAAGACATGTATAAAATTGAAGTAATAAATTTAATACAAAGCTTCCAACATGAATACAGAAATTCCCAAAGGTGTAGCAACAGTAAAATAAATGACATTGAACAAATACTGAACACCTTACCAAGAATGTCTACACCTCTAAATCAAAATGAGGGCACAAGAATTCCAAATCCACAAGTATTGGATCCTGATAATTCACAATTAAAAAATGAATTATCCACTTCTTTTCATAACTTGAACCATCAATGGGCCAAGCACCCTTGAAAGAAGTTCCAAAACTTAAAGAATGGCCTCACTTCAGTGGTGAAGGAGAGTATGACCATATGGAATTCATTAGAGGTATTGACATGATCAAAGAGGATTTTGAATTACCAGACAGATTGGTAACAGCCAGGTTTAACACCTTGTTTACCAGATCAGCTGACAGATGGTACATCAGAATAAGACAAGCACATGGACACCAGAGTTGGACTTATTGGAAAACCCAAATCATCCACAAATGGGCAAATGATGCTTGAAGGTTTAAAGTTGAAACAGCCTTTGAATCTGCCAAATTTAATTCTGATAAACACAAAGCTTTACCATGGTTTTGCCAACAAAAAGACAGATTAACAGCATTATATCCTGACATGTCAGAATTTATGATCCATAGAAAAATTCTGAGACAATGTGGAGGTGACTTAGAGCATGCTGTCAAAAGCAGGACTACTGAACAATCTTCAGCAGAAGATATTATCAATATATTAGAATAAGTAACCACCAGAACCAAAATTGGTTCTAGTAGGGTGAATCTCAAAACAAGGTTTAATACACCTTGGAAAGATTCTGTGGACAAAAACCCCAAAGAAAATTCTAGTAATATGAAGTATAAATCTGCAGATCAGTCAGAAAGTGCCATATTTGCCAAAGAACCACCCATTTATCCAGCACATGTCCAAAAAGAGGGAAAATCAATGAAATTGACATTGAAAAGGAACCAGATGTTGAAAAAGAAGACATAATTGAAGACAATTCAGATGATAAGTCATCCATATTTTCTGAATCTTCAAAAGATATAGAGAATATCAATGCCACTTTTGACATCATGGAATCTTATTCCCACTTGCCACAATTGAGCAATGGTCAAGTTGATTTATCAAAAGTTCAAGATGCACAACTTATGAAGACAAAACCAAACAGAGGGAAAGGTTATACAGCTGGTAACTCCTGTATAACAGAAGTGGTGATTGAAAACAAGCCCACCAAACCTTCACTTGACCCAGGAGCCTTCTGCTCTTGTGTTGGAAAATCTTTTCTTAAGACTTGTGTACCAAATTTTGAATACCAGTTGTTACCAATTGATGGTATAAAATTCAACAGTGCAAGTAACCCAATGAAAGCATTAGGAATCTTTGAGACCAATGTCATATTCCCACACATCAATGGGAATTTAAGAATCACAGTTGAATTTGTTGTTATGGAAAATTGCTCTAGTACCCATTTTATATTGGGAAATGACTATTTAATCATGTATGGGATAGATTTACATAATAACAAAGACAGATACTTTACAATTGGGGACAATAAGCGCCAAAAATTTGCCCTTTTTACCATTTAAAAGACAAATTACAGTAAAAAAAGTATCACCAGTCAACTTAGAGCTAGAGAAATTCAAGTCTGAACAGTTAAATGAGGCTGAAATAAGCCTTCATCTGACTGATAAACAAGAAAATGAACTTTCTTCCCTTTTGTATGACCACAGAGGAGCATTTTCTCTAGACAAAGAACCTCTAGGAGCAATTATTGGTCATGAAGTTGACATCATTCTTAACATTGAGAGACCTTATCCACCACTCTTAAGAAGACCCGCATATCCAGCAAGTTCAAAATCAAGAGAAGCTCTAGAAATTCATATCAAAGAACTTCTGGACCTTGGTGTAATAAGAAAAGTAGGACACAATGAAGAAGTAGAAATAACTACACCAGTCATAGTGGCATGGCATAATGGAAAATCTAGAATGGTTGGGGACTTTAGAGCTCTGAACACTTACACTGTGCCTGACAGATACCCAATACCAAAAATCCAAATTGCCCTTACTCAAATATCTCAAGCAGTGTATATAACCACTATGAATTCCCTTAAAGGATTCCATCAAAATGTGGTGACACCAAGAGAAAGAAAATACTTGAGAATTATTGTTCATTGTGGAGTGTATGAATACTTAAGGACGCCCTTTGGTATCAAAAATGCACCTTCACACTTCCAAGGAATGATGAATGACATCTTCCCTGAAGAACTCTCAGAGGGATGGTTAATCATTTACATTGATGACATTCTTGTCTTTTCCAAAACTTGGGAGGAGCACATGTACAGATTGTCCAGAGTTTTAACAAAAATTCGATCAGTAAGCATGAAAATCTCCTTGAAGAAATGTCATTTTGGATTTAAAGAACTTAAAGCACTAGGACATGTTGTATCTGGTTTGCCCCTTGGAATTGACAAAAACAAAGTTGCAGCAGTACTGCTAAAACCCATGCCTTAGAATAAGAAGGAAATTCAGTCATTCTTAGGTTTTGCAGGATATTACAGGCAACACATTAAAGATTTTGCATCCATAGCAAGACCACTTTATAAATTGTGTGACAAAGACACAGTATTTGAAATGACTGTTGAAAGAGTCAAAGCTTTTGAGTCTCTAAGAGACGCCTTGACCACTGCTCCACTCTTACTGATGCCATACTTTAAATTGTGTTTTAAATTGTATATTAATGCATCAGGGGATGGGCTGGGTGCTGCACTTCACCAAGTTCAGATCATAAATGATAAACCTGTAGAAGGACCCATATGTTTCATATCCAGGAAGATCAAACCAACTGAAGCCAGATATTGGGCAAGTCAAATGGAATGTCTATGCCTTGTCTGGGCCTTGGAAAAATTGGACTACTTCTTGGAGGGATGTGTTTTTGAGGTGATAACAGATTGTACAGCTGTCAAGTTACTTTTAAACATGAAAAAACCCAACAGACATATGCTCAGATGGCAAATAGCCATACAGGAATACAGAGGCAATATGACTATTGTTCATAAGGATGGGAATATTCATAAAAATGCAGATGGACTAAGCAGATGGCCATTACCAAATAATATTGATAATCCTGCTTATGTGCCAGAAGAAGCTTCACCACAAATCCCAATAGAAGGAATAAGTGTTACAGACTTGAACACCACCTTCTTTGAGGATGTGAGGAATAGTTACACCCAATATAAGAATTGTAGCATCTTATGCCAATTACTTAACAAAGACTGTAACGAAAACTCTCTAATACATGCCTTGGATGAAGTACGGAAAAAATCTTATGATGAAGGAAGATTTCACCTATTGGATGGTATAATTTACCACAGAACCAAGCACACATGTGTCATGACAGTTGTAGACAGGTCATTAATCAATCTTGTACTGAAGGAATGCCATGATAGCCCCTTTTCAGGACATCTGTCTGAAGACAGAACAAGAGAGAAAGTAAAGACCTGCATATGGTGGCCAATGTGGCAAAAGGATGTTGCAGAGTATTGCAAAACCTGTGACAGATGTCAAAAAGCAAATAAATCCACTGGCAAAAGACTTGGAAATATGATCAAAATCCAAGAACTCAGCAGACCTTGGGAAATTGTCCATATGGATTGGGTAACTGGCCTACCACCAGGGGGTGACAAGAGTTACAATGCTTGCCTAGTAATTGTGGACAGATTTAGTAAAACTCCAATCTTTTTGCCATGTCACAAAGATGATACAGCCATGGATACAGCTCTTCTAATATGGAATAGAGTAGTATCATGGACTGGAATATTTACAAATATCATTAGTGACAGAGATCCTAAACTCACCTCAGCACTGTGGACAAATCTTCACCAGCTATTTGAGACAAAATTATCCTTCTCCACAGCCTACCACCCACAAACTGATGGCCTGGCTGAAAGAATGATTCAAACCTTAGAAGATATGGTGAGAAGAATTTGTGCATATGGCCTTGAATTTAAAGATAGTGATGGTTTCACCCATGATTGGTGTACTCTTCTACCCGCACTGGAACTGGCATACAAAACTTCCATCCATGCCAGTACCAATGAGACTCCTGCTATTTTGGAAGAAGGATGGAATCCCAAATTACCCCAAGATTCTTTAAGGAAAGATTTGGTTGAAATACATCCTACAGCTGCCAGCTTCAAAGGAATGCTAGACAGAGCCAGAAAGCATGCAGTAAGGTGCATGGAAGACTCATTTGCATATGCTAAAGATAAATGGGAAAAATCTCATGCCACTCCAGATTTCAAGGTAGGGGATTTAGTACTAGTATCCACTACAAAATTCAATAACATCAAAGCATGTAAAAAGCTCAAAGACTCCTTTGCAGGACCTTTTGTCGTTAAAGCCCTCCATGGGGGAATTTTTGTTGAAGTAGAATTATCTGAAGAACTTAGCAAGAAGAATCCCACATTTCCAGTGAGCTTGATAAAGCCATATAAATCTAGTGATGCTGAGAAATTCCCCTTGAGGAATAAGATTCCCCAAGTTATACCTCCTATTGAGACATCTGGTACTAAGAAAATTACCAAAGTTCTTAAAGAAAGGAAATTAAGAACCAAGAAAGTAAGGGAATACCTTGTTAGGTACAGTGACCCAGCTTGTGAAGATGAATGGTTAGAAGAAAAAGATATAACAGAAGCTACCAAACTCCTCAGGAGGTTCAGACATACTAGAAATACCAATATTACAAAGTAATATTCTTTTTTAGGGGGAGGGAATGTGAGCCTTAGAGGTAATTTCATATACCCAAAAGACCACAAATACAAAAATAACATATTAATATAAATAAAATAAATTTATTTATATTATTAAAACAAAAATCAAAATATAAATACAAAATTATATTAAAAATGAAAAATTAATTACAACTTAAAAATAAAAATACATTGAAATTTTGTAAGTATAAAATTACATTTATACTTGAAAAAAATTAAGTAAAATGAAATTTTAACAAAATTGTGAAAAAATAAATAAATTTGGAAAAAAGTTAAATAAAATTATTATAACTTTTTATCCAATAAATAAACAAATAAAAATTATTTCACCATTGGATTCCTCATAAAAAATCAGGTGGGGTCACCTCTGAGTGAAATTCTTGTAACTCAACTCTAAATAAGCTTAAATTAAGTTTTTAGTATTTTCAATACAAAAGTTGAAAATCCTCAACACTTTAATTTAATTCACACCACATGTGGTGTTAACTATCAAATTTTGTGTTAAAATGGAGGTGTTGTCTTTAGGTTAGAAGTTATGAGGAATTGAAGTATTTTCAATTGAATTCAATTGAAATGTCAAAATGTGCACGTGTATTACATAAGTGAACTTTGATTTACATATGACGTGTCAATTATTACTGTATTTTACTGTACAATTGAATTGAATTACATATGTAAATTATAAGTATAATACATGATGAGGAATTAAAGGAAAAATAAATTGGAAAGATTAAATTTGGGGGGGAAAAGGAACTCCAGCTCTAAGGGGGAGCTAGACCCCCAAAATCCTTGCTGAAAGGCGTGGGATGTCAAAATTAATGCAAATATTCATCACTTGTGGCCTGGAATTGAGCTACAGGGTCTGTGAACTCAATTGATGATGAGGTTTTGATACCAACTGGGGTAGTTTTAGCTGTTGCCAAGAGGGTAAAACTACCCATAAGATAAAATAATCATAGTAAAACAGTTTTAACTGGTTTCTACGACTCTGAGACACATTCTGACGTGTTTTGAAGGCTCTAGACCTGGTATTGCTATAGTAATGGCTGATTTAAGGGTCTAAAATGGCTAAAAATGGCTTCAACCAGCCCTTTTTGGTCTGAACCAGGGTTCAATGATGCCATAATTGGCTTTTCTGTTGTCAGACTGTTTTTCACGACTGACAAGAGTAAAATTTACTTTTGGAGTAAGAGAATTGGTGGCTATAAAAGAATGTCTTCTTTGCCCCACTTTTCTCTTCATGTTAGAATCTTTTCCTTTAATTGATTAGTTTAAACACTGTTAAACCAATCAATAAAAGATTCCAACCGCCTTCTTAAAATCATTTTGAACCTTTTAACCATGTGAAAAAATCATTATAATCATTGTTTGTAACTCTTATAATCATTTTTACCCCTGAACCACCCCACAAGTGAATTAAAGCATCTTTCATCACTGTAAACTTTGTCACTTTGTTTCCAAATTCACTCTGGTCACTTTTGGGTGTGTTTTCTCTTTAATATTCTTTTTAAAGACTTTTTTCTTTAATTAATTGCTTGCAGTTCTTTGCTCAATTCATTCCAATTGAAATTGCTCTTGAAGAAATTTCTTTTGTAGCCTTAAAATATCTCTTGTAGACTATTTTTGGGATAAATTTTTATTGTTGGTAAAACAATAAATCTTTATAATATTATTGTTTCATACTAATAAGGTTATAAACAATAAAATTGGCGTGTTTTCTCTTAAAAATAATATTTCTTACTATTTTTAATTGATTTTTACCTTATAAAAATTTTGAGGACAGGAAAAGTACTTGATTTTGAATCAAAGTTTCATATCCACACCTTACAGTATCCATAGCTGTGTCATCTTTATGACAGGGTGAGAATATGGGAGTCTTGCTATATATGTCTACAATGACTAAACAAGAATCATAGCTTTTGTAACCACTTGGAGGAAGTGCTGTGACCCAATCCATGTGAACAACTTCTCAAGGGGATTTTGCTTCTTGAGTATGAATCATCAAGCCAAATTTCTTGTCTGCACTCCTGTTTGCTTTTAGGCATCTATCACAGGTATGGCAATATTCAATGGTTTCTTTTCTCCAAGATGGCCACCATTGGCAGTTCTTCACTTTATCAAGTGTTCTGTTTTCTGACCGATGTCCAGAGTAGATGCCATCATTGCATTCATTAAGAATCATATTGATAAGCAATCTGGTACACAGTTTCATTACACAATAATGTTTGGTTCTGTGATAAATCATCCCATCAAACAAGTGAAATATTCCTTCAGAATAGGAATTCTTCCAAATCTCATCCAGTGCATCCACTAAAGATGTATCTTTGCAGTTTTTATCTAATAAGGAAGGCAAGATATTGCTATTCTTGTCTTGCTTATAAGATTATCGGCCTTTTTTAAAGAATTCAGTCCCAATATTGG
The DNA here is from genome assembly GCA_023105745.1 of Austropuccinia psidii. Lineage (NCBI taxonomy): Eukaryota > Fungi > Basidiomycota > Pucciniomycetes > Pucciniales > Sphaerophragmiaceae > Austropuccinia > Austropuccinia psidii. Next base: position 9,360,093 of record JALGQZ010000001.1, read on the forward strand.
TTATGTTAATTCCCTCAATTGAAATCTGTGGTTCTGCTTCCAAAGGTACATAATCTGGGTTATCAGGAGTATTGGTTAATGCCCACCTGCTAATTCCATCAGAATATTTGTGAATTTCTCCCGCCTTATAAGCGATAGTCATGTTACCTCCATATTCTTGAATGGGCTATTTGCCATCTCAACATACATCTGTTGGGAGTTTTCATGTTGAGAAGTGATTTCACGGAACTACAGTCAGCTATCACTTCAAAAACATTGCCATAAGAATAATGGTGTAATTTCTCAAGTGCCCATACCAAAAATAAGTACTCCATCTGGCTTATGTTGGTTTGTTTTGCTTTGAGATGTAACAAACTGGTCCCTCTGTAGGTTTGTCATCAATAATTTGGACTTGATGTAGGGCTTCCCCTGATCCATCTCCACATCCATCAATGTACAATTTAGAAGGTATATTACAGTCAGGCATGAGGAGTAAAGGTGCTTCTGTAAGATATTTCCTTATCTTCTCATAAGCTTCAATTCTTTCCCATGTCATCTCAAATACTGTATTTTGATCACAGATTCTATAGAGTGACTTGGCTAGAATTGCAAAGTCTTTCAGGTGCTTCCTGTAATAACTAGAAAAGCTAAGAAACAACATCATTTCTTTCTTATTCTGGGGTATTGGCTTAAGTAAAACTGCTGCCACTTTATTTTTGTCAATACGCAACCTTAAACCAGAAACAATATGTCCTAAACCTTTAATTTCTTCAAGGCCAAAGTTACATTTCTTGAGTGAAATTTTCATATTCACTCCTGTACCTTTGTCAAGTAATCTTGCAAGTCCTTCAAGGTTCAAAGACCATGAGTAAGAACATATTATAATATCATCAATATAAATAATAAGCCATACTTCAGATAATTATGTGGGGAAGATGGTATTCATCATTCTTTGATAATGAGATGGTGCATTTTTAATACCAAATGGAATTCTGAGATACTCATAAATACCACAGTGAGTGATAATTCTAAGTAATTTCCTAGTTTGGGGCATCAAAACATTTTGATTAAAGCCTTTCAATGCATCCTTGGATGCTATATACCTGGCTTTAGACAGTTGGGTCAAGGCTTCTTGAATTCTAGGAATTGAATACCTATGTGGAACTGTGTAGGTATTCAATGCTTTAAAATCTCCAACAATCCTTGATTTATCATTATTCCAAGCAATAATAACAGGTTTTTTCACTTAAAATTCTTCATTATGGCCTACTTTCCTTAGTATACCAAGTTGGATTAACTCTTGGATATGTTTTTCCAAGGCTTCTCTAGCTCTGGGACTGGCTGGATGAGCTGGTCTTCTAAGTACTGGAGGGTATGGTATGTCACTATTAATAGTAATATCAACTTCATTCCCTTTAATAGCACCTAATGGTTGATTATCAGAAGCAAAGGCATTCTTATATGTGTATAATACATCAATAAGATCATGCCTCATTTTGGGTGATAATGATGGGTTAATTTGTGCTTCAAAAAGGTGATTATCCACAAATTCATTTTTATAAGTATCTTTAACAGAAGATATCATAGATATTTGTTTTGGAATATTAGAAAAAGCAAATTTTTGTCTTTTATTTTTTCCAATTGTGAAATATCTGTATTTATGGTTATTAATGTCAATACCATAAATGTTCAAGTAATCATTTCCAAGAATGATGTGCTGAGATGTGCAATTGTCAATTACTACTATCTCAGTTTTCATTCTTACATTTCCTTCTGGAGGTGGAAATACAAGATTAGTATCCAATATGTGCAAAGGGTACATATTATTACTGGAACTACTAAATTGTACACCCTCTATTGGTGATAGATTGTCCTTCCATCCAGGGAGTATGGTTTGAAGATAATCTTTGCCTACACAAGTACACAATGCCCCTGTATCCAAATTTACTTTGGCTTCAGTATTATTTATCAGGATTGATGTGACACAAGATGCGCCAGCAGTGTATCCTTTACCTCTAGCAGGTTTGGTTTTACACATTCTGGAATCCTGGATATTGATCAGGCTATAAAAATCCTCACTGTACTGTGCCAAGTCAGTATGGACTTCTGTGACCTCAAAGAAAGCTGTAATGTTTTCAATGGGATAGTCCTCTACTGGTTTATCCTCAGAGACTGCAGAATATATGTCATATTCCTCTTTCTCTTCAGTACACTGAACTTCTTCAATGACTTGAGCTTAATTCATCTTTTTCTTTTTGGTGCAAGTGTTGGCTAAATGTGAGGTGCTTCCACATTTATGACACTTCAAGACAGGTCTTTCAGGCCTCTTATCTTCGCTGGAAGTTTCAGAGACCATTTTGGATTGCATAGGGACACTAACCCAGGTTTTACCAATTCTTATCCTAGTAATGATATCTTCCATGGAATTAATGTAGTCTTCTGTTGAAAAGGGTTATACACATCTGCATGTGATAGCATGTTCTAGTTCTCCTCCAAATTTTCTTAATATTTTCATATTAAACATAGAGTCATAAAAATCTGGGTGTAAGGGAAATAATATGTCTTTCTGCTTGAGGAAACAAGTAAGTGGTTTATCCTTATCTGAGTTAAAAATAGCACTTTCAAAAGAATTTTCCATTTTAAATCTCCAAGAATTGTCAGCCCATTTGGTGATTATTTCAGATTTCCACCAAGGCCCATCATGTTTACCATTATCCAGTCTCATTTTGTAATACCATTTTTTTGCAGTTGTGGTAAACAAAGAGTGTAGCTTTCCCACTATGATTTTATCAGGAATGTAAAAATCTTCTTACAAAATATCAATTGTTCTGATGAACTCAACATGCTTTCATTCTCCTTCACCAGAGAATTTTGGCCATTCTTCCAGTTTTGAAATATCTTTTGCACAGATAGGAGTTTCTCCTAAAAATGGGTTCAAACTTCCTTTTACAAAACGTTTCTTCTCGGTCAAGGATGTAGAATGTCTTGGCATATGTGGTTCATAATTCTTATGAATTTTCTCCAAATTTACAATTATTTCATCCTTTAACTTCTGCCTTTCACTGTCACTTTTTGCCAAATTTGTGGAAAACTGATTGGTATTATTAAGTATTTCCAAGACATGATCTTTTAAAATTCTAAGTTTATTGTTAATTTTCAAAATGGAAAGATCTTCCATTTAATCATTTTCGGCTTGAAATTTACTTTCACTTCTGTCACATGTACTGGTAATTGAATCAATTTTAACATTTGTAAGCTTATACCATCCAGTATAATTCTTGTCATTTCTTTTTAATTCACTTATACCTGATGTTATTTCTTTAACTTTGCATCAAACTTACCAAGTTCTACATCAATACTAGATTTAACAAATTGTATTTCTTGTATTATATGCATGGAAAGGTCCTGTTCATTCTTTCCTGCTCTTTGGCTGTGAATTCCAAAGGGTCCTGGCCATATTGAAGACACTTTCCATATCTGAAGGCTCAAATTGGCGGACCCTGTGCCCTTGTGGGTACGTTCTGTGCCAATTTGCTTTTCCCAGATGGTTCTTGGGACCTTTCTTCTTCTTCCAAAGTCCTTTGGGCTTCTCTTTGGGTGCTTCTGGAGCTGGTAGACGCCACTGGGCGTTCTTCCAAGGCTGGAGTCATTTCCAGTTGCTTCTTCTGGCCTATGGATAAAAGACTTTGGTTCTTCAACCAATTCTTTATCTTTGCAAGACAATGGGCTCCAACCTCCTAAGAGTTCTGTGGTCTTCTCCTGACCCAGAAAGCTCTTGATTTGTAAGTAGGAGTTGATCGCCCCCTGCCAAAGGCTTGGGCATATTTCCCACTCCTCTTCTATGGCTGCTCTCAACCAATTTTGTATTGGCATTGATAAATTTCTATTGCTGCCACTTGAAAGTGGTTCAGCCCTTAAAATATTATCATGAATCAGTTCAGATTCAGAATTTGCATCAAAGTTTGTGGGTACAGACCTTGGGGAATGGGTGCAACTCTGGCATCCTCCATATGTGTCTTTCTTGAGGAAGATTTGACACTTCTGGATTTGGTCATGCCTCTTCCTTGTCCACATCCGTCTGGTTGGACTGAATAGTTGCTTCCATTTCTGGTATGCACCAACCTCACGTCAATTTTAAGATAAAAAGTGAAAATATAAAGATAAAACACACACGTTTTGGTGGTAATTTAGTCTGCTCAGAGTGGAATAAGGTGCCTCTTTTAGCAATTTGCACCTCAATACTGTCCTCAGATTCTGCTTCTGAAGATTCCGGACTGGTAATATATCTCTTACTGAGTCTGTTTCTAGCTGCACAGTATTTGATTGAAGACACTAGAAAAATTACAAAAGAAAAAATTATTTTTCATACTTTTTAAAATATTTTTAAGATTTTTTTAATTTTTTTTTAATATCTAAAAATATTATTCTTTTCAAAGAAAAAAATTAAAATTTAAAATTTTGAATCATAATTAATTCAGAGTAACTCAAAGAATAATTTCATAAGTTTTTGGATGTGAAAAAGCCACGTGTAAAAATAGTATAAAATTAAACCAAATTACTCAATGAAAAAGATTTCAAGACAATTTCAAAAAAAAAATTATTTTATGTTCAAATTGAAAGAAAAAAATATTAGTAAATTAATATGTTTTAGAACTTGAAAATATATTAATTAAGGGTACAAGGATAAAAAAAAACACGGCCAAGCCCCCAAATGTAAGCTGTGGTAGGTATGATGGTTTTTCAGAACACAAAAATGAGATCTAGAATATGATTAAAGCCGAGTCTATGGATAAAGTCATGGCCAGGCCCCCAAATGTAAGATGTGTCTATGAAGCTGTTGTTAATATGACTATGAATCAACAGTACTATGACTGTTCTTATTTAATATAATAATGAAAATTATTAGAAGCACAATTAAATAGTTAAAGAATTATTTTTTTTAAGTGTTATACACTACTAGTAATTATAACAGTAAGCAGTAATTGTCTACAAGAATCAATTAAAAGAAGAATTTAATAATAAAAACTTCTTTTATTAAAATAATAAAATTATTTCAATATATAATTATCTTTTACAAGAATAATTATAAAGATAATTCTTGAAGGAAACTAATTTTAGAGAAAAACTTTAAGAATTAAAGATAAATCACTCACTAATACTCCAAAGAACTTATTAAAGATAAAAGTAGAGAGATTTGATGTAGAATTGTGGATTTAATGGATCAAAATTGATTTATAACAGGATTCAAACAGTATAGAGTTGATTTCTATTATTTCACGTCTTTCTTATTGATTCAGAAAGAATTAAAACACTTAAGAAACATTTTAACAAATACCTACTTGTTGGTAATAAAGGTATAATATAATGTGATGATGATGATGATGATGATGTGGAAAAAAAAGCAAGAGGAGGCCTCTTTTAAGTCCAAGACAGCTCACAGAGGCGTGCTATGGAAAAAACTGAAAAGCCAGTGAGTGAGAAATCAATAATCCTTTTTGGATTATTGATTGCATCATCTGTTGTCACATAAGATGGTCATAATTACTAAATTGAGGTTTCTACGTGACTACCAACCCATTTATGGTTAAAAATAAAAGGAGTAACATCTGTAAATCTTCTTTTATTACAAAAAAATCATTTATTTCTCAAAGTTATCAATGTTATTGAAAATTTCATCGCAGAATGTATTTTCTGTAAATTTTTAAAGATTCTGTGTTTCATGTGGAATCCTCAAAAATGGAATGTAAGTAAAGCTTTTGATTTTACATATAAAAGTATAATTATTTTTGATTTTTATATGAATTCTACAGTTCTCAATTGGACCTGAAAGTTTCAGGAAGATTCATTAGGAATTTTTTTTTAATGAATTTTTAAAGTTTTACCTCATTTCTACGTAGAATTGCAAATAGCAGTCTATGGCTGGTTGCTATGAGGTAAATCAATGGATACTAGTCCAAAAAGGGTTTTAATTACTCTTTTGTGTTTTATACATGGAAATTCATTAAGAATTGACATAGTTAAAAGAGTCTAAGTTGCTCTTTACCTCCTTGGCATGTCAAAATGGCAGGTTATTTGCTATTTTCTTATGATTTACTGAAGTTGTAACATGGTAACCAAGTTCCCAAAAGGTTTTAGCTTACCAGTTAGGCCATGATCAGCCACGGATCCAAGCTTTGGAGCTGTCCATGCCTCAGAGGCCTCAGAAGCTGGGTACCCTGGCTCTCTTTGATGTCTTTTGTCCCCCTTGCCTATTTTTTATGTCAAAATAGAATTTTAAGCTTAAAGTGAGATATCCACCATGGGTGTACCAAACGTGCATGTACAAATACCATGATATTAAGTGCCCAAAACATGCATACCAATATTCTTAGTATATATGTAACATGGGATTTCTCACATTCCCATTATTTTGGCGTCAAATGGAGAAAAACAAAACTTTTCACGGATCTTTTATGTGTTATTGAAGTATTTTCCATATTAACACCTCAAAGAGTTAATTTGAGCTTATTCATTCTATGGAGCTACCCTGGGTGAATTTTGGTGTAGAATCCAAATCTGGCCTTAAATTCTTGGATTCACCTACTCAATAAAAAGTTATTTATCTCTTCTGAAATCAAAAATGATGAATTTTGAATATATGCATGACTTATGGGTTATGCATAGTCCAGAATTTATTTTTAAGATAATTGTGGCCAGTTTGGGTATGTAAAACATACCTCAAGGCTCACACCAAACATGGCCTTCCACTCAGTGTTGTTAGTGATAAAGGTTCTTTATTTGTTTATCATATTTGTGAACCTTTGAGATATGACCACATACCCAAAAAAGGTCACAAGAAATATTTAAAATAATTATACATTAAAAATAATTACCTTAAAGCTACAAAAATACCATAAATTGGCATAAAACTTGCTTTAACTTAAAACCAATGAATAAACATGGGTAATGAATTATACCATTAGATTCCCCATAGTAAGATACACATATACCATTTTTATGGCATATCTGTAAAGTCAATATTTAATGAGTTCTAAGTAATAATACCTTATAAAAAACACAAATCCTTATTTATTTCAAAGACCAATGAAACAACATGTAAAATAAATGGTACAAATGGATTCTCCATAAAATGCCACATATAAAAAAATAAAGAAGCTAAGCTCCAAAGTCAATAATTAAGGAATTACCCTGAATATATGCACTTTTTTGGTCAACGCATATACTCAAGGATTTTAGCCAATATCTTTTGAAATGTGCATGATAGAGTGATGAACCAAAAATAAAGTCATCACGTAATTACTGTAGGATTACAGGAATGAAGTTTATTTCACAAGTTATAAACAAGGTTAAAACCTGTAAGGGATTATTGATTAAAATCAACAGAGGTGTTGACCACTTTGTTGTGAAAGTGGTCCAAACTTAAAAAGAAGTAGACAGTTAGATTCTACTAGCTCATTTGTGAAGAATGATGTTTTTTTTATTATAATATTCAAGGTATAACCCCTTGAAATAATGGTTTGAAGTTTAAAATATTAAATTTTGACAGAAAAGATGAGTTACAAGAAAAATCATCAAAAATAGAGTTTTGATGATGTAATGAAATGCTCTTGGCAGCATAATGGGGTTAAGCCAAGCTATCAGAATTCACTCTTTGAATTGCTGTAGCGTGTATAACCTAAACGTTATTAATGATCAAAGCTTAAGCTTAAATTCGATCATTTAAGATCACTCACTGTAATCTTATTTTACCTTTAACAGTCATATAAGTGATAAAACTGGTGAATACTAATAGAATATGATTAATAATAATAAAATACACGAATTTTGGGGTTCTGCCAAGCCTTTGACATCATCAAAACTAGAGTTATAGTGATAACTCTAAATAATGGCGTAATAATGATGTAATATGGTTTGATCATGATGTAATCATCACCAAACCTTAAACTATTGATCAATTCCGTTGGATATGATCAGTAAACGTCTACTAGAAGCCTGTTGGACTCTAGGAGGGAGGTCTCTACTATAAATAGAGCTGTTTTTACTCTGTTTTCCCTTCAGACACTTACAAAAACATTAAATCATTAAACAAAAAGGTAATTTCTTTATTCTTTATATATAAAAACTTTTATATTATTAAAGACCAAAGATCATCTTATAATAATCTTCATCTCTGACGTGATTATTACAACTATTTAATTGTTTTGTTTAAATTTCTCTTAAAAACCTCATTTCCACATAAAATCAAGAAAATTTGTAATTTCTCTTAAATTTTATTGTAATTACAATTGAAATAAGTTGTATCTACATTTCTAGGCGTAAATTTACTCAAAATATTCTATTAAGCATTAAAAGTAGGTTATTTCTCTTATTATAATAATTTTTCTATATTATTACTCTTAATAATTCTATAATTAATATAAATAGTATTTATATTAATTCATAACTTTAATATTGGTAATATTATTGTTATTAATTGTTTTTTATTATTAAAAAACAATTTCTTATGCCTTTATTATTTGTTGGTAACAATAATAAAGTGCTTTTAAATATATTAATTATCTTATATTAATATATTTATTTTATTATATTATTTCTTTATAATATAAATTATCTTATTATATTTATTTAATTGTCAGCCTGTGACTCAAAACCAGAGCACAAGCATGACAGCCAAAATACCATAAACCAATGGTATAGCCAAGATACCACCAAAACATGGAGCTGAGCCAAATCAGCTCAAAAGGTATCAAAAGAAAGAGGAAACTCACCTCTTTCTGAAAATATAAGTCCCATCACCATAGGACAAAGAATAACAAAGTTATGCCTGCTCAAAGTTGTTGCTGAGCATAAACCTTAATTTTCACCTCTCATCTAAAATCTAGAAGAAGAGGCTTAACCCCATAAAATGGGTATTAAAAATGAAGCTCTGAGTCAGGGCTATCCAATGGTACCAGCCAAACTGAGCTAGCACCAGTATTACTTGAGTTATGGTCAAATTCAGGCCAAATAAGGTTGAACAAAACATTCACCTCTCATCTAACTTCTACAGTTTTAGTGTGAGATACCTAAAGTGGGGTCTTTTTGGAAAGAGCACAATCAGGGATATCTGATGGTGCCATCCACTTCCTCATATCTCAACTATAACAGAAGCTATGTGGTAAACAAGCTCAATCCAGCTTTTTTGCCAATCCATGCCTATGTACAAAAACCTTGTACATGGGATAACTTTGTCATATTTAATGATAACCATACAAAATTTGGTATCATTGTACAGAGCACATACAGGGCTATCTAATGAACTAACTTTGAGCATGATATCTCCAAAACCAACAGAGTTATGGCCATTTGAATGTTATAATCCCACAATATGGCCAATACAGCTGTACTCTGATTATGAGGTGTCAAACAGACAAACAAGCATGTTAATACTTCAATACCTCATGAGTCAGTCAATACTGGGGTCCCATACAGTATCTGTACAGCATTCTACGCGTCATACACGTCAGAATCAGGCTGTGAGGTCCCCAGATAAAGTTTTTCACCCTGTATTGGTGAAAACCTCCCAGATGTGGTTTCAAAACCACATCTGAGCCCAATACAGGGTACAAAGGCTGTTTGCAAACCAAAAGTCAGTCCTGAAGGGTGAAAAATCTTCACCCCCTCTACGTGGAAAGCTCTAGCACCCTTTCCACCCCATTTCAGGATAAAAAGGAGGCTTTTCACAGCCAGAATTGTCTCCTCATCCTGCTCTTGAATACCCTACATAGTAAACTGTCAAAAACAGATTTACTCTTGGGTAATAATCAGGTATACTCTTAATTTAAAGTATTGTAGTCTTTATTATTGTAACCCAACAGGTAAAGCTGCACCCAGGGCTTTCAACAGCACTCACCACCACTATATTCCTTATAGTAAAGCCCTCTTATTATTAAATTAAACCATCTTTAACTCTTATAAAAGTCTTTTAAATCTTCATTTACCATGTCACAGTCATAGTTAAGAGTTGTAAATACTTTTCAATACTCTCATCATAGAATCAGCCTGACATTCATAATATAATTATTTTACGCCATAAATATAATAATTCTTTATTATCATAAGTATTTTTATCTTATTTATTTTATTTATAAGGAAATTCATAGTACAATAAGTAAATATTAGTAATTTTTACTTATTGTTTCATAGTCAAACCTTACATTTGGGGGCCTGGCCATGATATTTACTCTAAAAGACCTTGAAAAGATTCTAATTGGGCTTATCCAATAATAAATCATACTTATAATGATAAAATTATATAATAATTTTATATTTATTGATTTTAAAAGCTATTGAGGCATTTGGAAAGCAATTGTATTGTCTTACACATGGTATTTCACATCCTTAAACTTCAAAAACTTTCTTTGAGTGACTCTAGTGATTATAAAAGATATTTTATAAATTAAAAATAATTTCATAAAAGAATCATATTCATTTTGATTTTATTCTTTAAAAATAAAAAAATAAGAAATATTAAAAAAATATCAAAAACCAATAAAAAAAGTTATTTTATTCATTTTGATTTCATTTCTTTAATTATTTTCACTTTTTAAAAGATATAAAAGCAATTTTTACGTGGAAAATTGCCATATCTTACCAGAAATAACACTTTTATATAAAAGACTTATATTTATTTGTCTTTTTTAGTGTTTGAATACAACCCAACAGAGGACAACCAAACCACTGTTGAAAGATTGGTGGAAGAAACTTGTCAAAGTTCTCCAACACCAATAATTACCAAGAAAAAGAAAGCCACGAAATTGGACTTTCCAGGACCCACCATTCAGGACTCTGAAGGTGAGTACCTCATTTATAAATTGCCATAAGAAGAATTCCTCTTCTGAAATCCTCTTATTTCTTATTTTTCTGATAATATGAATACAAGAAGAGGCTCCCAATACTCCATCCAATCAGATGGAGCTGGACTCAGGGGTAGAATTGATTCCTCAAAAGGGAAAAGGAAGCGCAATATCCCCAGTGGAACAGAATCCACACAAGGAAGTGCCTTATCCCAAAGGCAAGTCCCAGAAATGCCCATGATATCTGAACCAGAATTGGAACTAAGTATGAGTGACTCAAACAGGTACAAATCATATTCAGAGGGCTCAAATAGACATTTACATGAGCCACTACAAAAATTACTACACAGTGTACAAGGACAAAGTTTGGGAAATGTTGCCCCAAATACACCAAGGAGTGATGAGCTCCTGGCACATCCTGAAAAAGTTCCTCAAAGAGGAGGAAATAGTGAGATACTCCAATGGATGGAATCCACTATCATCCAAATCTCAAATCAAAAAGATCAAGGAGTATCATGCCAAAAAGAAGGAGGCAACCAAGGAAGAAGCCCCAGTAGCTTCTACCAGCAAGCCCGAAGTCAACCCACTTCCCCAAGAAGGGAAGAAGAACAAGAAAAAGAATTGGAGAAAACCATATTCCCCAAGCTACAGGATCCCCAAAAACCAAAAAGATGCCATGGACAATGTCTTCAACATGGCCAGAACTTTGATGGAATTCAAAGACAAAGAGGAACAAAGAATGAGACAACCCCATTTCCCAAAGAAACAGCCTTGTCTCCTGATGTTGTAAATACTTTAACAGAGCTTAAAAATAGTATTTTACCTCTTAAAGACATTAAAAATAGTTTATTATCTTTCCAAGAAGTAAAAAATAGCTGATCATCTTTAATCAAACTTGTTGTACAAAATAAAAAAGAAATTGATAACATAAAATTTATGATTGAAAATAATAAACCAAAAGTATTAATTGACAATACTCAGAAATTAATACAAGGACAACAAGAGTTGTACAAATACATAAGTGATATCAAAGAAAAATCTTTGACAATCAATTATGATGTGAGTATTGATAATCTTACTGAAAAATTAAACAAATTAAGTATTTCTGTAGAAAGATTTGAAGAAAAGACTTCATCACACCAAAAATTACTTTTGGACCATGTGGAAAAGAGTGATGAAGCAAGAATGAATCTGAAAGATGACATTCAAAGTGAAATAAGGCTTATTACTGAAAAAATGGATAAAATTAATGGGGCTAACTTAAATATTCCAAAGTTATCAACACCATTTTCTCACATAAGAAGCCCTGTTAAACCAAAAGAGGAATTAACAAATCCATTCATAACAGACTTGAGTCACCAAGACAATAACCAAGTCTTAATGAATGAAGCACCTCAATTAAAAGAATGGCCAACATTCACAGGAGAAGGTGAATATGACCACATGTCATTTATCAAAACAATTGACATGCTACAAGAAGATTATGCCATACCAGATGAATTAATCACTGCAAGATTACATTCATTGTTTGAAAAATCTGCAAAAAGATGGTAATATGGCATAAGGCAAACAAATGGCAAAAATACCTGGTCTTGGTGGAAACAAGAATTAATAACCAAGTGGGCTAATGATTCCTGGAGGTACAATATAGAAAATGCATTTGAAAATTCTTTCTTTGACCCAGACAAAGACAAAGCTTTAACTTGGTTCTTAAAACAAGTTGAAAGACTCAATGCGTTTTACCCAGAAATGTCACAAAAGATGGTGCACATGAAAATACTTAAGAAATGTGGAGGAGAGCTAGAACATGCCCTAAGAAGCAGGTGTATAGAGACATGCTCCACAGAAGAGTATATTAATGCACTAGAAGATATAGTGACAAGCACAAAAATTGGCAGAACTTGGAAGAAATTGGACATTAAAAGCCCAAATAAACCATTCATCAAAAAAGATAAATCAAAAGAATCCTTCAAGCCCAATACATCCAACAATAATGAGCAAAGGAAATGTCATAAATGTGGAGGTATTGGACACTTAGCCAATAATTGCTTCAAAAAGGCAAAGATTAATGAAATTGTGGAAACGGAAAACCACAATGACAAAGAGGAGGAATCTGACTCTGAAAAAGAGACAGAAGAGTCAGAAAGTTCTGCAAGTGATAAAATCAATATAATTAATGCACAAATTAATAATATTGATATAACTTATGAAGTACTAGATGTTAACTCAAATTTACCACAAGTTGGGACATCTGACACAAACCTGACAAATATACAAGATTCCAAAATGTATAGAACCAAACCTGCAAGAGGAATGGGATATACAGCTGGAAATCAAGTATAAGCATTGTTATGGTTGATAACCAAGAAGGAAAAGTTAACTTGGATACAGGAGCATATTGCACCTGTGTTGGTAAAAGTTATTTAGAAAACATTGTCCCAGATTGGCAAGAAAAACTTATGCCAATACAAGGTGTCAAATTTAGTAGTGCAAGTGAGAGCATGAAGCCCCTTGGAATAATTGATTTAACACTAATTTTTCCTCATCCCTCACAATGTGTCAGAATCAAAGTAGAGTTTGTAGTAATGGACAACTGAACTAGTAATCACTTCATACTTGGAAATGACTACTTATCAATTTATGGTATAGATATCTCTAACCAAAAGGATAGATATTTTACCATTAGAGACAACAAAAGACAAAAGTTTGGCTTCTTAAATAACAAAAAACAAATCACAGGTATTAAGAATGAAGAAAAAATTCCAGAAAAGGAACTTTTTATATCTGAACAACTCAAAGAGGCAGAATTTAATCAAGAATTAACAGAAAGAATGAAAGAAAAATTGATTGAACTCTCATTTAAGTACAAAAATGCCTTTGCAACTGACAAAGAGCCACTAGGTTCCATAATTGCACATGAAGTGGATAGAATTCTTAATGTGGAAAAGCCCTACCCACCTTTACTAAGGAGACCTGCTTACCCAGCTAGTCCAAGGGCTAGAGAAGCCTTGTAGGTACACATTAAAGTATTAATGGACCTTGGAGTATTAAGAAAGGTAGGACATAATGAACAGGTAGAAGTCACTACACCCGTCATTCTAACTTGGCATAATGGAAAATCAAGGATGGTAGGAGGCTTCAGAGCCCTGAACATCTATACCATTCCAGACAGGTATCCAATACCCATAATCCATGAGACATTGACACAATTGTCACAAGCTAAGCTCATTACAGCCATGGATGCCTTAAAGGGTTTTCATCAAAATGTCTTAACAGACAATGCCAAGAAACTACTGAGGATAATAGTCCACTGTGGAATTTTTGAATACTTAAGAATGCCATTTGGCATAAAAAATGCACCTTCCCATTATCAAAGAATGATGAATACCATATTTCCTGAAGAATTATCAGAAGGATGGTTAATCATCTATATTAATGATATCATAGTTTGCTCAGAAACTTGGAAAATCACCTTACAAGACTAGGAAGGGTACTACAAAAAATAGTCCAAGTGAATATGAAAATTTCCTTGAAAAAGTGTCATTTTGCTTAAAGTGAATTAAAAGCACTAGGACATGTTGTATCTGGACTTAGTCTAGGCATAGAAAAGAATAAAGAAGCAGCAGTACTACTTAAGCCAATGCCTCAAACCAAAAAAGAAATGCAATCATTTCTAGGATTTGCTGGTTGCTATAGACAGCATATAAAGCACTTTGCAAAAATTGCTAAATCCTTGTATAAGCTATGTGAACAACAAACAGTCTATGAAATGACAGAAGAAAGAGTCAAGGCATATGAAGAATTGAAAAATTCCTTAACAAATGCCCCATTTCTTCTAATGCCAGATTGGAAACTACCCTTCAAACTTTACATTGATGCTTGTGGAGAAGGACTGGGCGCTGCACTACACCAGACACAAATTATCAATGATAAACCAGTGGAAGGACCAATTTGTTATATTTCAAGACAGATAAAGCCAACAGAAGAAAGATATGGAGAAAGCCAAATGGAATGCCTCTGCTTAGTGTGGGCTTTAGAAAAATTACATTATTACTTGGATGGAATAGTATTTGATGTGATTACAGACTGTAATGCTGTAAAATCTCTATTAAATATGAAAACTCCAAATAGACATATGCTGAGATGGCAAATTGCTATCCAAGAATATAGAGGAAATATGACTCTTGTTCATAAATCTGGCAATATTCATAAAAATGCAGATGGCCTTAGCAGATGGGCTCTAGCAAATACCCCTGACAATCCAGCATGGGTACCACAGGAAGAGCACCATATAGAAGGAATTTGTGTTACAGACATTGGCACAGAATTCTTTAACCAAGTTAAAGAAAGCTATAAGATGGACAAAAATTGCCATATCTTCAGCCAACTTCTAATGAAAGACTGCAAAGACCCATCACTTTCATCAAAACTAGATGAAACATGGAAAAAGGTATATGATCAAGGAAGATTCCACCTCCTTGATGGAATCCTTTACCATAGAACAAAACACACATGTGTCATGGCCTTAACAGATAGAACCCTGATAAACACTATTTTACATGAGTGTCATGATAGTGTTGCAGCTGGACACCTTTCATAAGACAGAACACTAGAGAGAGTGAAAACCTGCTCTTGGTGGCCAAATTGGAAGAAAGATGTTGCAGAATACTGCCAAACCTGTGACAGATGTCAAAAAGCCAACAGAGCCACAGGAAAGAAATTTGGAACGATGATACAAATCCAAGAACCAAAATCACCTTGGGAAATAGTTCATATGGATTGGGTAACAGCATTACCTCCAGGAGGAGACAGAAGCTATAATGCATGCCTAGTATTGGTTGACAGGTATAGCAAAACTCCCATGTTCCTACCATGTCATAAAGATGACACAGCTATGGACACAGCCATAATGGTATGGAATAAAGTTATTAGCCATACAGGCTTATTCCAGAATATTATAAGTGACAGAGACCCAAAGTTCACCTCAGCATTATGGACAAATATCCATAACCTGTTTGGGACAAAATTATCAGTCTCAACAGCTTACCATCCTCAAACTGATGGTTTAGCAGAAAGAATGATACAGACCTTAGAGGATGTGTTCAGAAGATTCTGTGCTTATGGACTAGAATTCAAAGATTCTGATGGTTTTACCCATGATTAGTGTACACTAATATCAGCTCTTGAACTGGCATATAAAACATCAATCCACTCTTCTACTGGAAAAACACCAGCAATGCTAGAAAAAGGTTGGAATCAAAGACTTCCTTATGATACCCTCAAAAAGGACTTAGTGGATATACATCCAACAGCAATCAGTTTTAAGATAATGCTTGACAAGGCAAGACACCATGCAAACAGATGTATGCAAGATTCTTTCAAATATGCAAAGGAAAGATGGGATAAAAGTCATAAACCACCTGATTTCAAATTAGGAGACTTAGTCCTAGTATCAACCCTTAATTTCAATAACATAAAGGGCCCAAACAAATTAAAAGATTCCTTTGCAGGACCATTTATGACAAAAGCACTTCATGGACCCAATTCTGTGCAGTTGGAACTCACAGGTGATCTAATGAACAAACACCCAACTTTCCCTGTAGGTCTGATAAAACCTTACAGCTCAAGTGACAAGGAGTTATTTCCACTAAGAAATAAACCCCCACTTGAAATTCCCCCCTTGGAAGAAGGAGAGGAAAAGAAAATAGTAAAAGTCCTTAAAGAAAGAAGGACAAGAAACAAAAAAGAAAGAGAATACCTTGTGGGGTATAGAAATCCAACCCAAGAAGATGAATTGTTCCTTGAGAAAGATATAACAAATGCTGATAAACTACTAAGAAGGTTCAGACATGAAAGAAAACCTGAAAAATAGAAAAGTTAAGCATTATTGAGCTTCAAGACTAACAAAGTCTATTGAAGAGGTAGGACAGTGGATGATACCCTAATTAAACATATCAGATTGTGGCACAATCTTTTTTGGTGGTAGGGAATGTGAACCTTTGAGATATGACCACATACCCAAAAAAGGTCACAAGAAATATTTAAAATAATTATACATTAAAAATAATTACCTTAAAGCTACAAAGATACCATAAATTGGCATAAAACTTGGTTCAACTTAAAACCAATGAGTAAACATGGGAAATGAATTATACCATTAGATTCCCCATAGTAAGATACACATATACCATTTTTATGGCATATCTGTAAAGTCAATATTTAATGAGTTATAAGTAATAATACCTTATAAAAAACACAAATCCTTATTTATTTCAAAGACCAATGAAACAACATGTAAAATAAATGGTACAAATGGATTCTCCATAAAATGCCACATATAAAAAAATAAAGAAGCTAAGCTCCAAAGTCAATAATTAAGGAATTACCCTGAATATATGCACTTTTTTGGTCAACGCATATACTCAAGGATTTTAGCCAATATCTTTTGAAATGTGCATGATAGAGTGATGAACCAAAAATAAAGTCATCACGTAATTACTGTAGGATTACAGGAATGAAGTTTATTTCACAAGTTATAAACAAGGTTAAAACCTGTAAGGGATTATTGATTAAAATCAACAGAGGTGTTGACCACTTTGTTGTGAAAGTGGTCCAAACTTAAAAACAAGTAGACAGTTGGATTCTACTAGCTCATTTGTGAAGAATGATGTTTTTTTTATTATAATATTCAAGGTATAACCCCTTGAAAGAATGGTTTGAAGTTTATAATATTAAATTTTGACAGAAAAGATGAGTTACAAGAAAAATCATCAAAAATAGAGTTTTGATGATGTAATGAAATGCTCTTGGCAGCATAATGAGGTTATGCCAAGCTATTAGAATTCACTCTTTGAATTGCTGTAGCTTGTATAAACTAAACGTTATTAATGATCAAAGCTTAAGCTTAGATTCAATCATTTAAGATCACTCACTGTAATCTTATTTTACCTTTAAGAGTCATATAAGTGATAAAACTGGTGAATACTAATAGAATATTATTAATAATAATAAAATACACGAATTTTGGGGTTCTGCCAAGCCTTTGACATCATCAAACCTAGAGATATAGTGATAACTCTAAATAATGGCGTAATAATGATGTAATATGGTTTGATCATGATGTAATAATTACCAAATCTTAAACTATTGATCAATTCCAGTAGATATGATCAGTACACGTCTACTAGAAGCCTTTTGGACTCTAGGAGGCAGGTCTTTACTATAAATAGAGCTGTTTTTACTCTGTTTTCCCTTCAGACACTTACAAAAACATTAAATCATTAAACAAAAAGGTAATTTCTTTATTCTTTATATATAAAAACTTTTATATTATTAAAGATCAAAGATCATCTTATAATAATCTTTATCTCTGATGTGATTATGAAAATTATTTAATTGTTTTGTTTAAATTTCTCTTAAAAACCCCATTTCCACGTAAAATCAAGACAATTTGTAATTTCTCTTAAATTTTATTGTAATTACAATTTAAATAAGTTGTATTTACATTTCTAGGCGTAAATTTACTTAAAATTATTATATCAAGAATTAAAAGTAGGTTATTTCTCTTATTATAATAATCTTTCTATATTATTACTCATAATAATTCTATAATTAATATAAATAGTATTTATATTAATTTATAACTTTAATATTGGTAATATTATTGTTATTAATTGTTTTTTATTATTAAAAAACATTTTCTTAAGCCTTTATTATTTGTTGGTAGCAATAATAAAGTGCTTTTGAATATATTAATTATCTTATATTAATATATTTATTTTATTATATTATTTTTTTATGATATAGATTATATTATTATATTTCTTTAATAATATAATTATTTTACGCCATAAATATAATAATTTTTATTATTATAATTATTTTTATCTAATTTATTTTATTTATAAGGACATTCATAGTACAATAAGTAAAATATTAGTAATTTTTACTTATTGTTTCATAGTCAAACCTTACAATTTTGTACTCAATTGTGTCAGCAGCTCAAGATATCAAGAGATATTTCAACTGCTTTCCATTCTGAAACAGATGGACAGACAGAGAGGGGAAATCAGATTCTAGAACACTATCTTTGGATGTATGTCAGTTACCATCAAGATGACTGGCACACCTGGCCCCCTCTGGCTGAATATGCCTACAATAATGCAGAACATTCATCAACAAAGCACTCCCCTTTTTTCACCATTTAGGAAGGAATCCCAGTTTTTACTCAGTCCATATTTCTCAAGACTCACCTCCTGGAAAGTTATCAACAAAACTCCAATCAGTACAGCAAGTTGTCAAAGAAGAATTAGAGTCAGCAATAAGGAGATTAAAGAAGTATGCAGATAGAAATAGGTGAATATCACCTCATTTCCAACCTGGGGATAAGGTATGGCTAGCTTCCAAGAACATCAAGACTACAAGACCCACCAAGAAGCTTTCAGAAAGATGGCTGGGACCAATTGAAGTCATCAAGAAGATTGGAAGTCATGCATACCACCTCAAGTTGCCTTAACAATGGAAGTCAGTTCACCCTGTATTCCATGTGTCCTTATCAGAACCAGTGAAGAAATCAACTATCCTAAATTGACATCAATTGCCACCACCACCAGCTCTAGTAGAGGAGCAAGAAGAATGGGAAGTGGCTCAGGTTCTGGACTTCAAACTCAGAAGAGGCAAATTATGGTACCTTGTAGAGTGGAAAGAATTCAGTGAAGACCCAGAAAGAACAACTTGGGAACCAGCTTCTAACCTTACAAATTCAACAGACCTTGTCAAGGATTTCCACCCATTGTATCCAGACAAGCCTGGTCCAAATACCTCAAGAGTTTGATTTCTATGGTGCTTGGTGGTGAGAAGAAGTTATGAAAGTAAGTTCCTCTCGTGGAATGCACCTTTAAGGGGGTATTCTACCCAAATGTTGTTGTAAGCATCACCTTGGCCCCTTTGTGAGCACTTGTCAATTCTTTGGACAGATTCAGGAAGCATGCAACATCAATACCCTCCAATTGGGACCTTATCAAGATACGGCCAAATCTTTCTTTTCTTTTCTTTTCCCTTTTATTATTCTTTCAATTTATGCCAATCATCATCATTCAAGACATTCGTTACTTCAAAGTCAATTATGGAGATTTGTTTCATTCTATGGTGCTTGGTGTAGAGTGGGAGTTGTGAAAGTAAGTTTCATCTCCTGGTATTCATCCCTGAGTGTTCTACTTCTTGTAAAACATCACCTTTGCCACTCTGTGAGCATCAAATTCTTGTTTTTTATCTTTCAGACAATTCTTGGTCAAACTCAAGCAACTCACCACAAGAAGGACAAACCCCAAAAATTTCTCTGTTTCTTTTTCTCTACTCTCTTTTTCTTTCTTTTTCTTTACTTGTATAATTTGGTTTTATTTTATTTCTTTAAAGCAGAAGTATCCCCTCCCAAATCATGTATTGGGAGGTTCCATTTATTTTTTCATTTTTAGTATTTTATAAGAGTGTGGATAGAAGTTATACTAAACACAAACAAGGACAAGGAAACTAGTTATTCCTACCCAAATCGCAAAAAGCTCTCTGGAAGTCATTTATCAACTAATCTTGATACCAGACAAATTTTGCAGGCATCTCCTCAGAAGCAGTACCTGGAATAGTTCTGTCATTAGCATACATAATCACCTCCCTACTATTTCTATCAACTATGCTGAACAACCTGGCCAGGGTTCTTGGTTTTTACTTGCCACATTTGGATCCTCTCTGGTAACTCGGATAGGCCAACAATCTCTTCTCTGAAATACTTGAGCAGCAGGAAATGGTTAAGGAAAAAATCCATCTCTTCTTCTGCTGGAACTGGCCGTTGGTTGGAGCTGATGAGAGCTGATTATGGGTGAGTTCCTGGGTTGTTGGATGGGGGATGGTCTTACTGCTTGAGTCAAGGCAGGCCTGGCATGGGAAGAACTTGGAGGAAGGGAAGTTGGAACAGTAGCAAGAGTGGGTCGGAAAGTTCTGGGGGTAATGGGAATGACATGAATTTGGAATCTGTTGGCAAGAGGCTGAGAAGAGGAAGAGCTGGATTGATGGCCAACCAAATGAGAAACCACTTCAACTTCTTCAACATCCAATTCATCACTACCTTCAGAATCTGGATCACGTGGAGAATAAGCAATTCTTCTTATCCTTTTCACTAATCCTTCAGTATTGGTTCTGGAGATTGGGACCTCTAAGATGGATTATATTGGCCTACCATCAACTGGAATGGGCCCTCCAACATTGGTCCACCTTGCCACATCCCTCTTCGTAGAACCAGTCACTAAATCAAGAATATCAGTACCAAATGGGATCAAAATATTCAAATTCCTCAGAATGGGAAAACCCTGAAGTACCATCAAGAGTAGGGGCCTCAGAAACTGGGAACTCTTTCCCAAAAGGCCCATCCTTCCTACTCCACAAATACCTCCTGACATTTGAAGCTTGCAACCCTGTATAACAACATGGCTTCTTTCCAATGTAGCAATAGTGACATTTTGAAGACCTAGGATTTTAATGTTAAAAACAATCCTTACCCTTGGCCAAACATTCAGTACAAGCAGGATCAAGAACTTCAATTTCCTTGTAACCATCATAAGTTTGGTAGGGATTGAAATGTCCAGAAGAAGCCATTGAGGGTGAAGCCAATAAACTGAGGACGCAAGAACCACAAAGAACAGATGGTGGCAGCGCAGAAGGCAAATATTCAGTGAGTTCAGTCAGTTTGCAACTTGTGGCTGAGAATATGCAAGCAGAAGATTCACACATCAGAATCAGTCCACTTCAAGTCCAAAGAAAATGACCTCAAGGTAGTGGGGCCATAAATCAATTATGGTCCCTCCTTAAATCCTCCAAGGTGATGGTTCAAGACCCCTTAGGGGCTGAATTCATCACCCAGGACCTCCCCTGCAACTTTGGGGAAGGCCAGGATATTGATGGTCCTGGACCCTCTCAATGGGTCCAGGCCATGGGCCACTTTTTGGTCCCCAGCAAAATTGGGCCTCCAATGGCCCCCATGGACCACAGACCGCGGTGTGCGGTCCATGGCCCATGGACTGCAGACCACAGCGTATGGTCCATGGTCCATGGCCCACGGACTGCAGACCACAGCATATGGTCCACGGACCATAGGACCCCAAGAACATCAAATGGCCAAAAAAAAGGCCATAAATACCCTAAATCAAAAAATGCACCCAGAACCCAGAAAAGGCCAAAAGGGCCATAAATTCAAATTGCATCAAAAGTCACCATAGGAAGGGCCAAGACTCAAAAGCTATGGTAAGGCCAAAAAAAAATTCAAGACCACATATTGAGGCATTTCCAAGGTTATTGGGGACAAGACCCCCTTGAAGATTTTTTCCAAGACAATTTCAGTCAAGCCAAGGAAGAGCCCAACATCAGGTTGGCCCTTGACAAATAAGATATACAATCATATACTCATTCTTCATCAATTTTTGAGCAGAAGAGCTCAAGGGCATTCATTTTGGGATACATCCCAAGGCCATGCCCCAAAAGGAAGGACTGACTGAATCAAAAGAAGAAAAAGCATATTTTGAAGTGGAAGAACTTACTCAAGCTAAAGAAGGGGGAATTCAAATCAATTTGGCAGGGAAGATAGGAAAGGGAATTTCCAGGATAATGGTCAAGAGGAGAAAGATAATTAAAGAGCAAATTGTTTGAAAAAATGTGGGGATATTGAGATGCCACTCAACAGTGGCAGGGTATTATGGTGTTCAGGAGCCCACCGGTTTCAAGAGGGGGATACTGTAACAACCACTCATCAGGGGTAAGGGAATTCATACTTACACCCACTCAAACACCTCAAACCAGAAAATCCACTTTGTGTATCAGTATTCAGCTTCAGCAATCTTCCTTTCTGAAACATGTATACAGTCTGGTTCATCAATACAGCCTGTCAATACTTGTACAGGTTGGAATTACCTAATACAGTTTGGATACACCATTTCCAAACTGTATGATCACTCAATCCCACCACTCCTCTTGTACAGGACGTTTATTGGCCAGACTCAATTCAATCATCATTTATTCCCATGAAAATTCTCTTTCTGGATCAAGGCTGGTGATTCTCACATATACCAGCCCCTCTTTCTCCCCCTGGGGACTTTTCCCCAGTTAATTAATTTAGTGTATTTGTTATTTCATAATTATTCTTATCCTTATTTTGGGTATTATAATTTTTTAATGTTAAGTTAGTCTTTGCCTGTACAGTATGAGTTGGGTGGCCATATCCTTATTAACCCTTCTCTTTCCATTATGACAGGTTGAAACAGTGGACTTGGACTTTTTTGTGGTTGGCTCTTTTATTTTCTAACTCTCACCAGGGCGAATCTCGCGTCAATCGTCGGCGATTGACTTCACGTCGCACCGCGGTCAGTATAAAATCTTGCTTCAGTCGCGTTAGTGTCACTTTATAGTCACTGGATTTAGTGGGTCACGTCACGTCAGCGTCAAGACAACGTCAATCGTCACATGTGTCACATGAGAATGTCACTCAAAGCCCAAACCCATTTCAACACTATGCGCAACGTTCGTGTAATTTCACCTCATTGGCTTCCGCCTCCCCGACGCTTAGCATGCTTACGCACCCGCACCGCCCTCCATCCGGATGAGACTCCGACACTGCCCGCCCCTCTCCGTCCTCACCACTCCTTACGCTTTCACACCCCCGCCCCTACCATCCTCACGCTTGTGTAGTACCCTCCCGACATGCCTCCGACAACGCTTACCATCCTTACGCTCATGTAGTGCCCTCCCGACATGCCTCCGACACCACTGATGACCCTTACGCTTGTGTAGTGCCCTCCCGACATGCCTCCGACACAGCTTACCATCCTTACGCTCATGTAGTGCCCTCCCGACATGCCTCCGACAACAGTTACCCTCCCTCCCGACATTCTCCCGACACTGCTTACCATCCTTACGCTCATGTAGTGCCCTCCCGACATGACTCCGACAACAGTTACCCTCCCTCCCGACATTCTCCCGACACTGCTTACCATCCTTACGCTCATGTAGTGCCCTCCCGACATGCCTCCGACAACGCTTACCCTCCCTCCCGACATTCTCCCGACACTGCTTACCATCCTTACGCTCATGTAGTGCCCTCCCGACATGCCTCCGACAACGCTTACCCTCCTCACGCTTCCGTATTACATCCACAGTGTACAGTATGGTGGCTTGTTGGCGTACACGATGAACGCAATTGCCGAAATATGCTGAGTGGCCTTCTCTGCCAACAGGACCTAAGGGGATATTGGTCAGTATATTCACCATGTTGTGGCTAGGGTTTAAATCATGAGACTCACAAATTAAAACCTAATAAGTGGACTATTTAAGACAAGAATTGTGTCTCCTGTTTCGCCGACAAAACCATTTTATTTCATATCAATCAAATGAACACTTTGCTTAGTCCTTACCTCATGAGCATTGAATAGTTCAAAAGTTGACTTTAGTAGGTTTCTCACTAGTCAACTTTATTCAATGTCTCACAGGGAAGTGATTTCATTTGCATGATATGAAATAATTTGCAAAACATCGCCTCCTTCAATTTCCCGACAAATCGCATTTGCACCTTTTTTCTTGAATTTGGATCTTTTATCAAAAAATTTTCAAACAAGTTAGCAATCAACTCGTCACCATCTATTTGCTTAATAAACTACCTCCGCTATGGCCCGAACCCCGGGAAATTCAACAGAATTCAATGAACGACCAACTTCAGCCCCAGAGAGTGGAAGTGAAATCTCTGATATCGCCAGTAGTCGTGAATTAGGCATTGAAGTAGAGAGCCAGTCACATGAAGATAATCAAGATCCACCAGTTCTTCCGGAATGTGAGTATGCATCCATCTTTAATATTTCAAATCTCTCAAAACCTGATATTGTGTCATAGCCTTTATTTCAGGGCAGCCTCCAAGCTCTCAGAAACCGAATTTTAAAAGTTATGAGAAGGAAAAGACTGTTGAACCTTGTGCACCGACAGAAGATGATGGGCAAGATGATGTAATTTTCAGTGGGGAGGTGGAAATTATATCCAAGGAACAATTTGTCTCCAACATTGCTCAAACAATCCCAAGGCTCGAAAAAATCCAAAATGATAGTAAAATTCCTGATTATGTGCGTCAAAAGATTGCTGAAGCCATGAGCCTGCTCAAAATGGATTTGAACCGTAAGTCCATTACTAATTCAAAACAAAATTGATAAAAATAGCTGCTTACAATATATGGGCATGTGTGGAGGTGGGAGAATCTCTACCTGAAGGATCTCGAGTCGTAATTGGATTTCCAGGCAAAGGATTAGGAAAAAGACCAAATATACATGCGACCAAAAAAACAAACAAAAAACGCCGTACCTTTGAAGCCGCAAACGATTCTCGCGATCAAGGTGATGAAATTATCAATGTTGAAGGGGACCATATTGATAATGAACCTCCGCATACTGAACCCCCCCCAATACTCAATGAAACAATCCATGATGAAGCTCCACATACTGAAAGCCCCCCGATACCCAATGAAACAATGCATGATGCAACCCCTCCCGCCTCTCCTCGGAATATTCAAGCCTTTCAAGAAAGGGAAACAATTAAACATGATACAATGGGACGAGATATGACTGATATAATTCCCGACGCTGAGCCCGAAGTGTCATCCGCTGCGAATTTTCAAGGAATATTTTTATCCCGCATGGAAGAGTTTGCAGGCGTTTTGAATTATCATTCCAATATTACTCAACAATCATGGAAAAGGGGGCTTGATAATATCAATAGGATTTACAAAAATAGATGGGACAATTTACCAACAAAGGATGCTCATACATTCCTGCCCGTTGGTATTAAGGTGATCAGTAACCGAGATCTTAAAATGTCGGCTTGGCTGCAGGACCTTGAGATGGCAGGTGAGTTTTTTTTTATCTTTGTGCATGATACTTGATTATTGGCTGTTGACTGGTGATATAAATTGCAATATACAGGGTTAGATTTTTTTAAGCCAACCGAAACAGAAGCGTTTTTTGATCACAACATTTGGAATCTCAAATTGATGAAGGAATCAGCTAAACCTCCAGATAATCTCCCAAAATCTGAACACTCCTTCTTCAAAATGGTTCAGAGCCTTCTTTACCCCGCCAATCCAGTTAAACATTTTTGGGCAAATGTTATGTTTGAATCCATTAGTTTAGTCTCATACGATGTGATTGCACCCAAACCATATGTTGCACCAACATCAAATTCGACCGATCCTCTTGGACTTGAACGGGGAGCAGTTGAATACCTTGCCTCCTGCTTGAGTAAATCGAAGCAACGTGCAACCCAACTCAGCATTGAAGGTGGCGGGGCTGACAATGAGATATCCACAAAGCCGCACAAGAACCTGGAGGATCTAATGGATACAGTTATCCATTTGATGATTGCATACAACATGGTACGTGCACATACAAAGGTCGAAGTTAATGGCATCAAAGGCAAACTCACAAACTCAAAAAAAAATGAGGCCATCAAAGATCTTTTGGCGTGTCACAAGAATCTTGGAATCAATCGAATTTGCTATGGTATATTAGCGGCATTCTGTGCGGCGGGGGTTCGTGGTTTGATGGTATGCTCAGATGACTGGAGAACAAGCTCAGTTAAAGGGGCTTTAGCACTAATTGACATTTCCGCAAAACTTTCAGAGGGTAAAAATCTAGTGGAGCCAGTGTGGCTACGTACTAATAAGTATATATGTAATTTACTGAATAAAAGTTTCTTCTCATCAGAGTCTTTTAACCCCACTGTACCTCTTAGATTTGATTTTGTACGATGCTTAGTATTAGACTTTGGTGATGCCTGGGTGGCGAATCGGGGGCTTGGTTCAAGTGATGAGGTCACCTTGACGGTACCCAGGTCAGCTAAACTCACAACCAGGATTGAGCCGTTTTAGATTAGCTTTGTACTAGATAGATTGTAATTTAATTTTGAAAAGTGATTTATGAATTTAATAATCATGACTTCCTATCCTACTACTGCCTGGATGCCACAGTCTGAGTACCAATAGTAATTGTACGGCGGCATGCCTCCGTACATCATTGCGAAGACTCCGACAAGACGCAAGCTGAGTCAGGCGTTGTGCCCGCGAGTAGCACACGCGGGGGCATTGCGGGAGGTCGCGTGTATCACTTCACGCCAGCCCATAATAGGCAAAAGGTTCCTGTGTCTTTCAAGAGGAGTGGGATAACTAGGGATCCGCAGCAGGATGCATATTGCATTTGCGTGTGCTTGCAATATTCCAAATTGCTGGATTGGAAAGTGATTGCATGGGAACATCAATGTGTAAAATTGAATAATGCACTATCCACTGCAATTTTCAGGTTCAGGTATTTGAGATCGTGAATTTGCCAAGGTCAGGCGTGAGCTTTCTTTTTAGCCGCAATTAAAAAAGATTCATCCATCGCAATCCAATTTAGGTGATATTAAGAAATCAGTAATCATTCGGTTTCATTTCATTTTCTGCTGAAAGCATGCCATTCACGAAAAAAGGAAAAGAGCGTAAAAGGGAACTCGCGAGAAAGCGTCGGGCTGAGGAAGGAAAGTGTGAGTTACTTGCTTAATCTCAGTGTATATATATAGATATATATATATGCTTCCACATTTATGTGGCACCCTCATTGGGCCCCACTGAAGAACATGGGCTTTAGTCGGTTCAGATTGTGCCAATGTCATGTGGGCTCCAACAGGGAAGTCAAAGGATGTGTGCCGAAGAAAGCTCCTTGGCAGTATCTGATATCTTGTGTGCTTCAACACATAGTGATCCCGCAACCACTTGGGAATAGTAGCAGATCCCAAAAGACAAATGAGCGCAAAACGACGCAAATGAATAGGTTGTTTTCCTCCTCTCGCCCAACAGCACAAATATCAATGCCAGTATCAGCAAATATGACCCCAAGTGAAATTCGGAGGGTTGTGGATGTCAATCAGATCAAACGCATTCACTTTGGCCGTGTGGCAATTTTCTCTTCAGCCGGATTACTCATTGCCCTTGTCGAATTCCGACCATTCACAACAATGAGTGAAGTCGAGGTCAATCAATGGGATGAATTATCACAATTCTTATTTCGCGAAAAGAGATTCACCAACCCGATTGCAACCAATGGAGCATTGCTGGAGGGATTTATGTTCGCGATTGGGTGGCGCAAATGCAGCACCAAGAATGAACAATTTGGTCTGTATGGTAGTGCTGGCAAAATTGAAAATGCAAAAGATGAATGGCGGGACCGAGGTGCCAATCTTAGCTCGGTGGGTCGCATTCTAGGTCAATCCTTACGATATGTTGGGGATAATTTATTTCAGAAGATTCAAAATTGCTACAACTCATTGGGGGTTCCGTATTTTGATCAAGTCAACTATGAAGGCGATATTCCGGCAAATCAGGGTGCATTCGAGTTCGCTTCCGCACTCACTTTCACCATGAATGGATTCAAAAACGCACCTCATGTTGATAAGGATGCATCGCTGTATGCTTCGGGATGGTGGTTTCAAGCTGATAAGCGGACCGGCCAAATTCAAAGAGATGCGTCAAAGCGGTGTACAGGGGGAAAATTGATTTTCCCAAATGAGCATTTTTGGATTGATCTATCCACATGTCATGGGCTCATTCAGGTAGTGTGGGCCAGTAGTACATTTGTTCATTATACTGATCCAGCACAGGACAACGAAAGCACAACACTAGTGGGTATGTCCGCACAATGCTCAAGCAGGTTAGCAAAAACAATGCGGCAAAAAAGCAATGGCTATTATGAGATTGGCGAGAGAGCGGGCTATCAAATCAGGGATGGTAATACAATCTCATGCCGATTCAAAGAATGAGGAGATTTGCAAGTGGGTTGGGTAAGTAATGGTGAGGTAAGGCAGAGGACAATATACACCAGGATTGGATGGATTCGAGTGCGGGAGATGGGGTGTCTCACATGAAAAAGGGGTGAAGTGGATTATGTACGGTGGCATGCCATCGTACATCGGTCCTGGTTTGTTGCTATTGTCCAGGATGCCAATGCTTCACACGCGAATCCTCATGCTTGTGCAGGTTCTGACAATGCTAAAAGTTCCTTACGCCTATGCGGGGGGCCACCGCTACACACGCCAATCCTTATGCCTGTGCAGGCTCCCGAAAGTTTACACGCCAATCCTTACGCCTTTACAGGCTTTCGACGATTCACACGCCAATTCTTACGCTTGTGAAGCTTCCCCACAATGCTGAAATTTTCTTTAGCCTGTGCAGGATCCCAAGAATTCACACGCCAATTCTTACGCCTGTGCAGGCTCCCAACAATTCACACGCTAATCCTTATGCTTGGGGAGGGTCCCAAAAGTGCTAAAATTCCTTATGCCTGTACAGGCTTCAGACGATTCACACGCCAATCCTTACGCATGGGAGGGTTGCCAACAATGCTGACAAATTCTTACGCCTGTGCAGGCTCCCAACAATTCACACGCCAATCCTTATGCCTGTGCAGGCTCCCAACAATTCACACGCCAATTCTTATGCCTGTGCAGGCTCCCAACAATTCACACGCCAATCCTTACGCCTGTGCAGCCTCCCGACAAGTCACACGCCAATCCTTACGCTTGTGAAGGTTCTAGCCAATTTAAACAATTCAATACATGAGTAAGACTAATAGCGTGTGACCATAGGAAAGGCCATGTTTCACGAATCTGGACTTGATTGCTCACATACGGGAACCTCCCGCTTTTTTACAGTTAAGAATGGGTATGGCTCTAAACCATGGGAGAAGAAAATATAGGAGAGGATAACGGCAACTATTGGGGCATTTTGAGAAAAAGAGGGTCACACAAACAAATACTCACTCAAACCTTTGGTAGGGCACTTATAAAACGTTTTCTCATGCAATAGGATATTTGAACCATTGAACAAAATATAACTTAACGTGAGCAAAGAATGTAATAGAAATGGAAAATAACAATCATTCAATACAAAAAATTTATATGAAAGAAAGTATTACAAATAATAAATAGAGGAAATAATGATTTTTTTTTTAAATTTTTTTATTTTTCTAAGTATTTTGAGACTATCCCGGTGATGTCCTCCTTTGGATAAGCCTCCATTGCCTTGCCAAGGAGGGAGTTTAGTTCCTCCCGGAATTCCCGGTGCATCTCATTTCGATGAGTTGCATCCACGAAAGGAATCATGTGGAGCAAGCGACGATGCTCCAACAAGATTCGGTTGATCGAATCGTGGACGATGGCTCGAGGAATCATTAGGGTCGGTCGCAGGTCGGTGAATTCCTGGCGAGCGTCATCGTGAGAATGAGACGAGCTTGGCACCGGGGGGGAGGAGGCGTTGGGGTTCTCGGGGGCACTGGAAGGGATCTCTGGGGAGGGAACCGGGGTTGGAGTGGAAGGGGAAGATGGTGGAGTCGGTGAAGAAGAAGGGGGAGGGGGATGGGGTGATCCCACGGGCGTATCGTCGATGATGATGATCGAGCGAGGAGTGGCGGGACGATCTGGAGACGGTTGAAGAAAAAATGAGGAAAGGTGAATATGGATCGAAGAGAAAGAAGGGGTGACTTACCATAAGGTTCCTCCGTGGATTGCGTAGGAGCCACCTCAGGTTCTGGCTCACGAGTCGTATCGTCCTCAGGTGGTTGGGACGATGGACTCGGGCCAGGAATAGGTGGCTCTTCGGTTTGGGAGGGTTCTAAAAAAGGAGTAAGAGTCAGTTCACTCGACTCGAAAGTGAAAGTGAAAATGAAATGAAACTTTGGCTGCTTACCACGGAATAATTCCTCAGACCATCGGGTGCCACTCGGGCCTGGAGTGGGTTGCCGGGGGGTTTGCTCGCGAGGCAAACTGGGAACGGGAGAGTCGTGTCGGGGGGGATTCGGGGGGTTTGGTTCTATGAGTAATGGAAAAAAGTCAGTATTATTGCGTGAAGAGAAATGAGATAAAGAGGAGAAATAAAACTTACTTTGGCGTTTGAATCCCATCGGTGACAAGACATGGTGACGATCAGCCCAAGCTCGAATGTCCTCTCGCCATCGCCATCCTTCATCGGCCGGATAATCACTTCGCTCCGGTCGAGGAGTGAAGTGACCATCGGATGGTGGCCTAGGAGGGGGAGTGGACAAATCGATACTGGAGGGGACAGGGCTAATCGTCCGGAATCGTTCCCGTTGGCCTGTTTGGGGGCCCGGCGTCCATTCACGCTCGGAAATGGTTTCATCATCGTCGACCACAAAGGAGTCCTCGCGAGGGCGTCTTGGGCGAGAACTCGTCTGGCCTCGTGGTCGGAAGGGGCGGACAACGAACGAACATTTCTTGTGTGCTTGTCAGCAAGCATCACAAGCGTCGTTCGTCGTCGAGGAGCGAATGCAGGGGATACCCCGCTTGGTGCATAACGTGCACGACATCTAAAAACAAAACAAAACAGGTTAGTAACTGAATAGAAAGTAAGCAATCAAGAAAGAAAAGGAAGACATACGATGATTTATATAAATTTAAAACGGAATCAATATAAAAACGCTCTAGTCGGAAGTTTTTAAAAGTCTGGAAGGAAGTCGTGAAGAAAGAAAAATATTAATATCGGTACATAATGTTGACTAAAGTTTAATTGGAGAAAACGTACAAAGTAGATAGAAGTGGGGTTCTGAAAGTATTAGCAGGAAAAACAAAAAGCGAGCAGGAAGGGGAGTGGGGTTAGTCGAGTGCGAAAGAAAAGACTGGAAAGGCAGGAAGACGAGGGGGAATACGCACAAGAAGGACAAACGCGGGTGAGGTTGAGCGAAGTGGAGCGGGTGAGAAAGAAAGTGAAGTGCGTGTCGTGTGAAGATGGTCTTTTATACCAAGGGGAAGCTGAGACGATCTCAGCAGTTGCAGCACCCGCAAAAGTCTCAGCTTCAAGGCGTGTGGGCAAAATTGAAGCTGAGTCTCAGCAAATGCTGCAACTGAGAAGTGAAATGCTCGCGTGAGGCAGAAGAACAATGGGGGTCTGGCTGAGTATTTCAATTTATTGAATTGTCAAGCTGAGTATTGCAATTTATTGAATTGTCATGCTGAGTCAAATCCCCTTTGTTTCCTTAAATTGCCACCCGATCACCCAGGAGGGTGGTCGTGAGGCCCTTATTGATTGTGCATTGTGGGTGCAATGCACAAGTGACCGCGGCAAGATCACCGGCCTTATGGCCTGGTGATAGTCTTTGAACAAAGGGGGGGGCTGTAAGACAAGTGAATACAGCGTGAGCTTGCCTCGACCCATTGCTCAGGTTTGCTTTCGGGTCATAATTGAAATGCTCAGTGGCTGAACATTTTAATTGCACAGTAATTGAACAATTGATATAACAATATCAAATGCACCGCTGAGTATTGCAATTTATTGAATTGTCAAGCTGAGTCAAATCCCCTTTGTTTCCTTAAATATCCACCCGATCACCCAGGAGGGTGGTCGTGAGGCCCATGTTGAATGTGCATTGTGGGTGCAATCCACAAGTGACCCATGCAGAAAAGCACCCGGTGCATTTGGTCACAAGTGACCGTGGCGAGATTACCGGCCATATGGCCTGGTAATAGTATGTGAACAAAGGGGGGGGCTGCAAGACAAGTGAATACAGCGTGAGCTTGCCTCGACCCATTGCTCAGGTTTGCTTTCGGGTCATAATTGAAATGCTCAGTGGCTGAACATTGGAATTGCACAGTGATTGAACTATAGATATAACAATATCAAATGCACCATGCTGAGCCATTTCTCAGTCGTTTTTGTATGCGCGCACTCTGAGCATTTGGCACAGCATCGGATGACATTTCAGCCAGGTGCAGCATTTCACACGCTTTGGTGAAGTGCTCCAAACTGAGCCTTCCAATGAACTATTGCAAAAGAGTTCATTCCATGGCTTTACTGAGCACTTTCTCACGGTGCGTTTGACCATGACATGCTCAGCTTGCGTGTGCAAATCGGGTGAAACGCAATGCTGAGCATGTGGCACATGAGCTACGTAAATGCAAACGATCGGAAGGTGCATGCACATTTGCTAGATGGATGCAGGCTCAAGTAGTATTACACCTTCCTGATCTGTACAGTACAGTCGACACTGTAGTACGCAGTACACCTTTGTAAATGTACTGCGGGGCAGAGCAAAAAGCTGTTCAACAATGTAACATGCAATAACGTCAAGCCATCGAGTCATATCTCTCACCTGCATCCCTTTGATGCACCTTGTTGGACAGCTCTGCCTAACTACGGCACAGATGCGCATGTAATCCAAATTAATGTAAGTGGGTCTTAATGGGATGACTTAATATTTGGATCTAACACAAAGAGTTGATTCACTCCGGTGCCATTGTTGGGGCAAACAATGACTGGCCCGCTTGTTCATTGTCGGGCAGCCACACGCTTTCATACCGACCCCCGATGGGTCATACACAGGCAAATTTCACACGCCTGGAAGACATTTTACTGCCAGTCTTCCAGCTGCCTATTTTCTTGGTCGGGTTGTCAGCTTGACTGCAGACGCTCACCCGCTTGCGCGTGGAAACCTGAGGCCAATCAGTGTGGATTCGCTTCAGCCTCATCCACATTAGAATAACAATCCCAGCCTATGATTGCTGAGGCTGGTCATGTTCGCGTGGGTATCTCCCACCGCGGGTCATTTTCTTCACGTTCTCACACGCCCCGCGCAAGTTGTGGCACCTGGCTTGCAGCCAAAAAATTCCTCGGGCGTGTGGCCTCTTTCTCCGGAGTTCTGTACGCGCGTGAGGCAAAGAGGCCAATGCCAATCTCGGTGGATTAGTACTCGCCTCAAACGCCATAGGGGTGAATGTATATGTGGATCACGGCTCACGGCTGGCGCCCCCTTTGATCATCCCAGACATTCCCCCCTGAAAGCCCAGTATGCATCAGTCAGCAAAAAACTTCAGGCCAAACCAAAGTCATGTTCGGTGGCATGCCACCGAACATATCTCACCCGCCCACACACAAACATCCCCACAGTGAGATTGCCCTTTGAAACTGCCAACATTGCCCAGTAGCTCCCTGTGAACAATTAACCTGGGGAGGATACGCTCATTGTTCGCTGTCACACCAGCGAACATGACTGCATGCCTCTAATATGCCCTCCACAATAAGCTGCTACAACCCACCCAATTTCGGATGTGCTAATGTCAGCCTTGTTCCACCAAAGGTTTCGTAACTCGCTGCAGATCCAGCAGTCAAATGGTGCACCCACATTTTGGCCACCTTGCCTTGATATATGCCCCAAATCGGATATGAAAATTATGAGCCCAAGAGGCCCACCTCCATCAAGACCATGCACGTAACCACAGGCCATCCCCCTTTTGGCCTGTTGCTGCCACTCATATAAGTTCCCCACCTGCGCTTATTCCTCTTCATTCCCTTTAGCTAACCCTTCCCGATCATATAATTCCCAACTGTCCCCAAATAATTCAAAATAGCCATCATGTCAACCCCTTCACAACCACTTTGCATTGGGATGATTAATATTCGTATTCAAATAAATAGTGATATAACCTTAAAGCCTGAGAATTCCCACTTAGGTTCTTGGATTATCCTATGGCACAATCAACACAACATATTCGTATATCTCCCCAATCACCAGCATGCTATTGGCTCTCTCCCGGGAACCCTTTCCCAAACGTTGATACCATTCCTTGGGGCACCCAAAACGTTCATGCACTGTTGTCCTGGTGGGGCATGGATTGAAAATTGCCAATCCAATCCTACTCAAATATTATTTGTTGAGGGAGTATTTATGACTGATGCCAATGATCCCTCCTCATCTCAGAAACCCAATCTAGCATTGATGTTCTTCACATGGTATCCAAACGTTCTATTCATAATGGAAAGCTTTCGAACACAAGATTTCAAGCTTAAAATGCCCAAAGAATATGACTGTACTACTCATTGTCAATGTCAACTCTTTACTCCGACATTTCCCGCTTCAAACTCGACGCCTGCTTCATATCCTGCTGTTTCATCATTGATTTCCAAGCAAAAACTGATACAATTACCCAGTGGATCAGACCTCCCCATGATGACCCCGCCCCATGCCATTATTCAAACCCCCCTCCTCCCTCATCAAAAGACCGGACTAGCTTTTCTCTGGGATCGAGAAATCCCCAATGGCCAATCAGCCCGTAACCTTTGGGCAACCTCACCCCCAGGATCCACTTTTAATGCCAGGCACATCATTACAAACAAGGTCGTTAGCTCATTTGAATCCCTTTCGACCAATACCCCTCTTGGAGGACTGCTTGCGGATGATATGGGATTAGGTAAAACCATTCAGGCCATTGCTCTAATTGGTACCTCCAAGGAGCGGATGATTGCAAACCCCCATCGCTCCACGCCCACCATGATCATCTGCCCCCCTCGCTTAATTACCAACTGGCAATCAGAAATATCCAAGCATGCTCAGGCTGGAGCACTGCATGCCAAAATCTACCATGGTCCCACTCGTCACTCATTATCCCAAGCCGACATCTTAAAATATGATATCATCATCACTTCTTACAATACTATCACCCAAGAATTTAAGCAAACCAATCCCTCTACATCATTCATTTTTCAAATCAATTGGCATCGTATAATCTTGGATGAAGCACAGTGAGTGGCTGAGCTTAAATGATTCAAATTACCTTTTATATCCAATAACCCTTGCCCCCTCTTATAGCTATATTCGCTCTCAATACACTGCCACTCACCGTGCCATTAATAGCCTCCTTTCATCCCGTCGAATATGTTTAACGGGCACACCTATTCACAACACCATTTATGACCTTTTGGGCATAATATCCTTCATCACTCAACCCCAGAGCGCCGATCAAGATAACTGGTCACCATTCATCCTGAGTAGTCTTTCAAAAGGTTGCAATGATATTTTGCATTTGGCATTGCGGCATTTAAGTTTGCGCCGCACCAAAACCACACATCTCGAATCTCTCCCCACTATTAGCCATCATTATGAGCTGCTCCCACTCAACCCGACCATGCAGCAAGAATATTCCACATTATATGAAGAATTCCTATCATCCAAAAGCAAAGGACCAGGAGAGTTTTTCAGAAATATTAATAAGCTGCGAATATGTTGTAACCATCACATCATGCTTAACACAATTGCGGAGGCGGAGCTGGAAGACCCCGAGGGCAGGAGCACTCAGGATAACTCCCCAAGAATCACACGAACTATTGTGGATGTGGAAACATGCATGATGAGTAGTAAAATTGCACACCTCCTACAAAGCTTAATGAAGAACAAACAAACAAGGTGTGGTCCAACGAAATCGGTGGTTTATACCCAATGGACCCAATTTCTAGATTTGTGGGTTAATTCTAATATGCATCCATTACCAATTGACTCCATCTGACTTTTTTATATTGTAGAATTGGTATTGCTCTTGCCCATCACTCTATCCTTTCAGCACGAACTGATGGAACAATTACACCACAAGCGCAGGACAAGGCGCTTGAGAATTTCTTCAATAATCCTGAATGTGAAGTACTCATTGCATCCATTGCCGCGGCTGGAACTGGCCTCAATATAACTTGTGCTAATGTAGTCTATTTAATGGTGAGGGGCCCCCCAAAATTCTCCCCTGATTTTCGGACCCTGACATCCACATTTCCAGGAGCCCAATTGGAACCCAGCCATTGAGGCTCAGGCTGTTGATCGTCTACATCGTATTGGCCAACAACGACCTGTACAGGTCATCCACTATATCACTCCTCATTCAGTTGAGGTCAACATGCGGAAGGTACCTTTCAAGCTCATCTTTCACTTGATTGTATTACTATTCTGAAATCATTCCTTATGGGAATGCCATATTCCAATTACCAATAGGTCCAAGAAAAGAAAAAATCATTAACTGCATGAGCCTTACTGATATTATATAATTTGTGATTGACAAAGTTGATAACTCCTGTTGACTCTGGCACAGGTCCACAATTATGAACACCATGAGCTGGATCGAACTTCTTCAATATTTCCTCAATGAAAATGAGCAATAGAGTATTATTGCAAGGGAGACGGTGATACATTTCAATTCATATTGTCTATATTCTAACATATTTAGCAAGTTGTTGCATCCTTAAGAGATAATAATCAGATTTTATTACACCTGCACAAATAATTCACAAAATTTTAATTTGTCACAGTGCTATACCGTGACCAATTACTAAGTTATTGCAGAGCATCACCATTAGGCCTAATAACTGGCATGTCAAGTATCTTGAGGGCGCTAGTCTGCATCTTACTACAGCCTTTGAGCCAATCTTGATCAAATACCTGAAATGATAGGCCTTCCGGAATATCACCATCATCTGTCGATCGTAATTCTGGCAATCTATCAATAGTTTTTTTACCCTTTTTTTTTAATCCGATTACAAAACTCTATGTCTCTATCCATTTTCAATACCAAATCATTAAATAACTGGGAGCGCCAGCGTAATCCCACTTTGCGGTAAACTTGACGGCCATTTTCCAGTACCTCCTCAGTATCTGAGCATACTCGAGGGTCATTGAATTGTGATGCTAGGATGGGAAATTTAGCCGTATCACACCATTCACGACGGCGCTCACAGGTCTGCACATAATCAAGTAGATCATCATCAGACTTGGTCCACAATGAAGAAGAGATACAGTAACTAACTCTTTGACGAATCTTTGCGAGCTTTTAATTCACTTTCTTTTTTACCAAATACTCGGCATCCTTTTGAATAGACTTCCATTCTCTTTTCAAATAAGTGAAATATCGCTCCATTAAAGCCGCCACGACCCCATAGTTGTTATGATCCTTGTTCCAACAGTAGTGATGATACTCAGTGCTGACAAGTGCGAGACGGAATGTACGGTAAAACACCATAGACATCAGCTCGTTGAACGGATGTTGCCATGAGCTCTCCCAGTCCCAAGTGAATCGCTTTAGTCCTAGCTTGTGGAGCTCATTTTCGCAGTAGCTTTGGAAACCCTGAGACTGAACCTGTGTTGATGGCTCATTGAACACATCCTCGGGGACATAACCGAGATGACCAGCCACTTGAATTGCAATTTCACGCTCTTCTGTGCTGGGTGGTGTTGGTAGTGAGGAAAAATCCTTATCCCTAACTTTGAGTAGGAACAGGCAATGTGCGTGTACTGCTGATCTCATTCCATGGACATTCTCTGGAAGTTCTGCCTTCAGCCATTTTTGTTGCTCCTTCTGGCTTGCACGTTTCGCCACATTGTGAGCTTTGCGGGCCTGGTTCCTTTGCTGTCTGACCTCGGATTGTTCAAGCATACTCTGGGCGAGGCCCAGCTGAGGATGGGTGAACTCACTATTTGATTGAGTGCCTTGCTCATGCGCTGTGAAATTGTCCCTCCTTGGTTCATCATTTCTTTCACTTTGAGTCGGAGACATGTTCTCATCCTCATCATCCACCATTGTTTCTCTTGATGTACTGGCATGACCCGTTCTTGGTTTGGAGGCATATGGATGATGACGTCCACTGACTTTCTCTTTATGGACCAGAGGTGAAGACGCATAAAGTTCATCCCCTGCTATGCAAATCATCAGTTAACACATCAAAACATTAATGAAGACTGGTCATCCTCACGATCTTCAATTGGCTCCTGAGATCGGACTGACTTGCCTTTAGGTGCCATATCTAACCCATGAAACAAACATATCAAATCATGAATAAGTTTCTACTCCAAAATTCAAATGACTTACTTTGATGAAGCGTCAATACTGGATTTCCCTCCGACAGACCGCTCCAAGTAACATTTTCCAAAGGTCTTTTTCGTCGCCCCCCATCCACGCGCCTTTCATCACCCACATGAACCTGCGATCCTGATGGAATATTGAGGGTTGGCTGTTTACTTTGGCCAAAGGGATCCTGGGATGCGACTGGACTCCGACCGGGATTAAGGAGGAACTCACGTGGAAATTTTGATTGGGGATTAGCGTGTGAGGAGATTTGAGGTGTGCCTTCTGGCCCCTGAGACACATGAATTTGTGTATTAGTGGGATTCGGGGGAATTGGAGTGACGGAAATATTTGGGATCGACCAAGTGCTTGAAGTTGGAGCCTTTGGATTGCCCACATCAATGTTAAGACCTGATACATTCATTGATGATGCGATAGGGGTTGTGAGAGGAATGTTGGGACTCAATGGTGACTGTGTTTGAACATATTCTATGCTAGATTCACTATTTGAGTCATGAACAGAACCTGAACGGGATTTATGTGACTTGAAAGATGACATAAGGGCCGAAAAAGTACAGTAATATTTTTAACTAGATAAAACACCTCAGTATTATGATAAAATAGAGTGATATGAGATGAAATCTTTTCAAATTTAGAATAGAGAAATTCTATGAATAGTTGGAACTAAGTGTTGTGTGGAAGTCGGATAAGACTCTTTTGAGGAGAATCCTCCCTGCCTCCTCTTGAGCTCCTCCGCTTTTGTCGGAAACCACCCTGCACGGCCTACCAGCATATAATGTGATATTTCCTTGATCTGAAAGGGGACCCATCATCCATAGGTAATCATATTTGGTAACATTTCCGCCTCCCCATTGTCACATTTTGTGAATTATCCAAACTGCCAATATATGCATTGAAATTCCCCAACATTGTACATCTGTAAAGGGGTATATTCATGAAGGATTTACCCACAAAAGAGACATCACCTTTTCACGAAAGGCAAGACAATCCAAATCACATTCCAACTGATTCAAAGCCCGCCGTACTCAAACCAAATACCAAGACTTTAGCTGCACTCCAACCCCTTATGTAATAGAGTTATATAGTTATGTCTGTAATAAGGTTTAAACCATGTACGATGGCGTGCCAGCGTACATGGATTAAATGTTAATCCCCTCAATTCAATGGTAACACTTCACTAATGGAACCCCCTCAATGGTCAAACCCGCACTATCACAATGTGTAAATAAACTAGAATATGTATGAGCATTGAGCAGCATGGCATTTTACCCAATTAAACGCCTAACCAATTCCGCCATCCAGATGAGACATGTTAAACTTTATCCACTGCAGCTCATGCTCCATTACAAATGGGATAAAATCCTCAGCTGGCTCAAATCATCTCCCGCTTCATAAATAATCACTGAATTTTATTTCCAATTAATAACACTCCTAAACACTTTCACATCAACCATAGATATTTATACACAAACCAACCGTACTCCCAATTCCTGCAACAATGACAACCCGGCCATATTCCTCAATGCGTATATGCATGTGTCAACACTGCTCAACTCAAACACATTCTTCCCCTGAGGGTGATAGGCAAGGAGTTGCCTTCACACCTTTCCAATATAAACAGCACATTAAAAAGCTCAAATCAACCATTGCACCCAAATCCCTTCCAAACATCCCTACTTCTGCATCAGGATCTGGGTGCCCACAAATTCTATTGGATCAAATCTTCCCAGCTGATTATTCACGTTTGACCCAAAGCACTTTCTCAACTCCTGCGGGTCTCAATTCAACTGCACAGAAACCATATAGTGGCAGTCAAACCCTTCCCCCACAAGACCTAGGAATGATAATATCTGCCATTCTATCATTAAGGTATAATTTACCCCGCAGGGCTTCACGCATACTCAACCCCGCCCTGAACCTGCTGATCAAGTCCAGTATCTCAAGCTCAGCTGGTCCCCCCGCTCCTGCATTCCATATACCTCAAGATCTGAGTACCATATTTGAACATCTCCAATTGGAGCCAGTGATTCAAAACTATATATGTTGTCCTCAATGTTTCTCTCTTAATGGCCTTACTGAATCAGTCACAACTGACCAACCCCACTGTCAACGCCATAATGACCCAAATGATCATGATCCCCCTTGCACACAATCATTAGGCAAATTCATCTATTCATCTGAACCCCAAACCCAAAACACAACCAACATGAAGCAAAAATTTATACCAACAAAACATTTCATTTATCAACCATTCAAAAATTGGCTTGCCAGATTCCTCCAGCGGGCTGGAATTATGGACATTCTGCATCAACATCAACAATCCCAAACTCCCGAAGATTCCCCAAAACGTGACGTCTGGGATGGATTGGTCTGGAGACGCTTCACTGGCACTAGAAATATCCATGACCCCCCATTCATGTCCATTCCTGGTGCATTGGCCTTCTCCATATATGTGGACTGGTTTAATGCACATGGAAAGTCAACCCGGTTGGCTAGCATTGGACCTATCATGCTTATTTGTCTTAATCTCCCCCCAAGTGAAAGATTGAAGCCCGAGAATGTCTATGTTGCAGGAATCATCCCTGGTCCGAAGGAGCCAACTGCGCTTCAATTGAATTATCTATTAATGCCACTCATCAACGAGCTCAAAGAGCTATGGCAAGGTTACCATTTTGCACCCACCTCAACAGGTCCATCAGGATCCTTTATCCGTGTTGCCATCCTCACAGCCATTGCGGATGTGGTTGCCATGCGCAAGCTTACTGGATTTATTTCCCATTCAGGAAACCACTTTTGTAATTTTTGCACCATTCACAAAGCTCAAATTGAAGAAATTGGTCCTCAATTTCACTACACGCGCTCATACCAAAGTCATAAATCAACCATTGCCAAATGGCTTCGGGCAACCCCACAACAAAGACAAGCAATTTTCTCTGAGTATGGAGTGCGATATTCAATTTTGGAAGACCTTCCGTATTGGGATGCAACCAGAATGGTTAATCTTGACATAATGCATAATTTAATACTTGGAATTTTGAAGGATCATGCAACTTTCAAATTGTGCATTCCAGAGGCGAAATCAAAAATTTACTTCAGGTCCTGCAGGAAATCCAATGACACCAACAGTTCAGACTCAGATTCCATGACCTCCAACAGCTCTCTTGATAAAATCACATTGAGAGAGGCCCGCTCCCTGAGAAGAGACGCAGCAAAAATAATAAATGAGCCACTCCCCACTACTTCCACCCGAAAAAACTACTTCCCAATGCCCACCCCTAACACAGAACATCCATCTAGTGGTTCTGCGGAGATTCCTTCATTTGATGCCGATTACATCCCCACTTCTGAAATACCCTCTGAATTGGATATCACTGCACTGAGTGATCACCAGATCAAGGGTGAGGCTCTTGAGCATCTCCGACAAATCATATCTGAGACCATAATTCCCTCATCATGGACAAGAGTTCCCCGCAAAATGGGTTCCCCCTCTCATGGTAGCTTAAAAGCCGCTGAATGGGCTCTCTTATATAAGGTCTATATTCCATTTCTAATGCTCAGTCAACAGATGTCATTAGATGCACACCAATCTGCCAACACTCAAAGAAAAATGGGTCAGTCAGAAGAACTTGCAAATGAACTAGCCAAGAATACATTCCATTTGATTAGTGCTATCAACATTGCCACAAGCTGGACTGTTTCAATAGATGATGCGACTGCATTTGCTGAACATTGGAAAAAATTCCGCCTTTCCAATCAACACCTGTTCCCAAAACAGAAAAGTAAACCAAATCATCATTTTGCTGATCATATTCCCGAACTCTTCCAACGTTGGGGCCCAGCACAAGCCTCAGCCACATGGGGTTATGAGCGCTTGATTGGAGTATTTGCAAAGATGCCAACAAATAACAAGATATGTAAGTCAATTAATAAGATCAATATATTCACATTGATTAAACACCTGAACTGAATAAGACTAACTTTTTGCAACTCTGAATAGATGATATAGATAAAACCTTACTTCAACATATCTGTCGATGTTCCAACCTTTCCGTTCTCCTGAAATCCCCATCTGTGCCATGTGAAATAAAACAGCTTTTCAAATCACAGCCACCTGCCGTGTTCAATCACCATAAATATAACAAGCCATCCCGCCATGACCAACAAAATTATGATTGCCTGGTTGAGTACTTACAGACTTTTCATGCAACAAGGGAAATAGTTGATTGGATCAGCTTAGACACTACCGTGCAATCCACAAGTCCTCCCACTTCAAGGATTGTCTCACCTTGGTATTTTCCAGTTTCAAACATTAATATTGGGAACAATATATTTTCAACTGAATCCAAAAATATCAGCAACAGTGTGATATGTTTTCTGAGGGGCAACTCACGACAATTTGGTATTATTGATAGCATTTTCAAAGTCTCTGAGCCATCTAGCATACTGAACAATAACTTTCTGATTTTAAAACCTTTGAAGATTGATGTGAATTTCCTACCAGATTGGCCGCATCTGAATATTTATAAAGCTGTTGGTTTTGATGATGGACACTTGATTATATCTGAAGAAGAAATAGAAGGTAACTGTGGATTGTATGATAACAAAGCTCTGTCATGTGGACTGCTTGTAATGATAAAGCCGTTATTTCATGATATTTAGTCTACTAAAATGCAAATCTCTCAGATTCATTAGCAATTTTGCTAGTGAAATAATTGCCTCAAAATTTAGTGACAGAGACATGCCATTGTGACAAGCAAAGCCCATTATTTCACATTGCCACAAAGAAGTTACTATTTTGACATTGGGTACAGTGTGAATAAGCCAAGTCCAATGATCAAATGACCCACACACTCACCTTTCACAGCATCCAAAATTTCTAACTGCGCCATCATCATGTTGGAAGCGGAATCGGCTTTTGCGTACCCACACCCGCATGTGCACCCGCACGCGCCAATGCACACGCACACGCACACCCACCGGCACGCGCCCACGCAGCCGCACACGCACACCCACCCGCACACGCCAATGCACACGCAAACCCACCCGCACACGCCAATGCACACGCAAACCCACCCGCACACGCCAATGCACACGCAAACGCACCCGCCCCCACGCATGCACACGCACACTTCATGGATGACCTGGTGAAGTCAAACCCCCCGCCTACATCAAGACTGGCTGAAGGACATCTTTGATGTGTGTGTGTGCAAACAGGCGGGTCTGGTGTAATTTTTACCAATCATCGGACGGTTGTGGGATGATCAGGCGGTGAGGAATCTGAGTTGAAGGCACAGGGGAACCAATATTATTGGATGTCACAGGATTTGGTGTAAGACCAGAGTGTGACGTGTGCTCGACGTTCGCTTAATTTTCGCTTGACGTGAGCTCGACTTTTATCCTGCTTGACGTTTGCTTGACGTGAAGTCAATCGCCGACGATTGACACGAGATTCGCCCCGGTGTCTTATTCTTTGTTGCTGCTTTTCTTATATTTCTTTTATTAGTAATTAATCATATTACACTCTTAAGTGTATTCATCTCTTATAAGGTCCTTGAGCCCTCCATAAGTGAGTGCCAGGCCCTCTTCACTCAGAAGAGCCCGTAAGACATTGGGATATTTTATTGCTTGACCGGTTCTAAAAAAGACACATGGAAAACAGCCTGAACTTACTTCCATTTTAAGGGAAACTTTAGGTGATCTTCATAAATGCTAATATTCTTCCAGACTTCCAAGGGTCCCGACCATCTTTCTGAGAGTTTCTTGGTGGTGGTTGTAGGCTTTATATTTTTTTTAGGCTAGTCATACTTTGTCATGATGATGTAAATCAGGTGGAATTTTCCTATTTCTATCTGCATACCTTTCAAAGGCTTTATTTTTGACTCTAGTTCTTCTTTGAAAGCTTGCTGTACTGATTGAAGTTTTGTTGATAATTTTCCAGAAGGTTTGTCTTGAGAAATAGAAATTGAGTAAGAGCTGGGATTTGTACCATAACTGGTGAATAAAGTTTATTGTTTTTTTGATGAATTTTCTGAATTATTGTAGGGAAATTTATCCAGAGGTTTCCAGATGTAAAGTTCATCTTGATGGTAGCTGACATACATCCAGAAATAATGCTCTAGAATCTGATTTACCCTCTCTGTTTGTCCATATGCTTTAAGGTTAAAGGCATTTGAAAGATCTTTTTATATCTTGAGCTTTTGGAGCACATTGTTGCATAATCATGAAAAAATAAGGAACTTTTATCACTAACAATACTCACTTGAAGGCCATTTTTGGAAAAGGAAGTACTTATATATATTTGACCTATTTCAAAGGTAGTTAATTTTGCATAAGTTGGTACAAATATTTCTACTTTTGAAGATCTATCCACAACTAATAGGATTGAAGCAAAGTTGTTGG
Source organism: Austropuccinia psidii (assembly GCA_023105745.1). NCBI lineage: Eukaryota > Fungi > Basidiomycota > Pucciniomycetes > Pucciniales > Sphaerophragmiaceae > Austropuccinia > Austropuccinia psidii. The sequence goes on from JALGQZ010000001.1 coordinate 9,405,032, forward strand.
AAGAAGGATATTGAGTGATAAAGTGCATTGATAAGGAATTCCAAAGCCCAGATGGAGTTTGAAGAAGCTTGAGTAATCCAAGCTTCTTATGGTGAATGTTCTTGTTTCTTTACCATTTCTGACATGAGGAAACATATTCCTTCATTATTTGACTCATTCCAGCACAATAAGAATCATTCTTGATGAGCTTGAAGGCTTTCTCTTGGCCAGGTTGGCCAGCCAATAACGTGTCATGCCTCATTTGAAGGATGTCTAATTGAATTTTATGATTGCTTAGGATGACCACTATATCTTTGAATAATTACAACTTGGCTTGAGGTTCAAGAGAATAATCTGTAACTAATTCACATATTTCTAATTTTTTGAGTATTTCTTTATATTCTTTATCTTTCCATACTTCCTTCTGAATTTGGTACACCAGATCTGAGAAAATTTCAACCTTTATTGAGAAGGATCTTGATTCCATCTTGTTTAAGGATTTGATAAAACATTTGGAAATTCTTTCAAATGAATTCCACCCTCCTCTCTGGGTACATGACATCCCAATGTGACAAGGCATTTGGTAAAGTGGCAAACCTTTCTGGGGGTAAGTAATAGAGAAGTGGAATTCAGAGAGAAAATCAACCCAACAGGTTTGTGGCATTAAGAACTTTGGAAGCCATGAAATACTGAAGGGAAGAATGGTCTCTAAAGACTTCAAAAGGATTTGAAAGAGAAAGAAGAAAAACTCTCCTGGTCTTGAGAGCCCAAACTATTCCAAGGAGTCCCTTGTTGTGAATTTATTAGTTGAGCTCAGCTGGGGGAAGCTTGTGAATATCAAATTCAATGGTATGCTTTCCCAAGTCGTTCAACTGACTCATTACAGCCCCCAAGGCATAATGAGAAGTATCAGTATCTACAATACTTGGTAGAGAAAGGTTGAAATGGTAAATAATATGTAAGATTTCTCTATGAAACTGTTTATAATATTACTATTAATCAACATTACTATGACTGTTCTTATGAAATATAATAATAGAAAATTATTATAGCCACAATTAAATACCTAAATAATTGTTTCTTTTACATGTTATACACTCCTAGTGATTATAACAGTAAGCAGTAATTGTCTACAAGAATCAATTACAAGAAGAATTTAATAATAAAAACTTCTTTATTAAACTAATAAAATTATTTCATATATAATTATCTTTTACAAGAATAATTATGTAAATAACTCTTGAAGAAAGCTATTACTAGAGAAATAATTCAAGAATTAAGATAAATCACTCACTCTTAATCCAATGAACCTTTTAGAAGATAATAGCAGAGAGATTTGATGTAGAATTGTGGATTTAATGGATCAAGAAGTGATTTTATAACAATATTACAACAACATATAGTTTATTTAGATGATTTCACGTCTTTCTGATTGATTCTGAAAGATTTAACTAATACTTACTTGTTGGTACTAAAGGTATAATTGAAGAATTCGATGATTTGGAAAAAACAGCAAGAGGAGGCCTCTTTTAAGTCTATAACAGCTCACAGAAGCATGCCATGAAGTAAACCAAAAAGCTAGTGAGTGATGAAACAATAAACCTTTTTGGATTATTGATTGCATCATCTGTTGTCACATAAGATTATCATAAATACTTAATTGGTGCTTTTATGTGACTACCAACCCATTTATGGTTAAGAATAAAATGATTAAAAATTATAAGTCTTCTTTTATTCCAAAATAATCATTGATTTCTCAAAGGTATCAATTTCATTGGAAAATGTATCACAGATTGTATTTTCTCTGAATTTTTAAAGATTCAGTATTTCACAGGGAATCATAAAAAATGGACTGTAAGTAAAACCTTTAATTTTACCTATAAAAGTATAATTAATTTTGGTTTTTCTATGAATTATACAGTTATCGATTGGTCCCGAAATTTTCAGAAATATCAATTAAGAATTGTATTTTTAATGAATTTTTGAATTTTTTACCTCATTTCTATGTAGAATTGCAAATAGCAGTATATGGATGGTTGCTATGAGGTAAATCAATTGATTATAGTCCAAAAAATGTTTCAATTACTATTTTGGGGCCTACACATAGAAAGCCATTAAGAATTGACATGCTTACAAGAGTCTAAGTTGCTCTTTACCTCCTTGGCATGTCAAAATAGCAGCTTATTTTCTATTTTCTTATGATATACTGAAGTTCTGACTTGATAACCAAGCTGTAAATGCCTCAGAGGCCTAAGAGGTTGGGTACCCTGGCTCTGTCAGCTGGTGACTCAAAACCAGAGCACAAGAATGACAGCCAGATACAATAAATCAATGGTATAGCCAAGATACCACCAAAACATGGTGCTGAGCCAAATAAGCTCAAAGGGTATCAAAGGAAAGAGGAAACGTACTCCTTTCCCAATATATAAGTCCCATCACCATAAGACAAAGAATAACAAAGTTACTCCTGCCCAAAGTTGTTGCTGAGCATAAACCTTAAAGTTCACCTCTCATCTGAAATACAGAGGAAGAGGCCTAACCCCATAAAATGGGTATTAAAAATGAAGCTCCACGTCAGGGCTATTCAATGGTACCCCCCAAAGTGAGCTAGCACCAGTATTACTGAAGTTATGGCCAGATTGAGGCCAAATAAGGGTGAACAAAGTATTCACCTCTCATCTAACTTCTACAGTTTTAGTGTGCAATACCTAAAGTGGGGTTGTTTTGGAAAGAGCACTATCAGGGCTATCTTATTGTGCCATTCATTTCCCCATATCTCATCTATAACAAAGGTTATAAGGCAAACAAGCCCAATACAGCTTTTGCCTGAGACAATGCATATGTACAAACATCTTGTACATGGGATAACTTTGCCATATTTAATGATAACCATATCAAATGAGGTACCATTGTGTAGAACACATGCAGGGCTACTCACTGAACCAACTTTGAGGTTGATATCTCAAAACCTGACAAATGTATGGCTGTTATAAGGTCAAAATCACACATTTTGGCCAATACAGCCTTACCATGGGATAATATCCCATAACCATGATTATGAGGCGTCAAACAGATGAAGAAGCTTTTTTTTACTTCAATACCTCATAGTTCATTTAATACTGGGGTCCCATGCAGGTTCTGTACAGCATTCTAGGCGTCATACACGTCAGAATCAGGCTGTGTGGTCCCCAGATGAAGTTTTTCACCCTGTATTGGTGAAATCTGCCCAGATGTGGTTTCAAAACCACATTTGAGCGCAATACAGGCTATACAGGCCTTTTTCAAACCACAAGCCAGTCCTGGAGAGTGAAAAATCTTTACTTCCTCCACATGAAAAGGTCTAGCTACCTTTTCCCCCCATTTCAGGATAAAAACAGGGCCTTTTCACAGCCAGAAAAGGCTTCCCCATCCTGCTCTTGAATTCCTATGTAGTAAAACTGTCAAAAACAGTTATAATGTTGGAAAATAACCATGTATACTTTAAATTGAAGTATTTTAGTCTTTATTATTGTAATCCAACAGGTAAAGCTGCACCCAGGGCTTTCAACAGCGCTCACCACCACTATTCCAGAATAATAAAGCCCTTTTATTTTATTTATAAACCCTTATTATAATCAAAACCTTTATCACTGTGTCACAGTCATAGTTGGATTTGTAAATAGTCTAGTTACTGCTTCATCATCGACTCAGCCTGACAGGCTCTCTTTGATGTCTTTTGTCCCCCTTGACTATTTTTCACATCAAAATAGAAATTCAGGCTTAAAGTGAGATATCCACTATGGGTGTACCAAATGTGCATGTAAGAATACCATGATATTAGATGCCACAAACATGAATAACACTACTCTTAGTGTATATGTAACATGGGATTTCTCACATTTGCATGGTTTTGGCGTGAAATTGAGAAAAACACATATTTTTACAAATCGTTTATGTGGTATTGAAGTATTTTCCATATTAACACCTCAAAGAGTTTATTTGAGCTTATTCACTCTATGGAGGTACCCTAGGTGAAATTTTGTGTGGAATCCAAATATGGCCTTAGATTCATGTATTTACTTACTCAATAAAACGTTATTTGTGTTTTCTGAAATCAAAAATGATTAATTTTATATATATGCATGACTTATGGGTTATGCATAGTTCAGGATTTTCTTTACAATAATTGTGGCCTATTTGGGTATGTAAAATATACCTCAAGGCTCACATTCCCTCCCACCAAAAAATAAAATTGTACTACAATTTTATCAATGGTATACAGAAGAAAAAAGCTGCAAAGGGGGTTAATGTCCACTGTCCAAACTCTTTACATTACTCAGATCAAGGAATTTAAAGCAAATTTATAGAAATATTCAGGCTTGTGGCATTCTTTCATGTCTAAATCTTCTTAAGAGTTTATCTGAGTCAGGTATTTGTGATTCTTCCAGCCATGCATCTTCATGTACTGGATTTCTATATCTGACAAGATATTCTCTTTGATTTTTACCTCTAAGTCTCCTTTCTTTAATGACTTTCTTTATCTTTTTGTCTTCACTCTGTTCAACTGCTGGTACAGTCAAAGGAGTTGGGTTCCTTAAAGGAAACAAATCTTTGTCAGTTGGTTGATAAGGTTTTATCAAACTTACTGGAAAGGTGGGGTGTTTATTTTCCAATTCACCACTCAATTCCACTTGAACTGCATTGATTTAATGTAAGGAAACAATAACAAAAGGTCCTCCATAAGAATCTTTGAGTTTCTTTGGGCCTTTGATATTATTAACATTCAAGGTTGAAACTAGAACTAAGTCCCCTACTTTGAAGTCTGGTACTTTGTGACTCTTGTCCCACTTCTGTTTTGAATAGTCAAAAGCATCATTCATACTCTGTTTTTCATGATATTTTGCTTTATCAAGCATTATCTTGAAGCTGGAAGCTGTAGGATGAATGTCAATCAAGTCTTTCCTCAGTGTGTCTGCTGGGAGTCTTGGATTCCATCCTTCTTCTAACATAGCAGGAGTTTGACCTGTGGAAGAATGGACTGATGTCTTATATTCCAATTCCACTGCAGGTATCAGAGTGCACCAGTCATGGTTAAAGCCATCTGAGTATTTGAATTCTAACCCATAAGCACAAAATCTCCTGACCATGTCTTCTGAACTTTAAATTGCTCTTTCTGCTAGTCCATCTGATTGAGGGTTATATGATTTTGAGAACAATAGCTTAGTCCCAAACAATCTGTGAAGATTGGTTCAAAGTGCAGATGCGAATTTAGGATCTCTGTTGCTTGTAATATTCTTAAATAACCCTGTATGAGAAATAACTCTACTTCATAGAAGAAGAGATGTATTGATAGAAGTCTCATCTTTATGACATGTTAAGAATACAAGAGTTTTGCTATAACTGGCTACAACGACTAAACAAGCATTATGATGTTTGTCACCACTTGGAGGAAGGTTTGTGATCCAATCCATGTGAACAACTTCCCAAGGGGATCTTGGTTCTTGAATAAGGATCATAAGTCCAAATTTCTTGCCTGTACTCTTGTTTGTGTTTTGGCATATGTCACAGGTATGGAAGTATTCAATGATCTCTCATCTCCAAGATGGCCACCATGCACAGTTATTTACATTTTCAAGTGTTCTGGCTTCTGACAGGTGTCCATTGTAGATGCTATAATGGCATTCATGAAGGATGGTATTGATAAGCAGTCTGCTACACAATGTCATTACACAAGAATGTTTGGTTCTGTGGTAAATTATCCCATCAATCAAGTGAAATCTTCCTTCAGAATAGGAATTCTTCCAAACTTCATGCAGTTCATTGACTAAACATGTATCTTTGCAGTATTTATCTAATAAGGAAGTCAAGATATGGCAATTCTTGTCTTCCTTATAAGATTCTCTGACTTTTTCAAAGAATTAAGTCCCAATATCAGTTATGTTAATTCCTTCAATTGGAATCTGTGCTTCTGCTTCCAAAGGTACATAAGATGGGTTATCAGGAGTATTGGCCAATTCCCACCTGCTAAGTCCATCGGCATTCTTGTGAATTTTTCCTGCTTTATGAACTATAGTCATGTTACCTCTATATTCTTGAATGGCTATTTGCCATTTCAACATATGTCTGTTGGAGGTTTCATGTTAAGAAGTAATTTCACAGCATTACAGTCATTTATCACTTCGAAAGCACTACCATCAAGATCATAGTGTAATTCCTCAAGTGCCTGTACCAAACATAAGCACTCCATCTGGCTTGCACTATATCTGGATTCTGTTGGTTTGATTTGTCTTGAGATGTAACAAACTGGTCCCTCTGTAGGTTTTTGATCAATAATTTGGACTTGATGTAGGGCTGCCCCTAATCCATCTCCACATGCATCAATGTACATATTCCAGTCAGGCATGAGGAGTAAAGGTGCTTCTGTAAGAGCTTTCCTTATCTTCTAAGCTTCAATTCTCTCCTGTGTCATCTCAAATACTGTCTGTTGATTGCGGACTCTATAGAGTGACTTAGCTAGAGTTGCAAAGTCTTTCAAGTGTTGCCTACAATAACTGTAAAATCCCAGAAAAGAAAGCATTTCATTTATTCTAGGTTATTGGCTTAAGTAACACTTCTACCACTTTATTTTGGTCAATACCCAAGCTTAAACCAGAAAAAATCTGTCCTAATGCTTTGAGGTCTTCAAAACTAAAATTGCATTTCTTGAGTAAAATTTTCATATTCACTTCTGCAACTTTGTGAAGCATTCTTGCACGTCTTTCAAGGTGCAAAGACCATGAATCAGAACATATGATGATATCATCAATATAAATGATAAGCAATACTTCAGATAATTCTGTGGGGAAGATGGTATTCATCATTCTTTGATAATGGTATGCAGCATTCTTGATACAAAATGACAATCTAAGATACTCATAAATACCACAGTGAGTGATAATTCTAAGTAATTTGTTAGCTTTAGTCGTCAAACAATTTTGGCGGAATCCTTTCAATGCATCCATTGATGTTATATACTTGGCTTTAGACAATTGGGTCAAGGTTTCTTGAATTCTAGGAAGTGGATACCTATCTGGAACTTTTAGGTATTCAATGCTCTAAAATCTTCAACCATTCTTGATTTATAATTATTCCAAGCAACAATAACAGGTGTTGTCACTTCAACTTCCTACTTATGGTCTACCTTCTTTAGTAAACCAAGTTGGATCAACTCTTGGATATTTTTTTCCAAGGATTCTCTAGCTCTGGGACTGGCTGGATAAGCTGGTCTTCTAAGTACTGGAGGGTATGGTATGTCAATTTTAAGAGTATTATCAGCTTAATGCCCTTTTGTAGCACCTAATGGTTCATTATCAGAGGCAAACACATTATTATATGTGTATAACACATCAATAAGTTCATGCCTCATCCTTGTTGACAATGATGGATTAATTTGTGCTTCAACAAGCTTATTAGCCAAAAATCCTTCCTTGTAAGTATTTTTTTTAGAAGATACTATTGATATTTGTTTTGGCATATTGGAAAAAGCAAATTTTTGTCTTCTATTTTCTCCAATTGTAAAGTATCTGTCTTTATGGTTATTGATGTCAATACCATAAATATTCAAGTAATCATTTCCAAGAATTATATGCTGAGATGTGCAGTTTTCCATTACTACTATCTCAGTTTTCATTCTTACACTTCCTGCTGGGTGTGGAAAATACAAAATTAGTGTCCAATATGCCTAAAGGGTACATATTATTACTGGCACTCCCAAATTTTACACCCTATATTGGTAATAGATGGTTTTTCCATTCAGGGAGTATGGCTTGAAGATAATCTTTGCCTAAACAAGTACAAAATGCCCCTGTATCCAAATTTACTTTGGCTTCAATATCATTCATCAGGATTTATGTGCTACAACATGCCCAAGCAGTGTATCCTTTACCTCTAGCAGGTTTGGTTTTACACATTCTGGCATCCTGGATATTGATCAGGTTATGACAGTCCTTACTGTACTGTGGCAAGTGAGTATGGACTTCTGTGACCTCAAAGAAAGCTGTAATTCTTTCAATGGGAAAGTCCTCTACTGGTGTGTCTTCAGAGACTTCAGAACCTAGGTCAGATTCTGCTTTCTCTTCAGTACACCAAGCTTCTTAAATGACTTGAATGTCAATGATATTTGTCTTTTTGGTGCAAGTGTTGGCTAAATATGAAGTACTTCCACATTTATGACACTTTAAGACAGGTTTCTCAGGTCTTCTGTCCTCTCTGGAAATGTTGAGCACCATTTTGGACTCCATAGGGATTTTAGTCCAAGTTTTACCAATTCTTGTTCTAGTAATGATATCTTCCATTGCATTAATGTAGTCCTCTGTTGAACAGGGTTCTACACATCTGCACTTGATAGCATGTTCCAGTTCTCCTCCACATTTTCTTGATATTTTCATATTAATCATAGTGTCAGACATATCTGGGTGTAAAGCAGATAATATTTCTTTTTGCTTGAAGAACCAAGTAAGTGGTGTGTCTTTTTCTGAGTTAAAAATGGCACTTTCAAAAGCATTTTCCATTTTAAGCCTCCAAGAATTATTGGCCCATTTGGTAATCACTTCAGACTTCTTCCAAGCCCAATCATGTTCTCCATGATCTTGTCTCATCTTGTAGTACCACTTCTTTGCAGTTCTGGTAACCAGAGAGTGTAATTTTCCCACTATAATTTCATTAGGTATATGAAATGTTTCTTGCAACATATCAATAGTTCTGATGAGCTCAATATGATTGTATTCACCTTCACCAGAGAATGTTGGCCATTCTTTCAATTTGGGAATATCTTTTGCAGAGATAACATTTTCTCCTAGAAAAGGGGTCAAACTGTCTTTTACAGAAATATTTTCTTCAGTCAAAGGTGTGGAATGTCTTGGCATATGTTGATTTTATTCATAATTCTTATGAATTTTCTCCACTTGTGCAAGTATTCCCTCTTTTAATTTCTTCCTTTCACTGTCACTTCTTTCCAAATGTGTGGCAAATTGACTTGTATTTTCAGCCACTGCCACAACATAGTCTTTCAGAACTCTAAGCTGATAATTGATGTTTGTTGTGAAAAAACCTTCCATTTCATCATCTTGGACATGATATTTACTCTCAATTCTGTCACATGTATTGGTAAGTAATTCCAGTTTGTCAATTACAGACTTACACATTTCAGCAGAATGTTTTTCATTCCTTTTGAGGTCATTGATGTCCAAAGTTAGTTTAGTTAGCTTTGCATCAATTTTACCAATTTCTACATTAATACTAGTTTTAACAAAATGCATTTCTTGTATTATTTCCGTGGAACGGTTTGGTTCATCCTTTCCTTCTCCTTGGCTGTGAATTCCATAAGAGTCCTGTCCATGAATGAAGGCTCCAATTTGGGGATCCTGTACCCTTGTGGATGAGGTCTGTGCCAATTGGCTTTGCTTTTTCCCTTGCCTTGATGGTTCTTGGGTCCTTTGGGCTTGTCTTTGGACCCTTCTGGAGCTGGTTGGAGCTGGTAGATGCCACTGGGCCCTCTGTCTCCAAAGCTGGAGTCATTTCCAACTCCTCCTTCAGGTCTATGGATAAAATACTTTGGTTTTTAAACAATTATTTATCTTTCTTACTTTTTATTTGAAAGACAATGGGCTCCAACCTCCTAAGAGTTCTATGGTCTTCTCCTGACCCAGAAAGCTCTTGATTGGTAAGGAGGAGTTCATGGCCCCCTGCCAAAGGCTTGGGCATATTTCCCACTCCTCTTCTTTGGCTTCTCTGAACCAACTTGTGTATTGGCATTGATATATTTCTATTGCTTGCACTTAAAAGTGGTTCAGAACTTCAAATATTATCATGAATTAGTCCAGATTCAGAATTCACAACAAAGTTTGTGGTTACAGACCTTGGGGAATGGGGGGAACTCTGGCATCCTCCATATGTGTCTTTCTTGAGGAAGATTTGACACTTCTGGATTTTGTCTTGCCTATTCCTTGTCCACATCTATCTGGTTGGACTGCATAGTTTCTTCCATTTCTGGTATGTACCATTTTCATGTCAATTCAAGAGAAAAGTGGAATAAAAGGACAGAACCACACACCTTTTGGTGGTAATGTGGCTTGTTCTGTTCTGCATAAAGTGCCTCTTTTAGCAATTTGAATTCCAATAATCCCTTCAGATTCTGCTTCTGAATATTGTGGACTAGTAATATATCTCTTTGCAAGGTGTGGATATGAAACTTTGATAAAAGATCAATTACCTTTCCTGTCCTCAAAATTTGTATTATTTAGAAATAGTAAGAAATAGTGTTATTAAAGGAAAACAAGCCAATTTTATTGTTTTTAACTTTATAAGTATAAAACAATAATATAATAAAAATTTATTGTTTTACCAAAAATAAAGATTCATCCAACAATACTCTACAAGAGATATTTAAGGCTACAAAAGAAATTTCTTCAAGAGCAATTTCAATTGGAATTAATTGAGCAAAGAACTGCAAGCAATTAATTAAATAACAAAGTATTTAAAAAGATATTTAAAGAGAAAACACACCCAAAAGCTACTAGAGTGAATTTGGAAACAAAGTGACAAAGTTAACAGTAATGAAAGATGCTTTAATTCACTTTTGGGGTGGTTCAGGGGTAAAAATGATTATAAGAGTTACAAACAATCATTATACAAGTTACAAACAATGATTATAAGAGTTACAAACAATGATTATAATGATTTTTTCAAGTGGTTGAAAGGCTCAAAATTTTTAAATAATAGGTGGTTGGAATCTTTTATTGATTAGTTTAACAGTGTTTACACTAATTATTAAAGGAAAAAATTCTAACATGAAGAGAAAAGTGAGGCAAGGAAGACATTCTTTTATAGCCACCAATTTTCTTACTCCATAAGTAAAGCTTGCTCTTGTCAGTCGTGAAAAACAGTCTTACAACAGAAAAGCCAATTATGGCATCATTGAACCCTGGTTTAGACCAAAATAGGGCTGGTTTGAGCCATTTTTTGCGATTTTTAGCCATTTTAGACCCTTAAATCAGCCATTACTATAGTAATACCTGGTCTAGAGCCTTCAAAACACGTCAGAGTGTGTGTGAGAGGCGTAGAAACCAGTTCAAACTCTCTGTACTAACATTGTTTCAACTTAAGGGTAGCTTTACCCTCTTGGCAGTAGTTAAAACCCCCCTGGTTGGTATCAAAACCTCATCATCAATTGAGTCACAGACCCTGTGACTCAATTCCAGGCCAAAAGTAATGAACCTTTGCATGGATATTGACATCCCACGCCAGTCAGCAAGGATTTTGGGGGTCTAGCTCCCCCTTAGAGCGAGAGTGTCTTTCCCCCCCCCAGAATTAATCTTTCCAATTTACTTTTTCTTTCATTCCTCATCATGTAATACAATTATAGCTTACATATGTAATTCAATTGAGGTTTTAATTACATGTAACAACCACTCACCAGGGGTAAGGGTATTCATTCATACACCCACTCAAACACCTCAAACCAGAAGATCCACTATTTGCATCAGCATTCAGTTTCAGAAATCTTCCTTGATGAAACATGCATACAGCTTGGTACTTCAATACAGCCTTTCAACATCTGTACAGGTTGGTGTGAGCCTTAGAGGTAATTTCATATACCCAAAAGACCACAAATACAAAATTAACATATAAATATAAATAAAATAAATTTATTTATATTATTAAAATGAAAATCAAAATATAAATATAAAGTTATATTCACAATTAAAAATCTAATTACAATTTAAAAATAAAATTACATTAAATTTTGAAATTGTAAAATTACATTTATACTTGAAAAAATTAAGTGAAAATGAATTTTTAACAAAATTGTAAAAAAATAAATAAATTTGGAAAAAAGTAATAGAAAATTATTATAACTTTTTATCCAATAAATAGCAATAAAAGTTATTTCCCCAATGAGTTCCTCATAAAAAATCAGGTGGGGTCACCTCTGAGTGAAAGATTTGTAACCCAACTCTAAATAAGCTTAAATTAAGTTTTTAGTAACTTCTGTATGAAAATTGAAAATACTCAAAAATTTCATTTAATTCACATCACATGTAGTGTTAATCACCAAAATTTGTGCTAAAATTGAGTGTTGTGTATATTTTAGAAGTTATGAGGAATTAAAATATTTTCAATTGAATTCAATTGAAATGTCAAAATGTGCGCATGTATTACATAAGTGAACTTTGATTTACATATGAGGTATTAATTAGTACTGTATTGAACTGTACAAATCAATTGAATTACATATGTAAATTATAAGTATAATACATGATGAGGAATTAAAGGAAAAATAAATTGGAAAGATTAAATTTGTGGGGGAAAAGGAACTCCAGCTCTAAGGGGGAGCTAGACCCCCAATATCCTTGCTGACAGGTGTGGGATGTCAAAATTCATGAAAACGTTCATTACTTTTGGCCTGGAATTGAGTTACAGGGTCTGTGGACCCAATTGATGATGAGGGTTTGATAACAACTAGGGTAGTTTTAGCTGTTTCCAAGAGGGTAAAACAACCCTTAAGATAAAAAAATCATCCTGAAAACAGTTTTGACTGGTTTCTACATCTCTTACACACATTCCGACGTGCTTTTAAGGCTCTAGACCAGGCATTGCTTTAGTAATGGCTGATTTAAGGGTCTAAAATGACTAAAAATGACTCAAAATGGCTTAAACCAACCCTTTTTTGGTCCAAACCAGGGTTCAATGATGCCATAATTGGCTTTTCTGTTGTCAGACTGTTTTTCACGACTGACAAGAGTAAATTTTACTTTTGGAGTAAGAAAATTGATGGGTATAAAAGAATGTCTTCTTTGCCCCACTTTTCTCTTCATGTTAGAATCTTTTCCTTTTATTAATTAGTTTAAACACTGTTAAACCAATCAATAAAAGATTCCAACCACCTTTTTTAAATCATTTTAAACCTTTTAACCACGTGAAAAAAACATCATAATCATTGGTTGTAACTCTTATAATCATTTTTACCCCTGAACTACCCCAAAAGTGAATTAAAGCATCTTTGATCACTGTAAACGTTGTGACTTTGTTTCCAAATTCACTCTGGTCACTTTTGGGTGTGTTTTCTATTTAATATTCTTTTTAAAGACTATGTTATTTAATTAATTGCTTGCAGTTCATTGCTCAATTAATTCCAATTGAAATTGCTCTTGAAGAAATTTCTTTTGAAGCCTTAAAATATCTCTTGTAGAGTATTTTTTGGATAAATTTTTATTGTTGGTAAAACAATAAATCTTTATAATATTATTTTTTTATACTTATAAAGTTATAAACAATAAAATTGGCGTGTTTTCTCTTAAAAATAATATTTCTTACTATTTTTAATTGATTTTTACCTTATACAAATTTTGAGGACAGTAAAAGTACTTGATTTTTAATCAAAGTTTCATATACACACCTTACAGTTGGATTGACCCAATACAGTTTTGATACACCATCATGAAACTGTATGATCACTCAACTCCACCACATCTCTTGTACAGGACCTGTGTTGGCCAGACTCAATTCAATCACTCAATCCTCTCATGAAAATTCTATCTCTGGATCAGGGCTGGCAATTCTCACATATACCAGCCCCTCTTTTCCCCCCTGGGGACTTTTCCCCAGTTAATTAATTTAGTTGATTTATTATTTTATGAATATTCTTATCCTTATTTTGGACATTATATTTATTTAGTATTAAGTTAGTCTATGAATTTCTTTCTTTGCCTGTACAGTATGAGCTGGGTGGCCATATCCTTATTAACCCTTCTCTTTTCATTCTGACAGGTTTAAACAGTGGACTTGGACTTGTTTGTGGTTGGCTCTTTTATTTCTTACTCTTATTCTTTTGTTGCTTCTTCTTATATTCTTTATTTTAGCAATCCATATCTCTTGACACTCTTAAGTGTATTTTGTCTTACCATATCCTTGAGTCCTCCACAAGTGAGTGCCAGGCCCTCTTCACTTAGAAGAGCCCTTGTGACATTAAATTAATTAAGTCATATTTGATTCTTTCTTCTCATTCATTTATATTCATTTCTCTCATTCATCAATTATGACTCTTTAATGATCTTATGATTTTTCATGATTATGATCTTTCTCTCATCAATTTTCATCTCATTCATTTCATTCATATCAAAATCGACTCTTTCTATTTTTTCTTAATCATTTCTGACCATCTCATTCTACTTCATTTTATTTCAATCAAACTTCTCTTTGTTTGTTTATTCAGCTATTATCAGGAGTTGTTCATTGGTTATTGAATGGGATTCATTTGAGGTATTGATTCAGTGATTCAGGATTTTATATTTGGATTGATTTGATTGACTTTTGCATTCCTCAAGAGAACTGATTTATCCTCAAGAATTGATTATTGATTATTGATTGATTTTGATTCCTGAGGATATTGATTGACTGATTGATTCCTCAAGACCGTGAATTGACCTTGAAGACATTGATTGATTGATTGATTGATTGTTTATTGAATTCTTCAAGAATTATTGATATTGAATTGAATTAATTTTTGATTATAGATTGATTTGATTTGATTATTGATTGAAGTTGACTTCACCTCAAGAGTTGAATTGATTCCTCAAGACTCATCAAGAAATTTATTGTGATTGATTTGGCCAAGCTTTGATTTCTGTTTTTCATACCATCAATTTATTATTCTAATTCTTTATAATGCCAGTTCAGAATAGCCCACCATCCAAGAACACTAGATCTCAAAGAAATCCAGCTGTTCTCACTCCTACAGCAAGGGTTCCTCTTGAACACACATTTGGACAGAGGACCACCATTGGAAAGAGCAGCACCCTCAAGAAGAGGGGGAATGAAATCAAGAAGATCAAGATCTTTCTCTGGACTTTTGGTGGCTACCCTGGCATGTCTAAAGGTGCAAGAGCAAGACTAGGGGAAGTTGAAGATGAAGAAGGGGAACGGTCTGTGGATGAAGATGATTCTGGGGAGACTGAAGTGGCAGATGCCTTGGCAATTGCTCCAGAGGTGCCTCAGGGTTCTAATCAAGCCCTTTCTAGTCAACCTCTTGTCTCTCAAGCTGAACCAAGGCTCCTCAAGATGATGGAGCAAATGACTCAATTCATGGGGCAACTCACTCAAGCAGTTACCCCCAGGGACAACTACAAAGCCACTGCTTTCAAGACTCCATCCATGAAGGCACCTGCATCTCTTGATGGTACTCAAGCTCATAAATTGAGAGGATTTATCCAATCCTGTCAATTAATCTTCCATAATGATCCAGCAAATTTCTTCTCTGACAGGAAGAAAGTTTTTTACTCAACTTCCTTTCTCACTGGTAGAGCTGGAAAGTGAATTGAACCCTATCTCACAAATATTTCCAATGAAGACCCTTATAATCTCCTCAATAATTGGCCATTATTTGAATCTCAACTATTCATTCTGCTTGGTGACCCCAATGAAGTCAGGAAATCTGAACAAGAGTTGGACAGTTTGAGGATGAAGAAAAGTGGTCATGTATCCTTGTACATTTGTAAGATGTGACTATGAAACTGATGATAATATTACTATTAATCAACAGTACTATGTCTGTTCTTATGAAATATAATAATAAAAATTATTATAACCACAATCAAATAATTATAAAATTATTTCTTTCACGTGTTATACACTACTAGTGATTATAACAGTGAGCAGTAATTGTCTACAAGAATCAATTACAAGAAGAATTTAATAATAAAAACTTATTTTATTAAAATAATAAAATTATTTTAATATATAATTATCTTTTACAAGAATAATTATAAAGATAATTCTTGAAGAAAACTATTACTAGAGAAAAACCTTAAGAATTAAAGATAAATGACTCACTAATACTCCAAAGAACTTATTGATAGATAAAAGTAGAGAAATTTGACGTGGAATTGTGGATTTAAGGGATCAAAAGGATTTATAACAGTATTACAACAATATATAGTTGGATTCTATGATTTCACGTCTTTCTGGTTGATTCTAAAAGATTTAAAACACTTAAGAATAGCTGTAACTAATACTTACTTGTTGGTAATAATGATTTAATAAATTGATAAGATGATTCTTGGAAAAATCAGCAAGAGGAGGCCTCTTTTAAGTCAACAACAGCTCACAGAGGCGTGCTATGGAGCAAACTGAAAAACCAGTGAGTGAGAAAACAATAAACCTTTTTGGATTATTGATTGCATCATCAATTGTCACGTAAGATTATCATAATTACTTAATTGATGCTTTTACGTGACTACCAACCCCAATATGGTTAAGAATAAAAGGAGTAACACTTGTAAATCTTCTTTTATTCTAAAATAATCATTGATTTCTCAAAGTTATCAATGTTATTGCCAATTTCATCACAGGTTGTAATTACTGTGAATTTTTGAAGATTCAGTGTTTCACGTAGAATAACCAAAAATGGACTGTAAGTAAAACTTTTAATTTTACTAGTAAAACTGTAATTATTTTTGGTTTTACCATAGATAATACAGTTCTCCTTTAGTCCTGAAGGTTTCAGAAGGATTCATTAAGAATTGTATTTTTAATTAATTTTTGAAGTTTTTACCTCATTTCTACGTAGAATTGCAAATAGCAGTGTTTTGCTGGTTGCTATGAGGTAAATCAATGAATATGGGTCCCAAAAGGGTTTTAATTACTCTTTTGGGGTTTATCCATGGAAATTCATTAGTAATTGACATGGTTACAGGAGTGTAAGTAGCTCATTACCTCCTTGGCACGTCAAAATAGCAGGTTATTTGCTATTTTCTGGTGTTTTACAGTAGTTGTAACTTGGTAACCAAGTTCCCAAAGAGTTTTGGTTTACCAATTGGGCCAAGATGAGCCATGGATCCATGCTCTGGAGCTATCCACGCCTCTGAGGCCTCAGAAGTTGGGTACCCTGGCTCTCTTTGATGTCTTGTGTCCCCCTTGCCTATTTTTTACGTCAAAATAGTAATTTAAGCTTAGTGAAATATCCACTATGGGTGTACCAAAAGTTCATGTAAGAATACCATGATATTAAGTGCTCAAAACATGCATAACACTACTCTTAGTGTATATGTAACATGGGATTTCTCACTTTCCCATTATTTTGGCTAAAAATCAAGAAAAACAAAAATTTTGACGGATCTTTTATGTGGTATTGAAGTATTTTCCATTTTACCACCTCAAATACTTAAATTGAGCTTATTCACTCTATGGAGCTACCCTAGATGAATTTCTGTGTAGAATCCAAATCTGGTCTTAAATCCATGGATTTACTTACTCAATAAAAAGTTATTCATCTTTTCTGAAATTGAAAATGATGAATTTTGGATATATGCATGACTTATGAGTTGTGCATAATTCAAAATTTCTTTTTAAGATAATTGTGGCCTATTTGGGTATGTAAAATATACCTCAAGGCTCACATTCCCTCCCACCAAAAAATAAAATTGTACTACAATTTTATTAGTGATTAAAGAATAAGGCCCCAAAGGGGTTTAATGTCCACTGCCCAACCTCTTCACATTACTCAGATCAAGTAATTTAAGGCACATTTATAGACATATTCAGGCTTGTGGCCTTCTTTCATGTCTCAATCTTCTCAAGAGTTTCTCTGAGTCAGGTATTTCTGATTCTGCCATCCATTCATCTTCATGTACTGGATTTCTATATCTGACAAGATATTCTCTTTGATTTTTACCCCTAAGTCTCCTTTCTTTAATGACTTTCTTTATCTTTTTGTCTTCATTCTGTTCCACAGGTGGTACAGTTAAAGGAGTTGGGTTTCTTAAAGGAAACAATTCTTTATCAGCTGGTTGATAAGGCTTTATCAAGCTGACTGGAAATGTGGGGTGTTTATTTTCCAATTCACCACCCAATTCCACTTGAATTGCATTGGTTCCATGTAAAGCAACAATAACAAAAGGTCCTACATAAGAATCTTTAAGTTTCTTTGGGCCTTTGATATTATTAAAATTCAAGGTTGAAACTAAAACTAAGTCCCCTACTTTGAAGTCTGGTACTTTATGACTCTTGTCCCACTTCTGTTTTGCATAATCAAAAGCATCATCCATACTTTGTTTTGCATGATGTTTTACTTTATCAAGCATTATCTTGAAGCTGGAAGCTGTAGGATGAATGTCAATCAAGTCTTTCCTCAGTGTGTCTGCTGGGAGTCTTGGATTCCATCCTTTCTCTAACATAGCAGGAGTTTGTCCTGTGGAAGAATGGACTGATGTCTTGTATGCCAATTCTAATGCAGGTATCAGAGTGCACCAGTCATGGGTAAAGCCATCTGAGTCTTTGAATTCTAATCCATAAGCACAGAATCTCCTGATCATGTCTTCTAAAGTCTGGATCATCCTCTCTGCTAGCCCATCTGTTTGAGGGTGATATGCTGTAGAGAATGATAATTTAGTCCCAAACAATCTATGAAGATTGGTCCAAAGTGCAGATGTGAATTTGGGATCTCTGTCACTTATGATATTCTTAAATAATCCTGTATTAGAAATAACTCTACTCCATAAAAGAAGAGCTGTATCCATAGCAGTGTCATCTTTATGACATGGTAAGAATATGGGAGTTTTGCTATATCTGACTACAATGACTAAGCAAGCATTATAACTTTTGTCACCACTTGGAGGAAGTGCTGTGACCCAATCCATGTGAACAACTTCCCAAGGGGATTTTGGTTCTTGAATATGGATCATCAATCCAAATTTCTTGCCTGTACTCCTGTTTGCGTTTTGGCATCTATCACAGGTATGGCAATACTCGATGGTTTCTTTTCTCCAAGATGGCCACCATGCACAGTTCTTCACTTTTTCAAGTGTTCTGTCTTCTGATAGGTGTCCAGAGTAAATGCTATCATGGCATTCATGAAGAATGGTATTGATAAGCAATCTACTACACAGTGTCATCACACAAGAATGTTTTGTTCTATGGTAAATAATCCCATCAAACAAGTGAAATCTTCCTTCAGAATAGGAATTTTTCCAAACTTCATCTAGTGCATTAACCAAAGATGTGTCTTTGCAGTCTTTATCCAATAAAGAAGTCAAGATATGGCAATTCTTGTCTTGTTTATAAAACTCTCTGACCTCTTCAAAGAATTCAGTCCCAATATCAGTTATGTTAATTCCTTCAATTGGAATCTGTGGTTCAGCTTCCAAAGGTACATAAGCTGGGTTATCAGGAGTGTTGGCTAAAGCCCATCTACTAAGTCCATCAGCATTTTTGTGAATGTTTCCTGCTTTATGAACTATAGTCATGTTTCCTCTATATTCTTGAATGGCTATTTGCCATCTCAACATATTTCTGTTGGGAGTTTTCATGTTAAGAAGTGATTTTACAGCATTACAGTCAGTTATCACCTCAAAAACACTGCCATCAAGGTAATAGTGTAATTTCTCAAGTGCCCATACCAAACATAGGCACTCCATTTGGCTTGCACCATATCTGGCTTCTGTTGGTTTGATTTGTCTTGAGATATAACAAACTGGTCCTTCTGTAGGTTTGTCATCAATAATTTGGACTTGATGTAGGGCTGCCCCTAATCCATCTCCACATGCATCAATGTACAATTTAAAAGGAATATTCCAGTCAGGCATGAGGAGTAAAGGTGCTTCTGTAAGGGCTTTGTTTATCTTCTCATAAGCTTTAATTCTTTCCTGTGTCATCTCAAATACAGTCTGTTGATCACAGATTCTATAGAGTGACTTGGCTAGAATTGCAAAATCTTTCAAGTGTTGCCTATAGTAACTAGCAAATCCAAGAAAAGACATCATTTCTTTTTTATTCTGGGGTATTGGCTTAAGTAACACTGCTGCCACTTTATTCTTGTCAATACCCAAGCTCAAACCAGAGACAACATGTCCTAATGCTTTGAGTTCTTCAAAACCAAAATTGCATTTTTTAAGTTAAATTTTCATGTTCACTTCTGCAACTTTATGAAGTACTTTTGCCAGTCTTTCAAGGTGCAAAGACCATGAGTCAGAACATATAATAATATCATCAATATAAATGATAAGCCATCCTTCATACAATTCTGTGGGGAAGATGGTATTCATCATTCTTTGATAATGAGATGGAGCATTTTTAATGCCAAATGGCATTCTAAGATACTCATAAATACCACAGTGAGTGATAATTATAAGGAATTTCCTAGCTTTAGGCGTCAAAACATTTTGATGGAAGCCTTTTAATGCATCCATTGATGTTATATACTTGGCTTTAGACAATTGAGTCAAGGTTTCTTGGATTCTAGGGATTGGATACCTATCTGGAACTGTGTAGGTATTCAAAGCTCTAAAATCTCCAACCATTCTTGACTTATCATTATGCCATGCAATAATAACAGGTGTTGTCACTTCAACTTCCTCATTATGGCCTACCTTCCTTAGCACACCAAGTTGGATCAACTCTTGGATATGTTTTTCCAAGGCTTCTCTAGCTCTGGGACTGGCTGGATAAGCTGGTCTTCTAAGTACTGGAGGATATGGTCTATCAATATTAAGAGTAATATCAATTTCATGTCCTCTTATAGCACCTAATGGTTCATTATCAGATGCAAATGCATTATTGTATGTATATAATACATCAATAAGTTCATTCCTCATCTTTGGTGACAATGATTGATTAATTTGTGCTTCAACAAGTTGTTTAGACACAAATTCATCTTTGTAAGTATCTTTGACAGAAGATACTACAGATATCTGTTTTGGCATATTGGAGAAAGCAAATTTCTGCCTTTTGTTATCTCCAATTGTGAAATATCTGTCTTTATGGTTATTTATATCAATACCATAAATATTCAAGTAATCATTTCCAAGAATGATGTGCTGAGATGTGCAATTATCCATTACTACAATCTCAGTTTTCATTCTTACACTTCCTGCTGGATGTGGGAATACAATATTAGTGTCCAATATGCCCAAGGGGTACATATTGTTACTGGCACTACTGAATTGTACACCTTCTATTGGTAATAGATGGTTTTTCCATTCAGGAAGTATAATTTGGAGATAATCTTTGCCAACACAAGTGCAAAATGCCCCTGTATCCAAATTTACTTTGGCTTCAATATCACTCATCAGAACTGATGTGATACAGGATGCTCCAGGAGTATAACCCTTTCCTCTAGCAGGTTTTGTTTTACACATTCTGGCGTCTTGGATATTGATCAGGTTGCAGCAATCCTCACTGTACTGTGGCAAGTGGGTATGGACTTCTGTGACCTCAAAGAAAGCTGAAATGTTTTCAATGGGATAGTCCTCCATTGGTGTATCTTCAGAGACTGCAGAATCTTGATCAGACTCTTCTTTCTCTTCAGTACACTGAATTTCTTCAATGATTTGAACTTCATTGATCTTTGTCTTCTTAGGGCATGTGTTGGCCAAATGTGAAGTACTTCCACATTTATGACACTTCAAGACAGGTCTTTCTGGTCTTCTTTCCTCTCTCGGAATCTTTGAGACTATTTTGGACTCTATTGGGTTTCTAATCCAAGTCTTACCAATTCTTGTTCTGGTAATGATATCCTCCATAGCATTAATGTAGTCCTCTGTTGAACAGGGTTCCACACATCTGCTTTTGATAGCATGTTCCAGTTCTCCTCCACACTTTCTTAATATTTTCATATTAATCATAGTGTCAGACATATCTGGGTGTAAAGCAGATAATCTGTCTTTTTGCTTGAAGAACCAAGTAAGTGGTTTGTCTTTTTCTGAGTTAAAAATGGCACTTTCAAAAGCATTCTCCATTTTAAACCTCCAAGAATTATTGACCCATTTGGTAATCACTTCAGATTTCCACCAAGACCAGTCATGTCTTCCATGATCTATTCTCATCTTGTAATACCATTTCTTTGCAGTCTTGGTAAACAAACAATGTAATTTCCCTACTATGATTTCATCAGGTATATTAAAGTCTTCTTGCAACATATCAATAGTCCTGATGAATTCAATATGGTTGTATTCTCCTTCACCAGAGAATGTTGGCCATTCTTCTAATTTTGGAATATCCTTTGCAGAAATAACATTTTCTCCTAAGAATGGAGTCAAACTCTCCTTAACAGAAAGTTTTTCTTCAGTCAAAGGTGTAGAATGTCTTGGCATATGTGGTTCATGATTCTTATGAATTTGTTCCACACTTGCAATTATTTCATTCTTCAGCTTCTGCCTTTCTGTAGATTCTGGACTAGTGATATATCTTTTACTGAGTCTGTTGCCAGCTGCACAGTATTTGATTAAAGACACTAGAAAAAAAATTATAAAAGAGAAAAATTATTTTTTATACTTTTTAAAATATTTTTTAAAGATTTTTTATAAGTTTTATATTTTTTAATATTAAAAAAATTATTCTTTTTAAAGAAAAAAATTAAAATTTAAGATTTTGAATGATTATTAATTCAGAGTAACTCAAAGAATAATTTTATAAGTTTTTGGATGTGAAAAAGCCACATGTAAAAACAATATAAAATTAAACCAAATTCCTCAATGAAAAATATTTCAAAACAATTTCAAAAATAAAAATATTTTAACTTCAAATTGAAAGAAAAAAATTAACTAAATTAATATATTTTAGAGCTTAAAAATATATTAATTAAGGGTACAAGGTTCAAAAAACACGGCCAGGCCCCCAAATGTAAGATGTGACTATGAAACTGATGATAATATTACTATTAATCAACAGTACTATGTCTGTTCTTATGAAATATAATAATAAAAATTATTATAACCACAATCAAATAATTATAAAATTATTTCTTTCACGTGTTATACACTACTAGTGATTATAACAGTGAGCAGTAATTGTCTACAAGAATCAATTACAAGAAGAATTTAATAATAAAAACTTATTTTATTAAAATAATAAAATTATTTTAATATATAATTATCTTTTACAAGAATAATTATAAAGATAATTCTTGAAGAAAACTATTACTAGAGAAAAACCTTAAGAATTAAAGATAAATGACTCACTAATACTCCAAAGAACTTATTGATAGATAAAAGTAGAGAAATTTGACGTGGAATTGTGGATTTAAGGGATCAAAAGGATTTATAACAGTATTACAACAATATATAGTTGGATTCTATGATTTCACGTCTTTCTGGTTGATTCTAAAAGATTTAAAACACTTAAGAATAGCTGTAACTAATACTTACTTGTTGGTAATAATGATTTAATAAATTGATAAGATGATTCTTGGAAAAAACAGCAAGAGGAGGCCTCTTTTAAGTCAACAACAGCTCACAGAGGCGTGCTATGGAGCAAACTGAAAAACCAGTGAGTGAGAAAACAATAAACCTTTTTGGATTATTGATTGCATCATCAATTGTCACGTAAGATTATCATAATTACTTAATTGATGCTTTTACGTGACTACCAACCCCAATATGGTTAAGAATAAAAGGAGTAACACTTGTAAATCTTCTTTTATTCTAAAATAATCATTGATTTCTCAAAGTTATCAATGTTATTGCCAATTTCATCACAGGTTGTAATTACTGTGAATTTTTGAAGATTCAGTGTTTCACGTAGAATAACCAAAAATGGACTGTAAGTAAAACTTTTAATTTTACTAGTAAAACTGTAATTATTTTTGGTTTTACCATAGATAATACAGTTCTCCTTTAGTCCTGAAGGTTTCAGAAGGATTCATTAAGAATTGTATTTTTAATTAATTTTTGAAGTTTTTACCTCATTTCTACGTAGAATTGCAAATAGCAGTGTTTTGCTGGTTGCTATGAGGTAAATCAATGAATATGGGTCCCAAAAGGGTTTTAATTACTCTTTTGGGGTTTATCCATGGAAATTCATTAGTAATTGACATGGTTACAGGAGTGTAAGTAGCTCATTACCTCCTTGGCACGTCAAAATAGCAGGTTATTTGCTATTTTCTGGTGTTTTACAGTAGTTGTAACTTGGTAACCAAGTTCCCAAAGAGTTTTGGTTTACCAATTGGGCCAAGATGAGCCATGGATCCATGCTCTGGAGCTATCCACGCCTCTGAGGCCTCAGAAGTTGGGTACCCTGGCTCTCTTTGATGTCTTGTGTCCCCCTTGCCTATTTTTTACGTCAAAATAGTAATTTAAGCTTAGTGAAATATCCACTATGGGTGTACCAAAAGTTCATGTAAGAATACCATGATATTAAGTGCTCAAAACATGCATAACACTACTCTTAGTGTATATGTAACATGGGATTTCTCACTTTCCCATTATTTTGGCTAAAAATCAAGAAAAACAAAAATTTTCATGGATCTTTTATGGGGTATTAATGATGTGGTATTGAAGTATTTTCCATTTTACCACCTCAAATACTTAAATTGAGCTTATTCACTCTATGGAGCTACCCTAGGTGAATTTTTGTGTAGAATCCAAATCTGGTCTTAAATCTATGGATTTACTTACTCAATAAAAGGTTATTCATCTTTTCTGAAATTGAAAATGATGAATTTTGGATATATGTATGACTTATGAGTTGTGCATAATTCAAAATTTCTTTTTAAGATAATTGTGGCCTATTTGGGTATGTAAAATATACCTCAAGGCTCACAACATTGCTGATTTAAGAATCTTAATGTCAATAATTGGAGATTGGGGGGAACGATCTTATATCCATGTTTACAGAAGAGGATTGGCATCAAGATTATTATACCAATTGGCTTCTCACCCTGGAATGTTTGTCACTCTTCAAGAACTTAGGGATGCCACTTTAGAATTAGACACAAGATATCATTAGCAGCAAAAGGAAAAGGGTGGTAATCAAGAGAAGAAGGCTCCTGTTAATGGCTCCAATCCCTCAAGGCCTCCTCAAAACCCATTTCCCAAGAGGCCTCACAAAAAGAAGAACAAGAAGGGAAAGCAATTTCAAGCTTCAAAGGACAAGCCCCATTCTGCTCTGCTTAATAAGGACAATAAATTAATGGTTTCTGAAAAGGAGAGGAGGATCAAGGAAGGGTTGTGTACTTATTGTGGGGGAAAGCACCCAATTGAAAAAACATTCCAGAGCCTCCAGAACAAACCTGGGACATCAAGAGGCTTGCCTAGCAAGCAGGGAAAATCCTGAGTGGTAATCATGATGTGTTCAATGGTTCTCACTTATTTCCTTCAAGACCACAATTGTGCACTCTGAATACTAGTGTCAAGAAATCTTTAAAGTTTCTTATTTTTTCTTCTGTCTCTGATATTTTTCATAGTATTCTCATTGATTCTGGTACTACAAACTCTTTTATTGCAAAGAATTTTGTTCTCAAGTACTCATTGACTATGTCAGAGCTCCTGAAAAGATTCCTCTTTTCATTCTGTATTCTAATGAATCCCCTGCCTTGTTCATCACCCATTATACCAAGTGGGTAGTTGACTTGCCTTCTTTCCAAGCTTTTAATGGGACCTCTTTATCATATATTCACCCAAGGGAGAAGACCTGATATTGAGCTATGATTTCCTTTACCATTTTAATCCCATTATTGATTGGAAAAATGGATTTATTACCTATGATTCTAGTCATAAGGATTCTGGTGGTATTATTACTTCTACTAGTAATGACCTTTCCACTGCTTTCAACAGTCTTGCTCTGGTTTTTCGAACTTAAGACACCTTCCCTGCCTTCTTCTGTCCATATCCCTTCCATCATTCCCTCTCAGTCATTACTTCCATTAAGAGATGAAGTCTTTAAAGAGATAAAAGATGTTGGAGAAGATGTTGCTATATCTTCACTTCATCTCTTTCAAGGGGATATGGACCTTCCTCCCTTATCCTTTCATGCATACCTGGAGGAGCAGTGGGATGAGGAGGAAGATCCAGAAGAAATTGAAACTGTGTTGAAGGTAGTCCCTCCTGCTTATCACCAATATTTGGATGTATTCTCCAAGGTGAAGGCAGAGAAATATCCTCCACACCACGCCTGTGATCATCATATTGAATTGGAATGTCTTCTACCCCCAGTTGGTGTCATCTACTCATTATCAAATAAAGAGTCAGAAAAACTAAAGGCCTACATTTCAGAGAATGTAGAGAAAGGTTTCATAAGGCCAAGCTCCTCTTCAACAGGAGCCCCTGTGCTTTTTGTTAAGAAAAAGGATGGAGGTCTTCATTTGTGTGTTGACTACCGCAAACTCAATGCTGTCACTAGGAAGAACAGGTATCCTGTTCCTCCTATGAACCAGCTTCTGACCGTATTCAACTGTTCCACTATCTTCTCCAAGATATATCTGCATGGTGCATATAATCTCCTGAGAATCAAAGAGGGGGATGAGTACTTAACTGCCTTTAGAGCAAAATATGGTAGTTATGAGTATTTGGTTATGCCATTTGGCCTTACCAATGCTCCAGCTCCTTTCCAGAGTCTCGTGAATGATATATTTGCAGATTTCTTGGATATTTTTGTTGTCGTTTACTTAGATGATATCATGGTCTTCTCCAGTTCTGAGGAGGAACATGTCAAACATGTGGCCTCTGTCCCCCAAAGACTGGGGGACAAAAATGTGTTGTCAAAAGCCTCCAAGTGTGTATTCCATGCCTCAAGTGTGGAATACTTGGGCTATGTTGTAAGTGGTGGCCTCAAGATGGATTCTTCAAAGGTTCAGCAAATCCTCAATTGGCCTCAGCCCAAAAACATCAAGCCTCTTCAATATTTTCTTGGCTTTGCCAATTTTTATTGTTGTTTCATAAAAAATTATTATTCTAAGAAAATCACTGCTCTCACTTCCCTTCTCAAAAAAAGATTCTCCCTTTATCTTCAATGAGGAAGCTCTTAGTAAGTTTCAAGTACTCAGAGAAGCTTTCACCACTGCTCCTATTGTATCTCATTTCAATCCTTCTCTATCTACTATTGTAGAGACTGATGCTTCTGATTATGCCTTGAGTGCTGTACTGAGCCAGGTGAACGACTCAGGAAAGCATCCCATTGCATTTGATATTTGCAAGCTTCTCCAGCTGAGCTGAATTATGAAATTCACTGACAAAGAACTTCTTGGCATAGTTTGGGCTCTCAAGCGCTGGAGAGCATTTCTTCTCTCTCTTTCCAATTCTTTTGAGGTCTTGACAGACCACTCTTCCCTGCAGTATTTTATGTCTTCCAAAGTTCTTACTTGTCATCGGGCCCGTTGGTCTGAGTTTCTTTCTGAATTTCACTTCACTATCACGTACCGCCCAGGCAGGCTGGCAACCTTACAAGATGTCTGTCACATTGGGACAACGTGTACCCAGAGAGGGGGGTGGACTTCATCAGCAAGAATCCTCAAACGTTTCATCAAATAATCAAGCAAGATGGAATTCAAGAGTCAATATTCTTCTCAATCAAAGTGGAAATATTCTCAGATTTAGTTGACAAGATTCAAAAATAAGTATGGCAAGACAAAGACTATAAAGAAATACTCAAGCAACTAGCAAGAGGTGAATCAGTTCCAGATTATTCTCTTCAACCTCAAGTCAAGTTGTTCTTATTCAAATATAGAGTGGTAATCCCAAGAAATGAAGAACTTCAACTCAACATTCTTCAAAAGCGTCATGATTTAAGATTGGCTGGCCATCCTGGCCAGGAGAAGACCATCAAGCTCATCAAGAGGGATTTTTGTTGGGCTGGAATGAATAAATTCATCAAGGACTATGTGTTTTCATGTCAGCAATTTTCAAGAAACAGGAAAGTTCATCACAAGAAGTTTGGATTACTCAAGCCTCTTTCAATTCCATCTGGTCCTTGGAATTCATTGTCAATGGCCTTTATCACTCAATTGCCACTGTCAAACAAATTTGATTCAACTTTAGTAGTTGTGGACAGATTCTCAAAAATGGCAATCTTCATTCTACCTTATGGAACAATCACTGCCCTTGACTTAGCTCAAATCTTCATTAGTCATGTATTTTCCAAGCATGGCCTTCCAGTCAGTATTATTAGTGATAGAGGATCTTTATTTGTTTTATCATTTTGGACTCAATTGTGTCAGCAGCTAAAGATATCAAGAGATCTTTCAATTGTTTTCTACCCTGAAACAGATGGACAGACAGAGAGGGTAAATCAGATTCTAGAACAGTATCTTTGGATGTATGTCAGCTATCATCAAGATGACTGGTACACCTGGCTCCCTCTGGCTGAATTTGCCTATAATAATGTAGAAAATTCATCAACAAAGCAATCACCTTTTTTCACCATTTATGGAAGAAACCCCAGCTTTGACTCAATCCATATTTCTCAAGACTCACCTGCTGGAAAGTTATCAACAAAACTCCAATCAGTACAGCAAGTTGTCAAAGAAGAATTAGAGTCAGAAATAAGGAGATTCAAGAAGTATGCAGATAGAAATAGAGCAATTCCACCTGATTTCCAACCTGGGGACAAGGTATGGCTGGCTTCCAAGAAAATCAAAACAACAAGAGCCACCAACAAATTATCAGAAAGATGGTTGGGACCTTTTGAAGTTCTGAAGAAGATTGGCAGCCATGAATATCACCTCAAGTTGCCTCAGCAATGGAAGTCAGTTCACCCTGTATTCCATGTGTCCTTATTAGAACCAGTGAAGCATTCAACTATCCTAAATCAACATCAATTGCCACCACCACCAGTCTTAGTGGAGGAGCAAGAGGAATGGGAAGTGGCTCAGGTTCTGGACTCAAAACTCAAGAGAGGTAAATTATGGTATATTCTAGAGTGGAAAGGATTCAGTGAAGACTCAGAAAGAACCACTTGGAAACCAGCTTCCAACCCTACCAACTCACCAGACCTTGTCAAGGATTTCCATTCCTTGTATCCAGACAAGCCTGGTGCAAATACCTCAAGATTTTGATTTATGGTGCTTAGTCGGGAGAAGAAGTTATGAAAGTAAGTTCCTCTCCTGGCATGCACCTTCAAAGGGGGTATTCTACCCAAATTTTGCTGTAAGCATAACCTTGGCCACTTTGTGAGCACTTGTCATTTCTTTGGACAGGTTCAGGAAGCATGAAACATCAATACCCTCCATTTGGACCTTATCAAGATATGGCCAAATGTTTCTTGCTATCTTTTTCTTTTCTTTTTTCTTTTTTCTTTGTCATTATTTCAATTTATTCCAATCATCATAATTCAAGACATTCATTACTTCAAGTCAACTATGGCAATTTATTTCAGCTTTATGGTGCTTGGTGGGGAGTGGGAGTGATGAAAGTAATTTCCATCTCCTGGTATGCATCCCTGAGGGTTCTACTTCTTGTAAAACCTTACCTTGACCACTCTGTGAGCATCAAATTCTTGGTTTTCATTTTCCAGACACTTCTTGGCCAAAATCAAGCAACTTACTGCAAGAAGGACCAGCCATCAGGATATTTGCTTTTTCTTTTTCTTTAATCTCTTTTTCTTTACTTGTATAATTTTGTTTTCTTTTATTTCTTTAAAGCAGCAGAATCCCCTCCCAAATCATGTATTGGGAGGTTCTATTTTATTTTTGAATTTTCATTTTTAGCAGTTATAAGAGTGGGGATAGAAGTCAAACCAAACACAAACAAGGATAAGGAAACTAGTTATATCTACCTAAATCATTAAAGGTTCTCTGTAAGTCATTTATTAATTCATCTTCATACCTGGCAAAATTTGCAGCCATCTCTTCAGAAGAAGTACCCACAATCATTCTATCATTAGCATACATAATTACATCCCTGCTATTTCTATCAACCCTCCTGAATAATCTGGCCACAGCTTCTTGGTTTTCACTCGCCGCATTGGGATCTTCTCTGGTAATTTGGATAGGCCAACAATCTCTTCTTTGAAAAACTTGAGCGGCAGGAAATGACAAAGGAGACAAACCATCCCTTCTGTGCTGGAACTGGCCACAGGTTGGAGTTGACAAGAGGTGGTTATGGGTGAGTTCCTGGGTTTCTGGCTTGGTGATGGTCTTACTGCTGGATTCAAGGCAGGCCTGGCATGGGAAGTACTTGGTGAAGAAGGAGGAATTATAGTAGGAATGGAAGAAAGAACTGGTTGGAAGGTTCTGGGAGTACTGGGAATCACTTGGCAAGAGGCTGAGCAGAGGAATGTCTGGATGGATGG
Organism: Austropuccinia psidii; assembly: GCA_023105745.1. Classification (NCBI taxonomy): domain Eukaryota; kingdom Fungi; phylum Basidiomycota; class Pucciniomycetes; order Pucciniales; family Sphaerophragmiaceae; genus Austropuccinia; species Austropuccinia psidii. The sequence goes on from JALGQZ010000001.1 coordinate 9,435,020, forward strand.
CCAACAAATGAGGAACAACTTTAACTTCTTCACCATCCAACTCATCACTACCTTCAGCATCTGGATCAGTTGGGGAAACAGCAATACTTCTTATTCTTTTCACTACCCCTTCAGTATTGATCCTGGAGATTGGGACTTCTGACCTGGAATATATTGGCCTACCACCAACTGCAATTGGCCCTCCAACATTAATCCACCTGGCCACATCCCTCTGCCTAGAACAAGTCACTACATCAAAATATCAGAACCAATTTCAATCAATATATGCAAATAACCCACATTGAGAAAATCCTGAAGTTCCATCAGGAGTAGGTGCCTCAGATACTGGGAACTCTCTCCCAAAAGGCCCATCTTTTCTACTCCATAAATACCTCCTGATGTTAGAAGATGGCACCCCAGTACAACGACATGGTTTCTTTCCAATGAAGCAATAGTGGCACTTTGAAGATCAAGGATTTTAGTGTTGAAAACAATCCTTACCCTTGGCCAAACACTCAGAACAAGCAGGATCAATAACTTCAACTGCTCTGTATCCGTCATAGGTTTGGGAGGGATCAAAGTGACCAGAAGAAGCCATGGAGGGTGAAGAAAATTGACTGAAGATGCCAGAACCACAAAGAACAGATGGTAGCGGTGCAGAAGGAGAAGATTAAGTGATTTCAGTCAGTTTGGAAGTCATAACTGAAGAACATGTCAGCAGAAGATTCAAGACATCAGAATCAGTCCATTTCAAATGCAAAAAAGTTGACTTCAAGGAAATGGGGCCATAACTAATTTATGGCCCCACTCAAAGCCTCTAAGGTGAGGATTCAAGACCCCTTTGGGGCTGAATTAATCACCCAGGGCCTCCCCTGCCACTTTGGGGAGGCCAGGATCTTGAAGGTCCTGGACCCCCTCAATGGGTCCAGGCCATGTAGGTGAGATTTTGGACCATGGGCCAATTTTTTAGACCCATGGAACCCCTGGATACCCAGCAAAATTGGGCCCAGGGGGTCCATTTTGGTCCTGGGGGCCTCCAATAGCCCCCATAGCCCGCAGACCATAGGACACCAAAGACAAGTAAATGGCCAAAAAGGGCCATATACCAAAATTAGGCCAAGTTCAACCAAGACCCAAAAAAAGGCCCAAAAGGCCATCAAATGAAGAAATATCAAAAATCACCATAGGAAAGGGCAAAGCCCAAACACACTATGGGAAGGGACTTTGGGGCATTTCCAAGGCCAATGGGGACAAGACCCCTTTAAGACTTATTTCAAGACATTTTCAAATGGGCCTTGAAAAATGACATACATTCATATACTCATTTGGCATCATTTTTTGAGCACAAGAGCTCATTGGCCATCATTTTGGAATACAACCCAAGGCCATACCACAAGGACAAAAAAGATTTATTTAATCAGAAGAAAAGAAGCATAATTTGAAGTGGAATACTTACCCAAATTGAAAGAAGGGGGGAATCAAATTAATTTGACAGGGAAGAATTGAAAAAGGATTTTCAGGATAATGGGAAAGAGGAAATGAAAATTCAAAAAGAAAATTTTTTGAAAAAATGTGGGGACCATGAGATGCCACTCAACAGTGGCAGGGTATTATGGTATTCAGGAGCCCACCAGTTTCAAGAGGGGGATGCTGTAACAACCACTCACCAGGGGTAAGGGTATTCATTCATAAACCCGCTCAAACACCTCACACCAGAAGATCCACTATTTGCATCAGCATTCAGTTTGAGCAATCTTCCTTGCTGAAACATGCATACAGCTTGGTACTTCAATACAGCCTGTCAACATCTGTACAGGTTTTATTCACCCAATACAGTTTGGATACACCATCATGAAACTGTATGATCACTCAATTCCACCACATCTCTTGTACAGGCTCTATACAACTGTACAGGACCTGTATTGGCCAGACTCAATTCAATCATTCAATCCTCTAATGACAATTCTCTCTCTGGATCAGGGCTGGTGATTCTCACATATACCAGCCCCTCTTTTCCCCCCTGGGGACTTTTCCCCAGTTAATTAATTTAGATGATTGATTATTTTATGAATATTCTTATCCTTATTTTGGATATTTTATTCATTTATTATTGAGTTAGTCTTTGCATTTCTTTCTTTGCCTGTACAGTATGAGTTGGGTGGCCATATCCTTATTAACCCTTCCCATTTCATTCTGACAGGTTGAAAAAGTGGAATTTGAATTGTTTGTGGTTGGCTCTTTTATTTCTTACTCATATTCTTTTGTTGCTGCTTCATATATTCTTTATTTTAGTAATCCATCTTTCTTGACACTCTTAAGTGTATTTCCTCTTAGCATATCATCGAGTCCTCCACAAGTGAGTCCCAGTTTACTGAGTGAAGGCCCTCTTCACTTAGAAGAGCCCCTGTGACATTACACATCTGTAATAATTGATACCTCATATGTAAATTAAAGATCACTTATGTAATATACATGCACATTTTGACATTTCAATTGAAAATACTTCAATTCCTCATAACTTCTAAACTAAACAAAACACCTCAATTTTAACACAAAAATTGATGGTTAACACCACCTGTGGTGTGAATCAAATTGAGGTGTTGAGGATTTTCATCCTTTTGTACAAAAAATACTAAAAACTTAATTTAAGCTTATTTAGAGTTGAGTTACAGAAATTTCATCCAGAGGTCACCCCACTTTATTTTTTATGAGGAATCCAATGGTGTGTCAATTTCTTTATTTTCATTTATTGGATAAAAAGTTTTGATATATTTTATATAATTTTTTGCCAAAAATACTTTAATTTCATAATTTTTCTTAAAAATTCATTTTTACTTAATTTTTATAAGTAAAAATGTATTTTCATAATTTTAAATTTCATTGTAATTTTATTTTTAAATTATAATTGTATTTTGATTTTTAAATATAAATTTGTATTTATATTTCAATTTTTATTTCTATAATATAAATAAATTCATTTTATGTATATTTGTATCTTAATTTATCATTTGTGGTCTTTTGGGTATATGAAAACACCTCTAAGGCTCACATTCCCTCCCCCTAAAAAAAGAATATTACTTTGTAATATTGTTATTTCTAGTGTGCCTGAACATTCTGAGAAGTTTAGTAGCTTCAGGTATGTCTTTTTCTGGCAACCATTCATCTTCACAAGTTGGGTCACTGTACCTAACAAGGTATTCCCTTACTTTGTTGGTTCTCAACTTTCTTTCTTTGAGAACTTTGGTAATTTTCTTACTTCCAGATGACTCAATAAGAGGTATAACTTGGGGAACTTTATTTCTCAAGGGAAATGTTTCAGCATCACTAGATTTATTTGGCTTTATCAAGCTCACTGGAAAGGTAGGATGCTTATTGCTAAGCTATGAGCCTTAGAGGTAATTTCATATACCCAAAAGACCACACATACAAAATTAACATATAAATATAAATAAAATAAATTTATTTATATTATTAAAATGAAAATCAAAATATAAATATAAAATTATATTCACAATTGAAAATTTAATTACAATTTAAAAATAAAATTACATTAAGTTTTGAAATTGTAAAATTACATTTATACTTGAAAAAATTAAGTAAAAATGAATTTTTAACAAAATTGTCAAAAAAGAAATAAAGTTAGAAAAAAGTTAAATAAAAATTATTATAGCTTTTTATCCAATAAATAAGCATATAAAAATTATTTCACCATTGGATTCCTCATAAAAAATCAGGTGGGGTCACCCCTGAGTGAAAAATTTGTAACTCAACTCTAAATAAGCTTAAATTAAGTTTTTAGTATTTTCTATATGAAAATTGAAAATACTGAAAACTTTAATTTAATTCACATCACATGTAGTGTTAATCACCAAAATGTGTGTTAAAATCAAGGTGTTGTGTATATTTTAGAAGCTATAAGGAATTAAAATATTTTCAATTGAATTCAATTGAAATGTCAAAATGTGCGCGTGTATTACATAAGTGAACTTTGATTTACATATGAGGTGTCAATTTTTACTGTATTGAACTGTACAAATCAATTGAATTACATATGTAAATTATAAGTATAATACATGATGAGGAATTAAAGGAAAAATAAATTGGAAAGATTAAATTTGGGGGTGAAAAGGAACTCCAGCTCTAAGGGGGAGCTAGACCCCCAAAGTCCTTGCTGACAGGCATGGGATGTCAAAATTCAGGCAAATGTTCATCACTTTTGGCCTGTAATTGAGTGACAGGGTCTGTGGACTCAATTGATGATGAGGTTTTGATACCAACTGGGTAGTTTTAGCTGTTGCCAAGAGGGTAAAACTACCCTACAGATAAAACAATCATAGTAAAAACAGTTTTAACTGGTTTCTACGTCTTGTACACACATTCTGACGTGTCTTTAAGGCTCTGACCAGGTATTGCTATAGTAATGGCTGATTTAAGGGTCTAAAATGGCAAAAAATGACTAAAAATTGGCTTAAACCAGCCCTTTTTTGGTCCAAACCAGGGTTCAATGATGCCATAATTGGCTTTTCTGTTGTCAGACTGTTTTTCAAGACTGACAAGAGTAAATTTTACTTTTGGAGTAAGAAAATTGATGGCTATAAAAGAATGTCTTCTTTGCCCCACTTTTCTCTTCATGTTAGAATCTTTTCCTTTTATAATTAGTTTAAACACTGTTAAACCAATCAATAAAAGATTCCAACCACTTTTTTTTAAATAATTTTAAAACTTTTAATCACGTGAAAAAACATTACAATCATTGTTTGTAACCCTTATACGCATTTTTACCCCTGAACCACCCCAAAAGTGAATTAAAGCATCTTTCATCACTGTAAACTTTGTCACTTTGTTTCCAAATTCAATCTGGTCACTTTTGGGCGTATTTTCTCTTTAATATTCTTTTTTAAAGACTTTGTTCTTTAATTAATTTCTTGCAGTTCTTTGCTTAATTAATTCCAATTGAAATTGCTCTTGAAGAAATTTCTTTTGTAGCTTTAAAATATCTCTTGTAGAGTATTTTTTGGATATATTTTTATTGGTAAAACAATAAATCTTTATAATATTATTTATTTATACTAATAAAGTTATAAACAATAAAATTGACGTGTTTTCTCTTAAAAATAATATTTCTTACTATTTTTAATTGATTTTTTACCTTATACAAATTTTGAGAACAGGAAAAGTATTTGATTTTTAATCAAAGTTTCATATTAACACCTTACATTTGGGAGCCCAGCCATAATATTTTACCTGTGACATATTTTTTTTACTATTTTTAAACCTTTTTTATATTGAACAATTGAAAAACATATAAAAAATACTTATAATTCAAAAAATCAATAAAAAATGATTTTTTCTTATTATAAGTGAGTCTTATATTTTCATTTCTTTTTGGAAATATTCTTTTTTTACTTAATTAATTGGTTTTTTCATTAATCTTAGTGTCTGACAACGTGGTAAGACAAGGAAACATTGAAACAGCCTCAACAGTAACCAGCATTATTCCTGCCAGTACTGTTAATTCTGATCATAATAGTACTATTATCGTGACTCAGAATTTTCAACCAGAGCAAATTTCTTCTGAATTAGTCAACTTAGAAATAAGTAATACTCCTCAGAAAGCCAAATATTTGGCCAATAGTAAGTTTTTTGACGCAAAATTACTATTTTAAGCCTTTCTTTAACCATAATTATGCCTTCAACCAGGTCAGGAGCCAGATATAACCCCTCAAGCAGCTCCCAGAAAGGTAATAGACGTGATTATGGCAGAGGCCAATCAGGTAAAGAAGGAAAAGGGTCAGTTTATGACTTCCAAACAATCAAAATGGGTCATTCTGAAGCTGATAATACCATTTTACCTTCAAAAAGAGCTGACACCACCACAACAAGCCTTGGTGGACATATACAAAGCCAGCCACAGTGTATACAACAATTCACTTCAGTTCAAGGAGTACCAGATCCTTGAAGACCTGTGGAAGAATTGCATGAATTCCTACCTGACTGTGAAAAAGTTCCTGGGCCATCCCAATACTTGCAAATTGCTCAATGAATGGCATCCATTGATGGATAAGAAAAACATGATGCTTTTGACACTAGAATGGAGGAAAAACAACCCTCACCACCCAAAGCAGTGCCAAAGACAGCCCCAGTGGCCAGCAGCAGAAATTCCAACGTGAAAAAGCAGCCACAAGCTCCAAACAAGGGCACAGGGAAGGCAACAGCCCTAAGCCCTTACAGCCAAGGATACAGGATGCCATGGAAAATGTATGTCAGATGGCCAGAACCATGATGGAATTACAAAAGAAGGAGGAAGCCAGATTAAAATATCAAAAAGATTTCTGATACTTTTAAGTTTATTCCAGAGTTGTATGAAGCTATAATTGACGTAAAAAGTCATCTTTCTGATAAGAATACATCAATTTTTGACAATCTTGAAACAAATAACTTGAGTCTGAGCCAAATAAATGATACACTTAAATGCTTTGAAAGAGTTTTAAGAACAATCAAAACTTCCAATAATGATAATTCTTTTGGGATTGAGATAAATGAACAATCTGCCATTATTAAAGAATTAACAGACAAATATTCTAAATTCAATATTGATGACATAATTGAAACAAGGATAAAACAAGCTATTAATACTATCAAAGAGGATAATAAAAAAGCTCTTGATGATATTTCAAAATCATTTGCTGAAGTAAAGACAAATACAGTAGCCTTGAAAAAGCATTTTGATACCTCAAAAGAGGAAATATCAAAATTAACAATAAAGCTAAATGAAGTTATACATGATAATACTAAACAAACATCATTATGTAATGGGCTTACATATAAAGAGGATGATCATAAAAAGAATTTCATAGACTCTATACAAAGCTTACAACATGAGTTAAGAAATTCACAAAGGTGTAATGAAAGTAAAATGAATGATATTGAACAACTGCTAAACACTTTACCAAGAATGTCTACATCTCTGAATCAAAATGAAGATGCAAGAATTCCCAATCCACAAGTATTGGATATAGAAAATTCACAGTTAAAAAATGAATTTTCTACTTCTTTTCATAACTTAGAACCATCAACCGGCCAAGCGCTCTTGAAAGAAGTTCCAAAACTTAAAGAATTGCCTCACTTCAGTGGTGAAGGGGAATATGACCATATGGAATTCATTAGATGTATTGACATGATCAAAGAGGATTTTGAATTACCAGGCAGATTGGTAACAGCAAGATTTAACACCTTGTTTACCAAATCAGCTCACAGATGGTACATCAAAATAAGACAAGCACATGGACACCAGAGTTGAACTTGGTGGAAAGCCCAAATCATTAACAAATGGGCAAATGATGCTTGGAGGTTTAAAGTTGGAACAGCCTTTGAATATGCCAAATTTAATGCTGATAAAGACAAAGCTTTACCATGGTCTTGCCAACAAAAAGACAGATTAACAGCATTATATCCAGACATGTCAGAATTTATGATCCATAGGAAAAGTCTGAGACAATGTGGAGGTGACTTAGAGAATTCTGTCAAAACCAGGACTACGGAACAATCTTCAGCAGAGGATATTATCAATATATTAGAAGAAGTAACCACTAGAACCAAAATTGGTTCTAGTAGGTTGAATCTCAAAACAAGGTTCAAGACACCTTGGAAAGATTCTGTGGACAAAAACCCCAAAGGAAAATTCTAGTAATATTAAGTATAAATCTGCAGATACAGTCAGAAAGTGCCATATTTGCCAAAGCACCATGAATCTAGCCAATACGTGTCCAAAATGGGGGAAAATCAATGAGATTGATATTGAAAAGGAACCTGATGTTGAAAAAGATGACATAAATGAAGACAATTCAGATGATAAGTCATCAATTTTTTCTGAATCTTCAAAAGATATAGAAATTATTAATTCCACTTTTGACATCATGGAATCTTATTCCCACTTGCCACAATTGAGCAATGGTCAACTTGATTTATCAAAAGTTCGCGATGCACAACTCATGAAACCCAAACCAAACACAGGGAAAGTTTATACAGCTGGTAACTCCTGTACAACAGAAGTGGTGATTGACAACAAGCCCACCAAAGGTTTGCTTGACCCAGGAGCCTTCTGATCTTGTCTTGTGAAATTTTTTCTTATGACTTGTATACCAAATTTTGAAGACCAATTGTTACCAATTGATGGTATAAAATTCAATAGTGCAAGTAATCCAATGAAAGCATTAGGAATTTTTGAGACCAATGTCATATTCCTGCACATAAATGGAAATTTAAGAATCACAGTTGAATTTGTTGTTATGGAAAATTGCTCTAGTACCCATTTTATATTGGGAAATGACTATTTAATCATGTATGAGATAGATTTGTATTGGAGAGAATAAGCGCCAAAAATTGGCCTTTTGACCATTTAAAAGACAAATTACTGTAAACAAAGTATCACCAGTCAACTTAGAGTTAGAGAAATTCAAGTCTGAACAGTTAAATGAAGCTGAAATAAGCCTTCATCTGACTAATAAACAAGAAAATGAACTTTCTTCCCTTTTATATGACCACAGAGGAGCATTTGCTTCAGAAAAATAACCTCTAGGAGCAATTATTGGTCATGAAGTTGACATCATTCTTAACATTGAGAGACCTTATCCACCACTCTTAAGAAGACCTGCATATCCACCAAGTCCAAAATCAAGAGAAGCTCTAGAATTTCATATCAAAGAACTTCTGGACCTTGTTGTAATAAGAAAAGCAGGCCACAATTAAGAAGTAGAAATAACTACACCAGTCATAGTGGCATGGCATAATGGAAAATATAGAATGGTTGGGGACTTTAGAGCTGTGCACACTTACACCGTTCCAGACAGATACTCAATACCAAAAATCCAAATTGCCCTTACTCAAATATCTCAAGCAGTGTATATAACCACTATGGATGCCCTTAGGGGATTCCATCAAAATGTGGTGACACCAAGAGCAAGAAAATACTTGAGAATTATTGTTCATTGTGGAGTGTATGAATACTTGAGGATGCCCTTTGGTATCAAAAATGCACCTTCACACTTTCAAAGAATGATGAATGAAATATTCCCTGGAGAACTCTCAAAGGGATGGTTAATCATTTACATTGATGATATTATTGTCTGCTCCAAAACTTGAGAGGAGCACATGTACAGATTGTCCAGAGGTTTGACAAAAATCCAATCAGTAAACATTAAAATCTTCTTGAAAAAATGTCATTTTGGATTTAAAGAACTTAAAGCACTAGGACATTTTGTATCTGGTTTGTCCCTTGGAATTGACAAAAACAAAGTTGCAGCAGTATTGCTAAAACCAATGCCTAAGAACAAGAAGGAAATTCAGTCATTCTTAGGTTTTTCAGGATATTACAGGCAAGAAATTAAAGATTCTGCATCCATAGCAAAACCACTTTATAAATTGTGTGACAAAGACACAGTATTTGAAATGACTGTTGAAAGAGTCAAAGCTTTTGAGTCTCTAATAGAAGCCTTGACCACTGCTCCACTCTTACTGATGCCAGACTTTAAATTGCGTTTTAAATTTTATATTGATGCATCAGGGGATGGGCTGGGGGCTGCACTTCACCAAGTTCAGATCATAAATGATAAACCTGTAGAAGGACCCATATGTTTCATATCCAGGCAAATCAAACCAACTGAAGCCAGATATCGGGCAAGTCAAATGGAATGTCTATGCCTTGTCTGGTCCTTGGAGAAATTGAACTACTTCTTAGAGGGATGTGTTTTTGAGGTGATAACAGATTGTACAGCTGTCAAATCACTTTTAAACATGAAAACACCCAACAGAAATATGCTCAGATGGCAAATAGTCATGTAGGAATACAGAGGAAATATGACTATTGCTCATAAGGATGGGAATATTCATAAGAATGCAGATGGACTAAGCAGATGGCCATTACCAAAAAATATTGATAATACTGCTTATGTGCCAGAAGAAGCTTCACCACAGATCCCAATAGAAGGAATAAGTGTTACAGACTTGAACACCAACTTCTTTGAAGAAGTCAGAAATAGTTACACTCAAGATAAGAATTGTAGCATCTTATGCCAATTACTCAACAAAGACTGTAAAGACAACTCTTGAATACATTCCTTGGATAAAGTATGGAAAAATTCTTATGATGAAGGAAGATTTCACCTATTGGATGGTATATTTTACCACAGAACCAAGCACACATGTGTCATGACAGTTGTAGACAGGACATTAATCAATCTTGTACTGAAGGAATGCCATGAAAGCCCCTTTTCAGGACATCTGTCTGAAGACAGAACAAGAGAGAAAGTAAAGACCTGCATATGGTGGCCAATGTGGCAGAATGATGTTGCAGAATATTGCAAAAACTGTGACAGATTCCAAAAGGCAAATAGATCCACCGGCAAGAGACTTGGAAATATGATAAAAATCAAAGAACCAAGCAGACCTTGGGAAATTGTCCATATGGATTGGGTAACTGGACTACCACCAGGAGGTGACAGAAGCTATAATGCTTGCCTAGTAATTGTGGACAGATTCAGTAAAACTACAATCTTTTTACCATGTCACAAGGATGATACAGCCACGGATACAGCTCTTCTGATATGGAATAGAGTAGTGTCATGGACTGGGATATTTACAAAAATCATTAGTGATAGGGATCCCAAATTCAATTAAGCACTATGGACAAATCTTCACCAATTATTTGGAACTAAGCTGTCTTTCTCTACAGCCTACCACCCACAAGCTGATGGACTGGCTGAAAGGATGATCCAAACCTTAGAGGACATGGTAAGAAGATTTTGTGCATATGGCCTTTAATTCAAAGATTGTTATGGATTTTCCCATGATTGGTGTACTCTGCTGCCAGCACTAAAATTAGCATATAAAACATCAATCCATGCCAATACCAACAAACTCCTGCTATCCTAGAAAAAGGATGGAACCCCAAATTAACCCAAGATTCCTTGAGGAAAGATTTGATTGAAATACATCCCACAGCTGCTACCTTCAAAGGAATGCTAGACAAAGCTAGAAAGCAAGCAGTAAGGTGCATGGAAGACTCTTTTGCATATGCTAACGAAAAATGGGATAAATCACATGCAACTGCAGATTTCAAAGTGGGGGATTTGGTTCTTGTATCCACCACTAACTTCAATAACATCAAAGGATGTAAAAAGCTGAAGGACTCCTTTGCAGCACCTTTTCTTATTACGGCCCCCCATGGAGAAAATGCTGTTGAAGTAGAGTTATCTGAAGAACTCAGCAATAAGCATCCCACATTTCCAGTGAGCTTGATAAAGCCATATAAATCTATTGATGCTCAAAAATTCCCCTTGAGGAATAAAGATCCCCAAATTATACCTCCTATAGAGTCATCCGGGAGTAAGAAAATTACATAAGTTCTCAAAGATAGAAAGTTGAGAACCAACAAAGTAAGGGAATACCTTGACTGGTACAGTGACCCAACTTGCGAATATGAATGGTTTCCAGAAAAAGACATACCTGAAGCTACCAAGCTTCTCAGAAGGTTCAGGCACACTATAAATAACAATATTACAAAGTAATATTCTTTTTTAGGGGTAGGGAATGTAAGCCTTAGAGGTAATTTCATATACCCAAAAGACCACAAATACAAAATTAACATATAAATATAAATAAAATAAATTTCTTTATATTATTAAAATGAAAATCAAAATATAAATATAAAATTATATTCACAATTGAAAATTTAATTACAATTCAAAAATTAAATTACATTAAATTTTGAAATTGTAAAATTACATTTATACTTGAAAAAATTAAGTAAAAATGAATTTTTAACAAAATTGTAAAAAAATAAATAAATTTGGAAAAAATTTAAATAAAAATTATTATAACTTTTTATCCAATAAATAAACATATAAAAATTATTTCACCATTGCATTCCCCATAAAAAATCAGGTGGGGTCACCTCTGAGTGAAAGTGTTGTAACTCAACTCTAAATAAGCTTAAATTAAGTTTTTAGTGTTTTCTGTATGAAAATTGAAAAGCCTCAAAACTTTAATTTAATTCACATCACATCTAGTGTTACTCACCAAATTTGTGTTAAAATCAAGGTGTTGTGTATATTTTAGAAGCTATAAGGAATTAAAATATTTTCAATTGAATTCAATTGAAATGTCAAAATGTGCGCGTGTATTACATAAGTGAACTTTGATTTACATATGAGGTATCAATTATTACTGTATTGAACTGTACAAATCAATTGAATTACATATGTAAATTATAAGTATAATACATGATGAGGAATTAAAGGAAAAATAAATTGGAAAGATTAAGTTTGGGGGGAAAAGGAACTCCAGCCCTAAGGGGGAGCTAGACCCCCAAAATACTTGCTGACAGGTGTGTGGTGTCAAAATTCACGCAAAGGTTCATCACGTTTGGCCTGGAATTGAGTTACAGGGTCTGTGGACTCAATTGATGATGAGGGTTTGATACCAACTGGGGTAGATTTAGCTGTTGCCAAGAGGGTAAAACTAACCTACATATAAAACAATCATAGTAAAAACAGTTTTAACTGGTTTCTACGTCTTGTACACACATTCTGACGTGTTTTTAAGGCTCTAGACTAGGTATTGCTATAGTAATGGCTGATTTAAGGGTCTAAATTGGCTAAAAATGACCAAAAATTGGCTTAAACCAGCCCTTTTTTGGTCCAAACCAGGGTTCAATGATACCATAATTGGCTTTTCTGTTGTCTGACTGTTTTTCACGACTGACAAGAGTAAATTTTACTTTTGGAGTAAGCAAATTGATGGCTATAAAAGAATGTCTTCCTTGCCCCACTTTTCTCTTCATGTTAGAATCTTTTCCTTTTATAATTAGTTTAAACACTGTTAAACCAATCAATAAAATATTCCAACCACATTGTTTTAAATCATTCTAAACCTTTTAACCACGTGAAAAAAACATTATAATAATTTTTTGTAACTCTTATAATCATTTTTACCCCAGAACCACCCCAAAAGTGAATTAAAGCATCTTTCATCACTGTAAACTTTGTCACTTTGTTTCCAAATTCACTCTGGTCACTTTTGGGAGTGTTTTGTCTTTAATATTCTTTTCTAAAAGCTTTGTTCTTTTTAATTAATTTCTTGCAGTTCTTTGCTCAATTAATTCCAATTGAAATTGCTCTTGAAGAACTTTCTTTTGTAGCCTTAAAATATCTCTTGTAGAATATTTTTTGGATACCTTTTTATTGTTGGTAAAACAATAAATATTTATAATATTATTGTTTTATACTAATAAAGTTATAAGCAATAAAATTGGCCTGTTTCCTCTTAGAAGTAATATTTCTTACTATTCTTAATTGATTTTTTACCTTATACAAATTTTGAGGACAGGAAAAGTACTTGATTTTAAATCAAATTTTCATATCCACACCTTACATAAGTTCTTCATATAACTCTACTTCAAGACAATTTTCCCCATGGAGGGCCTTAATAAAAAAAGGTGCTTCAAAGGAGTCCTTCAGCTTTTTACATCCTTTGATGTTATTGAAGTTGGTGGTGGATACAAGAGCTAAATCCCCCACTTTGAGATCTGGAGTTGCACGTGATTTATCCCATTTTTCCTTAGCATATGCAAAAGAGTCTTCCATGCACCTTACTGCTTGCTTTCTATCTTTGTCTAGCATTACCTTGAAGCTAGCAGCTGTGGGATGTATTTCAATTAAATGTTTCCTCAAGGAATCTTGGGTTAAATTGGGGTTCCATCCCTTTTCTAGGAGAGCAGGAGTTTGATTGGTACTGGAATGGATTGATGTTTTATATTCTAATTCCAGTGCTGGCAACAGAGTGCACCAATCATGGGTAAATCAATCACAATCCTTGAATTCAAGGCCATATGCACATAATCTTCTTACCATGTCCTCTAAGGTTTGGATCATCCTTTCAGCCAGTCCATCAGTTTGTGGGTGGTAGGCTGTAGAGAAAGACAGCTTAGTGCCAAATAATTGGTGAAGATTTGTCCATAGTGCTGAAGTGAATTTGGGATCCCTATCACTAATGATATTTGTAAATATCCCAGTCCATGACACTACTCTATTCCATATCAGAAGAGCTTTATCCATGGCTGTATCATCTTTGTGACATGGTAAAAGAATTGGAGTTTTACTGAATCTGTCTACAATCACTATGCAAGCATTATAACTTCTGTCGCCTCCTGGTGGTAGGCCAGTAACCCAATCCATATGGACAATTTCCCAAGGTCTGCTGGGTTCTTGGATTTTCATCATATTTCCAACTCTCTTGCCAGTGGATTTCTTTGTCTTTTGACATCTGTTACAGATCTTGCAATACTCTGCAACATCTTTCTGCCACATTGGCCACTATATGCAGGTCTTTACGTTTTCTCTTGTTCTGTCTTCAGACAGATGTCCTGAAAAGGGGCTGTCATGGCCTTTTTTTCGTACAAGATTGATTAATGACCTGCCCACAACTGTCTTGACACATGTGGGCTTGGTCCTGTGGTAGGTTATACCATCCAGTAGGTAAAATCTTCCTTCAATATAAGATTTATTCCATACTTCATCCAAGGCATGTATTAGAGAGTTGTCTTTACAGTCTTTGTTAAGTAATTGGCATAAGATGCTACAATTCTTATCTTTAGTGTAACTGTTTTTTACTTCTTCAAAGAAGGTGGTGTTCAAGTCTGTAACACTTATTCCTTCTATTGGGATCTGTGGTGAAGCTTCTTCTGTCACATAAGCAGGATTATCAATATTATTTGGTAATGGCCATCTGCTTAGTCTATCTGAATTTTTATGAAAATTCCCGTCTTTATGAACAATAGTCATATTTCCCCTGTATTCTTGTATTTCTATTTGCCATCTGAGCATATGTCTGTTAGGTGTTTTCATGTTTAAAAGTGATTTAACAGCTGTACAATCTGTTATCACCTCAAAAACACATCCCTCTGAGAAGTAGTTCAATTTTTCCAAGGCCCAAACAAGGCATAGACATTCCATTTGACTTGCTCCATATCTGGCTTCAGTTGGTTTGATTTTCCTGGATATGAAACATATGGGTCCTTCCACAGGTTTATCATTTATGATCTGAACTTTGTGAAGTGCAGAACCTAGCCCATCCCCTGATGCATCAATATAAAGCTTAAAAGGCGACTTAAAGTCTGGCATCAGTAAGAGTGGAGCAGTGGTCAAGACCTCTCTTAGAGACTCAAAAGCTTTGACTGTGTCAACAGTCATTTCAAATATTGTATCTTTGTCACACAATTTATAAATTGGTCTTGCTATGGATGCAAAATCTTTAATGTGTTGCCTGTAATAACCTTCAAAACCTAAAAATGACTGAATTTCCTTCTTGTTCTGAGGCATGGGTTTTAGCAATACTGCTGCAACCTTGCTTTTGTCAATTCCAAGGGATAAACCAGATACAAAATGTCCTAGTTCTTTAAGTTCTTTAAATCCAAAATGATATTTCTTCAAAGAGATTTTCATGTTCACTGATTGAATTTTTGTCAAAGCTCTGGACAATCTGTACATGTACTCTTCCCAAGTCTTGGAACAGACTATGATGTCATCAATGTAAATGATTAACCATCCCTCTGAAAGTTCTTCAGGGAAGATTTCATTCATCATGCTTTGGAAGTGTGAAGGTGCATTTTTGATACCAAAGGGCATTCTTAAATATTGATACACTCCACAATGAACAATAATTCTCAAATATTTTCTTGCTCTTGGTGTCACCACATTTTGAAGGAATCCTTTAACGGCATCCATAGTGGCTATATACACTGCTTGAGATATTTGAGTAAGGGCAATTTGGATTTTTGGTATTTGGTATCTGTCTGGAACAGTGTAAGTGTTCCGAGCTCTAAAGTCCCCAACCATTCTAGATTTTCCATTATGCCATGCCACTATGACTGGTGTAGTTATTTCTACTTCTTCATTATGGCCAACGTTTTGTATTTCACCAAGGTCTAGAGGTTCTGTGATATGAGTTTCCAGAGCTTCTCTTGACTTGGGAATTGCTGGGTATGCAGGTCTTCTTCAGAGTGGTGGATAAGGTCTCTCAATATTGAGAATGATGTCAACTTCATGACCAATAATTGCTCCTGGAGGTTCTCTGTCTGAACCAAATGCTCCTTTGTGGTCATACAAAAGGGAAGAAAGTTCATTCTCTTGTTTATCACTCAGATGAAGGCTTATTTCAGCCTCCCTCAACTGTTCAGATTTGAATTTTTCCAATTCTAAGTTGACTGGTAATACTTTATTTACTGTAATTTGTCTTTTAAATGGTAAAAAGGCCAATTTCTGATGCTAATTGTCTTGAATAGTAAATTATCTGTCTTTGTTGTTAAGCAAATCTATCCCCTACATGATTAAATACTCATTTCCCAATATAAAATGGGTACTAGAGCAGTTTTCCATAATACCAAATTCAACTGTGATTCTCAAACTCCCATTAATGTGTGGCAATATGAAATTTGTCTCAAAAATTCCTAATTCTTTCATTGGATTACTTGAACTATTGAATTTTATACCATCAATTGGTAACAATTGGTCTACCAAATTTTGTACATAAGTTCTAAGAAAAGATTTACCAACACAAGAGCAGGAGGCTCCTGGGTCAATCAAACGTTTAGTGGGCTTGTTGTCAATCACCACTTCTGACATACAGGAGTTACCAGCTGTATAACCTTTCCCCCTGTTTGGTTTTGTTTTCATAAGTTGTGCATCTTGAACATTTTATCAATCAAGTTGACCATTGCTCAATTGTGGCAAGTGGGAATAAGATTCCATGATGTCAAAAGTGGAATTAATAATTTCTATATCTTTTGAAGATTCAGAAAAAATTGATGACTTATCATCTGAATCGTCTTCAATTATGTCATCTTTTTCAACATCAGGTTCCTTTTCAATATCAATCTCATTGATTTTCCCCCTTTTTGGACACGTATTGGCTAGATTCATGGTGCTTTGGCAAATATGGCACTTTCTGACTGTATCTGCAGATTTATACTTATTATGAGAATTTTCTTTGGGGTTTTTGTCCACAGAATCTTTCCAAGGTGTATTAAACATTGTTTTGAGATTCACCCTACTAGAACCAATTTTGGTTCTTGTGGTTACTTCTTCTAATATATTGATCATATACTCTGCTGAAGATTGTTCAGTAGTCCTTCTTTTGACAGAATGCTCTAAGTCACCTCCACATTGTCTCAGAATCTTTCTGTGGATCACAAATTTTGACATGTCAGGGTATAATTCTGTTAGTCTGTCTTTTTGTTGGCAAAACCATGGTAAATCTTTGTCTTTATCCGCATTAAATTTGGAATATTCAAAGGCTGTCTCCACTTTAAATCTCCAAGAATCGTTGTCCCATTTGTTGATAATTTGGGCTTTCCACCAAGTTCAACTTTGGTGTCCATGTGCTTGTCTTAATCTGATAGACCATCTGTGAGCTGATCTGGTGAAAAAGGTGTTAAGTCTTGCTGTTACCAATCTGTCTGGTAATTCAAAATCTTCTTTAATCATGTCAATTCCTCTGTTTAATTCCATATGGTCATATTCTCCTTCACCACTGAAGTGAGGCCATTCTTTAAGTTGTGGTACTTCTTTCAAAAGTGCTTGGACCATTGATGGTTCCAAGTTATGAAAAGAAGTGAATGATTCATTTTTTTAACTGTGAATTATCAGGATCCAATACTTGTGGATTTGGAATCCTTGTGCCCTCATTTTGATTCAGAGGTCTAGACATTCTTGGTAAGGTGTTCAGTATTTTTTCAATATCATTCATTTTACTGTTGCTACACCTTTGGGAATTCCTGTATTCATTTTGGAAGGCTTGTATTAAATGTATTATTTCAATTTTATACATGCCTTCTTTATTTGTCAGTTCTTGCCATAACTCTGTCTGTCTTGTATTATCAGAAGTGACTTGATTCAATTTCATTAATAATTTTGATACTTCTTCTTCTGAAGCATCAAAACACTTTTTCAAGGCAATGGTATATGTCTTTACTTCAGTAAATGGATTTGAAATTCCATCAAGGACCTTCTTGTTATCTGTCTTTATAATATTTATGGCTTGTTTAATTCTTGTTTCAATTATGTCAACAATATTGAATTTAGAATATTTGTCTGTTAACTGTTTAATAATGGAAGACTGTTCATTTATTTTATTTCCAAAAGAATGATTATTATTGGAAGTTTTAATTGTTCTTAAACCTTTTTCAAAACACATAAGTGTTTCATTAATTTGGCACAGAATCAAGTTGTTTGTTTTAATGTTGTTACAAATTGTTTCCTTTTTATCAAAAAGATGGTTTTTCATGTCATTTATAGCTTCATACAACTCTGGGATGGAATCAAATATGTCAGAAATCATTTCTGCAATCTTAACCTAGCTTCCTCCTTCTTCTGTAGTTCCATCATGGCTCCGGCCATCTGAAATACATTTTCCATTCCATCCTTCTGAATCTTTGGAATGCTGTAGCCCTGGCTGTAAGGCTTTGGGGCTGGTGCCTTCCCTCTGCCCTTGATTTGAGCTTGTGGCTCCTTTTTCACGTTGGAATTGCTGCTGCTGGCCACTGGGGCTGGTCTTGGAACTTGCTTTGGTGGTGAAGGGTTGTTTTTCCTCCATTCTGCTGTTAAAAGAATCATATTCTTCTTTCCCAGCAATTAATGCCATCCATTGAGTAACTTGCAAGTGTTGGGATGACCCAGAAATTTTCCTACAGTCAGGTATGAGTTCATGCAGTTTTTCCACAGATCTGCAAGGATCTGGTACTCTTTGTGCTGCAGTACATTGCTGTAAGCCTTCTAGCTGACTTTGTAAATGTCCACTGAGGCTTCTTGTGGCAGTGTCAGCTTTTTTTGAAGGTAAAATAGTGTCATCAGCTTCAGAATTGGACAATTTATTGTTGTGGAAGTCTTTTACTGACCCTTTTCCTTCTGTATCTGATTGGCTTCTGCCATAATCACGTCTATGACTTTTTTGGGAGCTGCTTGAGGACTTATAGCTTGCTCCTGATCTGGTTGAAGGCATATTTTATGATTAAAAAAGGTTAAAATAGTACTTTGATACCAAAAACTTACTATTTGCCAAATCTTTAGCTTTCTGAACAGTATTACTGATATCCAAGCTGATTAATTCAGAAGAAATTGGCTCTTGTTGGTTATTCTGAGCTATAATAACAGTGCTATTATGATCAGAAATCACAGTGCTTGCAGGAATAATGCTAGTAACTGTGGATGCTGTTTCAATATTTTCTTGTCTTACCACATTTTCAGACACTAAAATCAATGAACAAGCCAATTAATTAACTAAAACAAAATTCTTTCAAAAAATAAATAAAAAAAATAAAGCCTCACTTATAATTATAAAAAGAAATTATTTTTTAAGGATATTTTTGAATTATAAGTATTTTTTATATATTTTTAAATATTTCAATATAAGAAAAAAGATTTAAAAAAAGTAAGAAATTATTTCACAGGTAAAATATCACGGCTGGGCCCCCAAATGTAAGGTTTGGATATAAAACTTTGATAAAATATTAAGTACTTTTCCTGTCCTCAAAATTTGTATAAAGTAAAATTCTTTAGAAATAGTAAGAAATAGTATGATTAAAGGAAAACACACCAATTTCATTGTTTCTAACTTTATAAGTATTAAACAATAATATAATAAAAATTTATTGTTTTACCAAAAATCAAGATTTATCCCAAAATACTCTACAAGAGATATTTAAGGCTACAAAAGAAATTTCTTCAACCCCAATTTCAATTGGAATTAATTGAGCAAAGAGCTGCAAGCAATTAATTGAAGAACAAAGTCTTTAAGGAGACACTTAAAGAGAGAACACACCCAAAAGTGACCAGAGTGAATTTGGAAACAAAGTAACAAAGCTAATAGTGATGAAAGATGCTTTAATTAACTTTTGGGGTGGTTCAGGGGTAAAAATGATTTTAAGAGTTACAAAGAATGATGATAACGATTTTCTCACGTGGTTAAAAGGATCAAAATGTTTAAAAAAAAGGTGGTTGGAATATCTTATTGATTGGTTTAACAGTGTTTAAACTAATTATAAAAGGAAAAGGTTCTAACATGAAGAGAAAAGTGGGGCAAAGAAGTCATTCTTTTATAGCCATCAATTTTCTTACTCCAAAAATTAAGGGTAGTTTTACCCTCTTAGCAGCAGTTAAACCTACCCTGGTTGGTATCAAAACCTCATCATCAATTGAGTCACAGACCCTGTGACTCAATTCCAGGCCAAAAGTATTGAACCTTTGCATGGATTTTGACATCCCACACTGGTCAGCAAGTATTTTGGGGGTCTAGCTCCCCCTTAGAGCTAGAGTGTCTTTTCCCCCCAGAATTAATCTTTCCAATTTATTTTTTCTTTAATTCCTCATCATGTAATACAATTATAGTTTACATATGTAATTCAATTGAGTTTTCAATTACACATCTGTAATATTTGATACCTCATATTTAAATTAAAGTTCACTTATGTAATACATGCGCACATTTTGACATTTCAATTGAAAATACTTCAATTCCTCATAACTTCTTAACTAAAAACAACAATTCAATTTTAACACAAAAATTGATGGTTAACACCACATTTGGTTTGAGTTAAATTAAGGTTTTGAGGATTTTCATACTTTTGTACAAAAAATACTAAAAACTAAATTTAAGCTTTTTAGAGTTGAGTTACAGAGAGTTCATCCAGAGGTGACCCCACTTTATTTTTTATGAGGAATCCAATGGTGTGATTATTTCTTTATGTTTATTTTTTGGATAAAAGTTTATAATATATTTTATATAAATTTTTACCAAAATTATTTTAATTTGATAATTTCTATTAAAAATTCATTTTTACTTAGTTTTTACAAGTAAAAATATATTTTGATAATTTTAAATTTTATTGTAATTTTATTTTTGAATTATAATAAGATTTCAATTTTCAAATATAAATTTGCATTTATTTTTCAATTTTTATTTTTATAATATGAATAAATTTATTTTATTTATAATTGTATCTTAATTTATTATTTATGATCTTTTGGGGATATGAAAATACCTCTAAGGCTCACACTCTTACTGAGATTATTATCAGCTGCACTGTATTTTATTAAAGACACTAGAGAAAAATTTATAAAAGAGAAAGAATTATTTTTATTCTTTTTAAAATATTTTTAAAGATTTTAATAAGTTTTATTCTTTTTTAATATTAAAAAACATTATTCTTTTCAAAGAAAAAAAATTAAAATTAAAAATTTTGATTGAAAATTAATTCAAAGTAACTCAAAGAATAATTTTATGAGTTTTTGAATGTGAAAAAGTCATGTGTAAAACAAGATAAAATTAAAGCAAATTCCTAAATGAAAAAGATTTTAAAAACAATTTCAAAAATGAAACTATTTTAGCTAATTATTTTTGGTTTTTATATGAATTATTCAGTTCTTAATTGGTCCTGAAACTGTCAGAAATATTCATTAAGAATTGTATTTTTAATGAATTTTTGAAGTTTTTACCTAATTTCTACGTATAGTTGCAAATAGCAGTATATGGCTGGTTGCTATGAGGTAAATCAATGGATACTAGTCAAAAAGGGTTTTAATTACTCTTTTGGGGTTTATGCATGGAAATTCATTAAGAATTGACATGGTTACAAGAGTCTAAGTTGTTCTTTATCTCCTTGGCATGTCAAAATAGCAGCCTATTTGCTATTTTGCTATGATATAGTGAAGTTCTGACTTAGTAACCAAGTTTCCAAAAGGTTTTAGTTTACTAATTGGGCCAAGATAAGCCATGTATTCAAGCTTTAGAGCTGTCCACGCCTCAGAGGCCTCAGAAGTTGGGTACCCTGGCTCTCTTTGATGTCTTTTGTCCCCCTTGACTATTTTTCACATCAAAATAGAAATTCTGGCTTCAAGTAAGATATCCACTATGTGTGTACCAAACGTGCATGTAAGAATACCATAATATTAAGTTCCACAAACATGCATAAGACTATTATTAGTGTATATGTAACATGGGATTTCTCACATTCCCATTATTTTGGCCTGAAATTGAGAAAAACAAAACTTTTAACTGATCTTTCATGTGGTGTTGAAGTATTTTCAATATCACCACCTCAAAGAGTTGATTCTAGCTTATTCAATCTATGGAGCTACCCTAGGTTAACGTTTGTGTAGAATCCAAATCTGGCCTTAAATTCCTGGACTTAATTACTCAATAAAAAGTTATTCATCTTTTCTGAAATCAAAAATGATGAATTTTGAATATATGCATGACTTATGGGTTATGAATAGTTCCAAATTTATTTTTTAGGATAATTGTGGCCTATTTGGGTATGTAAAATATACCTCAAGGCTCACAGGATAGGAGCAGTAGTTAAATCTTCTTTGATTAATTGAAACTGAATAAGAGCTTCCTCATTGAAGATAAAGCAACATTCTTCTTTGGGAAGGGAAGTGATAGGATTAATTCTTTTAGAGTAATTTTTGATGAAACAATTATAAAGTTTGGCAAAGACAAGAAAGGATTGAAGCTCCTTGATTTTTTTGGGTTAAGGCCAATGGAGGATTTGTTCAACCTTTGAAGAATCCATCTTGAGGCCATCACTTGAAACAATATAGCCAAGGTATTCCACACTTGAGGCATGAAATACACACTTTGAGGATTTAGAGAACAAACTATTGTCCCTCAGTATTAGAAGGGAAGAGGACATATTTTTGAAATGCTCTTCCTCAGAGCTTGAGGAGATCATAATATCATCTAAATAAACCACTACAAAACTATACAGGAAATCTGAAATGATGCCATTCACAAAAGTTTGGAATTAAGAAGGATCATTTGTAAGGCTAATTGGAATTGACAAATACTCATAACTTCCATATTTGGCTCTAAAGGAATTTAAGTGCCCATCCCCCTGCTTAATTCTCAGGATAATATGAAAACCATGCAAGTCTATCTTGGAGAAGATAGTGTAATTGTTGAAGATGTTAAGAATATGGTTTATTTAATAAACAGGATACCTTTTCCTCCTAGTGACAACTTTGAGCTTGCAGTATTCAACACACAAGAGAAGGCCTCCATCCTTCCTCTTGACAAAAAGGAAGAGACCTTGGCCTGATGAAACCTTTCTCTACATTTTCTCATAGATAGTCCCATAGTTTTCTGAAAAATGATTTGGTAAAGAGTATATAACCCTCCAGTTGGATATGATAACCACAGGGGCAGTGTGGAGGATGTTTCTCTTCTTTCACCTTAAATAATACATCCAGATAATATTGATATGCAGTAGGGACTACCTTCAACACAATTTTACTTTCTTCTGGCTCTCTCTCCTCATCATACTCCTCCTTCACGCAGGTATGAAAGGATAAAGGAGGAAGTTCCATATCTCCTTGAAAGAGATTAAGTGAAGATATAGACACATCTTCTCCAAAGCTTTCATTTCTTTGAAGACTTAATTCCTTGATGGAAGTAATTAATAAGAGGGAATGATGGGGAAAATATGGACAGAAGAAGAAAGGAAACATGTCTTAAGTTCACCAACTAGAGCAGCACTTTTGACAGCAGTGGCTAAGTATTTACTAGAAAGAGGAATAATCCCACTAGAATACTTATTATTAGAATCATAGTTGATCAATCAATTTTTCCAATCAACAATGGGATTAAAATGGTAAAGGAAATCATATCCCAATATAAGGTTTTTCCCTTGGGGGAATCCATGATAAAAAAAAGTCCCATTCAAAGCTTGGCAAAGAAGGCAGTTCAACAACCCATTTGGTATAATGCATGATGAACAAGGAAATTAATTCACTTGAATCCAAAATGAAAAGAAGAATCTTTTCAGGGAGCTCTGACATACTCAATTAGTACTTTAGAACAAAATTATTTGCAATAAAGTAATTTGTAGCACCAGAATCAATGGGAATACTATAAAAAATATCACAGACAGAAGAGAAAATAATAAATTTTAAATAATTCTTGAGACCAAAATTCAGAGTTCACATATGTTCTCTTGAAGAAAAGAAGTAAGAAAAACTAAACACATCATGATTCCCACACAGGATTTTTGCTTCTTGTTAGGGAAACCTCTTGATGACCCAAGCCTTTTTTGAGTCCTCTGAAAGCATTTTTCAATTGGGTGCTTTCCACAACAATAAGTAAATAAGACTTCTTTAATCCTACTCTCCTTTTCAGAAACAATTAATTTGCTATCTTTATTAAAGAAAGCAGCATGAGGCTTAGCTTTAGAACACTGGAAATGTTCCCCCTTCTTATTCTTTTTAGGTGAAGCTTCTTGGAAGATGAGTATTGAGGGGTTCTGAAGATATTGGACCCAGTTACAGGCGGCTTCTTTTCTTGATCACCAGGGCGAATCTCGCGTCAATCGTCGGCGATTGACTTCACGTCGCACCGCGGTCAGTATAAAATCTTGCTTCAGTCGCGTTAGTGTCACTTTATAGTCACTGGATTTAGTGGGTCACGTCACGTCAGCGTCAAGACAACGTCAATCGTCACATGTGTCACATGAGAATGTCACTCAAAGCCCAAACCCATTTCAACACTATGCGCAACGTTCGTGTAATTTCACCTCATTGGCTTCCGCCTCCCCGACGCTTAGCATGCTTACGCACCCGCACCGCCCTCCATCCGGATGAGACTCCGACACTGCCCGCCCCTCTCCGTCCTCACCACTCCTTACGCTTTCACACCCCCGCCCCTACCATCCTCACGCTTGTGTAGTACCCTCCCGACATGCCTCCGACAACGCTTACCATCCTTACGCTCATGTAGTGCCCTCCCGACATGCCTCCGACACCACTGATGACCCTTACGCTTGTGTAGTGCCCTCCCGACATGCCTTTGACACAGCTTACCATCCTTACGCTCATGTAGTGCCCTCCCGACATGCCTCCGACAACAGTTACCCTCCCTCCTGACATTCTCCCGACACTGCTTACCATCCTTACGCTCATGTAGTGCCCTCCCGACATGCCTCCGACAACGCTTACCCTCCCTCCCGACATTCTCCCGACACTGCTTACCATCCTTACGCTCATGTAGTGCCCTCCCGACATGCCTCCGACAACGCTTACCCTCCTCACGCTTCCGTATTACATCCATAGTGCACAGTACGGTGGCTTGTTGGCGTACACGATGAACGCAATTGCCGAAATATGCTGAGTGGCCTTCTCTGCCAACAGGACCTAAGGGGATATTGGTCAGTATATTCACCATGTTGTGGCTAGGGTTTAAATCATGAGACTCACAAATTAAAACCTAATAAGTGGACTATTTAAGACAAGAATTGTGTCTCCTGTTTCGCCGACAAAACCATTTTATTTCATATCAATCAAATGAACACTTTGCTTAGTCCTTACCTCATGAGCATTGAATAGTTCAAAAGTTGACTTTAGTAGGTTTCTCACTAGTCAACTTTATTCAATGTCTCACAGGGAAGTGATTTCATTTGCATGATATGAAATAATTTGCAAAACATCGCCTCCTTCAATTTCCCGACAAATCGCATTTGCACCTTTTTTCTTGAATTTGGATCTTTTATCAAAAAATTTTCAAACAAGTTAGCAATCAACTCGTCACCATCTATTTGCTTAATAAACTACCTCCGCTATGGCCCGAACCCCGGGAAATTCAACAGAATTCAATGAACGACCAACTTCAGCCCCAGAGAGTGGAAGTGAAATCTCTGATATCGCCAGTAGTCGTGAATTAGGCATTGAAGTAGAGAGCCAGTCACATGAAGATAATCAAGATCCACCAGTTCTTCCGGAATGTGAGTATGCATCCATCTTTAATATTTCAAATCTCTCAAAACCTGATATTGTGTCATAGCCTTTATTTCAGGGCAGCCTCCAAGCTCTCAGAAACCGAATTTTAAAAGTTATGAGAAGGAAAAGACTGTTGAACCTTGTGCACCGACAGAAGATGATGGGCAAGATGATGTAATTTTCAGTGGGGAGGTGGAAATTATATCCAAGGAACAATTTGTCTCCAACATTGCTCAAACAATCCCAAGGCTCGAAAAAATCCAAAATGATAGTAAAATTCCTGATTATGTGCGTCAAAAGATTGCTGAAGCCATGAGCCTGCTCAAAATGGATTTGAACCGTAAGTCCATTACTAATTCAAAACAAAATTGATAAAAATAGCTGCTTACAATATATGGGCATGTGTGGAGGTGGGAGAATCTCTACCTGAAGGATCTCGAGTCGTAATTGGATTTCCAGGCAAAGGATTAGGAAAAAGACCAAATATACATGCAACCAAAAAAACAAACAAAAAACGCCGTACCTTTGAAGCCGCAAACGATTCTCGCGATCAAGGTGATGAAATTATCAATGTTGAAGCGGACCATATTGATAATGAACCTCCGCATACTGAACCCCCCCCAATACTCAATGAAACAATCCATGATGAAGCTCCACATACTGAAAGTCCCCCCATACCCAATGAAACAATGCATGATGCAACCCCTCCCGCCTCTCCTCGGAATATTCAAGCCTTTCAAGAAAGGGAAACAATTAAACATGATACAATGGGACGAGATATGACTGATATAATTCCCGACGCTGAGCCCGAAGTGTCATCCGCTGCAAATTTTCAAGGAATATTTTTATCCCGCATGGAAGAGTTTGCAGGCGTTTTGAATTATCATTCCAATATTACTCAACAATCATGGAAAAGGGGGCTTGATAATATCAATAGGATTTACAAAAATAGATGGGACAATTTACCAACAAAGGATGCTCATACATTCCTGCCCGTTGGTATTAAGGTGATCAGTAACCGAGATCTTAAAATGTCGGCTTGGCTGCAGGACCTTGAGATGGCAGGTGAGTTTTTTTTTATCTTTGTGCATGATACTTGATTATTGGCTGTTGACTGGTGATATAAATTGCAATATACAGGGTTAGATTTTTTTAAGCCAACCGAAACAGAAGCGTTTTTTGATCACAACATTTGGAATCTCAAATTGATGAAGGAATCAGCTAAACCTCCAGATAATCTCCCAAAATCTGAACACTCCTTCTTCAAAATGGTTCAGAGCCTTCTTTACCCCGCCAATCCAGTTAAACATTTTTGGGCAAATGTTATGTTTGAATCCATTAGTTTAGTCTCATACGATGTGATTGCACCCAAACCATATGTTGCACCAACATCAAATTCAACCGATCCTCTTGGACTCGAACGGGGAGCAGTTGAATACCTTGCCTCCTGCTTGAGTAAATTGAAGCAACGTGCAACCCAACTCAGCATTGAAGGTGGCGGGGCTGACAATGATATATCCACAAAGCCGCACAAGAACCTGGAGGATCTAATGGATACAGTTATCCATTTGATGATTGCATACAACATGGTACGTGCACATACAAAGGTCGAAGTTAATGGCATCAAAGGCAAACTCACAAACTCAAAAAAAAATGAGGCCATCAAAGATCTTTTGGCGTGTCACAAGAATCTTGGAATCAATCGAATTTGCTATGGTATATTAGCGGCATTCTGTGCGGCGGGGGTTCGTGGTTTGATGGTATGCTCAGATGACTGGAGAACAAGCTCAGTTAAAGGGGCTTTAGCACTAATTGACATTTCCGCAAAACTTTCAGAGGGTAAAAATCTAGTGGAGCCAGTGTGGCTACGTACTAATAAGTATATATGTAATTTACTGAATAAAAGTTTCTTCTCATCAGAGTCTTTTAACCCCACTGTACCTCTTAGATTTGATTTTGCACGATGCTTAGTATTAGACTTTGGTGATGCCTGGGTGGCGAATCGCGGGCTTGGTTCAAGTGATGAGGTCACCTTGACGGTACCCAGGTCAGCTAAACTCACAACCAGGATTGACCCGTTTTAGATTAGCTTTGTACTAGATAGATTGTAATTGAATTTTGCAAAGTGATTTATGAATTTAATAATCATGACTTCCTATCCTACTACTGCCCGGATGCCACAGTCTGAGTACCAATAGTAATTGTACGGCGGCATGCCTCCGTACATCATTGCGAAGACTCCGACAAGACGCAAGCTGAGTCAGGCGTTGTGCCCGCGAGTAGCACACGCGGGGGCATTGCGGGAGGTCGCGTGTATCACTTCACGCCAGCCCATAATAGGCAAAAGGTTCCTGTGTCTTTCAAGAGGAGTGGGATAACTAGGGATCCGCAGCAGGATGCATATTGCATTTGCGTGTGCTTGCAATATTCCAAATTGCTGGATTGGAAAGTCATTGCATGGGAACATCAATGTGTAAAATTGAATAATGCACTATCCACTGCAATTTTCAGGTTCAGGTATTTGAGATCGTGAATTTGCCAAGGTCAGGCGTGAGCTTTCTTTTTAGCCGCAATTAAAAAAGATTCATCCATCGCAATCCAATTTAGGTGATATTAAGAAATCAGTAATCATTCGGTTTCATTTCATTTTCTGCTGAAAGCATGCCATTCACGAAAAAAGGAAAAGAGCGTAAAAGGGAACTCGCGAGAAAGCGTCGGGCTGAGGAAGGAAAGTGTGAGTTACTCGCTTAATCTCAGTGTATATATATAGATATATATATATGCTTCCACATTTATGTGGCACCCTCATTGGGCCCCACTGAAGAACATGGGCTTTAGTCGGTTCAGATTGTGCCAATGTCATGTGGGCTCCAACAGGGAAGTCAAAGGATGTGTGCCAAAGAAAGCTCCTTGGCAGTATCTGATATCTTGTGTGCTTCAACACATAGTGATCCCGCAACCACTTGGGAATAGTAGCAGATCCCAAAAGACAAATGAGCGCAAAACGACCCGAATGAATAGGTTGTTTTCCTCCTCTCGCCCAACAGCACAAATATCAATGCCAGTATCAGCAAATATCACCCCAAGTGAAATTCGGAGGGTGGTGGATGTCAATCAGATCAAACGCATTCACTTTGGCCGTGTGGCAATTTTCTCTTCAACCGGATTACTCATTGCCCTTGTTGAATTCCGACCATTCACAACAATGAGTGAAGTTGAGGTCAATCAATGGGATGAATTATCACAATTCTTATTTCGCGAAAAGAGGTTCACTGACCCTATTGCAACAAATGGAGCATTACTGGAGGGATTTATGTTCGCGATTGGGTGGCACAAATGCACCACGAAGAATGAACAATTTGGTCTGTATGGTAGTGCTGGCAAAATTGAAAATGCAAAAGATGAATGGCGGGACCGAGGTGCCAATCTTAGCTCGGTGCGTCGCATTCTAGGTCAATCCTTACGATATGTTGGGGATAATTTATTTCAGAAGATTCAAAATTGCTACAACTCATTGGGGGTTCCGTCTTTTGATCAAGTCAACTATGAAGGCGATATTCCGGCAAATCAGGGTGCATTTGAGTTCGCTTACGCACTCACTTTCACCATGAATGGATTCAAAAACGCACCTCATGTTGATAAGGATGCATCGCTGTATGCTTCGGGATGGTGGTTTCAAGCTGATAAGCGGACCGGCCAAATTCAAAGAGATGCGTCAAAGCGGTGTACAGGGGGAAAATTGATTTTCCCAAATGAGCATTTTTGGATTGATCTATCCACATGTCATGGGCTCATTCAGGTAGTGTGGGCCAGTAGTACATTTGTTCATTATACTGATCCAGCACAGGACAACGAAAGCACGACACTAGTGGGTATGTCCGCACAATGCTCAAGCAGGTTAGCAAAAACAATGCGGCAAAAAAGCAATGGCTATTATGAGATTGGCGAGAGAGCGGGCTATCAAATCAGGGATGGTAATACAATCTCATGCCGATTCAAAGAATGAGGAGATTTGCAAGTGGGTTGGGTAAGTAATGGTGAGGTAAGGCAGAGGACAATATACACCAGGATTGGATGGATTCGAGTGCGGGAGATGGGGTGTCTCACATGAAAAAGGGGTGAAGTGGATTATGTACGGTGGCATGCCATCGTACATCGGTCCTGGTTTGTTGCTATTGTCCAGGATGCCAATGCTTCACACGCGAATCCTCATGCTTGTGCAGGTTCTGACAATGCTAAAAGTTCCTTACGCCTATGCGGGGGGCCATCGCTACACACGCCAATCCTTATGCCTGTGCAGGCTCCCGAAAGTTTACACGCCAATCCTTACGCCTTTACAGGCTTTCGACGATTCACACGCCAATTCTTACGCTTGTGAAGCTTCCCCACAATGCTGAAATTTTCTTTAGCCTGTGCAGGATCCCAAGAATTCACACGCCAATTCTTACGCCTGTGCAGGCTCCCAACAATTCACACGCTAATCCTTATGCTTGGGGAGGGTCCCAAAAGTGCTAAAATTCCTTACGCCTGTACAGGCTTCCGACGATTCACACGCCAATCCTTACGCATGGGAGGGTTTCCAACAATGCTGACAAATTCTTACGCCTGTGCAGGCTCCCAACAATTCACACGCCAATCCTTATGCCTGTGCAGGCTCCCAACAATTCACACGCCAATCCTTATGCCTGTGCAGGCTCCCAACAATTCACACGCCAATCCTTACGCCTGTGCAGCCTCCCGACAAGTCACACGCCAATCCTTACGCTTGTGAAGGTTCTAGCCAATTTAAACAATTCAATACATGAGTAAGACTAATAGCGTGTGACCATAGGAAAGGCCATGTTTCACAAATCTGGACTTGATTGCTCACATACGGGAACCTCCCGCTTTTTTACAGTTAAGAATGGGTATGGCTCTAAGCCATGGGAGAAGAAAATATAGGAGAGGATAACGGCAACTATTGGCGCATTTTGAGAAAAAGAGGTTCACGAAAACAAATACTCACTCAAACTCTTGGTGGGGCACTTACAAAAATAATTCTCACGCAATCAGGGTTTTTCTCTAAGGAGGAAATAAGTAATTTTTACGTGAACAAAGAATGTAATAGAATTTGAACATAACAATAATTTAAGACAAATATTTTATTCAAAAGAAAGTATTACAAAAAATAAAAAGAGGAAATAATGACATTTTTTTTAAATTTTTATTTTTCGAGGAATTTGGAGACCATCCCGGTTATGTCCTCCTTTGGATAAGCCTCCAGTGCCTGGGCAAGGAGGGAGTTTAGTTCCTCCCGGAATTCCCGGTGCATCTCATTTCGATGAGTTGCATCCACGAAAGGAATCATGTGGAGCAATCGACGATGCTCCAACAAGATTCGGTTGATCGAATTGTGGACGATGGCTCGAGGAATCATTAGGGTCGGTCGCAGGTCGGTGAATTCCTGGCGAGCGTCATCGTGAGAATGAGACGAGCTTGGCACCGGGGGGGAGGAGGCGTTGGGGTTCTCGGGGGCACTGGAAGGGATCTCTGGGGAGGGAACCGGGGTTGGAGTGGAAGGGGAAGAAGGGGGAGGGGGATGGGGTGATCCCACGGGCGTATCGTCGATGATGATGATCGAGCGAGGAGTGGCGGGACGATCTGGAGACGGTCGAAGAAAAAATGAGGAAAGGTGAATATGGATCGAAGAGAAAGAAGGGGTGACTTACCATAAGGTTCCTCCGTGGATTGCGTAGGAGCCACCTCAGGTTCAGGCTCACAAGTCCCATCGTCCTCAGGTGGTTGGGACGATGGACTCGGGCCAGGAATAGGTGGCTCTTCGGTTCGGGAGGGCTCTAAAAAAGGAGTAAGAGTCAGTTCACTCGACTCGAAAGTGAAAGTGAAAATGAAATGAAACTTTGGCTGCTTACCACGGAATAATTCCTCAGACCATCGGGTGCCACTCGGGCCTGGAGTGGGTTGCCGGGGGGTTTGCTCGCGAGGCAAACTGGGAACGGGAGAGTCGTGTTGGGGGGGATTCGGGGGGTTTGGTTCTATGAGTAATGGAAAAAAGTCAGTATTATTGCGTGAAGAGAAATGAGATAAAGAGGAGAAATAAAACTTACTTTGGCGTTTGAATCCCATCGGTGACAAGACATGGTGACGATCAGCCCAAGCTCGAATGTCCTCTCGCCATCGCCATCCTTCATCGGCCGGATAATCACTTCGCTCCAGTCAAGGAGTGAAGTGACCATCAGATGGTGGCCTAGGAGGGGGAGTGGACAAATCGATACTGGAGGGGACAGGGCTAATCGTCCGGAATCGTTCCCGTTGGCCTGTTTGGGGGCCCGGCGTCCATTCACGCTCGGAAATGGTTTCATCATCGTCGACCACAAAGGAGTCCTCGCGAGGGCGTCTTGGGCGAGAACTCGTCTGGCCTCGTGGTCGGAAGGGGCGGACAACGAACGAACATTTCTTGTGTGCTTGTCGGCAAGCATCACAAGCGTCGTTCGTCGTCGAGGAGCGAATGCAGGGGATACCCCGCTTGGTGCATAACGTGCACGACATCTAAAAACAAAACAAAACAGGTTAGTAACTGAATAGAAAGTAAGCAATCAAGAAAGAAAAGGAAGACATACGATGATTTATATAAATTTAAAACGGAATCAAATTAAAGACGCTCTAGTCGGAAGTTTTTAAAAGTCTGGAAGGAAGTTGTGAAGAAAGAAAAATATTAATATCGGTACATAATGTTGACTAAAGTTTAATTGGAGAAAACGTACAAAGTAGATAGAAGTGGGGTTCTGAAAGTATTAGCAGGAAAAACAAAAAGCGAGCAGGAAGGGGAGTGGGGTTAGTCGAGTGCGAAAGAAAAGACTGGAAAGGCAGGAAGACGAGGGGGAATACGCACAAGAAGGACAAACGCGGGTGAGGTTGAGCGAAGTGGAGCGGGTGAGAAAGAAAGTGAAGTGCGTGTCGTGTGAAGATGGTCTTTTATACCAAGGTGAAGCTGAGACGATCTCAGCAGTTGCAGCACCCGCAAAAGTCTCAGCTTCAAGGCGTGTGGGCAAAATTGAAGCTGAGTCTCAGCGAATGCTGCAACTGAGAAGTGAAATGCTCGCGTGAGGCAGAAGAACAATGGGGGTCTGGCTGAGTATTTCAATTTATTGAATTGTCAAGCTGAGTATTGCAATTTATTGAATTGTCATGCTGAGTCAAATCCCCTTTGTTTCCTTAAATTGCCACCCGATCACCCAGGAGGGTGGTCGTGAGGCCCTTATTGATTGTGCATTGTGGGTGCAATGCACAAGTGACCGCGGCAAGATCACCGGCCTTATGGCCTGGTGATAGTCTTTGAACAAAGGGGGGGGCTGTAAGACAAGTGAATACAGCGTGAGCTTGCCTCGACCCATTGCTCAGGTTTGCTTTCGGGTCATAATTGAAATGCTCAGTGGCTGAACATTTTAATTGCACAGTAATTGAACAATTGATATAACAATATCAAATGCACCGCTGAGTATTGCAATTTATTGAATTGTCAAGCTGAGTCAAATCCCCTTTGTTTCCTTAAATAGCCACCCGATCACCCAGGAGGGTGGTCGTGAGGCCCATGTTGAATGTGCATTGTGGGTGCAATCCACAAGTGACCCATGCAGAAAAGCACCCGGTGCATTTGGTCACAAGTGACCGCGGCGAGATTACCGGCCATATGGCCTGGTAATAGTATGTGAACAAAGGGGGGGGCTGCAAGACAAGTGAATACAGCGTGAGCTTGCCTCGACCCATTGCTCAGGTTTGCTTTTGGGTCATAATTGAAATGCTCAGTGGCTGAACATTGGAATTGCACAGTGATTGAACTATAGATATAACAATATCAAATGCACCATGCTGAGCCATTGCTCAGTCGTTTTTGTATGCGCGCACTCTGAGCATTTGGCACAGCATTGGATGACATTTCAGCCAGGTGCAGCATTTCACACGCTTTGGTGAAGTGCTCCAAACTGAGCCTTCCAATGAACTATTGCAAAAAAGTTCATTCCATGGCTTTACTGAGCACTTTCTCACGGTGCTTTTGACCATGACATGCTCAGCTTGCGTGTGCAAATCGGGTGAAACGCAATGCTGAGCATGTGGCACATGAGCTACGTAAATGCAAACGATCGGAAGGTGCATGCACATTTGCTAGATGGATGCAGGCTCAAGTAGTATTACACCTTCCTGATCTGTACAGTACAGTCGACACTGTAGTACGCAGTACACCTTTGTAAATGTACTGCGGGGCAGAGCAAAAAGCTGTTCAACAATGTAACATGCAATAACGTCAAGCCATCGAGTCATATCTCTCACCTGCATCCCTTTGATGCACCTTGTTGGACAGCTCTGCCTAACTACGGCACAGATGCGCATGTAATCCAAATTAATGTAAGTGGGTCTTAATGGGATGACTTAATATTTGGGTCTAACACAAAGAGTTGATTCACTCCGGTGCCATTGTTGGGGCAAACAATGACTGGCCCGCTTGTTCATTGTCGGGCAGCCACACGCTTTCATACGCACCCCCGATGGGTCAAACACAGGCAACTTTCACACGCCTGGAAGACATTTTACTGCCAGTCTTCCAGCTGCCTATTTTCTTGGTCGGGTTGTCAGCTTGACTGCAGATGCTCACCCGCTTGCGCGTGGAAACCTGAGGCCAATCAGTGTGGATTCGCTTCAGCCTCATCCACATTAGAATAACAATCCCAGCCTATGATTGCTGAGGCTGGTCATGTTCGCATGGGTATCTCCCACCGCAGGTCATTTTCTTCACGTTCTCACACGCCCTGCGCAAGTTGTGGCACCTGGCTTGCAGCCAAAAAATTCCTCGGGCGTGTGGCCTCTTTCTCCGGAGTTCTGTACGCGCGTGAGGCAAAGAGGCCAATGCCAATCTCGGTGGATTAGTACTCGCCTCAAACGCCATAGGGGTGAATGTATATGTGGATCACGGCTCACGGTTGGCGCCCCCTTTGATCATCCCAGACATTCCCCCCTGAAAGCCCAGTATGCATCAGTCAGCAAAAAACTTCAGGCCAAACCAAAGTCATGTTCGGTGGCATGCCACCAAACATATCTCACCTGCCCACACACAAACATCCCCACAGTGAGATTGCCCTTTGAAACTGCCAACATTGCCCAGTAGGTCCCTGTGAACAATTAACCTGGGGAGGATACGCTCATTGTTCGCTGTCACACCAGCGAACATGACTGCATGCCTCTAATATGCCCTCCACAATAAGCTGCTACAACCCACCCAATTTCGGATGTGCTAATGTCAGCCTTGTTCCACCAAAGGTTTCGTAACTCGCTGCAGATCCAGCAGTCAAATGGTGCACCCACAATTTGGCCACCTTGCCTTGATATATGCCCCAAATCGGATATGAAAATTATCAGACCAAGACGCCCACCCCCATCAAGACCATGCACGTAACCACAGGCCATCCCCCCTTGACCCCATTGCTGCCTCTCATATAAGCTCCCCACCTGCGCTTATCAGTCTTCATTCCGTTTAGCTAACCCTTCCCAATCATATAATTTCCGACTATCCCCAAATAATTTAAAATAGCTATCATGTCAACCCCTTCACAGCCACTTTGCATTGGGATGATTAATATTCGTATTCAAATAAATAGTGATATAACCTTAAAGCCTGAGAATTCCCACTTAGGTTCTTGGATTATCCTATGGCACAATCAACACAACATATTCGTATATCTCCCCAATCACCAGCATGCTATTGGCTCTCTCCCGGGAACCCTTTCCCAAACGTTGATACCATTCCTTGGGGCACCCAAAACGTTCATGCACTGTGGTCCTGGTGGGGCATGGATTGAAAATTGCCAATCCAATCCTACTCAAATATTATTTGTTGAGGGAGTATTTATGACTGATGCCAATGATCCCTCCTCATCTCAGAAACCCAATCTAGCATTGATGTTCTTCACATGGTATCCAAACATTCTATTCATAATGGAAAGCTTTCAAACACAAGATTTCAAGCTTAAAATGCCCAAAGAATATGACTGTACTACTCATTGTCAATGTCAACTCTTTACTCCGACATTTCCCGCTTCAAACTCAACGCCTGCTTCATATCCTGCTGTTTCATCATTGATTTCCAAGCAAAAACTGATACAATTACCCAGTGGATCAGACCTCCCCATGATGACCCCGCCCCATTCCATTATTCAAACCCCCCTCCTCCCTCATCAAAAGACCGGACTAGCTTTTCTCTGGGATCGAGAAATCCCCAATGGCCAATCAGCCCGTAACCTTTGGGCAACCTCACCCCCAGGATCCACTTTTAATGCCAGGCACATCATTACAAACAAGGTCGTTAGCTCATTTGAATCCCTTTCGACCAATACCCCTCTTGGAGGACTGCTTGCGGATGATATGGGATTAGGTAAAACCATTCAGGCCATTGCTCTAATTGGTACCTCCAAGGAGCGGATGATTGCAAACCCCCATCGCTCCACGCCCACCATGATCATCTGCCCCCCTCGCTTAATTACCAACTGGCAATCAGAAATATCCAAGCATGCTCAGGCTGGAGCACTGCATGCCAAAATCTACCATGGTCCCACTCGTCACTCATTATCCCAAGCCGACATCTTAAAATATGATATCATCATCACTTCTTACAATACTATCACCCAAGAATTTAAGCAAACCAATCCCTCTACATCATTCATTTTTCAAATCAATTGGCATTGTATAATCTTGGATGAAGCACAGTGAGTGGCTGAGCTTAAATAATTCAAATTACCTTTTATATCCAATAACCCTTGCCCCCTCTTATAGCTATATTCGCTCTCAATACACTGCCACTCACCGTGCCATTAATAGCCTCCTTTCATCCCGTCGAAAATGTTTAACGGGCACACCTATTCACAACACCATTTATGACCTTTTGGGCATAATATCCTTCATCACTCAACCCCAGAGCGCCAATCAAGATAATTGGTCACCATTAATCCTGAGTAGTCTTTCAAAAGGTTGCAATGATATTTTGCATTTGGCATTGCGGCATTTAAGTTTGCGCCGCACCAAAACCACACATCTCGAATCTCTCCCCACTATTAGCCATCATTATGAGCTGCTCCCACTCAACCCGACCATGCAGCAAGAATATTCCACATTATATGAAGAATTCCTATCATCCAAAAGCAAAGGACCAGGAGAGTTTTTCAGAAATATTAATAAGCTGCGAATATGTTGTAACCATCACATCATGCTTAACACAATTGCGGAGGCGGAGCTGGAAGACCCCGAGGGCAGGAGCACTCAGGATAACTCCCCAAGAATCACACGAACTATTGTGGATGTGGAAACATGCATGATGAGTAGTAAAATTGCACACCTCCTACAAAGCTTAATGAAGAACAAACAAACAAGGTGTGGTCCAACGAAATCAGTGGTTTATACCCAATGGACCCAATTTCTAGATTTGTGCGTTAATTCTAATATGCATCCATTACCAATTGACTCCATCTGACTTTTTTATATTGTAGAATTGGTATTGCTCTTGCCCATCACTCTATCCTTTCAGCACGAATTGATGGAACAACTACACCACGAGCGCAGGACAAGGTGCTTGAGAATTTCTTCAATAATCCTGAATGTGAAGTACTCATTGCATCCATTGCCGCGGCTGGAACTGGCCTCAATATAACTTGTGCTAATGTAGTCTATTTAATGGTGAGGGGCCCCCCAAAATTCTCCCCTGATTTTCGGACCCTGACATCCACATTTCCAGGAGCCCAATTGGAACCCAGCCATTGAGGCTCAGGCTGTTGATCGTCTACATCGTATTGGCCAACAACGACCTGTACAGGTCATCCACTATATCACTCCTCATTCAGTTGAGGTCAACATGCGGAAGGTACCTTTCAAGCTCATCTTTCACTTGATTGTATTACTATTCTGAAATCATTCCTTATGGGAATGCCATATTCCAATTACCAATAGGTCCAAGAAAAGAAAAAATCATTAACTGCGTGAGCCTTACTGATATTATATAATTTGTGATTGACAAAGTTGATAACTCCTGTTGACTCTGGCACAGGTCCACAATTATGAACACCATGAGCTGGATCGAACTTCTTCAATATTTCCTCAATGAAAATGAGCAATAGAGTATTATTGCAAGGGAGACGGTGATACATTTCAATTCATATTGTCTATATTCTAACATATTTAGCAAGTTGTTGCATCCTTAAGAGATAATAATCAGATTTTATTACACCTGCACAAATGATTCACAAAATTTTAATTTGTCACAGTGCTATACCGTGACCAATTACTAAGTTATTGCAGAGCATCACCATTAGGCCTAATAACTGGCATGTCAAGTATCTTGAGGGCACTAGTCTGCATCTTACTACAGCCTTTGAGCCAATCTTGATCAAATACCTGAAATGATAGGCCTTCCGGAATATCACCATCATCTGTCGATCGTAATTCTGGCAATCTATCAATAGTTTTTTTACCCTTTTTTTTAATCCGATTACAAAACTCTATGTCTCTATCCATTTTCAATACCAAATCATTAAATAACTGGGAGCGCCAGCGTAATCCCACTTTGCGGTAAACTTGACGGCCATTTTCCAGTACCTCCTCAGTATCTGAGCATACTCGAGGGTCATTGAATTGTGATGCTAGGATGGGAAATTTAGCCGTATCACACCATTCACGACGGCGCTCACAGGTCTGCACATAATCAAGTAGATCATCATCAGACTTGGTCCACAATGAAGAAGAGATACAGTAACTAACTCTTTGACGAATCTTTGCGAGCTTTTGATTCTCTTTCTTTTTTACCAAATACTCGGCATCCTTTTGAATAGACTTCCATTCTCTTTTCAAATAAGTGAAATATCGCTCCATTAAAGCCGCCACGACCCCATAGTTGTTATGATCCTTGTTCCAACAGTAGTGATGATACTCAGTGCTGACAAGTGCGAGACGGAATGTACGGTAAAACACCATAGACATCAGCTCGTTGAACGGATGTTGCCATGAGCTCTCCCAGTCCCAAGTGAATCGCTTTAGTCCTAGCTTGTGGAGCTCATTTTCGCAGTAGCTTTGGAAACCCTGAGACTGAACCTGTGTTGATGGCTCATTGAACACATCCTCGGGGACATAACCAAGATGACCAGCCACTTGAATTGCAATTTCACGCTCTTCTGTGCTGGGTGGTGTTGGTAGTGAGGAAAAATCCTTATCCCTAACTTTGAGTAGGAACAGGCAATGTGCGTGTACTGCTGATCTCATTCCATGGACATTCTCTGGAAGTTCTGCCTTCAGCCATTTTTGTTGCTCCTTCTGGCTTGCACGTTTCGCCACATTGTGAGCTTTGCGGGCCTGGTTCCTTTGCTGTCTGACCTCGGATTGTTCAAGCATACTCTGGGCGAGGCCCAGCTGAGGATGGGTGAACTCACTATTTGATTGAGTGCCTTGCTCATGCGCTGTGAAATTGTCCCTCCTTGGTTCATCATTTCTTTCACTTTGAGTCGGAGACATGTTCTCATCCTCATCATCCACCATTGTTTCTCTTGATGTACTGGCATGACCCGTTCTTGGTTTGGAGGCATATGGATGATGACGTCCACTGACTTTCTCTTTATGGACCAGAGGTGAAGACGCATAAAGTTCATCCCCTGCTATGCAAATCATCAGTTAACACATTAAAACATTAATGAAGACTGGTCATCCTCACGATCTTCAATTGGCTCCTGAGATCGGACTGACTTGCCTTTAGGTGCCATATCTAACCCATGAAACAAACATATCAAATCATGAATAAGTTTCTACTCCAAAATTCAAATGACTTACTTTGATGAAGCGTCAATACTGGATTTCCCTCCGACAGACCGCTCCAAGTTACATTTTCCAAAGGTCTTTTTCGTCGCCCCCCATCCATGCGCCTTTCATCACCCACATGAACCTGCGATCCTGATGGAATATTGAGGGTTGGCTGTTTACTTTGGCCAAAGGGATCCTGGGATGCGACTGGACTCCGACCGGGATTAAGGAGGAACTCACGTGGAAATTTTGATTGGGGATTAGCGTGTGAGGAGATTTGAGGTGTGCTTTCTGGCCCCTGAGACACATGAATTTGTGTATTAGTGGGATTCGGGGGAATTGGAGTGACAGAAATATTTGGGATCGACCAAGTGCTTGAAGTTGGAGCCTTTGGATTGCCCACATCAATGTTAAGACCTGATACATTCATTGAGGATGCGATAGGGGTTGTGAGAGGAATGTTGGGACTCAATGGTGACTGTGTTTGAACATATTCTATGCTAGATTCACTATTTGAGTCATGAACAGAACCTGAACGGGATTTATGTGACTTGAAAGATGACATAAGGGCCGAAAAAGTACAGTAATATTTTTAACTAGATAAAACACCTCAGTATTATGATAAAATAGAGTGATATGAGATGAAATCTTTTCAAATTTAGAATAGAGAAATTCTATGAATAGTTGGAACTAAGTGTTGTGTGGAAGTCGGATAAGACTCTTTTGAGGAGAATCCTCCCTGCCTCCTCTTGAGCTCCTCCGCTTTTGTCGGAAACCACCCTGCATGGCCTACCAGCATATAATGTGATATTTCCTTGATCTGAAAGGGGACCCATCATCCATAGGTAATCATATTTGGTAACATTTCCGCCTCCCCATTGTCACATTTTGTGAATTATCCAAACTGCCAATATATGCATTGAAATTCCCCAACATTGTACATCTGTAAAGGGGTATATTCATGAAGGATTTTCCCACAAAAGAGACATCACCTTTTCACGAAAGGCAAGACAATCCAAATCACATTTCAACTGATTCAAAGCCCGCCGTACTCAAACCAAATACCAAGACTTTAGCTGCACTCCAACCCCTTATGTAATAGAGTTATATAGTTATGTCTGTAATAAGGTTTAAACCATGTACGATGGCGTGCCAGCGTACATGGATTAAATGTTAATCCCCTCAATTCAATGGTAACACTTCACTAATTGAACCCCCTCAATGGTCAAACCCGCACTATCACAATGTGTAAATAAACTAGAATATGTATGAGCATTGAGCAGCATGGCATTTTACCCAATTAAACGCCTAACCAATTCCGCCATCCAGATGAGACATGTTAAACTTTATCCACTGCAGCTCATGCTCCATTACAAATGGGATAAAATCCTCAGCTGGCTCAAATCATCTCCCCCTTCATAAATAATCACTGAATTTTATTTCCAATTAATAACACTCCTAAACACTTTCACATCAACCATAGATATTTATACACAAACCAACCGTACTCCCAATTCCTGCAACAATGACAACCCGGCCATATTCCTCAATGCGTATATGCATGTGTCAACACTGCTCAACTCAAACACATTCTTCCCCTGAGGGTGATAGGCAAGGAGTTGCCTTCACACCTTTCCAATATAAACAGCACATTAAAAAGCTCAAATCAACCATTGCACCCAAATCTCTTCCAAACATCCCTACTTCTGCATCAGGATCTGGGTGCCCACAAATTCTATTGGATCAAATCTTCCCAGCTGATTATTCACGTTTGACCCAAAGCACTTTCCCAACTCCAGCGGGTCTCAATTCAACTGCACAGAAACCATATAGTGGCAGTCAAACCCTTCCCCCACAAGACCTAGGAATGATAATATCTGCCATTCTATCATTAAGGTATAATTTACCCCGCAGGGCTTCACGCATACTCAACCCCGCCCTGAACCTGCTGATCAAGTCCAGTATCTCAAGCTCAGCTGGTCCCCCCGCTCCTGCATTCCATATACCTCAAGATCTGAGTACCATATTTGAACATCTCCAATTGGAGCCAGTGATTCAAAACTATATATGTTGTCCTCAATGTTTCTCTCTTAATGGCCTTACTGAATCAGTCACAACTGACCAACCCCACTGTCAACGCCATAATGACCCAAATGATCATGATCCCCCTTGCACACAATCATTAGGCAAATTCATCTATT
This sequence comes from Austropuccinia psidii, assembly GCA_023105745.1. Classification (NCBI taxonomy): domain Eukaryota; kingdom Fungi; phylum Basidiomycota; class Pucciniomycetes; order Pucciniales; family Sphaerophragmiaceae; genus Austropuccinia; species Austropuccinia psidii. The sequence goes on from JALGQZ010000001.1 coordinate 9,476,835, forward strand.
CATCTGAACCCCACACCCAAAACACAACCAACATGAAGCAAAAATTTATACCAACAAAACATTTCATTTATCAACCATTCAAAAATTGGCTTGCCAGATTCCTCCAGCGGGCTGGAATTATGGACATTCTGCATCAACATCAACAATCCCAAACTCCCGAAGATTCCCCAAAACGTGACGTCTGGGATGGATTGGTCTGGAGACGCTTCACTGGCACTAGAAATATCCATGACCCCCCATTCATGTCAATTCCTGGTGCATTGGCCTTCTCCATATATGTGGACTGGTTTAATGCACATGGAAAGTCAACCCGGTTGGCTAGCATTGGACCTATCATGCTTATTTGTCTTAATCTCCCCCCAAGTGAAAGATTGAAGCCCGAGAATGTCTATGTTGCAGGAATCATCCCTGGTCCAAAGGAGCCAACTGCGCTTCAATTGAATTATCTATTAATGCCACTCATCAACGAGCTCAAAGAGCTATGGCAAGGTTACCATTTTGCACCCACCTCAACAGGTCCATCAGGATCCTTTATCCGTGTTGCCATCCTCACAGCCATTGCGGATGTGGTTGCCATGCGCAAGCTTACTGGATTTATTTCCCATTCAGGAAACCACTTTTGTAATTTTTGCACCATTCACAAAGCTCAAATTGAAGAAATTGGTCCTCAATTTCACTACACGCGCTCATACCAAAGTCATAAATCAACCATTGCCAAATGGCTTCGGGCAACCCCACAACAAAGACAAGCAGTTTTCTCTGAGTATGGAGTGCGATATTCAATTTTGGAAGACCTTCCGTATTGGGATGCAACCAGAATGGTTAATCTTGACATAATGCATAATTTAATACTTGGAATTTTGAAGGATCATGCAACTTTCAAATTGTGCATTCCAGAGGCGAAATCAAAAATTTACTTCAGGTCCCGCAGGAAATCCAATGACACCAACAGTTCAGACTCAGATTCCATGACCTCCAACAGCTCTCTTGATAAAATCACATTGAGAGAGGCCCGCTCCCTGAGAAGAGACGCAGCAAAAATAATAAATGAGCCACTCCCCACTACTTCCACCCGAAAAAACTACCTCCCAATGCCCACCCCTTACACAGAACATCCATCTAGTGGTTCTGCGGAGATTCCTTCATTTGATGCCGATTACATCCCCACTTCTGAAATACCCTCTGAATTGGATATCACTGCACTGAGTGATCACCAGATCAAGGGTGAGGCTCTTGAGCATCTCCGACAAATCATATCTGAGACCATAATTCCCTCATCATGGACAAGAGTTCCCCGCAAAATGGGTTCCCCCTCTCATGGTAGCTTAAAAGCCGCTGAATGGGCTCTCTTATATAAGGTCTATATTCCATTTCTAATGCTCAGTCAACAGATGTCATTAGATGCACACCAATCTGCCAACACTCAAAGAAAAATGGGTCAGTCAGAAGAACTTGCAAATGAACTAGCCAAGAATACATTCCATTTGATTAGTGCTATCAACATTGCCACAAGCTGGACTGTTTCAATAGATGATGCGACTGCATTTGCTGAACATTGGAAAAAATTCCGCCTTTCCAATCAACACCTGTTCCCAAAACAGAAAAGTAAACCAAATCATCATTTTGCTGATCATATTCCCGAACTCTTCCAACGTTGGGGCCCAGCACAAGCCTCAGCCACATGGGGTTATGAGCGCTTGATTGGAGTATTTGCAAAGATGCCAACAAATAACAAGATATGTAAGTCAATTAATAAGATCAATATATTCACATTGATTAAACACCTGAACTGAATAAGACTAACTTTTTGCAACTCTGAATAGATGATATAGATAAAACCTTACTTCAACATATCTGTCGATGTTCCAACCTTTCCGTTCTCCTGAAATCCCCATCTGTGCCATGTGAAATAAAACAGCTTTTCGAATCACAGCCACCTGCCGTGTTCAATCACCATAAATATAACAAGCCATCCCGCCATGACCAACAAAATTATGATTGCCTGGTTGAGTACTTACAGACTTTTCATGCAACAAGGGAAATAGTTGATTGGATCAGCTTAGACACTACCGTGCAATCCACAAGTCCTCCCACTTCAAGGATTGTCTCACCTTGGTATTTTCCAGTTTCAAACATTAATATTGGGAACAATATATTTTCAACTGAATCCAAAAATATCAGCAACAGTGTGATATGTTTTCTGAGGGGCAACTCACGACAATTTGGTATTATTGATAGCATTTTCAAAGTCTCTGAGCCATCTAGCATACTGAACAATAACTTTCTGATTTTAAAACCTTTGAAGATTGATGTGAATTTCCTACCAGATTGGCCGCATCTCAATATTTATAAAGCTGTTGGTTTTGATGATGGACACTTGATTATATCTGAAGAAGAAATAGAAGGTAACTGTGGATTGTATGATAACAAAGCTCTGTCATGTGGACTGCTTGTAATGATAAAGCCGTTATTTCATGATATTTAGTCTACTAAAATGCAAATCTCTCAGATTCATTAGCAATTTTGCTAGTGAAATAATTGCCTCAAAATTTAGTGACAGAGACATTCCATTGTGACAAGCAAAGCCCATTATTTCACATTGCCACAAAGAAGTTACTATTTTGACATTGGGTACAGTGTGAATAAGCCAAGTCCAATGATCAAATGACCCACACACTCACCTTTCACAGTTCCAAAATTTCTAACTGCGCCATCATCATGTTGGAAGCGGAATCGGCTTTTGCGTACCCACACCTGCATGTGCACCCGCACGCGCCAATGCACACGCCCACGCACCCGCACACGCAAACGCACCCGCCCCCACGCATGCACACGCACACTTCATGGATGACCTGGTGAAGTCAAACCCCCCGCCTACATCAAGACTGGCTGAAGGACATCTTTGATGTGTGTGTGTGCAAACAGGCGGGTCTGGTGTAATTTTTACCAATCATCGGACGGTTGTGGGATGATCAGGCGGTGAGGAATCTGAGTTGAAGGCACAGGGGAACCAATATTATTGGATGTCACAGGATTTGGTGTAAGACCAGAGTGTGACGTGTGCTCGACGTTCGCTTGATTTTCGCTTGACGTGAGCTCGACTTTTATCCTGCTTGACGTTTGCTTGACGTGAAGTCAATCGCCGACGATTGACACGAGATTCGCCCCGGTGGATTACCACCCTGTTCCGCCTTCCTCTCATGGTACCTGGTTTATAACTCTAGAGTTATGCCATGATTTCTTGAAGGATTTCAAAAGCTCCAGAGTTTAAAGCCAATTGGTCCAATAGCCTTGATTCCAAGCCTCTTCTATACACATTAGTAGAAGCCCTTTCCCCCCAATCTCCAATTCATGACATTATTCTTCTGAAATAAGAAATCTGCAAGGAGAAATGACCACTTTTTTTAATCCTGAAATTATCCCACTCTTTTTCATCTTCCCTGACTTCATTGGGGTCACCCAGTAGAGTGAATAACTGGGTTTCAAAAAACTGCCAGTTATTGAGGAGATAGTATGGGTCTTCATTGGCAATATTTGAGAGATATAGTTCATTCCATTTTCCAGCTCTAACAGTAAGAAAAGAAATTGAACAAAAACCCTTCTTCTTTTCATATAAGATGCAATCCTGTGAGGTATATATGACATACCCATAAGGCCACAAATAGCTTTATATACAGCTGATTTGGGCTTTAATGGATTTTTCAGCTGAAATCAAAATTATAAATAACAAAAAATAAGTATAGCTTTTGTTTTAGTAAACCAAGCTATAATTATTATGCCATTTTTGGATTTTACACCAAAAATAACCTAGGGTACACCCATAGTGTGTTATACCCAAAAATGCTTATTTCTTAAGTTATTGGAAGATTTGAAAATCTCAAAGTACTAGTGTAGCTTTTTTAACATTTTTTTAAAATTGTTAAATTTAAGATTAAAGAAGCTCAAATTTAAAGTTGCACAAGGTTAATGCAAACTTACCAAAATTTTAGTTTAAATTGAGGTGTTGTGTATATTTACTGAATTGGCTAAGGATTTTTCATACAGGATGTAAATCCTGAATGAGCTCAATTTAAAAGTGTTTAAGGCTATAGTATGGCTTTAAATAAATGAAAGGGAAAAATCCATGTAAAAATGTTGGACAAAGGAAAAAGACCAAACAGAGCTGGGGTACCCAGCTTTTTGGATCTGCCAGCATTCAATTAAGGTTGGCCACCTGTATTAGAGTATTTTCAACCTTACTTAAACTTTAAGATTAGACTTTGATCCAACCTTAATATTTAAACTGTTTTTATCCCGATTTGGACAGGAATTTCAAGCTGCCAAAGGGTAAATCCCAATATGCAAGCTTGAAATTAAGGTTTTAACAGCTGTCAAAGCTTAATTAAGCTCAATTGAGACTAAATAAGATTATAACTCTAAAGTTACAAGCATTAAAACCTTATCAAAAGCTAAGGTTTAGTGTGTATTACTATTTTACATGGAAAAATAGCATTAACTTCAAAAATTCATTAAAACTCCAACTCTTAATGGACTTTATTGAACATTTCACACAGCTTACAATTCAATGTTATCTGTGTATAAATAAAATTATAACTATCTTTTATAAGCAGGTTTTATTGGTAATTAGCCTGGAATATTAATCTTTTAATCATACTTAAAGAAAATTAAGATTTCTTTAAAAATTGATTAAAAATTGAGTTTGAGAGATATTTGCTTGGCTCTTAAAATAATTAACTTAAATGAGGATTAAAGCTATTTGGAGTTAAGAATAAAACCAGTACCTTTAAATTGGAGTTAAAAATAAGCTACCTTAAGTTAAGAGCCTTATTTTTAAGCATGCTTTTTCAGTTTTTACCTTAGTATTCCCTCTATATCCATTATGAATCATGAGAGCTTCTCTGTAGACATAAAAAGAGTCTTTTCATCACTGATTTTGTCCATCATCAATTATCAATCCAATCATATTAGACATTTAAACAGGTAAAGGTTTATTACATATAAAATCTTATTATTCAAGTAATTCTTGAGTTATTTTACTCTTTATTAAGTTTAAATTAAAGGACTAAAATCATAGAATTCATATTATTGTTGTAATCACCAATAATATATTTCATTTTATAAAATTATTGTCTTCAAAATATCTTTTAAGTCCACAAATTCATCTTTAAAACTCTTTAATCATATTTTTTATTATAAAAAGCTGTTTTATCTTCTAGAGTATTGATTTTTGGCATGTTTTCAACTTATACTAATTACTCAATATAATAACTGTTGTATTTTACTTGTTGTATTAAATATATATTATAAGTAAGTTTTTTTCTCTAAATATCTATAATTTTTTTATTATTAGTTTTTTTATAAAGAATTTTTCTACAAGAACTATATCTACGCAGTGCGTGTTATAATTTCTTATTATAAATAATATTTATATTATTTATAAGTGGTTAAATATTTATATTTTCCATGTGTAATTGTCTCATTAAGAGCTTTACACTTTGTATTGTTATAACTGTCAGTGACTATAGCAATTATATAATAATTTTAATTTATTATAATTATTAATCCTTTTTTTTATTATTATATTATATATTAACAATTAAATTTATTTTTTTAATAATTATATTTGATTTGTGGTTATAATATATTGTTATATTATATTTTCTACTAAGGACAGTCATAGTACTGTTGATATTGTTACTATTATCAAGAGTTTCACAGACAAACCTTACATTTGGGGGCCTGACCGTTATTTTATCCAATTTTTGGGACATAAATCATATTCTAGACCTTATTTTACTCTTTTTTGACATAAAATTGCCATATTTATCTTAATATTGCCTTTTTGGGGACTTATCCCTTATAAATAATCTTTATAATATTAATCAAGTTATTTTGACTTAAGAATATTTTTTGTAACAATATACTATTGAGTGACTTGGAATAAATCTCTTTTGTCCAACCAGTGGCTTTTTCACATCACAGACTTTAAATTTATTCTTTGAGTTATTCTAGTATAAAGTGAATAATAATACAATTTTGATTAATAACTTATTAATTTAATAATTATCATTTCTTTAAATAAAGTATAAAATAAAATAAAAAATTTAAAAATCTTTATTGAAAACATTTTTTTCTTTAATCTTTAGACACTTTTCCTTAATTTTGACGTAATTTGCCATAAACTACATTAAAACAACTTTATTCAATAAGTTGAATTTATAAGTTATTTTCATTGTTGGATAAAATAAGTTATATCTTTACTTTTCTCTAGTGTCATCCGTCAGAGAAAGTTCTTCAGAGTCTAGTATTGAAATTCAAACCAGCCCAGCACCAAGGTGTTGAATTACCAAAGAACACTTCAAAGTTCCAGCAGGTTAATTCAATTCATTTCTTAGTCCATTTTTTCTTAAAATTGACTTGAAATTACTCCTACTAGAAGTGGAAGCAACTACTTCATCCAATCAAATGGATCTGGACCAGGAAATTCAAGTCAAAAATCCAAAAGCCAAGAATTTCAACCCAGAGGAGAGGCACAAATGGAGGATGACAGAACTTCCACCAGTTCCCAAAGGTTAGCCAGTTCCTTTGACACTCTTATTGAGAGTCCAGAAGCTGACATAACTGCTATTGCTGTTAGAACTGAATCATTTCCAGCAGGCAGAAATAGAGATATACCAGTCTTGGTAAAAGAACTAGTTTATGGCATTAAAACAGCAGGAGTGGGAACTTATGCCAAGTCTTTGGATAGGAAAAATGAACTCTTATCTTAAAGTGAAGAAGTTCATGGGCCCAGAAAAGACAGAAGAACTTCTGAGGGGGTTTAAACCCATGTCTTTCAAGGGACAAGTCCAACAGATAAAAGCTTGGTTAAAAAACCAAAGCATGTTGTCAGAGGACCAGAAGAAGAAGCTGGCCCAAGGAAAGGACATCAGCCCAGTGGAAGCTCCCCAAGCCTCAACAAGTGAAAAACAAGGACAATAAAGCCCCAAAGAGCAATCAGAAGGGCAAGAAAAATGAAAAGGGAAAGGAAAAATCCAAGCGGAACAAGCCTTACCAACAGAATTACCTGATTCCCAAGAAAGAGAAGACAGCCATGGACAATGTGTTCAATATGGCAAGAACTCTGATGGAATTCAAAAACAAGGAGGATGACAGATTGAACCAATATTTTCCAAAGAAGTAGACCTTTTGAAGCTTTTTATAAAGAGATTTTAGCAAAGTTTAAGAATTTTGAGTATATCCAACAGAAATTGGGTAGAGAGATATTACAAGTAAAAGAGTCACAAAAAACAATAATTGGTCTATAAAATGTGAATAAAGACAATATCTTGTCTTTGACACAAATTTGTGCAAGTATTCAGTCTAAAGTTACCTTACTCAATCAACCAGATGACAATTCTATTCCTTTTATAACTAGACAGTTGAAAGAATTAAGAATACAAGTTCAGAGCTTGGAAAACTCAACTGGCCACAATTCAGCTCTTTTCCGAGAACAATTGGAAAAAGGGTATAAAGCTAGACTTGAATTAAAAGATTATATTCAATCAAGTATTAATAATATATCACTGAAGAATGATTTTCCAAGACAGTCCACACCAATTCTTGACAGAAATGTGCTAAAATTGAATAATGACTTACATCATACAATTTCAAGTAATGCAGAAGTGGAGACTGCTTGTTATTTTAAAGAAATTCCAAGATTAGAGGAATGGTCAACCTTCATTGGTCAAGGAGAATATAGTTTCATGGAATTTATGAAAACAATTTTTATGTTTAAATAAGACTTTAACATACCAGATCAATACATAAGCTCCAGATTACACTCCCTGTTTACCAAATCAGCAAAGCAATGGTATTTCAAAATGAGGCAAGACCATGGTAAAAAATCTTGGCATTGGTGGAAAGAACAAATTATTTCTAAATGGGCAAATTATTCCGGGAGATTTGAAATGGAAATTTCTTTTGAAACTGCTCTTCATCCTGATATGTCTGAAGTAATGATTCATAAAAGGATATTAAGAAAATGTGGTGGTGCCCTTGAGCATGCTATAAGAAGAAGATGTATTTAGCCTTGCTCTACAGAAAATTATATCAATGCCATGGAAGACATCACAGCTAGGACAAAAATTGGAAGGAATTGGTATAAATCCCTAATGGATAACAAGACCAGTGGAAAACCAATTCCAAAACCCAATCAACCACATGACAAAGCTCCTTTGAAATGTCATAAATGTGGAAGTACATCTGATTCGGCAAACACTTGTCCCAAAAAGACAAGAATAAATGAGATAGAAATAGATAAAGTTGAAGACACAAAAGAAACAAATAATGTATCTTTACATGACAGTGATTCTGAGCCTTCTGAAGAAGAAGTACCAGATGAACTTAGTATAGAAGATATTAATGTTTCCTTTGAAGTCACAGAAGTACATACTCACTTACCACCGTACAGTGATGAATGTATGGATCTTATACATTTGCAAGATGCTAAAATGCAGAAAACCAAACCTGCCAGAGGTAAAGTTTATACAGCTGGAGAATATTGTATCACTGATATTATGATAAACAACAGAGAAGCCAAGTTACATCTTGACTCAGGTGCTTTTTGTACTTGTGTTGGAAAAGATTACCTTGACAGGATTTATACTAATTGGAAAGAAAGCTTAATGCCAATTGAAGGTAGAAAGCTCAGAAGTGCTAGCCAAGATATGCACCGCTTGGGAATTTTTGAATCAGCAATGATTTTCCCTCATCCTGCATGAAGTATCAGATTAAAAGTTGAATTTGTTGTTATCAATAATTGTACTTCACAACATCTTATACTTGGAAATGATTATCTTAATATTTATGGAATTGATATTAATAATCATAAAGACAGATATTTCACTATATGGGAAAATAAAAGGAAAAATTTGCTTTTCCTCCAGACAAAAGAGAAATAACTGTCATTAGAAAAGTAAAGAATGTTAATAGAGGAAGTTTTGTGTCAGATCAGTTAAATGAAGCACAAATTAGTACTGAACTATCATTAGAAATGAAGGAAGAACTTATTGAAATTTTATTTCAATACAGAGAGGCCTTTGCCTCTGATAATAAATCACTTGGAGCTATCAAAGGCCATGAATTGGAATACTTGGTCAGGTACAAAAATCCACAACATGAAGATGAATGGATTGTAGCAGAAAAAATACCTGATTCCCAAAGGTTTCTCAGAAGATTCAAACATGAGAGAAGACCAATTCCTCAATAAAACATCTTAATTTTGTGCTTTACATACTTAAAAGTATAAGTAGAAAGGTTGGACAGGGGATGATACCCCCCAATTCACCTGGGGATATACTACCAAAAAAATAGTGGTACGATTTTTCTTGGTGGTAGGGAATGTGAGCTTGTGACGTATATATTACATACCCATAAGTACACAAATAGCTTTATATACAGCTGATTTAGTCTTGAACAGATTTTTCAGTTGAAATCAAAATAAAAAATAACAAAACAAAAGTATAAATTTTGTTTGGATAAACAAAGCTATAATTATGATGTCATTTTTGGATTCTACACCAAAAATAACCTAGGGTACACACATAGGGTGTTATACCCAAAAATTCTTATTTCTTAAGTTATTAGAAGATTTAAGAATCTCACAGTACTAGTGTAACTTTCTTAAAAAAAATTAAAATTGTTAAATTTAAGCTTAAATAAGCTTAAATTTAAAGTTACATAAGGTTTATGCAAACTTACCAAAATTTTAGTTAAAATTGAGGTGTTGTGTATATTTACTGGATTGGCTAAGGATTTGCCATACAGGATGTAAATCCTGTGTGAGCTCAATTTAAAAGTGTTTAAGGCCATAGTATGGCTTTAAATAAATAAAAGGGCAAAATCCATGCAAAAAGTTGGAACAAAGGAAAAAGACCTAACAGAGCTGGGGTACCCAAATTTTTGGATCTGCAAGCATTCAATTAAGGTTATCCACATGTATTGGAGTATTTTCAGCCTTATTTAAACTTTAAGATTAGACTTTGATCCAACCTTAAAATTTAAACTGTTTTTATCCCAATTTGGACAGGAATTTCAAGCTGCCAAAGGGTAAATCCCAATATGCAAGATTGAAATTAAAGTTTTAAGAGCTTTCAAAGCTTTATTGAGCTGAAAAAGCTTAAATAAGCTTAAATCTTTAAAGTTACAAGCATTAAAACCTTATCAAAAGCTAAGGTTTAGTGTGTATTTCTATTTTATGTGGAAAAATACCAATAGCTTCAAAAATTCATTAAAAATCAAAAATCTTAATGGATTTTCTTGAAAGCTTCACACAGCTTACAATTCAATGTTATCTGTGTATAAATTCAATTTTAAGTATCTTTTATAAACAGGTTTTATAGGTATTTAGCCTGTAAAATTACTCTTTGAATTATACTTGAAGAAAATTGATATTTCTTTGAAAATTAATTCAAAATTTAGTTTAAGAGATATTTGCTTGATACTTAATTTTGAAGTTTTCCATGTGATGAAAATTAATATAAATAAACTTATTTTATATTAAAACTTGAAATAATTAACTCAAATGAGGATTAAAGTTACTTGGAGTTAAGAATAACACCAGTAACTTTAAGTTGGAATTAAAAATAAGTCACCTTAAGTTAAGAACCTTATTTTTAAGCATGCTTTTTCAGTTTTTACCTGATTATTCCCTCTATATCCATTATGAATCATGAGAGCTTCTCTGTAGACATAAAAAGAGTCTTTTCATCACTGTTTTTGTCCATCATCAATTATCAATCCAATCATATTAGACATTTAAACAGGTAAACGTTTATTACATATAAAATCTTATTATTAAAGTAATTCTTAAGTTATTTTATTCTTTATTAATTTTAAATTAAAGGATTGAAATCATAGAATTCAGATTATTGTTGTAATCACCAATAATATATTTTATTTTATAAAATTATTGTCTTTAAAATATCTTTTTAATCTACGAATTCATCTTAAAAACTCTTTAACCATTTTTTTATTATAAAAAGTTGTTTTATGCTTTAAAATATTGATTTTTGGCATGTTTTTAACTTATAATTATTATTCAATATAATAACTGTTTTATTTGACTTGTTGTATTAAATATATATTATAAGTAAGCTTTTCACTAAAATTCTATAATTTTTTTATTATTAGTTTTTTTATATAAAATTTTTCTCTAAGAATTATATGTACACAGTGTGTGTTATAGTTGTTTTTTACAAATTGTATTTAAATTATTTATAAGTGGTTATATATTTATATTTTCCACACGTAATTGTCTCATTGAGAGCTTTACACTTCTTATTGTTATAACTGTCAGTGACTATAACAATAATAGAATAATTATAATTTATTAAAATTATTAATACTTTTTTAGTATTATTATATTATATGATAATTAAATTTATCTTTTTAATATAATGATTTTTTCAATAATTATATTTAATTTGTGGTTATAATATTTTGTTATATTATGTTTTTCTACTGAGGACAGTCATAGTACTCCTGATATTGTTACTATTATCAAGAGTTTAATAGACAAATCTTACAGACCTATTGAATGGCATAGCACAATTCCCACAGGAATGTTTATTTTTTGGGGATTCTGGATATTTGTCCAAGGTGACAATACTCACCCCATCAAGAAATGTGAGGAACAAAGAACATCAAAGATTCAATAACATCTAATCCTCAATGCAGTAAGCATGGAATTCTTTTGGGGAAGAAATTAGAGACATTAATTACTAATAACAAAATATTTGGGTAGAATGGCTGTTGAACATGCTTTTGGGAGATAGAAAAATAGATTTCAATTCTTTTTATGACCTCAGGAAATTTTGCCAATCAATACCGTTAAGGTGACCATTGCATGAATGATTCTACACAACATTCTGAAGGGGAAAAATATGCTGTTGTATTGTGAAATGTCTTTCTACTGTTTGTTTACTCATTTTAGGTGATTGTTGTAAATACACTGAGAAAACACAAATGAAACAATTAAAAGTTGTATTTGTCTTGATAAAGGTTTGAATGCTATCAGTTTTTGCTGCCACAACCAATGACACCCTAAACCTTTTTGCACAACTGATAATTGCAAAAAAAAGATAGGGCATTATTAACCCAAATGCTCCCATCAATGTTCCGATTGTATTCAAAAGATTAATAGAATAAATATGTGAATACCTGTTCATAACATCTGCTCTAAGAAACATTTTAAAGTGTGCGATTCTTCCTTTTTAGCATTTAATAAGCTCTCAAGGGTGGCATCTCTCTGTTGGATGTCAGTTTGCAGCTGTGATGTTTTGACATCCATAGCGTTGCTTTGTGATTTCAAAATTGCAATTTTTATTTTTTTAGAAACTCAGGTGTTTAATGAAATTATATGTTTCTTGGGGCAGATCAATAACAGCTTCCTCATTATGAGACATTTGGGGAATATTTAGATGTAATAAGCATAATTTGAGCAAATGATGGAAGCATGAGTGTGATGCAATAAGTTGATGTGAATATCACAATATTTTTATACTTGGGCATATAAGAGACACTCAAGTCCAAATAACTTTGCATTGGATCCTGGCTAAATAGGGTCTTAGGCACTCTTGTTGTAGGCAAACCCCATCAGCAACATTTGCAGATGGTATTCAAGAGGTTACTCAATTATGGCTTACTTCTCAGTGGTTTATTATTTTTATTCTGTTTCAGTCATTCTTGCATTTAAAATAATTTAATATGAGAACCAGTTGAAGAAATTACCCAAAAATTACCTATATAAGCTCAGAGAAATGATGTGCATAACAGAACCTGTATCCCATTAAGTAACCTTGTTTTGATCTGATCAGCAGTTTCAGACAAAAAAACAATTCTCTTGGAGATCTCTTTGAATTACTGCCAATTATCATATTACAGAAAAGGTCCCAATGAGAAATTTTTTAACCACCATAAATGTCTCTCATTGAAGCCAGATCCACACCTGTGACTTTTGCAAACATAATCAACATTGACATATTCATCCAATCTCAGTGTGCTTCAGCTTTGATGCACCTGTGCTCCTCTTGAAGACATCATTCTTCATCTCTTTCCATTTGGCACCTATCTCTCTCCTCTTCCCTCTATTTATTCTGTTGCATAATCATCATAAGTGGGAACAATATTCCTTGCATATTTTTGTTCATATTTGTCAAGAACCCCCAATCACACCTGGTTGATGCAAAGCTTATGCTTAAATCTTGACTTATTGATCTGCATCTATTTCTTCCAGATGCATGAACTATTTGGCCAAAAATCAAAGGCCCTGGTTGATTCCTTTCTGCATCAGTCCCTTGAGTAGTGTCATTTAGCTTTTGTTCTTCTTCTGTATCACTATTTTCATTTTCTCCTTTGTTATCCCCATACCTATTCTAATTGTTTTAATTTGTCAAGTTATTATTATCTTGTGATTGTTCTTGTGTGAAATCTCCCAATTCCATTCCATTGGAATTCATTCCACAATTTTTCATGTTAAATTGCTTTAGTATATCATAAACCTGTTGGTATTGCAATTCATTAATATCTTGCCAAAAAAAATAGCAATGTTTACTTACCTCATTTGTCATGTGATAACACTGCAACTGTGTGTACAATCCTTCCCCTCCAGTTAAATCACAAGAATATTTAATCATCTAAACCCATTTGAATTGGCATAAAAATTAATTCATAATATAATTGAGCTGATTTACTCTATATGTTGTCATTAATGCTTTATAATGGTGTTCTAAGGTCTCAAATGACAAATCCCTAAGCAAATCAAAATCCTTTTTATGATTTTCCTTATTTTTAAGATAATGGAACCATGCAATAAATCCCAATGCTGTAAAATCCATCCTCAACTCCATCATCAAATCCAACAATGCTTTGGTACTGTCCTCATTCCATAGAAAATGACCTTGGCAACACTTTTGTTGTTCTTGCTGTGCCAGGCGTGTTTCAGGTTTCCTAAGTCTTTGTGCTTCTGCATTGACTCTTCAATTTATTATTCTTTGTTGCTTCAGCCAGCTTTCATGTTCCACTTGTTGGGGATTAACTTGGGCTTCCTCATGAGTTTGTCATTTACATTTTTGCTGGTATGATTGACTTGCAGTATCACCTAAGTTATTAAGCATGCCTTCCATTATGGATTGTGAGCCATTTTCATTATGTTCCACAACTTCTGATGGTTCACATTATTCTGAGAGCAACCAATTAATTTTCTCATAAACAGATAATTGAGAGTCTGGAGTCTGGTTGGCCATTGTGAGATAATAAGACAGAGACCAAAAATTGAGTAAGTCAAAAAATACAGTACTTATGAGAATATGTAGTACAAAAAAATTCAAAGTCAAAATAATGCAATACATGTTTTGAATAAATTTCAAGAAAAATTTGATGTAAAACCAATTTAATTTTTAAATTTTAAAATAATTTCAAATTATTTTAGAAATCTTGCTCAAAACCCAACCATAAAGCGGGCCTTATTCTTCCAATCATTAAAACTTGATTAGAGCTGAAGTTGAGGAACTCTTCTTGTTTCATTCTTGAAATTTTGGAATTGAGATTGCGTACACCGTCTCTTATGAGATTCATAACCATTAATAAGAATAGCACCTTTGGTCACAATTCAATCAACCTTTTGGATAAGTGTTTGTCCTCTAAGCAAGAGTTGCTTTTGAGTGTTGGTTTGCCTGGAAGCTTAGTATTAATTATAATTGCATCCGTGATATAGATATACATATAGTGGATTTTTTTCTGTTTGTTGCTATTTGGTAGGTTAAAGAATGCTACAGAGCTTTATACACTTTTTAGAACATTCACAAAGCGAAAACCCCCTTTTTCAAAGCCAATCATTTAAAAATTTCAACCCCAAATGCTTTTGGCTTGAACCATGTGATTTGTGTCATTTTGTACCACGCTTTTTTTGGAATGGGAGTGGAATAAATTAAAGCTAAGTTCTAACTATCATCATTAGCCAAAAGAGATGGCGCAGAGAGATGTCAAAAAGGCTGCTTTTTCTCTCCAAAACTCTACTTTAATCAGACGCAATATTTAATTTGGGTTGGAGAATTCGGGATTGATTGTTTGTTTGTTTCATGCAAATCAGTACTAACTTTGAATTCAAGAAATTTTTAGCACTTAACCACATTAAATTTGGTTCATTACGAAGTTGATTGCAAAAAAATTTCCTGAAAGTCACTTGTGTGGGTACTTGACAGTAAATATGACTTAACGAATAAATCAACTTGAAAGGATGAGAAGTATTTTTTAAAGGCAAATCAATTCTGACACCCAAATTTGCCTTTCGAGAGATGCAATGCGCCTTAATTGATTGATAGCCTAATATGCCTAGATTAAAACAAAAATGATTGAGAAGTGTTTGTGCAATCCATTTATGAGGATGAAAAAGCAAGAACAAAAATTGCTTGAAATGGTGATAGCGTTATTTATCAACAAACAAACTTCTTTCTTGCGTTTCAGCAATTGTTCTTAAATTAAACTTTTTACCATCTTTATCATAGCCTCTAAGTACGCTAATACCACAAATGTATTTATAAACACAAACAACAATAACAACCCTAAATATCAAGACAGCAAACCATGAAGCAGGTTAATTAAAAAAAGCTCAATTTAGATTGAACAGACGATAAAATGAATTTTTCTACTCACTCAGCGTCATCAATACATACTCTATGTTTTAAGCTAGAAGGATCATGACCAACTGAACTTTCATCAGGCGACATGACATATTCATCTGAATTGAACGTATTAATAATATCGCCTGTAATCCTGATCACTTCGCTTCGATTTAATGGTTTATCATGGCATCTAATGATTGGTTCAATTCTGAACTGTTTTGTAATTAATCAAACATAATGAGACAGACATTACTAATCAGGGAAAAAAGGTTATTACACCTATTGTTTTGAACACATATGGGTGAACTCGCAAAAGGGTGTGTTAAAAAAATAAGCATTGACATACTTTTAGTCCAACTCTTTTCTTAATGTTAGAACCATCATCTTCAGTTGTCGATTTATTATAAAATTTAATTCCAAAATCCGGCGTTAATGATTTAATTAAAATCCTTTCAAATTCAACTAAATTGGTGGAAGAACACGAGAAAGAAATTGGTGTAATTCTTTGAATAAACCTATGATTTGACAAAAACAAATCGAAATCAATAATGATCACTAAAATAATGAAAGGATTGAAATCTTCTCACTCACTTGAATCCAAATTTTAATCGACCTTGTTGAATTTTTTGGATTAAATGTAAAGAAAATTGTACAGGATCAAAATCTTTGGGAAACTTGATAAATCCTACTGAGTTAAAAAGATCAAAATCCTCAAAACAATGTTAATAAATTGAAAAGAAAATCAATATATGTGTGTGGTTGCTAACAGCATTCACTATCCATTTTTTTTATTTCAAATTTATTACCGATGTGATTGTCTTTTGGATTATTTGCTGAACGATTTGAGCCTTTCAATTCTTTTAGTTCCTTTTCAATTTGGACCGCAATATCTTCTTCTTCTTCTTCTTGGTCTTGGTCTTGGTCTTGATGTAGATCGTCTTTTGGCTCAATTTGATCATGATTTATTTTTGAATTCGGTTCGATGTCTTCAGCAATCTGATTTTCTTCAAAAAAGATGCAAAATAAATAAACAAATACAGTTGACATTATTGTTACCATTTTACTCACATTCTCTAATAAATCTTTAAATTCATATGATGTCATTGATTCTTTACCCCGTATACAAGTGAAAAAAATTCCAACATCACCATTTGCTATTAATGAATTCGAATATGCCCGCTTCTATTAATTTGTCAATTTATCAGGATGAGTAAGTTGTAGTGGATCTCATGAAATGTTTAAGAAACTTGTTGAGAGAGCATGTACCTACTTTGAGATATCGCATTCGCCCAACACCTTTATTGGATTTCCTTTTCAACTGTGTATGATTGTCCGACATGATCAAAAGCTTCGGAGTCAGTCTTCTGTCGTTCGAATGAAGATTTTTAGAGTGTCGTTGTCATTGAGAGTGTTCTTGCGAGGTTACTTGGAGGCATAAACAATTCAATATCAATCAATTGCTTCAACATCTGCCTCTTCTGGCTCAAGTTGGGAATGGTGCTTTAGGCCCAACACATCTATAAATTGATGATCACTCTTAAGCATAGAAAAAGACAACATTTTCTCTATTTAATTCAACTTAACAAACACTCAGCACACATTCTTTGAGATTTGCAAATTCATCTCATAATCAACAGGATTTTGAGGCCATATTAACCGTAAAGCAGAGATGATTTGACTACTAATAGAGGCTAAAATCTGCCACATTCTGGTTCTGTTTGTATCTATTTTGAAGTCTCTAGACGCCTTCTATTACTTAGCATTGTTGAGATCAAATCCCACACCTCCCAAAAGTAAACTTAATTGATAAATTTTCTATTTTCATAAAGTCTCCTCAATTACAAATTTCCCTTTGGTTACTGTGTCTCCAATCTATCCAATGCAATATTTTTAATAATGAATAATTAACCATGAATATTTTGTGCTTACTTTACTTAAAAGATAATCCAATTTAAATTTTCAAAAATCACAAGTTTCTTATTATTATACTTAAAGAAACTTTCCTTTTTTCTCAACTAATAAAAAAATCATTCCTGTTTCCTCATATTCCTTATTTTATTCAATAAATCAAAATAACTTTTAAAATAAGGTACTATATCTACAGGAGTTAACTAATCAAATGAAATAATTATGGAAACTATTGAATATTATTTAACCAAATTATTAATTATAGAATAAAGTATCTAAAACAAGAAATTCACCCCTTTTTTTATTCTGGTAAAAAACTTTATTTATTCATTTTAATTTCATAATAAAATATAAAGACAATTCATAATATCTTGTAAAGTGATGCATAATTCTTTCTTTTATTCTCATCAATTTTTAGTATGAGAAAGATATTACATCAATCCTATATCATAAAAACCCAATTTAGACATACTTCAGATTTGATTTAATACTCTACTTAGTTCAACCTATTCTTCATTTTGGCTCTCTTTCAATTCAATATCCAAGTTCTAGGCTAATTTTTTATTCTTAAATAAATGTAGGTAAGCTTAGTGTAAGGTTTGACTATGAAACAATAAGTAAAAATTACTAATTTATTACTTGTTGTACTCTGAATGTCCTTATAATTGAAATAAATAAGATCAAAATAATAATAATAATAAAGAAATATTATTATTATGGCATAAAAATATTATATTATTAAATAAATATAATAATATAATTAATATTATATAAGATTATAATATTGAAAATAATATATTAATATAAAATAATTAATATATTATAAAGCTCTTTATTATTGTTACAAACAAATAATAAAGGCGTAAAAAATTGTTTTTTATGAATAAAAAACAATTAATAACAATAATATTACCAATATTAAAGTTATATATTAATATAAATACTATTTATATTAAATAAGAATTATTAAGAGTAATAATAAGAGAGAAATTATTATAATAAGATGAAATAACCTACTTTTAACACTTAAGATAATAATTTTGAGATATTTTACGCCAAAAGAATATAATACAACTTTTTCAAATTGTATTTACAATAAAAAATAAAGAAATTTTACTAAAATTCTTGATTTTACGTGGAAATGAGTTTATAGAGAGATTTATAACAAAAACAATTAAAAAATTGATTTAATCACGTAAAAGTGGTGATTAATAATAAGATGGTCTTTGGTCTTTAATAATATAAGAGTTTTATATATAAAGAATAAAGAAATTACCTTTTATTTAATTGATTTTAATGTTTTTGATGCATCTGAGGGGAAAATAGAGTAAAAAGAGCTCTATTTATAATAAATACCTCCCTCCTAGAGTCCAACAGACTTCTAGTAGACGTGTACTGATCATATCCACTGGAATTGATCAATATTTTAAGGTTTGAGGGTGATTACATCATGATCAAACCATCTTACATCATTATTGCACCATTATTTAAAGTTATCACTGTAACTTTAAGTTTGATGACATCAGAGGCTTGGCAGAACCCCAAATTTCGTGGATTTTATTAGTTTTAATCATAAACTAATAGTATTCACCAATTTTATCACTCTTATGACTGTTAAACTTAATTTAAGGTTACAGTAGGTGATCATAACTGCTCAATTTAAGCTCAAACTTTGATCTTCAATAACTTTTAAGATTTACACGCTAAAGCAATTCAGAGAGTGAATTCTGATAGCCTGGGATAACCTCATTATGCTGCCAAGAGCTTTTCATTACATCATCAAAACTCTAATTTTGATGATTTTTCTTGTAACTCATCTTTTCTGTCGAAATTCAATATTTTAAACTTCAAGCCTTGATTTCAGGGGGTTATACCCTGAATTTAATAATAAAAATTACATCATTCTTCACGAATGAACTAGTAGAATCCAACTGTATACTTTTTTTTAAGTTTGGACCACTTTCACAACAAAGTGGTCAACAGCTCTGTTGATTTTTATCAATATTTCATCATAGGTTTTAACCTTGTTTATAATTTGTAAAATAAAGTTCATATCTGTGTTCTTACAGTAATTACGTGGTAACTTTATTTTTGCTTCATCATTCTATCATGTATAGTTTAGAAGATATTAGCTATGATCCTTGAATATATGCGTTGACCAAAAAAGTGCATATATTCAGGATAATTCCTTAAGTATTGACTTTGAGAATTAGCTTATTAATTGTTTTATGTGTGGATTTTTATGGGGAATCCACTGGTACAATTTATTTCACATGTTGTTTCATTGGTTTCTGAGATAAATAGGATTTTATGATTTTTATAAGGTATTATACCTTATAATTCATTAAATATTGACTTTACAGATATGCCATAAAAATGGTATATGTGTATTTTTCCATGAGGAATCCAATGGTATAATTTATTTTACATGTTTATTCATTGGTTTTTAAGTTAAACCAATTTTTGTGTCAATTTATGGTATTTTTTGTATATTTAAGTAATTAATTTTAATGTATAATTATTCTAAGTAATTTTAGTATAATTATATTAAAGGTATAATTATTCTTAATCTTTTTGTGACCTTATTGGGTATGTGGTCATATCTCCAAGGCTCACATTCCCTACCACCAAAAAAGATTGTACCACAATCTGATATGTATGATAAGGGTATCATCCACTGTCCTACCTCTTCAATAAACCTTGTTAGTCTTGAAGCTCAATAATGCTTAACTTTTTTATTTTTCAGGTTTTCTTTCATGTCTGAACCTTCTTAGTAGTTTATCAGCATTTGTTATATCTTTCTCAAGTAGCCATTCATCTTCTTGAGTTGAATTTCTATACCTTACAAGGTATTCTCTTTCTTTTTTGTTTCTTGTCCTTCTTTCTTTAAGGACTTTTACTATTTTCTTTTCCTCTCCTTCTTCCAAGGGGGGAATCTTAAGTGGGGGTTTATTTCTTAGTGGAAATAACTCTTTGTCACTTGAACTGTAAGGTTTTATCAGACTTACAGGGAAAGTTGGGTGTTTGTTCATTAGTTCACCTGTGAGTTCCAATTGCACAGCATTGGGCCCATGAAGTGCTTTTATCATAAATGGTCCTGCAAAGGAATCTTTCAATTTCTTTGGGCCTTTTATGTTATTGAAATTAAGGGTTGATACTAAAACCAAGTCCCCTATTTTGAAATCAGGTGGCTTATGACTTTTATCCCATCTTTCTTTTGCATATTTAAAAGAATCTTGCATGCATCTGTTTGCATGGTGTCTTTCTTTGTCAAGCATTATCTTGAAGCTGCTTGCTGTTGGATGTATATCCACTAAGTCCTTTTTGAGGGTATCATAAGGAAGTCTTGGATTCCAACCTTTCTCTAGCATTGCTGGTGTTTTGCCAGTAGAAGAATGGATTGATGTCTTGTATGCCAGTTCAAGTGCTGGTATTAGTGTACACCAATCATGGGTAAAACCATCAGAATCTTTGAATTCTAGCCCATAAGCACAGAATCTTCTGATCATATCCTCTAGAGTCTGTATCATTCTTTCTGCTAAACCATCAGTTTGAGGATGATAAGCTGTTGAGAATGATAATTTTGTCCCAAACAAGTTATGGAGATTTGTCCATAATGCTGAAGTGAACTTTGGGTCTCTGTCACTTATAATATTTTGGAATAAGCCTGTATGGCTAATGACTTTATTCCATATCATTATGGCTGTATCCATAGCTGTGTTATCTTTATGACATGGTAAGAACATGGGAGTTTTGCAGTATCTGTCAACCAACACTAGGCATGCATTAAAACTCCTGTCTCCTCCTGGAGGTAAGGCTGTTACCCAATCCATATGAACTATTTCCCATGGGGATTTTGGTTCTTGGATTTGGATCATCATTCCAAATTTCTTTCCTGTGGCTCTGTTGGCTTTTTGACATCTGTCACAGGTTTGGCAGTACTCTGCAACATCTTTCTTCCAATTTGGCCACCAAGAGCAGGTTTTCACCCTCTCTAGTGTCCTATCTTCTGAGAGATGTCCAGATGCAACACTATCATGACACTCATGTAGAATGGTGTTTATTAGTGTTCTGTCTGTTAAGGCCATAACACATGTGTGTTTTGTTCTATGGTAAAGGATTCCATCAAGGAGGTGAAATCTTCCTTCATCATATGCCTTTTTCCATATTTCATCTAGTTTTGATGAAAGTGATGGATCTTTGCAGTCTTTCATTAGAAGTTGGCTTAAGAGATGGCAATTTTTGTCTGTCTTATAGCTTTCTTTAACTTGGTTAAAGAATTCTGTGCCAATGTCTGTAACACATATTCCTTCTATATGGTGCTCTTCTTGTGGTACCCATGCTGGATTGTCAGGGGTATTTGCTAGAGCCCATCTGCTGAGACCATCTGCGCTTTTGTGAATATTTCCAGATTTATGGACAATAGTCATATTTCCTCTATATTCCTGGATAGCAATTTGCCATCTCAGCATATGTCTGGTTGGAGTTTTCATATTTAATAGTGATTTCACAGCATTACAGTCTGTGATTACATCAAATACTGTGCCATCCAAATAATAATGCAATTTTTCTAAAGCCCACACTAGGCATAAGCATTCCATTTGGCTTGCTCCATACCTTGCTTCTGTTGGCTTTATTTGCCTTGAAATGAAACAAATTGGTCCTTCCACTGGTTTGTCATTGATAATTTGTGTTTGGTGAAGTGCAGCACCTAGTCCTTCTCCACAAGCATCAATGTACAGTTTGAAGGGTAGTTTCCAATCTGGCATTAGAAGAAATGGGGCATTTGTTAAGGAATTTTTCAATTCTTCATATGCCTTGACTCTTTCTTCTGTCATCTCATAGACTGTTTGTTGGTCACATAGCTTATACAAGGATTTAGCAATTTTTGCAAAGTCCTTTATATGCTGTCTATAGTAACCAGCAAATCCTAGAAATGATTGCATTTCTTTTTTGGTTTGAGGCATTGGTTTAAGTAGTACTGCTGCTACTTTATTTTTGTCTATGCCTAGACTAAGTCCAGATACCACATGTCCTAGTGCTTTTAATTCACTATATGCAAAATGACACTTTTTCAAGGAGATTTTCATATTCACTTGGACTATTTTCTGTAGTACCCTTTCTAGTCTTGTAAGGTGATTTTCCCAAGTTTCTGAGCAAACTATAATATCATCAATATAGATAATTAACCATCCTTCTGATAATTCCTCAGGAAATATGGTATTCATCATTCTTTGATAATGGGAAGGTGCATTTTTTATTCCAAATGGCATTCTTAAGTATTCAAAAATCCCACAATGGACTATTATTCTTAGTAGTTTCTTGGCATTGTCTGTTAAGACATTTTGATGAAAACCCTTAAGAGCATCCATAGCTGTGATGAACTTAGCTTGTGACAATTGGGTCAATGTCTCATGGATTCTGGGTATTGGATATCTGTCTGGAATGGTATAGGTATTCAGGGCTCTGAAGTCTCCTACCATCCTTGACTTTCCATTATGCCAAGTTATAATGACAGGTGTAGTAACTTCTACTTGTTCATTATGTCCAACCTTTCTTAATACTCCAAGGTCCATTAATTCTTTAATGTGTACCTCTAAGGCTTCTCTAGCTCTTGGACTGGCTGGATAAGCAGGTCTTCTTAAGAAAGGTGGGTAAGGATTTTCTACATTAAGAATTATATCCACTTCATGTCCAATTATGGCACCTAGTGGCTCTTTGTCAGTTGCAAAGGCATTTTTATACTTAAATAAGAGGTCAATCAATTTTTCTTTCATTTTTTCTGTTAATTCTTGATTGAATTCTGCCTCTTTAAGTTGTTCAGATATAAAAATTTCCTTTTCTGGAATTTTTTCTTCCTTCTTAATAACTGTGATTTGTTTTTTGTTGTTTAAGAAGCCAAACTTTTGTCTTTTGTTATCTCCTATGGTAAAATATCTGTCTTTTTGGTTGGAGATATCTATACCATAGATTGATAAGTAGTCATTTCCAAGTATGAAATGATTACTAGTACAGTTGTCCATTACTACAAACTCTACTTTAATTCTGACACATTGTGAGGGATGAGGAAAAATTAGTGTTAAATCAATTATTCCAAGGGGCTTCATGCTCTCACTTGCACTACTAAATTTGACACCTTGTATTGGCATAAGTTTTTCTTGCCAATTTGGGACAATGGTTTTTAAATAACTTTTGCCAACACAAGTGCAATATGCTCCTGTATCCAAGTTAACTTTTCCTTCCTGGTTATCAACCATAACAATACTTATACTTGATTTTCCAGCTGTATATCCCATTCCTCTTGCAGGTTTGGTTCTATACATTTTGGCATCTTGTATGTTTGTCAGGTTTGTGTCAGATGTTCCAACTTGTGGTAAGTTTGAATTAACATCCAGTACTTCATAAATCAAGTCAATATTATTAATTTGTGCATTAATTATATTGATTTCATCACTTTCAGAGCTTTCTGACTCTTCTGTCTCTTTTTCAGAGTCAGATTCCTCTTCTTTGTCATTGTGGCTTTCTGTTTCCACAATTTCATTTATTTTTGCTTTTTTAAGGCAATTATTGGCTAAGTGTCCAATACCTCCACATTTATGGCATTTTCTTTGCTCATTATTGTTGGATGTATTGGGCTTAAAGGATTCTTTTGATTTATCTTTTTTGATAAATGGTTTATTTGGGCTTTTAATGTCCAATTTTTTTCCAAGTCCTGCCAATTTTTGTTCTTGTCACTATATCTTCTAGTGCATTTATATACTCTTCTGTGGAGCATGGTTCTATACACCTGCTTCTTAGGGCATGTTCTAGTTCCCCTCCACATTTTTTAAGTATTTTCATGTGCACCATCTTTTGTGACATTTCTGGGTACAGTGCATTTAGTCTTTCAACTTGTTTTAAGAACCAAGTTAAAGGCTTGTCTTTCTCTGGGTCAAAGAAAGAGTTTTCAAATGCATTTTCTATCTTATACCTCCAGGCATCATTTGCCCACTTGGTGATTATTTCTTGTTTCCACCAAGACCAGGTATTTTTACCATTTGTTTGTCTTATGCCATAATACCATCTTTTTGCATATTTCTCAAACAAAGAATGTAATCTTGCAGTGATTAATTCATCTGGTATGGCATAATCTTCTTGCAACATGTCAATTGTTTTAATAAATGACATGTGGTCATATTCACCTTCTCCTGTGAATGTTGGCCATTCTTTCAATTGAGGTGCTTCCTTCATTAAGACTTGGTTATTATCTTGGTGACTCAAGTCTGTTATGAAAGGATTTGATAATTCCTCTTTTGTTTTAACAGGGCTTCTTATATGAGAAAATGGTGTTGATAACTTTGGCATATTTAAATTAGCCTCATTAATTTTATCCATTTTTTCAGTGATAAGCCTTATTTCACTCTGAATATCATCTTTCAGATGCATTCTTGCTTCATCACTTTTTTCCACATGGTCCAAAAGTAATTTTTGGTGTGATGAAGTCTTTTCTTCAAATTTTTCTACAGAAATACTTAATTTATTTAATTTTTCTGTAAGATTGTCAATGCTCACATAATAATTGATTGTCAAAGTTTTGTCTTTGATATCTTTTATGTATTTATACAATTCTTGTTGTCCTTGTATTAATTTTTGAGTATTGTCAATCAAATTCTTTGGTTTATTATTTTCAACAATAAACTTAATGTTGTCAATTTCTTTCTTGTTTTGCACAACAATTTTTGTTAAAGAAGATAAATTGTTATTTATTTCTTGTAGTGATAATAAACTGTCTTTAATTTCTTTTAGAGGTAATATACTATTTTTAATTTCTGTTAAAGTATTTAGAACATCTTTGGACAAGGTTATTTCTTTGGGAAATGAGGTTGTCTCATTCTTTCCTCTTCCTTGTCCTTGAATTCCATCAAGGTTCTGGCCATGTTGAAAACATTGTCCATGGCATCCTTTTGGATTCTTGGGATTCTGTAGCTTGGGGAATATGGTTTCCTCCAATGCTTTTTCTTGTTCTTCTTCCCTTCTTGGGGAAGTGGGTTGGCTTGGGGCTTGCTGGTAGAAGCTACTGGGGCTTCTTCCTTGGTTGCCTCCCTCTTTTTGGCATGGTAATCCTTGATTTTTTTGATTTGAGGTTTGGATGACAGTGGATTCCATCCATTGGAGTATTTCACTATCTCCTCCTCTTTGAGGAACTTTTTCAGGATGTTCCAGGAGTTCATCACTCCTTGGTGTATTTGAGGCAACATTTCCCAATCTTTGTCCTTGTACACTGTGCAATACTGCTTGTACTGGCTCATGTAGATGTCTATTTGAGCCCTCTGAATGTGATTTGTACCTGTTTGAGTTACTCATACTTAGTTCTAATTCAGGCTCAGATATCATGGGCATTTCTGGGACTTGCCTTTGGGATAAGGCACTTCCTTGTGTGGATTCTGTTCCACTGGGGATATTGCCCTTTCTTTTCCCTTTTGAGGGATCAATTCTACCTCTGAGTCCAGCTCCATCTGATTGGATGGAGTATTGGGAACCTCTTCTGGTGGTCATAATTAAAGAATAAGAAAAAATAAAAGTATTTTAGAATAAAAATTCTTTTATGGCAATTATACAAAGAGGTGCTCACCTTCAGAGTCTTGAATGGTGGGTCCTGGAAAGTGTAATTTCTTAGCTTTCTTTCTTTTGGTGATAACTTGTGTTGGAGAACTTTGACAAGTTTCTTCCACCAACCTCTCAACAGTAGCTTGGTTATCTTCTGTTGGGTTATCTTCAAACACTAAAAAAGACAAATAAATATAAGTCTTTATATAAGAAGTGTTATTTTTGGCAAGATATGGCAATTTTCCACGTAGAAATTGCTTTATATCTTAAAAAATAGAAATAAAATAAACAAATGAATAAAAATGAATAAAAATAACTTTTTTTATTGGTTTTTAATATTTTTTAATATTTTTTTATGTATTTTTATTTTTTTAAAGAATAAAATAAAAAAGAATATGATTCTTATAAAATTAATTATAATAAAATTATTTTTAATTTATAAAATATCTTTTTTAATCACTAGAGTCACTCAAAGAAAGTTCTTGCAAGTCTAAGGATGTGAAAAACCACGTGTAAGACAGTACAATTGCTTTCCAAATGCCTCAATAGCTTTTAAAATCAATAAAATATAAAATTATTATATAATTTATGATTATAAATATAATTTATTATTGGATAAACCTAAATAGAGTCTTTTGAAAGGTCTTTTAAGTAAATATCACGGCCAGGCCCCCAAATGTAAGGTTTGACTATGAAACAATAAGTAAAAATTACTAATTTATTACTTGTTGTACTCTGAATGTCCTTATAATTGAAATAAATAAGATCAAAATAATAATAATAATAAAGAAATATTATTATTATGGCATAAAAATATTATATTATTAAATAAATATAATAATATAATTAATATTATATAAGATTATAATATTGAAAATAATATATTAATATAAAATAATTAATATATTATAAAGCTCTTTATTATTGTTACAAACAAATAATAAAGGCGTAAAAAATTGTTTTTTATGAATAAAAAACAATTAATAACAATAATATTACCAATATTAAAGTTATATATTAATATAAATACTATTTATATTAAATAAGAATTATTAAGAGTAATAATAAGAGAGAAATTATTATAATAAGATGAAATAACCTACTTTTAACACTTAAGATAATAATTTTGAGATATTTTACGCCAAAAGAATATAATACAACTTTTTCAAATTGTATTTACAATAAAAAATAAAGAAATTTTACTAAAATTCTTGATTTTACGTGGAAATGAGTTTATAGAGAGATTTATAACAAAAACAATTAAAAAATTGATTTAATCACGTAAAAGTGGTGATTAATAATAAGATGGTCTTTGGTCTTTAATAATATAAGAGTTTTATATATAAAGAATAAAGAAATTACCTTTTATTTAATTGATTTTAATGTTTTTGATGCATCTGAGGGGAAAATAGAGTAAAAAGAGCTCTATTTATAATAAATACCTCCCTCCTAGAGTCCAACAGACTTCTAGTAGACGTGTACTGATCATATCCACTGGAATTGATCAATATTTTAAGGTTTGAGGGTGATTACATCATGATCAAACCATCTTACATCATTATTGCACCATTATTTAAAGTTATCACTGTAACTTTAAGTTTGATGACATCAGAGGCTTGGCAGAACCCCAAATTTCGTGGATTTTATTAGTTTTAATCATAAACTAATAGTATTCACCAATTTTATCACTCTTATGACTGTTAAACTTAATTTAAGGTTACAGTAGGTGATCATAACTGCTCAATTTAAGCTCAAACTTTGATCTTCAATAACTTTTAAGATTTACACGCTACAGCAATTCAGAGAGTGAATTCTGATAGCCTGGGATAACCTTATTATTCTTCCAAGAGCTTTTCATTACATCATCAAAACTCTAATTTTGATGATTTTTCTTGTAACTCATCTTTTCTGTCGAAATTCAATATTTTAAACTTCAAGCCTTGATTTCAGGGGGTTATACCCTGAATTTAATAATAAAAATTACATCATTCTTCACGAATGAACTAGTAGAATCCAACTGTATACTTTTTTTTAAGTTTGGACCACTTTCACAACAAAGTGGTCAACAGCTCTGTTGATTTTTATCAATATTTCATCATAGGTTTTAACCTTGTTTATAATTTGTAAAATAAAGTTCATATCTGTGTTCTTACAGTAATTACGTGGTAACTTTATTTTTGCTTCATCATTCTATCATGTATAGTTTAGAAGATATTAGCTATGATCCTTGAATATATGCGTTGACCAAAAAAGTGCATATATTCAGGATAATTCCTTAAGTATTGACTTTGAGAATTAGCTCATTAATTGTTTTATGTGTGGATATTTATGGGGAATCCACTGGTACAGTTTATTTCACATGTTGTTTCATTGGTTTCTGAGATAAATAGGATTTTATGATTTTTATAAGGTATTATACCTTATAATTCATTAAATATTGACTTTACAGATATGCCATAAAAATGGTATATGTGTATTTTTCCATGAGGAATCCAATGGTATAATTTATTTTACATGTTTATTCATTGGTTTTTAAGTTAAACCAATTTTTGTGTCAATTTATGGTATTTTTTGTATATTTAAGTAATTAATTTTAATGTATAATTATTCTAAGTAATTTTAGTATAATTATATTAAAGGTATAATTATTCTCAATCTTTTTGTGACCTTATTGGGTATGTGGTCATATCTCAAAGGCTCACACTTAGAATATACATATATTTGGTCTCATATCCTAGGAAACCACTTGCATATTTCATAAAATATGAATCCATATTTTCCTTAACTTAATAATTAGAATGAAAGAATAACTTAAGACTAGATCTTCTATATTATAGAATCTTATATTTTTGAGTCACTTATTGGCTTAGCAGTTTTCATATTTCTAAATATAGGGGTTTTATTCTTACATCATCCAATCTAATTGAAATTTTGATAGAAACTTCGAATAGTTATAAATAAAGGAACAATTTAATAAGTATAAATCAGTTTTGATATCACTTCTATATTCAAAATTAAGATTAAAAATCAATACCATGCTTTTTTACTTTTCAAAATTATATGCATAGCCTAAGCTTACTAAATTTTGTTCCTATAATGAACCAAAAGATATTATTTTATAAATATCTACATACTTGAATTCAATCAATCTCCAGAGATTTATTTATTTATACACTATTTAACTTAATATAATTTGAAACAGAGTTTTTCTAAATTTAATGATAATAAAACCAAAATAAGACTAAAAAACAAATCAAGGAAAATTGAGTTATAAGAAATCTTACATTTATTGGCCATCATATTCCAAGGCTCTCTTATTTTCAATGGGAATAAAGCCTGTACTAATTATTTATTCAATTCCAATATTTTAACTTGATATTTAAGCTCCTTTTGAAAAAAAACAACCTCAGGTATATTTAAATTACCTCAAATCTGAAATTGATGTCTCAGCTTAAAAATTTATCCTAAGAATGGGTCTAAGTCTAATTTTGGGTATAATAAATTTTGAAATAACATCATTAAAAACTGAGATTAATTGGATACAATGTAACTTAATTAATTCATGATTTATGATTAAATGTCACTTTTCATATAGAGAAATGGTTATCAATAAAGTTAGGTTGGAATTCACCTAAATCTGATTATATTAATGAATCATTTGATTGACTAAATGTACCTCCTTTATATGAATTGGTATTTTGTTATTGTACTAAAATATTGATGAGAAAATCAAAGAAATATTTAATCCCATAACTCTAGCAGGTAAATGAAATGATTCAAAACCACATAAATATAGGCTTTTGGTAAAAACATGTAAGCCCTTATGTGTTTCTACTCAAAACTTACATGTTTTGGCCAGAAATTGGTAAAAAAATGTAAGGGGTGTTTTCTAAATGAAATATAGCTATTTATGGCATTTCTGATGCCATTAATGCCATTTATGGAATTTCTCAGGCCATTTATGGCATTTTTAAGACCATTCATTTCATTTTTAAGGCCGTTTATGGAATTTCTGATTCCATTCATGGAATTATTAATCCCATTTATGGAATTAAAATTGCCATAAATAGCCTTAACAATGTCACAACCACGAGTTTGGCCCTCCTCCTTGATGGCTGCGGCAATCCAACCTGGAGCCAAGTTGGGGCCAATTGGTAACGTCATACCTTTTATGGCCAATTGGCCCCCTTGGGTGTGCTATGACATCCACGCCATAACACTTTCCAATGGCCATATCCTGCTGTAATTGGCCATCTTGGCCAATTCCCACTTCACCAACCCCCAGGCCTTCATCTTTGACTTTGGGCCTGGGGGGTCATTTTGTCTTCTAGGGACCTTCAGGCCCCCTAGCCATCATCCTTGGATTCAGGGCCACCCCTTTCATTATTGGGGTTTTGGCCTAAATGGCCTTTTTGGGCCATTTAGGCCCCCTACGGCTCCTACAGTCCGCGGTCCATAGACCACGTACTGCGGTCCGTAGGCCATTCAGGCCCCTTTTGGCCTAATCCAATGAGGCCAGCCACTTAGCCCCAAGTCCAGGTGGGTCCCAAACCACAATTAGGCCCACCTGAGCCATTTTTGGCCACCACTTCCTTGGACCCAAAAGTGACCAAAAACCTCATGGACACCATTTTGGCCATAAATCCCGTAGGACCCAATTTTGGCCATGGACCACCATGTCCTCTGGCAGCCACCAAAGGCCACCAGATCAGCTCAGTCTGTCTTTCCTCTCAACTCCAGGGTATTTCTTCCTTTCCTTCATACCATCTGTACTCAAGGTTGCAGGCATGGTGCATATATGGTATTATATACCATTATGCACCATTTTTGCTCAGCAATCCAATGGTGACGTTTTCAGGACCCAATTCCACCTTTCCAAAGTCAAGGTCTCAAATCTCAACGCCCATTTCGAAGGAGGATTAATCAGCTCATCAGTCTGACAAGTTATGGCGGCAATCAGAAGACTCTTCAAGGATCCCAACCACTTGTATCTGCAGGAGTTGGGTTGACACAATTCATTCAGGATTATTCAAGGGCAATTCTCAAGAGGTATTACATCATTTTAATCAGTTGTCAAGGCATCAAGTATTCAATGCTCCTTGGACAACTCAATTCATCCGTACAGGCCTCATCCAATCAACCTGTATGGTCTTGGCCCAATTGGGCCATTCCATATTCCACTGTGTGAGTTCCATCACACAGTTCAAATTTCAAGATGGCCAGAACTGTATTTCCCAATTTGGACAATACAGCCATTGATCCACCTTCCAGGATCAATCTTTCAGTTTTCACATATACCAGCTACCTTTCAGCACCTGGGGACTTTTTCCCCAGTTAATTAATATAGTGGATTTATTTTTATCTTTATGTTCTTTTAAATTATTAAAGTTAATACTGATAATCTTAAGTCAGTCATTAGCACCCTTTCTCTTTTCTTTCCTTGCCTGTCAGTGCATATTGGTGGTCATATCCTTTACTAATTCCATTGTTCTTTCTGGCAGGTTGAAACATTGAATTGAGGATTCACTTGGTTGGCTTCTTGGCCTTTGGTTTTCTTTTATCTTTGGCCTTTGGCTTCATTCTTATTACTCTTTGTTATCTTTGGCATATTTGTCCTTTTCTCTTATTCCTGCTTAAGAAATATATTCCGTAGTATTTCTTATCATCTTTTGGAGCCCTCCAAGTGAGTTCTTGACTACTGAGTGCCAGGCCCTCTTCCTTCCATACAAGCCCCTGTGACAAACGATTCCATTTATGGAATTTTCAAGGCCATTTCTGCCATTTTTAAGGCCATTCACATCGTCTTCAAGGCCATTTATGGCATTTATGATGCCATGAAGGGTATTAGCAATCCCATTTATGGAATTAAAAATGCCATAAATGGAATTACAAATTACATAACTGGAATTTTTAAAGCCATAAATGGCATTCTTAAGGCCATAAATGACATTGTTAAGTCCATTGTCACAGGGGCTCTAGTGGAAATACAAGAGTGGCCTGGCACTCAGCAATCAGGGAACTCACTTGGAAGACTCCAAAAGAAATAAAGAATAAAGATAATAAGAATGAATTCCTCTAAAAGATATGCAGGTACAAGATGAGATGCAAAAGAGGAAAGGGAAGCCAAATGGCCAAAGAGCCAACCAAGTAAGTCCTTAATCACTGTTTCAACCTGCCAAAAATGAACAATGGAATTAGTAAGGATATGACCACCAAATATCCATTGACAGGCGAAGAAAGAGAAAGAGAAAGGTGCTAAATGACTGACTTAATAATATCAGTATTTGCTTAACTAAAATGAAAAGAAAATAAAGATAAAATAAAATCAAAGTATATTAATTAACTGGGGAAAAACCCCCCAGGGTGGAAAGGGTAGCCGGTATATGTGAAAAGTTGGGAGCTTGAGTTCTTCAGGCTGAAAACTGATCTGGATTGATCCTTGAGGCTGTATTGATTGTTTTGGGAATTGATACAGCTGGCTAATATTGAAATTGAATTGGGTTGAATGAACTTCCCATGCTTGAAAATGAAATACAGTTCTTGATGGATCCAGACTGTATTGAAATGAATATGGTTGCCAAGATGGATTGAGTGGAGCTTTGACACTTGACAACTTCTTTTGCCACTGCCTCTTGAATACACTTTGGGAATGAATTGACAGTATTCCATTGGAAGGAATAAATGGAGTGAGAATAACCAATGACTGCTTGATGGCGTCATTGGTCTTTGACGCTGAAACACTTGCTCTTGAGCCTTGATGATTCCTCTGAATGATTGGGTGCCTTGATGACGTGATGAGATGTTGGAATGTTGAAATGACCATTTGATATTTCCACCATTGAATTGCTTTTGAAAAATGATGTACAATGATATATAACATCATTTATGGCATGTTGGTTCATTGGCAAGAAGATTACATCCAAAGGTCTTGAGATGGAAAGGCAGAGGGGAAAAGGATGGATGTGATGGCTTCAGAGCTTGGAAAGGTATTTCTGGGCCCTTTGGGGTTTTTGGCCACTCTTGGGTTCTGAGCCAAAAACTGGCCCAAAAGGCGGGAAAGTGTCTTTTGGACACTTTGCGTCAAAGTGCGCAAAAATGCGCAAATCCGCAAAGTGCGCAAATGCGCATTATGAGCCCAAATGGCCAAAAACAGCCATTTGGGCCATTTCCCCTGGTTTTGAGGGAAATGACCAGAAATACCCATTTGGGCATAAATTGCCGCTATGGGTTCTGGATTGAGGTGAAGGGCCATGAAGGCTCCAAAACACAAATGGCCATAAAAGGTCCATAAGATGATGACGTGGCCATATTGGCCACTGGTGATGGATATGGCCAATTGGCCATAAGAGAACTATGGCTTGATATGCCATATGGGGATCCAAGGAGGTGAGTTGCCATGGTTGTGACAGTCCATAAAGGAATTTTAAATGCCATAAGTGGCCTTAAAAATGGCATGAATTGTTAATTACATTTATGGAATTTTTAATGCCATCAATGACAATTTTAAGGCCATTGATGGCATTGTTAAGGCCATTAATGCCATTCTTGAGGCTATTTATGGCATTGTCAAGGCCATTAATGCCATTCTTGAGGCCATTTATGGGATTTTTGAAGCCATACCTTTAAATTTATGGAATTTTTAATGTAATTAAAGGCATTGTTGTAATGCCATTTATGCCAATGTTATGGCCATAAATGGCATCTATATGCCATAATTGATGCCATTTATGGCATTATTATGTCATTTGTGATTTCATTTATGCCATTTTTAATGCCACAAATGGAATTTTAAGCTTCCACTAATGTCATGAATTGCATTTTTAATTAAATTGATTTCAGAAATGGAATTTTCAACTTACTTACAAACATGAACAAAAAAACATAAAAAAAGGACTTTTTGGGCCTACAATTGTCCTGGAAAAAAATCAAAACATTTTGGGATTCTGGTTTTTTATTCTCAAGGTTTTTTCCTTCATTTTTAAAAGAAATTGTGGAAATTCATAAGTGGGAACATTTTTAATGAATTTTTTTTGAAAAAAATGGGCCATTTTTCCAAATTGGCCAAATTAGAGAAATTGGGTGCAAAAGAATTGAAACAATTTGGGGACCTTCACATCCCATGTTGGAAAAAATATGGCAAAGAAAATTATAGAAATTCTCAAAACTTTGCCTGAGAAATTTTTTTTAAAAAAATAAGTAACTTATGTGTTTTTACCATAAAATTTGTGAGCCTTAGAGGTATTTTCATATACCCAAAAGACCACAAAAGATAAATTAAGATATAAATATAAATAAAATAAATTTATTTATATTATAAAAAAAAAAATTAAATATAAATACAAATTTATATTTAAAAATCAAAATTTAATTATAATTTAAAAGCAAAATTACAATAAAATTTAAAATTATGTAATTATATTTTTACTTGTAAAAATTAAGTAAAAATGAATTTTTAATAAAAATTGTGAAATCCAAATATTTTTGTTAAGAATTTATATAAAATATATTATAAATTTTTATCCAATAAATAAACATATAAAAATTATTTCACCATTTGATTCCTCATAGAAAATTAGGTGGGGTCACCTCTGAGTGAAATTTTTGTAACTCAACTCTAAATAAGCTTAAATTAAGTTTTTAGTATTTTCAATACAAAAATTGAAAATCCTCAAAAATTTAATTTAATTCACACCAAATGTGGTGTTAACCATCAATTTTTGTGTTAAAATTGAGGTGTTGTGTTTATTTTAGAAGCTATGAGGAATTGAAGTATTTTCAGTTGAATTCAATTGAAATGTCAAAATGTGCGCGTGTATTACATAAGTGAACTTTGATTTACATATGAGGTATCAATTATTACTGTATTGTACTGTACAATTCAATCAAATTACATTTGTAAATTACAAGTATAATACATGATGAGGAATTAAAGGAAAAAATAAGTTGGGGGGAAAAGGAACTCTAGCTCTAAGGGGGAGCCAGACCCCCAAAATCCTTGCTGACTGGCGTATGATGTCAAAATCCACGCAAAGGTTCATCAATTGTGGCCTGGAATTGAGTCACAGGGTCTGTGACTCACTTGATGATGAGGTTTTGATACCAACCAGGGTGGTTTTAGCTACTGCCAAGAGGGTAAAACTACCCTTAAGTTAAAAAAACGTTAGTAAAAACAGTTTTAACTGGTTTTTACTTACACACATTCTGATGTTTTTTTAAGGCTCTAGAGCAGGTATTTCTATAATAATGGCTGATTTAAGGGTCTAAAATGGCTAAAAATGGCTTAAACCAGCCCTTTTTTGGTCTAAACCAGGGTTCAATGATGCCATAATTGGCTTTTCTGTTGTCAGACTGTTTTCACGACTGACAAGAGTAAATTTTACTTTTGGAGTAAGAAAATTGATGGCTATAAAAGAATGTCTTCTTTGCCCCAATTTTCTCTTCATGTTTGAATCTTTTCCTTTTATAATTAGTTTATACACTGTTAAACTAATCAATGAAAGATTTCAACCACCTTTTCAAAATCATTTCAAGCCTTTTAACCACGTGAAAAAATAATTATAATCATTGTTTGTAACTCTTATAATCATTTTTACCCCTGAATCACCCAAAAAGTGAGTTAAAGCATCTTTCATCACAGTAAACTTTGTCACTTTGTTTCCAAATTCACTCTGGTCACTTTTGGGTGTGTTTTTTCTTTAATATTACTTTTAAAGACTCTGTTCTTCAACTAATTGCTTGCAGTCCTTTGCTCAATTAATTCCAATTGAAATTGCTCTTGAAGAAATTTCTTTTGTAGCCTTAAATATCTCTGGTAGAGTATTTTTGGATTAATGTTTATTGTTGGTAAAAAAATAAATCTTTATAATATTATTGTTTTATACTAATAAAGCTATAAGTAATAAAATTGGCGTGTTTTCTTGTAAAAATAATATTTCATACTATTTTTAATTGATTTTTACCTTATACAAATTTTGAGGACAGGAAAAGTACTTGATTTTTAATCAAAGTTTCATATCCACACCTGAAAAATTAGTTGTTTTGGCCATAAATTGTTAAAAACACATAAGGGATTACGTGTCTTTACCAAAATCCTAAATATATAGCTCTATATGATCTAGAGTTATTTTAACATTATTAATTAAAGGAAAAATTATTGTAAGCACACATTTTAAGCGAGTCATAAGACTAAAATCTGAAATTCAGGGGAAAAAAATATTTTGAAAATTTCCAAGTTGGAAGGATTTTATGGATAAATTCTTTGTTATGTCCATGTTATATCTTTACCCATCTATTCTCTAGTTATATAAGATTTATCTATTCTTTTTTGAAAAAAGTTACCATCTGTGTACAAAAGTCAGAATTATACATTAAAATTCTAATTTATGAAATATAGACAAAAGGTCTTTTATACCATTATTGAAGCCCTAATTCATCCAATCAACTATATAAATTCTCATACCAAATGGCTGGATTACTAAAATGAAAAAATCTCACTATTGAAGGTTTATGAAGGAACGAAGTTCTTTTAACACCAACTGGGTCCAGATTGGTTAAAATGGGAAAAATTGCTGAAATCTGAATCCTTTTTAACAAATATTAGGAGATAATTTTTCCCCACATCCAACAGCTTATTTATGACAAAGAAGGCTTGGCAAATATTGGGGAATCTTCTTCCACTTGAAAGAATTACTTTATGAATACAAATTGGGAAAAGGGTTTATGCAAAACTACTTGAGACCTGTCCTGAATATGAGAGAATCTACTTGAATATATTCAAGAATATACCTGGAAGTTTTCAGAGCTCCCACTTCTCACAACTACTTGAGTTAGTCTTGAGAATTATAGAAGTAAGCCAGATTTCTGAATTTCAAAAAGCATAAACCATGTGGTTAGAAGTATTTTCCAGAATGAATGGTTGAATAATGATGGCTAATAGTGATTTTGGAATACTAATAGGAGTAACAATTAGGTACCCCTGTCAAAAAAGACTATATTTGTTTAATGATATCAATAAGTCCTACAGTCTGATGTGAATTTTTTCATTTGAAAAAGGGGAATGAGTCATGAATAAAGAGAGAAAACTCTGGAAAAGCTTCATGATAAAATCAAAACAGGATCTTATTCCAAAATCAAGCCCAGGCGACTGTATTGGAAGAAAAATTATACTCTAATATCAGCTGAACCGAGCCTATTTAATAATTTTGGTTATAAATTGAAATAATTACACTGTAATTCTAATGGTAGTTTTATTTTCTTTTTAGAAGAAATCAGTTTGAACTGAAAAAGGGAAGAGAATGGAATGAATATAAAAGGAAAATATGAGAATATGGAGCCAAAAAATACTGTTCAGAAGAAAATTACTGGTAGTCTACCAGTAGCCAAATAAAGCAAATATGAGAATAACTATCTATATGAAGATACTATTGAAACACAAGAGTATGGGAAGTTAGATTATGTGAAAATATTTCTGGGCTTGGGTAGCTCAGCTGACTTGAATAGATATTCTCCATATATATTTGATATATATCCTTTAAGTAAACCAGTACGGTCACCACTGAAGAATCCTCCTTGTGCCTTCTTAAAAGACCTCATTGAAGAAGTCCAGAGTTTCTTGGATTGGGGGTGTTCCCTAAGACATATTTGTATATCAAAAAGGATAATAGGCTTCCTTGTGTTAGTTGGGTGGGTGATAAAACAATGTTTCTCTTTTAGTATTCAAAGCACTTTTATTTATATATTATCACCCTCTTGTTATTGTCTTCCCATCTACTTAATGTTTCTATTTATTAAGCTGATTCACCATGAGAGAA
The DNA here is from genome assembly GCA_023105745.1 of Austropuccinia psidii. Taxonomy (NCBI): domain Eukaryota; kingdom Fungi; phylum Basidiomycota; class Pucciniomycetes; order Pucciniales; family Sphaerophragmiaceae; genus Austropuccinia; species Austropuccinia psidii. Next base: position 9,514,801 of record JALGQZ010000001.1, read on the forward strand.
GTGGCTACACCTGGAAGAAGCTATTTCATTTGAAAAATGGCTTTGACCCTTCCTGGAAGTAGATTGGAGCTATAATTTAGGTGTTTGTCAATGTTCCAAGGTATTCCAAGCCACTGGAATATTGTAGATTTTTTAATTTTGATATTCTATCTTTTCAATTGTATATAATTCCTTTGCATATTTTTAGTATTTTGATTTGAAGTAGAAGGCTTCTATTATAAAATTCTCAACGTTAATCATTCATGTTACACTACAGCTCATACTGTTACTGTGAAATTTTCTATGACCGTTGGCAGTTTTATAGTTGCAGGCCTTACAGGGAAGGCTATTTTCACTTTTAGTGAAAAATGAATTAAATTACAGTAAATATAAATTCACAAAAAGACCAAAATCTCAAAAAATATTCAAAAAGAAACATCAAAAAAATAAATATAATGATAATAATATAAAAAACAAAATTATAATAGTTATAACAAATAGTATTATTGGTAAAAATAACAAATAAAAATTAGGTATTGCACTAGCATTAATTGCTACTTATTTCTTCTCAAAATGGAAAAACAAACTTTGAATTATAGTAATGAAAGAGATTATTCAGATCAGCTTTCTTGAGTTTTTCTGTAATTAATTGTTGGATATTCTATCCTTTTATTTTATAATTTGGAATAAATGTGCTTTGGGTCATTTGTTTCTCTTTTATATTCCAAAGATAGAAATTAACAATATTTCAGTTGGGACAAAAATATCAGAGCTAATGAGAAATATTTTCCTTTCATATATTCCTAATAATTAAAATTTAAAAACTTAAGATTGTGTTTAATTTTTAAAAATGATGACCAAGTAACCCAATCTCTGGGAGATATATTCACATAACACTCATAGAATTGAGTAAAAAATATTCTAAGAACCTACATCTACAATTATCTTGGTCAAAGAGAGTTAATATTAAATTTAAAGCCGTTTTTATATTGGAAAGAGGGTAATAAATATTTTTTTCTTTGAAAGAAGATATACTCCCAGAATTTTAGGATATTTCTATTCACACAATAATAAAATTCCTGAGCTAAAGGAAATATGAATGAAGTATATGAAAAAAAGCTTTATACATTGGTTTGGAAGGCTTTTTCAGGAATATTCTTAAAAATTATGATCCATCTAATATCAAGATATGGGTTGATGCCTTGGAAAAATTTCATTTATAGAAGAGAAGTTCTGGATAAGTGGTCGGGACCATGTCTTTCAACTATTTCAAAATGTCTTTGAAGTGATACACATATCACTTGAAGCTTACTTCCAAAATAATTTCAAATATTTTTGTGTCATCTCTTCTAATAATCTCACTTGAACCAAAACTGTGATCCATCTATTCAGGATAAATATTAAAAACACAAAATAGAAATTTCCTTAGATTAAATCTTTAAGATTATTCAGAGAGCTTAATATATGATTTTATGATTTAACCTTTATAAATAGTTTATTATTATGAATTTTTCATTATTTTAGATAATATGAACATATAGAATTACATTTAACTGTATAAGCTTCTTGTTAGCTCTTTCAACGAATATTTGATATAGATATGGTAAAAATGGCTTATTTACCCTGGGTTTTTCTGTGAGACCACATGAGATTCCAATTATTCCAACGATATTAGCTGATATTTCCTCATAAAGCCCTTAACTAATAACAATATATATTCATGGGAAATTGATAATAATTGATACAGGTGCTCCACATGACTTTGAAACATATATGAGGTTGAGAAATTATTAAATATATTTCTCAATTAATTTTAATTTATCTGAGTTTTTCTTTCTGTATTATTGGGGTACTAAATTTGTTATTTTGGAGTAATACGATATCTCAAGCTCAATAATACAGATGTCATATTCCCATTTTCGGTTTGTGGAGAGCTCTTCATACAATATAATGAGTACAAGACATTTGAAAAACTTAGAGAAATCAATAGAAATCAGAAAAATCCATAAGCTAAAAAGAAATAATTTAGGAATAAATGAAATTCAAAGTGAGCTCAATTGATAAATTTTATTTAAGAAAAAATGGCTTAAAAGAAGTTGAAAATATTTGTGTATTTAGGTCAGCTTTTTTCAAATTCAAAAAATAATTTAATTGTCTTTTTATTTACCATGAAGTTATTGGGTATTAGAGCTTCAATCTCTTATTTATTATGAGTTATCTCCAAACTCTATTGAAATAAAATATTACAAAATAAAGAATATTTAAATACATTTTTCGTGTTTTTATCATACTCAAATAACCAACTACATAGAATATGGCTGTTTGAGGATTTATGGTTTCTCAAAGGGAATATGGACATTGATATATGAATTGGTTTCAGAGAGGAAAACATTCCACTTCTCAAAATTCAAAGGGCTATATATTTCACATGTAAATGAGAAATAACTATTCTATTATCAAGTCATTTTTTTCTCTGAATATCAGAATGACTCTTAATGGGCCCCTTGGGACTATATAAGAAAGAAATTTCTTCAATTTTTGACTAAAATCAAAATATTCTTCCATACATTCCTATACATTGAAGCTTTAATCAAACAAAAAACCTCTACAGCACCTCTTGAGTTTGAATATAGGTTATATTCATTTCATATGAGGGATATATTGGTATTACTATTACTATAAAATTATTGTGCATTTGCATTTGAAATTTTATTTAAATGTAAAATATCAATATAACTGTAATAAGAGGATAAAAAGAAGTGATATACTTTGCTTCTAAATACATCTTTTCATAAGAGAAACTAAATTAATTGAAAGGTATCTCTTTTATCTTATCTATATTATCAAAGCTAGCCTCAATCCCTTAAGAGTGTTTTTTTCATAAAGAGCTCCTTACAAACCACAAGAGTTCAAATTAGAATATTATTCAGGAATTGATAACAAGAAATTGAATAGGGGAAAAACTCTTAGTAAAATTTTGATATTTATGAAAATATCCATTAAGAAGACAAAAAATGTTTATTTGTTTTTTTATCAAACAGTCTTAATGAAAAGTAAAAAGAAAAAGAATTTAGATTGGAAATAATTCTTGATATAGTTGGTGTTTAATTAGTAATATTTGAAAATCCTGGCCAAACATTGATGTTGGGTGAATTGAATTGAAAATTTTTGGTTTGCATATTTGGCTTGAATTTGTTCAAAAAATTATATTTCTTTATTTCTTTTCTGTTCTATCTCAAACCTGAATCCAATCTATCTGCCATGTAAAATTTCAAATCCAACCCCTGCTGCCATGTGTAGCTACTTTGCTCATGGTGAGATTATGTGTTTTTAGAAATTATTACAGGAACAGAGAACTATTCATTATAAAGTCGCTTCCAAATGCCTCATCAAACTAAGAAAAAGATAGAGAATAGTTTATAATAATATTTACCTCAGTTTTATTTCGCATAAGTTAAGCCTTTCCTCTATGAAAGCTTTGTTAAGATGAATTTTTCTTTAAACTGGCTTAATCCTAAAAGCTCTGATATTTAATATGAAAAGCTTCTTTCCCTAATGGTATCAGATATCTTAGTACTTATAGGTTATCTCTGCTGTATTCCAAATACAATCCCCCTTAAAAGACCACGAATCCACCTATGTATTCTATAATTTACTTGGTTCTTGTTCTTAATTGGTTTCATTTATTGATAGCTGAATATAATAAATAGAACCCCAGAAAGGTTCCTATCCTAAGAAACCAAGAAAAAAAAATCCAGGTAGTAAGTATTTAGCTCTCTTGATAGCTACTTCAAAATTCATGGAATATCTCTGAACCACTCTGTACCATATTACCCGTGAAACAAGACAGATAAAAAATTTATATTTATAATAATTTGAAAGTGCTCCAGGACTTTTGTACTATAAAGTTGACTCCCAGTAACCTTCTGGAGTATGCATATCACACAAAAAACTATTTGTAAAATACCTTACCCAATGAATTACAGGTGGGAGAATAACTTTATCAGGAATATAGTGTGAGTGAATTATATCCTTTTGCTTCTAAGGCTATTTTAACCATACCATCTCTGAAGAAACAAAAGCCAAAAACTAGATGGGCACTTGATTCATCATCAAATATCTTGAAATAAGTGAAGGATGGATGGTTTTTACTCTTTCTCATTATAACATCAATAATCAACTGAAAGCCAAATTTTAATACTTTATCAATTGGAAGTAGCCACAGAAATTCAATAAAAACTAATTGGAAACAGAAAATTGAATGAATTTTACTTAAAAATTACTCAGGATCCAAAAAGGGAAAAAGGAAGAAAAAAGGAAGCGAGGTTGATATGCAATAATTCTGACCTCATACATGATGCTCCAACAAAGAATAAAGCAGAAATTTAAGTCCCTTGAAAGATAATTCTCTTTAACAACAGCCCATTAATAACTTCAGGAAATTTATGGATTTGATTTCTGGATGCCATTATAACCTCAAGCTCATCCCAAAGGTTTGGGAGGTAAATGAGTGTATTAAAAGAAAACCAAAACATATGGACACATTGGCAGGTCTTCAGAAGAATAATATGCTCTCCATTGATTTATAAAAATATATTGATCTGGGTATTATTTACTCATATATACCAAAGCTTTCTGTAATAAAATTAAGATCAATCATCTTATTGAAACTAAAGATTCCCTCAAAAAAGAGAATTTTTCATTTTAGAAGGCCATGAGCTCACAGACCTATCAGTGAATAAAATAATTTTCAAGAACCAAATTGATTATAGCCTGAATTGTGGGAAAATGTAATTAGACTAAGTAAAAATTCATGTGGAGCTATAAATGAGTCCCATTTTTGGTTAATTTTATTCAAAAAGGTAATGTCTGAAATTATTTATCAGAGCTAAAAAAGTAAATCTCCCTTGAATACCTTTAAATAAAATTTTGATTTTATCCTTCTATTGATTCATGCTACTAACACCCAGAAAATAGAACTCTTCTATCTGACTTACAAAACATTTTCTCATATTTTGTAAGAAAAGATTGAAATATAGGTTTCAAAAAATAGTAGAATTCATGATAGTTAAGTGCAAAACATTTTCCATCAAGCCAAATTAGAAATAATTGATAAAAAAAGGCTTCTCATCCTTAAAATGGATTTGAAAAATACTCACTGATCACTCAAGCCACAGACACCAATAGATGGGGAAGCTTTGAGCCAAATAGAATATTAATAATTTATTGACTAGCTCATGTAAGTTGATGGTGGAAAACAAGCAGATATTTAATTCAGGGAAAAGCTTTTTGAAAGACTTGGCCATGAGTAAAGGAAGAATTATGAGGGGGTTGGTGTAACCTACTTTGATATAAGAAGTGGTTTCCTGAAATTTTCCTTTGGCTTGTGAAATTATTTTATCAACTCTGTATTATTAATTATTCCAATCAGAGATGTGACCTGGAACAATAGAGCTTTTAAATTTAAATATCCCTCATAGTTACACCCATATTATTGGTTAAAGAGTGAAAAAAAATGGAATAATATGCATCAATAGGGGACAGAGTGAAGCACCTTTTACTTCTAATAAGAATATTTAAAGTAAAAATATTGACAACTCCATTAATAAATTAATGTAATGACCAGAAATAAAAATCTATTACTAGAAAAAATGTGAGCCTGTGAGGTATGTATAACATACCCATAAGGCCACAAATAACTTTATACACATTTAAATTTTTCTTCAATAGACTTTTTAATTGAATTTAAAATAAAAAATAACAAAAATAAGTATAAGTTTTTTTTGGATAAACAAAGTTATAAATATTATGTCATTTTTGGATTCTACACCAAAAATAACCTAGGGTACATCCATAGGGTTTTATACCCAAAAGCACTTATTTCTTATGTTATTAGAAGATTTAAGAATCTCACAGTACTAATGTCACTTTCTTAACATTTTTTTTAAATTTGTTAAATTTAAGCTTAAATAAGCTTAAATTTAAAGTTGCATAAGGTTTATGCAAACTTACCAAAATTTTAGTTAAAATTGAGGTGTGGTGTATATTTACTGAATTGGCTAAGGATTTGCCATACAGAATGTAAATCATGCGTGAGCTCAATTTAAAAGGGTTTGAGGCCATAGTATGGCTTTAAATAAATAAAAGGGCAAAATCCACGCAAAAAAGTGGGACAAAGGAAAAAGACCAAATAGAGCTGGGGTACCCAGCTTTTTGGATCTGCAAGGATTCAATTAAGGTTGTCCACCTGTATTGGAGGGTTTTCAACCTTATTCAAACTTTAAGATTAGAATTTGATCCAACATTAAAGTTTAAAATGGTTTTATCCCAATTTAGACAGGAATTTCAAGCTGCCAAAGGGTAAATCCCAATATGCAGGCTTTAATTTAAGGTTTTAAGAGCTGTCAAAGCTTAAATAAGCTTAAACCTTTAGGGTTTCAAGCATTAAAACCTTATCAAAACTTAGGGTTTGGTGTGTATTGCTATTTTACGTGGAAAAATAGCAATAACTTCAAAAACTCACTAAAAATCCAATTCTTAATGGATTTTCTTGAATGTTTAACACGGCTTACAATTTAATATTATCTATATATAAATAAAATTTTGAGTATCTTTTATAAATAAATTTCATGGGTAATTAGCCTGGAAATTTACTCTTTTAATTAAAGCTCAAAGAAAATTATAATTTCTTTAAAAATTAATTAAAAATTGAGTTTAGGAGATTTCTGCTTGCAACTACATTTTTAAGTTTTCATGTGATTAACTTGAATATAAATAAGTTTCTTTATATTAAAAACTTAAAATAATTAGTTTAAATGAGGATTAAAGTTACATGGAGTTAAGAATAACCCTGTTAAGTTGAAATTGGAATTAAAATTAAGTTACCTTGAGTTAAGAAATTTATTTTTAAGCATGGTTTTTCAGTTTTGACCTTAGCACACCCTCTATATCCATTATGAATTATGAGAGCTGCTCTGAAGACATAAAAAGAGTCTTTTCATCACTGTTTTTGTCCATCATTAATTATCAATCCAATCATATTAGAAATTTAAACAGGTAAAGTTTTATTAAATATAAAATCTTATTATTAAAGAAATTCTTAAGCTATTTTATTCTTTATCAATTAAAATTAAAGAATTGAAATCATAGAATTTTGATTATTGTTGTAAGCACCAATAATATATTTTATTATATAAAAATTATCATCTTAAATATCTCCTAGAAATCCACAAATTCCTCTTAAAAACTCTTTAATCATGATTTTTATTATAGAAAGTTGTTTTATCTTTAAAATTATTGATTTATTGCATGTTTTTAACTTAAAATTATTATTTAATATAATAACTGTAGTTGTTTGACTTGTTGTATTAAATAAATATGGGAAGTAAGTTTTCTCTAAAGTTCTATATTTCTTTTATCTAGTATTAGTCTTTTTATATAGAATTTTATTCTATAAGAATTATTTCTGCACAGTGTGTGTCTTAATTCTTTTTATAAATCATATTTATATTATTTATAAGTGGTTAATATTCATATTTTCCATGTGTAATTGTCTCATTAAGAGCTTCAAACTTCTTATTGTTATAACTGTCAGTGACTATAACAATAATAGAAGAATTATAATTTATTATTATTATTCTTTGTTTCATTATTATATTTTTATAATAATAATCAAATTTATTTTTTATATATAATCATTTTTAATAATTATATTCAAATTTGTGGTTATAATATTTTGTTATATTATATATCTCTACTGAGGACAGTCATAGTACTCTTGATATTTGCTACTATTATCAAGGGTTTCATAGACAAACCTTACATTTGGGGGCCTGGCCATTATTTTAACCAGCTTTTGGGACATAAATCATATTCTAGACCTTATTTTACTGTTTTTTGAGGTAAAATTGCCATGTTAATCTTAATATTGGCTTTTTTGGGACTTATCCCTTATAAATAATCTTTATCATATTGTCACAACCATGGCAATTCACCCCCTTGGATCCCCATATGGCATATCAAGCCATAGTTCTCTTATGGCCAATTGGCCATATCCATCACCAGTGGCCAATATGGCCATGTCATCATCTTATGGACCTTTTATGGCCATTTGTGTTTTGGAGCCTTCATGGCCCTTCACCTCAATCCAGAACCCATAGCAGCAATTTATGCCCAAATGGGTATTTCTGGTCATTTCCCTCAAAACCAGGGGAAATGGCCCAAATGGCTGTTTTTGGCCATTTGGGCTCATAATGCGCATTTGCGCACTTTTTGCGCATATTTGCGCATTTTGCGCACTTTGCGCAAAAGTGCGCAATTTCACTTGGGACAATGGGCCATTCACTCTTCAATTCATTTCCAAGATTCCAAATTCAAATTCATTCCTTCAGCATTTTTGTTTTTATTTTTATGGCACTGGCGGGAGTGGTAACTACTAAAAGTAATCATCAAGATGATTGGAACACCTGGCTCCCTCTGGCTGAATTTGCCTACAATAACTCTGACCACTCTTCAACAAAACAATCACCGTTTTTCACTGTTTATGGAAGAGATGCTCATTTTGACTCAGTTCACATCGCTCAAGATACTCTGGCTGGAAAGTTATCAACAAAAATCCAATCAGTACAGCAAGATGTCAAGAGAGAACTTGAAGTTGCCATAAACAGGTTCAAGAGGTATGCAGATAAAAGTAGAGCAAGTCCACCTGTTTTCAATCCCGGTGACATGGTATGGCTTTCTTCCAAGAACATCAGATCAACCAGACCCACCAAAAAGCTGTCTGAAAGATGGCTGGGTCCTTTTCCAATCTTGAAGAAAGTCAGTACTCATGCCTACCACCTCAAGCTCCCATCTCAATGGAAGTCCATCCCCCCAGTTTTCCATATTTCCCTTTTGGAACCAGTCAAGACGTCAACAATCCCAAATAGGCATCAAGAGCCTCCTCCTCCAATAATCATTGAAGAAGAAGAGGAATGGGAAGTCTCTCAAATACTGGACTCAAAGCTCAAGAGAGGAAAATTATGGTATTTGGTGGAATGGAAAGGTTTCAGTAAAGACCCGGAAAGATCCACTTGGGAACCAACTGAAAACCTCAAGAATTGTCCTGAACTCGTCAAAGATTTTCACTCATTATATCCTGACAAGCCAGGACCCAATTCTTCAAGAGCTTGACTTTTTATGGTGCTTGGTGGGAGAGGAATTACCAAAAGTAAGTCCCACTCCTGGTATGCACCTTTAGGGGTATTCTACTCTTTTGTTGTGAGAATCACCTTGGCCACTCTGTGAGCACTTTGCAAATTTTGGACACAGATCTATGGCCGGGCTTTTCAACATTCATTTCCAATCTTATGGCCATTTCACTTGGGACAATGGGACATTCAATCTTCAATTCATTTCCAAGATTCCAAATTCAAATTCATTCCTTCAGCATTTTTGTTTTTATTTTTATGGCACTGGCGGGAGTGGTAACTACTAAAAGTAAGTTCCTCTCCTGGTGTGCACTTCCCTGAGGGGTCTACAATCTTGTCAAAACATCACCTTGACCACTTTCTGAGCACCTGGCATAAAATTTCTTTTTCCAGGTCCTTGGCCAATTCTAAAATCAGTTATTAACCTCCGTGATGAAGATTGGAACTTCCTCAAGATTCAATTCAATTTTCTTTTCTCTTTTCTCTTTCTTTTATTTTCATTTTCATTCTTTATTTTTACTTTATTTTCATTTGAAATTTTCTTTTATCACGTCAATTATCATGTCAAAATTTTTCATTTATTTTAAAATTCAATTCAAATCATGAAGCCAATGTCAAAAGAAGATCAAGCAAGTCCTGTGTCAAATGTCAAATTTTTAATATCAGTTTTTGAATTTTTATCTTCATCAGTCCTCTTGAATCACTCTCTCAAAATCTTTCCAATAGCCTCAACAGGCTTCACCTTGTATTGGTGCTCAGGAGCTCACCATTCCAAGGTGGGGGGTACTGTCACAACCATGGCAATTCACCCCCTTGGATCCCCATATGGCATATCAAGCCATAGTTCTCTTATGGCCAATTGGCCATATCCATCACCAGTGGCCAATATGGCCATGTCATCATCTTATGGACCTTTTATGGCCATTTGTGTTTTGGAGCCTTCATGGCCCTTCACCTCAATCCAGAACCCATAGCAGCAATTTATGCCCAAATGGGTATTTCTGGTCATTTCCCTCAAAACCAGGGGAAATGGCCCAAATGGCTGTTTTTGGCCATTTGGGCTCATAATGCGCATTTTTGCGCATTTGTGCATATTTGCGCACTTTGCCCATTTGCGCACTTTTGCGCACTTTGACGCAAAGTGTCCAAAAGACACTTTCCCGCCTTTTGGGCCAGTTTTTGGCTCAGAACCCAAAAGTGGCCAAAAACCCCAAAGGGCCCAGAAACACCTTTCCAAGCTCTGAAGCCATCACATCCATCCTTTTCCCCTCTGCCTTTCCATCTCAAGACCTTTGGACGTAATCTTCTTGCCAATGAACCAATATGCCATAAATGATGTTATATATCATTGTACATCATTTTTCAACAGCAATTCAATGGTGGAAATATCAAATGGTCATTTAAACATTCCAACATCTCATCACATCATCAAGGCACTCAATCATTCAGAGGAATCATCACGGCACAAGAGCAAGTGTTTCAGCGTCAAAGACCAATGACACCATCAAGCAGTCATTGGTTATTCTCAATCCAAGTATTCCTTCCAATGGAATACTGTCAATTCATTCTCAAAGTGTATTCAAGAGGCAGTGCCAAAAGAAGTTGTCAAGTGTCAAAGCTCCACTCAATCCATCTTGGCAACCATATTCATTTCAATACAGTCTGGACCCATCAAGAACTGTATTTCATTTTCAAGCATGGGAAGTTTACTCAACCCAATTCAATTTCAATATAAGCCAGCTGTATCAATTCCCAAAACAATCAATACAGCCTCAAGGATCAATACAGATCAGTTTTCAGCCTGAAGAACTCAAGCTCCCAACTTTTCACATATACCGGCTACCCTTTCCACCCTGGGGGGTTTTTCCCCATTTAATTAATATACTTTGATTTTATTTTATCTCTATTTTCTTTTAATTTTAGTTAAGCAAATACTGATATTATTAAGTCAGTCATTTAGCACCTTTCTCTTTCTTTTTCTTCGCCTGTCAATGGATATTTGGTGGTCATATCCTTACTAATTCCATTATTCCTTTTTGGCAGGTTGAAACAGTGATTAAGGACTTACTTGGTTGGCTCTTTGGCCATCTGGCGTCCCTTTCCTCTTTTGCATCTCATCTTGTACCTGCATATCTTTTAGAGGAATTCATTCTTATTATTTTATTCTTTATTCTTTTGGAGTCTTCCAAGTGAGTTCCCTGATTGCTGAGTGCCAGGCCACTCTTGTATTTCCACTAGAGCCCCTGTGACACATATTAATAAAGTTATTTTTTTCTTAAGAGTATTGTTTGAAACAATATACTATTGAGTGACTTGGAATAAATTTCTTTTGTCTAACTAGTGGCTTTTTCACATCACAGACTTGAAATTTATTCTTTGAGTTATTCTAGTATAAAGTGAATAATAATACAATTTTGATTAATAAACTTGTTAATTGCATAACTATTATTTCTTCAAAGAAAATAAAAAATAAAAAATCTTTACTAAAAATCTTTTTTCTTTTATCTTAGACATTATTCATTATTTTTGAAGTAATTTGCCATAAACTACATTAAAACAACTTTATTTAATAAGTTGAGTTTATAAGTTATTTTTATTGTTTGGTAAATAACTTATATTTTAATTTTTCTCTAGTGTCATCAATTAGAGACAGCTCTTCAGACTCTGAAGCCTCAGAGTCTAGTATTGAAATGCAAACCAGCCCAGCACCAAGGGGTTTAATAACCAAAGAACCCTTCAAAGGTCCAGCAGGTGAGTTCAATCCATTCTTAGTCTATTTTTTTCTTAAAATTGACGTACAATGACTCCTACTAGAAGTGGAAGTAATTACTCCATCAAATCAAATGGATCTGGACCAGGAAATTCCAGTCACAAATCAAAAAGACAAGAATGTCAGCCCAGAGGAGAGGCACAAATGGAGGATGCCAGAACTTCCACCAGTTCCCAAATGTTAGCCAGCACCTTTGAACCTCTTATTGAGAGTCCAGAAGCTGACATAAATGCTATTGCGGTTAGACCTGAATCATTTCCAACAGGCAGCAGTGGAGATTTACCAGTCTCAGTAAAAGAACTGGTTTATGGCCGCCAAACAGCAAGAGTGGGAACTTCTCCCAAGTCTTTGGATAGGAACCATGAACTCTTATCTTCAAGTGAAGAAGTTCATGGTTGCAGAGAAGACAGAAGAACTTCTGAAGGGTTGGACACCAATGTCTTGCAAAGGACAAGTCCAACAGATAAAGGCTTGGTTGAAAAACCAAAGCATGCTATCAGAGGATCAAAAGAAGAAGTTGGTCCAAGGCAAGGAAAACAGCCAAGTGGAAGCTCCCCAAGCATCCACCAGCAAAAATCCACCTCAACAAGTGCCAAGCAAGCCGCAAAGACCAATCAGAAGGGCAAGCAAAAGGCAAAGGGAAAGGCAAAGCCCAAGTGGAACAAGCCTTCCCCACAGAATTACAGAATTTCAAAGAAAGAAAAGACAGCCATGGACAATGTGTTCAATATGGCAAGAACTCTGATAGAATTCAAAAACAAGGAGGAGGAAAGATTGAAACAATCTTTCCCAAACAAATAGATCCTGTTAAGCTTGTAACTCAATTTGAATCTTGTAATAAAGAAATTATGACAAAGCTTAAAACATTTGAGTATATCAAACAAAAGTTGGGTAATGAGATATTACAAGTAAAAGACCAACAAAAAACCATTATTGGCCTTGAAGATGTTAATAAAGACACTATTGTGTCTTTGACGCAAATTTGTGCAAGAATTGAGTCTAAAGTTACTTTTCCCAATCAACCAGATGAAAATTCAATTTCTTTTATAACTGGACAGTTCAGAGAATTGAAATTACAAGTTCAAAAATTGGAAAATTCAACTGGTCACAATGCAGCTCTTTTCCAAGAACAATTGGAAAAAAGTGATAAAGCAAGACTTGAATTGAAAGAGGAAATTCAATAAAGTATTAATAGTATATCACTGAAAAATGAATTGCCAAGACAATCCACAGCAATTCTTGACAGAAATGTGCTTAATGATTTACATTATACCATTTCAAGTCATTAGCTGGAAACTGCTTGCAATTTCAAAGACATTCCAAAAATAGAGGAATGGCCAACCTTCAATGGTGAAGGAAAATATAGTCCTATGGAATTTATGAAAACAATTTATATGTTTAAAGAAGACTTTAACATACCAGATGAATACATAAGCTCCAGATTACACTCATTATTTACCAGATCAGCAAAGAAATGGTATTACAAAATGAGTCAAGACCATGGTAAACATTCTTGGCCTTGGTGGAAAGAATAAATTATTTCCAAATGAGCAAATGATTCCTGGAGATTTAGAATGTAAAATTCTTTTGAAGAAGCTATTTTTAATACTGAGAGGGACAGGCCCATGTCTTGGTTTCTTAAACAGAAGGACAGATTAACTGCCCTTCATCCTGATATGTCTGAAACAATGGTACATAAAAGGATATTAAGAGAGTGTGGTGGTGACCTTGAGCATGCTATAAGAAGCAGATGTATTGAGCCTTGCTCTACAGAAGATTATATCAATGCCATGGAGGACATCACTACTAGAACAAAAATTGGAAGAAATTGGTCCAAATCCCCAATAGACAACAAGACTAATGGAAAACCAATTTCAAAGCCAAATAAGCCACAAGACAGACTTCCTTTGAAATGTCACAAATGTGGAAGTACATCTTATTTAGCAAACACTTGCCCAAAAAAGACAAGAATCAATGAGATAAATGTTGAAAAAGTGGAAGACACAAAAGAACCAACTGATTTATCTTTACATGAAAGTGATTCTGAGCCTTCAGAAGAAGAAGAAGTACCAGAGGAGCTTAGTATAGAAAACATTAATGTTTCTTTTGAAGTCAGTGAGGTACACACTCATCTACCACATTATATTGATGAATGTATGGATCTCATACATGTGGAAGATGCTAAAATGCAGAAACCCAAACCTGCCAGAGGTAACGGCTATACAGCTGGTTAATCTTGTATCACTAATATTGTGATAAACAACACAGAAGCCAAGATACACCTTGAATCAGGTGCTTTTTGCACTTGTGTTGGAAAGGATTATTTTGACAAGGTTTATACCAATTGTCAAGACAAACTAATGCCAATTGAAGGTAAAACATTCAGCAGTGCTAGCCAAAATATGCACCCCTTGGGTATATTTGAAGCAGCAATAATATTTCCTCATCCTGCAGGAAGTATAAGATTGAAAGTTGAAATTGTTGTCATGAATAATTGTACTTCACAACACTTTATAATTGGGAATGATTATCTCAATATTTATGGTATTGATATTAATAATCATTAAGACAGGTATTTCACTATAGGGGAAAATAAAAGACAAAAATTTGCTTTTCCTCTAGAAAAAAGAGAAATTACTGTCATTAAACAAGTGGTAAATGTTAATAAGGAAAAAAATGAGTCAAGTCAATTGATTGAAGCACAAATTAGTCCTGAATTAACACTAGAAATGAAGGAAGAGCTGATTAAAATTTTATTTCAATACAAAGAAGCATTTGCTTCAGATAATGAACCACTTGGGGCTATAAAAGGACATGAAGTGGACATTATTCTTGATGTGGAACGGCCTTATCCGCCACTATTAAGAAGACCAGATTACCCAGCTAGCCCTAGGGTTAGAGAAGCATTAGATAATTATATTAATGAACTGATGAAACCGGGAGTTCTCAGAAAGGCTGGACACAATGAGGAGGTAGAAGTCACAACTCCAGTAATCATCACTTGGCATAATTATAAGTCAAGGATGGTTGTTGATTTTAGAGCACTGAATACCTATACTATTCCAGACAGGTATCCAATCCCTTGAATTCATGAGACTTTGACTCAATTATCCAAAGCAAGATACATTACTTCCATGGATGCTCTAAAAGGCTTTCATCAGAATGTTTTGACACCTCATGCTAGGAAATTATTGATAATAATAGCTCATTGTGGGATTTATGAGTATTTGAGAATGCCTTTTGGTATTAAAAATGCACCCTCTCATTATCAGAGAGTGATGAATACCATCTTCCCACATGAATTGTCAGAAGGATGGCTAATCATTTATATTTATTACATTATCATTTGTTCAGAAACCTGGCAATTACATTTAGAGAGAATTTCATTAGTAATAAGAAAATTCTTCAAGTGAACATGAAAATATCTCTGAAGAAATGTAATTTTGGGTTTCATGAGTTAAAAGCTCTAGGACATGTAGTCTCAGGACTGAGCCTTGGTGTTGACAAAAACAAAGTGGCTGCAGTTTTACAGAAGCAAATGCCCCAGAACAAAAAAGAAATGATGTCTTTTTTGGGGGTTGCCAGTTATTACAGGCAACACCTTAAAGATTTTGAAATCCATGCCAGATCATTATTCAGAATTTATGATCAGCAAACTGTTTTTTAAATGAAACAGGAGAGGATTCAAGCATATGATAAAATCAAGCATGCCTTAACCAATGCACCATTATTATTGATGCCAGACTGGAAACTTCCTTTCAAGCTGTATATTGATGCATGTGGGGAAGGTTGAGGAGCTTCTCTTCATCAGGTTCAAATTGTCAATGACAAACCTTATGAAGGTCCAATTTGTTTTATTTCAAGACAAATTAAACCTACTGAGGCAAGATATGGATCTATCCAAATGGAGTGCCTTTGCCTTGTTTGGGCTTTGGAAAAACTTCATTACTATCTTGATGGTAGTGTGTTTGAAGTAATTACTGATTTTAATGCAGTAAAATCACTTCTTAACATGAAAACTCCAAACAGACACATGTTAAGATGGCATATTGCTATACAGGAGTATAGAGGCAATATGACCATAGTACATAAAGCTGGAAATATTCATAAGAATGCTGATGGCTTAAGTAGATGGGCATTACCAAATACACCTGATAACCCTGCTTATGTTCCTACAAGTGCAGAACCTCAAATTCCAATTGAAGGAATTAATATCACAGATGTTGGAACAGAATTCTTTGAAGAAGTTAGAGAAAGCTATAAGCAAGATAAGAACTGTCATATTCTTACTTCTATACTTGACAAAGATTGCAAAGATGTAGCCTTGACTAATTCTCTGGAAGGTATTTGGAAAACATCTTATGATAATGGAATATTCCATTTGTTTGATGGTATAATATATCATAGATCTAAACACACCTGTGTCATGGTCCTATGTAGTAAAATGTTAATTAACACCATACTACTAGAATGCCATGATAACATATATTCTGGACATCTGTCTGAAGACAGAACTATGGAAAGAATTAAGACATGTGCCTGGTGGCCATCTTGGAGAAAAGATGTCATTGAGTGTGGTCACAGTTGTGATAGATGCCAAAAAGCCAATAAAGCTACTGGTAAAAGATTTGGTTTAATGATCCATAATCAAGAACCAAGTACCCCATGGGAAGTGGTTCACATGGATTGGGTAACTGCCTTACCACCTGGATGTGATAAACGTTACAATGCATGTCTTGTTATTATGGACAAATATAGCAAAACACCAATCTTTTTACCATTTCACAAAGATGACACAGCTATGGATACAGCTCTTTTGATCTGGAATAGAGTAATATACCATACTGGTCTCTTTAAAAATATCACTAGTGACAGAGACCCAAAATTTACATCAGCCTTATGGACTAATTTGCATAAGCTTTTGGGTAAAAGACTATCATTCTCAACAGCCTACCATCCACAAACAGATGAGCTAGCAGAAAGAATGATTCAAACCCTTGAGGAAATGATCAGGAGATTTTGTGCTTATGGCCCGGATTTTAAAGATTCTGATGGCTTTACCCATGATTGGTGTACTCTTATACCTGAATTGGAATTAGCCTACAAGACCTCCATCCATGCTTCAACAGGCAAAACTCGTGCAATGTTGGAAAAAGGATGGAACCCCAAACTTCCAATTGATACTTTAAAAAAAGATCTGGTTGATATTCATCCAACTTCTTCAAGCTTTAAGTTATTGCATGATAAAGTTAGACATCATGCAAATCAAAACATGAATGATGCCTTTGAATATTCTAAGCAGAAATGGGATAAAAGTCATAAGACCACAGAATTCAAAGTAGGGGACTTAATACTAGTTTCAACCTTGAACTTTAATAATATTAAAGGCCCAAAAAAATGGAAAGATTCCTTTGCAGGACCATTCATTATTAAAGCCCTTCATGATACAAATGCAGTACAAGTAGAACTTTCAGGAGAACTGGAAAACAAACATCCAACTTTCCCTGTCTGTCTATTAAAGCATTACACTCCAAGTGATAAGGAATTATTTCCTTTGAGAAATGAAACACCCTTAGAAGTAACCCCACTAGATCAAAGTGAGGATAAGAAGGTACTAAAAGTCTTGAAAGAAAGAATACTTAGGGGAAAAAATGAAAGACAATACTTAGTCAGGTATAAAAGTCCACAACATGAAGATGAATGGATTGTAGAAAACAAAATACCTGATGCCCAAAAGTTTCTCAGAAGATTCAGACATGAGAGAAGACCAATTGCTCAATGAAAAGTTTGAATTGTGTGCTTTACATACTTAGAAAAGTATAAGTAGAGAGGTTGGATAGTGGTTTATACCCCCCCAAATAACTTGGGGGTATACTAAGAAAGAAAAATTGTGGTACAATTTTTTTTTTTTGGTGGTAGGGAATGTGAGCCTGTGAGGTAGGTATAACATACCCATAAGCCCACAAGTAGCTTTATACACATTTGAATTTGTCTTCAATAGACTTTTTAATTGAATTTAAAATAAAAAATAACAAAAAATAAGTATAAATTTTTTTTGGATAAACAAAGTTATAAATATTATGTCATTTTTGGATTCTACACCAAAAATAACCTAGGGTACATTCATAAGGTGTTATACCCAAAAACACTTATTTCTTATGTTATTAGAAGATTTAAGAATCTCACAGTACTAATGTACCATTTTCAACATTTTTTTTAAATTTGTTAAATTTAAGCTTAAATAACCTTAAATTTGAAGTGGCATAAGGTTTATGCAAACTTACCAAAATTTTAGTTAAAATTGAGGTGTGGTGTATATTTACTGAATTGGCTAAGGATTTACCATACAGAATGTAAATCCTGTGTGAGCTCAATTTAAAAGGGTTTAAGGTCATAGTATGGCTTTAAATAAATAAAAGGGCAAAATCCATGCAAAAAGGTGGGACAAAGGAAAAAGACCAAATAGAGCTGGGGTACCCAACTTTTTGGATCTGCAAGGATTCAATTAAGGTTTTCTACCTGTATTGGAGGATTTTCAACTTTATTTAAACTTTGGGATTAGACTTTGATCCAACATTAAAGTTTAAACTGGTTTTATCCCAATTTAAACAGGAATTTCAAGCTGCCAAAGGGTAAATCCCAATATGCAGGCTTTAATTCAAGGTTTTAAGAGCTTTCAAATGTTCATTAAGCTTAAAAAGCTTAAATAAGCTTAAAACTTTAACGTTTCAAGCATTGAAACCTTATCAAAACTTAAGTTTTGGTGTGTATTGCTATTTTACATGGAAAAATAGCAATAACTTCAAAAACTCACTAAAAATCCAATTCTTAATGGATTTGCTTGAAGCTTTCACACAGCTTACAATTTAATATTATCTACATATAAATTAAATTTTAAGTATCTTTTAAAAATAAATTTCCTGGGTAATTAGCCTGGAAATTTACTGTTTTAATTAAAGCTCAAAGAAAATTATAATTTCTTCAAAAATTAATTAAAAATTGAGTTTAAGAGATTTCTGCTTCAAACTATATTTTTACTTTTTTCATGTGATTAACTTTAATATAAATAAGTTTGTTTGTATTAAAAACTTGAAATAATTAGTACAAATGAGGATTAAAGTTACGTGGAGTTAAGAATAACCCTGTTAAGTTTAAATTGGACTTAAAATTAAGTTACCTTAAGTTAAGAACTTTATTTTTAAGCATGGTTTTTCAGTTTGGACCTGAGCACGCCCTCTATTTCCATTATGAATCATGAGGGCTGCTCTGAAGACATAAAAAGAGTCTTTTCATCACTGTTTTTGTCCATCATTCATTATCAATCCAATCATATTAGAAATTTAAACAGGTAAAGTTTTATTCAATATAAAATCTTATTATTACAGTAATTCTCAATTTATTTTATTCTTTATTAATTCAAATTAAAGAATTGAGATCATAGAACTTAGATTATTGTTGTAATCACCAATAATATATTTTATTATATAAAAATTATCATCTGAAATATCTTCTAGAAATCCACAAATTCCTCTTAAAAACTCTTTAATCATAATTTTCATTATGAAAAGTTGTTTTATGTTTAAAATTATTGATTTTTTGCATGTTTGTAACTTATAATTATTATTTAATATAATAACTGTTGTTTTTTGACTTGTTGTATTAAATAAATATTATAAGTAAGTTTTCTCTCAAGTTCTATATTTTTTTATCTAGTATTAGTTTTTTTATATAGAGTTTTATTCTATAAGAATTATTTACGCACAGTTTGTGTCTTAATTCTTTTATAAATAATATTCATATTATTTATAAGTGGTTAATATTCATATTTTCCCTGTGTAATTGTCTCATTAAGAGCTTTTCACTTCTTATTGTTATAACTGTCAGTGACTATAACAATAATAGAATAATTATAATTTATTATAATTTTTATTTTTTTATTATTTTTTTTATAATAATAATTAAATTTATTTTTTATATATAATTATTTTTAATATTTATATTTAAATTTGTGGTTATAATATTTCGTTATATTATATATCTCTACTGAGGACAGTCATAGTACTCTTGATATTTGCTACTATTATCAAGAGTTTCATAGACAAACCTTCCAAGAATTTCCCTTCCAAAGGAAAGAATATCTTACTTGAGAATATTCTTTTCTTATGAAATATTTGAAGAAGCTGAGTGAGCTTCAAATGGAAAACAAAAAACTCATGATGATCATTTTGATATACATATTGGCAACCCTTTACCCAAAAAATAGCCTCAGTTAATCTTAGATACAAGCTTTACTCTTTGTGGTGTAATAATATAGGAGAAAGGAGATTAAAGAAAAGTAATTGAAAGTCAGGGTAAAGGAGTTTTCTTTAGCTTTCATAATTAGTCTATAGATAGATTCTCTATTGTGTTCTTTTTATATTTCTAATAATATTTTATTTATCCAAAAAAAATGAATATATTACAATGTAATATAAGCTCTGTAAGATTTAAATAATTTGGTAGCATTAAAATTGATTTAAGTATTCAGTTTTTCCCTCTGGAGAACTTGAACTGATTTTTTTCCCGAAATTTCTAATATATAATGAGTTCTGAAATTCAAAATCCCATTTGAATTGTTTTTAAATTCTATATTTTTGATTAATACAAATTTTGTAATTAATAAGAGTTTTGAATTACAAAAATTTCAGATTAACCTTTGGAGCTAAAAGGTACCTCAACGTTTGAATAAACTCAAGAAAATATTATTGAAAAATAATGTTTCTATTTGAAATAATTTAGAATAGTTTAAAAATACAGGTCAGAAATTTTAAAGTTGTATTACATAGTATTTGAATCAACACTATAACACAACAAATCAACTAATAAGAATTAATTTGTAATTTTAATGAATTTAATAAAAAAAATATGAATTATATTTGAAAAAAGTTACGTTACTTTCACCTTATTATATTACAAATTGAAAAAAAGATAAAATAAGGGGCTTTGATTAATTCTTTTTATTTACTTGATTATCTTTTGAACATGATTAATAAATATTTTTTTTAAGAAAAGAACTTAATATTTCTTTTTGATTTGAAATTAAATATTAAGACTCTTCCAAGATTATCTATTGGAGTATTTAATTGGAATTTATTCCATCTCAATAATTATCACAAAATAGATTTATTGATATTTATCAATTTAATAAAATAAATATAGGTATCCAAAGCTCATTTTCCGAATATTTATAATTTAACTGTTTCTTATCCATATATGAATTTATTTCTGACTTATGAAAGTAAAACTTTATGAAAGAAATAAAATAAAATAAAATTCATCTAAACCAATGAAATATATATATAACCCATTAATATAATAAACTCAAATATTAACGTTAATATTGGATACAAAGAAATTTCAACTGTATTAAAGCTATAAAATTATGATAGTTCAATGAATAATTTTGGGAAAATCAAATATAAAAATTTTATATGGCTCAAATTAATGAAAATGATGTCAATTAAAGAAACTAAAGACCTATAATAGGGAGTGTCAAAGCTATCAACTCTCAACTTAAAGTAACATTGATTTGGTTTCTAAATCCCTAGGGAAAATCCCAGAATACCCATATGTAAATCAAATTTCATTTTATCTGATTCATCTGGTATTTTCACAAAATACCACACATCTTGGATTTAATGATGAAACATAACTCAGATAATAATTGAGTATATATTAATTATTTCTAGCTGTATCAATTATTCCTCCACAATCAAGGTTTAAAATTTTTTCAAGAACCATAATATCACATTATATTCCTTCAATCAAATTAGAATGCCTCACCCCAAATCAAAACACATCAAGTCTGATATGAAGAAAACCTCTTTCCTTCCTCATCCATATTATCATCTGATATGTGCAGATTTCTTAAAAATGATCAATTGGGTTTCAATAAAATCAAAATTTGAGAAATGTTTTGGTACTAGTGAATCAGCTTGAATTAAAAGACTTACTTTAAAAAAGAAGCACTTATTTCTGCTTCTGGAAATAAAGGTGGAAAGATTAATCCCATCATATATTAATCCTTAGCTTAATAATAGTTAAACATCAATGAAACCAATAAAAAAGGACGTGTATGGCTTACAAAAGAACTTAAAAGCTTGAATGAAGCTGGAATCAATGAAGAGGATGAGAGTCAAGGCATTAATCAAATTTCTTAAAGGGTTGAATTAGGTGTCTCTGATTTTTAAAAATTGACACACTATTTGGCCACAAGCCCAATATCACACCAAGTGAGAGCTATCATTATCAAGAAAAAGCTGGTTCAAATGATAATTATGAAAATAAAGTGCTAACCGTAGAGGTAATTAAGAACATATTTTAATTATTTCATGATATAATCATATCTTATTCCCATTTTCAAGAGTAGTGATGGTTTTGAGTCACACCTTGATCTCAATACTTTTCTTTATAGTGATGATGAACTAATTTAGGCTAAGAATATCAATGATGAATAATTGAATAATCTAAAAACTTATATTTTCAGTAAAATTATTTATTATTTTTTCATCCTCTGGCTAAGTAAATTTCTTCCTTATTTAACACAAAAGGAAAATGAAGCATTTGTCCCCAGTCTGAATGAAAAGATTGGTTTAAGGAAAAATTCCATTCATATTTTTGCATTACCATACACAAACTTTCTGGAATACCACCAAAATATTATGTATTTCAAATGGGATTAAATTGCTAAATTTTCCTTAGTGAGTATGGTATTTAGCCTTAGAAGCAAACTATAATCCTCATTTCGAGCTTTAAAAGGAGAAATGGAATGAGGATTAGGCAAGGAATATTAGAATTCAACGGTTTGAAGAGGTTATTTTACAAAATACTGTATTTTGATAAATGAAAACAATCTTGAAACATGAATTTTAAAAAGAAGAACAGTATATGGAATCGGAGTTGAGGCAGAAGGAATTCTGGATGGATTTCACTATATAATATTTATCATTAAGCGGGAATATCTCTGAGCTGGAGTGTATTCTGACATTAATCAATAACAATCAATGAATGAAAACTATTTTGTACGTATAATTCGACTATTTTGGATTTGGTAATGCATAAATACAAAATTTCAATTATTCTACGCTGCAATGGAATCATAATTAGAGTCTTCTCTTAAGGTCATTAAATTAAGAATTGGTTTATACATTAATATGATGGTGAATTATTTCTTGTTTTTTTATGTTGGTGACACTGATATGTTCTTGGGTTTTACCTGAAATAGATAAATATAAAAAACTACTCTTAATTTTCTGAGAATTGTTTGCTGAAAATTTGAATTTATCATTTTATCTCTGAATTTCAATTTGAAGTATTTTCATTCAAATTTTTATTCATATTCATATTCAAATTTAAATTTAAGTCTTATAGATTTTCTTTAGAAATTTCTTCTTGGTGACATTCCTATTTTTTGGGCTTGTTTCATTTTAAATTTACGTTGAAAAATTTCTTTCTGAATTTTGTTCTTTTTTTTTGGAAAAAAAAAATTTTAATTTAATTTTTTGAGAATTTTCCACTGAAGCTTCAAGTTAAGATTTTAATTTTTGAATTATAATTTAATTTTTTATTCAATTTTTATTAACTTCAAATATAAATTGAATTTGTGTTTTCTTTTTGAATAAAGTTTTATTTTTGTAGCTCATAACCCAATTCAATTCAAATTCTTTTTGAAAATAAAATCAACTTAGTATTTATTTCTTTTCCTTGATTAATAAGCCCATTATAGCTAAAGTTCTACTCACTTTTTGATTCAAATCTTAAGGAGTAAAGTTATAATTATTTCTTTTATCATTTTCATTGAGTTTCTTGTAGCATTTTCGGGCCAAATATTTTGTTAGAAAGTGAGAGTTTAGTTTTTTTAATCCTCAAAGTTTCATCTTATCATTATTATGGTATTATTTATCTATAAAAGGGGAATGAATTCAAATCTTTCAAGAAACTCAAAAAAGTCATTGTTACTCACATCATGGTCAACTACACACGCAGCTCTTGCTAAATGCAAAATGTAAAACATAACAATATTTCAGTAAAGAGAAAGTTAAATACAACAAATAAATAAGTAGAATTAACTGAAGGATAGAAATAATTTAATAACTAAATAATAATAATAATAATAATAATAATAAGATAACACATATTAACACTAAGATAAAACTAAACAAAAATCTATAGTAAATTAATAAGTAGATTGGAGTATACAATGTAGTAAGATAATTGTTCTGACCACAAACACAACTAGTAATTTATGAGATAAGAAATGATTAAAGGAGGAAATATAGAATAAAATAAGAAGTAATGTTTTAAAAGGAGTAATGAAAACAGGGAGAAATTCTTCTTATGAGGCTTAGCATACAGTGTAAGTTACTTAATAATGGTGAGATAAAAGTTCAAAAAAATAGAAAACTGCTTCTTTTAATTCAGAAATTTGGCAAGAATTACCATGATCAATAATCCAATTCCTTTATAAAGATGAATTGGTCACTAATTGAGAGAACACTTAATCTTAGCCACTATGCATCGTAGTCTACAGAAAATAGAAAAAATCCCTCTTGAAAACAACTCCAAAAGAGAGAAGTCCTTATTTAGCATTTAAATAGATTCTGGATCAAATTAGAATAGTTTTCCCTACTGAATTCTCCAGAAAATCAACTGCAATAAGTTTTTTTGAAACATAATATAAGCTAATTATTTCATTTTTTTTGAATTTATAAATTTAATGGTACTTAATATCCATGTGTATAGTTCTGAATCCATCATTATCTTAATTCTATAATTCTAGGTGGATTGCACCCTCATTTTCGTTGAGCAATTGAGGGATAGTCACTACCTTCATTATTGTATCACCATCAACAATGCAATATCAAATCATCATAACCTGGTTTATTTTTTATCAACCTAATTATGTTTATTTATACAAATTATTACTTAAAATAAATTGTAATATTTTTGATACAATAGGTTGGTTTAATATAAAAAACAGGTTTATTAAATATCAAGATTATAGGGAATTTATTTTACATAATGAGGAATTAATTAACCATGATGAGGAATTGATTCCCCATGATTCGGAGCTGATTGACCATTATGAGTAATTCATTCCAAATGATATTTAATTAAAATCCTATGCTCTATGTTAAATAAACCTAAGACTTACATCAAATAAACACGGGGTTTCTTTTAAATCAACCTATTTATAAAATGTTTTCCAGTTTATTATAGATAACCATTATAATACATCAAAATAACCTAGATTATTTTCAATAACAAAGGCTATTTTTAATTGATATCACAAAGTTGATATTGAAGCAATAATGCAGGCAGTGATTGTCTTTATTTTCCAGGCTAATTTCTTTAACTATCTGCATTAACCATTCCACCTCCTTTATCATGTCTGAAAATGATGTGTGCTCTGCTTCATTGGCTGAATAAAACATGATGGGTTGTTTCTTTGTTTTACAAGGTTTTAGGTTCTTTTTAAAAATAATTTTGGAGCCAGATTTGGACCTCATTAAAACTAATGAGTTTCCCGAGTCCATATCAGTGTAAGAAATTATCCCTTGATTACCATTTTTGGAGTAGGGAAGTGCCAGCCTTTTTATAGAATAGGTGTGGATTACTTACAAGCACACCATAAAGTTAGTAATTCCAGGATTTTCCAGAAAATAAGAAAGAATACTCACTAAAAAAGTGATTTCAGGTCTCAAGCTTACACATATGTAGCTGCAAGTGCCTATGGCACTACAATAGTTGATATTGAGATTGGAAAATTCTTTTACTTTATCTTTTTTAGACCTTCTTAATTGAATGTTGGGTTTAGGAAGAGTGCTTTCCTGAGGAAGTTTTGTGATTTTCTACTCCCAAAAGAAATTATCAATGTAGTGTTCTTGAGATAGATTAAACCCATTTGGATGTGATCAATTCTTCCTTTCCTAGATTTTTCATACCAAAATCCTTTTGTATCTCAGCTTTTAAAAGTGATATTTCTAGTATTAAGATCTCCAAATAGTCAACATGAGCATAGATTCACACTATTTTATTGTCTTTTCTAAAAACACGCATGAATTGGGGATTCAATCCAGAAAAACAGCCGTTTTTAGAAAGCTAGGCAGGGGATTATACCTGGATAGTGGGACTTGTTTTAGACAATAAATTGCCTTATAAAATTTCAGAAACTTCCTGTTTTAATCTACATTCATTAAATAAGGTATGATAAAATTCCAATCTTCCTCTAATGGTGCATTGAGAAATGCAATTTTCACATCCATCTGATGGAATTTGAAGCTTAGTGACACCACATGAGATATTTATACTCTAAAGGAACTGATTTTTCTGGTAGGTGAGAAGGTGTTTAGGTAATCAAGACCTTCTATCTCATTGAATCATAATGCACACAGTAATTCCTTGTATTCTATGATCTCATTATTGTTATTTCTCTTCAACGTAGATACCCAGATCTCCGTAACTTGATGGTAAGTTTCCTTTCTGTATTCAACACTAAAAGCCTTTAGTCTTCCCATTTTTTCCAATCCCTTCTAAGTTGAAGGAAACCAATTGTGGCTTTTGTATCTACTGTAAATAGAGTTTTTAAATTTCGTAGGTATTGATTATTCCTCAATTATATTATTCTTGTGAGATCCTCTATCAAAAAGAAGAATGTTATTGGTTCTTATCTCAATTTATACAAGGGTAGGATTTCTTGGGCTGATGATTAATTCGATTTTACTTTCAGGTAGATCTTCCAGAGTCTAATGAAAGACGTCTTATTTGAAAGAAGCTCCAGAGCTTAAAAAAAGATGTAAACTTTCAGAGCTCAATAATTTTTCTCAAACAAGAAACCAATGATAGTAAACTGGAAAGGTGTTTTGGGAGGGGTTTTAGAAAGAGAGGAAAGACACATTCATTAAATTTTACATGCCTGCTACTAAGAACTTTCTTATCTACAACTCTTAGAAGTTTGTATTCCATTTTTTGGCTGGCGTAACCTAGGAATATTCCTTACCAGGACACAGGATTAAGTTTTCTTTCCTGTTTGCCTCTGGCATCCTCACCCAGGCTCTACATCCAAGTGGGTGAAGTATGTTTTATACAAAGTTTATAGAGAGTCTTATCCTCTCTTTGAATGAAATTTAACGGAATTTTTGCCATTTTTTCTTTTTCTACCCAAAATTGGTGAAGTAGCTTTGACTATAACAATGAAAAACATTTTTTCAATAAATTATCAATTAACCCTCTCATCTATCCCATTGTGCTGGAGGGTATAGCAGGCCGATTAAGTAGCTTATTCTACATTAATAGCTAAGATTTTGAAACGTTTTTGGCCAAATTTGTTCTTAGTATCAGAGGTAATGTTGAGCATCTTGAAACTAAACTTCTTTTCTGAATGCACGTTAAAGTTTCAAAAATAATTATAAGAATACCTCTTTTGTTTTAGGAATTTGATGCTAATGTAGCCAGTGTATTTGTAGATCATTATTATAAGCTATATAGCTCCCTCAATCGATGTTGCTTGTCTTGGGCCACACAAATCTAGGTGGATTTTCTCAAGTGGTTGAGTTACTTTTTGGAAATTGCGTTGAAATGGGAGCTCCAGGATTTCACTTAACATTAAGACCTCACATGTGTCTATTTGATTAAAGGAAGGGATCAATTTCTTTATTCCTTCTTCATTCATGTTCCCCAGTCCTTTATATCTGGTTATATTCAAGGAAAACAGGAATTTTGAAGTTTGTACAGCAATATTGGTATACAGAACTGTGTTCATAGCTGCACAGCTGAGTTCTAGCCTTTGATGATTGTTGAGAAATATTAAGTACTTCTTTCCTTCATTCTTTATTTTAATACTTCTGGCCAATTGAAACAGCTCCACCAGGTTAGTCGTTAAGGCTGGTACATACAAGCAGTCTTCTAATGTCTAGATTACCACATTTTTTGCCATTATTTTTTCTGTTCCTTCTATGGCTGCAGCCAGGGGTGATTTTTCGCAGCTGGTGGAAATTTGAATGTTTATCCCATTTCTTAAGATAGTGAAAAAACTCTTGTCATTGAAAATATGGTTTGTCCTTCTGCTGTTCAAAAAAGTAGCATGAGGCTGCGTCTTGGCTTGAGTTGTCATCATTAAGGCTCGAGAAATTGTTAAATTCATTTGTGCTTCCTTATTTGGTCTTTCAGGGCGAACATTTGGGTGAATCTTCCAGCATCAATCATCCGGATGACTTTCTAGGAAGTTGTTCTTTAAATCTCTGAAATAGTGTATCGTTTTGGCCCGAAAAACCTCTATGTTCAAAGATATTTCTTGGATAGTGCTCTGGGGGCTTAGGCCTTTCTCTTTCAGAGCTAAATTATGTAGTAGATTCAAGATGGCATCAGGGTTTTCTAGATTTTTCATGTTTGAGGACAATTTTCCAGCTATTTTGTGATATTCTTCAGGTAATTTTTTTAAAATATTCAAGGTTATGGTTGGTGTACGAAGCTCACCTTTAAAGTTTATCACTTCATTGAGAAATTTCTTAATCTCCAAGACAAAGCTTTCTAGATTACCATGGTAGGTAATTCTATAGAATATCACCCATATTGTGGCTTTATTACTGAGTTTATATGAGTAAATGTGTTTGGCTGAAGTTTCCAACAGGAAGTGAGTGTCTTCCATTGTCTTGTCATCTTTAAAGATCTCTGTAAAGGTAGTTGAGTTTAGGGTCCCTGAAATTAGGTAAAAAGTCTTTGAATTCGCATCTATGATTTTATTTGAAGCCTCCGACATTCTAGCTTTGATGTATACAAGAGGTTATTTTTCTTTAACACAATGTTCATATCAGGGGTAATTATGCGGTCCAAAAGCAGTTTTGGGCCTGACTCAAGTATAGTCAGACCCAATAATGCCATAGCCCATTGATCAAATAATTTTTATTTGATTACTAAGCCAAAAACTGAATATTCACATGAGAAGTCTCAGTCAAAATCTGATCCCCTAAAAAAGTTGACTGAGTTACAATTTGAAATACAAGGAAGTTAAGGAAACATAAGAATTTTGAATAAAAAACTAATAAGACAGAACTGGGAAACCACCCAAGATGCTGTCACAGGGGCTCTTCTAAGTGAAGAGGGCCTGGCACTCAGTGAACAGACTTACTTATGGAGGGCTCAGAATAAGATACTCAATGATAAGAGTAATGAAGTAAGAGGATAAATTCCTAATCATAAAATAATAAGCATTAAAAGATATGAGAAAAACAAAAGCAATAATAAAGAGCCAACCACAAATAATCCTGTACCACTGTTTCAACCTGTTCAGAAAAGAGAAAAGTAGTAATAAAGGATATGGCCACCAGGACTCTACTGAACAGGTGAGGGAAGGCAAAGACTAACTTAATAATTAATAAAATAATATTTCTTAATGAGAAATAAAATAATATTAAATAATAAATCCAATATTTCAATTAACTGGGGGAAAAACCCCCAGGTGGGTGAAGAGGGGCTGGTATATGTGAGAAATACCAGCCTTGGAGTTTGACTGTTGAGATACTTTTCTGTATGCTGGAAGAAGGTGGATGTGGGATTGAATCCTGTATTGGTGAATCCAATACAGGCTATACAGTCAATACAGGTATTTGCGCCTGTATTGATTACAGGCCTGTATTTGGTAAATCCTGTATTTGGGTCTTGCCTGAATGAAACGGTATTGAGGTCTGAAAACTGTATTTGAAGAATGTTGAATGACACCCCCTTGCGGATTGGGTTTTGAGGGGTATCAATGAAGTAATGATTGTTGAATATGATTGGTAATGCCCCTGCCTCCTTGGCTGTGACATTATCCCCCTCTTGAAAGTGGTGAGCTCTGAGAACCATAAGTACAGTGAGTCTTGATGAGCTTGCAAACAATCCATACACTTCTTTCCCCCAATTCCTTAAATTTATCCCATTAAACTTTCTTCAATCAATACTCAAACAAATCTTCATTTGATCACTTGTAGGTATTTTCCCCTTGATCTTTATTCTGAATTCCCTCTTTTACTTCAAAATGCCTTCATTCTTCTTGAAATTTCTTCATTCTTGTCTTGAGTGTCTTCACCAAACTTTTCTTGAGTCCTCATGGCTTTTGAAAAGTGGGTGACCTGGATTTATGTCCCAAGAACACCTGATTTCATCATAATTATAATCTTGAGAGTGTTGGCATAAAGTGGCCAATACTTGAGGTTTTGGACCATTTCAGAAGTCCTGGCCAAAATCCTCAAATTTGTGATTAAAGGGGATTTTGGCCAATTTGCGCAAAAATGCAAAAATGCGCATATATGCCATAATGGCATATATTGGTGAAAAAAATGGAAAAATCTGATTAATGATGAAAAATGGACTTATGAAGGGTTCTGGCCATTTAGCGCATTTTTGCGCAAAATGCGCAAATGCACAATTATGATGAAATTGGCCAAAAAGGCCTTTTGAAGCCTTTTGACAAGATAAAGAGGCATTTTGCACAAAAGTGCGCAAAAGTGCGCAAATTTGCCAATATGCGTAATTAAGCATATTTTGATGAAAATTGATAAAACTGAGCGATTTTGAAGTTTTGAGGTCTGATATGGCCATTTGTGCCAAAGTTCATAAATTCATGAAATTGGCCAATTGGGCCATTTAAAGAAGTTTTTCTTTTTGATCTTGATTTCTTCTTGAATGTCTTTCTTCTTATCCCCTCCTTGACTGGTCAATTGCCATAAATGCCTTGCTGATTGGGTTTTGGCTTTCAATTTTGCTCTTAAGGAATGAGTTCAAGGCTTATTTGAAGAGAGATGACGCCAAATGCGCAAATATGCCAATATGGTCAAAATGGCATATTTTGCTAAAGAATTGAATAAAACATTGATTTTGATGTTTTGAAGAAGAATGAAGCCAAAATGCACAAAATGCACAAAAGTGGGCAAATGCATGAAAATGGCCAATTTGGCCTATGGAATAGTTTTTGATGATAATTTTATTCTATTCTGTTGTGCTTCACTCTGTTCTTGAATTTCAAATTGCCATATTTGACTTGCTGACTTGGAATTTTCTGTGATTTGCTTGGTCTTGACTTTGAAATTTGATTTGAAGATGAGTTCAAGGTTGATTTGAAGAAATTTTGATGAAGGTTATCTGTAGCTGGTCTTTACCATTACTAGTGTTTTGCTCTTTGATTATTGAATGAATTGACTCCCCAAACAGGATATCGGAGTGATGACTACTGCTTTTGAAATAAGAAATAAAATTAAAAATGAAAATAAAACATACAAGTAAAAGAAAATGAAATAAAAAAAGTAAAAAATAAAAAAGAATTGAGAGAAAAAGAGAGTAAAGAAAGAAATAAGAAATACCTGAGGGTTGTTCTTCTTGTGGTGAGTTGCATGATTTTGGCCAAAATGTTTTGAAAGATAAAATCAAACATTTGATGCTCACAGCGTGGCCAAGGTAATGTTTTACAAGAAGTAGACCCCTCAGGGATTCATACCAGGAGATGGAGCTTACTTTCATAACTTCCACTCCCCACCAAGAACCATAAATGAAAAAGAAATTATGCCATAACATGAATTGTG
Organism: Austropuccinia psidii; assembly: GCA_023105745.1. Lineage (NCBI taxonomy): Eukaryota > Fungi > Basidiomycota > Pucciniomycetes > Pucciniales > Sphaerophragmiaceae > Austropuccinia > Austropuccinia psidii. The sequence goes on from JALGQZ010000001.1 coordinate 9,546,330, forward strand.
GTAATGAATGTCTTGGCAGATAATTTATGGCATGATTAAAGAAAGAAAAGAAAATAAGAGAAAGGATTGGGCCATATCTTGATGAAAGGTCCAAAATCTTGAGGGTATGATGTTGCAAGGCCTTCTGAACCTGTCCAAAGAATTGACAAGGGCTCACAAAGTGGCCAAGGTGATGCTTACAACAAATTTGGGTAGAATACCCCCTTAAAGGTGCATTCCAGGAGAGGAACTTACTTTCATAACCTCCAATCCTCACCCAGCACCATAAATTAAACTCTTGAGGCATTTGGGCCAGGCATGTCTGGATACAAAGTGTGAAAGTCCTTGACAAGGTCTGGGGAGTTGGTAAGGTTGAAAGCTGGTTCCCAAGTTGTTCTTTCTGGGTCTTCATTGAATCCTTTCCACTCAACTAAATACCATAATGAACCTCTCTTGAGTTTTGAGTCCAGAACCTGAGCCACTTCCCATTATTCTTGCTCTTCCACTATTACTGGAGGTGGTGGCAATTGGTGTCGATTTGGGATAGTTGATTGCTTCACTGGTTCTAACAAGGTGTCAGCCTGTGACTCAAAACCAGAGCACAAGCATGACAGCCAATACACCATAAATCAATGGTATAGCCAAGATACCACCAAAACATGGAGCTGAGCCAAATTAGCTCAAAAGGTATCAAAAGAAAGAGGAAACTCACCTCTTTCTGAAAATACAAGTCCCATCACCATAGGACAAGAAATAACAAAGTTATTCCTGCTCAAAGTCATTGCTGAGCATAAACCTTAATTTTCACCTCTCATCTAAAATCTAGAAGGAGAGGCTTAACCCCATCAAATGGGTATTCAAAATGAAGCTCTAAGCCAGGGCTATCCAATGGTACCAGCCAAACTGAGCTAGCACCAGTATTACTTGAGTTATGGTCAAATTCAGACCAAATAAGGGTGAACAAAACATTCACCTCTCATCTAACTTTTACAGTTTTAGTGTGAGATACTTAAAGTGGGGTCTTTTTGGAAAGAGCACAATCAGGGCTATCTGATGGTGCCATCCATTTCCCCATAACTCAACTACAACAGAAGTTATTGGCCAAACAAGCTTAATACAGCTTTTTGCCCAAACCACGCCAATGTACAAAAATACTTGTACATGGGATAACTTTGTCATATTTAATGATAACCATGTCAAGTTGGGTACCATTGTGTAGAGCTCATATAGAGCTATTCAATGAACCAACGTTGAGCTTGATATCTCAAAAACTGACAGAGTTATGACCATTTTAAGGTCAAAATCCCACCAGCTGTCATATACAGCCTTACCATGGGATAACACCCCATAACCATGAATGTGAGGTGTCAAATAGACAAAGAAGCATGTTTTTACTTCAATACCTCATATGTCAGTCAATACTGGGGTCCCATACAGCTTCTGTACAGCATTCTACGCGTCATACACGTCAGAATCAGGCTGTGAGGTCCCCAGATGAAAATTTTCACCCTGTATTGGTGAAAACTGCCCAGATGTGGTTTCAAAACCACATCTGAGCCCAATACAGGGTATACAGGCTGTTTGCAAACCACAAGCCTGTCCTAGAGAGTGAAAAATCTTCACTTCCTCTACGTGGAAAGGTCTAGCAGCCTTTCCACCCCAATTTCAGGATAAAAGGAGGGCTTTTCACAGCCAAAGACCTTTCCTCATCCTGCTCTTGAATACCCTACGTAGTAAACTGTCAAAAACAGTTTTACTCTTGGGTAATAATCAGGTATTATTATAATCTTAATAATTGTAGTCTTTATTATTGTAACCCAACAGGTAAAGCTGCACCCAGGGCTTTCAACAGCGCTCACCACCACTATATCCACTATAGTAAATCCCTTTTATTATTAAATTAAAACCATCTTCAACTCTTATAAAACCTTTTTAACCTTTATATACCGTGTCACAGTCATAGTTAAAAGTTGTAAATACACTTTATTACTCTTATCATAGACTCAGCCTGACATTTTGGGGGCCTGGCCGTGTTTTTTACTTATTTTGGACCTTACAAGTAAGTTTTTTCTCTTTTTTATCATTTATTGACACCTGTTTTTTATTTTTAGGCGTTATTTTATTTTGAAAAATATATTTTATATATATTCTTCTTTTAAAATTTAATAATACTCATATTTTTAAAGAGTATTTGTCTAGTGGCTAATAACCACAAGACCAGTATTTTTGGCGTGTTTTGCATATAAAAACACTTTTAAGCCATTTATACAGTCTCAATTCTTGATTGAATTAAGACAGCTCATACTGATAAACCAACAGTTGAGGCGTGTTTGGGCACATTGTTAACTCAATTGCCCTGTAATACACCATTTTTGACAGATTATACTTGCTAATAACAAGTATTCTGTAAGATATTGGTATACAAACAGTATACCAATAATCAATAAGCTGTATTTCTGACGTGGAATTGTTAATTCAATTACACTGTCACTATACAAGGGCATACTGTAGTAACATACAAGCCCAGAGGCCATTCTTAGACGTGCAAAACCAGCCTTGTAAGAAGTCTTAACTGACATAAGCCCTCTTTTTCCTGCTTTGATTCAGTGGAAGAAAACTTCATACCACTTGAGACCCAGTCACAGGCCAACATACCAGTGACACCCTCAGAACCAGAGGGCAGCAAGGGCAAAGGAAAAAGGCTTAGTGAAGGCCTCATCACAGCCAAAAAGTGGACACCAATAGCCACTCAGAGGAGTAGAAAACCACGAAACTCTGCTTCAATACAAGGTAAACCAACCTTAACCACTTGTGCAGGGAAGATTACAATTATTAACCCAGTTGTAACCTCCAAAGGCAAACTGCCCAAATCAGCAGATAGCAAATTTGTACAAGGCACAGTCAAAGGTAAATACCCTAAGAACATAAAGTTTTTGACTGCTTGCAAACACTGATATGTCCCCTGCATACCTCAGAGACCTTGGCTTCCAAAGGAACCAGCCAGAGGATAGAGCAGGAATGTCTAGAACCAGAAGACCTGAAAGAAGACACATTGGACACAGTGGTGGATGGCAAAACAATGAGGGAGATAATATCAACCTTTCCATTCACACTCCAATTCAACAGAAACCTCAAACCAGAGGACTGGAAAGATATGGATCAAGTTCTTCAAATCCACCAACTCCTCAAAGATTTGTTTCAATGGAGTATGGACAACAAGAGGTTCAACCTAGCAACTCACTGGGCAGAACTGGGATCAAGTTGCCAGAAGATCTGTCTCAAAGAGATAGACTTCAAAGACCTTATGGTAATCACCAAGGGTTGGAATCCTACCAGGCAGCACAGACTCCTGGAGGCAAGGGCACAGAGGATAAGGGAGAATCAAGCCACTATCCAAGCTATAGAAGAACAGTTAACCCAGACAGGGCCTACTCAGATTCCTTCAGGTTCACAAGGAGCATGCCAAATCAGCTCTCCAGTGGCTTCACACCATTCAGAAACCAGCAGATCAGTGGCCAAGAGTCACCATTCTTCACAATTCCAGGAAGTTTCCAGGAGAAGACAAGGCAACAAGGGCAAAAACAAAGCCTCCTTCAACCAGAGGAGGAAGGAGTCAGACCCCATGATCCAGAAGCTGTTAGATTTGGTAAAAGAAGTACACAAGAACCAGAAGTAGTTGTAAACCACTCTAGAATCAGTAGTCCTAGTAATAGAAACATTACCCCCACTCAGACTGAAAATAACATTATCACATCTGAGAGTAACATCAACAGTGACACACTGTGGTTACAAATGTCCCAATATGCTGAGCAATCTGCAAAGCAGGCTACAGAATTTGCAGCTGCCCAAGAAAGGATGAGAAAAACTCAAGCCTCATTGGAGCAGATAGTTAAAAACCTTCAGGAAGGATATGCTCAACTGAGCAAAGCCTCTGAAGAAACCAACAAGAGACTGAATCAAGTCTCTGAAGAACAACACCATAGTAGCAGGGACAGGGAGTGTCTGAACCAAGACATCAACAAATTGTTTGATGCCTACCATAGCTTAAAGCCCCAACCACAAGGCCAAGCTATGGAGAATCCATATCAACCAGATGACATCAAACCAGATGCCATGTTGTTGAATAAGGCAAGATCTCCATCACAATACCAGGATGGAGATGGCATGTCTTATTCAGAGAAGGAAGCCTTGAAACAGCTTCCTGAGGCCTCAAACTGGCCCAAATTCTCTGGATCAGGAGAATATGATCATATGGAACTCATAGATTATATTGATGGACTCTTCATTGATGTACCAAGCATACCAGATTACTGGATTACTGCTAGACTGAATACTGCATTTAAAGGTCATGCAAGTATATGGTACACTGAAATGAAAGAAATCCATGGCAGAAGAAATTGGCCATGGTGGAAGAGTCAAATAATCCAAAAGTACAGTAATGGAACTTGGATATGGCAAAAGACCATGTCATTTGAGAATGACAAATACTCTGTGGACAAAGATCCATATGAGTGGTGTCTTAGACAGTCTAAAAGACTTAAAGCCATTGATCCTCAGATGAACATCCAAATGAGGAATCACAAACTCCTGACACAACTGCCAGGAGAACTAGAGCATGCAGTAAAGTGCAGATGCAACCAAAATTGCACTCTAGATGATATAGCCAATACCTTACAAGACATAAGGAAAAGGACTAATATAGGGAAATTCACCCCATACAGAAGCAGTAGTTTCAAAGAGAAACAACCTTTCAGGGTGGAGTTTAAAGACAAACCCAGAGAAAAAGTGGCAGAAGTGGCAAAGAAGAAGAATTCTTGTCACAATTGTGGTTCAACAGACCACTATGCTAACAACTGTCCAAAGGCAAAGAAAAAAGTCTATGCCATAGAGAAAGTCCCTGAGGAAGAACCTCCAACGGAGGAATCTGAATCAGACTCTATGGGTGATGCCATCAGAGAACCATCTGATGAGGATCAAGACCCAAGAGAGGAATTTCTAGTGGAATACCAAGAGGAAACCCCACTAGAAATCCAGGATATACAGTTGGAAGCAGGCATGCCACAAGACACTACCAACAAAAACTTGTGTAAACATACACAAAATGCACAAACATTCCTGGTTACACCAACCAAAGGAATGGCATATATACATGGAACAGCCACAAAAATGACTGTATGTATTGACAATGCTCAGCACCCACTGATCATTGACAGTGGAGCACACTGCTCCATAGTGGGCAGAAATTATCTGGATAAACACTTCCCAAACTGGGAAAAAGAACTCTTACCCACCAGGGAAAAGAACTTTAAGAGTGCATCTGGAAAGATGACCTCTATTGGGACAATTATCAAAGAGATAATTATACCCCACAGAAAAGGTAATATCAGACTCAACCCAGAGTTTGTAGTGCTTGAAGATGCCCACATCCAAGGGTTTTTACTGGGGACAGATTACCAGAGGATGTATGGCATAGATATTTACAATAGTAAAAATAGGCATATTACCATTGGTACTAACAAGGAAAAGAAATTTTCTCTTGATATATACCAGATATCTTCTCAGGACCCACTGGAAGAACTTCTGAAAGAATTCAGAGAGGGACAGTTTAGCACTACCCTCACCAGTAAACAAAAGTTAAGTTTACTGAAGATGCTGAGGAAGAATAGACCAGCATTTGCCATTGGTGAAGAACCATTAGGCAAGATCAAAGGCCATGATATAGAACTATATCTGGATGTGGAAAGGCCTTATCCACCCATGTTAAGGAGACCTCCTTACCCAGCAAGTCTGGAGACCAGGAAAGAGATTGAGAAACATATCAATGAACTCCTGGACATGGATGTCATTAGGAAGATTGGACATAATGAAATAGTGGAAATTACCACCCCTGTCCTAATCACCTGGCATGATGGCAAGTCTAGATTGTGTGGAGACTTCAGAGCCCTGAATAACTACACAAAAGCAGACAGGTACCCTATACCAAGGATACCTCATGCCTTGGATAAACTGGCTAAAGCCAAACACATAACCAAGATGGATTGTATGAAAGGTTTCCACCAAAATGGAGTTAAACCAAACTCCATGAAGTTGCTCAGAATAATATGCCATATGGGCATATATGAGTACACCAGGATGCCATTTGGCATCAAAAATGCACCAGCCCACTTCCAAAGGATGATGGACACCATATTTCAGGAAGAAATAATGGAAGGCTGGATGGTAGTATATATTGATGATATCATTATATACTCAGAGACATGGGAAGATCATGTACAATACATAGACAGAGTGCTAAGTAAATGTACACCCATCAATCTAAAAATTTCACTTAAAAAGTGTAATTTTGGCCAACAGGAGCTACTAGCTCTAGGACACAAAGTCTCAGGCCTTAGTCTGGCAATTGACCAGAACAAAGTAGCAGCAGTACTGCAAAAGCCAGTACCAAAGAACATTAAAGAAATGCAATCTTTCCTTGGGTTTGCTAGCTACTATAGAAACCACATCAAAAACTTTGCCCACATAACTAGTAGCTTATACAAGTTATGCTCAAAGGATGTAGTTTTTGAAATGACCAAGGAAAGGAGGGATGCATATGAGAGGATCAAATATGAACTCACAAATGCACCTGTGCTCATCTTGCCTGACTTTGAACTACCATTCAAGTTATACATAGATGCAGCATGCAGCCAAGGCTTAGGAGCAGCCCTTCACCAAAGACAAATTGTGGATGGTGAACCAAGAGAAGGTGTAATATGTTACATCTCCAGGCAGCTGAAAGATTCAGAAGCCAGGTATGGGGCCACCCAGACAGAATGTCTATGTCTAGTCTGGGCTCTAGAAAAACTCCATTACTATTTGGAGGGTGCAGTCTTTGAAGTCTACACAGACTGCACAGCCTTGAAGTCTTTACTAAACATGAAGACTACTAATAGACATATGCTGAGATGGCAAATAGCCATCCAGGAGTATAGAGGGAACATGACCATCATATACAAGGAAGGCAAAAGCCATACCAATGCAGATGGCCTTAGCAGATGGCCACTGGACAATGTCAAAAGCAATCCAGCTTATGACCCTGAAGTTGCTGCCAAAATTCCTATCCATTTTATGGAGATCAATAGGAAAAAGAACTTCAGATTCTCTGAATGGGCACCAGAGAGTGGTACCCTTGACAGTGGAAACACTGATTCAGAAGGGACAGAAACTCCCATACTGGGAATAAGTTCCTCAGAACTGCACAATGAATTTTTCAATGCAGTCCTGAAATCTTATGCTAAGCACAAACAGTGTAGCATATTACTCCAACTTCTTCAACAAAAATACAGGAGCCCAGAACTGGAAACCCAGCTGGAGGAACCCTGGTTGAGGGCCTATAAGGACAATAAATTCTTCCTTATAGATGGCCTGATTTATCACAGAGAAAAGCACACCAGTGCACTCACAGTGATAGACAGAGACCACATCTCTCTAATCCTGCAGGAATGCCATGACTGCCCCTATATGGGACACATGAGTGAAGACAGGACCCAAGAGAGGGTAGCAAGCACAGCTTGGTGGCCCAAGTGGGAACAAGAGTTGAGTGAATACACCAACACTTGTGAAAGATGCCAAAAGGCAAATAGAAAACATGGGAAGAAATATGGGTTACTTCAACACATAGAAGAACCCAAGCACCCATGGGAAACCATTAACATGGACTGGGTCACAGGACTTGTCCCAGGAGGCAAAGAAAACTACAATGCCTGCTTAATCATAGTTGATAGGTTCAGCAAAAGCATGAGATGTCTACCATGCCATAAAGAGGACACAGCCATGGACACTGCTCTGTTATTTTGGAATAATATCATATCCACCTGTGGAGTCCCCAAGATCATAATTAGTGACAGGGACCCAAAATTCACATCTGAATTTTGGACCAACTTATATGACATGCTTGGCACCAAACTTGCTTTTTCCACAGCTTACCATCCCCAAACAGATGGCCTGGCTGAGAGAATGATCCAAACAATGGAGGACATTCTCAGGAGGTTCTGTGCCTATGGCATGGAATACAAGGACCATGAGGGATACACCCATGATTGGGTTACCCTCTTACCAGCAGTCCAGCTGGCTTATAACACAAGCCAGCACTCTACCACAGGAAAATCACCTGCACTGGTAGAGAAAGGGTGGAATCCCCTGTTACCTGTGGATCACTTGAAGAGAAATCTTCTGAACATCCACCCCACAGACAAAGACTTCCATGATATGTGGAAGAAAGCCTGTGATACTGCAGCCAAATGCATAGCTGAGGCCAAAGAGTATAACAAGCAGAGGTGGGACAAATCACATATGGAACCTGACTTCAAGGAAGGGGACCAGGTGTTAGTGTCTACACTGAACTTCAACAATCTCAAAGGACCTAAGAAAATGAGAGACTCATTTGTAGGGCCCTTCACTATCATTAAGTTGATAGGGAAAAATGCAGTAGAGGTCAAGCTCACTGAGGAGTTTTCTAGGAAACACCCAGTCTTTCCAGTGAGCCTGGTCAAGCCATACTTCCAAACAGAGGAGGAAAAATTCCCCTCCAGGAAGAAGAACATCACTCCACCAGAAATAGTGGAAGTAGAAGACTCTCCTGGACCTGTGAGTAAAATCATCAGGGCCAGAAAAATCAGACTTAATGGAAAGGATCAAAGACAATACCTAGTCAGATTCAAAAACCAGACAGCTGATAAAGACAAATGGTTGGCAGAGGATGCCATACCAGATGGGAACCTTCATTTAAGGAGATTCAGAGCCTCTAGGAGGACTGAACAGTCTCATCAATGATGAGCCTTTTTTAGAGGGAGGGTATGTCAGCCTGTGACTCAAAACCAGAGCACAAGCATGACAGCCAATACACCATAAATCAATGGTATAGCCAAGATACCACCAAAACATGGAACTGAGCCAAATTAGCTCAAAAGGTATCAAAAGAAAGAGGAAACTCACCTCTTTCTGAAAATACAAGTCCCATCACCATAGGACAAGAAATAACAAAGTTATTCCTGCTCAAAGTCATTGCTGAGCATAAACCTTAATTTTCACCTCTCATCTAAAATCTAGAAGGAGAGGCTTAACCCCATCAAATAGGTATTCAAAATGAAGCTCTAAGCCAGGGCTATCCAATGGTACCAGCCAAACTGAGCTAGCACCAGTATTACTTGAGTTATGGTCAAATTCAGACCAAATAAGGGTGAACAAAACATTCACCTCTCATCTAACTTTTACAGTTTTAGTGTGAGATACTTAAAGTGGGGTCTTTTTGGAAAGAGCACAATCAGGGCTATCTGATGGTGCCATCCATTTCCCCATAACTCAACTACAACAGAAGTTATTGGCCAAACAAGCTTAATACAGCTTTTTGCCCAAACCACGCCAATGTACAAAAATACTTGTACATGGGATAACTTTGTCATATTTAATGATAACCATGTCAAGTTGGGTACCATTGTGTAGAGCTCATATAGAGCTATTCAATGAACCAACGTTGAGCTTGATATCTCAAAAACCGACAGAGTTATGACCATTTTAAGGTCAAAATCCCACCAGCTGTCATATACAGCCTTACCATGGGATAACACCCCATAACCATGAATGTGAGGTGTCAAATAGACAAAGAAGCATGTTTTTACTTCAATACCTCATATGTCAGTCAATACTGGGGTCCCATACAGCTTCTGTACAGCATTCTACGCGTCATACACGTCAGAATCAGGCTGTGAGGTCCCCAGATGAAAATTTTCACCCTGTATTGGTGAAAACTGCCCAGATGTGGTTTCAAAACCACATCTGAGCCCAATACAGGGTATACAGGCTGTTTGCAAACCACAAGCCTGTCCTAGAGAGTGAAAAATCTTCACTTCCTCTACGTGGAAAGGTCTAGCAGCCTTTCCACCCCAATTTCAGGATAAAAGGAGGGCTTTTCACAGCCAAAGACCTTTCCTCATCCTGCTCTTGAATACCCTACGTAGTAAACTGTCAAAAACAGTTTTACTTTTGGGTAATAATCAGGTATTATTATAATCTTAATAATTGTAGTCTTTATTATTGTAACCCAACAGGTAAAGCTGCACCCAGGGCTTTCAACAGCGCTCACCACCACTATATCCACTATAGTAAAGCCCTTTTATTATTAAATTAAAACCATCTTCAACTCTTATAAAACCTTTTTAACCTTTATATACCGTGTCACAGTCATAGTTAAAAGTTGTAAATACACTTTATTACTCTTATCATAGACTCAGCCTGACACAAGGACACATGGAAGACAGGGTGAGCTGACTTCCATTGTTGAGGCAACTTGAGGTGATATGCATGGCTGCCAATCTTCTTGAGAACTTCAAAGGGTCCCAACCATCTTTCTGAAAGTTTCTTGGTGGGTCTTGTTGTCTTGATGTTCTTGGAAGCTAGCCATACTTTGTCCCCAGGTTGGAAATCAGGTGGAATTGCTCTATTTCTATCTTCATACTTCTTAAAACGCTTTATTGCTGACTCTAATTCTTCTCTGACAGCTTGCTGTACTGATTGAAGTTTTGATGATAACTTTCCAGCAGGTGTACCTTGAGAAATGTGAATTGAATCAAAGCTGGGATTTCTTCCATAAATGGTGAAAAGTGGTGACTGTTTTGTTGATGAATGTTCTGCATTATTATAGGCAAATTCAGCCAGAGGGAGCCAGGTGTGCCAGTCATCTTGATGGTAACTGACATACATCCGAAGATACTGTTCTAGAATCTGATTTACCCTCTCTGTCTGTCCATCTGTTTCAGGGTGAAAGGCAGTTGAAAGATCTCTTGATATCTTGAGCTGCTGACACAATTGAGTCCAAAATGATAAAACAAGAAATGAACCTCTATCACTGACAATACTGACTGGAAGACCATGTTTGGAAAATACATGATTAATAAATATTTGAGCTAAGTCCAAAGCAGTGATTGTTGAATAAGTTGGAATAAATATTGTCATATTTGAAAATCTGTCTACAACTACTGAAATGGAATCAAAGTTGCTTGACAAGGGCAATTGAGTGATAAAGTCCATTGACAAAGAATTCCAAGGACCAGATGGAATTTGAAGAGGCTTGAGTAATCCAAACTTCTTATGGTGGATGTTCTTGTTTCTTGAACATTGCTGACATGAGGACACATAGTCCTTGATGATTTTATTCATGCCAGCCCAATAAAAATCCCTCTTGATGAGCTTGAGGGTCTTCTCCTGGCCAGGATGGCCAGCCAACGGTGAGTCATGAAGCTTTTGAAGAATGTCCAATTAAATTTCATGATTACTTGGAATGACTACTCTATCTTTGAACAATAATAATTTTGCTTGAGGTTCAAGAGAATAGTCTGGGACTGATTCTCCTCTTGCTAATTTCTTGAGGATTTCCTTATAATCTTTGTCTTGCCATACTTGTCTTTGAATTTGATCAACTACATCTGAAAACATATCAACTTTTATTAAAAAGAATCTTGACTCTTGAATTTCATTTTGCTTGAGAACTTGATGAAAAGTTTGAGAATTCTTGCTGATGAAATCCACCCCCCTCTTTGGGTACACGTTGTCCCGACGTGACAAGGCATCTGGTAAAGTGGCCAGCCTGCCTGGGCAGTAAGTGATGATAAAATGGAATTCGGATGGAAATTCAGCCCAACGGGCTTGACAACGAGTAAGGACTTTAGAGGACATAAAATACTGAAGGGAACAATGGTCTGTCAAGACCTCAAAGGAATCAGAAAGAGAAGGAGAAAATCTCTCCAGCGCTTGAGAGCCCAAACTATGCCAAGAGGTTCCTTGTCATGTATTTCATAGTTGAGTTCAGCTCGTAAGAGCTTGCGACTATCAAATGCAATGGGATGCTTTCCTGAGTCATTCACCTGACTCAGTACAGCACCCAAGGCACAATCAGAAGCATCAGTCTCTACAATAGTTGGTAGAGAAGGATTAAAATGAGAGAGAATAGGAGCAGTGGTGAATGCTTCTTTGAGTATTTGAAACTGACTAAGAGCTTCCTCATTGAAGATAAAGGGAGAATCTTTTTTGAGGAGGGAAGTGAGAGCAGAGATTTTTTTGGAATAATTTTTAATTAAATGAGCATAAAAATTGGCAAAGCCAAGAAAAGATTAGAGGGCCTTGATGTTCTTGGGCTGAGGCCAATTGAGGATTTGTTTAACTTTTGAAGAATCTATCTTGAGGCCATCACTTGAAACAACATAGCCCAAGTATTCCACACTTGAGGCATGGAATACCCACTTTGAGGGTTTAGCAAACAAATTGTTGTGTCTCAGTCTTTGGAGAACAGAGGCCACATGTTTAACATGTTCATCCAAAGAGCTAGAGAAGACCATAATATCATCTAAGTACACTACAAAAAAAATATCCAAATAATCTGCAAAGATATCATTCACAAGATTTTGGAATGAAGATGGAGCATTGGTTAAGCCAAATGGCATGACCAAATACTCATAACTACCATATTTGGTTCCAAAGGCAGTTAAGTGCTCATACCCCTCTTTAATTCTCAGAAGATTATAAGCACCACGCAGATCTATCTTGGAGAAGATAGTAGCAACATTAAAGACAGTAAGAAGCTGATTCATTGGAGGAACAGGATATCTGTTCTTCCTAGTGACAGCATTAAGTTTGCGGTAGTTGACACACAAACAAAGACCACCATCCTTTTTCTTGACAAAAAGAATAGGTGCTCCTTTTGAGGAGGAGCTTGGTCTAATGAAACCTTTCTCTACATTCTCTGAAATGTAGGCCCACAGTGTTTCTGACTCATTTTTAGATAAATAGTAGATAACACCAATTGGAGGTAGAAGACCCTCCAGTTCAATATGATGATCACAGGCACAGTGTGGAGGAAGTTTCTCTGCTTTCACTTTGGAGAATACATCCAAATATTTGTGATAAACAGGAGGGACTACCTTCAGCACAGCTTCAATCTCTTCTGGCTCTTCCTCCTCATCCCACTGCTCCTCCAGGGGGGCATGAAAAGATAAAGGAGGAAGGTCCATATCCCCTTGAAAGAGATGAAGTGAAGATATAGCAACATCTTCTCCAACATCTTTTATCTCTTGTAAGACTTCATCTCTTAATGGAAGTAATGACTGAGAGGGAAAAATGGAGGGGTTATGGATAGAAGAAGGAAGGGAAGGTGTCTTAAGTTCACCAACCAGAGAAACACTGTTGACAGCAGTGGCAAAGTAATTACTAGTAGAAGAAATAATACCACTAGAATGATTATGACTAGAATCATAGGTGATCAATCCATTTTTCCAATCAATAATGGGATTGAAATGGTAAAGAAAATTATAGCCCAATATTAGGTCTTCTCCCTTGGGTGAATCTATAATAAAGGAATCCCATTCAAAGCTTGGGAAGGAAGATAAATCAACAACCCACTTGGTATAATGGATGATGAACAAGGAAGTGGATTCACTGGAATCCAGAATGAAAAGAGGAATCCTTTCAGGGAGCTCTGACATTGTCAATGAGTACTTGAGAACAAAATTCTCTGCAATAAAGGAGTTTGTAGCACCAGAATCAATGAGAATACTATAAAAAATATCAGAGATTGAAGAAAAAATAAGACATTTTGCAGACTTTTTGACACTAGTATTCAGAGTGCACAATTGTGCTCTTGAAGGAAATAAGTGAGAACCATTGAACACATCATGATTCCCACTCAGGCTTTTCCCTGCTTGCTAGGGAAGCCTTTTGATGACCCTTGCCTATTCTCAGGCCTCTTGAAGCATTTCCCAAATGGGTGTTTACCACCACAATATCTGCACAAGCCTTCTTTAATTCTCCTCTCCTTTTCAGAACCAATTAATTTGTTGTCCTTATTGAGGAGAGCAGCATGAGGCTTGTCTTTGGACACTTGAAAATTCTTCCCCTTCTTATTCTTCCTGTGATAAGGCTTTTTTGATGATGAAATTTGAGGGGGCTTGAAGGAGTTGGATTCACTGATTGGAGGCTTCTTCTCTTGATGACTACCCTTTTCCTTCTGCCTCTCATGGTACCTTGTATCTAATTCCAAGGTGATATCCATGAGTTCTTGAAGACTATCAAAAGTTCCAGGGTGAGAAGCCAATTGGTCCAACAATCTTGATGCCAAGCCTCTCCTATACACATTAATATGGGCCCTTTCCCCCCAGTCTCCAATTCTTGACATTAAACTTCTGAAATCAGCTATGTACAAGGAAACTTGACCACTTTCCCTCATCCTCAAATTGTCCAACTCTTGTTCAGCTTTTCTGACTTCATTGGGATCACCAAACAGAGTGATTAACTGGGTTTCAAACAACTGCCATTTATTGAGGAGATAAGAAGGGTCTCCATTGGAGATATTTGAGAGGTAAGGCTCAATCCATTTGCGATCTCTACCAGTAAGAAAAGAAGTTGAGTACAAAACCTTCTTCCTGTCAGAGAAGAAGTTTGCTGGGTCATTATGGAAAATTAATTGACAAGATTGAATAAATCCTCTCAATTTATAAGCTTTAGTACCATCAAAAGAATCAGGTGCCTTCATTTATGGAGTCTTGAATTCAGGGGCTTTTGAAGTGTCCCTTTAGCAACTGCTTGAGTGAGTTGTCCCATAAATTGAGTCATTTGCTCCATCATCTTGAGAAAATTTGGTTCAGCTTGAGAGACAAGAGGTTGATTAGAAAGGGCTAGATTTGGAGCTTCAGAAGCCTCAGGAGCACCTGCCAAGGCAGCTGCAACTTCAGTATTTTGAGACTCCTCCTCTTCCACAGACTCCTCCCCCTCTTCATCTTCAGCTTCCCCTAATCTGCTTCTAGGCCCTTGAGGAATGCTTCGATAGCCACCCAACAAGCCAGAGAATGATCTTGATCTTCTTGACTTCACAACTCCTCTTCTGGAGGGTGCTGCTCCTTCCATTGTTGGTCCTCTGTCCAAATTTGCACTCAGTTGATGAACTGATGGTGTGCAGTCAAGAGGAGTCCTTGCTGTAGGAGTGAGAACAGCTTGATGTCTCTGGGATCTTGTATTCTTGGCTGGTGGGCTATGCTGAAATGGCATCATGAAAGAGGAATGAATAAAAACTTGATGATACTTTGAATAAAAGAAGGCTTGACCAAATCAAATTAAATGAGAATCTTGATGATCTTAAAGAATCAATCAATAATCTTGAAGTGAATCAATATTAATAAATCTTGAAGAGTGAAGATGACAAAGTCAAGTTCTTATGAATAATCAATTTCAATCAATAAGTCAAATCAAGTAAATAAAGTCAATTAAAAATCAAATCAATTAAGTCTTGAGGAATTCAATCAATATCTTCAAAAATCATTTCAATTTTCTTGAGGAATCAAATTCAAATCACTCAATTAAATCAAATCTTGAGGATAAATCAGCTATCTTGAGGAATCAAATCAGATCAATCAATTAAATCAAATCAGATTCTTGAGGTAAGTCAATTTCTTGAGCAATCAATCAATAAGTCAATAAATCTTGAGAAATTTCAAAATCAACCAATGATAACCCCAATTCAATAGCTCCTGAAACAATAAATCAATTAATCCCAAATTCCAATCAATTAAACCTGATAAAAAACCTGAATTCAGACAGAAAATGAAAATGAAATTTTATTGAGAATTAAGAGAGAATGAAATGGTCAGCAAAATTTTGAAATGAGAAAGAGAATAAATTTTCATTTGAATGAAATGAATGAGATGAAAATTGACAAGAGAGAAAAAATCATAAAGAATCATAATTTATGAATGAGAGAAATGAATATAAAGGAATGAAAAGAAAGAATCAAATATGAGTTAATTAAAATAATGTCACAGGGGCTCTTCTAAGTGAAGAGGGCCTGGCACTCAGTGAACAGACTTACTTATGGAGGGCTCAGAATAAGATACTCAGTGATAAGAGTAATGAAGTAAGAGGATAAATTCCTAATCATAAAATAATAAGCATTAAAAGATATGGCAAAAACAAAAGCAATAATAAAGAGCCAACCACAAATAATCCTTTACCACTGTTTCAACCTGTTCAGAAAAGGGAAAAGGATTAATAAAGGATATGGCCACCAGGACTCTACTGAACAGTTGAGGGAAGGAAAAGACTAACTTAATAATTAATAAAATAATATTTCATAATGAGAAAGAAAATAATATTAAATAATAAATCCAATATTTCAATTAATTGGGGGAAAAACCCCCAGGTGGGTGAAGAGGGGCTGGTATATGTGAGAAATACCAGCCTTGGAGTTTGAGTGTTGAGATACTTGTCTGTATGCTGGAAGAAGTTGGATGTGGGATTGAATCCTGTATTGGTGAATCCAATACAGGCTATACAGTCAATACAGGTATTTGCGCCTGTATTGATTACAGGCCTGTATTTGGTAAATCCTGTATTTGGGTCTTGCCTGAATGAAACTGTATTGAGGTCTGAAAACTGTATTTGAAGAATGTTGAATGAGACCCCCTTGCTGATTGGGTTTTGAGGGGTATCAATGAAGTAATGATTGTTGAAGATGATTGGTAATGCCCCTGCCTCCTTGGCTGTGACAGATGCAACAATTCAGCCAGAAAGGAGGGGCCTTTTCATTGAGCCACTCCTTCAGTAATGTTAAATCTGCTATAGTCCTGGATCCTAAGGATGCCCTTGTGGGAAATTTAAGGCATCCACTATCAGAAAATACCCACCCAGCTTAGGCAGAAGACACAGGGATGCTCAAATATATGTGTTCCACTTTTCCAAGATTGGGAAGACTCTCAGAGATGATCTTCTGCTGTAACAGAGATCTGATCAGTAAGCTGAAAGGTCTCAGCTGCAAGTGTGACTACATAACTTCTAATAATTAATTATGTGCTTGCCTTTGGAAATTTGGTCCTTGTTTTTCAGATACAAGGCCACTTCATAATCTTGAGACTGAAGCAAATTATAAAATGCCTCTATGGGAGGCAGCTTCAAGCTCTTGATCAAATCAAAAGTTTCCTGGTCACTTAGATTATCCAAGAATAATTGAGATTCTCCTTGGGAACGATCAGAAGGATTCATGAAACCCAATTGCGCACACTCCCCAACAATATTTCAATGTCAGCCGTTGTGTGGTTAGGAGGGACCCCTCATTTCTTAAAAATGCCTTCTCAGTATTTTGAATTTAATGTTGTTTCTATGAGGGAGTTGTTGTTTGATACTTTGAAATCATAATAGTTTTTTCATCTCTGATCTTCCGCTTCACATGCTTGTCTCCAATATTGGGGGCTGATGCCTGCGTAATGGGTGAGCCTATTTAAAAATGACTTGATAGTAAGGCATTAGAAATTGTTTTGTGGGTTCTTTGGATTGGATTAAATTGCACAATTGCTCCAGAATCTCCAGAATGGGCTCAATTAATTCCATGGCAGTCCACATTTCCTTTCTCAAATGGAATTTGTCTGTTTGAGGAATATTTGTGTAAATTTGAATCAAAAGCTTCAATTGGTGAGCTTGTTTTATCTGTTTGAGGAAGAAATGCCATTTCATCATCAGGATACTGATTGGTAAGAGCTTCAGATTGCAAATTTTGTTTTGTTCTTCAATAAATAACTTCTGATGTTTGCTACAGCCATTAATTTGGGTACAAAGGTCCTGCAAAAGCCTGACAATAGATTTTTCACCTAAAAACAAATTTAGTGTGAGTTAGTAAGAGCAAGTGCAATTTACTACCAACCCCAATCTCACATTTCCCACCTGGCAGTCTTATCACTGGTCCCAACTCATAAAAATTGTGATCCACTTGATCATGCACATTGGAACTAATTATTAAAGATAGGTTCCTAGATTAAGGGCACAACTGCAATGCTTCTTTGGGGGTTTACACAAGTTTTTCTTGACAAAATTGATGCTTGCTGTTGGATCAGAAGAATGGTATTCTAATCAGATGATTTACCATGAGCTAAAAGATTTCTTGCATAACTTGGACATCTTTTGGCTCTAGCTCATTATCACTGTCATCAATTAGTACTTTGTTTATGGCAAATTAGGCATCAAAAGGCTCATAGTCTTTTGTGGTAAGCTTACCCATGTACAATAAGAAGTCTGTTTCAACCAATTTCAGCACATGACACACACACCAATGGAATTATTCTTCTTGATCCCAAGGGATGTTTATGCAAAGATATTTCTACTGAAAGTGAGACATAATTGAAATTTTGTTGCCAGAACTTTCACCGATGAAGCTGTAAATTCTTTTAATCATTCCACATTCAGACAAGAAATCCCATAGACTTCAAGCTAAAGGCTTTGCTTTATAAGGCCCTTGGAGAAACTATGTGAAATTAATGTTTTCCACCCAACCCAGTTTAAACAAAATTGGCTAAGGTGACACTTACTTCAAAGGCAACCAATGACTTCCAAATTTCATGATAGGATGGGTTGATTCACTTCAAGACAATAGCTAAATAGCTTTCACTCTGGTCCTTGGTGGTCTAAAAGTCGATTTAACCACAAATTTGCGTGTCATGTATTTCTTGAAGCATTTTCCTCCTGCAGTTGAAATAAAGCTGTGAAGCAGTTGTGGGAATAAATTGCCTCTTGGGGTGAGTATTTGTTAAAAATAGCATAATTTCAGAGTTTCAAATATTGAATAAAAAACCTGAATTGTTACCAGAGCTTCAAAGACTTGTTTAAGTATCACTTCATTTTCCTCAGAAGCTATTTTTGTACCCATATTGGGATCAATGGCCCCCAGAAATATATTTTTCCACAACATAGGCCACAATTCTTGTTGAGCTTCTATTTATTTGTCAAATAATAGGAATATTTAAATTTGTTGGATTACAGATACTGTGAGCCTGTGTGGTATGTATGATACACCCATAAGGCCACAAACAACTTTATACACAGTTGATTTAGTCTTTAACAGACTTATCAATTAGATTTCAAATGAAAAATAAGAAAAAATAAGTATAACTTTTTTGGATAAAAAAAGTTATAATTATTATGTCATTTTTGGATTCTACTCCAAAAATAACCTAGGTTACACCAATAGGATGTTATACACAAAAATGGTCATTTCTAATGTTATTAGAATAGTTAAGAATCTCAAAGTAAAATTGATTTTTTTTTAAAATTTTTTTGAAATTGTTAAGTTTAAGCTTGATAAAAGTTGCATAAAGCTTATGCAAACTTAATGAAACTTTAGTTAAAACTGAGGTGTTGTGTATATTTACTGAATTGGCTAAGGATTATCCATACAGAATGTAAATCCTGCGTGAGCTCAATTTGAAAGGGTTTAAGGCCATAGTATGGCTTTAAATAAATGAAGGGGCGAAATCCATGCAGAAAGGTGGGAAAAAGGAAAAAGAGCAAACAGAGCTGGGGTACCTAAATTTTTTGATCTTCAAGGATTCAGTTATGGGTTTCCACCTGTATTAGAGGATTTTCAACCTTATTTAAACTTTAACATTAGACTTTGATCCAAGCTTAAGGTTTAAACTGGTTTTATCCCAATTTGGACAGGAATTTCAAGCTGCCAAAGGGTAAATCCCAATATTCAAGTGTGAAATCAAGGTTTTGAGAACTTTCAAAGCTTGATTGAGCTGAAAAATTTAAATTTTAAAGCATGAAAAACTTATCAAAAGTTGAGGTTTGGTGTTTATTTCTATTTTATGTGGAAAAATAGAAATAACTTCAGAAACTCGTTAAAAGTTCAATTCTTAATGGATTTGCTTGGTATTTCCACCCAGCTTGATAATTGATGTTATTTGTGTATAGGTTGAAGTTTAAGTATCCTTTATAAGAAGGTTCTATTGGTAATTTGCTGGAAAATGGCTCTTTTGGTTATACTTAAAGAAAGTTAAGATTTCTTTAGAAATTAATTCAAAATTGACTTTAAGATATTTTTGCTTGAAACCTCTATTTTTAAGTTTTTCATGTGATGAAATTTAATTTAAATAAACTTAATTTATACTGAATCTTGAAATAATTAATTCAAAAGACAATTAAAGCTACATGGAGTTAAGAATAATGCTGGTAGCTTTAAATTGGAATTACAAATAAGTTACCTTAAGCTAAGAACCTTATTTTTAAGCATGGTTCCTCAGTTGTGACCTAGGAACACCCTCTATATCCATTTTGGAACATGAGAGCTGCCCTTCAGGAATAAAAAGAGCCTACCCATCACTATTTTTGCCAACAATCATTCTTCATTCCAATAATATTAGATATTTAAACATCTAAAGTTTTATCAAATATAAAATCTTACTATTAAAGTAATTATTAAGTTATTTTATTCTCTATTAAATTTAAAATCAATGGATTTAAATCATAGAAGTAAGATTATTGTTGTAATCACCAATAATACATTTTGTTATATAAAATTATTGTCTTAAATATTTTTTAAAATTCACAAATTCCTCTTGAAAACTCCTTAATCATATTTTTTATCATAAAAAGCTGTTTTATCTTTTAAAATATTGATTTTTGGCATGTCTTCAACTTATAATAATTATTTAATATAATAACTGTTGTTGTTTTACTTGTTGTATTAAGTAAATATTATAAGTAGGTTTTCTCCAAAGGTTCTAAATTTTTCTTTCTATTATTAATTTTTTTTTATAAATTTTTCTATAAGGACTATCTCTTCACAGTGTGTGTGATAATTCCTTCTTTAAATAATATTTATATTATCTATAAGTGGGTAAATATTAGTACTTTCCACATGCAATTCTCTCATTAAGAGCTTTACACTTCCTATTGTTATAATTATCAGTGAGTATAATATTAATAGAATATCTATAATTCATTATAATTATGAAGATTTCTTTTATTAAATTCTTTAATAATAATTGAATTCCTTTTTTATTATAATCATATTTAATAATTATATCAATTTGTTGTTATAATATTTAATTATATTATATTTACTACTGAGGATAGTCATAGTACTCTTGATATTTGCTAATATTATCAAGAGTTTGATGAAAAAAAACTTACATTTGGGGACCAGGACATAATTTTAACCAATTTTTGGGACATAAATCATATTATAAACCTTATTTTAATGTTTTTTGATGTGAAATTTCCATAGATACTTTAATATTGGCTTTTTGGGACTTATCCCTTATAAATAATATTTATAATATTAATAAAGATATTTTTCTTAAGAATATTATTTGAAAAAAATACTATTGAGTAATTTGGAATAAATTTCTATTGTCTAAAGAGTGGCTTTTTCACATCAAAGACTTTCGAGTTATTCTTTGAGTTATTCTAGTATAAATTGAATACTAATACAATTTTAATTAATATATTATTAATTGCATAATTATCATTTCCTTGAAGAAAATAAAAAATCAAATAAAAAATTTAAAAATTTAAAAAGCTTCACTTGAAAATATTTTTCCTTGCTTTTTAGACATTTTTCTTTATTTTTGATGTAATTCGCCATAAATTACATTAAAAAAATTCATCCAACAAGTTGATTTAATAAGTTATTTTGTATTCTTTGCTAAAATAACTTCTTTCTTTGGTTTTCTCTAGCTTCATGAATCAGAGAAAACTCATCTGACTCTAGTATCTCAGAGTCAAGTATTGAAATTCAACCCAGCCCAGCACCAAGGGGTTTAATTACTAAGGAACCCTTTAAAGTCCCAGAAGCTGAATTCAATACATTTCTTAGTATAATCTTCTTTAAATTGACATGAAATGACTCCTACTAGAAGTGGAAGAAATCAATCTATACAATCAAATGGATCTGGACCAGGAAATTCAAGTCATAAATTAAAAAGACAAGAATGTCAGCCCAGAGGGGAGGCACAAATGGAAGATGCCAGAACTTTCACCAATTCCCAAAGGTTAGCCAGCACCCTTTACACTCTTATTGAGTGTGAACCTTTGGGATATGACCACATACCCAAAAAGGTCACAAGAAATATTTAAAATAATTATACATTAAAAATAATTACCTTAAAGCTACAAAAATGCCATAAATTGGCATAAAACTTGGTTTAACTTGAAGACTAATGAAAAAAAATGTGAAAGAAACTATATCATTGGATTTCCCATGGTAAAATACACATATACCATTTTTATGGCATATCTGTAAAGTCAATATTTAATGAGTTATAAGTAATAATACCTTATAAACATAAATCCTTATTTATTTCAAAGACAAATGAAGCAACATGCAAAATAAATGGTACCATTTTATTCTCAATAAAAATCCACATCTAAAACAATTAATAATCTAAGCTTCAAAGTCAATACTTAAGGAATTAAGCTGAATATATGCACTTTTTTGGTCAATGCATATATTCCAGGATTTTAGCTGATATATTTTGAAATATGCATGATAGAGTGATGAACCAAAAATAAAGTCATCACTTAATTAAAGTAGAAATACAGAAATGAAGTTTATTTCACATGTTATAAGCAAGGTTAAAACCTGTAAGGGATTATTGATTAAAATCAACAGAGCCGTTGACCAATTTGTTGTGAAAGTGGTCCAAACTTGAAAAACGTAGACAATTGGATTCTACTAGTTTATTTGTGAAGAATGATGTAATTTTTATTATAATATTCAAGTTATAACCCCTTGGAATCATGGTTTGAAGTTTAAAATATTAAATTTTGACAGAAAAGATGAGTTACAAGAAAAATCATCAAAAATAGAGTTTTGATGATGTAATGAAATGCTCTTGTAAGAATAATGCTTTTATGCCAAGCTATTAGAATTCACTCTTTGAATTTCTGTAGCGTGTAAATCTTAAAAGCTATTAAGGATCAAAGTTTGAGCTTAATTTGATCATTTATGATTATTCACTGTAACCTTAAATTAAGTTTAACAGTCATATGAGTGATAGAATTGGTGAATACTGTTAGTTTATGATTTAAACTAATAAAATCCACAAATTTTGGGGTTCTGCCAAGCCTTGACGTCATCAAATGTAGAGTTATAGTGATAACTCTAAATAATGGTGTAATAATGAGATAAGATGGTTTGATTATGATGTAATCATCACCAAGCCTTAAACTATTGATCAATTCCAGTGGATATGATCAGTGAACGTCTGTTAGAAGCCTGTTGGACTCTAGGAGGGAGGTATTTACTATATATAGAGCTCTTTTTACTCTGTTTTCCCCTCAGATGCTTACAAAACATAAAATCATTGAATAAAGGGGTAATTTCTTTATTCTTCATATATAGAACTTTTATATTATTGAAGACCAAAGATAACCTTATGGTAATCTTCATCTTTGACGTGATTATTACAATTATTTAATTGTTTTGTTTAAATTTCTCTTAAAAACCTCAATTCCACGTAAAATCAATAAAATTTGTGATTTCTCTTAAAGTTTATTGTAACTACAATTTAAATAAATTGTATTTTTATTTCTAGGCATAAATTCATTCAAAATTATTATATTAAGCATTAAAAGTCTTTCTCTTATTATAATAATGTTTCTCTATTATTACTTTTGATAATTCTATAATTGATATAAATAGTATTTATAGTAATTCATAACTTTAATATTGGTAATATTATTGTTATTAATTGTTTTTTATTAATAAAAAACAATTTTTTACGCCTTTATTATTTTTTGGTAACAATAATAAAGTGCTTTTAAATATATTAATTATCTTATATTAATATATTTATTTCATATGTATTATTTTCTATAATATAAATTATATTATTATATTTATTTAATATTATAATCATTTTTATCTTATTTATTTCATTTGTAAGGACATTCATAGTACAATAAGTAAGATATTAGTAATTTTTACTTATTGTTTCACAGTCAAACCTTACATTTGGGGGCCTGGCCGTGATATTTACCTTAGAAGACCTTTAAAAAGATTTTAATTGGGTTTATCCAATAATAAATTATAATTAGAATCATAAAAGTATATGATAATTCTATATTTATTGATTTTAAAAGCTATTGAAGCATTTGGAAAGCAATTGTACTGTCTTACACGTGGTTTTTCACATCCTTAGACTTGCAAAAACTTTCTTTGAGTTACTCTAGTGATTGAAAAAGATATTTTATAAATCAAAAACACTTTTATATTATAAATTAATTTTATAAAAGAATCATATTCATTTTCATTTTATTCTTTAAAAATAAAAACATAAAAAATATTAAAAACTAATAAAAAAGTTATTTTATTCATTTTAATTTCATTTCTTTAATTATTTTCACTTCTTAAAAAAGATTTAAAAGCAATTTTTACGTGGAAAATTGCCATATCTTACCAAAAATAACACTTTTATATAGAAGACTTATATTTATTTGTCTTTTTTAGTGTTTGAAGACAACCTAACAGAGGACAACCAAGCCACTGTTGAAATATTGGTGGAAGAAGCTTGTCAAAGTTCTCCAACACCAATAATTACTAAGAAACAGAAAGCCAAGAAATTGGACTTTCCAGGACCCACTATTCAGGACTCTGAAGGTGAGTACCTCATTTATAAATTGCCATAAGAAGAATTGCTGTTCTGAAGTCTTCTTATTTCTTCTTTTTCTCAAATATGACTACCAGAAGAGGCTCCCAATACTCCATCCAATCAGATGGGGCTGGACTCAGAGGTAGAATTGATTCCTCAAAAGGGAAAAGGAAGGGAAATATCCCCAGTGGAACATAATCCACACAAGGAAGTGCCTTATCCCAAAGGCAAGTCCCAGAAATTCCCCTGATATCTGAACCAGAATTGGAACTAAGTATGAGTGACTCAAACAGGTACAAATCACATTCAGAGGGCTCAAATAGAAATGTACATGAGCCAGTACAAAGAGTACTACACGGTGTACAAGGACAAAGATTGGGAAATGTTTCCCCAAATACACCAAGGAGTGATGAGCTCCTGGCACATCCTGAAAAAGTTCCTCAAAGAGGAGGAAATAGTGAGATACTTCAATGGATGGAATCCACTATCATCCAAACCTCAAATCAAAAATATCAAGGAGTATCATGCCAAAAAGAAGGAGGCAACCAAGGAAGAAGCCCCAGTAGCCTCTACCAGCAAGCCCCAAGTCAACCCACTTCCCCAAGAAGGGAAGAAGAACAAGAAAAAGAATTGGAGAAAACCATATTCCCCAAGCTACAGGATCCTCAAAATCCAAAAAGATGCCATGGACAATGTCTTCAAAATGGCCAGGACTTTGATGGAATTCAAAGACAAAGAGGAGCAAAGAATGAGACAACCCCATTTCCCAAAGAAATAACCTTGTCTCCTGATGTTGTAGATATTTTAACAGAGCTTAAAAATAGTATTTTACCTCTTAAAGACATTAAAAATAGTTTATTATCTTTCCAAGAAATAAATAATAGCTTATCATCTTTAACAAAACTTGCTGTACAAAATAAAAAAGAAATTGATAACATAAAATTTATGATTGAAAATAATAAACCAAAAGTATTAATTGACAATACTCAGAAATTAATACAAGGACCACAAGAGTTGTACAAATACATAAGTGATATCAAAGAAAAAACTTTGAAAATCAATTATGACATGAGTATTGATAATCTTACCGAAAAATCAAACAAATTAAGCATTTCTGTAGAACAATTTGAACAAAATACTCCATCACACCAAAAATTACTTTTGGACCATGTGGAAAAGAGTGATGAAGCAAGAATGCATCTGAAAGATGACATTCAAAGTGAAATAAGGCTTATAACTGAAAAAATGGATAAAATTAATGAGGCCAACACAAATATCCCAAAGCTATCAACACCATTTTCTCACATAAGAAGCCCTGTTAAACCAAAAGAGGAGTTAACAAATCCATTAATAACAGACTTAAGTCACCAAGACAATAACCAAGTCTTAATGAAGGAAGCACCTCAATTAAAAGAATGGCCAACATTCACAGGAGAAGGTGAATATGATCACATGTCATTTATCAAAACAATTGACATGCTACAAGAAGATTATGCCATACCAGGTGAATTAATCACTGCAAGATTACATTCATTGTTTGAAAAATCTGCAAAAAGATGGTATTATGGCATAAGGCAAACAAATGGCAAAAATACCTGGTCTTGGTGGAAACAAGAAATGATAACCAAGTAGGCTAATGATGCCTGGAGGTACAATATAGAAAATGCATTTGAAAATTCTTTCTTTGACCCAGACAAAGACAAACCTTTAACTTGGTTGTTAAAACAAGTTGAAAGACTCAATGTGTTGTACCCAGAAATGTCACAAAACATGGTGCACATGAAAATACTTAAGAAATGTGGAGGAGAGCTAGAACATGCCCTAAGAAGCAGGTGTATAGAGCCATGCTCCACAGAAGAGTATATTCATGCACTAGAAGATATAGTGACAACAAAAATTGGCAGAACTTGGAAGAAATTGGACATTAAAAGCCCAAATAAACGATTCATCAAAAAAGATAAATCAAAAGAATATTTCAAGCCCAATACATCCAAAAATAATGAGCAAAGAAAGTGCCATAAATGTGGAGGTATTGGAAACTTAGCCAATAATTGCCTTAATGAAATTGTGGAAATAGAAAACCACAATGGCAAAGACGAGGAATCTTACTCAGAAAAAGAAACAGAAGAGTCAGAAAGTTCTGAAAGTGATGAAATTAATAATATTGATATAGTTTATGAAGTAATAGATGTTAACTCAAACTTACCACAAGGTAAAACATCTGACACAAACCTGAAAAATATACAAGATGCCAAAATGTATAGAACCAAACCTGCAAGAGGAATGGGATATACAGCTGGAAAATCAAGTATAAGCATTGTTATGGTTGATAACCAAGAAGGAAAAGTGAGCTTGGATACAGGAGCATATTGCACCTGTGTTGGTAAAAGTCATTTAAAAACCATTGTCCCAGACTGGCAAGAAAACCTTATGCCAATACAAGGTGTCAAACTTAGTAGTGCAAGTGAGAGCATGAAGCCCCTTGGAATAATTGATTTAACACTAATTTTTCCTCACCCATCACAATGTGTCAGAATTAAAGTAGAGTTTGTAGTAATGGAAAACTTGACTAGTAATCACTTCATACTTGGAAATGACTACTTATCAATTTATGGTATAGATATCTCTAACCAAAAAGATAGATATTTTACCATAGGAGACAACAAAAGACAAACATTTGGCTACTTAAATAACAAAAAACAAATCCCAGTTATTAAGAATGAGGAGAAGATTCCAGAAAAGGAAATTTTTATATCTGAACAGCTCAAAGAGGCAGAATTCAATCAAGAATTAACAGAAAAAATGAAAGAAAAATTGATTGACCTCTTATTTAAGTACAAAAATGCCTTTGCAACTGACAAGGAGCCACTAGGTGCCATAATTGGGCGTGAAGTGGATATAATTCTTAATGTGGAAAAGCCTTACCCACCTTTACTAAGGAGACCTGCTTACCCAGCTAGTCCAAGGGCTAGAGAAGCCTTGGAGGTACACATTAAAGAATTAATGGACCTTGGAGTATTAAGAAAGGTAGGACATAATGAACAGGTAGAAGTCACTACAACTGTCATTATAACTTGGCATAAGGGGAAATCAAGGATTGTAGGAGGCTTCAGAGCCCTGAACATCTATACCATTCCAGACAGGTATCCAATACCCATAATCCATGAGACATTGACACAATTGTCACAAGCTAACTTCATTACAGCCATGGATGCCTTAAAGGGTCTTCATCAAGCTTTCTTAACAGACAATGCCAAGAAACTACTGAGGATAATAGTCCACTGTGGAATCTTTGAATACTTAAGAATGCCATTTGGAATAAAACATGCACCTTCCCATTATCAAAGAATGATGAATACCATATTTTCTGAATAATTATCATAAGGATGGTTAATTATCTATATTGATGATATCATAGTTTGCTCAGAAACTTGGGAAAATCACCTTACAAGACTAGAAAGGTTACTACAAAAAATAGTGCAAGTGAATATGAAAATTTCCTTGAAAAAGTGTCAATTTGCATACAGTGAACTAAAATCACTATGACATGTTGTAGCTGGACTTAGTCTAGGCATAGACAAGAATAAAGTAGCAGCAGTACTACTTAAGCCAATGCCTCAAATCAAAAAAGAAAGGAAATCATTTCTAGGATTTGCTGGTTACTATAGACAGCATATAAAGGACTTTGCAAAATTTGCTAAATCCTTGTATAAGCTATGTGACCAACAAACTGTCTATGAAATGACAGAAGAAAGAGTCAAGGCATATGAATAATTGAACAATTCCTTAACAAATGCCTCATTTCTTCTAATTCCAGATTAGAAACTACCCTTCAAACCTTACATTGATGCTCATGGAGAAGGACTAGGTGCTGCACTACACCAGACACAAATTATCAATGATAAACCAGTGGAAGGACCAATTTGTTTTATTTCAAGACAGATAAAGCCAACAGAAGCAAGATATGGAGAAAGCAAAATGGAATGCATCTGCTTAGTGTGGGCTTTAGAAAAATTACATTATTACTTGGATGGAACAGTATTTGATGTGATTACAAACTGTAATGCTGTAAAATCTCTATTAAATATGAAAACTCCAAATAGACATATGCTGAGATGGCAAATTGCTATCCAAGAATACAGAGGAAATATGACTATTGTTCATATATCTGGCAATATTCATAAAAATGCAGATGGGCTCTAGCAAATACCCCTGACAATCCAGCATGGGTACCACAAGAATTGTACCATATAGAAGGAATATGTGTTACAGACATTGGCACAGAATCTTTGTCAGCCTGTGACTCAAAACCAGAGCACAAGCATGACAGCCAAAATACCATAAACCAATGGTATAGCCAAGATACCACCAAAACATGGAGCTGAGCCAAATCAGCTCAAAAGGTATCAAAAGAAAGAGGAAACTCACCCCTTCCTGAAAATATAAGTCCCATCACCATAGGAAAAGAAATATCAAAGTTATTCCTGCTCAAAGATATTGCTGAGCATAAACCTTAATTTTCACCTCTCATCTAAAATCTAGAAGGAGAGGCTTAACCCCATCAAATGGGTATTCAAAATGAAGCTCTAAGCCAGGGCTATCCAATGGTACCAGCCAAACTGAGCTAGAACCAATATTACTGGAGTTATGGTCAATTTCAGGCCAAATAAGGGTGAACAAAACATTCACCTCTCATCTAACTTCTACAGTTTTAGTGTGAGATACCTAAAGTGGGGTCTTTTTGGAAAGAGCACAATTAGGGCTATCTGATGATGCCATCCACTTCCCCATATCTCAACTACTGCAGAGGTTATGGGGCAAACAAGCTCAATACAGCTTTCTGCCTAAAACACGCAAATGTACAAAAACCTTGTACATGGGATAACTTTGCCATATTTAATGATACCCATATCAAATGAAGTACCATTGTGTAGAGCTCATACAGGGCTATAAACCAAACCAATTTTGAGGTTGATATCTCAAGAATTGACAAATCTATGGCTGCTTTAAGGTCAAAATCCCACCTGCTGTCATATACAGCCTTACCATCGGATAATATCCCATAACCATGAATATGAGGTGTCAAATAGACAAAGAAGCATGTTTTTACTTCAATACCTCATATGTCGGTCAATACTGGGGTCCCATACAGTTTCTATACAGCATTCTATGCGTCATACACGTCAGAATCAGGCTGTGAGGTCCCCAGATGAAAATTTTCACCCTGTATTGGTGAAAACGGCCCAGATGTGGTTTCAAAACCACATATGAG
This sequence comes from Austropuccinia psidii, assembly GCA_023105745.1. Classification (NCBI taxonomy): domain Eukaryota; kingdom Fungi; phylum Basidiomycota; class Pucciniomycetes; order Pucciniales; family Sphaerophragmiaceae; genus Austropuccinia; species Austropuccinia psidii. The sequence continues at coordinate 9,576,018 of JALGQZ010000001.1, forward strand.
CCCAATACAGAGTATACAGGCTGTTTGCAAACCACAAGCCTGTCCTGGAGAGTGAAAAATCTTCACTTCCTCTACGTGGAAAGGTCTAACAGCCTTTCCACCCCAATTTCAGGATAAAAGGAGGGCTTTTCACAGCCAAATCATCTCCTCATCCTGCTCTTGAATAACCTACGTAGTAAACTGTCAAAAACAGTTTTACTCTTGGTTAATAATCAGGTATAATTATAGTTATAATTATTGTAGTCTTTTATTATTGTAACCCAACAGATAAAGCTGCACCCAGGGCTTTCAACAGTGCTCACCACCACTAAATCCACTATAGTAAAGCCCTTTTTATCTTAAATTAAATATCTTTTAAGCTTTATAACTCTTTTTTTAAACTATTTTACCGTGTCACAAACATAGGAAAAGCTGTATTTAGCCTATATACACCTTCTTCATAGTTTCATCCTGACAATTTTTTGACCAAGTTAAAGAAAGCTATAAGATAGACAAGAATTGCCATATCTTAAGCCAACTTATAATGAAAGACTGCAAAGATCCATCACTTTCATCAAAATTAGATGAAACATGGAAAAAGGCATATGATGAAGGAAGATTCCATCTCCTTCATGGAATCCTTTACCATAGAACAAAACACACATGTGCTATGGCCTTAACAGATAGAACTGTGATAAACACTATTTTACATGAGTGTCATGATATTGTTACAGCTGGACACCTTTCAGAAGACAGAACACTAGAGAGAGTGAAAACCTGCTCTTGGTGGCCAAATTGGAAGAAAGATGTTGCAGAATACTGCCAAACCTGTGACAGATGTCAAAACGCTAACACAGCCACAGGAAAGAAATTTGGAATGATGATCCAAATCCAAGAACTAAAATCCCCTTGGGAAATAGTTCATATGGATTGGGTAACAGCATTACCTCCAGGAGGAGACAGAAGCTATAATGCCTGCCTAGTATTAGGTGACAGGTATATGTTCCTACCATGTCACAAAGATGACACAGCTACCATGTCACAAAGATGACACAGCTATCGACACAGCCATAATGATATGGAATAAAGTCATTAGCCATACAGGCTTATTCCAAAATATTATAAGTGACAGAGACCCAAAATTCACTTCAGCATTCTGGACAAATCTCCATAACTTGTTTGGGACAAAATTATCATTATCAACAGCTTACCATCCTCAAACTGATGGTTTAGCAGAAAGAATGATACAAACCTTGGAAGACATGATCAGAAGATTCTGTGCTTATGGACAAGGCTCAGAGATTCTGATGGTTTTACCCATGATTTGTGTACACTAATACCAGCTCTTGAACTGGCATATAAAACATTGATCCATTCTTCTACCTCCAAAACACCAGCAATGTTAGAAAAAGGTTGGAATCCAAGACTTCCTTATGATACCCTCAAAAAGGACTTAGTGGATATACATCCAACAGCAAGCAGCTTTAAAATAATGCTTGACAAGGCAAGACACCATGCAAACAGATGTATGCAAGATTCTTTCAAATATGCAAAATAAAGATGGGATAAAAGTCATAAGCCACCTGACTTCAAAATAGGAGACTTGGTCCTAGTATCAACCCTTAATTTCAATAACATAAAAGGTCCAAAGAAATTGAAAGATTCCTTTGCAGGACCATTTATGATAAAAGCCCTTCATGGACCCAATGCTGTGCAATTGGAACTCACAGGTGATCTAATGAGCAAACACCCAACTTTCCCTGTAAGTCTGATAAAACCTTAAAGCTCAAGTGACAAGGAGTTATTTCCACTAAGGAATAAACCCGCACTTGAAATTCCCCCCTTGGAAGAAGGAGAGGAAAAGAGAATCGTAAAATTCCTTAAAGAAAGAAGGACAAGAAACAAAAAAGAAAGAGAATACCTTGTAAGGTATAGAAATTCAACTCCAGAAGATGAATGGCTCCTTGAGAAAGATATAAAAAAGGCTGATAAACTACTAAGAAGGTGCAGACATGAAAGAAAACCTGAAGCATAGAAAAGTTAACCATTATTGAGCTTCAAGACTAACAAAGTCTATTGAAGAGGTAGGAGAGTGGATGATACCCAAATTACACATATCAGATTGTGGTACAATCTTTTTTGGTGGTAGGGAATGTGAAACTTTGAGATATGACCACATATTCAAAAAGGTCACAAGGAATATTTATAATAATTATACATTAAAAAGAATTACCTTAAAACTGCAAAAATGCCATGAATTGGCATAAAACTTGGTTTAACTTAAGTCCCAATGAGTAAGCATGTGAAGTAAATTATACCATTGGATTCCCCATGGTAAAATACACATATACCATTTTATGGCATATCTGTAAAGTCAATATTTAATGAGTTATAAGTAATAATCCCTTATAAAAGACATAAATCCTTATTTATTTCAAAGGCCAATGAAACAACATGTGAAATGAATGGTACCATTGGCTTCTTCATAAAATTCCACATATAAAACAATTAAGAAGCTAAGCTCCAAAGTCAATACTTAAGTAATTGAGCTGAATATATGCACTTTTTTGGTCAATGCATATATTCAAGGATTTTAGCTAATATCTTTTGAAATATGCATGATAGAGTGATGAACCAAAAATAAAATAATCACGTAATTACTGTTGGAATACAGAAATGAAGGTTATTTCACATGCTATAAGCAAGGTTAAAACCTGTAAGGGATTATTGATTAAAATCAATAAAGCTGTTGACCACTTTGTTGTGAAAGTGGTCCAAACTTAAAAAAAGTAGACAGTTGGATTCTACTAGTTCATTCGTGAAGAATGATGTAATTTGTATTATAATATTCAAGGTATAACCCCTTGAAATCATGGTTTGAAGTTTAAAATATTAAATGTTGACAGAAAGGATGATTTAAAAGAAAAATCATCAGAAATAGAGTTTTGATGATGTAATGCAATTCTCTTGGAAGCATAATACGTTTATGCCAAGCTATTAGAATTCACTCTTTGAATTGCTGTAGCCTTTATATCTTAAAAGCTATTAAGGATCAAAGTTTGAGCTTAATTTGATCATTTATGATCACACACTGTAACCTTAAATTAAGTTCAACAGTCATATGAGTGATAGAATTGGTGGATACTGTTAGTTTATGATTAAAACTAATAAAATCCACAAATTTTGTGGTTCTTCCAAGCGTTGACGTCATCAAATGTAGAGTTATAGTGATAGCTCTAAATAATGGTGTAATAATGAGATAAGATGGCTTGATTATGATGTAATCATCACCAAACCTTAAACTATTGATTAATGCACGTCTACTAGAAGCCTGTTGGACTCTAGGAGTGAGGTATTCACTATAAATAGAGCTCCTTTTACTATGTTTTCCCCTCAGATGCTTACAAAACATTAAATCATTAAATAAAAAGGTAATTTCTTTATTCTTTATATATAAAACTTTCATATTATTAAAGACCAAAGATAATCTTATAATAATCTTCATCTTTGACGTGATTATTACAATTATTTAATTGTTTTGTTTAAATTTCTCTTAAAAACCTCAATTCCACATAAAATCAAGAAAATTTGTGATTTCTCTTAAAGTTTATTGTAACTACAATTTAAATAAGTTGTATTTACACTTCTAGGCGTAAATTCATCCAAAATCATTATATTAAGCATTAAAAGTAGGTTATTTCTCTTATTATAATAATTTTTCTCTATTATTACTTTTGATAATTCTATAATTGATATAAATAGTATTTATATTAATTTATAACTTGAATATTGGTATTATTATTGTTATTAATTGTTTTTTATTAATAAAAACAATTTTTTACGCCTTTATTATTTGTTGGTAACAACAATAAAGTGCTTTTAGATATATCAATATATTTAATCAAAATATATATTATTTTCTATAATATAAATTATATTATTATATTTATTTAATAATATAACTATGTAATGTCATAATTATAATAATTCTCTATTATTATAATTATTTTTATCTTATTTATTTCATTTATAAGTACATTCATAGTATAATAAGTAAAATATTAGTAATTTTTACTTATTGTTTCATACTCAAACCTTACATTGGAAGTACAGATGTAACATTTGTCTATGAAACTCTTGATAATAGTAGCAATATCAAGAGTACTATGACTGTCCTCAGTAAAAATATATAGTATAATAAAATACTATAATCACAAATTTAAATATAATTATATATAAAATAATAAATTTAATTATTATCATGAAAAAAATAATAATTATAATAAATTATAATTATAATAAATTATAATTATTCTATTATTGTTATAGTCACTTAAATTTTTAACAATAAGAAGTGTAAAGCTCTTAATGAGACAATTACATGTGGAAAATATGAATATTAACCACTTATAAATAATATAAATATTATTTATAAAGTAATTAAAACACACACTGTGCAGAAATAATTCTGATAGAAAAATTCTATATAAAAAAACTAATACTAGATAAAAAAATATAGAACCTTACAGAAAACTTACTTATAATATTTATTTAATAAAACAAGTCAAACAACAACAGTTATTATATTAAATAATAATTATGAGTTAAAAACATGCCAAAAACCAATATTTTTAAAGATAACACAACTTTTTATAATAAAGATTATCATTGAAGAGTTTTTAAGAGGAATCTGTGGATTTTTAAAAGATATTTAAAATGATAATTTTATATAATAAAATGTATTATTGGTGATTACAAAAATAATCTGAATTCTATGATTTCAATTCTTTAATTTTTAATTAATAAAGAAGAAAATAACTTAAGAATTACTTCAATAATAAGATTTTATATTGAATAAAACTTTAACTGTTTAAATTTCTAATATGATTGGATTTGATAATGAATGATGGACAAAAACAGTGATGAAAAGACTCTTTTTATGTATTCAGAGCAGCTCTCATGATTCTTAATGAATATAGAGGGCGTTCTCAAGCTGAAACTGAAAAACCATGCTTAAAAATAAAGTTCTTACCTTAAGGTAGTGTATTTTTAATTCCAATTTAAAGTTATCAGTGTTATTCTTAACTCCAAGTAACTTTAATCCTCATTTAAACTAATTATTTATAGTTTTAATATGAAATAATCTCATTTATATTGAAGTTCATCACATGAACAACTCAAAAATAGAGTTTCAAGCAGAAATCTTTCAAACTCAATTTTTAATTAATTTTTGAAGAAATTATAATTTTCTTTCAACTTAATTCAAAGAGTAAATTTCCAGGCTAATTACCCAGAAATTTTACTTATAAAAGATACTTAAAATTCAATTTATATCTAGATAATATTTAACTGTAAGCTGTGTGAAACCTTCCAGCAAATCCATTAAGAATTGGATTTTTAATGAATTTTTGAAGTTATTGCTATTTTTCCACGTAAAATAGCAATACACACCAAACCTTAAGTTTTGATAAGGTTTTAATGCTTGAATCCCTAAAGTTTTAAGCTTAATTAAGCTTTGAAAGTTCTTGAAACCTTGAATTCAAGCCTGCATATTGGGATTTACCCTTTGGCAGATTGAAATTCCTGTCTAAATTGGGATAAAACCAGTTTAAACTTTAATGTTGGATCAAAGTCTAATCTTAAAGTTTAAATAAGGTTGAAAGTCCTCCAATACAGGTGGAAAACCTTAATTGAATCCTTGCATATCCAAAAAGTTGGGTACCCCAGCTCTATTTGGTCTTTTTCCTTTGTCCCACCTTTTTGCATGGATTTTGCCCTTTTATTTATTTAAAGCCATACTATGGCCTTAAACCCTTTTAAATTGAGCTCATGCAGGATTTACATTCTGTATGGCAAATCCTTAGCCAATTCAGTAAATATACACAACACCTCAATTTTAACTAAAATTTTGGTAAGCTTGCATAAACCTTATGCAACTTTAAATTTAAGCTTATTTAAGCTTAAATTTAGCAATTTGAAAAAAATGTTAAAAAGTTACATTAGTACTTTAAGATTCTTAAATCTTCTAATAACATAAGAAATAAGTGCTTTTGGGTATAACACCTTATGGGTGTTCCCTAGGTTATTTTTGGTGTAGAATCCAAAAATGACATAATATTTATAACTTTGTTTATCCAAAAAAAAGTTAAACTTATTTTTTGTTATTTTTTATTTTAAATTCAATTAAAAAGTCTGTTAAAGACAAATTTAACTGTATGTAAAGTCATTTGTGGCCTTATGGGTATGTTATTCATACCTCACAGGCTCACACCAGAAGCTGAAATAACTGCTATTACTGTTTTCAGAAAAAAGCCATTTCCAACCGGCAACAATGGAGATATACCAGTCTCAGTACAACAGCTGGTTTATGGAAGCAAAGCAACAGGAGTAGGAACTTCTTCCAAGTTTTTGAAGAGGCACAATGAACTCTCATCTTCAAATAAAGAAGCTCATGGGCCCAGAAGATACAGAGGATTTTCTGATGGGTTGGACACCCATTTCTTGCAAAGGACAAGTCCAACAGATAAAATATTGGTTGAAAAACCAAAGTATTTTGTCAAAAGACCAGAAGAAGAAGCTGGCCCAAGTTAAGGACAACAGCCCATTGGAAGCTCCTCAAGCCTCCACAAGCAAGACTCTGCCTCAAAAAGTGCCAATCAAGCATAAGCAAGCCCCAAAGAGCAATCATAAGGGAAAGGCAAAGTCCAAGTGGAACAAGCCTTACCAACAGAATTACAGAATTCCAAAGAGAGAAAAGACAGCCGTGGACAATGTTTTCAATATGGCAAGAACTCTAATTTAATTCAAAAACGAGGAGGAGAAAAGAATGAAGCAATCCTTTCCAAAGAAAGAGACCTTGTAAAACTTGTGATGACAAAATTGTGGCAAACCTTGACAATTTTGAGTATATTCAAAAAAGGTTGGGTAGAGAAATTTTCCAAGTAAAAGAGGCACAAAAGACCATTATTGATCTATAAAATGTAAATAAAGAAAATATTTTGTCTTTGACACATATTTGCGAGAGAATTGAGTCCAAATTCACTTTTCTCAATCAACCAGATGATAATTCTATATATATTTTTACAAAGTAATTACAAGATTTAGGAATAAAAGTACAGAGCTTGGGAAATTAAACTAGTAACAATGAAGCTCTGTTTCAAGAACGATTGGAAAAAAGTGATAAAGCAAAACTTTAATTGAAAGAAGATATTCAATCAAGTATCAACAATATATCACTAAAAATGAACTACCAAGACATTCCACACCAATTCTTGATGGAAATGAGTTGAACTTGAATAATGACTTACACCATACAATCCCATGAAATTCAGAAGTGGATGCTTCCTGTAAGCTTAAGGAAATTCCCAGAGTAGAGGAATGGCCAACCTTTAGTTGTGAAGGAGAATATAATCATATGGAATTTATGAAAACAATTGATATGTTCACAGAAGACTTTGACATATCATATGAATACATCAGTGCCAGATTAAACTCATTATTTACCAAATCAGCAAATAAATGGTATTCTAAAATGAGGCAAGACCATGTTAAACATTCTTGGCCTTGGTGGAAAGAAAAAATCATTTCCAAATGGGAAAATGATTCCTGGAGATTTAGAATGTAAAATTCTTTTGAAGAAGTCACTTTAAATATTGAGAGGGACAGGCCTATGTCCCGGATTCTTAAAAAGAAAGAAATATTAACTGCCCTTAATTCTGATATGTCTGAAACAATGGTACATGAAGGGATATTAAGAAAATGTGGTGGTGGCCTTGAGCATTATTTAAGAAGCAGATTTATTGAGTCTTGCTACAAAGAAGATTATATAAATCCAATGGAAGACATCACTACAAAAGCAAAAATTGGTTGAAATTGGTATAAACCCCCCATATAAAATAAGACTGGTGGGAAACCCATTTCAAGACCAAATAAACTATAAGACAGACCTTGTTTGAAATGTAATAAATGTGGAAGTACATCTCATTTGGCTAATATTTTTCCAAAAGGGACAAGAATAAATGGGATAGAAATTGAAAAAGCAGAAGACACAAAAGAAAAAAATGATGTATCCTTCATGAAATTTATTCTGAATCTTCTGAAGAAGAATAATTGCCAGATAATCCTAGTATAAAAAAATTAATGTATATTTTGAAGTTACAGAATTGCATACTCACTTTCCACAGTTCAGTGATGAATTTATGGATCTCATACATGTGCAATATGCTAAAATGCAAACACCCAGCCTTCCAGAGGAAAGGGTTTTACAACTGGATCATCTTGTATCACTAATACTGTGATAAACAACAAAGAAGCCAACATAAATCTTGACTCAGGTTCTTTCTTCACTTGTTTTGGCAAATATTAGCTTGACAAAATTCATATCAATTGGAAAGAACAATTAATTCCATGTGAAGGTATAAAATTCAGCAGTGCTAGCCAAGATATGCACCCTTTGGGCATTCTTGAAGCAGCAATGATATTTCCCCACCCTGCAGGAATTATCAGAATAAAAGCTGAATTTGCTTTTATGAATAACTGAACTTCACAACATTTTATACTTGGAAATGATTATCTCAATATTTATGGTATTGATATTAAAAATAATAAATACAGATATTTCACCATAAGGGAAAATAAAAGACAAAAATTTTCTTTTCCTCTAGAGAAGAAAGAAATAACTGTCATCAGACAAGTAAGAAATGTTAATAAGGAAAAATTTGTGTCAGATCAGTTAATTAAAGCACAAATTAGTCATGAATTAACATTATATATGATTGAAAACCTTATTGAAATTTTATTTCAATATAGGGAAGCCTTTGCTTCTGATCATGAACCACTAGGGGCTATTAAAGGCCATGAAGTGGAAATTATGCTCAATGTGAAAAGACCTTACCTTCCACTATTAAGAAGACCAGCTTACCCAGCTAGCCCTGGGGCTAGAGAAGCATTGGAATGTCATTTCAATTAGCTGATGAAACTTGGAGTCCTTAGAAAGGGGTTTACACAATGAGGAAGTAGAAGTCACAACCTGTCACAGGGGCTCTTGGACAGAAATACAAGAGTGGCCTGGCACTCAGCAATCAGGGAACTCACTTGGAAAACTCCAAAAGAAATAAAGAATAAAAATAATAAGAATTAATTCCTCTAAAAGATATGCAGGTACAAGATGAGATGCAAAGAGGAAAAGGAAGCCAAATGGCCAAAGAGCCAACCAAGTAAGTCCTTAATCACTGTTTCAACCTGCCAAAAATGAATAATGGAATTAGTAAGGATATGACCACCAAATATCCATTGACAGGCGAAGAAAGAGAAAAGAGAAAAGTGCTAAATGACTGACTTAATAATATCAGTATTTGCTTAACTAAAGTGAAAAGAAAATAGAGATAAAATAAAATCAAAATATCTTAATTAACTGGGGAAAACCCCCCAGGGTGGAAAGGGTAGCCGGTATATGTGAAAAGTTGGGAGCTTGAGTTCTTCAGGCTGAAAACTGATCTGTATTGATCCTTGAGGCTGTATTGATTGTTTTGGGAATTGATACAGCTGGCTAATATTGAAATTGAATTGGGTTGAATGAATTTCCCATGATTGAAAATGAAATACAGGTCTTGATGGATCCAGACTGTATTGAAATGAATATGGTTGCCAAGATGGAATGAGTGGAGCTTTGACACTTGACAACTTCTTTTTGGCACTGCCTCTTGAATACACTTGAGAATGAATTGAAAGTATTCCCTTGGAATGAATACTTGGAGTGAGAATAACCAATGACTGCTTGATGGCGTCATTGGTCTTTGACGCTGAAACACTTGCTCTTGAGCCTTGATGATTCCTCTGAATGATTGGGTGCCTTGATGACGTGATGAGATGTTGGAATGTTGAAATGAACATTTGATATTGCCACCATTGAATTGCTGTTGAAAAATGATGCACAATGATATATAACATCATTTATGGCATATTGGTTGATTGGCAAGGAGATTACGTCCAAAGGTCTTGAGATGGAAAGGCAGAGGGAAAAGGATGGATGTAATGACTTCAGAGCTTGGAATGGTGTTTCTGGGCCTTTTGGGGTTTTTGGCCACTTTTGGGTTCTGAGCCAAAACTGGCCCAAAAGGCGGGAAAGTGTCTTTTGGACACTTTGCGTCAAAGTGCGCAAAAGTGCGCAAATGTGCAAAGTGCGCAAAAATGCGCAAAAGTGCGCAAATATGCGCAAATGCGCAAAGTGCGCAAAAAGTGCGCAAATGCGCAAAAAGTGCGCAAATGCGCAAAAATGCGCAAATGCGCATTATGAGCCCAAATGGCCAAAAACAGCCATTTGGGCCATTTCCCCTGGTTTTGAGGGAAATGACCAGAAATACCCATTTGGGCATAAATTGCCGCTATGGGTGCTGGATTGAGGTGAAGGGCCATGAAGGCCCCAAAACACAAATGGCCATAAATGGTCCATAAGATAATGACGTGGCCATATTGGCCACTGGTGATGGATATGGCCAATTGGCCATAAAAGGACTGTGGCTTGATATGCCATATGGGGATCCAAGGAAGTGAATTGCCATGGTTGTGACAGTACCCCCCACCTTGAAATGGTGAGCTCCTGAGCACCAATACAAGGTGAAGCCTGTTGAGGCTATTGGAAAGATTTTGAGAGAGTGATTCAAGAGGACTGATTAAGATAAGAAATTTGAAGACTGATATTAAAAATTTGACATTTGACGCAGGACTTGCTTGATCTTCTTTTGACATTGGCTTCATGATTGGAATTGAATTTTAAAATGAATGAAAATTTTTGACGTGATAATTGACGTGATAAAAGAAAATTTAAAATGAAAATAGAATAATAATAAAGAATGAAAATGAAGTTAAGAAAAGAAAAGGAAAAAGAAAAAGAGAAATGAATTGAATCTTGAGGAGGTTCCAATCTTCATCACGGAGGTTGATAACTGATTTTGAAATTGGCCAAGGACCTGGAAAGATAAATTTGATGCCAGGTGCTCACAAAGTGGCCAAGGTGATGTTTTGACAAGATTGTAGACCCCTCAGGGAAGTGCACACCAGGAGAGGAACTTACTTTTGGTAATTACCACTCCCGCCAGTGCCATAAAAATAAAACAAAATGTTGAAGGAATGAGTTTGAATTTGGAATCTTGGAAATGAATTGGAAAGTGAATGGCCCATTGTCCCAAGTGACAATGGCCATAAGATTGGAAATGAAGTTGAAAGCCCTGCCAGGGATCTGTGTCCAAAATTGCAAAGTGCTCACAGAGTGGCCAAGGTGATGCTTACAACAAAACAGAGTAGAATACCCCTAAAGGTGCATACCAGGAGTGGGACTTACTTTTGGTAATTCCTCTCCCCACCAAGCACCATAATGAATCAAGCTTTTGAAGAATTTGGCCCAGGCTTGTCAGGATATAATGAATGAAAATCTTTGACAAGTTCAGGACAATCCTTGAGGTTTTCGGTTGGTTCCCAAGTGGATCTTTCTGGGTATTGACTGAAACCTTTCCATTCCACCAGATACCATAATTTTCCTCTCTTGAGCTTTGAGTCCAGTATTTGAGAGACTTCCCATTCCTCTTCTTCTTCAATGGTGATTGGAGGAGGGGGCTCTTGATGCCTATTTGGGATTGTTGACGTCTTGACTGGTTCCAAAAGGCAAATATGGAAAACTGGGTGGATGGATTTCCATTGAGATGGAAGCTTGAGGTGGTAGGCATGAGTGCTGACTTTCTTCAAGATTGGAAAAGGACCCAGCCATCTTTCAGACAGCTTTTTGGTGGGTCTGGTTGATTTGATGTTCTTGGAAGAGAGCCATACCATGTCACCGGGATTGAAAACAGGTGGACTTGCTCTACTTTTATCTGCATACCTCTTAAACCTGTTTATGGCAACTTCAAGTTCTCTCTTGACATCTTGCTGTACTGATTGGATTTTTGTTGATAACTTTCCAGCCGGAGTGTCTTGAGTGATGTGAACTGAGTCAAAATGAGGATCTCTTCCATAAACAGTGAAAAACGATGATTGTTTTGTTGAAGAGTGGTCAGAGTTATTGTAGGCAAATTCAGCCAGAGGGAGCCAGGTGTTCCAATCATCTTGATGATAACTGACATACATCCAAAGGTACTGTTCTAGTATCTGATTTACCCTCTCTGTCTGTCCATCAGTTTCTGGATGATAAGCAGTTGACAAGTCTCTTGAAATCTTGAGCTGCTGACAAAGGTTGGTCCAAAAGGAAGAAACAAAAAGTGAACCTCGATCACTAACAATGCTTGAAGGAAGGCCATGCTTTGAGAAAATATTCTTGATGAATAAATGGGCCCAATCTAATGAAGTGATTGAAGCTATTGTTGGAATAAAAACCGCCATTTTCGAGAATCTGTCCACTATGACTAAAATTGAATCAAAGGAATTGGACAGTGGCAATTTAGTGATGAAATCCATTGAAAGACAAATCCAAGGACCACTTGGAATTGGAAGAGGCTTGAGGAGTCCAAACTTCTTGTGATGAATATTTTTGTTTCTTGAACACTGTTGACAGGATGAGACATAATCCTTGATAAATTGAGTCATGCCGGACCAGTGGAAATCCCGCTTGACAAGTTTGAGAGTCTTCTCTTGGCCAGGGTGTCCAGCTAGAGGAGAGTCATGCCGCTTTTGAAGTATATTGAGTTGAATTGTGGGGTTGTTTGGGACCACCACCCAATCTTTGAAAAGGAGAAGTTTGGAAGAGGAATCAAGAGAATAATCTTGGACAGATTTACCTTTACCCAAATCTTCAAGGACACTTCTATATTGATAATCTTGCCACACTGCCTTCTGAATTGAATCAATCAAATTTGAAAATGAATCCACCTTGACTGCAAAAAACTTTGAGGCTTGAATTTCATCTTGCTTGATTATCTTCTGATAGTTCATTGGATTCTTGCTGATGAAATCCTCCCCCCTCTCCGGGTAAACGTCGTCCCAACGTGACAAGGCATCTGGAAGGGTGGCCAAGCGGCCAGGGCGGTAAGTGATTGAGAAATGGAATTCAGATAAAAATTCAGCCCAGCGGGCTTGACGGCGAGTGAGAATCTTGGAAGACATAAAATATTGAAGAGATGAATGATCGGTGAGAACTTCAAAAGGGGAAGAAATAGAAAGAAGGAAAGCTCTCCAGCGCTTGAGAGCCCAGACTATGCCAAGGAGTTCCTTGTCATGAATCTCATAATTGAGCTCAGCTGGGAGAAGCTTGCGGCTATCAAATGCAATGGGATGTTTTCCTGAGTCAGAGACCTGACTCAGTACAGCACCCAAGGCATAATCTGATGCATCGGTCTCTACAATGGTGGGTAGAGAAGGATTGAAATGAGAAAGGATTGGAGCAGTGGTGAATGCCTCTTTGAGTTGATGAAACTGTCTAAGAGCTTCCTCATTGAGGGGAAAACGGGAATCTTTCTTGAGGAAACTTGTGAGTGAACTAATTTTCTTTGAATAATTCTTGATGAAACGGCGGTAAAAATTGGCAAAGCCAAGGAATGATTGAAGAGCCTTGAGGTTTCTTGGAGGTGGCCAATTGAGAATTTGCTGGACTTTTGCTTGGTCCATCTTGAGGCCTTCAGAAGAGACTACATAACCAAGATATTCCACACTAGAAACATGAAATAGGCATTTGGACGCCTTAGCAAAGAGGTTATTGGCTCTGAGTCTGGAAAGAACAGTGGACACATGAGTGAAATGTTCTTCCTCAGATTTGGAAAAGACCATAATGTCATCCAAATAAACCACAACATAAACATCAAGAAGATCATAAAAAATATCATTGACGAGATTTTGAAAAGAAGCAGGAGCATTGGTAAGCCCAAATGGCATAACCAAGTACTCATAACTACCATATTTGGTTCTAAAACAAGTCAAATGTTCATCACCTTCCTTGATTCTGAGCAGGTTATATGCACCACGCAAATCAATCTTGGAGAAGATAGAAGAACCATTGAAAACAGTGAGAAGCTGATTCATAGGAGGAACAGGATACTTGTTCTTCCTAGTAACAGCATTGAGCTTGCGGTAATCAACACACAAACGGAGGCCACCGTCTTTCTTTTTGACAAAAAGAACAGGTGCTCCTGTAGAAGAGGAGCTTGGCCGGATGAAACCTTTCTCTACATTCTCTGAAATGTAGGCCCTGAGTGTATCTGACTCTTGGTTTGATAAAGAGTAGATCACCCCAACTGGAGGTAGAGACCCCTCCAGCTCGATATGATGATCACAGGCGCGGTGAGGAGGAAGTTTCTCTGCTTTCACCTTGGAAAATACATCCAAATATTGGTGATAAACAGAAGGAACAACCTTCATCACGGTTTCTATTTCTTCTGGCTCTTCCTCTTCATCCCACAACTCCTCCAGGGAGTCATGATAAGATGAAGGAGGAAGGTCCATATTCCCAAAGAAGAGATGAAGTGAAGATACAGAATTATCTTCTCCAACATCTTGAATCTCTTTGAAGACTTCATCTCTAGATGATAGTAATGACTGATGGGAATTAAGGGAAGGAATATGGACAGAAGACGGAAATGATGGTGTTCTAGAATCACCAACCAGAGCTGCACATGATTTGGCAGAAGAAGAGTCATTACGGAAAGAAATTGAAGGATCATTATAGTCCTTATGATCAGAATTAAAGGTGATCAATCCTTGCCTCCAATCAATAAATGGATTAAAATGATTAAGAAAGTCAAAGCCCAATATGAGGTCTTCTCCCTTGGGAGTATCAATGACTAAAAAGTCCCATTCAAAGCTTGGGAAGGAAGGGAGCTCAACCATATATTTAGTATGGTGAGTCACAAATAAAGAAGGAGACTCAGAGGAGTCAAGAATAATAAGGGGAATCTTCTCCGGGAGTTCTGACATGGTCAAAGAATACTTGTGAACAAACTGCTTTGCAATAAATGAGTTGGTAGCACCAGAATCAATGAGAATACTGTAAAACATGTCAGAGAGAGAAGAAAAAACAAAAAATTTAAGAGAATTTTTGACACCAGTATTCAGAATGCACAATTGTGCTCTGGATGGAAAACTGTGAAGACCATTGAACACAACATGATCTTCACTCAGGCTTTTCCCTGGCTGGGAAATTTGCCTGACGCTTGGGTAAGCTTGTTTTGAGGCCTTTTGAAACAGGTCTCAAGACTATGCTTCCCACCACAATAGGTACAAAGACCCTCCTTGATTCTTCTTTCTTTTTCAGAGTTCATGAGCTTGAAATGTTTATTCAATAAAGAAGAATGGGGCTTGTCCCTCTTCTGAAAATTCTTCTTCTTCTTTTGACTTGAGCTTGAAGAATTTTGAGGATGAGAAGAACTTGACTTTGAGGCTTCTGGCTTCTTCTCTTGATGATGACTCTTTTCATTTTGCCTCTCATGGTACCTGGTATCAAGTTCCAGGGTAACGTCCATTAAGTCTTGAAGAGAGTCAATTCTTGAAGGATGGGAGGCCAATTGATCCAAAATCCTGGATGGCAATCCCTTCCTGAAATGATGGATGAGAGCTCTTTCACCCCAATCCCCGATTCTTGAGACTAAGCTTCTGAAATCAGCAATGTATAAGGATACATGCCCACCTTCTTTCATTCTTAAAGAATCCAACTCAGCTTCTGCTTTTCTGACTTCATTCGGGTCACCAAATAAAGTGAAGAGTTGAGATTCGAATAAAAGCCAAGAATTGAGAAGGTAATTTGAATCTTGATTGGTGAGATTGGAAAGATAAGGCTCAATCCATTTTGCAGCCCTGCCAATGAGAAATGAAGTGGCATAAAGGACCTTCTTTCTGTCTTGAGCGAAGTTTGCCGGATCATTATGAAATATCAATTGACAAGACTGAATGAAACTTCTAAATTTGAAGGGCTGAGTCCCATCAAAGCATTCCGGTGCCTTCATAGATGGAGTCTTGAAGGCTGGTGGTCTTGATGCTTCAGAAGATGAAGCTGCTTGAAGATTGGCCATAATCTGAGTCATTTGCTGCATGATGGCCAATAAAGATGGTTCAGACTGATGAGAGACAGGCTGATTAGACTGGGCTAGAGTTGGCCCTCCAGTACTTTGGGATGCCTCCACCGGAGCAGGGACACCTTCAGTACCATCAGACTCTTCCTCTTCCACAGAATTCTCCTCCTCCTCTTCACCATCTTCACCTGGACCCTTGAAAATAGTCCTTGAAGTTCCTGGAAAACCGCCAACTACTCCTGAGAATGAACTTGATCTTCTAGGCCCTCTTCCTTCCATGCGGGGTCCTCTATCTAATTGGGCCCTCAGTTGAGGAACTGCTGGGGTGCCATCTAGAGGAGCTCTTGGAGTTGGAGTGAGAACAGCTTGAGCTCTGGCCTGAGATCTTGTCTGTCTTGCCGGAGGTGAGTGTTGAACAGGCATGATATCAGGAATAAAATGAAATAAATGAATTAAAAATCAAAATTTTCTTGAATTGAAAAGAGTCAACAATCAAATCTTGAGGAAAAAATCAATGAATAAAAATGAAAATCTTCAAGTACGTCAATAAATCAAAATCAAATGAAGTCTTGAAGTCAAAATCAAATCAATCAAATCAATCAAAATAAAAAATCTTGCAGAATCAATCAATCAAATGAAAATCTTGAAGAAAAATCAATTTATGTCAAAATTCTTGATGTGAAAAATCAGCAAAATCAATGAAATCTTCAGGTCAATCAATTTTCTTGAGGTCAAAATCAAATATGTCAAATCAATCAATCAATCAAAATCAAGTGAATTATTCTTTAAAAATCAAAATTCTTGAAGAAAAAATCAATTATGAATCTTGATGTGAATAACGTGTCTGAATATCTTGATGAAAAATTTGAAAATAAAAGAAAATTAAGATGACGCCTGAATTATGAATGAAAAGGAAATTGATGATTTGAAAAGATTTTAAAAGAATAACAAAATAAGAAAATGGGTCAGCTTTCAATTTTTCAAAATGAAGAATGAATGAAAGAAAATTGAGAGGTGACGATGAATCATTAAGTTCATAAGCATAAAAGAATCATAATTTCGATGAAATGAGTGAATGAAATTATAAAGAAAGAATGAACAGAATGAAAAAGAAATTATGAGTTAATTAAGATAATGTCACAGGGGCTCTTGGACAGAAATACAAGAGTGGCCTGGCACTCAGCAATCAGGGAACTCACTTGGAAAACTCCAAAAGAAATAAAGAATAAAAATAATAAGAATTAATTCCTCTAAAAGATATGCAGGTACAAGATGAGATGCAAAGAGGAAAAGGAAGCCAAATGGCCAAAGAGCCAACCAAGTAAGTCCTTAATCACTGTTTCAACCTGCCAAAAATGAATAATGGAATTAGTAAGGATATGACCACCAAATATCCATTGACAGGCGAAGAAAGAGAAAAGAGAAAAGTGCTAAATGACTGACTTAATAATATCAGTATTTGCTTAACTAAAGTGAAAAGAAAATAGAGATAAAATAAAATCAAAATATCTTAATTAACTGGGGAAAACCCCCCAGGGTGGAAAGGGTAGCCGGTATATGTGAAAAGTTGGGAGCTTGAGTTCTTCAGGCTGAAAACTGATCTGTATTGATCCTTGAGGCTGTATTGATTGTTTTGGGAATTGATACAGCTGGCTAATATTGAAATTGAATTGGGTTGAATGAATTTCCCATGATTGAAAATGAAATACAGGTCTTGATGGATCCAGACTGTATTGAAATGAATATGGTTGCCAAGATGGAATGAGTGGAGCTTTGACACTTGACAACTTCTTTTTGGCACTGCCTCTTGAATACACTTGAGAATGAATTGAGAGTATTCCCTTGGAATGAATACTTGGAGTGAGAATAACCAATGACTGCTTGATGGCGTCATTGGTCTTTGACGCTGAAACACTTGCTCTTGAGCCTTGATGATTCCTCTGAATGATTGGGTGCCTTGATGACGTGATGAGATGTTGGAATGTTGAAATGAACATTTGATATTGCCACCATTGAATTGCTGTTGAAAAATGATGCACAATGATATATAACATCATTTATGGCATATTGGTTGATTGGCAAGGAGATTACATCCAAAGGTCTTGAGATGGAAAGGCAGAGGGAAAAGGATGGATGTAATGACTTCAGAGCTTGGAATGGTGTTTCTGGGCCTTTTGGGGTTTTTGGCCACTTTTGGGTTCTGAGCCAAAACTGGCCCAAAAGGCGGGAAAGTGTCTTTTGGACACTTTGCGTCAAAGTGCGCAAAAGTGCGCAAAATGCGCAAAAGTGCACAAATGCGCAAAATGCGCAAAAGTGCGCAAATATGCGCAAATGCGCAAAATGCGCAAAAATGCGCATTATGAGCCCAAATGGCCAAAAACAGCCATTTGGGCCATTTCCCCTGGTTTTGAGGGAAATGACCAGAAGTACCCATTTGGGCATAAATTGCCGCTATGGGTGCTGGATTGAGGTGAAGGGCCATGAAGGCCCCAAAAAACAAATGGCCATAAATGGTCCATAAGATAATGACGTGGCCATATTGGCCACTGGTGATGGATATGGCCAATTGGCCATAAAAGGACTGTGGCCTGATATGCCATATGGGGATCCAAGGAAGTGAATTGCCATGGTTGTAACACAACCCCTGTAATAATCACTTGGAATAATGATAAATCAAGGATGGTTGGTGATTTTAGAGCATTGAATACCTATACTATTCCAGGCATATATTCAATTCCTAGAATCCATGAGACTTTGACTCAATTATCCAAAGCAATATTCATCACTTCCATGGATGCCCTTAAAGGTTTCCATCAGAATCTTTTGACACCTCATTCTAGGAAATTATTGAGAATAATTGCTCATTGTGGTATTTATGAATACTTGAGGATGCCTTTTGGTATTAAAAATTCACCCTCTCATTATCAAAGAATGATGCATACCATTTTCCCACATGAATTATCAGTGGTATGATTAATCATCTATATTGATGACATTATTCTTTGTTCAGAAGCCTGGAAATTATATTTAGAGAGACTTTCATCAGTACTTAAGGAAATTCTTCAAGTGAACATGAAAATATCTCACAAAAGATCTAATTTTAGGTTCCATGAAGTAAACTCTCTAGGACATGTAGTTACAGGAATAAGCCTTGGTGTTGATAAAAACCAAGTGTTTGCAGTCTTACTAAAACAAATTCCACATAACAAGAAAGAAATGATGTCTTTCTCAGGGTTTTACATTTATTACAGGCAACACCTTAAATATTTTGCAATCCATTCCAGATCATGGTACAGAATTTGTGACCAAAAAATGTTTTTTTAAATGACACAAGAAAGGATTCAAGCATATGATAAAATAAAACATGCCTTAACCAATGCACCATTATTATTGATGCCAGACTGGAAACTTCCTTTCAAGCTGTATATTGATGCATGTGGTGAAGGTTTAGGTGCAGCTCTCCTCAAAGTTCAAACTGCAAATGACAAGACTTATCAAAGTCCACTTTGTTTTATTTCAAGAAAAATAAAACCTACAGAGGCTAGGTATGAGGCAAGCCAAATGGAGTGCCTTTGATTTATTTGGGCTTTGGAAAAACTTTATTATCATCTTGATGGTAGTGTGTTTGAAGTCATTACTGATTTTAATTCTGTAAAATAGCTTCTTAACATGAAAGCTCCTAACAGATACATGTTAAGATGGCAGATTGTTATACAAGAGTATAGAGGAAATATGACTGTAGTACACAAAGCCCGAAATATTCACACAAATGCTGATGACTTGAGTAGATTGGCATTACCCAATACTCCTGATAATTCTGCTCATGTTCCTGAAAATGCAGAATCTCAAATTCCCATTGAAGGGATCAATATCACAGATGTAGTAACAGAATTCTTTGAAGAGGTTAGAGAAATCTATTAGCAAGATAAGAATTTTCATATTCTTAATTCTCTCCTTGACAGATATTTCAAAGATACAGCTTTACCTAATTCTTTGGATGATAGATGGAAAACATCATATGAAAATGGAAGATTTCATTTTTTTGATGGTATCTTGTATCACTGGTCTAAACAAACATGTGTAATTGTCTTATGTAGTAGAATGTTAATCAACACAATATTAAGAGCATGCCATGACAACACTTATTCTGGACATCTTTCTGAAGACAGAACAATGGAAAGAATTAAGACATGTGCTTGGTGGCCATCTTGGAGAAAAGATGTCATTGAGTACTTTCACAGTTGTGACAGGTACCAGAAGGCCAAAAAAGCTACTGGTGAAAAATTTGGTCAGATTATTCATATCCAAGAATCAAGTACCCCATGGGAAGTGGTTCATATGGATTGGGTAACTGCCTTACCACCTGGTGGTGAAAAAAAGCTACAATGCATGTCTTTTTATTGTAGACAGGTACAGAAAAGCTGTACGCTGGGGTCTCTTTTGTGACTTCCAGTTTATATAAAAGGAATTTAATAAATTAATCAAAAGTGAAATACTGTTAAGAAGAGATAACAGAGATTCAACTATGGTTGAATTATAGTATTATTAGTGGAATGACCTTCACTAATAATATTAAAGATGATTTATGATTTTTTTTAAGTAATAGAAATTACTAATTGAAAATTGAGAGATCTTATATTCTTTAAATTGATAAATAATTTAATTTAAACAGTAAAAAATATATATATAATTGAGCCCTGAGTTATCATTCAAAGGTAATAATGATCCTCTTAAATATTGTAAGTACAAGAATTGAAATGATGTCATATAAGTATTTTATGACATCATCAAAATAAAATTAAATAGTAATTATGTTTGAAAAAATCAAATGATGTCATATAATGATTTTATGACATCATCAATATTTAAAATGATAAAATTGAATTTTTAACTTAAGGTTCAAACCTAATAATTGAATAAAAATAGAAATTGGAGTTGGAGACAGTGTAGCAGGTAAGCCTGTACATGCTTCCAGGCTCACAAAAGCCCCAATCTTTTTACCATGTCATAAAGATGACACAGCTATGGATACAGCACTTTTAATTTGGAATGTTGTAATGTCTCATACTGGTCTCTTTAAAAATATCATTAGTGACAGAGACCCAAAATTTACATCAGCCTTAGGGACAAATTTACATAAGCTTTTGGGTACAAAACTCTCATTCTCAACAGCTTACCATCCCCAGACTAATGGGTTAGAAGAGAGAATTATTCAGACCTTTGAGGACATGATCAGAAGATTGTTTTTCTTATGGCCCGGATCTTAAAGATTCTGATGGCTTTACCCATTATTGGTGTACACTTATACCAGCATTGGAATTAGCCTACAAGAATTCTAGCCATGTTTCAATGGGCAAAACTCCTGAAATGTTGGAAAAAGGATGTAACCCTAAACTTCCAGTTGATACTTTGAAGAAAGATTTAGTTAATATTCATCCAACTGCTTCAAGATTCAAGCTATTTCTTTATAAATTGAGGAATCACACAAATCAAAGCATTACTGATGCCTTTGAATATGCTAAACAAAATTCAAATAAAGTCATAAAGCCCCATAATAATAGTTTCAACCTTGAGCTTTGATAATATTTAAGGCCCAAAGAGCTTTAAAGATTCCTTTGCAGGAAAATTTATCATTAAATCCCTTCATGGGACAAATGCATTGCTAGTAGAACTGTCAGGAGAATTGGAAAACAAACATCCCCATTTCCCTGCCAGTCTAGTAAAGCATTACACTGCAATCAATAAGGAATTATTTCCTTTGAGAAATAAACACCCTCAGAAGTACCACCACTTGATCAAAGTGAGTAGAAGAAGGTTCTAAAAGTCTTTGAAGAAATATGACTTAAAGAAAAATTGAAAGAGAATACTTAGTCAGGTACAGAAATCCACAAAATGAAGATGAGTGGCTTTCAGAAAGTAAAATATCTAAATCCCAAATGTTTCCCACAAGATTTAAAAATTAGAGAAGACCAATTCCTCAATAAGAAAATGAATTGTGTGCTTTACATGCCTAAACATATGGGTAGAGGGGTTGGAAAGTGGATTAAACCCCTTCAATTCAACTGGGGGTATACTAATAAGGAAACATTTTAGTACAATTTTTTTTTGGTGGTAGGTAATGTGAGCCTGTGAGGTATGAATTACATACCCATAAGGCCACAAATAACTTTATATACAGCTGATTTAGTCTTCAATAGACTCTTTAATTTGCATTAAAATAAAAAATAACAAAAAATAAGTTTAACTTTTGTTTGGATAACAAAGTTATAATAATTATGTCATTTTTGGATTCTACACCAAAAATAACCTAGGGTACACCCATAGGGTGTTATACCCAAAAATAATTATTTGTTAAGTTATTGGAGGAGT
This sequence comes from Austropuccinia psidii, assembly GCA_023105745.1. NCBI lineage: Eukaryota > Fungi > Basidiomycota > Pucciniomycetes > Pucciniales > Sphaerophragmiaceae > Austropuccinia > Austropuccinia psidii. Next base: position 9,598,349 of record JALGQZ010000001.1, read on the forward strand.
TAAGAATCCCACAGTACTAGTGTAGCTTCTTTAACATTTTATAAAATTGTTAAATTTAAGCCGAAATAAGCTTGAATTTCAAGTTGCATAAAGCTTATGAAAACTTACTAAGAATTTAGTTAAAATTGAGGTGTTGTGTATATTTAATGAATTGGCTAAGTTTTTTCCATACAGAATGTAAATCCCGTGTGAGCTCAATTTAAAAGGGTTTAAGGCCATAGTATGGCTTTAAATAAATAAAAGGGAAAAATCCATGCAAAACGGTTTGACAAAGGAAAAAGACCAAACAGAGCTGGGTTACCAAGCTTTTTGGATCTGCAAGGATTCAATCAAGGTTTTCCACCTTTATTGGAGGATTTCCAAGCTTATTTAAACTTTAATATTGGACTTTGATCCAACCTTAAGGGTTAAACTTGTTTTATCCCAATTTGGACAAGAATTTCAAGCTTCCAAAGCGTAAATCCCAATATTCAAGCTTGGGATCAAGGTTTTAAGAGCTTAAAAGGCTTAATTAAGCTGAAGCCTTTGAATCTACACGCAGAAAAACCTTTTTAAAAGTTAAGGTTTGGTGTGTATTGCTATTTTATGTTGAAAATAAGAAATAACTTAAAAATTCATTAAAAATCCAATTCTTGATTAATTTGGTTGAAATTCTTACACAGCTTACAAACTGATGTTATCTGTGTATACATTAAATTTTAAGTATCTTTTCAAAACGTTTTTGTAACAACCATCCATCAGGGGTAAGGGTATTCATTCATACACCCACTCAAACACCTCAAATCAGCAAATCTAGTATCTGCATCAGCATTCAGTTTCAGCAATCTTCATTCTGAAACATGCATACAGTTTGGTACATCAATACAGCCTGTCAATACCTATACAGGTTGGATTCACCCAATACAGTTTCAATACACCAGTATGAAGCTGTATGATCACTCAAATACACCACACCTCTTGTACAGGTTCTGTACAGCTGTACAGGACCTGTATTGGCCAGACTCAATTCAATCATCAATTATTCTCATAAAAATTCTTCCTCTGGATCAGGGCTGGTGATTCTCACATATACCAGCCCCTCTTTCTCCCCCCTGGGGATTTTTCCCCAGTTAATTAATTTAGTTTATTTATTATTTTATAATTATTCTTATCCTTATTTTTGGGTATTATAATTATTTGATTTTAAGTTAGTCTTTGCATTTTCTCTCTTTGCCTGTACAGTATGAGTTGAGTGGCCATATCCTTATTAACCCTTCTCTTTCCATTCTGACAGGTTGAAACAGTGGACTTGGACTTGTTTGTGGTTGGCTCTTCTATTTCTTATTCTAATTTATTTGTTGCTGCTTTTCTCATATCTTTTATTATAGTAATTCATTCCTTACACTCTTAAGTGTATTCAATCTTTCCATACCCTTGAGCCCTCCATAAGTGAGTCCCGGTTTACTGAGTGCCAGGCCCTCTTCCCTTTGAAGAGCCCCTGTGACATTAAATTAATTAGCTCATATTTGATTCTTTCTTTTCATTCATTTATATTCATTTCTCTCATTCATCAATTATGATCTCTTTTATGATTTAATGATCTTTAATGACTATGATTTTTTCCTCTCTCATCAATTTCATCCCACTCATTTCATTCATATGAAATTGATTTTTCTTCTTTCTTAATCATTGCTGACCATTTCATCACTTCACTTTATATTTTATCAAATCAAATTTTCTCTGTGTTCCTATTCAGGTTCTTTTTAGGAATTATTGATTGGATTATTCATTGGGACTCATTGGGTTTATTGATTCAGCAATTCAGGATTTTTCATTTGGATTGGATTGATTGATTTCGACTTCTCAAGATATTAATTGATCCTCAAGAGCTGATTTTGATTATTGATTGACTTTGAATCCTCAAGATATTTTATTGATCCTCAAAAATTGATTTTGATTATTGATTGATTTGACTCATCAGGATATTTGAAATGATTTCTGAAGATTTTGAATTGATTGATTGATTCCTCAAGACCTTGATTTCATATTGAAGACACTGATTCATTGATTGATTGATTATTGATTGAATATTGAATGATTTTTGATTACTCAAGATTACTGATATTTGATTTGAATTTGATTTATTGTTGATTTTTGATTGAATTGATTGATTGTTGATTGAAGTTGATTTCACCTCAAGAATTGAATTGATTCCTCAAGACTCATCAAGATTTCATTGTGATTGATTTGGCCAAGTTTTGATTTCTGTTCTCAATACCATCAAGTTTCTTTTATTCAACTTCTGTTCATAATGCCAGTTCAGCATAGTCCCCCAGCAAAGAACACTAGATCCCAAAAAATTCCAGCTGTTCTTACTCCTACAACAAGGGCTCCTCTTGACCACACACCATCAGTTCATCAACTGAGTGCAAATTTGGACAGAGGACCACCAATGGAAGGAGCACCACCCTCAAGAAGAGGTGGAATGAAATCTAGAAGATCAAGATCCTTTTCTGGACTTTTTGGTGGTTATCCTGGCATGTCTGAAGGTGCAAGAGCAATATTAGGGGAAGTTGAAGATGAAGAGGGGGAAGAGTCTGTGGAAGAGGAAGATTCTGGGGAAACTGAAGTGGCAGATGCCTTGGCAAATGCTCCAGAGGTGCCTCAGGGTTCTAATCTAGCCCTTTCTAGTCAACCTCTTGTCTCTCAAACTGATCCAAGTCTCATCAAGATGATGGATCAGATGACTCAATTCATGGGGCAACTCACTCAAGCAGTTGCTCCCAGGGACAATTCCAAAGCCCCTGCTTTCAAGACTCCATCCATGAAGGCACCTGATTCTTTTGATGGTACTTAAGCTCATAAATTGAGAGGATTTATCCAATCCTGTCAATTAATCTTCCATAATGATCCAGCAAATTTCTTCTCTGACAGGAAGAAATTTCTTTACTCAACTTCTTTTCTCACTGGTAGAGCTGGGAAGTGGATTGAACCCTATCTCTCAAATATTTCCAATGAAGACCCTTCCTACCTCCTCAATAATTGGCCATTATTTGAATCTCAATTATTCACTCTGTTTGGTGACCCCAATGAAGTCAGGAAGGCTGAACAAGAGTTGGACAATTTGAGGATGAAGGAGAGTGGTCATGTTTCCTTGTACATTGCAGATTTCAGAACCTTAATGTCAAGAATTGGAGATTGGGGGGAAAGAGCTTATATCCATGTTTACAGAAGAGGATTGGCATCAAGATTATTGGATCAGTTGGCTTCTCACCCTGGAAATTTTGATACTCTTCAAGAACTTATGGATGTCACTTTAGAGTTAGACACAAGATATCATGAGAGGCAAAAAGAAAAGGATGAAAATCAAGAAAAGAAGCCTCCAGTTAATGGATCCAATCAATCTAGGCCTCCTCAAAACTCATCTTCAAAGAGGCCTCACCAGAAGAAGAATAAGAAGGGCAAGCAGTTTCAATCTTCAAAGGGCAAGCCTCATGCTGCTCTCCTCAATAAGGACAATAAATTAATTGGTTCTGAAAAGGAGAGGAGGATTAAAGAGGGGTTATATACTTATTGTGGTGGAAAGCACCCAATTGAAAAATGCTTCAAGAGACCTCAGAACAAGCCTGGGTCATCATCAAGAGGCTTCCCTAGCAAGCAGGGAAAAGCCTGAGTGGGAATAATGATGTGTTCAATGGTTCTCACTTATTTTTTTCAAGAGCACAATTGTGCACTCTGAATACTAGTGTCAAGAAATCTTTAAAATTTCTTATTTTTTCTTCTATCTCTGATATTTTTTATAGTATTCTCATTGATTCTGGTGCTACAAACTCTTTTATTGCAAAGAACTATGTTCTCAAGTGATCATTGACTCTCTCAGAGCTCCCTGAAAAGATTCCTCTTTTCATTTTGGATTCTAATGAATCCCCTGCCTTGTTCATCACCCATTATACCAAGTGGGTAGCTGACTTGCCTTCCTTTCAAAGCTTTGAATGGGACTTCTTTATCATAGATTCACCCAAGGGAGAAGACCTGATATTGGGCTATGATTTCCTTTACCATTTTAATCCCATTATTGATTGGAAAAATGGATTGATCACCTATGATTCTAGTCATAAGTATTCTAGTGGTATTATTCCTTCTACTAGTAATGACTTAGCCACTGCTGTCAACAGTGTCGCTCTGGCTGGTGAAATTAAGACACCTTCCCTGCCTTCTTCTGTCCATATCCCTTCCATCATTCCCTCTCAGTCATTACTTTCATTAAGAGATGAAGTCTTCAAAGAGATAAAGGATGTTGGAGAAGATGTTACCATATCTTTACTTCATCTCTTTCAAGGTGATATGGACCTTCCTCCCTTATCTTTTAATGCCTCCCTGGAGGAGCAGTGGGATGAGGAGGAAGAGCCAGAAGAAATTGAACCTGTGTTGAAGGTAGTCCCTCCTGCGTATCACCAAAACTTGTATGTATTCTCCAAGGTGAAAGCAGAGAAACTTCCTCCACACCGCACCTGTGATCACTATATTTAATTGGAGGGTCTTCTACCTCCAATTGGTGTTATCTACTCATTATCAAATCAAGAGTCAGAAACACTGTGGGCCTACATTTCAGAGAATGTAGAGAAAGGTTTCATACGACCAAGCGCCTCTTCAACAGGAGCACCTGTCCTTTTTGTCAAGAAAAAGGATGGAGGTCTTTGTTTGTGTGTTGACTACCGCAAACTAAATTCTGTCACTAGTAAGAACAGATACCCTGTTCCTCCTATAAACCAGCTCCTTACTGTATTCAACGGTTCCACTATCTTCTCCAAGATAGATTTGCGTGGTGCATATAACCTTCTGAGAATCAAAGAGGGGGATGAGCACTTAACTGCCTTCAGAAACAAGTATGGTAGTTATGAGTATTTGGTCATGCCATTTGGTTTGACCAATGCTCCTTCTTCTTTCCAGAATCTTGTAAATGATATATTTGCAGATTTCTTGGATGTGTTTGTTGTGGCTTATCTAGATGATATTATGGTATTCTCAAGTTCTGAGGAAGAACATGTCAAACATGTGACCTCTGTCCTCCAAAGACTCAGAGAAAATGATTTATTTGCCAAAGCCTCCAAGTGTGTATTCCATGCCTCAAGTGTGGAGTACTTGAGCTATGTTGTTTCAAGTGATGGCCTCAAGATGGATTCTTCAAAAGTTCAGCAAATCCTCAATTGGCCTCAGCCCAAAAGCATCAAGGCCCTTCAATCTTTTCTTGGCTTTTCCAATTTTTATCGTTGTTTCATTAAAATTTATTCCAAAAAAATCACTTCTCTCACTTCCCTTCTCAAAAAAAATTCTCCCTTTATCTTCAATGAGGAAGCTCTTAGTCAGTTTCAAGCACTCAAAGAAGCTTTCACCTCTGCTCCTATCTTATCCCATTTCAATCCATCTCTACCTACTATTGTAGAGACTGATGCTTCTGATTATGCATTGGGCGCCGTACTGAGTTAGGTGAATGACTCAGGAAAGCATCCCATTGCATTTGATAGTCGCAAGCTCTTACCAGCTGAACTCAACTATGAAATTCATGACAAGGAACTCCTTGGCATAGTTTGGGCTCTCAAGCACTGGAGAGCATTCCTTCTTTCTCTTTCTAATTCTTTTGAAGTCTTGACAGACCACTCTTCCTTGCAGTATTTTATGTCTTCCAAAGTTCTTACTCGTTGTCAGGCCCGTTGGGCTGAATTTCTCTCAAAATTTCACTTCACTATCACTTACTGCCCAGGCAGGCTGGCCACTTTAACAGATGCCTTGTCACGTCGGGACGACGTGTACCCAGAGAGGGGGGTGGACTTCATCAGCAAGAATCCTCAAAATCTTCATCAAGTACTTAAGCAAGATGGAATTCAAGGATCAAGATTCTTCTCAATCAAAGTGGAGATTTTCTCAGATTTAGTGGACAAGATCTAAAAAGAAGTATGGCAAGACAAAGACTATAAAGAAATACTCAAGAAACTAGCAAGAGGTGAATCAGTTCCAGATTATTCTCTTGAACCTCAAGCCAAGTTATTATTATTCAAAGATAGAGTGGTAATCCCAAGCAATGAAGAACTTCAACTCAATATTCTTCAAAAGCGTCATGACTCACCACTGGCTGGCCATCCTGGCCAGGAGAAGACCCTCAAGCTCATCAAGAGGGATTTTTATTGGGCTAGCATGAATCAATATATCAAGGACAATGTGTCCTCATGTCAGCAATGTTCAAGAAACAAGAACATTCATCACAAGAAGTCTGGATTACTCAAGCCTCTTTCAATTCCGTCTGGTCCTTGGAACTCATTATCAATGGACTTCATCACTCAATTGCCACTTTCAAACAACTTTGATTCAATTTTAGTAGTTGTGGACAGATTCTCAAAAATGGCAATCTTCATTCCAACTTATCGAACAATCACTTCTCTGGACTTAGCTCAAATTGTCAGCCTGTGACTCAAAACAGAGCACTAGCATGACATCCAACATACCATAAATAATGGTATGACAAGTATTGAACAAACATAGTCAATACAGGTAATAATTAAGAGAAAACAATCCTCTTACATTAAACACCAACCTTATCCAAACAGAATAAGGAAACCTAGAGGAGAATAAACAAGTCAAAACCCTTATTTTCACCTCTCATCTAACTTATGCATATTTAGGTTATCCTATACCAAAATGGTATTTTTCTTAAAGCTCACATAGAGAGCTACACAATGATATCATCCATGGTGTTGTAACACCACTACAACTGGAGATACCATATAACCTCATTTTCAAAACCAAGTCCCCCTGAAAGTCAAAGAGGGCTTGTACAAAACTGTACAAAAGTATAACCAAATTAAAAGATCTCAACAAGAGCTTTAATTTGAGACACCTTAGACCTCTTTATCTCTTAAATTGACTGAGGGATCTTGGTTCAAAGGTTTAATAACCAAAATACAGATATTCTGAAAATAAGAAAATAAACAAACCCCTGTATCTTTGGCATACACTCATACAACTGTACAGTGTAATATACCAAACTGTAGAGCTAATCAAGCCCTACAAAACTGTATCATCAGAATACAGATATCTTCCAAATTGAAGAAGATATCTAGCATGGAAGTTTTTGAAGCCTCATACTGATGTACAAAATTACATCCAAAAACTTAAAACCCTTATAACTTTTGCTATTTGCAAGAAGGGTAAACATGAAGCATACCAAATTGAAGAGCTCATTAAGCCCTTCAATTCTGTGCTCTTGGTTTCTTGATATCTCAAAAACTGACTGAGATATCTTGGTTGGAAGTATTTTGACCAATACTGGTCTGTACCAAACCTGTACCAACCAGTACAGTCTTGATACTTAAAATAATGGTTATTTAAAGCTTAAACCCGCCCAGAATGACTAATATTGGTCATACAGACACCAGAACAACGTCACCCAAGTGCTGACGTGGCAGGTGAACAGTTTTTTCACCCTGTATTGATCCAGAATGATCATTTGTGGTTCCAAAACCACAATTCTGTCTATATTGACGTCAGAATTGAGGATCCAGAACCACAGACTGACCACTGGAGTGAAAATTTTCACTCCTCTGACGTGTGAAGAGTTAATAACTCTTGACAGTCTTGAAAGATATAAAAAGAAGCGTTTTTCCCTTGAAAACCCCTTATCTTATCTTACCTTACCAATATTCTTACGTGACAAGACTGTTATTCATCAGTGTCCTTAGAATTATTAGAGTTATAATTAAAATATAATTATTGTAGTGTTTCTTTACAGTCAAAGATATTAGAGCATTGCAACCCAGGTCCTCAATAGACTCATCACCACTGTTACCACGTAGCAGTAGGACCTGAAGATTTCATTTTTTATTTATTTTGACGTGTCACAGTCATAGTACTAGCCTGTATTTACTATTTTTAAGCTACTACATAGACTCACCCTGACATTTTGGGGGCCTGGCCGTGGTTTTTCAACCTTATTGGACGTGTTTGAACTGAATTAGGCGTAAAATTCAGTCATTTAAAAGGTATTTTACTAACAGTAAGTAAAATTTCGAATTTTTTTTATTTTTATCATTATTTTTTTTAGAATCATATACTATATATACAAATTTTTCCTCCAAAAAATATATATTATAAATATTTTTTGTTGAGAGTAAGAGTACATATCCTCTTTTTTATTATATTGCAATAATTTTCACGAAATTTGATAATAATACAACAGTATTATTCAAATTTCAATAAAAATAATAATATACAAACAGTATATTATTCATTTTACTATTATTTTTCACCAAAGTGTGTGGAAATTCATATAGAAACAATTTATTAATAAATAATTAATAAATATTAAATAATAAAATGATTTTTTATTATTTATAAGGAATATTTTAATTAAATATTTCCTTTAAAACAAGATATCACTCAAATTGACGTGAAAACTTGTAATTAATTGATATTTTTAATCAATATCAAGTGTTATAATAAATATTATTTATAATATTTATAATAACAAATCAAATTTATTATAATTTAATAAATTTGACATGTTTATATAAAAACACAATAATATCCAAGTGAATCATTCACAAAACACTTGGATATTACAGTTTTCACTTATAAAACATAAGTGAAAAACTCAAAAACTGTTATTTTTCAATAAAAAACATATAAAAATAATAAAAAAAAAACATAAAAAACCTCAAAAATTTCGAAAAATAACAGTAGAATTGAATATAATCATTTTGTTTTATCATAAAATACTGATACACAATCTGAAATATCTTTTCTGAATAGTGGAAAAAGACTATATTCCATTAGAAACCCAGTCACAAGGAAATCCATCTGTGACAGCCTCAGAAGACAGAGAGGTGCTGCCAAAAACCAAGGGCAAGCAGAAAAGACACAGTGAAGTGACAATCAACTCAAAAGATTGGACACCAATAGCCGTGCCAAGGGCCAAAAAACCCAGAAAAGCTCCAACAAAACCAGTTGGATCACCAAAACAGATTGAGAAACAGAAAATCACTGTCATCAATCGAGTTGTAAACTCTAAAGGCAAATTGCCAAAGAGTATAGACCATAAATTTGTACAAGGGCCTGCTAAAGGTAAATAAACCTTGAAAAATACAACATTTTTTATTGTCTGTCATTTTCTAACATTGTTAACATGACACCTCCACTTCTTAGAGATCTTGGATTCCCAAGAAATCAACCAGAACACTGGCCAAGAAGACACAGAGGAAGAAGAACTGGAGCAAATGACCAGCAAAGGACTTACCATCAGGGAACTCCTGCCCAAGATCTTGTTCCAAATCAAATTCAACCCAGAAGTCCAACCAGGAGATTGGACAGATGCAGAACAGGTCCTCCAAATACACAAACTCCTGAGAGACCTCTTCACATGGAGCATGGACAACAAAATGTTCACTATGGCAGCATCATGGGCAGAAGTGGGGATAACAACCCAGAAGATCTGTCTCAAGCAAATGGCTTGGATGGAACTTATGACAGAAATGCAAGGTTGGAATCCCAACAAGAATTTCAAACTCTTAGAAGAAAGAGCAACCAGAATCAAAGAGAACCAGGCAGCCATACAAGCCATAGAGAGATCTTGGCACAAGGAAGAGCCCAGTCAGATTCAGGTACCCCCAGAAATGGAAGGAGAAGTCCCATCTTCCCCACAACAATCCAGCAGTTCCAGGCCCTACAAGCCAAAGGAAACTTCATCCAAGACTCCCCAACCCTTCCAGGTAGTTTCCAACAGGAGAAAAGGAGCCCAAGGGAAAAACAAAACTTCTTTCAACCAGAGGAAGAAAGAAGCAGACCCATTGATGAAAAAGCTGATGGACTTAGTCCAAGAAGTACACAAAAGCAAGAAATAGCTGTACCTACAAATAGTTTTGATAGTTCCGACTCAATAGACCTAGAATTAATGACTGAAAATACAATCCACACTCATGAGTTTGAAAACAAATTCACATGGACCAAATTGGCCCAATTCATGGATTGGACATATGAAACCTCAGGGAAAATGAGGACAGAAGTGGAAACATTGAAAGAAGAAAATGCTTTCCAAGCAACAGTCATTAAAGACTTAAATACAAATCTGGCCAAAATTTGGACAGAATTTGAAAAAACTAACAGACAGTTGAATTCAATTCTAGAAGAACAACAAACTGTGAGGAGGGATCTGAGGAATATCCAGCAGCAACAGGATAACCTTGACAAAGAAATTGATTACCTCTATGACAGGGAAGACAATCAATACCCTCCAACACAAGGTCAGCCTACTACCTCTACAAAATTGAAAGAAGAGGATAAAGACTATGACCAGGAACCTGAATATCAGATTCCAAAGTTAAGATCAGAGTCAGTGTACCAAGATGGGGAAAATCTCAACTATTCAGAGAAACAGGCACTAAAACAGTTACCAGAAGTAAAAAACTGGCCAAAGTTCTCAGGAATTGGGGAATATGACCATATGGAGATCATTGACTATATTGATAGACTCTTTGTTGATGTCCCAAAGATACCAGACTACTGGATCACAACAAGACTTAACACAGCATTCAGAGGCCATGCAAACATATGGTATACTGAGATGAAAGAAATACATGGCAGGAAAAGCTGGCCATGGTGGAGGAACCAGATTATACAAAAGTATAGCAATGGTAGTTGGATCTGGCAAAAGACCATGTCCTTTGAAAGTGATAGATACTCCACAGAAAAAGACCCTTATGAATGGTGCCTCAAACAAACAAAGAGGCTAAAAGCTATTGATCCCAATATGACAATAGAAATGAGAAACCATAAACTACTGACAAAATTGCCAGGAGATCTAGAACATGCAGTCAAATGCAGATGCAACAACATCAGCAGCATTGATGACATAGCAAATGTCATACAAGATGTGAGAAAGAAAACCTCCATAGGAAGGTACACATCCTATAAACCAAACTTCAAAGACAAGAGGTCTGAAGTTAAATAGACAAACAAAGAAAAAGGGAAAGAAACCCCAAAAAAGAAATATGTGTGCCACAACTGTGGATCACCAGACCACTATGCCAACAATTGCACAAAACCAAAAAAGAAAATATATGCAATTGATGAAGAATCAGAAGAAGAACAAACAGGTGAAAAATCTGATTCTGACAGCATGGGAAATGGTATGAGAGCAGAATCACAAAGTGAACCTGATACCATGGAAGAATACATAGTGGAATGCAATGAAGAAAGTTCACTTGACATACAAGACATTGAATTGGATTCAGGAATACCACAAATAACAACAGACAAAGAGCTCTGTAAGCACACACAGAATGCACAAACATTCCTGGTAACCCCAAATAGAGGGATGGGATTCATTCATGGAACACCTACAAAATTGACAGTTTACATTGAGAACTGTAAACACCCAATGATCATTGACACAGGAGCAAGTTGCTCCATAGTGGCAAAAGAATACTTGAAACAACACTTCCCCAAATGGGAAGAAGAGATAATCCCAACAAAAGCTAGAAACTTTAAAAGTGCATCAGGCAAAATGCACTCACTGGGGACAATAATCAAAGAGATAATTAGCCCACACCAAAAACGAAATATCAGACTGGAACCTGAGTTTGTAGTTCTAGAAAATGCACATGTACAAGGATTCTTACTAGGTACAGAGTACCAAAGAATGTATGGCATGGATATTTGCAATAGTAAAAACAGATATCTTACCATAGGTACAAACAAAGACAAAAAATTTTCCTTTGACATAAATCATGTAACAAATGATAACACCTTGAAAGAACTAGTGGAAGAATTCAAAGAAGCTCAATATGGCACTCAACTCACCAGTAAAATGAAACTCAACTTACTGAAAGTATTGAGAAAACATAGAGAAGCTTTTGCAATAGGAGATGAACCACTAGGAAAAATCAAAGGACATGATATAGAATTATATCTAGATGTAGAAAGACCATATCCACCTATGCTTAGGAGACCACCATACCCAGCCAGCATGGAAACTAGGAAAGAAATTGAGAAACATATCAATGAACTCCTAGAAATGGGGTTAATAAGAAAAATAGGACATAATGAGATAGTAGAGGTCACTACATCAGTCCTTATAACTTGGCATGATGGTAAATCCAGACTATGTGGTGACTTCAGGGCTTTGAATAATTACACCAAAGCAGACAGGTACCCCATCCCAAGGATACCACATGCACTAGACAAGCTAGCAAAAGCCAAGTTTATTACAAAAATGGATTGCATGAAAGGTTTCCACCAGAATGGAGTGAAACCAGATTCCATCAAATTGCTGAGAATTATATGCCACATGGGCATATATGAATATACTAGAATGCCATTTGGCATTAAGAATGCACCAGAACATTTTCAGAGGATGATGGATACCATATTTCAAGATGAAATAATGGAAGGGTGGATGGTAGTGTACATTGATGATATCATAATATACTCAGAAACATGGGAAGACCATGTGAGGAAAATTGATAAAATATTGGGAAAATGTACACCAATCAACATGAAGATATCTCTTAAAAAATGTAACTTTGGACAGAAAGAACTGCTAGCCCTAGGACACAAAGTTTCAGGTTTGAGTCTAGCTATAGACCAAAATAAAGTTGCTGCAGTACTGAAGAAACCAGTACCAAATAACATTAAGGAAATGCAATCTTTTTTGGGCTTTGCTAGTTACTACAGAAGCCACATTAAAAACTTTGCACACATCACTAGTAGCCTATACAAACTGTGCTCAAAAGATGTAGTCTTTGAAATCACCAAAGAAAGAAGGGATGCATTTGAGAAGATCAAACATGAACTGACCAATGCCCCTGTCCTGATGATGCCTGATTTTGAACTACCATTCAAACTATATATAGATGCAGCATGTAGCCAAGGACTAGGAGCAGCACTACACCAGAGGCAACTAGTGGATGGAATACCCAAAGAAGGAGTAATTTGCTATATATCAAGACAACTGAAAGACTCAGAAGCCAGATATGGAGCTACTCAGACAGAATGTCTCTGTTTGGTATGGGCATTAGAGAAACTCCATTACTACTTAGAAGGAGCAGTATTTGAAGTTCTTACTGATTGCACAGCCCTCAAATCACTGTTGAACATGAAGACAACAAACAGACACATGCTTAGGTGGCAAATAGCCATACAAGAATATAGAGGGAATATGACTATCATCTATAAAGAAGGGAAAAGTCATACTAATGCAGATGGCCTCAGCAGGTGGCCACTGAAAAATGACCAAGAGAATCCAGCATATGACCCAGAAAATGGGGCCAAAATACCCATACAATGCATGGAGATAGATAATAGAAAGAACTTCAAACTATCAAACTGGGCATTAGGGAATGATCCATCAAACCCAGCACAGAGCTTTGGAGAGAGCAAAGAGATACCCATACTGGGAATCAGCTCCTCTAATCTGAACACAGAGTTCTTTAGCATAGTACAATCATCATACAATAAACACAAACAGTGTAGTATATTGATACAACTATTAAAACAAAAGTACAGGAGTCCTGAACTAGAAAGCCAATTGGAAGAGCCATGGCTCAAAAACTTCAGAGAGAAGAGATTTTTCCTGATAGATGATTTACTATACCATAGGGAAAAACACACAAGTGCCCTGGTAATAATAAATAGAGAACATATTTCCCTGATACTACAGGAATGCCATGACTGCCCATACATGGGACATATGGGTGAAGAGAGAACTAAAGAAAGAGTCTTTAGCACAGCTTGGTGGCCAAAGTGGGAACAAGACTTGAGTGAATACATCAACACTTGTACCAGATGCCAGAAAGCCAACAGAAGTCATGGCAAAAGATATGGATTACTCCAGAGTATAGAGGAGCCCAAACACCCCTGGGAAATAATAAACATGGATTGGGTAACAGGCCTGGTCCCTGGAGGGAAAGACAGCTTTAATGCATGCCTAGTAGTAGTAGACAGGTACAGCAAGAGTGTCAGATGTCTCCCCTGTCACAAAGAGGACACAGCAATGGACACAGCCATATTGTTCTGGAGCAATGTGATAGCAAACTGTGGAGTCCCAAGAATTATAATTAGTGACAGAGACCCTAAATTCACATCAGAATTTTGGACCAATCTATATGAGATGCTGGGAACTAAACTAGCATTCTCCACAGCTTACCATCCACAAACAGATGGTCTAGCAGAAAGAATGATCCAGACATTGGAAGACATCATTAGGAGGTTTTGTGCATATGGCATGGAATATAAAGACAATGAGGGATACACCCATGACTGGGTAACCCTCCTACCAGCTGTACAATTGGCATACAACACAAGTGTACACTCAGTGACAGGAAAATCCCCTGCCACATTGGAGAAAGGATGGAACCCACTACTTCCAGTAGACTACTTGAAGAAGAACCTCCTCTCAGTACACCCCACAGCTAAGGACTTCCACACAATGTGGAAGACTGCCTGTGAAAAAGCAGAGCAATGTGTGGCTGAAGCCAAATTATATAAAAAACAGAGATATGATAAAAGTCACCAAGAACCTGATTTCAAAGAAGGAGACCAAGTTCTAATCTCAACTCTTAACCTCAACAACCTAAGAGGACCCAAGAAGATGAGAGACTCATTCATAAGACCATTCACCATTATTAAATTAATAGGAAAGAATGCAGTAGAAGTCAACCTGACCAAAGAGTTCTCTAGGAAACACCCAGTTTTTTCTGTGAGCCTGGTCAAACCTTATCACTAGACAGATGAGGAGAAATTCCCTGACAGAAAGAAGACAGTCACCCATGAAAGATTGGTAGAGGAAGATGACTCACCTGGACCAGTGAAAAAGATCATTAAAGCCAGGAAAATAAGAATTAATGGGAAAGACAACAGGCAATACCTGGTTAGATTTAAGAATCAACCAGCAGATAAAGACAAATGGTTAACTGAGAAAGAAATCCCAGATGTACAAATACACCTCAGAAGATTCAGAGCCTCCAGGAGGGCTGAAGAGTCTCATCAATGATGAGCCTTCTTTTGAGAGAGGGTATGTCAGCCTGTGACTCAAAACAGAGCACTAGCATGACATCCAACATACCATAAATAATGGTATGACAAGTATTGAACAAACATAGTCAATACAGGTAATAATTAAGAGAAAACAATCCTCTTACATTAAACACCAACCTTATCCAAACAGAATAAGGAAACTTAGAGGAGAATAAACAAGTCAAAACCCTTATTTTCACCTCTCATCTAACTTATGCATATTTACGTTATCCTATACCAAAATGGTATTTTTCTTAAAGCTCACATAGAGAGCTACACAAAGATATCATCCATGTTGTTGTAACACCACTACAACTGGAGATACCATATAACCTCATTTTCAAAACCAAGTCCCCCTGAAAGTCAAAGAGGGCTTGTACAAAACTGTACAAAAGTATAACCAAATTAAAAGATCTCAACAAGAGCTTTAATTTGAGACACCTTAGACCTCTTTATCTCTTAAATTGACTGAGGGATCTTGGTTCAAAGGTTTAATAACCAAAATACAGATATTCTGAAAATAAGAAAATAAACAAACCCCTGTATCTTTGGCATACACTCATACAACTGTACAGTGTAATATACCAAACTGTAGAGCTAATCAAGCCCTACAAGACTGTATCATCAGAATACAGATATCTTCCAAATTGAAGAAGATATCTAGCATGGAAGTTTTTGAAGCCTCATACTGATGTACAAAATTACATCCAAAAACTTAAAACCCTTATAACTTTTGCTATTTGCAAGAGGGGTAAACATGAAGCATACCAAATTGAAGAGCTCATTAAGCCCTTCAATTCTGTGCTCTTGGTTTCTTGATATCTCAAAAACTGACTGAGATATCTTGGTTGGAAGTATTTTGACCAATACTGGTTTGTACCAAACCTGTACCAACCAGTACAGTCTTGATACTTAAAATAATGGTTATTTAAAGCTTAAACCCGCCCAGAATGACTAATATTGGTCATACAGACACCAAAACAACGTCACCCAAGTGCTGACGTGGCAGGTGAACAGTTTTTTCACCCTGTATTGATCCAGAATGATCATTTGTGGTTCCAAAACCACAATTCTGTCTATATTGACTTCAGAATTGAGGATCCAGAACCACAGACTGACCACTGGAGTGAAAATTTTCACTCCTCTGACGTGTGAAGAGTTAATAACTCTTGACAGTCTTGAAAGATATAAAAAGAAGCGTTTTTCCCTTGAAAACCCCTTATCTTATCTTACCTTACCAATATTCTTACATGACAAGACTGTTATTCATCAGTAGTGTCCTTAGAATTATTAGAGATATAATTAAAATATAATTATTGGGGTTTTTTTATTACAGTCAAAGATATTAGAGCATTGCAACCCAGGTCCTCAATAGACTCATCACCACTGTTACCACGTAGCAGTAGGACCTGAAGATTTCATTTTTTATTTATTTTGACGTGTCACAGTCATAGTACTAGCCTGTATTTACTATTTTTAAGCTACTAGATAGAGTCACCCTGACACAAATCTTCATTAGTCATGTAATTTCCAAGCATGGACTCCCAGTGAGTATTGTCAGTGATAGGGGATCCTTATTTGTTTCATCATTTTGGACTCAATTATGTCAGCAGCTCAAGATATCAAGAGATCTTTCAACTGCTTTTCATCCTGAAACAGATGGACAGACAGAGAGGGTAAATCAGATACTAGAACAGTACCGTTGGATGTATGTCAGCTATCATCAAGATGACTGGTACACCTGGCTCCCTCTGGCTGAACTTGCCTACAATAATGCAGAACATTCATCAACCAAGCAATCACCTTTTTTCACCATTTATGGAAGAAATCCCAGCTTTGACTCAATTCATATTTCTCAAGACTCACCTGCTGGAAAGTTATCAACAAAACTCTGATCAGTACAGCAAGTTGTCAAAGAAGAATTAGAGTCAGCAAGAAGGAGATTCAAGAAGTATTCAGATAGAAATAGGAAAATTCCACCTGATTTCCAACCTGGGGACAAAGTATGGCTAGCTTCCAAGAACATCAAGACAACAAGACCCACCAAGAAATTATCAGAAAGATGGTTGGGACCTTTTGAAGTTCTGAAGAAGATTGGCAGCCATGCATATCACCTCAAGTTGCCTCAGAAATGGAAGTCAGTTCACACTGTCTTTCATGTGTCCTTATTAGAACCAGTTAAGCATTCAACTATCCCAAATCAACATCAATCGCCACCACCACCAATCCTAGTGCAAGAGCAAGAAGAATGGGAGGTGGCTCAGGTTCTGGACTCAAAACTCAAAAGAGGTAAATTATGGTATCTTGTGGAGTGGAAAGGATTCAGTGAAGACCCAGAAAGAACCACTTGGGAACCAGCTTCCAACCTTACCAACTAACCAGACCTTTTCCAGGATTTCCATTCATTATATCTGGACAAGCCTGGTCCAATTACCTCAAGAGTTTGTTTATGGTGCTTGGTGGGGAGAAGCAGTTATGAAAGTAAGTTCCTCTCCTGGCATGCACCTTTAAGGGGGTATTCTACACATATGTTGTTGTAAGCATCATCTTGGCCACTTTGTGAGCACTTGGCAATTCTTTGGACAGGTTCAGGAAGCATACAACACCAATACCCTCTGATTTGTACCTTATCAAGATATGGCCAAATGTTTCTTTCTTTATTTTCATTTCTTTTTCTCTTATTTATCATTTCAATTTATGCCAATCATCATAATTCAAGACATTCATTACCTCAAGTCATTTACGGCAATTCATTTCAGAAGTCATTTATGGCAATTCTTTTCAATTTTATGGTACTTGGTGGGGAGTGGAAGTTATGAAAGTAAGTTCCATCTCCTGGTATGCATCCCTGAGGATTCTACTTCTTGTAAAACATTACCTTGGCCACTCTGTGAGCATCAAATGCTTGTTTTTCATTTTTTTTAGACACTGCTTGGCCAGAATCAAGCAACTCACCACAAGAAGGACCAACCATCAGGATTTTTCTTTATTTCTTTTTTTTACTCTCATTTTCTCTTATTCTTTTATTTTTCTTTCTTTCTTTACTTGTATAGTTTTCTTTCTTTTATTTCTTTAAAGCAGCAGCATCCCCTCCCAAATCATGTATTGGGAGGTTCCATTATTTTCTCATTTTTTAGTATTGATAAGAGTGGGGATAGAAGTCAAACCAAACACAAACAAGGAAAAGGAAAACTAGTTATCTCTACCCAAATCATCAAAAGTTCTCTGAAAATCATTTATCAACTCACCTTCATACCAAGCAAATTTTGCAGCCATCTCTTCAGAAGCAGTACCTGGAATACTCCTGTCATTGACATACATAATCACCTCTCTGCTATTTCTATCAACCCTCCTGAACAATCTGGCCACAGGTTGGAGTTGACGGGAGGTGTTTATGGGTGAGTTTCTGGACTGTTGAACTGGTGATGGTCTTACTGCTGGATTCAAGGCAGGCCTGGTGGTGTGGGAAGTAGTTGGTGAAGGAGGAGGAAGGGTTGTAGGAATGGAAGCAAGCATTGGTTGGAAGGTTCTTGGAGTGCTGGGAATAACTTGGCTTTGGAATCTAGTGTTGGCAAGAGGTTGAGAAGAGGAATTGCTGGATGGATGGCCAATTGAATGAGGAACTTGAACTTCTTCACCATCCAACTCATCACTTCCTTCAGCATCTGGATCTGTTGGGGAATCAACAATTCTTTTTAGTTTCTTCACTACCTTCACTACTCCATCAGCATTGGTCCTTGAGATTGGGATTTCTGAGCTGTAGTGTATGGGCCTACCACCGATTGGAATGGACCCTCCAACATTAGTCCACCTGGCCACATCCCTCTGCCTGGAACCAGTCACTAAATCAAAATATCAGCACCAATTCAATCAAAATATGCAAATCACTCACATTGAGAAAATCCAGAAGTTGCATCAGGGGTAGGTTCCTCAAGAATGGGGAATTCCTGCCCATAAGGCCCATCTTTCCTGCTCCATAAGTGCCTCCTGACCTGGGACAAAGTTGATCTGGTACAACGATATGGCTTCTTCCCAACAAATCAAAAGTGGCATTTTGACAATTGAGGATTGTAATGTTGAAAGCAATCCTTACCCTTGGCCAAACATTCAGTACAGGCAGGATCAAGAACTTCAACTGCTCTGAACCCATCATAGGTTTGGGAGGGATAAAAATTGCCAGAAGACGCCATGGAAGGGGAGGACAATTGACTGAAGACGCCAGAACCATGAAGAAAAGACGGTGGCAGTGAAGAAGGAGAAGATTCACTGAGCTCAGTCAGTTTGGAACTCATAACTGAAGAATATGCAAGCAGAAGATTCAAGATGTCAGAATTAATCCACTCCATATCAAGAAAAAGAATTTGACCTCAAGGAAATGGGGCCATAACTCAATTATGCCCCCCCTCAAAGCCTCTAAGGTGAAGGTTCATACCCCTTTGGGGTTGAACTCATCATCCAGGGCCTCCCCTGCAACTTTGGGGAGGCCAGGATCTTGATGGTCCTGGACCCCATCAATGGGTCCAGGCCATGTATGGTGAAATTTGAAATTGGGCCATTTCTGGGCCCCTTGGTCACCCTGGGTCCCCAGAAAATTTGGGCCCAGGGGCTCCATTTTGGTCCTGGGGGCCTCCAATAGCCCCCATGGACCGTAGGACCCCAAAGATGTAAAATGGCCAATATTGGCCAAAAATCATAAAAATGACCAAATTCACCAAAGCACCCAAAAAGGCACAAAAGGCCATAAAAAATCAAAATACATCAAGATTCATCAGTGTAGAGGCCACAGCCCAAAAACACTTTGGAGGGCTGTTTGAGGCCACTTCCATGGAAAATGGGGACAAGACCCCTTGGAGGAAATTTTTCAAGATTTCATGGATTGAGCCTTGCCCAATGAGTACACTTCATATACTCATTGGGCATCATTTTTGAGCACAAGAGCTCAGTGGCCCTTATTCTGGGATATATCCCAAGGGCATGGTTTATTGAATCAGAAGAAGAAAAAAGCATATGTTGAAGTGGAATACTTACTCAAACTTGGAAAAAAGGGGGGAATCAATTGAATTTGACAGAGAAGAAGTAAAGAAGGATTTTCAGGATAATGGTCAAGAGGAAAAGAAAATTAAAAAGAAAATTTTTTGAAAAATGTGGGGATATTGAGATGCCACTCAACAGTGGCTGGGTATTATGGTGTTCGGGAGCCCACCAGTTTCAAGAGGGGGATACTGTAACAACCATCCATCAGGGGTAAGGGTATTCATTCATACACCCACTCAAACACCTCAAATCAGCAAATCCAGTATCTGCATCAGCATTCAGTTTCAGAAATCTTCATTCTGAAACATGCATACAGTTTGGTACATCAATACAGCCTGTCAATACCTGTACAGGTTGGATTCACCCAATACAGTTTCAATACACCAGTATGAAACTGTATTATCACTCAAATACACCACACCTCTTGTACAGGCTCTGTACAGCTGTACAGGACCTGTATTGGCCAGACTCAATTCAATCATCAATTATTCTCATGAAAATTCTTCCTCTGGATCAGGGCTGGTGATTCTCACATATACCAGCCCCTCTTTCTCCCCCCTGGGGACTTTTCCCCAGTTAATTAATTTAGTTTATTTATTATTTTATAATTATTCTTATCCTTATTTTTGGGTATTATAATTACTTGATTTTAAGTTAGTCTTTGCATTTTCTCTCTTTGCCTGTACAGTATGAGTTGGGTGGCCATATCCTTATTAACCCTTATCTTTCCATTCTGACAGGTTGAAACAGTGGACTTGGACTTGTTTGTGGTTGACTCTTCTATTTCTTATTCTTATTTATTTGTTGCTGCTTTTCTCATATCTTTTATTATAGCAATTCATTCCTTACACTCTTAAGTGTATTCAATCTTTTCATACCCTTGAGCCTCCCATAAGTGAGTCCCGGTTTACTGAGTTCCAGGCCCTCTTCCCTTCAAAGAGCCCCTGTGAAAGTTTTATATTGGTAATTATCCTGGAAATTGACTGTTTTAATTATACTTGAAGAAAATCAAGATTTCTTCAAAAATAAATTAAAAATTGAGTTTAAGAGATTTTTTCTTGAAACTCTATTTTTAAGTTTTTCATGTGATGAACCTTGACTTCAATAAACGTAATCTATAATTGTGAACCTTGAGGTATATCTTACATACCCAAATAGGCCACAATTATCTTAAAAATGAATTCTGAACTATGCAGAACCCATAAGTCATGCATATATTCAAAATTCATTATTTTTTATTTCAGAAAGGATGAATAGCTTTTCATTGAGGAAGTAAATCCATGGATTGAAGGCAAGATTTGGATTCTACACAAAACTTCACCTAGGGTAGCTCCATAGAGTGAATAAGCTCAAATCAACTCTTTGAGGTGGTAATATGGAAAAGACTTCAATACCACATCATCAACACCACATAAAAGATCTGTGAAAATTTCTGTTTTTCTCTATTTCACGCCAAAATAATGGGAATGTGAGAAATCCCATGTTACATATACACTAAGAATAGTGTTCTGCATGTTTTGGGCACTTGGCCTTATGGTATTCTTACATGCACTTTTGGTACACCCATAGTGGATATCTCACTTGAAGCTTAAAATTCTATTTTGACGTAAAAAATAGGCAAGGGGGACAAAAGTCATCAAAGAGAGCCAGGGTACCCAACTTCTGAGGCCTCTGAGGCATGGTCAGCTCCAAAGCTTGGATCCATGGCTGATCTTGGCCCAATTAGTAAACTCAAACCTTCTGGGAACTTGGTTACCATGTTACAACTACAGTAAATTATGAGAAAATAACAAATAACCTTCTATTTTGACATGCCAAGGAGGTAAAGAACAACTGAGACTCCTGAAACCATGTCAATTCTTAATTAATTACCATTAATAAACCCCAAATAAGGAATTAAAACCCTTTTTGAACTAGTATCCATTGATTTACCTTATAGAAACCAGCCATACACTGCTATTTGCAATTCTACATAAAATGGAGGCAAAAACCTCAAAAATTCATTAAAAATACAATTATTCATGAATCTTTCTGAAACTTCCAGGACCAATTAAGAACTGTATAATTCATATAAAAATCAAAAAGAATAATACTTTCATATGTAAAATGAAAAGTTTTACTTTCAGCCCATTTTCATGATTCCACGTGAAACACAGAATCCTTAAATATTTACAGAAAATACATTCTGCGATGAAATTTCCAATAGCATTGATAACTTTGAGGAATCAATGATTATTTTGGAATAAAAGAAGATTTACAGTTGTTACTCCTTTTATTCTTAGCCATAAATGGGTTGGTAGTCACATAAAAGCCTCACTTAAGTAATTATGATAATCTTACGTGACAAAAAATGATGCAATCAATAATCCAGCATGGTTTATTGTTTTCTCACTCACTGGTTTTTCAGTTTGCTCCTTGGCACGCCTCTGTGAGCTTTCTTGGACTTAAAAGAGGCCTCCTCTTGCTGTTTTTTCCACATCATCATCACATTATTATATTATACCTTTATTACCAAACAAGTAAGTATTAGTTAAAACTATTTCTTAAGTGTTTTATTCTTTCAGGAATCAATCAGAAAGACCTGAAATCATAGAAATTAACTATAATTCATTGTAATACTGTTATAAATCAATTTTGGTCCATTAAATCCACAATTCCACATCAAATTTCTCTACTATTGTCATCTAAAAGGTTCATTGGATTAATAGTGAGTAATTTATCTCAAATTCTTACAGTTTTTTTCTAGGAATAGTTTTCTTCAAGAATTATCTTTATAATTATTCTTGTAAAAGATAATTATATATTAAAATAATTTTATTTTTTTAATAAAAGAAGTCTTTATTATTAAATTCTTCTAGTAATTGATTCTTGTAGACAATTACTGCTTACTGTTATATTCACTAGTAGTGTATAACACGTAAAAGAGATAATTATTTAATTATTTAATTGTGGTTATAATAATTTTTTATTATTATATTTCATAAGAACAGTCATAGTGCTGTTGACTAATAGTAATATTATCAACAGCTTCATAGACACATCTTACAATAATAAAGCTTAAAAAAATTAATTTAAAAGAGGATTAAAGTTACTTGGAGTTAAGAATAACACTGGTAACTTTAAATTAGAATTAAAAATAAGCTACCTTAACCTTAAAGCCTTGTTTTTAAGCATGGTTTCCCAGTTTTGACTTGAGCACATCTTTTATATCCATTACGAATCATGTGAGCTTCTCTGAAAGCATAAAAAGGAGCCTACACATCACTATTTTTTCCGACAATCATTATTCATTCCAATCATATTAGATATTCAAACAGTTAAAGCTTTATTAAATATAAACTCTTACTATTAAAGTAATTATTAAATTATTTTATTCTTTATTAAATTCAAAATTGCCTAATTGAAATCATAGAACTCAGATTATTGTTGTAATCACCAATAATACATTTTATTATATAAAATTACTGTCTTAAATATCTTTTAAAATCCACAAATTCCTCTTAAAAACTCTTTAATCATATTTTTTAAAATAATAAGTTTTTTATCTTTTAGAATATTGATTTTTGGCATGTCTTTAACTTATAATGATTACTTAATATAATAACTGTTGTTGTTTGAGTTGTTGTGTTAAGTAAGTATTATAAGTAGGTTTTCTCTAAAAGTTCTAAATTTTCTCTATCTATTATTAGTTTTTTTACATAGAATTTTCTATAAGGATTATCTCTGCACAGTGTGTGTGATAATTTCTTTTATAAATAATATTTATATTATTTCTAAGTGGATAAATATTATTATTTTCCACATATAATTGTCTCATTAAGAGCTTTACACTTCCTATTGTTATAATTTTCAGTGACTATAACATTAATAGAATAATTATACTTCATTATAATTATTAAGATTCTCTTTATTATTAAATTATTTAATGATGAGTAAATTTCTTTTTTTGTTATGATTATTTTTAATAATTAAATAAATTTGTGGTTATAATATTTAATTATATTATATTTTCTACTGAGGAAAGTCATAGTACTCTTGATATTTGCTACTATTATTAAGAGCTTCATAGACAAAACTTACAGATACAGATAAGTCTATTACAGCTTAATTTAGCTCAGTGGGGCCTCACCTGCAATTGCAGAATTTGAAGGGTACATGGAAATTCCCTTTTGATTCCACCCATTTTCCATTAATATTCAATACCTAAGTTATTATATATAGTGTGTCACTTATCCCATAATAATATATCATTGAATACTGGAAGAGAGATCTTACCTCAATATAATCATATACATTGGATAAGAAAGATGTTTCTTTACTGAGATTTTACTTCTCTTGGGAGGTGTAACTTCATCCATGCCAAGGGAACTATCCTTGGCAACAATATAATTATTGTCATAAACCAGGGAATCTTGAGAGGTTTCTTCACCAAATTCCATGGTCTGATATAATCCTCAGTCATTCTCACTATGGCTTGGTCCTGGTTTCAAGCTTTATTTTCTGGCAGAGGCTGAAAAAGAGTCAGAATTTGGTACTGAGATATTGCTTTTGGTTAGGAAGTCAGTCACAAATAGCAGTGGATTGGTGTGTTTTTTGGTGGACATGGCCCTCCTTTTCATTAGGAAAGGTAATCCTGATGAAGAATAAAGAAGTGAGCTAGTTAGTCCTATGAGAAGGTTCGATTTTCTAGCTTCTGAGTGCATTTTGTCAAATAGTACTAAAAATACCTTTGACAATAAGATCTGGAAGTATGATCTGTCAAGTATTAATCAAAAGAGCAGGATGATAGGATTGGTAGTGGGGAGTAAAAGGTAAACCTTGAATATTGGGGGACTGAACTAGATTCAGTTTCATCTGTCATGATGGCCTGTTGTGTCCAAATAAGTCTCCATGAACAATCTGATTGGTCAGTTCTGCTCCATGTGGTTTTTGGGCACTGAATGATTCCATCATAATTATCAGAGCTATGCAGTCCACTTGGACTTTATGTAATAACAAATATGAAATCATTAGTTCATATATCAGTTTGCTTTTGAAAATCATTACAACCCTCCTTCTCCATTCAGGGTAGGTGTTTGAAGATAGGGTTGAGAGATGTCAATATGTATTTTAATTATAAGATTCTAATTAAATTTCTATTTTCTTATTATTTAATCTTTTATTATTTATTTTTGGATTTTTAACTGAGACTGTAAATCTGGTGAGGTAAACAGGTTTACTAAAGCAGTATATAAGCAAAGAGAAAGTAAAATTGAGCAAGGAAATAAGTAGGAATACCTGACGGATAGAGAAATTTTCATAAATAAATGATAATAATAATAATATAGCACAGAGTATCCCCAAAATAGTACTAAGGATATTTGATATTAAATTGATAAGTATATTGGGGTAAGATAACCTTTCTTACAACAACGACAACTAGTGACATATTAGATGATAAATAACTAAGAGAATATATAAATAATGTTTAAATAATAGTAATAGAAACAAAGAAAAATGTTTTTTCTGAGGCTTAACACATGTTGAAAGGTACTGTCTAATAGTGAGATATAAATACAAAAAAATAGAAAACTTCTTCTTCGACCGAAGCTGTTTACAAGGATGACCATGAACAATCATCTGATTTTTTAAAAAAGATTCATTGATAACTAATTTATAGAACGTTTGATCTTCACCACTACTCTTATTAGTTTACCAAAAATGAAAACAAATATAATCATATTAATCACATCCACAACCCTCTACCTTATCATAATCACCTCCGCCACCTATCTACCATCCAAAATACACCTAATACCCATTTTATACTTCTTTTTCTTTGAACTTCTGAAATTTGGTACAAATTTGATTTGAAATGAATTGCAATTCAATTTTTCAATAACTATTAATTTTCGCAAAAACACTATCCAAAATTCATTCAAAAATTTATTTTGGATGTTTCTGAGATCATTCACACCTCCCTTGAAAACTTCAATATAATTTCTTTTTTTGATTTTTATTGTTAGAATGAACCATTATAATAATATTAATTAATTTTATCTTATGATGAAATAAATCTTCTTTCTAAACATTCTTTAATCTATTTTAATATTATTATTATGAAAAAATCATACTATTTTTTTTAGATTAATTTATTTGTAAGTCTTTTATAGGGTTGAAATATTCAAAAGGGTTAATTTATTTAAATCTCATTTCAAACCTCCAAACTCCCAACATATCTCAAGTTCAAAGAAATAATCATAATAAAACTCTATCTCTGAAACAATTTTGATGATTTCATTGTTAGGACTAAAAATATTTAGCACATCATCAGAATGATTTAAAATAGAATTAGGCTATCATGAATACTTATTATGACATGGCTTAGAAGAAACTAAATTTAGAACATAATAATAATTTGAATTATAAAAGAATTCTTTTTAAAGCTCAAAGACATAATATTAATGATAAAAAACAAATAAATTAAGATCTTTTTATTCAAAATAGAAAACATAAAAATATTTAAATCATTTAAGTTTATAAGAAAGATAATAATTCAGATTTATTAAGACTTCCAAAAATTAAAATTTTCTCACCTTTATTATTTTATTTATTAAACTCAAAATTCATCCTTACAAGCTATAATTTATGAAATAACCCCATTTTTTGAGCCTACTTTTAACTTTGATACCTTAAATGATCTTATAGTCAAATTAAACAACTTATCAAAGAATAAGAAAGAAATGAAACCAAATGAAAATATTTTATGTGGAATAATGAAAGTTATTTTCTTTAATCAAGGTTGGGATTCTGGTAAATCTAAATTCATGTAATATTTTTCTTCTCTTAAAATTTACTAATTAATATACAAAATTATATTTTTCTTATCACCATAAACCCATTTTGGTTCCCAATGAAATTTAAAATTATAATCTTCAATAGTCAAAATTCAAAGAACTATGATTAGGTTTTTTCTTCTAATCTTATTAATTTTTTTAGAATTTATTAAAATAAAAAAAGGGATTAATGGAAACCACTAAGCTGATAATTTTTAGAAAAATTAAATTGATTTTCAATTATTCAAATGAAGAAATCAAATATTTTGAAAATTTCATTTCATATTAAGATAGATTTTTGAATAAACCAAATTAATATTTCAATGATCTCAATCCATTGAATTATGATTTATTTTCCTTAATTTTCAAAAAATGATACTTTTAGGAAATCCACACAATATTCAACCCATCTGGAAATGTGTTTCAATTTCCTTAATTGAAAATGAAGTTGAATTTTTAAAAGAAATCTGAAATAATTAAACTATTGTAGAAGACTTTTTTTGATTGATAATCATAATTGCCATCCTACTTCATAAATTACTCATTTTGGCTTCTCCTTAGAATTAAACTGTGAATTATTCAATTTGAGCTGAAAGATAAAAACAAATACTAATGGAATCAAATCAAAAGTGTCTGTTTACTAATATTATAATGAAAAGGATTAAATTTGATCTAAAAAGATAAACTTTTAGATAGTTTCATTTTCTAATTCAAATCTAATTTAACTTTTTATTAGTCAAAATATTTTGAATAATAATTAACTTATTATAATAAAAATTCATAATTTATTGTTCTTTAATTTCAAATTGATTGGATTTGTTGTTTAATTAATATTAACAATATCTTCTTAATTAACTAGTTCATAAAAGAATTTTCACTTGTGGTGGATCATCATATTCATAAATAATAATTAATTAATCTCCTATTTTTTCCAGAATATTATTTAATATTACACAAGAAATCACTAAACTGATAGAATATTGATTTTCCCTCTTTTTCCTTTGTAAATTCTATCAGAGAAAGTCCTTAACCCTTGAAAATCCCTATTCAATTCCAAACTCTTAAGCTATATTTTTATATACAGAAATTTTTACAAAACTTTTGTCTTCAATTTTATGAAACAAACCCCTTATTATCTGGAACAACACAACAGGATCTTTCGGATTATGGATTGGCTAGTAAATACTTATCATTTTCATAAGATTCTTTTTTGTGTCCTGGTTAATTTAATATATTTATATAAATCCAAATCATTAAGTTATCGATTACATCATACATTTAAATAAATTTAGTGTTGTTTTATATCATAAAGAATTTTCATTGAAATAGAATACAATTTTTTTTAAAAATATCATAACTCAAGATACAAAAAAAAACAAATTGAAAATTCCAAATATTACCTCTTTTTTTGAAAGAAAAATAGAACTCACCATTTTTTTGGGGGGGTTTAAATAAAGGGATTGGAAGAAAATCAATAAATCTAATTTTATAAGTAAATCCTTTATCCTTTATAAAATCTAAAAAAATCTCTTTTTTTTATTCAATTTTATTTCAAAAAAAAGGAATTATTCCTCTCTTTCAATTTTAGAGTACTTTAATTACCATTCTATTTTGAAAGAAAATATTCCCATGGATAAATTCAAAAACAAAATTTTAATTTTTACTAAAGTTTCTCTGTTTCAATTTTATCATAAAAATTTATGGTTCTTAAGCTAATGTTTTGAAAGTCTCCCTTTCTTTTTTTTAGGAATTTTCAAAATTTTCCATTATCTTTAATACATTTCACTAATTTTTAGAATTTTTTAATTTATAATGAAAAAAAAACTTTGTTGAAATTTCTTAGATGGTAAAGTTTTTAAATAATTAAAGGTATAAATTTAAGTTTAATTATTTCTCCTATATTATTTTATGTAGCTTTGCTTGTTTTTTTAATCATATATTATAAGTCTTTATAATATTGAATGTTTTGATCATTATAAGAATTCAAATTATTAATGAATTAAATCTATTTTAAGCTCTGAATTAAAGTGATTATTATTTGATGGCTTTCAGAAAGAAAAGAAATATAATTTTTTTGGTTTGAAATTTTTTTTGTAACTCCAAAATCCACTAATCATATTTTTTTGCCTCTTGGGAATTACTCTTTTTTTTTAAAAAAAAAGGTTTTAAATGCAATTTTTCCTTCTATAATGAATTATTAGTCTTATTTACTAAAATAAAATAACTTAGAAAAAAAAACCAGGCAATAAAAATGATTTAATTATTAATCTAAAAAATTAATATAAATAATTAAAGTGTTTTTGAATCTTTTTTTTATTTGTTGAATTTGATTATAAATTATATTTTTTATTCAAAATGTTTTTTTTAATTCTTTATTTTCAAAAAAAATAAGTTATATGATAATAATTGTGTTATCATTAAATTGAAATATTCCTTTTTTGTGAAAAAAAATGAAAAAATAAAATCATGAAATTCTATTAATAAGGAATATCAAGAAAAGTAGAATTTGAGATAATAATTGTAGATTTTCCTTTTTGATGTCCTGAAATTTAAAAAGAATTAAATTTTCACAAAAAAATGAGTCTATCAAGTTATTATTCAATAAGATTTTTCTTTGAAACCCATAAATATATATTTTTTTATTTTTTTATTTTCTTATTTTTTTATTTGTTTATTTGTTTATTTGTTTATTTTTTTATTTTTTTATTTTTTTATTTTTTGTTTTTTTTATTTTTTTATTTTTTTATTTTTTTATTTTTTTATTTTTTTATTTTTTTATTTTTTTATTTTTTTATTTTTTTATTTTTTTATTTTTTTATTTTTTTATTTTTTTATTTTTTTATTTTTTTATTTTTTTATTTTTTTATTTTTTTATTTTTTTATTTTTTTATTTTTTTATTTTTTTATTTTTTTATTTTTTTATTTTTTTATTTTTTTATTTTTTATTTTTTTATTTTTTTATTTTTTTATTTTTTTATTTTTTTATTTTTTTATTTTTTTATTTTTTTATTTTTTTATTTTTTTATTTTTTTATTTTTTTATTTTTTTATTTTTTGTTTTTTTTATTTTTTTATTTTTTGTTTTTTTTATTTTTTTATTTTTTGTTTTTTTTATTTTTTTATTTTTTTATTTTGTTATTTTTTTATTTTTTTATTTTTTTATTTTTTTATTTTTTTTCATTTTTATTTTTATTTTTTTATTTTTTTCATTTTTTTATTTTTATTTATTTTTATTTGTTTTATTTTTTTATTTTTTTAAATTTTTTGTTTTCTTATTTTTTTAATTCTTTAATTTTTTTTTATTTTTTTATTTTTTATTTTTTTATTTATCTTTTCATTTTTTATTTGTTTTATTTTTCTATTTTTGGATCTTTTTAATTTGCTTTATTTTTTTTCTAAAAATAAACCTACCTAAATATATAAAGATCATTAAAAACAATCAAAATATAATTTTCAAAAAAAAAAAAACATCAAATATTTTTTCTTTTAAAAAATTCTTAATTAAGAGTTCTTTTGAATTTGGCAAAAGAAAAGAAAAAAATTCATTTAGGTAAATTTTAATAAGTATATAATAATATACTTTATAATTTAACTATGTAAAGAAAAATCTAAATCAGAAATTCAATTTTTTCAATTTTTTTTGAATCATTTTATATTTAACTGATAATTTTTTTGTTTCAATTTATTTTTAATTAAATAGAAATATGTTAAATTCTTATTATCTTAAAAGTTTTGGAAAAAAAAAGTTTTAAACTTTAATTTTATATCATTCAATCAAATAATATTTTAATTATAATTACAAAAAAACAAAAAAATACAAAAGAAGAATATTATACTTAATTTTATCATTTAAGAGAATATTTTTAAATTTAAATATCAATTTTCTTTTTTATAATTTATTCCTTGATTTTAAAAATTGTAAATTAAACTTAATTTAAAAAAAAAAACCAAACTAATTAAAATTAAATAAATTGATTTAGAAATTATTAAAATTTGAAATTTAATTATATAGTTATAAATAATAAGATGAAATTTCAAAATTTTAATCTCTGAATTATTTATTTTTTTTAAAAAAATCCTTAATATAATTCAATGTTATCAAATTATTTGATTTCATTCTATCTCTTAAAAAGTTTTCTCTTTTTTTTTAAAAAAAAAAAGAATGATTCCTAATCAAATAAAATTAAAAAAGTGACTTAGAATTTCATTTTTAATTTTATTTCAAAAAAAAAAGAAAAACTAAAAAAAATAA
Organism: Austropuccinia psidii; assembly: GCA_023105745.1. Lineage (NCBI taxonomy): Eukaryota > Fungi > Basidiomycota > Pucciniomycetes > Pucciniales > Sphaerophragmiaceae > Austropuccinia > Austropuccinia psidii. Next base: position 9,629,488 of record JALGQZ010000001.1, read on the forward strand.
AAAAAAATAAAAATTTATTAAAGATTAAAGAAAAAAAGTTTTTTTTAATCTAAAAAAAATAACATTAAAACAGAAATTTGAATATCTTTAAGAATTTTTTTCAAAATGTTTTAGTTATATATTATATGAATAAATAAAAATAATAAAAATTAGAAAATTGATTAATATTGAAATTATTTTCAATTTTATTATAATTATTAATAATGAATATTAATTAAGATTTTAATTTAATTTATTCAAAAATCATTAATAGAAAAAAAAATACAAGTCATTATTTAGATTCTTTTTTTGAATTTATTCAAAAATAAAAATTAATTTAATTATCATCTTCTATCTGAATTGTATTTTTAATACTTTAAAAAAAAGAAAAAATTTACATTTACTAAGATGTAAATTAAAATTAAGAAAAAAGCTATACAAAAAACTTTATTTTTTTTAATTATTACATTTACCAAAAAAAAGTTGATTATTATCAAATATAAATCGAAAAAATTGTTTTTTTTTTTGTTTTGAATAAAAATATAAGATTAAATATTTCATTTATTTAATTTATCTTTCACAAAAAAAAAAACTTTTACTTATATTCATTTTTATATTAATATTAAAGAATTAAATTAAAATAAAATAAATATTTATTAAAATATCAAAAAAGAAAAAAAAATAAAGAACTTAATTAAATTCAAATTATATAAAAAAAAAATATAATTAATTTAAGAAATAATTTAATTAAAAATTAAATAAATATATTAATTTTTTTTTTTAAATTTAAAAAATTCAAAAAAATTGATATTAAAATTAAAATTAAAATTTTAATGTTTTATACTTTTTTTGAATTCAATTTTTTTTTTTAATATTTTTTTTATTAAGTAATCATTTAAAAAAATAATTAATCTAATAATGATGATAATAATATATAAAATAATATAAAATTTGGACCAAATAAAACACTTTTTTTTAAATTTTAATTTCAATGCGAAAATAAAATTAAATTTAATAATATTGTCAATTTTTAATTAAATTAGTTTGTTTTTTCTTTTGAAATGACTTTAATTTTTGTTTTGTTTTTAAAAATTTAATTTTTGAAAGAAATTAAAAAATTGATAGAAAATTAGTAAAATAAAAATTTAATTTTAAAATAATCAAATGGCAAAACGTAAAAAATACTTTTTTAAAATTAGATCATTCAGAGAGAGTTAAGAGATTTTAGTTTTAAATTTTCAAGACTGACTATATTGTATAAAATTTAAAGATTGAAATTAAGAAAAAAAGAAGGCGATCTAAGTGTTAATCTTTTAAAATTCTTTGAGGGTAATACCTGATGGCAAGATAAATGATTGAAGAAGATATTTAAATCAACATTAGTGATGGCTGAATTATTTGTCAAAGCTTTTCGAATGCTTTTGGAGTTCAATCACCACCCACCACCAGTTAACTAATACTTACTCTCTCCTTCATCTTTTTCCCCTTCATTTAATTTCTCAATTAAATTTTAAACCTTCGCCTAAAATTTTTAATAGTTTACATTTTATAATTTTTTTTAAATATTTCATTTATTTATTTAATCATAAAATTATTAATTTGTTTTTAAACAAAAGTAGTCTTAAGAGGTCTAGTTTTTTCTTTTTTGTTTTTATAAAGATTATATCGACTGGTTTCGATTAACGATTATTTTTTTTAATTATGAAAAAAAATAATTTTAAGATAATAATTTTAAATTTTTTAATTTTTTTTAAAAATTTTCAATTTATTAAAATGTTAATCTTAAATTTAAATTCATCAATTTATTCTTATGATAAAGTTATTAATAAATTTTTAAATTTAAATAATAATGAATTAAATTTAATTAATAAAAATTTAAATTTAAATAATAAAAATTTAAAAAAATTTAATATTTCTCATAAAATTTTAAACTTAAAGAAAGGTATTCCAAAACGTAAAAAAAAATATTCTTAATTTCTGTTTTTTTTGTGTTTTTTTCAACTTTTTTTTTAATAATCTATAACTTTTTTCTTTATAGCTCGAAAGTCTACTCAACGCTTGTCAAAAAATTTAATTGATCGTCAAAAATTTCGTATCGTTCAAGGAACTAAACTAGCTCAACAATCTCAAAAAGTTTTTAGCACGAATTTAAATACTAGTTTATTAAATGATGATTCAGATGACTTAGTGGAAGGCTATTTTACTGGGGGTTGGGCAACCTACTTCACCCAAAATAACACACCTGGTTGGTCTTGAATTTTTCAATGAATTATCAGAAAAGTTTTTGTCAATTAATTTTATTAATACCTAATTTTTTATGTTATAGGGGCTTGTGGCATTGTACACAAGGATTCGGATGTGATTGTAGCCTTGGATTATAGACGATATGGAGATTTAGATTCTGTGTCAAAACATTGTGGAAAGACGGTAGAAATCAAGACGACCAATGGAACTGTGCAAGCTCAAGTGGCAGATGCATGTCCGACTTGCTTAAACCAAAATTGTTTAGATTTGAGTGAAGGAGCATTCAGCTTACTAGGCGCAACGAAGGAAGAAGGAATGGTACCAATTGAATGGAAATTTGTTTGAATAGATAATTTATTCTGTCTTTGATCACCTAGAAAATTTATGAAATCTTGAGATGGCAGAAAGATTTTCTCATAAAATTTTCAATTTGACAAATTTATTTTAAAACTTTTTCATTTTCAATTTAGAATAAAACTTTTGTGGAAAGCTTTGTGGAAAGCTTTGTGGTTTAGTGACAAGACTAAAAATGACTGGCAAAATTTCTTTTATGAATCTTTTGAGTTGTTTGACTTGGTTTGAAATTGACAAGCTTTTTAAAATTAAGAGATTATCTTTTCTTTTAATCACCTAAAAATATTTTGAATTAATTAAAAATTTAGCAAAAAAGAAAAAGCTCAAATAGATCTATTAATCAAGTTTAAACAATTTATAACTCAAAATTAATTAAAGCTAAACAAGAAGAAATATATATGATCTGTAAGTTGAGTTTGGGCAAGTTTTAAAATGAAATTAGGAAATGATCAAGTTTTGTGTCTCATTTTAAAAGAATCTTATCCTATTATAAATGAGTTTTGGGTCAGTTTCCAAAAATTTGTTAACCATTTGTCAAGTTTAGCTTGGCTTGTTTCAAAAATGTAAGCCACATGACTCAGATGATTGTACTTTGTAAGATCTTAGAACATCAAAGGCATCAGTGAAAAAAATCATCAACACACTTCTTGGCTAATTTTATGGACGCCAGCCAAGATTCATTTGAATGCTGGACTATTTAAATTCAATTTTTTGTCATTTATTGGTAAATTATTCTCAAATTAATCAATTAAGATCTTTAAATTTAAAATTATCATCAGAAAATTGAATTTAAAAATTATCATTCAATTCAATCCATACCTAATCAACCTTCTTTATTACGTTCATATCATTGGTAACTAGCTCAACTCAAGCTAAATTAGGTTGGCATAAAATCTTAATCTCTTTTTGGCAAAACTCATTCTATCATTTTCTTACTTAATCTAAAATTTTCTTCTCTTTATCAAAAATAATTTTTTGGTCTCACTATCTTCAAAATCATTCAATTCATCAAGCAACAATATCAACTAAAATTAAATCAAATTACATAAATCTTAGAAAATCTTTTAACAAAATTTTTATTTCCTAATCCTCATCAATTTCAGTTTCATCAAATAATTTTAATGTTAAGTTAATTTTAAATCATTTATTAGGTTATCCTTTTTTTCCCCAAAACACAACAACAACCTATTCTCAAAAAGTATAAGAGCTTTCTAGAAACCACTCAATCAAGTATTGATGAATTGAGTTTTGGTTATCTTCTGTTGAGTCAAAACTTCTTTGTCAACAATCAGTCAGTGTTTGAGCATTGAGGTATATTTTACATACCCAAATAGGCCACAATTCATATTAAAATAAACTCTGAGCTATGCATAATCCATAAGTCATGAATATATCCAAAATTCATCATTTTTTATTTAAGAAGAAGTGAATAACTTTTTTGTAAGTATGTAAATCCATGGATTTAATGCCAGATTTGGATTCTACACAAAAATTCAGCTAGGGTAGCTTCATAGAGTGAATAAGCTTAAATTAACTTTATGAGGTGGTAATATGGAAAATACTTCAATACCAGTTGAAAGAATTGTAATTTTTTGAGTTTTTCTCAATTTCATGCCAAAATAATGGGAATCTGAGAAATCCCATGTTTAATATACACTAAGATTAGTGTTATTCCTGTTTATGGCACTTTAAAACATAGTATTATTACATATAGTTTTGGTACACCCATAGTGGATATCAGTCTTGAAGCCTAAATTACTATTTTTGACATGAAAATAGCTAAAAGAGACAAAAGACATCAAAGAGCACCAGGGTACCCAACTTCTGAGGCCTGAGGCCTGGAAAGATATCTATAAATCTTGAATCAATGAATTATTGTGGCCCAATCAGGATACTGAAACCTTTTGGGAACTTGGTTACCAAGTTAAAGTCCCATTAAATCATAAGAAAATTGCAAATAAGCTGCTATTTTGATGTGACAAGGTGGTAAAAAGTAACTCTGACTCCCATAGACATTTTGATTCTTAATGATTTTCCATGGATAAACCTTAAAATAGTAATAAAAAGACTTTTTGGACTAGTATCCATTCATTTACCTCATGGAAACCAGCTATACTGTGCTATTTGCCATTCTACATAGAAATAAAGCAAAAAATTCAAAAATTCTTTAAAACTACAATTCTTAATTAATCTGTCTTAAACTTTCCAGAAAAATTAAAAATGGTATTATTAATAGATAAACTAAAAATAATTGTGCTTTAATAATTAAAATTAAGAGATTTACTTATAGTCCATTTTTAATGATTCCATGTGAAACACTGAATCTTCAAAAATTCACAGAAAAATACAACATGTGATTAAATTTCCAATAAAATTTATAGCTTTCAAAATAAAATAATATTTACAGTTGTTACTCCTTTTATTCTTAACCATAAATGGGTTGGTAGTCATGTAAAAGGCTTAATTAAGTAATTAAGATAATCTTATGTGACAACAGATGATTCAATAAGTAATCCAAAGAGTATAATTGGATTCTCACTCCATTCTTTTTCATTCTGCTCCATGGAATGCCTCTTTGAGCTGTTTTTGACTTAAAAGAGGCCTCCTATTGCTATTTTTTCCAGATCATCTTATTATTCAATCATAACTTTAGTACCAACAAGTAATTATTAGTTAAATCTTTTCTTAAGTGTTTTAATTCTTTCAGAATCAATTAGAAAAAAATTAAATAATAGAAATATACTATTTACAATAGTATTCAGATTTTATATTGTTTTATTATTGCTATAAAACATTTTGATCCTTTAAATCCACAATTTATTGGTAAAAACTGTCTACCAATTCTTTCAAAGGTATTATTAGAGTATTAGTGAGTGATTTTCTTTAATTCTTAAAATTTTCATTTAGTAATAGTTCTCTTCAAGAACTATATTTATAATTATTATTGCAAAAGATTATTATATATTAAAATAATTTTATTACTAAATACTTCTTGTAATTGATTCTTTTAGATAATTACTGCTTACTGTTATAATCACTAGTAGTGTATAAAAAGTAAAAGAAAAAATTAAGTAATTATTCATTTAATGTTGGTTATAATAAATTTATTTCTTATATTTCATAAGAACAGTAATAGTACTGTTGATTAATAGTAATATTATCAACAGTTTCATAGACAAATCTTACACAGTGATATTGCAAATGGCAACCCTAACCTTCAAGGCTCATAGCTATTACCTCACTAACTTAATATTTAGTTATTTTTATAGCAAAATATACTTCATTGAGAAATTTGAAGCATTTGGAAGATTTAAAATTGATCAATTCATTTTTAGATTCACTCCATCTTAATGAGTCTAAAACTTGGTCAAAGATTATATTAGATCCGTCAAAATATCAAAAATCATTCAAACAACATAGAGTTGAGTATCAATGTTGATGCAAGTAGTTCAAATCAACAGCCTCAACCAATTTACAAACAAGCCAAACTTCAAGAATATAATTTTATTAATTCCATAAAAGCTTCTCTTTTGGGAATCTGAGGTTTTCTGATAATCCTTTTTGTAGGATTTTCCAGATTTATTGACTCAATAGGTAGCTATTTCTATAAGAAATAAAGCATACATTTTCACCCTAAGTTATTTCTACTTTAACAAGACTTTCTTTCCAGAATGTCATCTTTGTATGCTAAAATTTGCCTTGATGGCTTTAAAAAGCCCTCCATTGATCAGAGAAAAGCCACCCGCTTTACCCCTTAAATTTCTTGAATACAACAGCATCCTTTTTGAATTCAGACCTTGTTGAAGAAAATTCCTAATTTGAAATATTTTACAGATAAGTTTTGAAAGTTATTATTTAAAAGAACTTTTAGTACATCCCTTTGTAAATTCCTTTTATTTTCCACTTTCAAATTTTCAAAGTTTTAAATTAAAAATCCCAAATTTAGCTTTACCTAATTCTAAAATTTGTGGAAATTTAGTCATTTTAGGTACTAAATAAACTTACAATCCTCTAACAAAAACCAAGAATTTCTTGTTTTCATTGACGCAAATTTTGATATATATATAAATTAAAATTCCAAAGTTTTTTTAAAATTTGTTATTATTTTTTATTATCTATTTATTTGTTTATTTAATGATAATAACATTCTGATTTTTAATTTTTTTTAAAAAAAAAATTACAAATTTGGTTATATATATGTATATATATATAATTCATAATTATTATCATTATTATTATTATTTTTTTGAAAAGTATTTCTAATAAGAAATGTTTTTTAAATAAATAAATAAATTGAATTTTTGAAATTAATTTTAAAATAATAAATAAATAAAAAATTAATACAAAGGTTTCTAGTAAAATCATTTAAAATTTTAGTAAATAAATTTAAGCCCTTACATGTTTTTTCTCAATTTATGGCCAAAATATTTAAGTTTATGATAGAAACACTTAAGTGACCTATTTTTTTTCTTGCCATATTCTTTTTAAGTTTTTAAATGTCAAGATCCCCAAATGTTTTTCAATTTGTTCAATTTTTTCAATTTTTGTTTTGCCAAATTTCTCCAAATTGACCAATTTGGCAAAATGGTCATTTTTTTCAGAAATAAAAACATTAAAAATATTCCTAATTATGGAATTTCATACATTTTTTTTCTTTTAAAAAAAAGACAAAATTTAAGGGGAGAATCTTGAGAATCAAAAACTAGAAGCTTATATTTTTTGGGATTTTTGTTTTTGAGTGGTACAATTTTAGGTTCAAAAAATGTTCTTTTTAAATTATTTTTTTTTACATTTATGAAATTAATTCAATTTGTGGGATTAAAAAGGACATAAATGGCATAAAAAATGACATAACAATAACATAAATGGCATCAACAATGACATTCATGCCATTTATGGGTCTTTGCCCAATACAGGATTTTTTAGCTAAATTATAATTAAAAAACACCCCTCATGTGTTTTTACCAATTTATGGGAAAAAACCATAAAGGCTTACATAGTTTTACTAAATCTTTAAAAAAAATCAATTAATTTAAATTAATTTAAAATATCAAATTTACAAATTAAAATAAATAATTAACTTAAATTTTATAACCTTCAAAAAGTAAATAAATAAGCTTTGAAAAAAATAATTTACTAAAAAATTAAATAAAACAATTTTTTTTTAAGAAAAAAAAAAAATTTTATGAAAAAATAAGGATTTTTTATTTTATTTTATTTATTATTATTTTATCTTTTGATATCTTATTTTTTTATTTTTTATTGTTTTTTTTTGAAAAAAAAGTAAAAAAAAAGAAAAGGTAAAAATAAATAAATAAATAAATATTATATTATTTAGAGAATCTTTCTTTTTTTTTCCTAAAATAATCATTTTTAAAAACTTTGAAAAAAGATTTAAGGATTTAATTAATATATATTTATATTTGATTTGAAAAATATATTTAAAAAAGAAGCAGAAAATAAAAATAATCAATAATTATTATCAATTTGATTTAAAATTAAGCAAACAAAAAATTAATATATATATATTAAAAGATGCTATTTTTGGCTATCAAAAATATTCTAAGTTACTCTCAAAAGAAAAAAATCTTTATTAAATGAATTTAATATATATATAAATATTTTTTCTTTTGTTTTTTATAATTTAAGAAAAAATGAATATACTTCTTATTAACCTTTTTTTCTAAAATAAGTAATCATGAATATATATAGGACTTCAGTAAACCGATGTAAGCTCTTACATGTTTTTACCAAAATTCTTACATTGGGTTTACTAAAGCCATATAAATATTTGAGAGAATTTTTTTTCCTTTTGATTTTTTTTTTAGTTTTAACCTTAATTTCAATAAAAAAAGATAAGGTTTTAAATTTAATGTTATCATTTATTATTATTTTTTCATGATTAGTCTTTGATTTTTTTGAAAAGAAAAAACAATAACAAAAAAAAATCCCATCTATCCAATTTAATTTTGTTTTCAATTTTTTTTGACAACATTTAAAAAAGACAAAATATAATATCAAATAATTTTGATTCTTTTTTCAAAATTAAGAAAAAAAAAAATTTAGTTTTATTTCCTTTTTTTATCATATTATATAATAGAATATTTTTTTCTTTAAATTAAACATTCAAATTTATCCGATTATTTTTTTCAATAATCAGTATTCAAAAAAAATTAATGAATAAATAATTTTAATTTTTTTTATTGTTTAATTCTTGATTTAAGTTTTTTTCAAGAAAAAAATAAATTTCAAAATTAGTTTTATTTGAATTTTTTATTTTATATTTTTACTCTATAGAAGTCAATTTCAGACTCTAATAGAGGGGAAAAAATGAAATCGGCCAAGTTATTTAATCAAATATTTATTCATAAATATTTCAGTTTTAATTGCGTGAAAATGGCTAAAAATAAAAAATGACCAAGGCTTTATCATTCCTCATTTCTCATAATTTTTAAAATTTTATACTATCATAAAGAGCCAAAATAAATATTGGTTTTTAGGACCCAAAAAGATAATAGCAATAAATATTTATGAATATTTCCAAGATGTTTTATTCAGTTTTGATGAGTAAATTTTTTTACTTCCAAACAAAAGACAATTTTTTGGGGCCAATTTTTTAATATTGAAATATTTTTCCCTTTATTTCTTTTGAGTGGATACCATACAACACTAACTAATAAAAATATACATGAGTCCAAAAAAAGCAAGAGGGTCAAAAAAATGCTGTTTTTGGTTTTAGGTTTTTATTTTTCCATTTCTATAAAATTATTCTTTTTGATTGAATTTTCCTTTTATCAAAAATGTTCTTTTTTAAAAAAAACAAATGGATGATTCATTAAGGCCTCACCTTCCTAAGAAAATAAAAAAAATTGGAATTTTCACCTTGACTTAATTTAAAAATTTGAAAAATAGATTTTTAGTATTGATGAAAAAAAAAGTATTTATTTATTCCTTATATTAATATATCAAGGATTCTTGTAAAAATCAAATAATAATTTTATCAAAAAAATTCAAGAAATTTTATGGGAACCTTTTTAATTAAAAAAATGAACATTTATTGAGAAAATACCTCTCAAAATAACCCCCCAAAAAACGGTTTTCTTTTACAAAAAAAACTCCTTCCCCATTTCTTTCAATTATGTCTTCCACATTCAAAAATAAACAAATTTTTACAAAATATTTACCACCAAAAAAAAACTTTAATCTTTAAAAAAAAATCATTCCAAACCAATTTTTATTAAACATTCATAAATAATTTATATATTTATATCTACAAAAGACCCCAGTTTCCAAAAAGAAAAAAAAACCTTCCTCAAAAACCTTTTTCATCTTATTTTACTTTACCAATAACTTAAAATAAGTTTTCTTCCCCTTAGCTATTCAATCAGTCATAAACTTCCATCCATTTAGTCATACTTTTAATAGATTTTACTCCTTTTTTCATCTTTTATCATATAAAAAAATCCAAAATCCTCCTTTTTTCATCTTTTATCATATAAAAAAATCCAAAATCCTCCTTGTTTCATTTTTTTAAATTTCTTGAAAAGTTTCCCTAAAGAAATTTTACAACTCCCCACTGACGGTGTATTCCAGACCCTTGAGCTTCTTTGGAAGCATGTTCATGATATTTCCAGAGAAAAGTGGTAGGATGTGTCTACCTTGAGGTAAAATATGAATTAAAATGAAATTGAAATAGTTTGTGATGGTCCTTTGAAATAAATTAATTAAATTTCAAGACTTGATTTCTCATTTTATTTATTAATAAGAAAATTGAAAAAAAAAAATCTTTCAAACATCAATTTTTAAAAAATATTTTTCTAAAGTATTTCAATATTTGAAAAAAGAAACTTGAATTCTTATAAAGGAGTATTAGGTTCTATAATGGAACAAAAAAATGATTCAAATTAGGGTGTATTTCAACTTCAATAATTAAAAGAGTCCAATTAAATTGTTAAAAATTTGATTTCAAATTTTCACTTTCAGCTTTATCCTGAAACGTTTTTTTAGAGACCTTGAAAAATTTTCTTTAAAGAAATATTATATTAAAAATTATCAAAAAAATACTTATAAAAAATGGTTTTTTTTTTTTCTTTAAACATTTTCCTAATAAAAAGATTTTTTTTGTACTATTAACAAAAGATTTTTTGAATAAAACCAAAAAATTAAATCATCTTCTTTTGATTAATTTTTTTTATAAGATAAAAAAAATCAATAAATAATAATAATCATAAAAAGCAAAAATTACAAAAATTATTTTTCATAATTTATTATCTTCAAAAAAATAAGTGTTATAAAGATTTATTGTTTTTTTTAAGAAAAAAAGAATTCATTTTGAAATTCATTTAAAAAATAAGTTTACACTTTTCTTTTTTAATTAATTAAATTATGATTTGGAAACAAAAGATTCCAAAAGATAAAAAAGTAACTTTGAAAGCAAAGTGACAAAGCTGATTCAATTTTTTGGGGATTATAAGTGTTGAAATTATTATAAAAGTCAAAAGCTACGATTAAAATTATTTTTAATATTGTTACTATTGTTAATATGACTTAACATGAATGGTTTAATTACTATTAGGTTCCTCATAACCTCATAAGGATTTTAAAATGAAAAGAAAAGATTTTGTAAATAATAAATTCTTTTATAGCTACAATATTTCTTCATTTAAGCTTGGAATTTTCTCTTACTAGTTGTAAAAAACATATTTTAACAGAAAATCTAATCATGGAATCATTCACCCTTGGTTTAAGCCCAAAAGGGCTGGGTTTAGATATAAAAACCAACCATTACTATAGTAATAGTTGGTAAAATTATTCCAAAACAAATCAGAGTGAACCCTTTAAAGAAGTTAAATCCCTTTTGGTGATGTTATCTTTACACTCTTGGAAAAATTTAAAACTGTCACAAACCACATAGATAAATTCTCTTAAACTGCCTTAGATCAGATGGCAAATCTTGTCTAATAATCTACAGAAGGACTACTTCCACCAAGATTCAAAGAAATATTTTAATCATCATCTGTATGGCCACTTTGAGTCACATAACAACCTGGGATATAAGTTTGGTTAGGCTAATTTGTGTGCCTACCTTTTAAAGAGGCTCCTATAGACTCTATGGCCTTCAGGCTGCATTTTACAGCTTACGTATTTCAGGCCATGTTCTATGGAGGGAAGGGGGGGTCAAAGAATTCCTTTTACCCCCAAGCCCAATAGTGCCGTTCATAATTGCCATGAAATCCTGTGGATCCCAAATATAGCCTTGAGGCCCATGAGCCCTTTCCAATGGACCGCGGCCCCCATTTCTTTCAAAACTGATCATTTTTTCCAATTGTTCTATTTCTGGAAATCTAACTCCCTCAAATAAAGAATAATTTTATTATTCCTCATTTTTCATGTTTGATCCTCACCTGACACTCTTTTAATCCCAAGCCCCATTTATGTAAATCTCCTCAAGTACAAGCATTTAAGAAGACAGATGACAGAGTCAAAATCTGAAAGCAATAAAGGCAATCCCCTTTCTACAATAAGGATGTACCAGAAATCATACAGTATTTACCAAAGGGGATACCGTAAATGGATTTTCAAGGACTAAGGCCAAGGATGATCCAAGACCAGTTGTCAAGTTTTCAAAGCTCATCACATCATTGGACAACCCAATTCAGCCACAAAGCCTTAATTCAAAACAAGCTGTATGGAATTTACCCTAATGGTCAATTAAACTAATACTGTGAGTATTTCCATGCAAATAGTTCATTTTACAACCTTACCAAAGTATATTTTCCAAGCCATTAAATACAGCTGGGCTTTAAGCCTGAAATATTCCAGTTGGAAACTCCTCACATATACTTACCACCCTTTCATCCCCTGGGAGCTTTTCCCCCAGCTAATGAATCTATTGGATTTATTTTTACTATTAATTTTCTATAGTATTTTGATGTTGAATTGTAAGATGTGACTATGAAACTGATGATAATAATACTATTAATCAACAGTACTATGTCTGTTCTTATGAAATATAATAATGAAAATTATTATAACCACAATTAAAAAATTATAAAATTATTTCTTTCACGTGTTATACACTACTAGTGATTATAACAGTGAGCAGTAATTGTCTACAAGAATCAATTACAAGAAGAATTTAATAATAAAGACTTCTTTTATTAAAATAATAAATTATTTTAATATATAATTATCTTTTACAAGAATAATTATAAAGATAATTCTTGAAGAAAACTATTACTAGAGAAAAACTTTAAGAATTAAAGATAAAAGACTCACTAATACTCCAAAGAACTTATTGATAATAAAAGTAGAGAAATTTGACGTAGAATTGTGGATTTAAGGGATCAAAAGGATTTATAACAGTATTACAACAATATATAGTTGGATTCTATGATTTCACGTCTTTCTGATTAATTCTGAAAGATTAAAACACTTAAGAATAGTTGAACTAATACTTACTTGTTGGTAATAATGATTTAATAAATTGATGAGATGATGATGTGGAAAAAACAGCAAGAGAAGGCCTCTTTTAAGTCAACAACAGCTCACAGAGGCGTGCCATGGAGCAAACTGAAAAACCAGTGAGTGAGAAAACAATAAACCCTTTTGGTTTATTGATTGCATCATTATTTGTCACGTAACATTATCATAATTACTTATTTGATGCTTTTACGTGACTACCAACCCCAATATGGTTAAGAATAAAAAGAGTAACACTTGTAAATCTTCTTTTATTCTAAAATAATCATTGATTTCTCAAAGTTATCAATGTTATTGCCAATTTCATCACAGGTTGTAATTACTGTGAATTTTTGAAGATTCAGTGTTTCACGTAGAATAACCAAAAATGGACTGTAAGTAAAACTTTTAATTTTACTAGTAAAACTGTAATTCTTTTTGGTTGTACCATAGATAATACAGTTCTCCTTTAGTCCTGAAAGTTTCAGAAAGATTAATTAAGAATTGTATTTTTAATGAATTTTTGAAGTTTTTACCTCATTTCTACGTAGAATTGCAAATAGCAGTGTTTTGCTGGTTGCTATGAGGTAAATCAATGAATATGGGTCCCAAAAGGGTTTTAATTACTCCTTTGGGATTTATCCATGGAAAGTCATTAGTAATTGACATGGTTACAGGAGTGTAAGTAGCTCATTACCTCCTTGGCACGTCAAAATAGCAGGTTATTTGCTATTTTCTGGTGTATTACAGTAGTTGTAACTTGGTAACCAAGCTCCCAAAGAGTTTTAGTTTACCAATTAGGACAAGATGAGCCATGGATCCATGCTCTGGAGCTATCCACGCCTCTGAGGCCTCAGAAGTTGGGTACCCTGGCTCTCTTTGATGTCTTTTGTCCCCCTTGCCTATTTTTTACATCAAAATAGTAATTTAAGCTTAAAGTGAGATATCCACTATGGGTGTACCAAAAGTCCATGTAAGAATACCATGATATTAAGTGCTCAAAACATGCATAACACTATTCTTAGTGTATATGTAACATGGGATTTCTCACTTTCCCATTATTTTGGCTAAAAATCAAGAAAAACAAAAATTTTCACGGATCTTTTATGTGGTATTAATGATGTGGTATTGAAGTATTTTCCATTTTACCACCTCAAATACTTAAATTGAGCTTATTCACTCTATGGAGCTACCCTAGGTGAATTTTTGTGTAGACTCCAAATCTGGTCTTAAATCCATGGATTTACTTACTCAATAAAAAGTTATTCATCTTTTCTGAAATTGAAAATGATGAATTTTGGATATATGCATGACTTATGAGTTGTGCATAATTCAAAATTTCTTTTTAAGATAATTGTGGCCTATTTGGGTATGTAAAATATACCTCAAGGCTCACATGAATACTGATAATATTAAGTAGGTCATTTTCAGCTTTTCTCCACCTTTTCATTGGATAGTGTTGATCATGTCCTTACCAATTACTTCATTCCTTCTAAAAAGGTTGAAAAAGTGATATGAGTATTTAGTTGGTTGGTTTTTTGTCCAATGGCCTCTTATTTCTACTTACTAGTTTTGTGCTGAATTCTTGTTAAAGAAATATAATCCATATTGTTTATTTCTTTAATTATTTGAAGTCCTTCCAATTGAGTTCTTATCTATTTAGTGGAAGGAAACTCTTGTTTCCACCAAGAGCCCCTGTGGCAAACTGCCCTAGTTAGTATCAAAACCTTACCATCAATTGGGTCATGGACCCTATAATCAAATACCAAACCAAAAGTAATGAATGTTTTCATGGAGTTTGACATGCCAATCCTGTAAGAAAAGGATTTGTGGTAGTCTGGCACTCTTTGATCCAAGATTCCCTTTAACCCAAATATTTAACCTCCAATTTATTTTCTCTTTAATTTATCAAAACACATCATAGTTAAAGCTTACATATTTACTTCAATTGAAAAAAAGGACACAAATATAATTCTTCATTTCTAACATGAGAATTTAAGCTCACTTATTTCATACACACACATTGTTACATTTAAATTGAAAATACTTCAATTCTTCATAAGCTCTAAAATACACGCTATGAATCAATTTTAAAACAGAAATTGATGGTGAGTACTGAATGTGGGGTAATTTAATTTTTCAATTGAATTAAAGAAAAATTCAAGTGAAATTCCATTGTTTCACTTTTAAGCTTGAAATAATTCAGTGAAAAAAATCTCACCAAAAGGAGACCAAGGTAAATTTTCATGATGAATCAAATTGTGATAATTTGTTATATTTTTTACTCACTGAATGAAAATTTATATCTAGTCTTAGAAATTCTTTTTGCAAAAAAAATGTTTAATTTTCAAAAGTTTTATTATTCCCTTCAATTTTCCTCATTTTTATTTAGTAAAACTTTAATATATATATATATATTTATTCTCAAGCAATTTTTATAAGATCTATAAGCAAAATTTCTTAGTTTTATTTTCTTTTAGAATTGATTTTCATTTTATTTTATAAATTTATTTTTATTTTAATATTTTGTTATCCTTTTGGTCAGTGAAATTACCTCCTGCTTGAAAAAAAATATTAATTGGTACTATTATTATCTCTAATCTTCCTAAGTCTTCTCATATTTATGGTAGCTTCAGTTATTTTCTTTTCTTCTAGCCATTTCTCTTCATAATTAGGATCTTGGTATCTGACTAGATATTCCCTAATTCTCTTTGTTCTTAATTTTATTTCCTTAAAGGCTTTGGTTATTTTTCTGGGACCAGAATTTTCAATTGGGGATGTATTGTTAGAAATCTTATTTCTTAAAGAAAATCTTTCAGAATTGCAAGATTCCTAAGGTTTGATAAGAACTGCAGGGAATGTGGAGTTCTTGTTTCTCAATTCTTCAGAAAGCTCAACTCCAAAATAATTTTGAAATAAAAGGGCTTTTATAAAAAAATGTCTTGCAAAGCATTATTTGATTATTATTTAGCCTTTGATGTTGTTAAAATTGGTGGTGGACACGGGGACCAAATATCCCAATTTAAAGTCTTGGCTCATATGTTATTTTTACAATCTTCCCTTGGAATAAAAAAATAATATTCAATTCATTTGGAAAGATTTTCCCTGTATTTATCAAGAATTCATATAAGCATTGCACCTGTGGAATGTATTTTAACCAAGTCTTTTCTTAAAAAGTGATTGAGTATTTTGGAATTAAACCCTTTTTCAAGAATACCAGGGGTTTAATTGATTGGTACTGGAATTTACTAAGGTTTTATATTCCACTTATAGTCCAGGAGAAAGTGTACACCAATGATTAGTGAACCCATCAGAATCCTTGAATTCCAATCCATATTAGCCAAACCTCATTACACTATCCTCCAAGGATTGTGTCATTTTTTCTGCTAGTCCATCAGTCTGATGGTGGTAAGAATTTGATAAAGATAATTTTTACCAAAGAGATTACTAATGTTTTCCCATAGATCTTAAGTAACTTTGGGGTCTCTTTCACTCATGATATTGGTCAATATACCTGTCCATGATACTACCCTGATCCATATTAGAATAGAAATATCCATTACTGTATCATTTTTATGACATGGTAAAAAGATTGATGTTTTCCTAAATATTCTCAAATTAAATAGAAATGAATTATCACCTTTGTTACCACCTGGTGGTGGTCCAGACACAAAATCCATATAGAAAATTTCCAATTTTCTATTTGGTTCTTAGATCTTGATCATATTGCAAGGAATTTTCCCAGTGGGTTTATTTGATTTTTAGCATCCTTCACATGTCTTCTAATATTCTTCAACATTGTTTTTCCACATAGGCCACTAGATACATGTCTTAACATTTTCTCTGGTCCTTTATTCAGAAATTTTTTCAGAAAATCTACTGTAATTAAATTATTGTAAAAAAATATTTATAAGAGTCCTGTAAGCCACTGTCATCACAAAAGTGTTCTTTTCCCTAAGATAAAGCATACCATCAAGTAGATCAAATATTCCTTCATCATAAGAATTCTTCAAGGAAATTTTCTTGGTATCTTTAGCCAGTAATTGACAAATTATCATTTAATTTCTTTCTTGTAAGCATATTTTCCTGAATGATTCAAAAGAATCTGTGTTCCATTTTGTAAAACATCCCTTCAATACGTTTTCGTGGTGATTCTTCATTTGGTACATATGAAGGATTATCAATTCCACTTTTTAAAGGCTATCTTCTTAATCCATAAGAATCTTTGAGATATGGTCATAATTCCTCTATCTGACACCTGAGCATGTGTCTGTCGAGCTTATTAATATTAAAGAGTGACTTAACAGTATTAAAATCTGTGATAAACTCATAGACACATCCCTAAAAGAAATAATTAAGGTTTTCTAGTTTTCATACTGATCAAAGGTGTTGGAGTATTCCACCGTTGAAAAGGTGCTTTTCTTTTTTCCTTTTACAGTTTACTTGTACTTTTGTATTTAACAAAATAATAATACATTTATTAATTTCCTTATCGTATATTTATTCTGTAACAATGCTGTACTCTTTAGTATTTAAAGAGGCAGTAGCTTGTTGTCATTGGAGAATATGAAATTAATAAATAAAGATAAAAATAATACGAATTGATTTTATTGTCGTCATTTTCGTCGTAGTCGTCTCTTTATTGTATACTCAACAAAATGAATTACATTTGAACTGCTATTTATATGGTTTCTGTAGGCTTTATTTGCCTTAATATGAAGCATATTGGACCTTCAACAGTGTTCTTATTAATTATTTGGACTTGATGGAGCTCATCTCCCAGCCCATTCCAAGAAGTATCAATATATAGCTGTAAATTTAGCTCTAAATCTGGAATAATGAATAAAGGGTCAGTTTAAAAGGATTTCTTCATTTATTTGAAAGATTTAGTGTCAATGCCTAGGAAAAATCCAGCTATGGCATGTCCCAGGTATTTGATCTCTTTAAATGCAAAATTAAACTTCTTTAAAGATATTTTCATATTAACAGAGTAAAACTTTCCCAGAACTCTGTCCAGTCTGGATATATTGTCCTCTCAAGTTTTGAAACAACCTATTCTGTCATATATGTAAGCTATGAGTCATCCTTGGAGTTTCCAGAATAATATATAATTAATCATTCTTTGAAAGTTTGAAGGTGTGGTCTTGATTCCAAAGGGCATCCTAATATAGCTGTAAAATACACAATGAGAAATAATTCCTGAATTCCCTTTCTCTAGGAGTAACCGCATTGTGATAGGACGATTTTATGGATTCCATAGTGGTAATATACACTGCTTGAGATATTTGAGCTAAGATGATTTGGATATTTTGTATGCACTATCTATGTAAGATTTGTCTACTAAACTCTTGATAATAATACTATGACTTTTCTTATCAAATTTAAGAAGGTATTATATTATAAAACCAAATAAATAAATAATTGCTTTACCATTTCTTTGACGTTTTATACCTTACCTGTGAATACAGCCATAAGCATTCATTTTTAACTAGAATAAATTACAAGAAGACTTGATAAGAAAACTTCTTCTTGAGATAATATGGGATTATTTTAATTAATAATTTTATTTTTCAAGAGTAGTTATTAGAAATTACTGAATAAAACTGAAAAATAGAGGAAAAACCCTTAATAATTTAATACATCACTCACTAATAATCCAAAAATACCTTGAAAGATTTTATATAGTTATTTTATGGATTATTTGTGGGTTGAAAAAGTTAAAATCTAGATTAAAGCAGTAGTAAACCTATTTATAGCTATAATACTATTGAAAATAGGACTTTTCTCTTATTTCAAGTCTTTCTGGTTTATTTGGAAATATTAAAAATATCCAATAATTATTGAATAACTAGTAATTACAGGTTGTATTAATGATTTAATTATGTGTCTGGATGATAATGAAATGAATGGGGAAAACAAAAATAGTAGGCTTATTTTAAGTCTGAAACAGATCCTATAGGAGCTACATGGAGAAAACTGAAAAAAATGATTAGAAAAAAGCTACCCTATTTTTTTAATTATTACATCACTTGTTAACACATAAAGTTATTATAATTTCTGAATTAGGTCATTTTATGTGGCCACCAACCCATTTATGGTTAATAAATAATGGATTTGCTACTGTAAATATTCTTTTATTTCAAATATACATTTTTTAGTTAGATTTATCAGCTTTATTATAAATTCAATAACAGGTTGTATCTTCTGTGAATTTTTGAAAATTCAATGTTTCAGATGGAATCATCAAAAATGGACTGTAAGTAAAACTTTAAATTTGAATTATGAATTCAAAATTATTTTTGGCTTTATTATGTATTATAATTTTATACAATGCTCCTGAAGGCTTCAGAAGAGCTTATTAAGAATTTTATCCTTGATATTTTTTGAGGTTTTACCTCATTTTCTATGTAGTATAAGCAAATAGTATAGTGACAGCTGGTTTCCATGAAGTAGTTTCATGGATAATAGTCCCAAAAGAGTTTTGATCACTCGCCTTTAGATAATTGAAGGAAATTTTTACAGGAGTAAGATTTTCTAATTGTCTCCTTTCCACATCCAAATTTCAGGTTAGTTGCTATTTTTGCATGACGTAAAGATACTTTGCCTTAGTAGCAAAGTTACCAAAGGCTTTTAATTGACCAATAAGTAAATATCAGCCATTTATCCATGATTTAGGAATTCTATGCCTCAGATTCTTGAGAAATTTGATATCCCTGAGTCTCTTTTATTTCTTTTGTCCCATTTAGCTATTTTCACATCAAAAATAGTAATTCAAAGTTAAAGACTGATATCCACTATGGGTTTATCAAAAATTGATATACCAATAAAGTAAGTCTAAGTGCCATAAAAATGAATAATACTAATCACAGCTCATAGTCAACATGGTAATTACAGGAATCCTATCATTTTGGCATGAAAATGCAAAAAACAAAAACTTCAACCATTTTTTATGTGGTCTTGATGATAAGGTGCTCAATTATTTTCCATTTTAACACCTCATAGAGTTAATTTAAGCTTATTCACTATATGGAGCTACCCTAGGTAAAGTTTTGTGTGGAATTCAAATCTGGTCTTCAATCCATGAATTTACTTACTCAAAATAAAGGTTTTCATAATTTCCTCTATTAAAAATGATAAAGGTGAATAAAATATTCACCTTTCAAATAATTTTTTCAATTTTATTTTAAGAGACCTGAATTTGGGTCTTATAAACAAGAGGATCTGATCTTTCTAATGGTACCCTCAATTATACCATATTACTATTAGAGAAAACGTTACTCAAGACACCAACTCAATACAGGGTTAATACAAAATCCAAATTCCCATAAAGAAATTTAAAGCTGGTATATATTTTCTGTACTTAATTTTAGGAATACAAATTGAGTAACCAATAAGTAGTGCTCATCAAGGGGTACAAAATGACCTATTTCTGTGATCACCATTTTCAAAATGGAAAAGCTATAGTGTTTGCAAGGATGCAATCCCACCATGCTGGAAAAAAACCAATAATGTGGGATAATGTCCCACACTAATGCATTAAAGGTTTCAAAACCATACCAAAGCCTGTTTTTACTTCAATAACTCATAGTCTTACTAATCAGATGCTTTTATACATTCTCTGTAGAGAATTATCCATGTATGTGAGGTTCCCTGATGAGAACTTTCACCCTGTGTTTCAGAAAAGTGACCAGATCTGGCTTCAAGGGAATATCTTATCCCAATACAGGTTATAAAGTGCTGTAAAAGCCACAATTCTACCCTTTTTAGTGAGAAACTTTAACTCCTTCTATGTGAAAGAATGTAGATTCCCCTCTGAACCTTTTGAGGATAAAAGGGTATCTTTCTCTTCACAAGAGAGGAATATCTATCCTTCTATTTAGCTTCTATTTGTTGTTATTCTTACCAAAAATTATATTCTTGGGGAAAAAATAGGTATAGCTAAAAATATAATGATGGAGGTACTTCTTATATTTCAACAATTGTTAATTACTACACCCATGGCTTTCAGTAGCCCTCACCACTAGTATATCCATGATAGTAAGAACCTTGAATCTCATTTTAAACCAGTTCTCTACATGTCACACTAATAGGATTGGTTTTAAGTGGATTCTAGATACAGTCTGCCTGACATTATTACCTACAAATTTTTCCTTGGTTTTATTTTTCATTTTAATTTCTTTCCAAAATATTTATGATAGTAAAAGAAAATTTCCTAAATTTGAATATGTTAACAAAATGAATAATATCAGATTTACATTACAGAAAGGAATTAATGGTTAATAATACTTATTTTGGAGTACTTTCAAGAAATAAAGAACATGAAAAGGTGAATTATTGAATATCTTACAAAACATTGAATTAATTCCAAATCACTTGAAGCTTTCATTCTATGTTATTTTTGAAAAATAATTTAATATTCTTTGAAAAAATATTGCAAAAAAATCTTTTAGTATTGAATATTTCAAGGATTTTTCTATTTATCTGTATCAAAATTTACTTTTGAAATGAGAACCATACTATCCCATATATCAATTGAAATCCTACTAATTTTCAAGAATGGTGAAATATGTAAAAGCTGTAATTAGTTAGGTTTTTACCCTTTTGTTAAATTTAGATCTTTTATAAAAGATATTTTTAGTTCCTTACTGATTTTAATTCTTACCCAAACTAATAATTCCACAGATAACCTCAAAAATTTGATTTTCTTTCAAAAAATCTTCATTAAATTACCAATTATATTTAAAATTTTACATAAAAGGTCTATAGTTATTCTCTATATAGGATCAAAACCCTTTCATCCATCTTTTAAATACCCAATAATTTGGGAACTCCTCTTTTTTGGGATAGAAATGAGCCAGGGAAATCACAGGTAACTATTTCTTAATTTCCATGAACTCCTGTAGCCATGGGTGGAAAGGGTGTATTACCTTCCCCTCCTGAAGTACTGAACAAAATATTCCTTGGAGGTCACAAACCAAAATGAGATTAGTAAGTGGCTTTAAAGCTGAAGAAGACAAGACTAAGAGGTCTCAGATAAGATCTATTTAATATTTAATAAGAAATATAATTTCAGTAGTTTGGTTAATTTTCAGGATTTGAATGAAATACTTGTCTGTATAACTTTCATTTTTGGTATAATTGGGGTTAATGGTTTTCTCTTGGTGGTAGCATTTGTTAATGTTGGCTCTTTTGGATGTTCTGGGAAATCTGAGGAGTTTTGATAAGATTAACGTTTCTGAAATAAATTAACAATAGAT
Organism: Austropuccinia psidii; assembly: GCA_023105745.1. Taxonomy (NCBI): domain Eukaryota; kingdom Fungi; phylum Basidiomycota; class Pucciniomycetes; order Pucciniales; family Sphaerophragmiaceae; genus Austropuccinia; species Austropuccinia psidii. The sequence continues at coordinate 9,651,783 of JALGQZ010000001.1, forward strand.
TGAGTTAATTTTTTCAAGAGTCTTTGTTAATAAGATAAAAATAGTATTTGTTAAATTTAAGAAAGGTAATCCTCTTTGATATTGGCTATTTTTAGGGTTAAGTTAATTTAGAATCTTTATAAAGGGTTTTATTTTTACTTTATAAAACATTTTTGATAGAGCAGTACCCCCAATCTTGGATACTGGGTTAATTTATTTTTAATATTAAGATTCCACTAAGCTTAGCTACTGGGAAAACTCCAGCACTATACTTACACTGAGAATGGCTACTGGGCAAGTAAACTCACTATAATATACTGGACTACCTCTCAGGTGAGGGATAACTTATACCTGTGTTTATAATTTGCATGGGGGTATTGCAAAATTTGGGGGAGAGAGCCCCTCTACTTATACATTTTTGGAACCCAGGGTGGCCTCCATTGGAGCTGTCTTTTTCCACTTTAATTCCTCTTGATTCTATCATTTGATCTTTCTTTGTGAGAAAGCTTTGTTTATGTGGCATGTGATTTATGGTTTGGTGATAATTTTCCTTCTGCACAGCCTCCATTTATCACATGACTCTTTTTTTTGGTGATCTGGTTATGACATGATATTCTTGGAGTTTCCTTGAATGAATAAGGTTATTTTATTTTTGCTGGGGATTTTTCTTTTTTACAGCCTTTTTTTGTCACATGATATTCTGTTGGTGTGGGCAGTATTAAATTATGAGTTTGTATTTTCCTTGCATGTGTCATTTTTAGGCTTGGTAGAGGTGTCTGTGTAATTTATGCAGGCTTAATGGCTGTGTTTCTTCTTTTTTAAATTTAAAATGAGGTAAGTTGATGATTTCCTTCACTGATTAATCTAATTTTGTGCATTAGATAATGTGATATTTTTTAGTTTGACACATTCTGTACATATTCATGTGGTTGAGATTTAAGTAAGGGTATGTACCCCATGAGTATTTTTTTGGATTGCATGAGGTTATGATTGGTGTAAATAATTTTGATTTTGATTTATTATTTCCCAAACAAGGTGATCTATTTCCTTGCATAATATTTGATGTCTGTGTCCTACAAAATTTGGGGCTGTTTTTCAAGCTCCTAGTGGAGTCACTATAGATATAAAATGCCTTATTAATGCTGCTGTGGTGGGGATTAATTTCAGGAATTCCAGTGGGTTAAACATTGTACCATGTGCCTCTCCTGTTTCTTAATTTAAGGTGGCTGTGTAATTAATTAAGGAATCATTTTCTTACTTCATGAGTTCAGTGGTTATAAGAGGGGTGTAAAGCTGGCTGGGGTGTGTAATTTACATGATGGTACCATTCTTGTTGTAACTACTTTTCTATATGTAACATTCATTTTACAAATTCATAATGAGCTTGAATAACCTATCTCAAAACAAAAACTTTCCTTTGGTGCCTGTGCCATGGGATTATGAATTAACTACAGCTTCTTGATGCAAAGTCAAAATTTTGGTGTAAAAATGTAATTTAATTCTTCCTGTTGGTGAGGTCATTGCTGTTTTAGGTTACTATGAGCTTGATCCTGGTTGAAAATTGTATGGAATACAACAATACTACTCCTGAAACCAATGAATTAATTTTATATCCTTACTCAGGGATTTCAATGGTTGATTAATCAAAACTGATGGTTTATTTCTCTTAAAATAGGTGAATATATTGTCCCATATTTTATGAAATCTAAGAAAATTGAATTATCAAAAAATCCTCTCCAATTATTTGATGATATATTCCCACCACTTGTGTATTCTTGGTTTGATAATTTGAAATATGACCTTCCTTTCCTGAAGCTTAATTTTTTTCCAAAATTTCCTGTACATAATATATTTATACTTTCTTAAAATGGGATTCAATCTTGAGCAATCTTTATAAAAATAAAATGAAATATATTTCATCCAGAATCAAATAATTTCCGAGAATTGAGTAAATAATCACATCAGAAATTAATTACAAGATGGAGGGAAGTTCTTCATTATTTTAAATATGAATACTAACCTAAATGATCCCTTAATATAGTTCCAGAGAATATATCAATATTAGTTTACACTTCTCAGTATAGAACTAAAATTACTTGACTTGACTTTAGCTTACTCAGGAAATGGTCAATATACATAATTCTTATATAAAATAAATATTTGATAGCAATGAGCTTAGAGGATTGAAAAGAGATAATTTAATAAGATAAGAAATCTCTTTAAATACAAAATTTTTTTGAATTATTTTCAAAAATAAACTATCATTAAAATTTCTCTTACTTAAAATTGATCTTTAAAAATTCCTAAAAGCTGCTTTTCTTTCAGTTGATAGTTTCTTCTAGCTAGAGATTGCTTATTTACTCTCTTTATAGTGAATTAAAGAACTATTAATTTAATATTCCTAATTTCAAGCTCTTTTTATTCAAATAATTTGAAATAAAAAATAAAAGAACACCTTTTATTTAAAATAATAATGAATACTTATTAGGGTAAAATAGAATTTGAGAGAAAGTTTTCTTTTCCCTTCCTTTTTCTATGAATAAATAGCTCTTCATTTAAGCCAATCCTTTTCAAATACAAGTCACCAATATAAGTAGCTTTTTCCCATGAGAAGAACCATAGACCTTAAAATGGATTTTTTCAAATAATTCTCAATAAATAGGATGATCTCAAAGAAAATAGTAAAGAATCTCCACCGTCTAAAAATTTAAGATATTATGCAAGTCCCCTGGTATTTCTAAATCAATTTCTGTAATAGGAAGCTCCTTTTTTAACCAAATTAAGGCTAAGCGTCAAGCTTATGATTCAGAAATATATATTACTTAGTTGGGATTCAGAATAAACTTCAGTATAATGTCTCTAAGTTTCTTGATTATGGATATGCAAACTTAGGAAATTCTTGGTTTAGCTTATTTACCTATCAATGTGAGAAAAAAACACTCTCAAAATCCTTGGACATTTCCCATAGAAATGAATAGATCTCACTAGATAATATTGCTTATATTTTGCATACTTTATTTCAACCTCTATGTGCTACACAGACTCCGGCTACTTTATTTGAATCTCAATCTCAGTTGTGTTTTTTTTAGAAACTTTAAGAAGTTCAATTAATTCTATAGTAACATTAATTGAATGCTGTTACTATCACGGATAACTCTTTGTGTCATAGTGTTTTTTCAGTATTTCAAAAAAAAAAAAATTATATTTGTTCCTGCTAATTGTAAAAATTTTCTCTTATTCAAATCAGAATTACTTCATAGTATTTTCATTTCAAATTATGTAATTAAGGCATTTGGGTATAATAATTCCTCTTTAAAATGAGTCCTCAGACCTCTCACAAAAATATTTTTTTTCAAATTAGAATGACTTAGGTTTTATTGTAGAAATATTGGCACTCTCAAATCCAAGTGATTCAATTAAACTGTGAAATTCCTCATTTTTTTGGAAATATCTTCCTTAAATTATACCTTTTCAGCTCTAGTTATTTTTCAATCACGAAAAAAAATAGTATTCCACTTATTTTTGGTTCCTTAACTGACTGTTATTTATTCTGGAAGCCACAAAAGAGTTCCCATCTAACAATGCTATTTATATTATATGAGAAATTGTATTGAGATGGCCTGATTCAAGTTAATAAAGCCCAAAATTTAAATAAAAATAAAGAACCAGTCCTTCCCCAAACCATCTTAGTTGATATAAAAACTATGAAAGGGTGAAAAGGTTATCTAATGTAAAATTTCCCTTGTTTAAGTATCTTCCCTGTGAAATATTCAACCAAAGGAAATTCCTTACTTTTCTCTTTATTATTTAATATTTCACTTCATGAACCTGTATAAATTTATCCTAAATATTTTTTTTGTACAAAGATAATTCAGGTTTGATATGGGCCTATGTTAATAATGTGCTAATAAAAGATTCCAAAAAGTTGAAAGAGAAGAAATATTCAAGCTTTGATATTAGGAATTATACCATTTCTCTTGTAAAATACTTTTTTGTATTGAATTTCTTCTCCAGATATTCCTTAAAATTGAACTTTTCCACATGAATTATTAATATTGAGACAAGTAGGAAAAATACCTTATGTTTACGGGAGACCACTTAAATATAGCTATAATATTCATATAAATACTATCATCATTAATGTTTTTTTTGAAAAGATTGTGTAATTTTTCCTTTTAATGATTTCATCATAAATATTTTACGTTTGGAAAATATCAATAAGCTTTATAAATTAATATACATATAAACTTTCTCTTTTCAATAAGTGCAGATCATATAATCCGGTATTTTACAAACTGAAAGCTCAGGCTTAAAAGATTCTTCTCAAATTTGGAAGGAAATTCTGATTTTTAACCACATAAGATTTATTCAAAAAATTAGCTGTTTCTTGTTATATTTATCATTTAAAAAAAACTCAAATCATTCAATCAGAGACATGAATATATAAATACCTTCTAATCTCATCAATTAAAAATTGTTTTTGCCATACTTCTATTATTTACTTGAGCTTTACTTAAAAGACTTATCTGACCTCTTATAAAATTTACCAAAGAATGAAATTTTGTTTTTTTTTTAGTAATTATTTCTATCTTAAATTTATTGGTATGTTTTTTAAATGTGAATTTGCAGAAACTAAAACTTCTCCGCTTTTAATGTTAAATTTAATCTAGTTTCTTTTTTTTTATAGTACATGTTGGCATTGATCAGATTTCTCCCAAATCCAATTAGCAATTCTTTTTGATTTGTTTCGTGTTCAATATCTTCAAAAAATAATCCTTATGTTTATTTATTTTTAGAAAATTAAGAATAACTAATAAATAGAAAAAAATATTTAATTTTTGATAATTAAATTTCTTTCAGTATATAATCCATGACTTTATGATAATTAATAATTAGCTCTCAATTAATATTTGAAACTCAAATTCTTGAAGGAATTTTTTCTATAAAACTGAATTTGATATATTTTGAATAAATATATATATATCAGTAATATGAAAAGATAATATCATAAATATAAATAAAACATTAAGTCAATTGAAGGGCTTATATTACTGAAAAACTTACTTTCTTTAAGATCTTATTTTTTTTAGATACTAATTTTATTCTCTAAGTCTCTAAAGAGAAAAAAATACCACTAGTTTGAAATTTTTTTGATTGAAATAAAATTAATAAGTATTTAAAGCTTTGCTATTAAGTTTTTTGATATAAATAAATTCATCCAAAAGATTTTACCATGTTCAAATATTTAAAGTTGGTTTTTTTCTCATAGTAAATAGATATCAATAAAAATATATAAATCATCAGTGAAGTAGGTTTCATCAATTTATTTCTATTAAGATAGAAAGAGTCTTATAGAATTCCTTATTTGAAATTATGTTCCAAATTAAAATTTGATGATATTCAACTGAGAATATTAGCTAGATAATTTTTTTCATTTCATTACTTTTGAATAAAATCTGCAAATTTTGAAGAAAAACAAAATTTAAACAAGAGGAAAATTTTGTTTTTTCTTTATTCCAGGAATTCAAAGGAGAAATGGGAGCTCATTCCTATTGAGATATAAATCAAATTCACTTATTTATTGCCTTACAGGTTTCTAATTTATGATCAAAAATTAAAAACAATATAAAATGTGAATTGCTTGAAAAAGTTTATCCTAGCTAAATGAGAAATCATTTTATAGAAATATTTTATATTTATATTTTTCATATTCTATCATTGACTAGTGCTTTTTTTTGGTTCAGAAAACATCTTCTTAGAGTGAGAAAAATTTCATTTTCTCATATTCTTCTCATTTCATTCTACCCTTTCATAATTATCAATATGAAAAGAGATTCAATTTTATAGCTATAGTAATAAATTCCTTTTCATTAGGTAAAGAGATTTTAAATTGAGTTTTTTATTGTTGAGAATTCTTAAAAAAAAAAATCTAATTATTTTCCTTAATTTAAATATATCGGCAAATTCCAGTCAGAATCAAAGCCAATTTGAAAGCAAGGATGAACCTTTAAGCCTTTTCCCCATTTGCTACCTGTTTCCTTCATTTTACTTGTGATAAAAAAAGGAATTTCCACTCATTGTTAAATTTTTAATCTCCAAAATGACAATTTCTTCAAAAATTCTCTTCTATTTCATTTAAAAACTTCTTGAAATTCAATTTTTTCATGTTCCTTTTTTTTGACAATTTATATTCTTAAATCTATATAGTTAGAGGAAAGATATTTTATTGGAATAAATAATCTATCCCTATTTTCCTTTTCCTTTTAAGATTTGAATTAATTTTTTGAGATTATTGAATAATTTTAATATTAAAGCATTTGGTTTATTTATAAAATATCTCATTTAAGGTTGAGATAATTCCATATTTGATCTGTAATTATTTCAAAAAATGTATTTAAACGTTCTGTTTAAATGGGAGAGGGTTGGGATTGATATATGCCCATTTTCCAAAGAATTATTTTTTCAAAAAGTGTTAGATGGATGCGATTGAATTCAAGAAATAGAGTTTTTGGTTAGCCAAATAAAATTTCATATATTTTATAGAATCATTTCTATTCATTTTTAAAAAAAAGCATTAAATTTCGTTTTATATTACATATACAATAGCTATGAGGTCGATTGTGGGAGAATTAGTCATATAGCTAACATACATGATGTTTTTCAATTGGCCAAAATCCAAATATGTCAGCTGGGATATCATGAGACTGAATTCACTTGCTTTCTGGTGTGGAGGTCCAGTGTTAAAGCCTCTTTTAGATAAAAATAAATGAGGCTTGTGGATCTTGAAAGCATGTTTTGGTGCACATGGCTGTTGCCCTTCATGCCAGTATGTAGGCATGGCACAAGATGTATCAACCAGTATAAATTATGTGTTGGTACTTTCTTCCTTGGTGTTAGAATTTCTTGATAGCCAAAGAATTATCAAATAATACTTTTGAGAATTTTAGCCTAAGTTTCCAAACCATGTTTTGAAATAAATTAGATTTCAGAAAATCCAAAGCATTGGTTTTCTATAGTTTTTGAGAAGAAAATATTATATTTGGCACCAAGCTGCAGAAGATCGATACATTTAAAGGCCTAATTATAAATAATAAATGTCAATATGACTCTATGATGTAGTAATAAATAGTCTATAACTATTAGTGTGACACAAAATTATCAGGTACAAAAATATTGTAAAGGCTCTACCATGATGATATAGTCGTTATTAATCTATTTTAATCCATGGTTGCACTTATCATCAGTTGTTATACTATGATCATCACTAAGGTAATTAAGATTATAACTATATATTGTTAATTCTAAGAGTACTACTTCTTTTGACAGCCTTACTAAACAAAAATTCCAATTAAAACAGGATTAGTTCTTATTTTTGTGAGGAGAAGACCGCTTTTCATCTTACTCCAGCTTAGTAGAAGGATATCCCCCTTTCTACACTATCACAAAGTAAAAAATCTCACTGCTGTGGCTTACTTTTGGTCTTGAAGGTTCAATAAATCCTTGAATTGAGCTGAAATGTGTTTTTTTGACCACAAGTTGCCACTTTTACCTCATTCAGGGCTAACAAAACTTTCTAAATACCTTTCAAACTCTTTCTGGTGCTTCTGAAATTGAAAACTCTTTACATTACATATCTGGGGGCCTCTTATTAGTCCTGTTATGAGTAATACAGGTTTAATCATTTGTTTAATAGCTTTCAAGACTCATAATTCAATTATAAGGAAGAATATCACACAGCACTACCCTGTACAAGAAGGTGAGATGATTTATTGGCCAAATTATGAGTAATAAACTTATGGAAACCCTTTTTAGATTCTTTAAGCCTAATAATTCAATTTTCTGGGATAGTATCCCATAATACCACTTGGTTTGGGGAATACCTTTAACAGTTTTGAGGATACAGAGCTCAAAAGTGCCTAAATATTTAGCCTCAAGTAATATCTACAGTACTGCTATACTTATAGCCCACTTTCTATTAAGTATTCCAAAACCATACAATTTTTAATTTCTTGTAAAATGGTATTTTTCTGGTTTTGAGAGACAATTACCAATAATCTTTTATTTGTGTAAGATGAAGGAATGAAGGTTACGTTTTTATTCATCCCTTCTATATTCCTTTCAAAAAAATATGCCAATTGACTGTTCTATAAAAAAAACTGTTTAATCTACATGAGAGGTGAAAAAATGGGGTTATTTTTTCAGGTTGTTCAAATAGTATTTGTGTGATAATTTCTGATCCAGTGGTGCCACAGTCTTGGAGCTGGCACCATTGGATAGACCTCATTATTAAATCTCATTAAAAAACAGACCTTGTTGGTCTATGATCCAAACTCTATATCTTAGATGAGAGGTTAATATGAAGGTTTATTCTCAGAAAGAGTTAACAACCTCAATAACTTGGTTAATTCTCATTTTTTGTTCATAAGAATGAAATTTTCTGAAAAGAGAAGTTTTCCTCCTTCTTATGGTTAAATTTAAAGAATAAAGTTTTTAGTTTTTGTTTTCTTTTGTGTAGCCTTATTTTATCTTTATTTGGTTCAATAAAGGTTAAAGGTGTGTATTACAATCCTTCTTGTGGACCATTTCCATGGTAACTTTTAATTTCATTCTTGTTCTTTTCTTTTTAGTAAAAGGCTAATGATAAATCAAATAAATATAAATTAAGATTCAAATAAACCAAGGAAAACTAAATAAATTTCACATTAAATTCACACACTAAAAAGACTTATCAACCTACAGCCAAAGAAAGGTGTAATATACCAAACAAATTTTGAAATAAGAAATCTAATTTTCTAAAATAATTTTAAAATACCTTGTAAAGAAATTTATCTATTGATACTAATAGCTATGAAGAGCTATATCATCCAAAAATACATGAAGAATTATTTCTTTCTCCTTGATCTTAGCCCTTCATCATGGTAATTTTATACCAAAAGAAAGAGAATAATTTACCTATCTCTTACTATCAATATAATACAATTTGTTACAAATTATTATTAAATAATTTTTTAACTACGAATTATCTATAATTAAAATTATTAAACTTGAATTTGTTGATTTTTTTAATCATTACTCTTCTAATTATAATATCAATATCAAAATTTATATAATGAAATTTATACCCATATGCCTTATCTTGAGAAAAAAATATTTAAAATCTCATTATATATCCCTTGATTATAATTATTATCGGATGATTCATTTAAATTGTGTTATATCAATTTAATACAAAATACATATTATCCTTTATATATGAAATTTTAACTTAACCTTATACTATTTAATAGATTATTTTATATTATTCCAAAAATTTATACCCATATCTCTTATATTGAGAACAAAGAAAACCATAATTATTTCAAGTCACCCTTGATAATACTTTCTTATTATAGAATATATCAAAATTATATCATATCAATTTAATACCAAATTTATATTACACTTTATATATGAAATTATGCCTCAATCTTAAAATATCTAAGATATGATTTCTATATTCTTTTAAAATTTTGGCTTTTGATTTTACTTTTTTTCATTAAATCATTCAATTCAATTAATTAAGCTAATTTAATACACTTTAATACTCTCACATTAAATCACTTTTTTTCTAATTGAAAAAATTAACACCATTATATAGTTATTAATCAATCAAAAAAAGAAAACTAGAAACATGAATACCTGAATATCTCAATATAATCGCTACAAAAGAAGATGGAAATGATATAAAGAGATAAATAAGGAAATTTCCATTCAATTTAATTAAGTAATTGAAGAAAAAACAATAAATAATAAACTAGAATTTTAATCATCAGATTGATATTTAAAAGTTAATTAAAAAAAATTAAAATAATAAGCTTATAGTAATTTGAAATTGAATTATTCAAAATTAATTCATTATAATTATCAAAATAAATAACATTTGAATTCTCTAGAAAAGAATTTCAAGATTTTACATTAAAAAAAATGAAATTGAAAAATCAGAAGGAAGTTGAAAATTATTCTTCAAACTTAGGTATAATGCAATTTAAACCATAATTCTAAATGAATATTGAAACTTAAGATTCACCAATATTGACCAAAATGTCTTAGAGTAATGTTCACTCAAAAAAACTTAGCAAAGAATACAAATTTCTTAGAATATATTTAAACCTCCAAGTTCCCAACCATTTGATTCAATTAAGGAATGAAAATTTTAGGACTTATTTTCTTATTTTAATCATAGTTTTTTAGTATATTTAATGTCTTTCTCTATTAATGGAGTAAGTTTCTTCATTTGGAAGCTTACAGAGGCTCCTTATACTTTTATGAGTAGTGGTGAGATTATAGAAATAAAATCTCTATTAATTCCCGAATTTCAAAAAAAATTAATATAAAATTGTAGCAAGGAAGGTATATGAATAGAAGAACTTCTTAAAAAAGTCAAAGAATATCTTATAATATAATTTTAAATATTAGAGTAGGATGTTATATATAGACAAGAACATTTTGAATATCCAGTCAATAATATGAGAATGATGATGAATTAATTCGAATTCAAGACAAAATAATTAAATTTAATCTTTTTCAAAGAAGTTTAAAGTTTGAATTAACTAATAAAGTAATAATATTGAAAATATGACAATTAAAACATTTTGATTATCAATTATTTCAATAAGTCAAAGATCATATAACATGACCAAGTATCAAAATCATAAAGTATAATTTTGTTTTTTTGATAGAAAAAAATCAATTAATTAAATCATTAGAATTAATTAATAACTCAATTTAGATTTAATTAAATATTTAAATTATAAACTATAAAAATAGCCAAAGTCAAAAAAACATTTGAATATCTTGAAAAACTTTACTTTTCTATAAATTTTTGTGAGATCATTTAGAAAAGAAAAATAAAAAAAGAGTTCTTATTAAAAATCAATTAGAGTAATTAATTAATCATATAATATAACAAAACTTAGTTGCTTAATTTATTTTATTCATTTGGAATAATTCAAAGAAAAAAAAACTTATGAAATAATAAGATAATAATAAAAAAAATTTCGAGTTCAAGTTTAAAAATCCAAAACTTGAAAGGAAAATACAGAAAGGAAATTAATATAGGGTTCTGGTAAAATGGTCTAAGATTTTAATAATAACATATAAGCTTTGATTTTTTTATACCAAAACCTTACGTTTGTTTATAAATTTATGGTCAAAACACATAAGAAATTCAATTTTTTAAACAAAAAAAAATCCTCAGGTCATACTTTTTATTAATTTCAAAATAAAGTAAAAACTCTTTTTGACCAATTTTTTTTTATAATTTGTGAAATTTCTAAGATTCCCAAAAAAAAATACTTATTTTTAAATTTCTTTAAATTTATCAATTTGGAAGAAAACAAAAATAAAACAAATAAATAAATATGTAAATGAATTAATAAATTAATTGATTCATCAAAAAAAAATGTTTATATGTATGAATATCTTGTTTAAAGTGAAAAAACAAAAAAACTGCCATATTAATTTTGATAACAAAAACTAATGAGTTAAAAATTGAAGAAATAAATAATACTTATAAATTGGGGTTAATTACTAGGATAACCTCTTGTAAATACAAAAAAAACAAATATTTTTAAAAAATAGTTTGTTTTTTTTGAAGGGGAAGAGGAGGAAGAAAAGTAGGTAAATATAAGCTTAATCTTTTTTTGTTTTTTTCTTAAGATTTATATTCTAACCTCAAATTATTTTAATTTAATATTAAAATTTAAATTCATAGCTATAGAGTGTAAGATGTGTTTATTGAACTGTTGATAATATTACTATTGATCAACATTTTTATTACTTTTCTTATGAAATATAATAGAGAAATTTATTATAACCACAATTGATTAATTTATTACTTAGTTATTTCTTTTAATTTTTATACACTACTAGTGATTATAACAGTAACCAGTAAGTGTCTACAATAATTAATTACAAGAAGTATTTAATAATAAAACTTCTTTATTGAAAAAATAAAATTATCTTAATATATAATTCTCTTTTGCAATAATTATTGAAGAAAACAATTAATACATAAAACACTTTAGGAACTAATAGAATCAATCACTAATACTCCAATAAAGCCTTGAAAAGAATTGGTAGAGAGATTTTACAGATAAATTGTGGATTTAAAGGATCAAAAATGCTCAATAAAAATGTTACAACAATATAATAGCTGAATACTATTGGAGCTAGTATATTTCTATTATCTAAAGTTTTTTGATTAGAAAATAATTAACTAATACTTACTTGTTGGCACTAAAGAAATAATTGGATAATAAGGTAATTTGGAAAAAACAGCAAGAGTATTCCTCTTTTAAGTAAACAATATCTCACAGAGGTGTGTCATTAAGAAAACTAAAAAAACAGTTATTGAAGCACCAATCATTGTTTTTGGACTATTGATTGCGTCATCTGTTGTCACATAAGATTATCATAATTACTTAATTAAGTCTTTTTCATGACTACCAACCCATTTATGGTTAATAATAAAAGGAGTAACAACTGTAAGTTTCATTTTTTTAAGAAATAGAAAATAATTCATCAAATTTATTAATTCTATGGTAAATTTTATCACAGGTTTTATTTGCTGTGAATCTTTGAAGATTCAGTGTTTTACGTGCAATCAGCAAAAATGGACTGTAAGTAAGACTTTTAAGTTTAATTATGAAGTAATAAGTATGTTAGGTTCTTAAATGTATAATACCATTATCCATTGGTTCTGGAACTATCAGAAAGATTCATTAATAATTGTATTTTTAATGAATTTTTGAAGTTTTTACCTCCATGGAGATAATTAACAATTGACATTGTTGAAGGAGCCATAGCTGCTCTTTACCTCGTTGTCATGTCAAAATAGCAGCTTATTTTCAATTTTCTTATGATTTAATGGGACTTTAACTTGGTAAACAAGTTTCCAAAAGGTTTCAGTATATCAATTTGGCCATTACCAGCCATTGATCCTATCTTTAGAGATTTCCACACCTCAGAGGCCTCAGAAGCTGGGTACTGTGGCTCTCTTTGATGTTGTTTCTCCCTTTATCTATTTTCATTTCAAAAATAGTAATTCAGGCTTCAAGACTGATATCCACTCTGGGTGTACAAAACCTTTATGTAATAATACTGTAATTTTAAGTTCCATAAACACACAAACACCATTCTTGGTGTATATTTAACATGGGATTTCTCACATTCCCATTAATTTGGCATGAAATTGAGAAGAACAAAAAATTTCACAATTCTTTTAGGTATTAATGATGAGGTGGTATTGAAGTATTTTCCCCATTACTACCTCATAGATTTAATTTAAGCTTCTTCACTCTATTGAGCTACCCTAGGTGAACTTTTTTTTAGAATCCAAATCCGGCCTTAAATCCATGGATTTACTTACTCACAAAAACATTTATTCATCTTTTCTTAAATCAAAAATGATTCATTTTAGATATATGCATGACTTATGGGTCATGCATAGTTTAAAAGTTAATTTTATTTTTATTGTGGCCTATTTGGGGATGTAAAATATACCTCAGGGCTCAGATGGGGGGAGGAAGGGGATGGGGGAACATGGAAATATTTAGCAATTGTATCATTCAAAGGGAAAAAAATGAGAATAAATATTTAAAAAAAAGAAAAAAAAATATCTTAAGATAGGTTAATTTTCATTTTTAGGACAGAAATATTTTTTTAAAAAAAGGAGAAACATTTGACTTTTGTATAAAAAAAGAAAAAGAAAAAATCTATCTTTAATAATTATTTGAAATTAGATATCCCTCATATGAATCATTAGAATCTACTTACTCTTTATAGTTTAAAAAAAATATTCATATCACTCAATTATTTTAAAATAGAATCTTATTTAAGGTAATAAATTATTCAAGTCTTGATAAATTTCTTAATTATTTTGATTTTTTTTTCTTCATTAAATTTATCCATTAATCTGTTATATTATGAATTCATTATAATACTATTCTATATTCAAAAAATTATATCAAACTTTAAAAATTGATGATCTCAAAAATTTGGGGCCTGTTCTGTGTGCCTCAAAAGCTACTTTCCTGCCCCAAGTCACTTTTTATCAAAAGTAAATTTTCAAATGAAAGATTGTAACTTTTCCAAGATATATGCAAGCACCTAAGCCACTATTCCTTTCTAGTGGACTGAAATCTGAAAATTCATAATTCAATTTATCTCACTTTTGATTTTTTCTTTCAGCCCTCACAAAAAGCCCCAAAAATATGATGAATCCAGAGCTCCTAGACTTTTCTGCTTCTATTAATGAAATTTCAAACCCCTTAGAAGCACAGCCAAGGAAACAAAAGCCATATACACAAGCTCACACAAAACATGCAGCTTCAAAAAACTGGAAAACCAATGAAACCACTTTTTTCCTGGGGAAATATGTGGAGATGCATAATCTTGGGAAGTACATGGATGGTGTAAATCTTAAAAAAGAAGCTTGGAGTGTGTTGGTGAATCAGATGGAGGAGAATTTTGGCTTAACCCTGGGAAAAGCTCAATTCAAAAATAGGAAGGACTCAGTATGTTTGTCAATATTACTCAATTTCTTACAAAAATCATCTAATTGTATAATTAAAACAGATCAAACAGCTCTATAAAAAGTATGAGCTCTTACAATCACTTAGTGGGGCTGGGTGGGATAAGAAGAATTGGGTTGTCATTTCCAATTATTAATTCTGGAACAACCTCAAAGCTCAACATCCAAGTGCTGGATATGAGAAATTATGTGGTATGCAATGTTCAAATTACATGCTTTTTGCAAAGGTATTTGGGGGGACCTATGCAAATTGTCATTTAGCTCAGTCATCTCCACTCATTAACTCAACAGGCTCATCTATACTATGTGTAGGTGATGACTTGGATGAATCACTTCCTTCTGGTAAAGGACCAGGAAAAAATGGAAAGAAGGTTTTGGAAAATTTCAAAGGGCAAACTAACTCATCTGTAAATTCTAGTGTTGCACCTGAAGAAGGACACCCCTCATCAAAAAATCCCCACCAAGAAAAAAAGAAGCCTTGTTCCAGGTGTTAGCAGACCTTGGTGCAACAATGGAAAAAATAATTACTGCCCCAGAGGTGCCATCTGGGGGTACAACCTCAGAAACCCATGGCCATAAATATTTATTCCTGGCACTAAGGGCTCTCAAGGAAGAATAAAGCACTCTATTAACTGAAGATGATTACATTGATTGCCTCACCTTATTGGAAAATGAGAGGAAGGCAGTGGTGTTTTTAGAAATTCCCAATAATGTATCAAAGACCCTCAAATGGTTCAAGAAAGCATGAATAGTTTTTTAAAGTGGCTACATTTTATGTGTATTATTCAGTAAAAAATATTATGATAGTTTTTAGCTGTAATATTGATGTAACTGGGTGTTGGGTGCTCCAACCACTTGTCAATATTGGTCCCAAATCTCTGTAGCCATCCTGGTGCAAAATTAGTTCATCAAGCAATCATCATTGTTTTCATGGTCAGGAACATGTTGGGCCTCATCATGAAGACCATCTTCATTTTATATTCTTTCATCTTCTTCACTTTTAGGAGGACCATGGAAGATAAGTTAGTTTTCAAGACAAGCAATGGAAAAAATATCATTATTCTGAACAAGTACTGAATAATGGGATGGTCATTGCAAAAGGGGGTACTTCATCCTCAGAAGACCAAAGACTTTCTCAACAACATCTTGCAAGGAAGCATTGGTCAAGTTGAAGAGCTCTTCATTGATTTGAGTTCTGGAGTGCCTTGGCAATTTTTTTCAATGCATTAGAATTCTAAAGTCCAAATATACCATGGAATCACCCACCTTAGTTGAGCTCTATCCTGCTCACGTAGATGGTGCTGTGGGCCACAATAAGGTCTGAGGAAAGATGTTGTGAGAGTATATCCAGCGCCTGCTAGATAATAACAATTTTGGGTAACAAAAAAATCATCATTTAGGGCATTTACCAAGACCCTTGAATCATTAGTGCTTCCCTCCCAGCCCACGCAGACATATGAAATAGCCAGGTCAAAGTTTACGGCTATCAATACATTCTGTGAAATGACCCCTTTATGGCTTTGCCATGTTACCTGATCTTTTCTGAGTTCCTTGGCTGGGATATTGTCACAACCACATGGAATCACCCCCCCCAATGGGTGTTTGTGGCAAATATAGCCTGACCCCATTTTATGGCCAATTGTTCACTTCATTAGCTTTATGGAAAATTGGACCATTTTTGGTGTTTATGTCCTTCGGGCCAAACAACCTTTCACTGGCCATATCCTGCATCCATTGGCCTTTTTGGCCAATTCACCACCTCACCAACCCCCAGGCCAATACCCCTTTTCTGGGCCTGGGGGGTCCATCTATACTTCCAGGAGCTTCTGGCCCCTCTAGCCACTACCAGGACCCTTGGCCCCACCCCTTTGATTATGGGTTTTTAGGCCTAAATGGCTTTTTTGGGCCATTTAGGCCCCCTACAGCCTCTACGGCCTGTGGGCCATAATCCACAGCCCACGGTCCATGGGACCCTTAGACCCCTTTTGGCCTAAATCCAATGACTTCAAAAGGGGCCAAGTGGACCCACCTGAGCCATTTTTTTCCCCCAATCTTATAAGGACCCCAGGACCCAAATTGGCCATTTTCAACCCCTGGCCTCTGGTGGTTTCCAGAAGCCACCAGCTCAAGCTCAGCAAGCTTTGCCATCCATTCAGGGAAAAGACTCTTCTTCACCAATGTACTCCATACCAAGGATTCGGTAATGGTGCATATATGGTATAATATACCATTATGCACCAATGGTGATGGTTTCAGGACCAAATTATGCCATTTCAAATCAAGTCCCCAAATCCATCACTCATTTCAAAGGAAGTATTTTCAGTCATTCAGTCTTGCAATCCCTGGAGGCTACCAGAAGACTATTTGAGGACCCCAACCACCTATCCCTGCAGGGGTTGGGTTGTACTTTCTTTGAGAATTATTCCAAGGGTAGTTTCAAGAGTTTATTAATCATTCAATCAGTTTTCAAGGCATCAAGTACTTCAGTATTCCTTTGGACAACTCAATTGGCCCATACAGGCAATATTCAAGCAAGCTGTATGGTCTTGGCCCTTTTGGGACAGTGCATATTCCACTGTGGGAATTCCATCACACAATTCAATTCTCAAGATGGCCAGATCTGTATTGACCCAAAACAGTCAATACAGCCAGGAATCAACACTCCAGGATCAGTATTCAGCTTTTCACATATACTGCCCACCTTTTCTTCCCAGGGGACCTTTTCCCCAGTTAATTGATATATTGGATTTATTTTTATCCTTATCTTCTTTTCATCTATCAAAGTAAGTACTGATAATTTCAAGTCAGTCATTTGCACCTTTTCTTCTTTGCCTGTCAGTGGATATTGGTGGTCATATCCTTTACTAATTCCATTGTTCTTTCTGACAGGTTGAAACAGTGAATTGAGGATTCATTTGGTTGGCTCTTTGGTGTTTGGCTTTCTTATTATCTTGGCCAATGGCTTCCTCTTTCTTTTATATTTTTTACACTTGTCTTTACTCTTATTCTTCATAAAGAGATATATTCCTTTTTATTTCTTTATTCGTTTGGAGCCCTCCAAGTGAGTTCTTGATTCCTGAGTGCCAGGCCACTCTTGCTTCCATAAGAGCCCCTGTGACATTATATTAATTAACTCATAATTTCTTTTCATTCTGTTCATTCTTTCTCTATAATTTCACTCACTCATTTCATTGAAATTATGACTCTTTAATTCTTATGAGTTTTATAATTTATCCTCACTTCTCAATTTTCTCTCATTCATTCTTCATTATTGAAAATTGAAAGCTGACCCATTTTATTTTTGTTTTTTCTCTTTAAAATCTTATCTAAAATCATCAAATTTTCTTTCATTCATAATTCAGGTGTAATCTTAAAATTCATTTTATTTTCAAATTGCTCATCAAATTATTCAGACACATTCCTCACATCAAGATTCATATTGATTCATTCATCAAGAAACTTTGATTTTAAAGAAGAACTCACTTTATTTTATTTGATTGATTGATTTGACATAATTGATATTTACTTCAAGAAAATTGATTGACCTGAAGATTTCATTTGATTTTGCTGATTTTTCAAATCAAGAATTTTGACATAAAATTGATTTTGCCTCAAGAATCCATTTGATTGATTGATTGATTTTGCAAGATTTTGATTTTGATTTATTTAACATATTGATTTATTGACTTGAAGAATTCATTTTGAAATTTGATTTATTGATTTGCCTCAACAGTTCATTTTGATTGATTAATTTTTCTTCAAGACATTGATTCTGATATTTGATTTTGACTTCAAGTTTTCCAGTTTATGTGCCTCAAGCTTTTCATCTTCAAATTTTTATTTTTATTCATTTATTTTAATTCTTATTCTGGAATCATTCTCATTCAACATTCACCTCCTGCAAGACAGACCAGATCTCAGTCCATAGCTCAAGCTGTTCTTACTCCAACTCCAAGGCTCCTCTTGACAGCACCCCAGCAGTTCCTCAACCAAGGGCCCAATTAGACAGAGGACGCCATATGAAAGGAAGAGGTCCCAGAAGATCCAGTTCTTTTTCAGGAGTAGTTTGCGGATTTCCAGAACTTTCAAGGACCACTTACAGATTCTGTGGTTAATAGGGTGAATAGGAGGAGAATAATTCTGTGGAAGAGGAAGAGTCTTATGGTACTGAAGATGCTCCTGCTGCTGTGGGGGCATCCCAAGGTACTGGAGGGCCAACCATAGGCCAGTCTAATCATCCTGTCTCTCATCAGTCTGAACCATCCTTATTGGCCATCATGCAGCAAATGACTCAGATTATGGCCAATCTTCAAGCAGCTTTATCTTCTGATTCATCAAGACCACCAGCCTTCAAGACTCCATCTATGAAGGCACAAGAATGTTTTCATGGGACTCAGCCCTTCAAAGCTAGAAGCTTTATTCAGTCTTGTCAATTAATTTTTTATAATGATCTAGCAAACTTCTCTCAAGACACAAAGAAGGTCCTTTATACCACCTCATTTCTCATTGGCAGGGCTGAAAAATGGATTGAGCCTTATCTTTCCAATTTCACCAATCAAAATCCAAATTAGCTTCTCAATTTTTTACAATTATTAAAACACCAACTCTTCACCTTATTTGGAGACCCAAATGAACTTAGAAAAGCTGAAGCAGAGTTGTATGCCTTGATAATGAAAGAAGGTGGGCATGTATCATTATAAATTGCTGATTTCCGAAGTTTAGTCTCAAGAATTGGGGATTGGGGTGAAAGAGCTCTCATCCATTATTTCAGGAAGGGATTGCCATCCAGGATTTTGGATCAGTTGGCCTCCCATCCTTTAAGACTTAATGGATATTACCCTGGAGCTTGATACCAGGTACCATGAGAGGCAAAAATAAAAGAGTCATCATTAAGAGAAGAATCCTGAAGCCTCAAAGTCAAATTCTTCTCAGCCTCAAAATTTTTCAAGCTCAAGTCAAAAGAAGATGAAGAATTTTCAGAAGAGGGACAAGCCCCATTCTTCTTTATTTAATAAAGAGTTCAAGTTGATGAATTTTGAAAAAGAGAAAATAATCAAGGAGGGCTTATGTACCTATTGTGGTGGGAATAATGGTTTTGAGTCCTGTTTCAAAAGGCCTCAAAACAAGCTCACCCAACCATCAGGCCAATTTCCCAGCCAGGGAAAAGCTTGAGTGAAGATCATGTTGTGTTCAATTATCTTCACTGTTTTCCATCCAGAGCACAATTCTGCATTATTAATACTGGTGTCAGAAATTCTCTTAAATTCTTTGTTTTTTCTTCTCTTTCTGATGTTTTTTACAGTATTCTCATCAATTCTGGTACTACCAACTCATTTATTGCAAAGTGGTTTGTTCACAATTATTCTTTGACTACATCAGAACTCCCAGAGAAGACTTCTCTTATTATTTTGGACTCCTCTGAGTCCCCTTCCCTATTTGTGACTCACCATACCAAATATATGGTTGATCTTACTTCATTCCCAAGCTTTGAATGCAGCTTTTTAGTCATTGATACTCCCAAGGGAGAAGACCTCATATTGGGCTTTGACTTTCTTAATCATTTTAATCCATCTATTGATTGGAGGCAGGGGCTTATCACCTTTAATGCTGATCATAAGGACTATTATTATCCTTAAAAATCTGTCAGTAATGACTTTTCTTTTTCCAAATCATGTGCAGCTCTGGTTGGTGATTCTAGAACACCATCATTTCCATCTTCTTTCCATATTCCTTGCCTTACTTCCCATCAGTCATCACTATCCTCTAGAGATGAAGTCTTCAAAGAGATTCAAGATGTTGGAGAAGATAATTCTGTATCTTTACTTCATCTCTTCTTTGGGAATATGGACCTTCCTCCTTCATCTTATAATGACTCCCTGGAGGAGTTATGGGATGAATAGAAAGAGCCAGAAGAAGTATAAACTGTGATTAAGGTTGTTCCTTCTGTTTATCACCAGTACTTGGACATATTCTCCAAGGTCAAAGCAGAAAAACTTCCTCCTTGATGTGCCTGTGATCATCATATTGAGCTGGAGGGGTCTCTACCTTCAGCTGGAGTGATCTACTCTTTATCAAACCAAGAGTCAGATACACTTGGGGCCTGAATTTCAGAGAATGTAGAGAAAGGTTTCATCTGGCCAAGCTCCTCCTCAACAGGAGCACCTGTTCTTTTTGTCAAAAAGAAGGATGGTGGCCTCCGTTTGTGTGTTGATTACTGCAAAATAAATTCTGTTACTAGGAAGAACAAGTATCCTTTCCCTCCTATGGATCAGCTTCTCACTGTTTTTGATGGTTCTTAGATCTTCTCCAAGATTTATTTGCATGTTTCATATAACCTGCTCAGAATCAAGGAGGGTGATGATCACTTGACAGCTTTTAGAGCTAAATATGGCAGCTATGAGTATTTGGTTATGCCATTTGGTCTCACCAATGCACCTGCCTCTTTTCAAAATCTTGTAAAATATATTTTCTATGATCTTCTTGATATTTATGTTGTGGTTTATTTGGATGACATTATGGTATTTTCCAAGTCTGAGGAAGAACATGTCACTCATGTGTTTACTGTTCTTTCCAGACTCAGAGCCAATAACCTTTTTTCTAAGGATTCCAAGTGCCTACCTCATGTTTCTAGTGTAGATTATTTAGGTTATATTGTTTCTTCTGAGGGCCACAAGATGGACCAAGCAAAAGTCCAGAAAATTCTCAATTGGCCACCTCCAAGAAACCTCAATGCTCTTCAATAATTCCTTGTCTTTGCGAATTTATACTGCTGTTTCATCAAAAATTATTTAAAGAAGATTATTTCACTCACCAGTTTCCTCAAGAAAGATTCCTGTTTTCCACTCAATGAGGAATCTCTTAGTCAGTTTCATCAACTCAAAGAGGCCTTCACCACAGCTCCAATCTTTCTCTACTCACCATTGTGGATACCAATGCGTCCTATTAATCCTTGGGTGCTGTACTGAGTCAGATTTCTGACTCATAAAAACATCCCATTGCATTTGATAGACGCAAGCTTATTCCAGCAGAGCTCAACTATGATATTCATGACAAGGAACTCCTTGGCATAGTCTGGGATCTCAAGAGCTGGAGGGCTTTTCTTCTTTCACTCTCTTCCCCTTTTGAAGTTCTCACCAATCACTCTTCCTTGCAATACTTCATGTCATCAACAGTTCTTACTTGCTGTCAAGCCCGCTAGGCTGAATTCCTTTCTGAATTTCATTTCTCTATCACTTACCACCCTGGAAGCCTAACTACTCTTCTGGATTCCTTATCACGTCAGGACAACATTTATATGGAGAGGGGGGAGGATTTCATCAGAAAGAATTCAATGAATTTTCAGCAACTCATTAAGCAAGATGAAGTTCAACCCTCAAGATTTTTTGCAGTCAAGGTGGAATGTTTTTCAAATTTGATTGAATCAATTCAGAAAAAATTATGGCAAGATTCTCAGTACATAAGTATCCTTCAAGAATTGGGTGAAGGTAAATCTGTTCAAGATTATTCTCTTGATTCCTCTTCCCAACTTCTTTTATTCAAAGATTGGGTGGTGGTCCCAAATTACCCCACAATTCAACTAAGCATTCTTCAAAATTGTCATTATTCTCCTCTAGCTGGACATCCGGGCCAAGAGAAGACTCTCAAATATTTCAAGCTGGATGTCCACTGGTCCGGCATGACTAAATTTATCAAGGATTATTTATCATCCTGTCAACAGTGCTCAAGAAAGAAAAATAGTCATCCCAAGAAGTTTGGATTCCTAAAACCTCTTCCAATTCCAAATGGTCCTTGGATTTGTCTTTAAATGGATTTCATCACTCAATTTCCACTGTCCAATTCTTTTTACTCAATTCTTGTCATAGTGGACAGATTCTCAAAGATGGAAGTTTTTATTCCAACAATGTCTTCAATACCTTCATTGGATTTGGCCCATTTATTCATCAAGAATATCTTTTCAAAGCATGGCCTGCCTTCAATAATTGTTAGTGATAGAGTTTCACTTTTTGTTTCTTCCTTTTGGACCAATCTGTGTAAGCAGCTCAAGATTTCAAGAGATCTGTAAACTGCTTACCATCCAGAAACTGATGGACAGACAGAAAGGGTAAATCAGATACTAGAAAAGCACCTTTGGATGTATGTCAGTTATCATCAAGATGATTGGAACACCTGGCTCCCTCTGGCTGAATTTGCCTAAAATAATTCTGATCACTCTCCAACCAAACAATCACTGTTTTTTAATGTTTATGGAAGAGATCCAAAATTTGACTCAGTTCACATCACTCAAGATACTCCTGCTGGAAAGCTATCAACAGAAATCCAATCAGTACAGAAAGAGGTCAAGAGAAAACTTGAAGTTTCCATAAACAGGTTTAAGAGGTATGAAGATAAAAGTAGAGCAAGTACACCTGTTTTCAATCCTGGTGACATGGGATTTCTTTCTTCCAAGAACATCAAATCAACTAGACCCATAAAAAACTATCTGAAAGATGTCTGGGTCCCTTTTCAATCTTTAATAAAGTCAGAACTCATGCCTACCATCTCAAGCTCCCATCTTAATGGAAGTCCATCCACCCAGTCTTCCATATTTCCCTCCTTGAACCAGTCAAGACATCAACAATCCCACATTAGCATCAAGAGCCTTCTCCTCCAATCATCAATGAAAAAGAAGAGGAATGTGAATTCTCTCAAATTCTGGATTTCAAGATCAATATAGGAAAATTATGGTACTTGGTGGAATGGAAAGGTTTCAGTAAAGACCCAGAAAGATCCACTTGGGAACCAATCAAAAACCTCAAGAATTGCCCTGGACTTATTGAGTATTTTCATTCTTTATATCCTGACAAGCCAGGACCCAATTCTTCAATATCTTGATCATTTATTGTTCTTGATGGGGAGAGGAATAACCAATAGTAGATCCCACTCCTGGTATGCACTTTTAGAGGTATTCTACTCTTTTTGTTGTCAGCAACACCTTGGCCACTCTGTGAGCACTCTGCAGTTTTTGGACACAGATCTTTGGCCTGGCTTTCAACATCCATTCCAAAATTTATGGCCATTTTCCCAAGTAAAAATGGCCATAAATTTTTCTTTTCACTTTCCAAGCTTCTTCTTTTCAAATTCATTCCTTCAGCAAGTGTTTAATTTTACGGCACTTGCAGGAGTGGTAACTACCAAAAGTAAGTTCCTCTCCTGGTGTGCACTTCTCTGAGGGGTATAATATCTTCCAAAACATCACCTTGGCCACTCTTTGAACACCTGGTATCAAATCTTGTTTTCCGGGTCCTTGGTCAATTCAAATCAGCTGTCAACTTCTGTGATCAAGATTGGAATCCCCCTGAGGATTTCATTTCTCTTTATATTAATTCAAACTTTTCATTCTCATAATATTAATGCCAAAATCTTTACATCAATTCAACTCTTCAAAATTTCAAAAGCCAAATGTCAAAAGAAAACCAAATCATCCTCATGTCATATGGCAACCTTGGACCAGTCATAAAATTTTCTTTCAAGATTCAATACCTCTGGAATCCCTACTTCAAATCCTTCTCAACATCCTCAACAGGCTTTGACCTTTTTTTTTTTCTCAGGAGCTCACCATTCAAGGTGGGGGGTACTGTCACAACCATGTTGAATCCCCCCCCCCCAATGGGTGTTTGCAGCAAATATATCCTGACCCCATTTTATGGCCAATTGGTCACATCATTAGTTTTATGGCCAATTGGACCATTTTTGGTGCTTATGGCCTTCAGGCCAAACAACCTTTCACTGGCCATTTATGGCCTCAGGCCATATCCTGCATCCATTGGCCTTTTCTGGGACTTGGGGGTCTATCTGGACTTCCAGGGTCTTCTGGCCCATCTAGCCACCACCAGTGCCCTTGGCCCCACCCCTTTGATTACGGGGTTTTAGGCCTCAATGGCCTTTTTGGGCCATTAAGGCGCCCTACGGCCTCTATGGCCCGCGGGCTGTAATCCATGGGACCATTAGTCCCCTTTTGGCCTAAATCCAAGGGGACCAACCACCAACCCTAAAGGACAGGTGTGTCCCAAACCACAAGTGGACCCACCTGAGCCATTTTTGTCCCTCAATCTCATCATTCCCAAGAATGACCATAAGGACCACAGGACCCAAATTGGCCATTTTCAACCCCTGGCCTCTGGAAACCTTCAGAGGCCACCAGCTCAAGCTCAGCAATCTTTCCCCTTCATTCAGGGTAAAGACTCTCCTTCACCAATGTACTCTGTACCAAGGATTCAGGAATGGTGCATATATGGTATAATATACCATTATGCACCAATTTTGCTCAGAAATCTAATGATGATGGTTTCAGGACCAAATTATGCCATTTCAAATCAAGTCCCCAAATCCATAAGTCATTTCAAAGTAATTCTTTTAAGTCATTCAGTCTTGCAATACCTGGTGGCTACCAGAAGACCATTTGAGGAACCCAACCACCTGGCCCTGCAGGATTTGGGTTGTACTTTCTCTCAGGATTATTCCAAGGGTAGTTTCAAGAGTTTATTAATCATTCAATCAGTTTTCAAGGAATCAAGTACCTCAGTATTTCTTTGGACAACTCAATTGGCCCATAAAGGAAGTATTCAAGCAAGCTGTATGGTCTTGGCCCTTTTTGGGAAAGTGCATATTCCACTGTGGGAATTCCATCACACAGTTCAATTCTCAAGATTTCCAGATCTTTATTGACCCAAAAAAGTCAATACAGCTGGGGATCAACACTCTGGGATCAGTCTTCAGCTTTTCAAATATACTGGCCACCTTTTCTTCCCTGGGGACTTTTTCCCCAGTTAATTGATATATTGGATTTATTTTTATCCTAATCTTCTTTTCATTTATCAAAGTAAGTACTGATAATTTCAAGTCAGTCATTTGCACCTTTTCTTCTTTGCCTGTCAGTGAATATTGGTGGTCATATCCTTTACTAATACCATTGTTCTTTCTGACAGGTTAAAACAGTTAATTGAGGATTCATTTGGTTGGATCTTTGTCTTTTGGCTTTCTTATTATCTTGTCCATTGTCTTCCTCTTTCTTTTATCTTTGGCACACTTGTCTTTAATCTTATTCTTCTTTAAAGAAATATATTCCTTTTCATTGCTTTATTCTTTTGGATCCCTCCAAGTGAGTTCTTGATTCCTGAGTGCCAGGCCA